>OY982958.1:7804212-9195641 GCA_963890685.1 Plagodis pulveraria | reverse complement strand
TACCTTTGAAGATTGTTATTATAGTTCGAAGTTTTGATTGGAACTGTTCTAATCAAAACTTCAAAACCGTTACTGTTTACAACACAATGTTTTTAGCAAAGATATAAGCACGTATTTAAGTCCGAAGAGCATACATACACAAGACACTTTAATATATATATATAGATTATACAAAAGAAATCGATTTAAATGAAGAACGCTCTAATATCACAGTAATATAATGAGGAGAAAAATTAACACAAGCATATACTGCACACAGCCACACTTCCATTGTATATATCACGTTTTAATTGATGGTATCGACAACACAAGCATGTAGAAGACGCACACACGCACACTACTGAGACTCAATCAGGAGACGTCGCCTGATTTGACATTGTCATGTTCGAGGTACGAGTACGTGTGCCGTTTCTCTCTAACAAAAGGCATTATTTATAATGAACTCGTGTGAATTTAATTTGCTCAGTCAAAGATATATCAAGCTTGTATTACTTAACGCGATTTGAAAGCATTATCACTAACAATAATTAACTTTGATTGGATATATATAGTATATAATATATATTAGGTCCTTACATATGAAATTGGCGTTTTTCGTACTGGCCACTTTAATCACGAATTTCTGGTAAGGAATTCCAAATTCAAATTTGTACAGCTATAGACTCATGTATTTGTGCTTCGATGATCGTTATTCATTTGTTTTTTTTCTTCTGTTTTTTTCTGTTTGCGTCACTCATTTTACAAAATGGAAAACCTTAAATATCGCATTATTTACGAGTACGAGTTCCGCCGTGGCACTAGTGCTGCGGAAACAACTCGAAGGGTGAATGATGTGTATGGCGGTCGTGTTGCAAAAGAAAACACAGTTCGTTTTTGGTTCCAACGTTTTCGTTCTGGAAATTTCGACCTGCAGAACAAGCCCCGTGGACGGCCTGAGACTCAAGTTGATAATGAAGAGTTGAAGGCTATTGTGGAAGCGGATCCATCGCAAACCACGTCCGAGTTAGCTGCAGGCTGCAATGTTAGTGATAAAACTGTTTTAATTCACTTGAAGCAAATTGGGAAGATTAAAAAGCTTGAAAGGTGGGTACCTCACGATTGACTGAAACAAACCGGCAAACGCGCGTCGACTGCTGCGTTACATTACTAAACCGGCACAATAATGAAGGTATTTTAAACCGAATCATTACCTGTGATGAAAAATGGGTTCTTTACGATAATCGGAAGCGCTCAGCGCAATGATTAGATCCTGGCCAGCCAGCCAAATCCTGCCCCAAGCGAAAATTAACCCCAAAAAAGTTACTTGTAAGCGTTTGGTGGACTAGTGCCGGTATTGTTCATTACAGTTTTTTCAAATCTGGCCAGACTATTACGGCTGATGTCTATTGTCAGGAATTGCAAACCATGATGGAAAAGCTAGCGGCTAAACAACCTAGGCTGGTCAATCGCTCCACGCCACTGCTGCTTCACGACAACGCTAGACCACACACTGCGCTACAGACGGCTACTAAATTAGAAGAGCTTCAATTGGAAAGTCTAAGACATCCTCCGTACTCCCCGGACCTTGCTCCAACAGATTACCATTTTTTTCGAAATTTGGATAACTTCTTGCAAGGGAAAAAATTCAACTCCGATGGGGCAGTCCAAATCGCCTTCAAAGATTTTATTGATTCCCGTCCGACTGGTTTTTTTAGTAAAGGGATCAATGAACTACCTATGAGATGGCAAAAGTGCATAGAACATAATGGTTCATACTTTGATTAATTAAATATATTATATTAAAAAATATTCGACTTTTTGTTCCTCCCATACAAAACGCCAATTTCATATGTAAGGACCTAATATGTTGGTACTCGTACGTGACTACGAACATGTAGATGTAATGTGATAAGGCACGTATTATATTTTAGATAGCCTTAAAGATTGTATTGCATGTTAACTTAAAATCTTATTTAGGGCTCCATAATGAATAAAAACCGTATTAAGGGCTACCAATATTTTGTATTATGGGTTTCATATCCTTGTACTACTTGAATTCGAAGAAGACGAGAAGTTTTCTTGGCCGTTCATAACATAATCAGCAAATCAAGTTAAACAACGTTCGCCACGGTCATGAGTTGGATGGGTGACTGCTAGTAACATTACTACTGAGCGCTTCCGTGCTTCGGAAGGCATGTTGAGCCGTCGGTCCCGGTTGTTGTCTTAGGAAGGCAGTCAACAGCTGCCGAGACAGACCGTCAGGTACTTGGCGACAGATTTTCTACTTTAGGGTGGTAGCTAGCCAGGCGGGCATACAGACAATGCTTTACCACCATGCTATAACGACTGCCACCCTAAGACAACAACCGGGACCGATGGCTTAACGTGTCCTTCGAAGCACGGAAGCGCTCGCAGTAGTAATGTCACTAGCGGTCACCCGTTGAAGTCATGACCGCGGCGGACGTTGCTTATTGGCTAAGCAAATTTCGCTACGAGCGCTCTAAAATGTCGAGTTTCTCTGCACAAGGAGTTTGTATCGAGTATTTTTGCGCAAAGAGGTTGTTTAGCATACTGAATAGTTTGGTGTGTTATAAATTCAAACATCAATATATTGATTAAAAACTTGCTTATTATTCACTGTTTTCAGTAAAAGCTTTTAGAGTGGGAAAGATATAAAAGGATTTTTGACCTTAGCTGAAAAGAAAAGAGGTCGGTGAAAAAAAGTTTATTTACTGCATTGTTAAACTTTTCCATCTTCGAACTTTCATTTTCAATAAGGCCTAAGATACTTTACGCTTGTTTGGAGCCTTATTAAAACTTTGTCCATTGTCAGCACGTCACACAATCCATTATTAAAATAAAAGTACAATACCTAGCATTGCGCCATTAAATTCATATTGTAGTTGAATATTTTTTATTACCTTTTCAAGACAATTTTCGATGACCTCTCAAACAGGTCGACAAACTATAGCGTATTGGACCTTTGCTGAATTTTCATAACAATTAAATTACGTTTTATTATTTTAGCTTCAACAAATTGTAGGTCTATATTTTTTATGTCTTGATGGATTATTGGTCCGTGATATTCTGGTTAAATGTATTAACAGGCGTCACCTTCATCTCATCACCAACTGGCTTTTAAAATACAGCTGCCCGTGCACAGTAGGGTGCTTGGCGACAGTTTTTCTACTAGAGTTTAAAAGCGCTTTTTTATGTTTTAGGAGACGAGCATGTTACCAGCTGGATGGTAAGCATAGCGTCTGTCCATAACAGTTGCAATGTCACTTTCCTCGTTTTGCATGACACAGCACTACGCCTTATGCAGACAATAAATCTTACGTCGCGTTTGCCCAGAAATTTCACTTATAACAGTGACTTTCACATATACACATATTTTGCAATCCAGACGCTCCTTTGCAAAATGTAAATGGGCAATGATGCAGCTCATTTTCGCGGCAGGAATATGTTCACAGACCCTCTTTGCAGCAGCCTATGAGCTGGGGGCCCCTGGCCCAGACTTGCCACAAATTCCATGACACATCTTTCCTTGACCTTTGCAGCATGGGTAAGTATATGTATATGGGTATGATTTCTATATTATAAATATTTTCTGTGTTTTCTTGAACATAGGAAATAATTACAAAATATTGATATATCAATAAAATAGATATTTTGTAACCCTAAAATTTCCCTCCTGATTATTTATTTTTATTCATCAATTCATTAAACAGTTTTTTTTACTAACTCCATAACATTTATTGGTAATGAAAGTAGAGTGTTCAATCTGTGTGAAAGAAATAAACCTGATAAAGAAAAGTGCTTGTTCTTCATGGGTATATTTACCCTTCTTGTATAATAAAATATTATGAAACCTATATTTTTCCAAGGTGTTCTCACAACTAACGATAGCATTAAGGACACATAAAAGAAGTACTATTGCGACATGTTATAATGTCCTGAGAGCTTCTTTGTTCTAGGAGTGTGTGGCTGTCATAATTCCATAATGCTCATGTGAGGGTGAGTGCGGCTGCATGTCACTTGCAATTGTCTTTTGTGTCACGCGAGGTCAAGATACAAGAGAGGTTGTATTACTTTTACTTGTACATGCATCGAAATAATACATTGAAACAAAGCCGATTCCCAACACTGAGAGGCATAAAATATCTTGTGGAGGTCAGTGTCCAGTTATTTCAAATAATCTGAGCTTTATTGTCTGACATCCACAAGTTATTTCAATCTACTTTTTAGTTTTAGAAGTAGATTTTTTATTTTTTTTATTTCAGTTATGTATGCCTACAGGATTGGTTGTGTCACTCGCTCACAATGTTGGTCTTCCACGGCAATAGTTGCAAATACTATAATACGAATTAGTATCTTAAAATACATCTAATAAATTGAGTACAATGTCAAAGTAGATGGAATTGAATGAAACCATTTCGGAAAGTATTATTTTACCCATCCAAATATAATTATGCAAAATGTAATGACCAAATACATAGATTTAAATTAAATAATAAAGATAGGGTACGGTCTTATATCACAATATAATGTGGAGAAAATTTAAAAGAAGCATATAATGCATACAGCTATACTTCCATTGTGTTACGATTTAATGAATAACGATATAGACAGAAAGACAATAATGCAGTAGACGTACATACGCACACTACTAAAACTCAATCAGGAGACGTCGCGTCGCCTGATTTGACATTGCTATGTTAGAGTTACGGGTGCCGCTTCTCCTGTTTTTTATAAGTTCAATGATCAAATATAAGAAGTTAAGCGTGGTTAACATAAAAAATGAATTTACTTATCGAATTAACAAACAAACACATTAGAAATGTTTGTTCATTGATTTAGAATTTGTTAATTTGTCTAGTAGTGTTTAAAATCTTGTGTTTCCAAACGACCTTGAATTGTCTTTCAGGTTTGTAATAAAGAATAATATAGTAATGAGTAATACAGTCTAATATTCAGCAATATGAGTAGTGACATGCTACTAAACAAGCGCGTTTCTTCTCTGATTCACCTTTACTACACCAAAAACGATATGGAACAGTGCAATATCAACCAAAAATAGGACAAGTATGCGCAGGGAAAAACTTTATTCAAGGAATGACGCAGCTGTACCATAAATGATAATAACTTTAAAAAATTCAGCCTTACGACCTGAAATAACGCATCCTGTATCTACGTGTTTCACTAAAATATTCATTCAACGATGGTACGGGTATACCCTTGCACCGAGAGGTCTTAAACTATAGCACTAACAAACGATCCGGCGCACTTGGCTTGCAGGTTTTTAGGGTTCCACGCTGGAAAACGGAACCCAATTACGGCTGTCCGTTCGCCTGTCTAACCTTAGTGACTGTATCTTTAGAACGGTGATAGGAAGCCGGTTGAATATTCATAGAATATGTTTCGGACGGCTGTTTCCTACCAAATAATAAAAACAATAAATGATGAAGAAATGGTCCTCATTTATGAAAAGTTTTATCGTTTTTTGTTTATGTTCTATCGTGAAAACAATATTACAAACATGCGTCAAAAATGGCGCTAATCACACTAATCTTTATTTCTCTTAAAACATCAAATACTGGAACCCGGTCAACTGCAAATCGGACTACCGCAAAAAATCTAGGTATGAAAAAATATCTTCGAAATACTCATTTTACAGTTTATATAACATACATTCTGTGATGGTACGGAACCCTTGGTTTTGGATTTAAACTCGCACTTGGCCGGTTTTATTTTATATTTTAATATTATTTATGTGAGAACTGTGGTGTCCTTAGTATGTTAACATATCAATATTTTCTTTAGATAATATAAACGGTCTATACAAATTGGATCTACTTATATTGCTTTGACTTGTAAACAGATGTTTAAAAAAATATAACTAAATAATCATACTTATGTAACTAAGAGGTTTTTTATGTGATTGCCATGGAGCAAGCACGAGGCCCACCTGATTATAAGGGCCTTCACTTCGTCACAAGTGACGAACTGCACTGCGCCCTTCTCCCTGATGCATACAGTTGTTAAGTCTTATGTTCATGTAATTTTACTTGCTCTCAAGGACAACCGGAACACACTGCTAGGTGCTTGGCGACAGAGGGTGGTACCAAGCGAGCATTTGCAAAATAGCCTCCCACTTTGCGATTAAGCTCAAGCAGGTAGTGGGACTTGAACCATGGACATGGCACCACAGTAAATACCTATAACCGCTGGGCTATCATTGCTTCAAAACCAAATAATTAGTCAAATACTAGCAGTAGTAATATCCCAAAAAGGTTTGGTCACACTCCTAAGAAGAACTCTTTGTGATCGAGTACATCCGGGGAATTACTACCACCATACTTAATTCTACCGCCATCTAATGTTTAAATTACTCTGTTCCGGTTTGAAGGGTAAAGGTGCGTGTAAAATTACAGGAAAATGCCACAAAAGAATGTTTGTGTATCTATGTCTCCCAACTTCGCAGGGCATCATTCATATTAACATTTAAAACCGACACTAACGTATTAAAAAAGAATAATTCTCCAAAAAAATAGGAGGTTCGCAATTAGACAAATTGGTCCCGTACCTCAAAAGGGTTCCGTTTTTTTACCACTTTGTTGTCCGTCTGTCAAGACCCTTTTTCTCGGGAACGCGTGGAAATATTAAACTGAAATTCATACCAACAACTCAAATCTACTGTACCTTAGAGCTGTGAAAAAATACAAATTCTAAGCCAACGCAATCAAAGGTTACAGCAGTTTATGCCGCAAATTTTCGACACTCGCAAGGTAATCAAAACCTACAGGGTACTAAGTACAGTACAGTAACTCAGAATCTTGAAAATTGGTACAAAACAATGCCTTATAGCACAGATAAAGAAAAAATTGCTAAAAGAATAAATATTTAGTTACATCATATAATAAAATATTTTTAATAATTTTAAGATGGATTTCATTTAGCAATATAAATACTATAACTTTTATTTATGTGCCTACAGGTTTGTACGGAACCCTCAGTGCGCGAGTCTAACTACCACTTGGCTGGTTTTTTATTTAACAACTTTATGTCTCAGGGTTATGAGCTTAGTGCATTTCTTCGCTTCTAACGAAATGCATCAGTTTCTGTTATATACAGAGTATGCCGCTCAAGACCAGATAGACGACGTGTAGTTCCATCACAAATATATTAAAAATAAATAGCAAAGAAACAATATTATAGATAAATGATAGCTGAAAAATAATAATTAAATACTTACGTCAACATGAATGCGAAGCCCCGTCTCACGTCATTGTTCGCGGGGCGCGCTCCGAGGTCACAATACACGTACCGGGCGCATTGTATCGGGTCGTAGAAGAGAATTCTTTTCCATCTGACGCTTGGTTTCTAAGGAACATCACAATTTTATTAGTTTTGAAGACATTCTGTTAGTATCACGGTACATATAAAGGGGAAAAGGAGTTTTGTTTGGATTCTATATTAGAAAACGATTTCATTGTCCCTCTTTCAATCCGTATTGTAAACAAATACGGTATACGGTATTTTTTGAAGCGGTTGTAGCAAAGTTTGCTTAGCCGTTCTTAACTGATCGGCTTAAATAAGCGAAATCCAACGCGGTCGGCCATAACTGGGATGGGTGACCGCTAGAGACATTACTACTGAGCGCTTCCGTACTTCAGAGGGAACATTAAGACGTCGGTCGCTGTACCATCAAGTGGAAAATTTGTCACCAAGCACCTAATGATGTGTTCCGCCAGCGGTCTCTGAGAGTCAGTTTTTCTAAGTTAGCCTGAACAATATCTTGGACCACATCAGGTGAGATAGAGGCCAAAGGCTAGCCTATCAACTATAAAAAAAATAAAGGGTGGTGACCCTTTATTTATTTTTTCATACAGCAAAGAATATCTTTTTAATTTATGCTTTTGTTGTATGGTACAAACGACAATGATCCCTGTATGTATAGGTAGATATACATACAGGGATCGCATAAGGTTGATAAAGAAAACATGCTTAGGTAATACAATAATAAAACCAGCAAAATGTTCCCGCTAAGAATTCCGAACTGTAAAAAAAAACATCCATGTGCGTCCAAATTGCTTTTGGTTTAATGGAGTTCAAATAGTCATTTTAGGCCAGTTCTGTTACAGGGTCTACCTCAATCTGGAATTTAGGGTATTCATTATGTAGTTCTTGAGCAAAATATTTTTATTCGTTTACTGGTTGTTGCAGTGCAGACCATACCCAACGCACTTAGCCTTTAAATAGTAACAGTACTAATGCATAACAAATTCAACGCAAATCTCTGCCAGTCGATAATGATACTATATTTCTAAGGCAATAAACATTTATATAAGGACTATCAATGTTGGCAATGTTTGTCGTTACAATAATAATCCTAATCAGCAGTATCCGTGCTATCATTTGGCACGGTATATAGCTGATACAATGTTTTACGAGCTACATTTTACGAGACAAGTGCAGTGCAGAATCAAATAAGCATTGTTGTTTGGTGGTTTATTATTTATTAGTATAGCTGACATTGTTTCAAACAGGGAATTTACACCGACAGTAAAATTTACATAAACGGAGCAATATAAGTGAAAACAGTATAAGAATACATACATAGGAATACAGGCTTAAGACAACAAGGATTTGAATCATAGTTTGATATTTTCATGTTTTCCTGGTCGATCTTGTAAAAGGATAAGATTGAAAAAGGCCCTATTAAATAGCATGATATTTTTTTATGTTATTGTAACAGAACCAGCTCTAGGCCCACCTGGTGTTCAGCGGCCTGACTAGCCTCTGCCTATAACATATGCATCACGAGTCACAAATTACACTGCGCCCGTCACTTTGAGTCATAATTGTTAAGTCAAGTGTGCCTGTAATTTCACTGGCTCTCAAGAACTGCTGCCGGAACACACTTTGACGTGCTTGGCGACGGATTTTCTACTTGATGGTGGTGGTTAGCCAGGCGGGTAATCGCTTAATGCCCTTCCACTATGCAGTGAAGCACAAGCCGGTGGTGGGGATCGAACCAGGGACCTGCGGCACGGCAGTCCATAGCTATCACCGCTCGGCCATCATTGCTTCAAAATCAATGATTTCACCACTCACATCGATGCGAGTGGGATCTTTGGGCCATGGTACGAGAACTATTGTGTGCCCAGTGTGGATGGCACACAACAGTTCTCGTACCATCTGACTTAAAGCCTTGATTACCCGAAAGATACTAATTAAAAACACAAGTAAGAACAACCCAAACGCGGTTACGGCGACAAGTGAGCAACTGGCCATAAATCTGATGACAATGCTTTAACAAATTATTTGTCCTTGTGTAGTCTTGTAGATTGTTAGCATTTTTTATTGATAAGTTAGCCTTTTACCAATATCTCACCTGATGGTAAGTGACGATGTGGTCGAAGATGTTGTTCAGGCTAGCCTAGAATTACTGGCTCTCAAAGACAGCTGCCGGAACAGACCCTTGGGTGCTTGGCGACAGATTTTCTACTTGAGGGTGGTAGCTAGCCAGGCAGGCATTCGCATAATACCCTACCACCATGCTATAACGACTGCCATCCTAAGACGACAACTGGGTCCTACGGCTTAACGTGTCCTCCGAAACACGGAAGCGCTCAGTAGTAATGTCACTAGCGGTCACCCATCCAACATATGACCACGGCGGACGTATATAAATGCTGAAGTATGTAGATACAGGATTTGAAGCGCTCGTAGCGAAGTTCTCTAAGACGTTATTAACTGTTCAGCTAAGTTAGGTAAGCCACGTCCGACGCGGTTGATTGGGTGGCCGCTAGTGACATTACATCTGAGCGCTTCCGAGCTTCGGAATTTACGCTAAGCTGTCGAACCCGTTGTGATTTAAGGGTGGCAGTCGTTACATGGTGCTAGGGCATTTTGCGAATGCTCGCGTGGCTAGCTGCCAACCTCAAATAGAAATTCTGTCGCTAAGCACCTAACGGTATGTTCTGGCACAAACAATCTGACAACAAATAATCGGAGCATGGTAGTAACCATGCTCCGATTATTTGTTGTACCTTTATTAAATTGCGGTATATAATTTTTTACTTCTATAGATTTTTAGTTTTCTATTTACAGTCGTTGAAAGTTAAGCTTCAAAGTTCGGCTGGTTACACTAATAATTTGTCTCGTCAGTTCTTTCCAATAGCTAACGCTTTTATTGTCGTTGTAGAAAAGAACAAAGCACTTTGATCGTATTAAAAATTGAATCGCTTTTAAAATATTATATTGAACAACGTCTCGTTGGAAATTATTTTCTATATTTTGTGTCCTAAGTACTAGTACAAAAAGGCATAAAAGGTAAGGGATTTTGGACCTTTCACCAAATTAACTGATAAGGCTTAAGGTATTGAACCTCTCATTAAATAGGAACATCGTGTGTGGGTAGTGTAAAAAAGAAGGTACCCACACAAATGGATTTCTTCTGTAAGGATCCGAGCCCGAAGGGCAAACGGAGCTCTAATATTAATGCCGGGTATATACCAAGCGAACGAGACCGAGCGAATGCTAACGAGTGTGATTTGCCGATCAATAACGCACACTCGCTTGCTTTCGCTGTAGTGTCCACATTAAATGAACGCATTGAAGTTCATCGACAATCGGCGAACCACGGCGAAGCGGTACTTTGAAGCGCTCGTCGCGAAGTTTGCTTAGCCGTTCTGAAACGATCACCAAAGTTGACGAAGCAGTGATGGCTCAGTGGCATTGGCTGTGGACTGCTGTGCAGCAGGTCCATGGTTCGAATCCCGCCGCGGGCTTGAGCTTCATCGCATGGTGGAAGGGCATTTTGTGAATGCCCGCCTGGCTAGCGACCACCCTAAAGTAGAAAATCTGTCGCCAAGCACCTAACAGTGTGTTCTGGCAGCTGTCCTTGAGAGCCAGTAATTCTCGGTTAGCCTGAATAACATCTTCGACCACATCATCACTTACCATCAGGTGAGATATAGGACACAGGCTGACCTCTCAGACATAAAAAAAACTCACGTAGTCTTTTAGTGATCATCGACGACAATTAGTAGTATTAATTAAAAGTAGTTTTTTGCACAACACACAGGATATTGGAAATCTCTATCCAATCGTCGTTTTTTTACATTTTATCTTGTAATCAGCATGTTTCTTGACCCACAGCTTCGATTTATGTTAAAGAGCTCAATCAGCATTAGCAATCTGTCATTAGACCATTCCATAATCCTTAATTGATACAATTTATTAGCTGGATCGAAATGTCCGTCGCGTGCCATCGCCGCAACTGAATGAGCATTCGCTCGTCCGTCCACACCACGGCCGTACGTTCGTTACATTTCTCTTTGATGTACCGACAGCCGCCGGAGCACGGCTGAAGGCGAACGAAGGCCCTCGTTTGGCTTCGCTTGCTTACGGCATAACGTCCACACTGGTTCGTTTGCGCTCGCTAGTTACCCTTCGCTCGTTCTCGTTAGCTTGGTCTGTACCCGGCATGAGACTGTACTGTTCGTCTGTCTGTCCGTCCGTTCGTTATTGGAATGAGTCACATACCTGAAACTATATTTTGTGTACGAATAGAACGTTGACGCAAACAGTTTTGTAGTAATGCAATTAAATTATTTTTTTCAATACTTCAGAATGTTGCCAATAAACGAAAGTTTTTATTGCACTCTACAAATTGTGTTGGGGAAAAAAAAAATTGGTGAGGCGCCATTACAACTGTCAATTTGAGATTTTTGTCGTATGTTCGATTTCAAAGAACTAATATAGTGCCATAAAAAAACCGAATACAAAAATTAACTAGAAAGTGTTTTTGTTTTATTGTATTTACGACATTTACCAAAATAACTTTTGCGAGGCTGAATAATTCCATAACTCTTTGTTTCTATAGCACCCTCGCCTTCAGCTCAGTCTGCGATACATACTTGACTATCTACTCGATCATATCATATTTATAAAATACAACTTACATGGTGGTCTTGAGAGTTGGCGTCTCTTTTGAAGAGGAAACTAAGAATTCTTCCCGCAGTGAGTGCCTGGTAGTCTTTCACGAGGAGATGAAGCGAGTACAGAACTCCAACTAGCAGTGCTAGAAGAATCAAAAATCTGAAACCAATACGTTGGATATTAATGTTTATATTTTATAGAAAACTAAATTTTCGTGATTATTACGCTAGTAATAACGACGTTGAATAGTTATTATATATTTTTTATTCCAACGTTTCTAAATCTATGCAATGATTAAGATCATGGCGTGACTAATGTTTTTTGTCACCTTAACCCTTAATTTATTTGTTAGGTCCCAGGGAATAACAGGGAAAACGCCATGGTGCCAAACGAATTGCTTTTTAATGTGATAGGAGGGCAAACGTACAGGCTGCTCACCTGATGGTAAGTGATCACTATCGCCTACAAACATCCGCAACTGAACATCGAAGATGCGTTGCCGGCCTTTGAGGAGCAAATGCTCTCGTCTTCACTCTTTTTTTTTTGATTCAGAAGATGGGTGCATACTTTCTCTACATGACTCTGATTTAGAGTGCTCACTTGTTACAAGCGATGGGGAAGCAGATAATCACAATGAGAGTGCGAAGTAATATTACAAGAAAAAACCGGTACAAATGGTTTAGTGATCCACCTCGTAGTTATTTAGTATTTCGTACACCAAGAAATGTTCGCACGCAGTCTCACAATAACGAAGTATATTGTTCCTTCAGTTTGAAATTATGCAATTGAAAATGAACAACTTTGGCCTTTTGAGTCTTTTCAACTTAAATTTGATAGCTAAATGTTGGAAAATATTCAGCAGGCCAATATGTTTGAAGTGTACGAATAAAGTTGATGTCGTGTGTGCTGCTAAAGTGGCATTTTTTATTTAGTAAATAAATGTTGATTGTATGCTTCAGTGAATTTATAATTCTAATTTAGCTAACCGGTAGAAGATAGCATTCATTTTTGTTACCATATTTTTTGATTTATCAATCACGGAATCTCAAATGTATTGATGGATAACCTTGGTAAAAGTTACCATGGGATATTATAACATATACATTATTCTGATTACATTAGATTATTCCCATTATTACCTTAGAAGGTGCTGCTGCCCATCTCCCGGAAATTTACCTTTAGATAGATATATAGTAGTTTAGTCGCCTCTTACGACTTTCACAGGTAGAAATGGGGGGTGACATTCTAACCCAGCACTCCATGGGGCGTATATTATGTTCATGGTTATATTTCCGTATACATCTAAATTTGTATCGAGAAACTGTATAAAGAATACTAGTACATTTCCCATATGATGTCACACGTTGACATATTCCACAACAGCTGCTGCCAAAGCGAGAACGTTGTCTTCGCAGCAAAATTAATTAAGATAATTATTATCTCCAATGAACGCCAGATTTTCCCGCACGAAATTACTTTTCTCGGAAATAAAGTCCCATCATTTTCAATATAATGCTTAATCTCAGAAGATCAAGAAAAAGAAAGTTATTAACGACTTATAAAAAAGTAGAGGAGCTTCACAAAATCAACGCGTACGTAATAGTCTGCAGGTACGGCAATCGCGAACGAATTCGCAGCTTCGTTCGCGATTGCCGTATCTGCAGATTAATTATTCACATTTGAGCACTGTTTATCTCATATTAAGCAACACTGAGGTCTGCGGTGAAGCACTCTTAGTTAATAGCTCAGAAAAGAGCTTTTTATTTTGGATTTGAAACTCTGGGGTTGTATTTTCCAGAAACCAGTAGTTAAGTAACTCAGAGAGTTCCTTCGCGGTTCGCACAATAAATGTTGAAGCAAAGTACTTTGTGCGTTTCTTTGGAATTTCGATTTTGAAACGGCGTCTTTTTGCTGAGGCTCTCCTTGTTGGCGGTTGAACGAAGAAACATTAAATTGTGCACTTCCATTGCGCAGTCTCCGAAATATATCCGGCAAAAGTTAGATGGTTAAAAAAACTGATTGTGGCAAATGTTCCAGATTTTAGAGTTTTATCTCAGCAAGCTTGATAAACTAAAGTGGGGTGCAGAGTTGCCCGTGGGGTGCCGGGCTGCCCATTGGGAGCCAAGCTGCCTGTGGGGTGCCAAGCTGCCTGTGTGGTGCCAAGCTGCCTGTGGGGTGCCAAGCTGCCCGTGGGTTGCCAGGCTGCCCGTGGGGTGCCGGACTGCCCGTGGGGTGCCGGGCTGTCCGTGGGGTACCGGGCTGTCCGTGGAGTCACTATTCCGTGGAGTTACTAGTCACACTCGTCACTATTCTAACAAAAAAGAATGATTGAAATCGGACTACGCGTTAATAAATTACATTTAAGTGTATATTTTGACTTTTATCCCCTTTCCCGAGTGGACCGTGCTGAATTTCGAGATAAAAAGTATACAATGTCCTTCTTTGCTATAAAGCTACTGAATATTCATTTCCTAAAAAAACATCCAGATCTTTAGAATCTATTCAATACAACGTGCTACTCAGCGAACGAAGAAGTTGTTCATTTTACTTTATTCATTCTGATTTCATATTACTTAAGAATTCTAAAAAATAAAGTGATACCAGAGTCTAAGAATAAAGATATGTAAACGAATATTCGCATTAAAGTTTAATTTTCGCTCTTAGTCCGTTCTATTCAAAACTCAATCATTATCTATGCATAAAGTTCTGGAAATCTTGTAAAAGAAACAAATGAAGTCTTCAGCTGTAATTACTTTGCAAGCTTTTCAGTCCGAGCTGCACTAACAAACAGGGCGGAAACATACATTCGTTATTCTGATTCGAAATCTGCTTCTTACTTATGCTGCTTCTTACTTAATAATACAGGAAATCTAAACTTAAAAAAAAAACTGTAACAGGTCCAATCTGTACATCGAACATATGATGAAAAAAAAATTTGGCCACTATGAATGTAGCTGATACTGTTTTTTTGTGTCTGTATCATGGCCGCGCATCACGTCAAAACTACTTAATAAATTTCAATTTAACTTAGCATGTATTTAGTTCATACTACGAGTTAGGACATTATATACTTTTATCCCGAAATTAAGAACGTTATTATTATTAACGAAAAGTTATCTTGGGAGATGGGAAGATAGTCAAAATGTACACTTAGTTGTAATTTATTATCATGTTGTTCGATTTCATTGATTCTATTTTTGTTAGAATAGTGTTACTTTATCTCGTAAATATTAAAAATAAATTATCCCGTAAATATTTCAAAGTTATTTTAGTTATGTAGTTCAGAAATTACAGATATCATAACCTAAACATTCGTTCCAAATAACTTGAAACCCGGAACGAACAGGAGAACCTTTGAACGTACGGCTCATCTTAAGCTGGGAATCGCACTTTATCGTAATATGCATAATAGATAGGTCCTTTTGTCGAAGTCAGACCACACCAAAAGCGTAAATAAAGGTAACACCGCCACAATATACGGACACATTACTGAAATTGCATACTTATACAGGGTTATCAAGAACAGGAATATGAACAACTTTGACCACGAGGGTAACCCTAAAGTTGTGAAAAACATAGCCATTCCATTTAGGCGCAGCGAACGTATGAAACAACTGTATTTTTCGTTTATTCTTATTCGGTTTAGCTTCCTGATATCGGTTTATAGACATTTTGTTGCAACCTCAGTACTTATTATTATTTATGGTTTTTATTACTCAATAAATATTTTATATTCTTGGGTATCTACGAAAATACCACTGTATTATATTTCGGAGACTGCGCAATGAAAGTGCACAATCTAACATACCTCCGTTCTACCGCCAAACAATGAGATCGGCGGATAGACGCCGTTTTACATTCGAAATTCCAAAAAAAACACACACAAGGTACGTTGCTTCAACATTAATTATTGTGCGAACCGCGAAATAACTCTCTGAGTTACCTACTGTCTTTTGGGAAATACAAACTGGAAGTTTTCAAATCCAAACTAAAAAGCTTTCTGAGCTATTTTTTACTAAGAATGCTCCACCGCAGACCACAGCGTTGTTTAATATGAGATAAACAGTGGTCAAATTTGAATAATTAAGTAAAGTTAAGTCTGCAAGCAAGGAGGGCAATCGCGAACGAAGTTGCAGGTACAGGTAGTTTGATTATAAAACTGTGACTCATGCTCAATTTGTATAACTTATACGGTATTAAATTGTATTGATAAAATAATTTGTTAATGGCAGATGTGACAAATAATCTATCTCTTGTGGCCATTAGTAGTCATTGTGACAACATTTGACGATGAATATTATTATTTTTAAAGTAATTTTTTACCGTTGTCTGACATGGCTGCTAAAACATAAATTTATTAACTACTACACTGACGATAGTATGTATTGTAATTTTATCAATTTTATTGATTTGAATACGTTTTATTTTGTTTTCTACGAGCACAACTGATGATGTTTTAGTGTTCACCAAATATATAAAAATGTAAGCAAACATATACGCTATGTTTTCCACCTTGGTGGTAACGTGAAGTAACTCAATATTTCATACCAGCTATCAGATAATTCCAGAGCTATTCATTTTTTTAAATATTACGTTATATTCCGAAATTGCCTTCCATGGAGCAAATCTCTCTTTTTAGGGCCCCCACTGATATATTCTAATCCCATTTCACGTAATTTATTGCATACTTAACCGATATCTTGCTATGAATTTAAATGATAAATTATGACAGTTGCGGTTTTAAGGCTACATGCCGTATAAAAATTGCAGGTATTTCGAAATATATTGTTCTCTACAATATGTATCTTCAACAAAGATAATTCGTATACTTATAACCGGAACTAAATTTATTAATATTCGGTTCTTCTATCCGTTAGTGTAAAGGAATATCATGACACGAGTAAAAACTATGAACTAATACAAATTGGTTTTTTTTTAACTGTAATCGTCATCACTTTTCATTAAGTAATATATAAAATCTAAATCAATAATCTAGTTTTCAAGAGTAAAAAATATTATCACACATATTAAATTTCGTAGAAACTTAAATACAGCATTTCGCTTTCAAGCAGGCGTTCATACATCAAACATCAAGCGGGTAGCTGCTACGAGACTAACAACACTGATTCGTCGACGTTATTAAGCCCCGCAGTTGAAGTAACGCAAATATGCGCTATTTGCTCGCTACGTTACGTTTGGTTCATAATGTGCTAAACTTAAACCTTGACAGCGATATTTTGTCATCTATGGCGTCACCTCCGGCTGCATATAACGCTTACAGAAAACAGGTAGAACAACGTGTGTATAAACGTCAAACTTAAATTTTTACAGATAGATGAGGAGATTTTTGTTGTTGTGGTTAGAATTTTACGTAAAATAAGCTTGTTTACAAAAAATAATTAAATGTAACACTTCTAATGTTGATAATTGAAGAGAAAGTAATTTTGGGTTTATTGGGTAAATTTACATTATTATTTATGGACTGTCATAAACTATAACTATAACCTACTATAACACTTCAAACGCAGATTACGAAAATATTTTAGATAAACATTTTGACAAACCACGTTTACTGGATTAGCTTGGAAATGATTAGATTATATCAATTTCTATTCTCTTATAATTTCACTTTATTCCTAGTTTGATAGCTTATACGTAATCATCAAATTTAATCTCTATTTATATTTGAATAATTCCTTTATCTGCTTGTTTTTAACTTCCAACTTTAATACATTTTAGTCTGCTAAATATTATGTACTTACTAGCTGTGCCCCGCGGTGAAAGGCATGGTGAAAGGGCATTTTGAGAATTCTCGCCTGGCTAGCTACCACCCTTAAGCAGAAAATCTGTCGCCAAGCACCTAACAGTGTGTTCCGGCAGCAGTCCTTGAAACCCAGTAAAATTACAGGCACATGAGACTCAACAACTTTATGTCTCAGGGTGACGGGCGCAGTGCAGTTCGTTACTTGTGATGCAATGCGTCTGTTATGGGCAATGGTTACCGCTTAACATCAGGCGGGCTTCGTGCTTGTTCCTTCACATAAACATTAAAAAAAATATTGTGAATATATATAGTCATGTGAGGGGTTTGAACCCAAGTCATCCACCTCTACAGTCGGGGAATGCTCTGACCGCTAAGCTAACATGACACATAACTCATAACTCTAATTTGCCGTTTCGTTTTTAACCATCGTATGGAGATGGAGCGATGCCTATAGTTCAACTTGCGTTTTCCTACGAACAAGACTATTTTTGCCAATTTAAACTTGTTAACGATTATTCAATCTTATACTTTTAATATTTCCGCGCAGCATGCGATATTGAGAAATAAAAACATTTAGGTTTTCTGTGTGTTCACTCAGGACCTAAATAATTTATATTCTAAGTTTCATTCTTATCGGTTTAGCGGTTTCAGCGCAAAGAAGTAAGAAAAACATACTCACTCCATCCTATAACTCTCATAAGCTCACAAACTTCAGCGTTTTTAGTTTAAATAAGTATGATATTAATATAAAACTTTTGAAATAAAAAATCATAGGCATACGTTTGTAGCGGGAAATAGCATAATTAAATACTTTTTAGCATCTAAACCTAGGCTTGTAACAATTGTGTATCGTAAACTATGCTATACCTACTAAAAAAACTTTATAATAAAATACTATTGAACAGAGCTTAAGTTGACAATTATTCATACATGCAAAAAAGATAATAAATAGATTCAGGCTTTACTTTGCGGAAATCCATATTTAATAATAACAAATATTTTTAAAATATTTTATGAAAACATCAAATTAATATTTTAATAAAACACTTATAAAATACAAATATATATCTAGTGACAATTCCGCCTATTTTTCCTGTTAAGCCGAAGTGACGGTACAAACGCCACGCAGCCAAACCGGAAGAATTTTCGAGGCGTGTCGCTTCTACACGAAGCATCCTCTTTCTCGATCGTGCGCTCGTACAGTCAAGACCTCTTGAGGATGCTTCGTGTAGAAGCGAAACGCGTCGAAAATTCTTCCGGTTTGGCTGCATGGCGTTTTTACCGTCACTTCGGCTTAACAGGAAAATTAGGCGGAATTGTCACTAGATATATTTTTGTATTTTTTAAGTGTTTTATAAAAATAATAATTTGATGTTTTCAAAAAATATTTTTGTTATTATTATGCAAAAAAGAATCACAAAACTAGCAATCATCAGCGTTACTTATAAACGCTACTTAAATTTTAAACATTACTTAGCCGCTGATTAGCAAAATTTCTTACTCATAAACGCTACATAACTTTATCCAGTACCTAAGTACTGCTTAAATCAGCTGTCAATTTAAACACCGTCCCACCCTTGTTTAAATTTTAAGTAACAAGATGGCGCCCATATTTCTGATCAGCTGATTTAGTTACAGACCCACCAATTTATCTGTTCAGGTGGCAGAAAAAACAACATTCCTTCAAATTGTGACAGTTCGTAGTTGATTTCCTTGACCAGTAGCGCCCTCGAAAACTGCACAGTTAAGTTGGTGGTACTATACAAAGAAAAGTATTATATTTACTTTTTAATTTCAAGATATTTAGCACTAGATACATGCTATTTGGCCATTTGGGTCATTCATAATACTTTTTAGTACAATGTTGTCAGTTTAAAATACGTTCGACCTCATTATCCATTGCTTAGCTAAACAGGTGCTATGTAGCGTTTATAAGTAAGAAATATTTAAGTATTACTTAAACACTGTTTAGTTATCCATTACTTAGCAACTACATAGCGATGTTTTTATAAGTAAGGGGGCATAAGATTAAATAAGATAAGATTACAAAAAAAAGAAGTTTGAACTTTACATTGGTTGCCTATCAGCGTGATCATATACCTTACCACTTACCGTTAGCTTCCGATGCGTTGGTTATTTTTATTAAGATTGGCCAGTCACTTCTCCACACAAGCGTCGAAGGATGATTAGTCCTTTATTTGAGGTTTAAGGTCCAGTAATAAACATGATATCGATTGATGTCTTCATTATCTAGGCAAAAAGAAAATAAAAAAATTATCTAGGCTTATATTGTTGGAATTTACAAAAAAAGGGAAATATGTTGAAAGATGTGTGCCGCGAAAACTGTGTATATGAAAATGTTTCAAGGCTCATAACTCTTAAGTTGATAATCTTTTCAAAACTGTGTCACCGTACAAGCCTAGCTCATGAAGAGAAACATCAATAGGTATCGTGCTTTATTCTAATACTAAAATCTCTCTTAGACATTTGTATGGAGAAGTGACCGGCCAGATTTTTTAAGTGATTGTGACGGAACACGCGCGAGGCCCACCTAATGTTAAGCGGCAACCTCTGCCTATTACAAGTAAATTTCGTGCACTGCGCCCATTATCCTTAGACATAATGATGCTAAATCTCATGTGCCTGTAATATTGCTGGCTCTCAAGTACTGCTGCCAGAACACACTGTGAGGTGCTTTTAGGTAGCAGGCGGGCAAACGCAAAATGCCCTACCACCATTTGATGAAGCTCAAGCTGGCGATGGGGATCGAACCATGGTTCTGTGGAACTGCAATCCATAGCTGAAAACCGCTCGGCTATCTTTGCTTCAAAAATCTTAAAAGCCTTGACCTTTTAGAAATACTGTAATCAGTATTCCAACATTTACTAATACATACAATAACATTTAGGTTTTAAAGGTCACTATCATTTTTATATCATGCCTAATAATAAAGTGACAAACATAAAATTCGCTCGCCTGATGGTAAGCACCACGCGCCTACAATTTTAGTTACAGTGTCACCGTTCTGAATGACAGAGGACCACCAAAATAGTTCAGTCTCGTTCACGTAGTAATTGGTTTTGTAAAACTAATCACGTTTTGTAAATAATCAGTGGCTATGCACTCCTACAGATTGTACTTTGAAGCTGAATATCTGATATTGCGGTGGAATCCTCATCAAGACTGACTCTTGTTTAAGAGGCTTCCTACCTACAACACGAGGATCAGTGGTGTTAATGTTTCATAGATATTCATGAGTGATAGGTATTTTAGTACTTATTAAATTTATTGAAAAACCTGAGACGATAATTTATCTTTTAAAGTTTAACTAGATGAGGATTATATATGTTTTATATTGATACATAGTGCTACTGTGCACTGAGAAAAATCTAAAGTCAAAAGCGCCCTAATGACGGCCAATTTATATGGTATAAAGGCGAAAAACCGACCAAACGTAACTACGTACAAAAACGCCTTCCAACTAGAAGGCGATAAACGAGGTCAGTGAAGGCGAATGTTTCTTTTCGTCTTCATTTAAGGTGTATTTTGTGGTCTTTCTTAAATATTGACTTTTCGATGAGGCTGATTAAGTCGTACGTTATAGTGATAATCACCGTATATAAACCGCCGTAAAAGTAAGGTATATTTAATGGTCAATACTGCAATTATTATCGTATAACAAGTTCAATTCTGAAAATACTTTACGGAAGTTGTAAGAACTGTTAGGTTTTCGCGATTATTACACATAGTAATTAAAAGTCGGAACAAAAATATAATGATAAATATACAAGATTTAAACCGTTTAAAGTTGTTAAATTACTAAGTAGTAAGTACATTGTAAGTGTACTGTAAGTTTTTCTATATTAATAATATAAAAAGAAGTGAATATAATTTTAGAAATGAAATAATTCTTCCAGTATTGTAAATACAAAGTTAGAAACGAAAAAAATATTTCACAATTATTATAAATTTTGTTAAAAGTCTAATACTGTAAATAACGATATTTATTACGAAACGTAGTTTATACGTACATTCTGCATCAATCCTAGTTTTTTGTATATAAATCTGATAGGTACATAAATTGAAGAACTCCTCTTTTCATACTATATATCTCCAATCAGTACTAAATGTTGAGTCATTTCAAAATAATGCTATTAATAATCTCAAAAACATAAGAAAGGGTATAATTAATATTGTTTCCATTATAATATTCACTAGTTCTTTTTCTCAGTTTACTGAGCAGCTGCTAAGGAGCGCAATATAAAAAATGTATACGTAGGAAAACCCGGAAGCCTGAAGCTAGTATTTTAATACAAACAGCGAACATAATATATTATTTTTAAATAATAATTTAACTTCACTTACCTGACATGCCATTTTTATAAATAATTGTTTAGATAGAGTTTTAAAAATATCTTGTCACATTTTAAAATATTTTTATACTGTCCTCAAACCTGAGACTGGAAGCGTTAGAACTTTATTTGATTAATACTTTACCACCGATATTATTGAGGAGGAACAGAAGTCAAAAAGATTAATTTACATTAAGCACCAGTTATTTTTTCAAGAACTTTGTCTCAATGATGTGGGAATTTAAATTCCTCTTACTTGTAACCCATCTTCAACGTCCGTACACAAACAAACACACTCGATAATTGTATACCTTGCCATGCCTTCCTCTTAACTGATTACACGAAAATAGCATTTCGCTGCACTTGCACGGCGGTTGGGCCGGTACTCCTTCCTATCTCAGCTCAGTGACGGACTTAGGCAGGTCACGAATTGGGGCGAGTATTTCGAGCTTAACATTGTATTTCTTCTACCTTGCAGGTTTCCAGCCCTTTGGTTAATAATAAAAATAGTTAAAAGCGTCTTATTTTCGAATAAAGGATAAGAGAATATAAGTAAATGCTCATAATGTACAAGTGTATTTTATTATTTTCCACTTTCAAACACATAAATTTGTTGAAATACTTTTATATAATACAAATATTTCATTAATACATAATGAAATATTTCAATAAGAGCTGCGCAGTTGCTGACAATGTACTGTTAGTATAGAGCAGAACGTGGCCATCATGTACGAAAATCAAACAAACTACAGTTGAAATAAGGATTATATTAGCGCGAGCCCCACGTGGTAAATACGTTAAAATTTACACCAACACCGGACAAAAGATAATATATCAGGAGAGTTTTAATATTTCTAAATATATCCTATCTATATAAAAATAACTTTTAAACATTTATTGTTATCACGATGTAGCGGGCTATAGGGACGAAATAGACGTTAGAATAATATTAATATTATAAATACGTGTTGAAAAAAGGTGCTTGACGATAATCTGTAGAAGAAAATAATTCACCAGCCATTTAATGGGCTTACTTTTTCTCAATTCTAGCCTGTCCTGTCATTGCTATTATAAAACTCAACCAAATCTAAAAGGTCGTCCTACATACATCAACGTCAGATTTTTAACGTCTCCTAAACCGGATTGGTTTATGTAAGCGGTCTCTGGCCAAGGAAAGTGGTCCTGGCTCACTACCAAGACAAGTTTGTTGTTAGTTCCTCTACTAAAGATTAGACGGATTAACAGAGATCACGCGAGGCCCGATATTAAGTGAGAGTTGCCTACTCACAGGTCTTTGTCTAAGTGCAAAACGTATTAATTCTATATACACGGTATTATAATTATAAGGTTAAAAATATTAACAAACATAAAAATGGTATCAGAATTTAAAACAAGTGAACATTTCTATTTACGATATTTTTTTCTAGACAAACAACATGCATTTATTGTACCAATATGGTTTTTTTATAATTTCTTAGTATAAATCGTCGATCCAATGTTTTTTTTTTTTTTTTTTTTTTTTTTTTTTAGTCCTGATAGGTTAGCCTTTGACCACTATCTCACCTGATGTTAAGTGATGATGTGGTCGAAGATGTTGTACAGGCTAACCTAGAAGTACTGGCTCTCAAGGACAGGTGCCGGAACAAACCGTTAGGTGCTTGGCGACAGATTTTCTACTTGAGGGTGGAGTTATAAATATTATGGATGATACAGCTTTCACACTAATGTTACATCGGCCAAGTAAGGTTTAGAAGAATATAAATTAATAAAGCCGCATTATAAAGGTATCGATAAATAATTTTCGTAATAAGAAGTTTAGAATAAACAGGTTTTGAATTCACTATAGCTCAAGCTAGGTCTTGGTATTTTTAGCTCGACTTTTAGCTGTTACTTAGGAACTCGACTATAAATAAACATTTATAGTCAAGTTCCTAAGTTACAGCTAAAATACTTAGCGTAATTAAAATTCTTACGGGTTTTTATACAGATTTTATTTACTTACGCTACATTAAAGGCTTGTTTACAACATCTTAATATGTTTTTAAATTATCTAATCGTCGAAATATTTTCATATACTGTTAACATTTTATACCTTTATTATTTTTAAATGTCCTTTTGAAGGTTATTAGTAATTAGATACCTATAGCAGGTTCAGAACTTTTTAAACGTTGCAATTAAATATTTTCTCTTAAAGTTGACGAATTTTCTTTGTCAAGAAACTTACTGAAATCTTCAAAGTAACTTCTATAATCCAGACTCAATTTAATATTATATCGAATTATCATTGCTTTACTACATTTTAAAGGTACTTGAAAACTTGTTTCACTTCGGCTTTTCATTTTATTATTCGTTGTAGGTGCAAAATATCTGCAATGTGGATTTTAATTTTCTATTTAACTTTGCTCCCACGTTCTTGCATAATTGGCACAAACATCTTCTCAAAGCAGTACAATTTATTCTAAATTAGCTTTGAAACTCCAAGGCGATGTTGAAAAAGTACAAACAAACATTAAAATGTACGTGTGCTTCAGAATACGGGTAATTTTTCTTTAAAGATTTTATGATTTTCTTAAAAAAATATAGGTATTATATAGCTGAGGCGCTTAATGATAGGCACTCACGCGACGAAAACGGCAAAGATCAAACGGTATTATGTAAAGGGTTTTTCATTAAGAGCGCTCAAACTCAAAAATAAAATAAAAAAACCTGTTACAGTTATATTTCCACAATTTTTATTTTATTTTAATGAATATTCAGTGACATTGGCTGCCGCGACTCCGCTGTAGGTGGTGTATCCTCGTGGACCAATTTTGGATGACATTTTCTCATAAATGGGGCTCAATTTCACGAAGAGCGCGAGTTATGTTGGCCTTCAGGGCGGCAATTGACTGTGGTTTGTCTGCATAGACTAGAGACTTCACGTAACCCCACGGAAAGTAGTCAAGCGGTGTTAAGTCACACGATCTTGCTGGCCAGTCGATATCGCCACCGCGCTAGATGACGAAGCCTTCGAATTTCTCATCCAATAACTTTAATATTTCTCGTGCTGTATGGCAAGTGGCGCCGTCCTGTTGGAACCACATGTTTGTGAGATCCATATCATCTAACCTAGGCCATAAAAACATTGTTATCATCGTCCGATATTGGTCGCCATTGACAGTGAGCGGCTCCTTGTGCATCTTCGAAAAAATAAGGACCGATGATACCGCCGAACCAAAATCCACACCAAACAGTGACTTTTTGAAAGAGTAGAGGCACCTGATGAATCTCCCGTGGATTTTCAACCAGCTCTCAGATTTTCTAAAACTCAATCAGTGAATACACGGCGCTGTCTGTAATCGTTGGGTTGTAGTTCTTGAGCTAATTGAACTTTTTATGGATGAAAATCCAAATCTCGACGCAAAATCCACCAAGTTGATGTCGCAGAAAGACCCCGCTCTTGTGCACGGCGCGGTATGGACAGTCTGGGGTTTTCTCGCACACTGTCCCGAAATCTTAGTTGAAAGTTTTAAAATCGAACAACCGCATCCATGTAAAAAGTATTATTTTGTCTAATTTTCGCGCACTTGTGCACGCACAAACAAAATGTTTGATGATCGTTAATTTGATTTTATTTTGTCTGAAGCACTTATATACAAAAGATAATAAGAATATCGCTACCAATCTGTTGATATACAAACACCTTACATATTACGACAGCTCAACATAATTACAAAACAGTTTACTGTACAGTTTTATATAAAGGGTTTAGCGTTCCAGGGTGTTTGGTTGTTTCAATAGGGACGCGCGAACTTTGACAGCGCATAGCGGCCATCTTGGTTAAGTGATGGGTGTCAAATTTGGCATGAACACATAATTTAGTCATGACTTTGCACCTTGGAACGCTACACGCTTCAACAACGCGTTGAAATTGTTAAAATGTATTACCAAAATCAGTGCTCTATTCGCCTAATGTTCCGTGCATTGCCTCCAATTTATGGCGTTCATGGCCGTCCTGCAGAGTCCACAATCCGTCGTTTAATGAAGAAATTTGAGACAACCGGGTCGGTGATCGATGAAGCAGTGCCTATTTTTTTTTCATCTTATTGACGTGCCTTAGCGACGGATCAATCACGAGGCCCCAGATGCATTTCGTCACAAGTCACGAATTGCACTGCGCCTGTCACCTTGAGACATATAGCAGTTAAGTTTTATGTGCCTGTAATTTCACTGGCTCTCAAGGACTACTGACGGAACACATCGTTAGGTGCTTGGTGACAGATTTTCTATTTGAGGGTGGTGGACTGCCATCCTTATAAAAACAACCAGGGCCGACGACTTCACGAGCCCTGCGAAGCACAGAAGCGCTCAGTAGTAGTGACATACTAGCGGTCACCCATCCAAGTCATGACGGCGGCGGACGTTGCTTAACTTAGCTGATCGGTTAAGGACGGCTAAGCAAACTTCGCTACCAGCGCTTAATACACGCAAATATCTCTACTAATCTTCATCTACTTAATTTTTATTTTTTTAACTTCATAAAGTATTTGTTTACAGATAGATAAGTCCTTCTTATGTAGAAATTATATCAGAGAAACAATATATCAATACATTTTTAACATTTTTATTTTTGCTATGACGTTTGCACGGCGGATTACATTATAAAACTACAACGAGAGAAAAAATATAGTCATCTGCGGTATTCGAACCCGCGCCTTCTGACCTTATAGCCGAGATATGCTCCAACATAACATATGACTCACGATTCTAATTTGTAGCCTCGTTCTTAACCATCGTATGGATTAGAGAATACCGAAAAACATGACCATAATTTTTCCTATCGTTGCAGTTTTGTAAAGATCAGTATAGTTATTATTATAGTGAAGTAAAGTAACTTCTGTTTCGTTATCTTCTCTATAAATTGGGATTTAACTGATATTCCTCCGACATTTCACTTCATATTGTGGTAAAGTCAGTGTCACACGCAAGGAAAACCCGTGGTCACAGTGAGTCTATCTCACTTTACATAATAGCAATTTCCCTATAAGAATACTAAGAGGTACGAGGATTCATTAATGAGATAAAGTTCTTATAAATTACGTGTATGCCGAGTTTATTATTTCTGTAAATAGGTATCACTGTTAACTCGTTGGTACTAAGCCGGAGTAAGTATTTTAAACATAAATTGAATAACTAAGTGTTACTTATATGACAAAGTTTTCGAGTTAGGTACCTCAACTGGTGGTGCTTCAAATGTTTCAATTGTACTGGTACAAGAGTATTATTGTTACATAATAGTCATTATTTACATAAAAGTGGATAACCAAGGCAATAAGTTGATGTCGGTCATTATATGACGCAATCGTGCTTTCTTCCGGTCAAATATAATATGAATATCCTTAAAGCAAACGCTTTGGCGGAAAAATCATATTTTATTATAATTTTCGTTTTGTTGCTAGATTGTCTTACTAGTACTTGATCACGTCAAACGCGAGATTAAAAAGAGTTTACACAATTATTTTTTTTAATACTAATTACATTTGTTACGGGTAAACGTAATAATTAATATTTATGTCAATTTTAGGGGTAAAAAATGTAATCTTGAGCATAATTTACCCCTTGAGCATTGGAGTCCAAATTTGTTAAAGTTATTACAAGCAATATGATTTTATACTCGCGATTATCATGATTTTGTAAAATGTTTACGAAATCTAGCTACAGCGGTGAAAACACTGATACAATTTTGTAGTTTTCGCCATAGATAGTGTCCTTTCTAGCTTAAACGTAAATAATTATGTTTGCTAGATGGCAAAAAGCTCAAAGTCAAAATCAAATCATTTATTTAATTTAGGTATCAACGATACTTTTATGAAGTTAAATTTTATATTATCATATTGAAATACATTAAAATATCTACTGCCGCGTTAAGCATAAAAGTGTTATAAAGCCAGTGCGACAAGAACGGATGAGAATCTTGGGATTATTTGTGTTTAACATCTTTTAAGAATTATCAAATTGTTACCATATTGGTTTATATAACGTGGGTGAGAGGTTCGATAGCGACAGAATCTTCCAATCATTTTTGTCGTTTAAATAAACACAAACTATTATTAGGCTTTCTTATTCACGTGTGTTGAGCTCGGAGGCCTGCCACACAAGTCATTCAATTACACTGAAATTAAATTCAAAGGTAACCGATAGGTATATTTTTCTTACCAACTTACCTAATAGAAACAATGATTAACTCGGACATAACTTGTTACCGTGCGACAAACGCTTGCGTGTGTCAGCCTAGATTGCAATTTTAACGACGCCATCTAGATTGAAAGAAAGGTACTATTTTTACTTAAAATTATAACGCATACAACTACGACTTAGACAGCTTGAAACTTTAATTCTAATTCTGTGAGCATTGTAATATTTAAGAACTATGTTATAAAAACCACTAAAAATTCCATAAAAATAATTTATCATTTGACATTGTTAATATACAACCTGGCCCCGCTATTTTATCTTTATAGTGATGGGTTTTCTTAATAAAAAGAATTGTCCTCAAAAATAAGGAATTCCCACCGTGCGGGGCAGGGGCTGGTTTTATAGTCGTTTATAGTAGGTTACTAAAGCCTTGAGTAGGGATCATATACAAAAGAGTTTCCCAAACGCAAAGGAGGTTCTTAATTGGCAACTAAAATGTATGTGTACATACCATCCATTTCTCCACCAACTCCGGTAGTCGGAGTATCTCCTTTGCAGAGGCCGCGGTGCAATCACCTTTCACGCACGTCACAAAATCTCACGTAGTAAAATAGTTATTCAAGGAATATATAATAATTCACTTCTAAAATAGATAACACGGAACACTATTTGGACTCATTTAAATTATCAATGCGACACCGTCGTGGTGCATGGCGCGGGGTGCGGTCCAGCGACGGCTCTCAATAATACTGGTTTGCCGCGGCGAAGCATCAATCGCGCCTCGTTGCGGGTAGTATGAAAAAACTATGCATGCTTTGTCATACACATAGTAACCAAAAAAGAACCAAATAGTATATACATATAATCGCTACTTTCACTATTTCATTTAAATTGACTCAAGTTTACGAGTGAGACTTATCATTTAAAAGCTATACATACGGGTTCGGTAAAGTTAAAATATCAATTTGCCTAAAACTTTCCCCCAGAGATAGATAGGATCCATTTGATATATAGGTATAGCTCGAATTGCACGCTTTGTAAGATAAAGATTTTCTCCAACTCAGCTGTAACATGCTCCCTGATGGTGCAGTGCAACGTGACGACGTCAGGATGTTAAGACTGTCCATCACACTCCATCGTCACATGGGCATGCCTAAAGCTTAGTTTGTAGTTAGCACGTGCACACCAAGCAGTAATAGCGCAGTTAACAATAAGGTTAAAAACCCCCATCCCGCATAGCTTCACCCCATTGTTGTAAGCCTGACTTACTTCCACTCTCTTTCTTTGAAGCACTCGTAGCAAAGTTAACCTAGCTGTTCTTAACCGATCAGCAAAGTTAAGCAACGTCGCCCGCGGTCATGAGTTGGATGGGTGACCGTTAGTGATATTACTACTGAGCGTTTCCGTGTTTCGGAGGGCACATTAAGCCGTCGGTCCCGGTTGTTGTCTTAGGATGGCAGTCGTGATAGCATGGTGGTAGGGTATTTGGCGAATGGCCGCCTGGCTAGCTTTTCAAGTAGAAAATCTTTCCTAAGCCCCTAACGGTGTGTTCCAGCAGCTGTCCTTGAGAGCCAGTACTTCTAGAGTAGCCTGAAGAACATCTTCGACCACATCATCACTTACCATCGGGTGAGATAGTGGTCAAAGGCTAACATATCGGGCATAAAAAAAGGCAAGTAGAAAATTACAAAATTAAGAAACTTTGACCTGTTATAACTCTTAAACTACTCGTTTCAATTGAATGAAATTTAAGACAAACCTGTTTTGTTACTGAAAATTAAGGTTTCTAGTTTTATCGATAACGAAGTTATAGGGGGGCGAAAATGGCCTGAACTGCTTCGAGAAAAATGATACGGTCCTGCCACTTATTTGCTCGACTTGGTGGGGGCACTGCCGTGCCCCAAGATGTAGCTTAGCCTTTAAATATGTGATCCAGCTTCTATTCATGAGAGCCAGTACTGATAATACGATAAGCCTATTTACTATCCTCGATCACATCATCACATATCAACAAGTGAAATGATGTGCAAAACTGTTAAAAATATCATAATGTACGGAAAATATACAGAAAATGACTAAATTAAATACATAAACCTGTAGGTTTAAACCCAAAACCACATCATTTCGCTACTTTTATACATTGCAAAGTTAAATGAAAATGATATTTTTAGCGATACACCACGTTTTTTGTAATGTTTTTATTATTTTAAATTAATTCATATGACTTATTAATTCTTTGCGGTTTAAGATAAAACAATAATTGTTGTTGTAAAATCCAACCACGTTTACACAAAGCTCTCTCAAGCAAATATTTTATATATTTCACAAAGTCAGGAAACCGCTTCACTTCAAACTGCTAACTCAATGTATCAGTAGTCTAAGTAGACAGGTTCAGAGAAAGTTTCCGATTTCCCTGGAGAACACACACCACACATATACCAACGAGTTATGAAACAGCACGTATGCATACAACGGTATGGGTTCAGTCTTAGACAATGGGATTTAGAGGACCCTTGAGATCCATGCGTGCTGTTGTCTTATCCGTGCAATATTGGATTAAGGGCTGGTCAAGTTTTGATGCGTAGCTTACGAAGGACACCAAACAAAAAACATGAATTTATAGTCTTATTTTATCAATTATATTTAAACATCGATCTTGAAAACTGTTCAAAATAATAAACATCAAACATGCTATCGTCAAGAGTCTATCTATATTATTATTTATAATAAAACTGTAACAGGTCAAATTCTGCACAATGCAGATATTTTGAAAACATTTTTGAAACCAGCTATAATCAGGCAACCAGCATGAAATAGATTGTCTGTAATAATTAGTCTAGACAAATCTCGCTCGTCTCAAGAGATATATTATATAAATATCCTAATTGACGAGTTCCAACTTGAGGAGTTTACTTACCTATAAAGTTAAATTACATTTCAAAATTAAGGATTCACCCACTCAACCACTCGCACATGTTAATGCACGGGTATGTTAAAAGTTTGAACATATGGATAAGGGTAACTGTAATGCATAGGACACCAACGAAAGTATCAGAATGTCAAAGATAGGGCAGGGATTAGGAGTTAAACGTAGCATCCAAAGCACATATACGAAGTGACGGGTGAGGCCCTCTAAATACGTAAAAATTCACGTTCACTTAAAAAATTACTTCATACAAATTTTAAACACCTATATTTTGGCGTGGGTATGAGAAATAATATTTAAAACTAAGTTATCAGTGAACAATTCTTGTTAATTCACCCAGGCGAACTACGCGGGTGGACTTGGGACAAAGTTGTTTTATCCGTAGTCTTCAAAGAGACTTGTGAATAGGCAAATTTTGTGCCTAAGATTTATTAATTTTAAACGTCATTGGGAATGGTATGCCGCCTAATGGACTTTATTTGCTTTTTCAAGCACTTCACTCTCGTATTGATGTCGCCACCATTCTTAATATATTTTCATGCTGTATCACATATATATACACTCGAGAGCAATGAATCCGGGTCACTTAAAGAATCCTAAAAATCTCGGAAACTAAAAATGCTAGGTTAATGCAATAAATTGTATTTAATAGACAATGTAATACTCCTTAAATGAAGGTATTAAAACTTCTTAGTTATTGTAAAGTTATATCATAAAAAAATCAAATTTGAAAAAGGGCCACTTTCGAAGATGGAACTACGAAATTACAGCATTTGGTTTTGCTTTTGTTTGTAATCTGTCATTTATGTGGGTACATAAACCATGTTGATAGTGCTCTATATTCATTATTCAAGCTGAAATTATGTCGCTTACGCCTGAAGAATGCACCAGAATACTTACAATGCTGGAAACCGGCCGGAGTCAGCGCGATACAGCCAGGACTGTCGGTGTGTCGCTGTCAACAGTACAAAGAGTTCTCCGACGTTACGAAGAAACTGGTTCTAACCTACGCAGACCAGGAACGGGCAGAACCAGGTGTACCACAGCACGAGAAGACCGATACTTGGTGAACACCATGCTTCGAAATCGCTTTCTCACAGGAACTGAACTCACCAATCAGTTTCGACGCCTCGGAGGAAGTAACCCAAGTGCATGGACAGTAAGACGTCGGCTTGCTGAATCTAACTTAAAACCCCTTAGACCTGCAAACGGCCCTAAACTGGAGCGTGGGCATCGTATTTCGAGACTAAGATATGCCCAGAGCCACGTAAATTGGAGTATTGAAGATTGGTCAAAAGTTATGTTCTCCGACGAATCAAAATTTATGCTCTACAAGCACGATGGAAGACACAGAGTGTATCGAAGACCAGGGGAAAGATTCAAGCAAGCATGCATCGAAGAAAAAGTAGCCTACGGTGGTGGGTCTGTACTTGTGTGGGCCGGAATTTCTTCTGAAAGTCGCACAGAGCTGGTGATCATAGAAAACGGCTCTTTAACTAGCGTAAGATATGTGGAAAGAAATCCTCAATGATCACGTTGGTCCATTTATGGTCAATTTAGGTGAGGATGCTATATTTATGCATGACAATGCCCGACCTCATACAGGTAGGATTGTGAATGACTACCTTCAAGAGATGAACATTACTCGTATGGAGTGGCCAGCGCGCAGCCCGGATATCAACCCGATCGAGCATGCTTGGGACGAGCTAGGCAGATGCGTAAAACAACGAAACCCTCCCCCAATCACGCTTCGTGAGCTCAAAATTGCTCTCACAGAGGAATGGGAGAATATTCCCCAAAATCGTATAAGGAACTTGGTGTACAGCATGCCAAACCGCGTAAACGCAGTAATGGAAGCACGAGGAGGCAATACGAAGTATTAAAATTCAAGAAAATCGTAATAAAGTTCAAAAATTTCATGTTTCCTATTTTTGTTTTAAGGAGAGATCAGCAGTTTTTTTCTTTATGTAATTTTGTGTTAATAAAATGTATGGTGACTCATATTTTTTTTACTTTCATTTAAGGAGTATTACATTGTCTATTAAATACAATTTATTGCATTAACCTATCATTTTTAGTTTCCGAGATTTTTAACATTCTTTAAATGACCCGGATTCATTGCTCTCGAGTGTATTAAGTTTTGGAGCATAAAGTTCATCCACTCTATGAAAAAAACTCTCTGCTATGTACCTATATATAATCTACGTACCAAAGGTGTCGTTGTCAGGACTGTTTGAAGAAGCGGGTGTCATCATCTTGAGGCGGGGGTGCAATTTTGATCTTAATTTGTACAGAAGTGTGTCACGAATAACCAGAAAGCTGGTGTATATATTTTCTTTAATTTAAGTATAAACATGTTTATCAAAATGTCGGTATTGCACTAACATATCTTCCTGTAACCTTTATTCAGCATTATCATGCGCGCTATCTATGAAATGTGAAAACCGGAAATTGGGTTCAGGGTGGAACTGTCGTTGGAATGTCTATCAGGTATTAGGTATATCTGCGGGCCTAGCACGGACCGGATTTCATAACGCCACGAATAAAGTCTAACATATTTCTGTGATATTATTTGATTATGTACATAAAAGTTACTTTTGTAATTATCTTCATTTACGCTTTTATGTACACCATATTTTAATATGTCGCTTTATAAATAGGAGCAGTCGATTATGCTACGTCATAGCATAGAGGAAAACTCTTTTCTCTATGGTCTTAGCACACAAGTTTAGCTAATTGCAAAGTTAGTAATCCTGTTTGTAATTCCACATTGATTTTAAAGATGTCACTTTTCCTTCAAGACCACCACTTGACAATATAAACGAAGGGATAAATTTGAACTATAACTCAAAAGCGCTAGTAGTGAAGTTTACTTAGCTGCTCTCAACCTATCAGCAAAGTTAAGTAATGTCGCGCGCGGTCATGAGTTGGATGGGTGACCGCTAGTGACATTACTACTGAGCGTTTCCGTGCTTCGGAGGGCACGTTAAGCCGTCGATCCCGGTTGTTGTCTTAGGATGGCAGTCGTTATAGCATGGTGGTAGGGCATTTTGCGAATGCCCGCCTGGCGAGCTACCACCCTCAAGTAGAAAATCTGTCGCCAAGCACCTAACGGTGTGTTCCGGCAGCTGTCCTTGAGAGCCAGTAATTCTAGGTTAGAACAACATCTTCGACGACATCATCACTGACCATCATGTGAGATAGTGGTCAAAAGCTAGCTTATAAGGCATAAAAAAAAAACACCAATGACAGCTTGATGGATAGAGCTTGTCTCAGCGCTAGGGATGGATTTGTCTTGAGTTTAAGTCCCACTTGATATTTTTCTTCATATCGTTGTGATTTTATGAACATAATTAAGTAATTAATAAGAAAATTTACTCATCTATTTCTTTAATTAGTTCTCAGGAGAAGCGCCCCATAATCAAACTTCAAGCATACAAAATCGTAGACATAATGGTTATTTTTTCAGTATTTACTCAGTAATAGGGTCTGTTTTGTTCTTTAGGTACGGAAACCGATAAAAGGATCGGACGCTGTTTTTTTTTGCTTTATATTTAAACAAAAATAGGGTTGTTAAGAAAACTTCACATCTGTTATTGCAGGTCGGTTAAAAACAGGTTGTTCCGGGCATAATAAAATTTCAGAAATGGCCGACCGCAGTTATGCCTTTGACCTCAGTTCTTTATTTTTATTTTACTTGTCTCGCTATATGTATTAGACATGCAGATTGCTAAGCTAACTAAGAGTGACTATTTAACTCGTTATTTTAAGGTTAGTGTCTTTGTAGCTTGCGAATCAAGTTTCATTATATTTTAAATATAAACTGAACAAACTCGTTGAAATTTCGCTTGCATGTCCTTAAGCTCATATCTATGCTTCCTGTTTGCCAGTTTTTCGTTTTACTGTATGTTTTGTATTAAAATGTGAAAAAAATATTTCCCATTCAAAATGATTTTTCCAAAAATAATTATAATATTACATAATTTTATAGAAAACTGTCAAACCAGAAGCATAGATTAGGCTCGAGGATAGTAATGCAAAATTTTACCAAGTTCAAACACTTAGTATTTAAAAAAAACATACGTAACTAAATTTGCTATACATTTTTTAAAAGCACTATGAAAACGCTTCCCTTAAAGCCCTCGTAAACAATCTGGCTCAAAACTAAAACTACGACTAAAAGTCACTTTCCGCTCGGTTCAACTCTCCACCGTTTCATTATAATTTCTTTAAACAGAGAGGTAACCTCCGATTCCGTGTAACTGCACTTATTACTGTGAAATGAGATTTCCATTATGTTATTTTCTTGGAACATGATGCAGTTTTCAAATGAATTCTGTTTCCAGAATAACACACGTCTTGTTTTTATTCATGGCGCAAATTTCCTGAAATAAGCTCTTGCGTTTCATATAATATTCTTATGAAGGTAATTGTTAAATATTGCACCCGCTGGCTTGTTGTGCTACTTTTCTACTAGCTGTTCTTGATTTAATTTTTTAGATCTTGCATTAGCTAGAATATTTCTGTTGTTCAAAATATATTATTATTTTATTATATTATTATGATAATGTTAAATGACTTTATTAGTGTAGTTATTTTTATAATAATTGCTGATCCTACTTTGGAATTTAAACCAAAATAACTTAAAAATACAGGCACATGAGAATTAAAAACTGTATATCTCAGCGTGACTGGCGCAAGGCAAATCATCACTTGCGATGAAATGCATCAATTAATAGCATAGGTTAGTACACTAAACTACTACCTCAGGTGGGCCTCGTACTTTTTAAATCAAATTTCTATTAGAAAAAAAATTTAAGTAGGTACTCGTACTTAAGCCACAAATGTTTGGAGTAACTAAAGATTTGCAATGTTATTTAGTAACTTTTATCCATGGCTTCACTGCGTATTTTATGCATTAGTTATACCGCGCTCCTTCGTTAACGTTTTTGCAAATTCAGGATTCAAATGCAATTTCATTAAAAATTTAAAAAAAACCCCGACTCCTAATTATTTATTTTTGTTAAAAGTTTTATCGTTCCATTGAAATTGAAACTATTCTTTAAACTTTCGTGAACTAAACTTATATAATATTTACGGGATCGTTTTAGAAGATAAAATGTTGCAGCGTGTATTAAAAAAAATATTGTTTATTTATTAATAGCCTATTAGATTTAATGATATTCAGGACGATATAAAGTACATGCCATAGGACATGTCGACGACAGTTGCCAGAACATACCGTTAGGTGCTTGGAGACAGATTTTCTACTTGAGAGTAGTCGCCAGCCCGGCGGGCACTCGCAAAACGCCCTTCACCATCCGATGAAGCTCAAGCCCGCGGCGGGAATCGAACAATGAACCTGCTGGGCTGGAGCGTTTGGACTGCCTGTGAGTCTACAATGACTTGTAGATGTAGTGCTGTAGTATTTTGTTTAAAAATCATACCATTGGTAAAAAAAATAAGGTACTTACTTAATAATAAGTGTTATACAGTAAACCTATTCATTTTGCAAAGAAAACAAAATTATGCATATTTTTTTATTTACAGCTTAGTAAAAGTATGTTCTTACTAAGTATATAAGACCTTAATAGCAAAATAACTGTTATATAATATGAAGGTGGAACAGAAGTTTAAACAAACTTAAATATCTGTAACCCTCCCAAATATTACTTATAATAAATTATTCCTTAGTTTATGTCTTTGAACGTACAACAAAATTATTATACTTTACTTTATGATATCTCACCAGGAGTTGAGATAAAGTTACGGTAAAGTATCCGTCGTTATAATGAATCACGGCGAAGCGAGTTTTAGCAGCGCTTAAACTGATACCGTTATTTGATGTGAAACTGTACTCATTAGGTATCAAACAACTACTATTTTCTAATCTACTTAATAAATCTACTGTAAAATACAGTTTTTTGCTGTCAAGTGAAAAAATTTAAAATTGCCTGATTGTATTTATGTTGTTTAGTAGTAGTGCGCTACCGGAGTACCATTTTATGCTAATCAATGTGATATTTTATAGACTGCAATTTCACCAGTGTAAACTGTCACATACAGGACTCAATAGCCAACAATAGCAAAGCTTTATGCTCAAATACAAAAGTATGTTCAAAAACTATGCCTTACTATTAATAGTTAAGTCGTTTTTGTACTAAATAGACAAAAATACTCTCATACTTTATTTGTGCATGGCGTATCCAAAAATATAGTAAAGTTTTTACCTATAGTCACGTGAATCTCCGGCTCGAGACTGGAGCACCAAAGTGATCTTTGATCGTTATTACAAAATGGTTTCATATGAACCTCGGGAAAACTCATTTTACCCTTGAACGATACTTGGATGCTCAGGTATATAGTGCTATAAAATAGTAGATTTGTGAGAATCCCTAAGTATCATTTTGCTTGTGACTACTTACTTTTAAAAAACCCTTTTTGGGGGTATGTTCAGCTTGTAGATTAGATTTATTATAGAGTTTTTCTACCTAATGGTTCAAAAAATTTCGAAAAGTTCGTTCCAGAATTTTGACTTCGAATTTTAAAAGTTTCAGGATAGCAATGACCACAGACCTAGGATTTTTTCGCTACGCTCAATAGACCTACGAAGTGTGTGAGTGAAAGGTCCTAAGCTGCTACAAACCGTCGCGAGAAAAAAAGAGATAGTGAAACAAGAAGACGGTATGTCATTTTTTACTCGAGTAAGAGGCCATAGCGTCCCGGCCTCTTCCAAGTCGGCGCGAATTTTGTGTATTTGCTCAAATATCTTACGATTATAATATAAAATATGTATTTTGCAAGCATGGTGTCTTGTTCAGTGAGTGAATGTGAGGTTACAAGACACAGTAACCCGAATATATACACGTTTCACAGGTAATTTATGTTAATTTGTACTGCTTTTTGGATAATCATTATTTTGTTATTTTGTTTTAAATGTAGTTATAAGAACTATGGAAATATTAGATAATAGGTTTTTCTTCATACTTATCATCAAATTACATTGCTAAATGAAGAATTGGTTGGTATTTTACGAAAAATAGAAAAACATTTGTTTACGATAGGACTTGACAAAGTCCTGACGTCACAAGTATCGATAAAGTCGATAGTTTATGTCTGACCTGTAGCTTCGACGTGAATGCTCGGGTACATATTCGAACCTCAAAAATAACCGGTAGAAAGTTTAATCATAAATTTGTTTAAAAAATAATATAATTACATAATAATTAGCGAGAAGTTGACAGATCAGTTTATAGCTTATTGAGTATATTTACGAATAAGGGAGTAAATATTATCACAAGATATATTATTCAAAATTTATTATGATGTTTTCTGTGAGAAGTTCCCCTAACTCTCAATAAATAATTGGAAATAAATCTCTTACTTCTGTCATAAAATATTATTATCTTTATAGAAATGGCTATTTAAGAGAATTTGAAATAACTATATGCACGCGTATAATAATGTTTGTGTTCTTACAGATTACCAACAAATTTTCAGTATGTGATAAAAGGGTTCGGATTATTGACGCAATCGCAATAAAAACTCTACAGTTTGTAGTAAACTTTGAATCAAAATGCTTCATACAAAGAAAACATCGCCGTATACTAATGAAAGACTCAATACTAACTTTTAATGTCCCTGAATGCATAAAGCTGTAGAAATGGTAGTCAATAGCTTTAGGAAATGATGACACAAGTAACACTTTAATTTGTAGTAAAATACATGGTCAAATCATTTTTTTTCATGTGAAGACTGTAGGATATATTGAGTCAATCTAGTAACCCTTCCCTTAGCGTCCCTGGTGCAATAAAATCTACAATACTCGCTTCATTGCAGCGCTGGATAGCTATGGCTATCCTGACACAAAATAATTATATTTTTTTCTTTCAGATCAAATTGAAAATAAGACGGCCCTGACCTTACTTAAATAGAGATATATTACCACCGTTAGCCATTACCTGGCCCTTTAAATCAAGTACTGTCTCCAAGGAAAAAAACTTATTAACTAATGTTCTGAATTGTGACAAAAATAACAGTAAAAAAATTAGCTCTTAAGAAGTTTAAAAGCTAAACCAAAATAAAACGGCTTTTAGACTTAAAAGCAGACTTTAAAGAATTATATGTTTTGTAGGCCAGTTAGTAAAGATCATCAAAATTATGTACACATCGTCATTTCTACAGCCCAATGAGTATGTTTACACAAGGGACAATTAAAAAAAACGACCTTTGCTTACCACATGCGAATGCTTTACGCAAATGGTATTCAGATAAATGTAATTTAATAATTTACAGTACCTGTATATTTGCAGCTTAATGATTTTGTTAATGGTAATCATAATACTTAGTAATGGTAAGTTTTATTTCATCTTGTTACGATGAAGTTATAGTGGTTGACTTTTAAAAGTGCTGTACCATTTTAGACCTACAATAAATGCATTTGACTTCAACTTTGAATGAGTTTTATTTTTAACAGATCAAAAAGGGAGCAGGTTCTCAATAAGGTTGTATTCATGTTATGATATTTGGTTTGATTTTCATCTGAAAACATCGTATTTTGTTTGAAAGGATATACTTTAAGATTCATCCCTTTGAAATTTCATCATAATCAGTTAAGTAGTTTGGTTTTTAAATCATAATAACTTGAAAAATAAGTTGTTCAAGTTAATGAAATTGCAAATATTGCATTTCTGTGATTTCAGTGTTGTTTACGATCATTACAATAGTCTCAATGAACTATATAGGGCATAATTTCAAACGAATGTATCATAAGATTCAACAAGTAAAACTGTCGATAGTATTACGCTCGCGTCATGACAACACTATGTCACTCACACATTTACATTTCATTTTTTGTTACACATTCATCCGTCACTGTTGGTCTTGTACATCCTAAGCCTATGGCAATGACAGTTTTATTTAAAACCAGCTTTCTGGCCGCGGCTCCGCCCGCGCGTTTGTTTATCGGTTATCGCACAAAACCTAATAACCTCTTTTTGCGCAGTTGTATAAAATATCCATTGTCAGGGTCTCAGACTATTTCCATTCCAAAATTAATTTAAATTGGTCTAGTAGTTTTTAAGTTTATTCGTTGCACACCAAAATATAAAAATACAAATGTTTCCTTTTTATAATATTATTATAGATGTAGATAAGACTCTCTGGAAAAATAGGAGAATTTTATTACAATTAATAAGAAAATATGTTACAGATACATAAACCATAAATATATTTAAAAATAAACGTAACTGACTGCGAACTCTAAAAAGTAAGAAGTAACTGCTTGAAGTTGGTACCACGTTGATTCAAAACACTGACTTCACATTATATTGGTTGGTCTGACTTGCACAAGTTATTTCATATATTTTAGTCACTTACTATTTCAACAAATAGCTTTTTTCTCTTCTTTTGTAATTCACCAACAAGAGTGGCAATTACCAACAAATTATCCAGGTATGCAAATATTTTTAAAATACTGCCATAGCCCCACGAACGCATTCCGGAATAAACCAACTTTGGGAACTTAAATTCTATACTTTGGTATTGAAAATGTAACCGATAACTTATGAAGTTAAAGCCGAGCGGTTAAGAAGTTCTCCGTTGGAAGGCGTACTGTATTGACTTTTTATGTCTTAGTTGTTTTTCTTTTTGATTGGTAAGACTTGACCTTATTTGTAAATTTTAAAGAAAAGGAATTTTACTCCATGATACTTTTATTTGATTTTTAATTGATATTTCATAGTAAAAGTATTACCATCATAGTACTAAACACCAGTTTTATGAATATTCATTGAAAAATAGCAATATTAAGTTAATACTTACAGTTTACTTAAGTTACTATTTTATATACATCTGCAGGTGTTATCAATTCTGAAATGTTTGTAACTAAATGGTGTTAAGGTTCCAAATAATGTATTCTTACTATTATTACTACAATAATTGCTTAGCTTTTATTAATAAAAAAGTTAAAAATTTCAAATTTTTTGTTATAAAAAAAGTTATTTTACTACAAGAAATTCGACTTATGAGATATATTCCATTGCAGCAGGAAAGCTTTTAAAAAATAAATAATTAAATTGTTGGAAAAAGATAGTGTAAAGTAAATTCAATCAAACTAATTTGTTATACCACTATTATATAAAAATAGTTAGCATCAAATCATATAAACAAAATACCTATTTCACGTTTTATTACGTTACGTTCAATTACGTGCATTTATAATGCACGTAATTAATAAATAATACGTATATAGCATGTAAGAAAGCATATAGCGTATTTAATATAAATAAAGTTAAAACGAAATTTCAACATTAAAAAATACAAACATCATTAACATTGGCGTTTTATTTGTTTCAACAAAAGAAAAAAGTACTATTGTAGGTTATTAAGTAGAAGCTCTACATACTACAGCCTATTCTGTGTTACAGCTGCACTAACATGAACTAACATCTTTTCACCACCTATACTTCAGTTGAATACCAGAGTATATTTTTAATACCATCTCCAGCGAAGAAGATCAAGCACACGTCATAAATAACAGTTAACAAAATATATGGCAACGATTAAATTATTGTTCAATGCTGAAATGAAATTCTCGTGAGTTTCACACACATTAAAATATTATAAATTAAACCGGCAAAAACATTGTTCATTTTTGTTGTATGAAAGTGAGCTGTCTTATAGTATAGCTCTATCCCGTCGTCTGTGGTTATTGCTAATAAACATAGAATGCATTCCGCGTGTGCACGATGTTCAGTTGTTTATTTATTATCTTTGTGTATCTTCTTAGAAAAAGCTAATGGCCAGTATTATTTGACGGACTTAGTAATAAAAACTTTTTGTATGACATTATTTCTGAGCAGGTACTATACCTCTTCATGAACTCATTTGCACACTAAGATAGTGATTATAAATTTAAGTAATAATTATGAAATAGGGTGTATAATGAAAAAAGTAAATGAAAAACCTGTTCCGATTTTAGAATCTCTAATTTTGAACGTTATTGCATAAAAATGTTATATTATGCGACAGCCGAATGCGAATGCAAATGTAAATTTCATCACAAGTGACGAATTGCACTTCGCCCATCACATAGAGATATAGTTATTAAGACGATATAGTGGTCAAAGGTATACCTATCAAGCATAAAAAAAGTATTGCTTAACCTGTTAAAGCTAACCTAAATGTATATTATAATTTTATTACCCATAGATTTTCAAAAACAAAATTTATTCTTCAAATTTACAACATAAACCTAGTCTTATCTAGGTAGAACCAAGGCTGAGCCTTAGCTTATGTTTTTGTTTCCGTTTACTTTATTTTTGTAAGCTCTCGGATAGCGTAGCGTCCGGTACCTTACAAAGACATGAGTAGAGTCAAAGCAAACATTCTGAGGCTCAATTTGTATCTCGTTACATCCAGCATTCACGTATCACATCAAACGTTATAAACGACATGCAAAAGTTAATGTGTATTTCTTATCACTTGCCTTTGAAATAGTTACATGGATGTTTATAAAATCTGGTATAATATTATATATTCCTTCTTTTTACGCCAGCTTACCAAAAAAGCACTACAAATATTTTTTTAGGTTTCCGTTGATCTTTCATATTTGGTACATACATTTAACACACTGGAATGGGATACTTTTAACCTAATTTAGTAGTTCCTAAAAAGCGCAATCTAAATAAATTCCATGTGAGTGTGTAAACGGAAGAAGTTATAAAATATTCGAAGGTGTGCATGTGGTTTCTACCGCTCGCTTTTTAGAGGATTAAATAATCTTATTATGAAATTTGGAACATAATCCTATATTCATATCTAGTTTAGGCTTTTTGACACTTTTATACCAATTGAGTAAGTAGGGGGCGTGATGCAAGCTCATTTCACGTGACCAAAGCTGCGACTGGAAGCTAGTCTTACATAAAACGGACAAGTTGTTAAATTTTTCTCAGGAATACATATCTAATATCTATGTACGGTGCCTGGAACAGAATGCGGTAGATGACAATAGACTCGCCTCGTATTACCTAAAACTAAACCATGTATAGGGAAACGTGGGCGTTACGGCACGGCACTTCTGCCTACTGTTTAAGGGATGGGCTGATAAGGGCTGGTACTGGCGAGCCAGAGGTGAGGGCTGATTTGAAGTATTGTCACGCTTTCATAAGCACACCAAGCTCCTTAGATGCTATTTTCGCTTTCCCTTTCAAATGACAGCGAAACAGAATGATGAATGCAATTAATATGGCGGAACAGCAGCATGCAATTGATACGCAAGGGTAACAAATGCTTTTTATTATTTAAAAAAAAAAAACTGTAATACTTTATAATTTTATTCTATAATTTAACACAGTTACACAACTAACTACTAAGTATCTTTCGTTTTATTGAAGCGCTTTGCAAAAGTAACTACAAAGTCAATAAATATACAATAAAATTATTCAAGTGCGACTTGGACTCGTGGTAAGTATCCCATACTAAAGAAAAAGTAACGTTATTTTTTGTATATACGTAAAACATATATGAATATCGTGTATTGGCACAGAATCCTCTATGTGCGAGTCCAGCTCGGGGAGTTTTATTCCATCTCCTGTAGATGGCAAATTAACAATGGGTTGCGAGGTCAAATAGCCCCGGGGAGAATGTAGGTCTACGGTGTTGCATTCCCAAGAATTTCCTCGTTTGTAGTGATTGTTATTATGTATACGAGTACAGCCGAAAGCTATGTAAAGGTCCATAAATACGAACGAATATGCCACGAATATACGAATGAAAGCATTAATACGTGAATTCTCCGTTTTTTTATGAAATTGGATAACATGATAACATGGATGTCCCGTTGTATATGTAAATTGTTAAGGACATCTGTTGGTAACAAATTGGCTTGTCCGCTGTCGCATAATATTAGAGATTCTAAAATCAGAACAGGTATTTCATTTACTTTTTTCACTATACACCCTATTTCATAATTATTTTTTAAATTTATAATCACTATCTTACTGTGCAAATGAGTTCATGAAGAGGCCTGCTCGGAAATAAGGTCATTACTTATTTAAAACCTATTTTCATTTAGGTATAATGTCAATAGACAAAAAATTATATATTACTAAGTCCGTCAAATAATACTGGCCACTAGCTTTTTCTAAGAAAATACACGAAGATAATAAATAAACAAGTTAACATCGTGCACACGCGGAATGCTTTCTATGTTTATTAGGAATAACCACAGACGACGGGATAGAGCTATACTATAAGACGGCTCACTTTCATACAACAAAAATGAACAATAATTTAATCGTTGCCATATATTATGTTAACTGTTATTTATGACGTGTGTTTAATCTTCTTCTTAGCTAGAGATGGTATTAAAAAATACTCTGGTATTCAACGCAAGTAGGTGGTGAAATGATGTTAGTTCATGTTAGTGCAGCTGTACCACAGAATAGGCTGTAGTATGGCGAGCTTCTACTTAATAACCTACAATAGTACTTTTTTCTTTTGTTGGAACAAATAATACGCCAATGTTAATGATGAATGTATTTTTTAATGTTGAAATTTAGTTTAAAAATTACGTGCATTATATGATAATGCACGTAATTAATAAATAATACGTATATAGGCTTGTATGATGCCAAAATTATGAAAACATAATTAAGTTGTAAGTTATGAGCCTCAAAAACTTTATATGAAAATGTTTCCAGGCTCACAATTCTCAAGTTAATTATTTTATTAAAATTTCGGCATCATACAAGCCCAGATAATGACGAGATCAATCGGTATTATGCTTTATTTTGGACCTAAATTCTCAAATAAAGGAGTGATTACCCTACGACGTTTGTATGGAAAACGGGCCGGCCAGTTCACCCTTAAATGACAACCGGGACCGACGCACACATACTTTCTTCAAAATAAAAGTCATCGTTGTTTTTACATCATAACAGCTTAGATAGGTATACAGGTCTTAAAGTTAATAATATATAATATAATATATTATATCGTGATTATAGATCCCTCGCCGTATTTCGACGCGATTGTATGTTCGAATATGTCTACAAAAGAGAAATAAATTCAAGCAAAAATTAATGAAATCTGAAGTAACAATGTGAATCTATAAAAATGAATAGGACGGTGGAATTATATCTAATAAGTCCAGCGTTTGATTATTTCAGTGTATACATAATATTTAAGCTATAATGGGTACCCAATATTTGAAGTTTTTAATAAATATATTAAATGTAAAATGTATTTGTCTGAAATCCCGTGGGGTGCTGGGTACCCCGTGGGGTGCCGGGTTAGAATTGCACCTCCCCATATCATCCCGTGGGTGTCGTAAAAGGCGACTATCGGAAAAACATTGGAAGGTGGGCAGCAGCACCTTCTAAAGAACTGTCATCTGACACTGCGATTCCCAAGACGCCTTCCGAGCGTGGGGATTATGGCAAATACCCCCTTAATAGAGGAAGCTGTATTCAGCAGTGGACGCTCCGGCTGATACAGAGAAATTTGTCTGAAACCGCCTTTGAATTTTATAAAGATATTTAGGCGTTTTGTAGGGTGAATACGGGTCACACTGAGAAAAATGACTGTCATGATTCAGGATAATTGTAAAGGAATTTTGAAATAAATATCCGTATTCCCAATAAAAACGGACCAAGAGTGTTTAATTATAATTTGCACGTAAATCACAAGAATTTACCATGAATTGATGTAACAATAAAAAATCAGGCAACAGCACAAGATTTATTAGTGCTGAATACTCATATTTTGTCAGTACGCTTCATGACAAAATATCATGACGAATTCTGAATTACCCCTAACGGTAATGACAAAAAGTCGTGAAGGGAATCATAAAAACTTAGGAACTAATGGTATATTTTCAATCATGAAATGATAAATTCTTGTGAAATTCACGAAAATAAGAACACATTTCCTAACAACCTAACGGGACTGTTTTGATATCTTTTCGATATTATCGTGGCAGTTTTAAAGAGCTTTCACGTATATTATCGTGGACAATAACTTTTAATACGTATTTTCCTGGTGATTCTTGCTGCACAAGACTGCCGAGTGTTGCCGATTGCTGCCGAAGTCAATATATTTAGTATAATGTTAGCTTAAATCTTTTGGAACCATCGTATTATTTCGTTAGCGCGATTCAGGATTTCATACATTCGGACACATTTTGTATAGGAAAGAGCGTAAATAGCGATAGCGCCATCTAGGTAGTGCAAAAGGAACTGAAAGTTTGAACTTTTTGACATTAATCTGGCTGAATAGATCGACGAACTTGCAATTAGTTATGAAATTCCTGTTAAAAATAAGGTATATCGTAATAATTTTGTATTTAGTTACTATTGTTTTAAATGAAAGGCTGAACGACTTTTGGTTGTTATCTGAATTGAAATTTGTAGTGACGAAACCTGAAGTATATCTGCCTTCATGCTATTTCATCATACTCATGATATTATTACAAGCATCACCATTATTAATTATTCTGCACGTCGATAAGTTATGAAGGACGGAAGTCATTTTTCTCAGTGCAGGTGAAAGAAGTAGTGACGTGAATAGTATAAAAAAGGGAAATCATTATGTATACATGAAAATATATTTTTGGCCAAACCATAATGGCGTCAGGTTCAAAAAGCTTTAAGAATCTATTGTATCCGTTCTACCACTTTGAACTCTACGAGGGCGCTATAGTTATATAGTACTTACTTTGTTTTGGATACTAAGGATCTAGAATGTGCGGTATATTTACACTACGAATTTTCATTGTCCATAATGTTTTATGTGATTTTTTACTCAAAATAATAGATATAGCGGATAAAATGTAAATATACCAGCTCTTGTGCGGTGTTGGGCATTATAGCGATGATACAAAGATGTTCCTTAACTAATGTGGCTGAATGAAACGCAAAGATACCTGTTTGGGCACTTAAATGGAGCTATGTTTCTCTGCTGAAGATATAGCACCACAAAAGGTCTATTCAATCCAATAATAGTGTTCTTGTCTCGAGAAAAATACACTTTACAGAGTTTAAAAAGATAATAGAAACCCAATTCAATCGGCTATATCTGAGTAAAATATGCGTCTACTGCGTTGTCCCGCGTCTAGCTCCTATAGGACTACAAAACATGATGATAACTCTGCTTTACATCTCACGTCTGTAAAATGAAACTACAACGCACTCTTTTACTGTAAAAAAGCTCAATACTGTAGCATATGCATATAGTGCTATTTAATGTACTGTCTTACGGCTCAAGACTAATATTAAAGCCCTTGAATGTCTCTTACATGTCCACCATGCTAGATATATGCAATTTCAACCCTCATCAGTGTGCTTTTGCAGTTTTTGCATGAAAATTCACGTAATAAATTAAGTTTACTTGATACATTCAGATATATGTAAGTTAAGAGTACGTAACTACATAAATAAGAAACTCTAGTTCGCTTAGAAGTCGAATCTAAGATCCTTTATTAAACTCGGGATCGTAAATATTGTCTGTGACTAAGGACACTATTGTAGTGCTCAGTCTACTGTTATATGTAAGTTTAAATTTTACATGCTCTTCCTTCTAGCTACCACACTCAAGTATCGAGATAATCGATCGAACAATCCAGTATCTGTGAAAATCTTTCACTAAGAACCAAGCGGTGTTTGGCGCCAGCTGTCTCTGAGAGGCAATTTCTATTTTAAATCAAACCTGGTGACATTATCGTCACAAATAAAACTTTGCAACAAGTGGTACAGTGGTCAAAAGCTAAATCGGCACAAAAACGTATGCTTTGAAATACAGACGATATAACTTTTAGGAGTCAAAAAGACATTTATTACGTATCGTATCACCTCATTAACTTCTTCGTAGTAAGATTGAACCTTCCATAAATTTCTAACGTCTAGGTAATGGTTTGTTTACCGACATCGTAATCGTAGATTGCCTCCTATATATAAAAACCAACGACTGAAACAAATGTAAAAAGTGGAGTTGTTTACGTTATTCGCCGATTTTATTACAGTACGAGTACAAAAGTACTTACATATCGATTTCAATATTTTTCCACTATATATTTACTGTAATTTTAATAAAGTGTTATATATATGGAGACGTCTAGTTGCCATCTCTTTATAGGATTTTTATTTATTTGAAGCTGGTAGCCTAGCCTTTGCTTTGACCTTTATCTAACCAAATGGTAGTAATGGCACTAGTGGAAACCCATCCATGTCCTAATCGCAGAGGACACTGTTATGAACGTCTAGCTAAGATACGTAACTAAGTGTTGTCCACTGCAGAACACAGCCTTTTGCCATAATCCCCGCGCTTGGCAGGCGTCGTCAGTCGCCAGGACGCCTGTTCTGCAGTGGACAACACTTAGTTACGTATCTTAGCTAGACGTTCATAACAGTGTCCTCTTCGATTAGGACATGGATGGGTTTCCACTAGTGCCATTACTACCTTTTGGTTAGATAAAGATGGTGACGAAATTGTTGAAATACTTTATCATATTTTATTTGGAGGCCAGACGTAGGTTGATTGTCAAAGTTATTCTTGATTATATGGTAATACGGCTTTCGGGCGTGAGCGCGGCGATCCAGATACGGGATTTATGGCATACCCTTATATGTTTAGGCTAGTCTTTGTTGCTCTTTTCATGCAAACGTAGTTTCTTCTTATTCTAAATACCAAGTGTCCAAACTCGATGAAATTTGCTTTTGATTTGCCAGTTTTTCATTTTATCATTTATTTTATCTCATAAATGTGAAAATGAGAGTACCCATACTAAAAGATTTTTGCAAATAATTTTGACCAGACAACCAGAAGCATAGATTTTGAACTCAACGATATGCATGCAAAATTTCAATGAGTTTGAACACTTGGTATTGAAAAATATAACGCAACTACGTTTGTATGGAAATAGCTACAAAGTCACTACTATTAGAGAATAGATGCAACGATGGCGCTCGTAAAAGCCCGGGAATTATATCGTTAAGGCTGGCGTGGCGGGAGATTCGACCAGCACTTTGAGAGCAGGAGCGGTCATGGTAACCGAGTTGGTACAACTGCACAGCAGTACTACACTTGCAGTGATGTGCATCACTACACCTTGCACCCAAGCGTAAGCTAATAGCGAGACGAAAAGCGGATGGATATATAAGGCTACTAGTTTTGTAAGAAGGAATGGCCTGTAACCAAAAACCAGAGTCCCACACAGAAATATCGAGAATCCGAGCACGAGCTATGATGCTAGGACACGTGTTGAGATACAAAATAAATTTCCATGTTAGTTCGCTTAGGGGCTTATCCTACTGTTTGTTTTAATTAATTACCGACGTTGCACCATATCCTGTTACCGTCAAATGTTCATCAGAATAGGTTGATTATGGTACGTTTTCGCAGACTTAAGTATCATCCTTCTGAAAAAATAAGTAAAACCGTAAAAGTGACGGTCAAATCTACTAACGGTTTAGAAAAGTTACAGTCCAGTTGGTACCAAGTGTTTTCAAGGAGATATTAATTTAATGATGAAGAATATTGTTAAATAAAATTCTTAGATACTTTAATGTTTTAATGCATCTGTAAACAAAGTTAAAGTGACAATGACATTGCGACGAACTGATAACCGATGGGGAAGAAAGGTTCTCGAGTGGTTACCACATTACACCGGAAGAAGTAAAATTGGAGGCCCCCCAATAGGTGGACTAACGACATTGTAAAATTTGCGGGTAGGAAATGTTTACAAGCGACTAATGGCCGCTCTTTGTGGCGTTCTATGGGGGAGGCTTTTGTTCAACAGTAGACATCTTATGATGATGATCACTTAATATGAACTAAATTATAGTTATATTTAGTACATTATACAATACAAAATTACTGAAAATGTTACATAATAATTTACTTGGCCTTGTCATGTAAGAATTCCTTACATGAAAGAGATCTGAAAAAACGTTTCACGGCTTTTATAAATTGTACCTACTGAGCGACATTGTTCATACTTTTGCCTGCTAAGGTAAGCGTGTACGTAGCGCTTTTTATACAAACTTTCTTTAGAAAGTACTACTTTTAAAATATGACTAAAGTCATATTTTAAATACCGAATCAATGACGGCCGAGCGGTAATAGCTATGGACTGCCGTGCGCAGGTCCCTGGTTCGATCCCCACCGCCGCCCGGCTTGAGCTTCACCGCATGGTGAAAGGGCATTTTGCGATTGCCCGCCTGGCTAGCTACCACTGTTAAGTATAAAATTTGTCGCCAAGCACCTAACGGTGTGTTCCGGCAGCAGTCCTTGAGAGCCAATGAAATTACATGAAACTTAAAAACTATGTCTCAAGGTGACGGGCGCAGTGCAATTCGTCACTTGTGATGAAATGAATCTGTTCTAGGCAGAGGTAGATAACAGAAAAAAAAAAACAAAACAAGTGTTGCTCGGTGAAATTTGGAATGCAGTTTCTTGAGTCTAATCTATGCTTCTGGTTTTCCAGGTTTCCGTAAAATTATGTATATCAAAAATATCCGCTTAATATTGTAATGTTATGGAATTTGTATAGCAGTTCTAAAACTGGCAATCCAAAAGCATAAATATGACGCTTTAGTGATGCGCATAGAAAATTTCACATAGTGTTTAAATAAGACAAAACTACGTTTGTATGGAAAACGCTATGTGCACTAGAGTGCACCTTATGCATATTTATACATTTAATTTCACAATTATCGTTGAACTCTGCCTATATAATTCACACAAGATGGAGTAGCGCGAGAGATAGACTTTGGCCTTAGTATTTTGGTTTATCCAATGTCAGAAGAAATCAATATTTTGTACCAACTTGCGGAATGAGTGTTACCTAGTATATGGTATGATATTTATGTAGTCGTTTTACAGGGTGGTGTGGTCGCTCAGCAAACACAAACTTATATATAAAAATAAGTTTTTGCATTGAGTGAGTTACATTGTGTATACAAACAATGAACAATTAGTCCAATTATTCAGTAAATGCCTCGTACTGTACTGTAACAGCCGACTCGTCCACTGCTGAACACAGCCTCACCTATTAAGAGGGTATTTGCCATAATTCCCACGCCTGACAGGCGGCTTGGGGATCGCAGTGTAAGATGGCAGTACTTTAGAAGGTGCTGCTGCCCACCTTCTAGTATTTTTCCCTTAGTCGTGACTCGTAATTTATGAATATTATATGTAGATATTTATAAATCTGTAACATTTAATAAATAATGGCAGTAATTTTAACAGCAACAAAACTAAAGTATTTACTATGTCTTATTCAGATGACTCAACGTGTTAAATGACTACAATCATTTGGCTTATTGTACAAAATACAAATTTAGAGGTTATTTCGAATCAAATATTCTAAGAGATTGAATAACAAAGGAGCTTGAAACGGGCACATAGGAAACATCCTGTTACATTCGTCCATTTCATTTGGTTTCAGCAGTCTTCCAAAGTGATACGCTTGCTTGAATACTTCCCAGGCAGGTTTGTCTTCGTCTTGAGGCTCCAATCTGGAAATTAAAATTGGAGTTTTGAATTACTAGCACTAGTTCACTGTCAACCGCTGAGTATTTTTGGTATGGAATGGCCCGCGACTGTCAGCTTCTAAATTAATTCCCGCTGTGTAGAGGAGCTATCGACCTCTCTATCGAAAGCGTAAAAATTAAATATAAGTACAAAACTACATCTTCGTGAATTTGTGATGGTTTACAAAGTTTCAGTCATATCGACCTCAATAAATCAGTCTCTTAGCAACGTTTTATTATTAGATTTGAATCTTTATACGTATTTCAATGAAAATATTTCCTACAATTTAATTTAAAAAATATTTTTTATATTAAGCGACCACATCATCATTTACCAACAGGTGAGATAGTGGTCAATGGTTAAACTATCAGGCATAAAAAAGCAGCTCGAAGTAAAAACCAAGTAATTTATGTAATATACAGCATGGTAATGTAAACAGTTGAACTCAACCTTCTGGTACCAGTTCAAGTAACCGCTTTATCATCTTATTTACATCTACGCAAGCGAAATGCGCACTGCATTAAGGAAATTTACATTACGCAAGAAATACCACAAAACGAGATAAACACAAGGAAATACACGTCTATTGACCCAAGATAGAAACCTGTGCAATACTCGGAGAAAGCTATTTATGTAACAACGCAAGATTCTCGCTCAGGGATAAGATATAAATAAATGTAGCAAAATATAGTTCTTCAATTATACCTATTAGAGGAATGATATTAGAGCAAGAAGGTGGATAAGTTATACGCGCACCGCAAGGTGACGCATCAAAGCTTTTGCTGATTTTCCTTCTTCTTTTTTCCACAATAAGATTGCGTACTTTTTTCAATAGTGCTGCATAAAACGCGGCGTTCATTGTAGTCATTTTCGGAAGATAGTCAATGAGTAAAATTCCTTCTAAATCCCAAAAAATAGTGGCCATGAGTTTCGAAGTCGACTTTTCGACCTTACACTTTTTTGGCGGCTTCTCTCCCTTTTCTATCCACTGCATTGATTCTTGTTTTGATTAGGGATCCTACTACCGATTCCACGTTTCATTCACAGTGACAATACGGTCATAAATTTCGTCCAAATTGTCCTTGCACAAGTCGATAAGCTCCAAAGAAGTTTTAACTCAAGGCTGTTTATCGAGCGGCGCGGCGTGAGCATTTTAAGAAACCAACGTGCACTAATTTTATTCATGTTCAAATGATTGTGTAAAATATCACTAATTCATTCCTTACTGATGCTTAACTCTTCTGCTATCTGCTATATTTTTATTCGACGGTCCTCTAGTACATTTACGGCGATGTTTTCGTCTATGACGGCGGTGTTTGGTCGCCCCAAGCGGGGTCATCTTCCAATGACTCTCGGCCTTGCTGGAATAGTCTTGCCCAACGTTTGACTATAGCAGACGATGTCCATTTCTTCATATTATTTTCTTATATACTAATTAGATGTCACTCAAATAATGACTACTAGCACGAGTAATTTAAGTCCCTATAAGTACCTTAGGCTCAGAACTTTTCAGCCGTCCCTCGTATATAATAGTTAATATTGTTCATATACCGACCCCTAATTGGATATGAGTAGGGAGATAATGTTAATAACATTGTTTTGGCAATTTTACTTTGTTATGGTAAACTGAGATATCCTTATAATATTATCACATTATGCTAGTAATATTAGATACTAGCAGTAGAACTGTGCGAATATGTCCGGGAAAGTTATACCACAATATCAATTTCTACCGCCAATTAGTAATATTCATATTACAGTGTTCCGGTTTGAAAAGCGTGGGTGCTGGTGAAATTACAGACACAGGGAGACTTAATACCAGCTGGGCTTCGTGGTTGATTTATCACGATAGGATAAAAAGGAGTCATATTTTTAGCTTCATGTGGTAGGGACCAAGCTCAGACACATTTAACGATCTGGCTGGCCCAGCCTTAAATAAATTTAGAGTTCCAAAACGTGTATCGAATGTACTGCTCTCATTATGATGTATCGCTGTATAATAATTGGGCCGGGTCAGCCCCAACTTTTCGGCTGGTTCCTGCTAAATTTAGCCAAATACGATACCAAGTTAAAGATACTTTGCTATCAAAAAAATATACCCGTTAAACACTAATTATGTACCGGTTATTTGCTAGATAAAACTTAATATTCACTGACATATTGTAATTTTTAGGTGACAAGCTGAAATAACCTCAATATCACTTATATTAAAATATTATAAAAGCTGGAGATTCCTTAACTATACGAATGTACCATATTCAAACACATCAGCGTATACTATTTCGGAGATTATTATTATAGTTCGAAGTTTTGATTGGAACTGTTTACAACACAATGATTTTAGCAAAGATATAAGCAGATATTTTATGTCCGAAGAGCATACATATACTAGACACTTTAATAAATTTATTATACATGAGACATAGATTTAAATAAAAAAAGAAGATAAGGTACGCTCTAATATCAAGGCAATATAATGAGGAGCAAATATTAACATAAGCATATACTGCACACAGCTACACTTCCATTGTATATAACACGTTTTAATTTATAGTATAGACAACACAAGCATGTAGAAGACGCACACACGCACACTACTGAGACTCAATCAGGAGACGTCGCCTGATTTGACATTGTCATGTTCGAGGTACGAGTACGTGTGCCGTTTCTCTCTAACAAAAGACATTATTTATAATGAACTCGTGTGAATTTAATTTGCTCAGTCAAAGATATATCAAGCTTGTATTACTTAACGCGATTTTAACGCATAATCAGTAACAATAATTAACTTTGTTTGGATATATACGTATATATTTATATATATAATATAAAATATATATATAGGTACCAGTACGTGACTACAAACATGTAGATGTAATGTGATAAGGCACGTTTTCTATTTTAAGATTGTATTGTATGTTAATTTAAAATCCTATTTAGGGCTCCGTAATGAAACGAAACCGTATTAAGGGCTACTAATGTTTTGTATTAAGGCTTTCATATCCTTGCGCTATTTGAACTCGAAGAAGACGCGAAGTTTCTAAGCGGTGCTTAACTGATCAGCTAAGTTGTACAACGTTCGCCATGGTCATGAGTTGGATGGGTGACTGCTAGTGACATTACTACTGAGCGCTTTCGTGCTTCGGAAGGCATGTTAAGCCGTCGGTCCTGGTTGTTGTCTTAGGATGGCAGTCAACAGCTGCCGAGACAGACCGTCAGGTACTTGGCGACAAATTTTCTACTTTAGAGTGGTAGCTAGCCAGGCGGGCATTCAGAGAATGCTTTACCACCATGCTATAACGACTGCCACCCTTAGACAACAACCGGGACCCATGGCTTAACGTGTCCTTCGAAGCACGGAAGCGCTTGCGGTAGTAATGTCATTAGCGGTCACCCGTTTAAGTCATGACCGCGGCTGACGTTGCTTATTGGCTAAGCAAACTCCGCTACGACCGCTCTAAAATGTCGAGTTTCTCTTCACAAGGTGTTTGTATCGAGTATTTTTTGCGCAAAGATGTTGTATAGCATACTGAATAGTTTGGTGTGTTATAAATTCAAACATCAATATATTGATTAAAAACTTGCTTATTATTCATTGTTTTCAGTAAAAGCTTTTAGAGTGGGAAAGATATAAAAGGATTTTTGACCTTAGCTGAAAAGAGAAGAGGTCAGTGTAAAAAAGTTTATGTACTGCATTGTTAAACTTTTTCATCTTCGAATTTTCATTTTCAATAAGGCCTAAGATATATTACGCTTGTTTGGAGCCCTATTAAAACTTTGTCCATTGTCAGCACGTCACACAATCCATTATTAAAATAAAAGTACAATACCTAGCATTGCACTATTAAATTCATATTGTAGTTCAATATTTTTTATTACCTTTTCAAGACAATTTTCGTTGACCTCTCAAACAGGTCGACAAACTATAGCGTATTGGACCTTTGCTGAATTTTCATAACAATTAAATTACGTTTTATTATTTTAGCTTCAACAAATTGTAGGTCTATATTTTTTATGTCTTGATGGATTATTGGTCAGTGATATTCTGGTTAAATGTATTAACAGGCGTCACCTTCATCACATCACCAACTGGCTTTTAGAATACAGCTCCCCGTGCACTCTAGAGTGCTTGGCAACAGTTTTTTTACTATATAGAGGTTAAAAGCGCTTTTTTATGTTTTGAGGAGACGAGCATGTTACCAGCTGGATGGTAAGCATAGCGTCTGTCTATAACAGTTGCAATGTCACTATTCTTGTTAAGCATGACACAGCATTGCACCTTATGCAGACGTTAAATCTTACGTCTCGTTTGCCCAGAAATTTCACTTATAACAGTGACTTTCACACATGTATACACATAATATTTTGCAATCCAGACGCGCATTTTCAGAATGTATATATGCGTTGAGGCGGCTCATTTTCGCGGCAGGAATATGTTCACAGATGTGCTGAGGGCCCCTGGCCTAGACTTGCTACAAATTCTATAACATCTTTCTTTGACCTTTGCAGCATGGGTAAGTATGTATATATATGATTTCTATAAAATAAATATTTTCTGTGCTTTCCTTGAACATAGGAAATAATTGCAAAATATTGATATACCAATAAAATAAATATTTTGTTACCCTAAAATTTCGCTTCTTATTATTTATTTTTATTCATCAATTCATTAAACAGTTTTTTTTACTAACTCCATAACATTTATTGGTAATGAAAGTAGAGTGTTCAATCTGTGTGAAAGTAATAAACCTGATATAGAAAAAATCTGTTTCTTCATAGGTATATTTACCCTTCTTGTATAATAAAAGCTAGTATTATGAAACCTATATTTTTTCAAAGTATTCTCACAACTAACGATAGCAATAAAGACACATAAAAGAAGTACTATTGTGACATGTTATAATGTCCTGAGAGCTTCTTTGTTCTAGGAGTGTGCGGCTGTCATAATTCCATAGTGCTCATGTGAGGGTGAGTGCGGCTGCATGTCACTTGCAATTGTCTTTTGTGTCACAGCGAGGTCAAGATACAAGAGAGGTTGTATTACTTTTACTTGTACATGCATCGAAATAATAAATTGAAACAAACCCGATTTCCAACACTGAGAGGCATAAAATATCTTGTGGAGGTCAGTGTCAAGTTTACGAGCCCTGAAACGACATGATCTATCATCGGGGCTGATCATACAGTGCCATCAGCTACTGGAAGAAGTAAGTAGTCACAATAACAAAGTTACTCTTCAGTGGATAAAAGGGCATAGTGGGTCTAGAGGCAACGATGAAGCAGACGAGTTGGCGCGGAGAGGTTCGGGTCTTCACCCTGCAGGACCAGAGCCTCTGATGCCACTTCCATTCAGCCAAGTCCGGGCCTGGATCCGCCAAAGAACTAAAAACTTACATCAAAATTACTGGGCAGGTACAATAGACTGTAGACAGGCGAAAGAAGCTTTCCCAGAGTTAAACTTAAGGTACTCTAGAAGGCTCCTCAAGCTTAAAAGAGACAAATTACGACGGGTCGTTGGAATTGTCACTGGTCACTGTCATCTAAACAAACACCTGTTTACTATAGGTGTCACAGACAGCCCCCTGTGCAGAGGCTGTATGGAAGCAGAGGAGACAGCCGCACATGTGCTCGTCGAGTGCAGCAGTGTGGCGTCCCAAAGAGCAGAGCACCTTGGTACGCCAGGGACCGTCCAGGAGGCCTGCGCCGGCATCAGCGAGCTGCTGGCCTTCCTGGCCGATGTTGGATGGCTGGATTAACGACAGCCTCCAAACTCCACGCAAAACAGGCCGCACAAGAGCGGCAAAATTGCGGAAAAGAGCCCGCACACCAAGTACCAGTGTCAAGTTATTTCAACTAATCTGAGCTTTACGAGTATTGTCTGACTTCCACAAGTTATTTCAATCTACTTTTCAGTTTTAGAAGTCAATTTTTTTTTATTTCTATCATTTCAGTTATGCCTACAGGATTGGTTGTGTCACTCGCTCACAATACTGGTCTTCCACGGCAATAGTTGCAAATACTATAATACGAAATATTATCTTAATATACATCTAATAAATTGAGTACAATGTCAAAGTAGATGCAATTGAATGAAACCATTTCGGAAAGTATTATTCTACCCATCCAAATATAATTATGCAAAATTTAATAACCAAATACATAGATTAAAGTTAAAAAATTAAGATAGGGTATGGTCTTATATCACGACAATATAATGTGGAGAAAATTTAACACAAACATATAATGCATACAGCTATACTTCCATTGTGTTACGATTTAATGAAGAACGATATAGACAAAAAGACAATCATGCAGTAGACGTACATACGCACACTACTAAAACTCAATCGGGAGACGTCGCGTCGCCTGATTTGACATTGCCATGTTCGAGTTACGGGTACCGCTTCTCCAGTTTTTTATAAGTTCAATGATCGAATATAAGAAGTTAAGCGTGGTTAACATAAAAAATAAATTTACTTATCGAACTAACAAACAAACACATTAGAAATGTTTGTTCATTGATTTAGAATTTGTTAATTTGTCTTAGTAGTATTTAAAATCTTGTGTTTCCAAACCCCCTTGGATTGTCTTTCAGGTTTGTAATAAATAATAATATGGTAAAGAGCCCTATTTTACGACTAATATTCAGCAATATGAGTAGTGACATGCTACTTAACAAGCGCGTTTCTTCTCTGATTCACATTTACTACATAAAAAAATATATGGAACAGTCCAATATCAACTAAAAATAGGACAAGTATGCGCAGGGAAAAACTTTATTCAAGATGACGCAGCTGTACCATAAATGATAATAACTTTAAAAAATTCAGCCTTACGACCTGGAATAACGCATCCTGTATCTACGTGTTTCACTAAAATATTCATTCAACGATGGTACGGGTATACCCTTGCACTGAGAGGTCTTAAACTATAGCACTAACAAACGATCCGGCGCAATTCGCTTGCAGGTTTTTAGGGTTCCACGCTGGAAAACGGAGCCCTATTACGGCTCTCCGTTCTCCCGTCCAACCTTTAAATAACTGTATCTTCAGAAGGGTAAGAGGTAGCCGATTGAAAATTTCACAGAATATGTGTAAGGACGGCAGTTTCCTACCAAATAGTAGTAACCAAAAATTTTAAATAAAAGGTCCTCATATAAGAAAAGTATTTTTTTGTTTTTGTTCTATCGTGAAAACAATAATACAAACATGCATCAAAAATCGTGGTAATTACACTAATTTTATATTGTCCTATATATAACATTAAATACTGAAACCCGGTCAACTGCAGATCCGACTACCGCAAAAAACTCGGTATGAAAAAATATCTTCGAAATACTTATTTTACAGTTTACATAACATACATTCTATGATGGTACGGAACCCTCGTTTTCGGATTTCAACTCTCACTTGGCCGGCTTTATTTATGTGAGAACTGTGGTGTCCTTATTATGTTCACATATCAATAATTTCTATAGATGATATAAACGGTCTATACAAATTGAATCTACACAGTATTGCTTTGACTTGTAAACAGATGTTTTTAAATAAAATTAAATAACTATACTCATGTGGCTATAATATAACGTTTTTTATGTGATTGTAACGGAACAAGCACGAGGCCCACCTGATTTTAAGCAGTAACACTTGCAATAACAGATGCATTTCGTCACAAGTGACAAACTGCACTACGCCCGTCACCCTGAGACATATAGTTTTTGAGTCTCATGTGCCTGTATTTGAACAGTTCTCAAGTCTCATGTGCCTGTATTTGAACAGTTCTGTGTAGCAGTACACATGGCTAGGTGCTTGACGACAGATTTTCTACTTGAGGTTGGTAGTTAGCCAGGCGAACATTTGCAAAATACCCTCCCACCTTGCGGTGAAGCTCAAGCCGCTGCGCGGCAGTCCATAGCCAATGCCACTGAGCTGTCACTGCTTCAATAAATAATATTATATAAATGACATACAAAAAAATTATCAATTTAATTGTTTTTACGGTTCCGTACCTCAATAGGAAAAAACCGAACCATTATAGGATCACCTTGATGTCCGTCTGTCTTTCAAGACCTTTTCTCAGGAACACGTAGAGGTATAAAGCTGAAATATTATATATATCAAATACTCATATCTATTGTTCCTTGAAGCTGTGAAAAAATCAAACTTCTAAGCCAACGCAATCAAAAGATAAAGCCGTTTATGCCGCAAATTTTTGACACTCACAAGGTAATCAAAATCTACAGGGTACTTCCAGTGAACTCAGAATCTTGAAATTTGGTACAAAACAACGCCTTATAGCACAAATAAAAGAAAAAAAAATTCTTAGTCACAAAAAATGATCAAAATAATTTTTATAATTTTAAAATGATATGGATTTTATTTAGAAATAAAAATACCATAACTTTTACTTATGTGCCTACAGGTTCCTACGGAACCACTGGTGCGTGAGTCCAACTCGCACTTGGACGGTTTTTTATTTAACAACTTTATGTCTCAGGGTGATGAGCTTACTGCATTTCATTTTCCACACATTTTCTTACGAAATATATCTGATTCTGTTATATAAAGAGGTTGCCGCTCAAGACTAGATAGACGACGTGTAGTTCCATCACAAATATATTAAAAATAAATAGCAAAGAAACAATATTAGCGATAAATGATAGCTAAAAAATAATAATTAAAATACTTACGTCACCATGAATGCGAAGCCCCGTCTCACGTCATTGTTCGCGGGGCGCGCTCCGAGGTCACAATACACGTACCGGGCGCATTGTATCGGGTCGTAGAAGAGAATTCTTTTCCATCTGACGCTTGGTTTCTAAGGAACATCACAATTTTTTTAGTTTTGAAGACATTCTGTTAGTATCACGGGTACATATAATGGGGAAAAGGAGTTCTGTTAGGATTCTGTATTAGAAAACGATTTCAATGATAGTCTTTCAATACGGACTGCTAAACAAATAATAACACGAGTAGGTATATGGAGTATATTTTATGAGGCGCTCGTAGCGAAGTTTGCCCAGCCGTTCTTAACCGATCAGCTTAGTTCAAGTAAGCAACGTTCGACGCGGTCACGACTTGGATGGGTAACTAGTGACATTACTACTGAGCGCTTCCGTATTTCGGAGGGCACGTCAAGGTGTCGGTCCCGGTTGTTTTCTTAGGATGGCAGTCGTTATTGCATGGTATAAGCTCATTTTGCGAATGCCCGCCTGGCAGCTACAACCAAGTGGAAAATTTGTCACCAAGCACGTAACGATATGTGTCGCCAGCGGTTTTTGAGAGTCAGTTAATCTAGGTTAGCCTGAAACACATGTTCGACCACATCGCCATTTGCCATCAGGTGAGATAGTAGCCAAATGCAAGCCATTAAAAAAAAGTCTGTATACAGGAAACATAATATTATATTTTTGGTTCATGCGCTTGCATCGTACAAACGACAATATATATACATACGGAGATCGCATAATGTTGATTATAGAAAACATGCTTAGGTAAAACAATAATAAAAGCAGCAAAATGTTCCCGCTAAGAATCACGAACTGCATTAAAACATTTTTTTAAATTGCGTGTTGATGCATTCCGGGCAGAACCATCGATGTGCGTCGAAATTGTTGGTTTTATTTCTTTCAATAAATGATTTTGATATATGCCTTAAAAATGCTTAGGAAATATCTCTATAACTAAATTAGGACATGGAGTTCAAATTGACATTTTACGCCAGTTCTGTTACAAGGTCTACCTAATCTGCAGTTTAGGGTATTCGTTATGTAGTTTTTGAGCTGTAGTATTTTTAGGGTTCCGTACCCAAAGGGTGAAAACGGGACCCTAATACTGAGACTTCGCTGTTCAATCTGTCTGTCACCGGGCTGTATCTTAAGAACGGTGACAGCTAGACAGTTGAAATTTTCACAGATGATGTATTTCTATTGCCGCTATGATAACAAATACTAAAAATAAAATAAAATAAATATTTAAGGGGGGCTGCCATACAACAAACATTGATTTTTTACCGTTCTTGCTCGATACTAATATCGGTGACAGGTTATTTATTCACAAAATATTTAGTTATATGTTAACTTTAAATATATTTGTTTTAAATGAAATAAATCATTAAGGGGGCTACATATAAAATAAAAGAGGTTTTCGCAGTACCTACCTAGCTCAATCGGACACTGCGAAAAGTGTCTGTAACTTACAAGATTAGGTTACATATAATGGTACGGAACCCTTCGTGCGCGAGTCCCACTCGCACTTGGCCTGTTTTTATTTGTTAACTGGTTGTTGCAGTGCTGAAATCTTAAAGACCATACACAACGCACTCAGCCTTGTAATACCTACAGTACTAATGCATAACAAATTCAATGCAAATCTCTGTGCCAGTTGATAATATTATATTTATAAAGTAATAAACATTTATATACGGACTATCAATGTTGGCAATGTTTGTCGTTACAATAATAATCCTAATCAGCAGTATCCGTGCTGTCATTTGGCACGAGATAGCTGATACAATATTTTACGAGCTACATTTTACGAGACAAGTGCAGTGCAGAATCAAATAAGCATTGTTGTTTGGTGGTTTACTATTTATTAGGATAGCTGGCATTGTTTCAAACAGGAAATGTATACCGACTTTAAAATTTATTACCATAAACGGAGTAATATAAGTAGGTTCAGTACTAAGAGTATATACGAATACAGGCTTAAGAAAACAAGGACTTGAATCAAAGGTTGATCGTTTCATGTTTTCCTGGTCGATGTTGTAAAAGGATAAAATTGAAAAATGCCCTATTGAAGAGCATGATTTTTTTATGTTATTGTGACGGAACATTCTCGTGGCCCAACTAATGTTAAGCGGACTAACCTCTGCCTATAACAGATACATTTAATCACAAGTCACGAATTGCACTGCGTCCGTCACTTTGAGCCGTAGTTGTTAAGTCTCATGTGCCAGTAATTTCACTGGCTCTCAAGTAATGCTGCCGGAACACACTATCAGGTCCTAGGCGACAGATTTTCTACTTGAGGGTGGTAGCTTGCCAGGTGGGCAATCGCAAAATGCCCTTCTACCATGCGGTGAAGCACAAGCCGGCGGTGGGATCGACCCAGGGACCTGCGGCACGGCAGTCCATAGCTCTTATCGCTCGGCCATCATTGCCTTAAAATCAATGATTCCACCACTCACGTCGTTAGAAGTGGGGTCTTTGGGCCATGGTTTGAGAACTATTGTGTGTTTAGTGTGGTTGGCACACAACAGTTCTCGTAACATCTGACATAAAGCCTTGATTACCCGAGACAGATACTATGTAAAACACCAGCAAAATTTCAACCCGAACGTGGTTGTGGCGTCAGGTGAGTCGCTGGCCATAAATCTGATGACAATACTTTAACAAATAATTTGTCCTTGTGGATTGCTAGCATTTTTTTAAATATATATGTTTTTTATACGAACATGACATACCTGCAGGTGGTCAGTGTCACGGTAAGTGGTCACTTCCGCCTATGAATATCTGTAATACCCGCAGCATTATTGGTGCGTTGCCTACCATTGAGAGAAAGGATTCTTTTCACGCCATGTTCTTTGTGTTGTTAAAACAACATAATATTTTTAATCACGCTTGCACGTAAACAGTATCTAAACATACAGGTCGTAATGTAATGTTGGCCGTAATGGCCCATACAAACCCCTCGAGCTTTCTTTTTGACATGAAACCCAAGGTCGAAAAATATGTTTTTTTAATTTATAGCACATCACGCATGTCATGCAATTTCAAGCAAGGAGCTTACACGCAGTTGAAAAATGGTCTTAATATGTTATGTAAACAGGAATTTTACTGCAATCTCGCTACATATTACTTAAATGTTCAACTAATGTTCTTAATAATCGATTTTAATAGTTTTTTGTATCAAAACGTCATTTTCTTTTACACTTCATCATGGCTGTATACCTACGTAAGTATTTGCTCTTAACGTTTCTGAACGAAAAACATTTGTATAATCTGTGGTGTGGGTAAAACGCCCGCCAGCCGTTTAAAAAAAGTTCACATATTTTGTAATTATTATAAAGAATTTGAAGTGCTCGTAGCGAAGTTTGCTAAGATGTTATTAACTGTTCAGATAAGTTAGGCAAAGCAACGTCCGCCGCGGTCATGACTTGGTTGGGTGACCGCTAGTGACATTACTATTGAGCACTTTCGAGCTTCGTAATTTACGTTAAGCCGTCGGTCCCGTTGTGGTTTTAGGGTGGCAGTCGTTACATGGTGCCAGGGCATTTTGCGAATGCCCACCTGGCTAGCTACCACCCTTAAGTAGAAATTGTGTCGCCAAGCACCTAACGGTATGTTCTGGCAGCTACCATGCTCCGATGATTTGTTGTTGCTATATTAAAATGCGGTATATAACTTTTTACTTCATTCTATAGAATTTTATTTTTCTATTGTTTCAGTTGTTGAAAGTTAGGCTTCAGAGTTCGGCTGGTTACACTAATAATTTGTCTCGTCATTTTTTTCCAATAGCTAAAGCTTTTATTGTCAATGTCAAAAGTAGAAAAGAACAAAGCACTTTGATCGTATTAAAAATTGAATCGCTTTTAAAATATTATATTGAACAACGTCTCATTGGAAATTATTTTCTATTTTTTGTGTCCTAAGCACTAGTACAAAAAGGTATATAAAGGTAAGGGATTTTGGACCTTTCACCAATTAAATTGATAAGGCTTAAGGTATTGAACGTTTCATCAGATAGGAACATCGTGTGTGGGTGGTGCTCGAAGGGCAAACGGAGCTCTAATGTTGAGACTGTAGTGTTCGTCTGTCTGTCCATCTGTTCGTTAACGGAATGAGTCATATAACTGAAACTATATTTTGTGTACGAATAGAGCGTTGACCCAAACAGTTTAGTAGTAATGCAATTAAATACACTCGAGAGCAATGAATCCGGGTCACTTAAAGAATCCTAAAAATCTCGGAAACTAAAAATGCTAGGTTAATGCAATAAATTGTATTTAATAGACAATGTAATACTCCTTAAATGAAGGTATTAAAACTTCTTAGTTATTGTAAAGTTATATCATAACAAAATCAAATTTGAAAAAGGGCCACTTTCGAAGATGGAACTACGAAATTACAGCATTTGGTTTTGCTTTTGTTTGTAATCTGTCATTTATGTGGGTACATAAACCATGTTGATAGTGCTCTATATTCATTATTCAAGCTGAAATTATGTCGCTTACGCCTGAAGAATGCACCAGAATACTTACAATGCTGGAAACCGGCCGGAGTCAGCGCGATACAGCCAGGACTGTCGGTGTGTCGCTGTCAACAGTACAAAGAGTTCTCCGACGTTACGAAGAAACTGGTTCTAACCTACGCAGACCAGGAACGGGCAGAACCAGGTGTACCACAGCACGAGAAGACCGATACTTGGTGAACACCATGCTTCGAAATCGCTTTCTCACAGGAACTGAACTCACCAATCAGTTTCGACGCCTCGGAGGAAGTAACCCAAGTGCATGGACAGTAAGACGTCGGCTTGCTGAATCTAACTTAAAACCCCTTAGACCTGCAAACGGCCCTAAACTGGAGCGTGGGCATCGTATTTCGAGACTAAGATATGCCCAGAGCCACGTAAATTGGAGTATTGAAGATTGGTCAAAAGTTATGTTCTCCGACGAATCAAAATTTATGCTCTACAAGCACGATGGAAGACACAGAGTGTATCGAAGACCAGGGGAAAGATTCAAGCAAGCATGCATCGAAGAAAAAGTAGCCTACGGTGGTGGGTCTGTACTTGTGTGGGCCGGAATTTCTTCTGAAAGTCGCACAGAGCTGGTGATCATAGAAAACGGCTCTTTAACTAGCGTAAGATATGTGGAAGAAATCCTCAATGATCACGTTGGTCCATTTATGGTCAATTTAGGTGAGGATGCTATATTTATGCATGACAATGCCCGACCTCATACAGGTAGGATTGTGAATGACTACCTTCAAGAGATGAACATTACTCGTATGGAGTGGCCAGCGCGCAGCCCGGATATCAACCCGATCGAGCATGCTTGGGACGAGCTAGGCAGATGCGTAAAACAACGAAACCCTCCCCCAATCACGCTTCGTGAGCTCAAAATTGCTCTCACAGAGGAATGGGAGAATATTCCCCAAAATCGTATAAGGAACTTGGTGTACAGCATGCCAAACCGCGTAAACGCAGTAATGGAAGCACGAGGAGGCAATACGAAGTATTAAAATTCAAGAAAATCGTAATAAAGTTCAAAAATTTCATGTTTCCTATTTTTGTTTTAAGGAGAGATCAGCAGTTTTTTTCTTTATGTAATTTTGTGTTAATAAAATGTATGGTGACTCATATTTTTTTAACTTTCATTTAAGGAGTATTACATTGTCTATTAAATACAATTTATTGCATTAACCTATCATTTTTAGTTTCCGAGATTTTTAACATTCTTTAAGTGACCCGGATTCATTGCTCTCGAGTGTATTTTTTTTAATACTTCAGAATGTTGCCAATAAACGAAAACTTTTATTGCACTCTAAAGGTTGGGTGTCATTTCCTAGAGCTCAATGAGAATAAGCACAATTATTTTTATTTTTTATAAAGAAAAATAGGTGCCTAAAATAAGAGCCGCCATTTCAACTGTCAACTTGAGATAATTTTTGTAAGGTAATGTTCGATTTCAACAAACTAATATAGTGCCTAAAAAAACCGAATACAAAAATTTACTAGAAAGTGTTTTTATGTTATTGTATTTACGACATATACCAAAATTACTTGTGCAAGGCTGAATGATTCTATTACTCTTTGTTTCTATAGCACCCTCGCCTTCAGCTCAGTCTGCGATACATACTTGACTATCTACTCGATCATATCATATTTATAAAATACAACTTACAGGTTGATCTTGAGAGTTGACATCTCTTTTGAAGAGGAACCTAAGAATTCTTCCCGCAGTGAGTGCCTGGTAGTCTTTTACGAGGAGATGAAGCGAGTACAGAACTCCAACTAGCAGTGCAAGGAGAATCAGCAATCTGAAACCAATACATTAGATTTTAATGTTTTCTTCAGTTTATCGTGATTATTACGCTAGTGATAACGACGTTGAATGGTTAAAATGGATTATTGAAAATTCATATATTTTTATTCCAACCTTCCTTACCTACTCTATGCAATTATTAAGATCATGGCGTGACTAATGTTTATTTGTCACCTTAACCCTTAATTTATTTGTTAGGTCCCAGGGACTAACAGGGAAAACGACATTGTGCCAAACGAATTGCTTTTTAATGGGCAAATGTAAAGGCTGCTCACCTGATGGTAAATGATCACTATCGCCTACAAACATCCGCAACACCAAAGGTCTCGAAGATGCGTTGCCAGCCTTTGAGGAGAAAATGCTCTCGTCTTCGCTCTTTCTTTTCTGATTCAGAAGATGGGTGAATACCTTCTGATCATGACTCTGATTCAGAGTGCTCACTTGTTACAAGCGATGAGGAAGCAGAGAATTAGAAATTTTGATTGTATGCTTTAGTGGATTTTGCAGAAAAAAGTGAAAAACAATTTATAATTCTATTTTAGTTAACCGCCAGAAGATGGCATTCATTTTTGTTCCCATATTTTTTGGTAAATATTTGTTTTCTATTGTGAATAAGACGTTTACTTACCAAGATCTAAATATTACATCAAAGCCTGTTGGAATAATCTTTTTAGGTATACTAAACCATTTTGAAATAAAAACTTTGCTTTATTTTGTACAAAATCAACGATTTTTGAAAGTGGAGTTTCATGGACTCTATGAGGTAAATTATGTAATATACTTTCACATGTGTCAAAACATGTGTCAAAATGTGATTATTGATACACATTTTTATAGTTAGAGATGTATAAATACATTTCGTATCTTTGTCCTTCGTGTGACCAGGAGCATGCTATCACCCACATGCGGACTGGATCCGCGCGCGGGCGAAAATACGCATCACAGGAAAAGAACCCTAAATAGATATTGCACTGATACCGTTACGACATCGCACCGATTCAATCTGGAAGTAGCCAAGCATGTACTTTGCGGGATTTATCAATCACGGAATCTCAAATGTATAGATGGATAACCTTGGTATAAGTAACCATGGGACATTATAACATAAAATATATTAATAACATTAGATTATTCCCATTATTAGTGACTTTCAGAAGAGGAAAGCTTACTTGGAACAGTGTCAGAGTTAAAGCTTTTTGGTGGTTTTTTTTTCATTTAACACTAATGTTCAGTACTTTATAAATTCTGAAAATTGAGACTTTAACCAGAAGACAGCAGAATTTTTGAGCACTATCTAAATTATATCTGGAGTGATATGTGTGCACAAAATGACATGAAGATGTAAGCTTTTTCTTTCCACCTTTTACTAATATTTCTTTTTTTGCAACTGTCCAGTGCTGAGCAGTTCACGACAAGCAGTAGCTACATATTTAGATGTTTTTGTCACAATAAAATTTACCATCTGATTTAAACAAAGAACTATGTGTCAAACTCGTTTCAGTTTAACAACACGGCGAAGTTTCGTATCTAAAGCTTTTGACAACTATCTTAGCTGTTGGTGCGGTCATTTGATTAAAGATAGTAAGGAGTCGTATCATTGTGCCGTAACACATATACCATGAAGTACATTATATATTGGTAGCTCGCCAGCCGAAAAGAAATGAAGTATAAAGCAAAATCCCTAACACAATATTGTGTACTGTACTGTACTGTATCAGCCTGAACACAGCCTCATTTTGGGGAATTGCCATAATCCCCACGCATGGCAGGCGTCTTGGGGATCGCAGATTAAGATATCAGTTCCTCAGAAGGCGCTGCTGTCCACCTTCCGGAAATTTACCTTTAGTCGCCTCTTACGACTTTCAAAGGTAGAAATGGGGGTGACATTCTAACCCACCACCCTATGGGGCGTATATTATGTACATGGTTATATTTCCGTATACATCTACATTTGTATCAAGAAACTGTATAAAGAATACTAGTACATTTCCCATATGATGTCACACGTTGACATATTCCACAACAGCTGCTGCCAAAGCGAGAGCGTTGCCTTCGCAGCAAAATTAATTAAGATAATTATTATCTCCAATGAACGCCAGATTTTCCCGCACGAAATTACTTTTCTCGGTAATAAAGTCCTATCATTTTCAATATAATGCTTAATCTCAGAAGATCAAGAAAAATAAAGTTATTAACGGCTTATAAAAAAGTAGAGGAGCTTCACAAAATCAACGCATACGTAATAGTCTGCAGGTACGGCAATCGCGAACGAAGTCGCAGCTTCGCTCGCGATTGCCGTATCTGCAGATTAATTATTCACATTTGAGCACTGTTTATCTCATATTAAGCAATACTGTGGTCTGCGGTGAAGCACTCATAGTAAATAGCTCAGAAAGGAGCTTTTTATTTTAGATTCGAAACTCTGGGGTTGTATTTTCCAGAAAACAGTAGTTAAGTAACTCAGAGAGTTCCTTCGCGGTTCGCACAATAAATGTTGAAGCAAAGTACTTTGTGCGTTTCTTTGGAATTTCGATTTTGAAACGGCGTCTTTTTGCAGAGGTTCTCCTTGTTGGCGGTTGAACGAAGATACATTAAGTTGTACACTTCTATTGCGCAGTCTCCGAAATATATCCGGCAAAAGTTAGATGGTTAAAAAACTGATTGTGGCAAATGTTCCAGATTTTAGAGTTTTATCTCAGCAAGCTTGATAAACTAAATCGGGCTGCCCGTGGGTTGCCAGGCTGCCCGTGGGGTGCCGGACTGCCCGTGGGGTGCCGGGCTGTCCGTGGGGTACTGGGCTGTCCGTGGAGTCACTATTCCGTGGAGTTTTTAGTCACACTCGTCACAATTCTAACAAAAACGAATGATTGAAATCAGACGATGAAAAACAAATTAGGCCACTTTGAATGTAGCTAAAACTGTTTTTTGTGTCTGTATCATGGCCGCGCATCACGTCAAAACTACTGAATGAATTTCAATTTAACTTGGCATGAATTTAGTTCATACTACGAGTTAGGACATAAAATACTTTTATCCCGAAATTAAGCATCTTGGGATATGGGAAGATAGTCAAAATGTACACTTAGTTGTAATTTATTAACATGTTGTTCGATTTCATTGATTCTATTTTTGTTTGAATAGTGGTACTTTATCTCGTAAATATTATACATAAATTATCCCGTAAATATTTTGAAGTATTTAGTTATGTAGTTCAGAAATTACAAACATCACAACCTAAACATTCATTCCAAATAATTTCAAACCTGGAATGAACAGCAGAACCTTTGAACATACGGCTCATCTTAAGCTGGGATTCGCACTTTATCGTAATATGCATAATATATAGGTCCTATTGTCGAATTCAGACCACTCCAAAAGGTAAAAGCGCCACAATATACGGAGACATTACTAATATTGCATACTTATACAGAGTAATCAAGAACAGGAATATGAACAACTTTGACCACGAGGGTAACCCTAAAGTTGTGAAAAAAAATCAGCATTTCTATACTAAGAGACCGTTTAGGCACAGCTAAGGTATGAAACAACTGTGTTTTTTGTTTACTCTCATTCGGCTGAGCTTCCTGATATCTGTTTATTGACATTTTGTGGCAATCTCAGTACTTAATATTAATTATGGTTTTTATTAATAAATCAATATTTTTATTCATGGTTATCTACGAAAATACCACTGTATTATATTTCGGAGACTGCGCAATGAAAGTGCACAATCTAATATATCTCCGTTCTACCGCCAAACAATGAAAAGAACATCGGCGGATAGACGCCGTTTTACATTCATAATTCCAAAGATACGCACAAGGTACGTTGCTTCAATATTTATTGTGCGAACCGCGAAGGAACTCTCTGAGTTACCTACTGTCTTCTGGAAAATACAACATGGCAGTTTTCAAATCCAAACTAAAAAGCTCTTTTCGGAGCTATTTTTTACTAAGAGTGCTCCACCGCAGACCACAGCGTTGTTTAAAATGCGACAAACAGTGATCAAATGTGAATAATGAGACTGCAAGGATTAATGGCGGATGTGATAAATGATCTATCTCTAGTGGCCATTACTAGTCATTGTGACAACATTTGACGATGAGCATTATCATTTTTGGCGTAATTTTTGACCGTGGTCTGACATGACTGCAAAAACACAAATTAATTAACAGGACACACTGACGATAGTATGTCTAGTAATTTTATTAATATTTTTGATTTTAATACGTGTTATTTTGTATTCTACGAACACAACTTATGATATTTTAGTATTCACCAAATATATAAAAATTTATGCAAACATTATACACACCGTTTTACACCTTGGTGGTAACGTGAAGTAACTCAATCTTTCATACCAGCTATCAGATAATTCCAGACCTATTAATTTTTTTAAATATTACGTTATATTCCGAAATTGCCTCCCATGGAGCAAATCTATCATTTTAGGGCCCCCACTGATATATTCTAATCCCATTTCACGTAATTTATTGCATACTTAACCGATATCTTGCTATGAATTTAAATGATAAATTATGACAGTTGCGGTTTTAAGGCTCCATGCCGTATAAAAATTGCAGGTATTTCGAAATATATTGTTCTATATATTACCTATCTTAAACTTAGATAATTCGTATATAACCAAAAGTAAATCTGTTAGTATTTGGTTTTTCTATCCGTTAGTGTAAAGGAATATCTATACTATGAACTAATAACAATTAGGAAATTTTTTACTCTAATCTTCATCACTTTTCATTAAGTAAAATATAAAAACTAAATCAATAATCCAGTTTGCAAGAGTAAAACATATTGTCACACATATTAAATTTCGTAAATACTGAGGTACAGCATTTAGCTTTAAAACAGGCGTTCATCCATCAAACATCAAGCTGGTACCTGTAACGAGACTAACAATACTGATTCGTCGACGTTATTAAGCCCCGCAGTTCAAGTCACGCAAATATGCGCTATTTGCTCGCAAACGTGTGGTTCATAACGTGCTAAACTTACACCACGGCAGCAATATGATGTCATCTATGACGTTACCTACGGCTGCATATAACGCTTACAGAAAACAGGTAGAAAAGCGTGTGTATAAACGTCAAACTTAAATTTTGACAGATAGATGAGGAGATTTTTGTTGTTGAGGTTAGAATTTTACGAAAAATAAGCTTGTTTACAAAAAAAAAATGAAATGTAACACTTCTAATGTTCATAATAGAAGAGAAAGTAATTTTGGGTTTATTGCGTAAATTTATATTATTATTTATGGACTGTTATAAACTATAACTATAACCTACTATAACACTTCAAACGCAGATTACGAAAACAATTGAAATAATAACAAACCACGATTACTGGGTTAGCTTGGAAATTATTAGATTATATCAATTTCTATTTTCTTATAATTTGTCTTTATTCTTAGTTCAATACCTTTTAAGTAATCATCAAATTTAATTTCTTTTTTTATTTGAATAATGACTTTATCTGCGTGTTTTTAACTTCCAACTTTGATAAATTTCAGCCTGCTAAATATTATGTACTTGCTAGCTAAGCCCTGCGGTTTCACCCGTATATACAATGACATAAAGTGATAATGATGATGAAAAGAATTCTGTGTTACAAAATTACGAGAGGGAAAAAGCGGTTTCACCCGTATAGACAATGACATAAAGTGATAATGATGATGAAAAGAATTCTGTGTTACAAAATTACGAGAGGGAAAAATATTAGGTCCTTACATATGAAATTGGCGTTTTTCGTACTGGCCACTTTAATCACGAATTTCTCCTCTTTGGTAAGGAATTCCAAATTCAAATTTGTACAGCTATAGACTCATGTATTTGTGCTTCGATGATCGTCATTCATTTGTTTTTTTTCTTCTGTTTTTTTCTGTTTGCGTCACTCATTTTACAAAATGGAAAACCTTAAATATCGCATTATTTACGAGTACGAGTTCCGCCGTGGCACTAGTGCTGCGGAAACAACTCGAAGGGTGAATGATGTGTATGGCGGTCGTGTTGCAAAAGAAAACACAGTTCGTTTTTGGTTCCAACGTTTTCGTTCTGGAAATTTCGACCTGCAGAACAAGCCCCGTGGACGGCCTGAGACTCAAGTTGATAATGAAGAGTTGAAGGCTATTGTGGAAGCGGATCCATCGCAAACCACGTCCGAGTTAGCTGCAGGCTGCGATGTTAGTGATAAAACTGTTTTAATTCACTTGAAGCAAATTGGGAAGATTAAAAAGCTTGAAAGGTGGGTACCTCACGAATTGACTGAAACAAACCGGCAAACGCGCGTCGACTGCTGCGTTACATTACTAAACCGGCACAATAATGAAGGTATTTTAAACCGAATCATTACCTGTGATGAAAAATGGGTTCTTTACGATAATCGGAAGCGCTCAGCGCAATGGTTAGATCCTGGCCAGCCAGCCAAATCCTGCCCCAAGCGAAAATTAACCCCAAAAAAGTTACTTGTAAGCGTTTGGTGGACTAGTGCCGGTATTGTTCATTACAGTTTTTTCAAATCTGGCCAGACTATTACGGCTGATGTCTATTGTCAGGAATTGCAAACCATGATGGAAAAGCTAGCGGCTAAACAACCTAGGCTGGTCAATCGCTCCACGCCACTGCTGCTTCACGACAACGCTAGACCACACACTGCGCTACAGACGGCTACTAAATTAGAAGAGCTTCAATTGGAAAGTCTAAGACATCCTCCGTACTCCCCGGACCTTGCTCCAACAGATTACCATTTTTTTCGAAATTTGGATAACTTCTTGCAAGGGAAAAAATTCAACTCCGATGGGGCAGTCCAAATCGCCTTCAAAGATTTTATTGATTCCCGTCCGACTGGTTTTTTTAGTAAAGGGATCAATGAACTACCTATGAGATGGCAAAAGTGCATGGAAAATAATGGTTCATACTTTGATTAGTTAAATATATTATATTAAAAAATATTCGACTTTTTGTTCCTCCCATACAAAACGCCAATTTCATATGTAAGGACCTAATATTAGCATGGTGGAAGAGCATATTGAGAATGCTTTCCTAGCTAGCTACCACCCTCAAGTAGTAAATCTGTCGCCAAGCACCTAACAGTGTGTTCCGGCAGAAGTCCTTGAGAGCCAGTAAAATTACAGGCTCATGAGACTCAACAACTGTATGTCTCAGGGTGACAAGCGCAGTGCAGTTCGTCACTTGTAATGAAAAAAAAACTGTTAATACTAAAGAACCAAACATTTAATGGAGTATCAAGAGGCTGCTGTAAAGATGATGATATGCTCGCCACCATGTTAGCACTAATGTTAATAACTCTGAAGTATATAATAAGCATTTATTATGTACATACTTTAGAGTTGAATACGTTGTTTGTAGCTTAAAATAAAATAGTTTTTAGCATCTTTACCTAGGCTTGGTCACTATTGTTTATGATCATAAAATTTGCTACTATAAACTTTATATAACCTAGAAAAACTATTGAAATCTGCGTAGGTTTCTTTACATTTACTCGTACTGATATAATCAGCTGCATGGTGCATAAGCAGCTGATTATATCAGTGCTATTAGATAGCTTGCTAATTTAAATCGGCAAGTCTTCATTGTTTATCGTAAGAAAATAATCGCAAAACTACGAATCATATGATCAAAAAGCGCCACGCGCCTACCAATTTTAGTTACAGTGTCACCGTTCTGAATGACAGAGGACCACAAAAATATTTTGTAGTAATTCGTTTTGTAAAACTAATCACGTTGTGTAAATAATCAGCGGTTGTGCACTCCTACAGATTGTACTTTGAAGCAGAATATCTGATATTGCGGTGGAATCCTCATCAAGACTGACTCATGTTTAAGAGGCTTCCTACCTGCAACGTGAGGATCAGTTTAGTTATATTCATGAGAAATAGGTATTTTAGTACGTATTAAATTTATTGTATATTTTTTCTCAGTTTTATTAGATGAGGATTAAATGTGTTGTATATTAACACATAGTGCTACCTTGAGGATGGAAAGTACTTATATTAAATATTGAAACTTAGAATAATTTCTAGCTGACACGTAAAGGGATCAAACTATCTTCTTAGTTAGTTTTTGGTCGTATTAAATATTATACATTTTATACATCAAATATTAACGTATTGATATAAAATCTGGCGATTTTTACTGCAGCTGTTCGAGAAGTAGAATATACAATATTATACTTGCATATTTTTTTCTGAACAATGGGTTCTTTTTAAACACATTAATTGTTTGGGTACTTGTAATTTATTTTGGTTTACCATTGAGTTACGTTGTGAAGTTAACTAGTGGGAATACAAAAAAGCAAATTGATTTTTCATATAAACTTTTACTGGGAAGTTGTTAGTACAATACTATAAGTTTTACTATATTAAAAATATGAAAAAGTAGTATAATTTAAGAAATGAAATAATTCTTTCAGTAAAAGTAAAGTTATAAACGAAATAAAATATTTCAAAATTTTTATATATATTATCTAAAGACAACTGTAAATAACGATGTTTATTACGTAACGTTGTATTTTACGTAGTTTATACGTACATTCTGCATCAATCCTAGTTTTGTGTATGAAAAAAATATATAAATGTGATAGGTACATATTTTGAAGAACACGATTTGTTTTCATACTTTCTCCAATCAGTACTAAATGTTGAGTAATTCAAAAATAATCCTATTAATAATCTCAAAAACCTAAGAAATGGTATAATTAATGTTGTTTCCATTAATATATTTATCAGTTATTTTTTACAGTTTAGAGAGCAACTGCTAATGAAGCGCAATATTAAAAATGTATACGCAGGCAAAACCGGATGACTGAAGCTATTATTTTAATACAAACAGCGAACATCATATATTATTTTTAAATAATAATTTAACTTTACTTACCTGAAATGCCATTTATTTAAATAATTGTACAAGATAGAGTTTTAAATTTATCTTGTCACATTTTCAAATATTTTTATATTGTATTCAAACCTGAGACTGGAAGCGTTAGAACTTTATTTTATTAATACTAAACCACCAGTATTATTGAGAAAGAACAGAAGTCAAAAATATTAATTTACATTAAGCACCAGTTATTTTTTCGAGAAATTTGTCACATATTCAAATTAAGTAGGAATTTAAATTCCTCTTACTTGTAACCCATCTTCAACGTCCGTACACAAACAAACACACTCGATAATTGTATACCTTGCCATGCCTTCCTCTTAACTGATTACACGAAAATAGCATTTCGCTGCACTTGCACGGCGGTTGGGCCGGTACTCCTTCCTATCTCAGCTCAGTGATGGACTTAGGCAGGTCACAATTTGGGGCGAGTATTTCGCGCTTAACATTGTATTTCTTTTACCTTGCAGGTTTCCAGCCCTTTGGTTAAAATAAAAAAAAAAGTTAAATACATCTTATTTTGAGTAAATAAATAGAGAATATACGTAAATACTAATAATGTACAAGTGCATTTTATTATTTCTCAACATTTTTTAAGATCCATTTTAAAGCACATAAATATGTTGAAATACTTTTTTACTATAGCTTTAATTATACCATAGACACATTATGACATATTTGTTCAATAAGAGATCACTACAAAGTGTTTGAAACGTCGGGACAAAAATAATGATAAATATACGCGATTTAAACCGTTTAAATTGTTTAATTACTAAGCTTAACAGTTGCTGGCAATGTACTGTTAATTTATAGCAGTACGTTGCCATCATGTACGAAAATCAAACAAACTACAGTTGAAATAAGGATTATATCAGCGCGAGCCCCACGTGGTAAATACGTTAAAATTTACACGAACAACGGGCAAAAGAAAACGTATCAGGAGATTTTTAATATTTCTAAATATATCCTATCTTTATAATATAATTTTTTAACATTTATTGTTATCACGATGTAGCGGGAGGGACGAAATAGACGTGAGAACTACGAATAAATAAAGTATTTATTCGTAGCGTGAGAATAATATTAATATTATAAATACGTGTTGAAAAAGGTGCTTAACGATAATCTGTAGAAGAAAATAATTCACCAGCCATTAAAGGGGCTAACTTTTTCTCAATTCTAGTCTGTCCTATAATTGCTTTTATAAAACTCAACCAAATCTAAAAGGTCGTCCTGCATACATCAACGTGATATGTTTAAAGTCTCCTAAACCGGATCGGTTTATGTAAGCGGTCTCTGGCCAAGGAAAGTGGTCCTGGCTCACTACCAAGACAAGTTTGTTGTTAGTTCCTCTACTAAAGATTAGACGGATTAACAGAGATCACGCGAGGCCCGATATTAAGTGATAGTTACCTACTCACAGGCCTTTGTCCAAGTGCAAAATATTTTAATTATATATAGACACGGTTTTCAATCTACAGGTAAAATAAAGTGTATCATACAGAAAAAAAATATTTTCGACTAAATTTATATTATATGAACTTTTCTTTTTGACAATCAGTATGGGTACATTTTACCTATATTTATTACATATAATATTTTACAAATAAATCGAATCAATGTTTTCTAGATAAATATTATAGATTATGCAACGTTACATCGGCCAAGTAAGGTTTAAAAGAGTTAAATGTAATAAAGCCGCATTATTAAGGTGTCGATATATAATTTTCGTAATAAGAAGTTTAGAACAAACAGGTTTCAAATTCACGTATTTTATTTTCATTTATACGATACATTTATTCTTAGTAATATAACTATCCGGTGAATGAAAACTGGGTCTTGGTATTTTCAGCTCGAATTACGTTTATTTATAGTCGAGTTCCTAAGTTACTTAGCATAATTAAAATTTTTACGGGTCTTTATGCAGATTTTATTTACTTACGCTACATTAAGGGCTTGTTTACAACATCTTAATATGTTTTTAAATTATCTAATGGAAAAAATATTCTCATAAACTGTTACAATTTTATACGTTTATTATTATCTTTAAATGTCTTTTTGAAGATAATTAAGTACCTATGGCAAGTTTAGAAATAGTGTCTTTTTTTCCATCGTGATGCATCAAGCTAGATGCCCACCTGGTGTTAAGTGCCTATAACAGATTAAGTTCGTAACAATTGCCGGAATGCACTGTGCCCATCATCTAGACATAGTTGTTAAGTCTCATTTGCCTGTAATTTCGCCGGAACCCATAACCTTACGAACAGGATATACAGTAATGTGAACAACAGAAATTGGTATGGTGGTGGTACTTCTCCGGACAAACTCTTACAAAGAATCCTACTGCTACTAAAATCATAAAACATAAGATGAATCTTCTGCTTCTTTTGTGAAATTGTGATTGACTGATCAACGAGGTAAGGCAACGCCCACTGAGTTAATTAATTAGGTGGCCGTTAGTGGTATATTTATAAATATATTTCGCTAATTATAAATATATTTGCTAAGGTATATTTATAAATATATTTGCTAAGCTGTCGGTCCTGGGTATTCTCTCAGGATCATAGTCATCATGGTGTTAGGGTATTTTGCGAATGATCACGCCTGCTACCAGTCTCAAGAATAAAATCTATCGCCAAGCACCTAACGTTCCGGTAGCTGTCTTGTCGAAACATGACGCACCATCGGGTGAGATAATGTTCAAAGATAAGATATAAATAAACTTAAACTCAAAATTGCTTCCAAAATACTTTCCTACCAAATAACATGAAAAAGTAAGTAGATTTTTTTGTATCGTAAAACAAATATACTAACACTAAATTGTCCTGTTTGACTTATAGAACTTGAATACTGAAAAAACACAGTATTTTGCATGGTGGAACGGCATTTTGCGAATGCCCACCTGCCTAGCGACCACCTAACGATGTGTTCCGGCAGCAGTCCTTGAGAGCCAGTGAAATGACAGGCACATGAGACTTAATAACTATATCTTAAGGTGACGGGCGCAGTGCAATTCATGAGTTATGACGAAATGCATCTGTTATAGGCAGAGGTTAGTCCGCTTAAAATCAGGTGAGCCCCGAGATAGTTCCGTCACAATATCATAAAAAAGTAGTCTGAAAAAGAACAAACGCTGCAATTAAATAGTTTCTTTTGAAGTTGCCGGATTTTCTTAGTCAAGAAACTTACTAAAATCTTCAAAGTAACTTCTGTAATCCAGACTCAATTTGATATTTATTTCGAATTATAATTGCTTTTCTACACCTTAAAAGTACTTGAAAACTTGTTTCACGTTGGCTTCTTCATTTTATTATTCTTTGTATAGGTGCAAAATATCTGCAATGTAGAGTTTAATTTTCTATTTAACTTTGCTCCCACGTCCTTGCATAATTGGCACAAACATCTTCTCAAAGCAGTACAATTTATTCTAAATTAGCTTTGAAATTCCAAGGAGATGTTGAAAAAGTACAAACAAACATTAAAATGTACGTCTGCTTCAGAAAATACGGGTAATTTTTCTTTAAACATTTTATGATTTTCTTTAAAAACATATAGGTATTATATTATGCATATAGCTAAGGCGCCAAATGCCAGGCACATACGCCACGAAAACGGCAAAGATCAGGCAGTTTTTTTTTTTTTATTTAGTATATATTACTGTATAGTAAACCGTTTTGATTAATGTCGATTTTTGTATTATGTAGGGTGTTTGTATATCAACAGACTGGTAGCGATATTCGTATTAGCAGTTGTATATTTAGTGCTTCAGACAAAATCAAATCAACGATCATCTATATGTATATCGATAGTAAAGGGTTTTTCAACAAGAACTTTGTTTTAGAAACAAAATATAACAAAGAATCTAAATGATGATGATTCAAATTTTTATTGCATTACGAAGAGAAAAGTTTGGCAATTATGAATGAAAAATGATATCTGGCAAATGTCCACCACGAGCACGCTGACAGATGTCGATACTTTCATCAAAGTCTTTAATCACATTTTGGCAAAATTGCGGGTCTACTTCGTTAATCACATGATGGATTTTGAGTTTCAAGGTTGCACTTGATTCGATTGGTTTCGTTTAGACTCTGTCCTTAACAAAGCCCTACAAAAAACAATCCAGTAGTGTTAAATCACACGATCTGGCTGGCCACTTAACCGCTGAATTTCGTGAAATTATACGATGGAGAAATTTCGTTTGCTATAAATTGATCTTCATTGGCTTTTTTTTATGTTATTTTACCTGAACAAGCTCGAAGCTCACCTGATGTTAAGCGCAATAACCGCTGCCTGTAACAGATGCATTTCGTCACAAGTCACTAATTGTCTGTCTAATTGTCTAATTATCTAACTGCCCCCGTCACTTTGAGACGTAGTTGTTAAGTCTCATGTGCCTGTAATTTCACTTTTTTTTTTTTTTTTTTTTTTTTTTTTTAACGTGTGAAAAATGCATTTACTCATTCCCGTCCACCCCGGGGAAGGTGGCCGGGATATGTCGGGCTCGACACCAACTACTCCCACAGCAGCAAGTGCCCCTACCGACTAAATAACACACGGTGTTCCGTCTCTACCGCCTCTCGGCGGGATCGCAGGGTCGCTTTAGCACTCAACCACGAACCCGCCACGGTTGTCCGTTGCCGGACCCCTCCTGGGGTGCTACCCCTCACGACGCAACAGAACACATGGCACGTCGCTACCACCCGGGGACCAAGCCCGCTAATGGGCGTCAGACGACCCCGCTTCCGACGCCCTAGGTCCCCCTGCGACGGGTCAGATGAGTAGCCCCGTCGCCTGCTACTTCGGCCGCAGAGGATAGGGAGAGCGGCGCCTCGCTATACCAACACTCCTCCTCCCCTGCGGCCCCTCCGCGTCCGCCATCAAACGGTGGCGGCCCCGCCGTGGCCACGGAAGGTAGGGAGAGCGGCGCACCGTGATACCGGCACTCCTCTCCCGCCGTGGCCCCTCACCGTCAGCTGTGGTGTCGCCCATACAACACCACAGCCCGCCTCAGATGCGGTGCTGCCCATACAGCACCGCAGCCTACCCGTTGCCGCTCCAGTCTGGACTTAGAGGCAAAGCCCAGTGGAGCGGCCCCTCTGGGACCGGCCGACTGCCCAAGCCAGCACGGCCCCTGGTTCCTCTTCGCTTCACCGTGGGTGACGAAGCCACGGCTACTAAGCCCCACCGCCACGACAAGGCGGGAACCCTTCGGGGGGAAAGACTGCTGCCGGAACACATCGTAAGGTGCTTGGCTACAGATTTTCTGATTGAGGGTGGTAGCTAGCCAGGCGGGTAATCGCAAAATGCCCCTCCACCATGCGGTGAAGCTTAAGCCGGCGGTGGGGAACGACCCAGGGACTTGCGGCACGGCAGTCCGTAGCTATTACCGCTCGGCCATCATTGCTTCAAAACTTTGATTGATTCAAAAACAGGTCTGAATATGTACCTATTTAAAAACTACTAAGGCTTTAACTGCACTGGAGGAAGACATTGAAAACTGTAACACAGGTACGACCTAGCACTGTTGTCAATATAAATAACTGTTCTCTAATATTAAATTAAATACTATTAAAATAATAATATTTATATTTACGTATACTTTTAAACGTACTGTATTACTTTTATACAATAAATATTTGTTATTGTTGATTACGGCAACAGATTGCGGGTTCAAAACCTTTAGAAAGTTATAAGTATATTTCCATGCCAAATAATTTCTGGGTTTTTGGTTGGCATGTATTGCGGTAATGCTCTTTCAATCATACAGTAGTTATTACTCATTTTGATCTCGTTTTATTTTATGTTAATAGGAAATGAATGCGTTCCTGTGATGTTAAAACACCTTAGCATTCAATACAGAGCGTTAATTCCATTCATTTTCTGTATTGAAGTCACCACCTTCAAACATGATTTTTTATGAGCTTATGATTTAAAGTAAGTAATCACTGTTGTTTAAATACTGCTTGCTGCCTGGAGGTGAAGTTATCGGAAAAGGAGGTAATACATACCCATTCTTCTCCACACCGATAATCGTAACAGCCGGTACAAACGATTGAACGGTATGATTATTAATTATGATTATTCATACTTTATGGCTTTGTTTCGAAACAAACACGAGGGCTACCTGGTATTAAGCGATGACTTCTGTTTATAACAGATGCATTTTGTCACAAGTGACGAATTGTACTGCGCCTACCTTGGAATACAAAGTTGTTAAGTTTCATGTGCTTGTAATTTCACCGGCACTGTGTTAATGGTATGGAACCCTTTAAACTAGAACACAGTACTGTTTGGCGGTAGAAATTGCTATGGTTTCTGCCTTAGCCCATCTCATTATGTGCTTAAGATTTATCTGTTCATTTGGATGGAAATGGAAATAAAGGTACATAAATATATCGATAAATATATAAATGAAAAGATTCTAAAAAAAGCAATGCGTTAAAATCGACGACAATAAACAACCCAAATAAAAAGAAAAATGTATAAAAGAAACAATAAAATGTTATGACATGTTGCTCCATAATTTTTATTGTTTTTCCAACATAAAACAAACTATTGTATTACAAAATTACATGTCTATTTTTCAATTGAGCTACTGCACTCAATTCGCCTAACAGTGTGTTCTGGCAGCAATCTTTGATAACCAGTACAGATACAAGCACACGAAATTTGAAATGTCTCGGGGTTTATTCGTCACTTATGATAAAATGCATCTGGTATAGGGAGAGGCTACTTAAAATTAGGTGGGCATCGCAATAAAACCAACACAGTTGCCTAAGTAAAAAAAAGCATTCAAATAGCAAGATTTTATATATATAAAAATTACACTGACCAGTACGACGATGGCACAAAAAGATAGGAAAAGAAGAAAATGTACTGCAAAAAAATGTTTACTTTTCATTTTAATGCCTCAATCTCTATACTAATTTTTATTATTGTCACATTAAAATTGCACTGTAGATATATTTATAAACACCTTGCACACAAATGTTTAATTTAATTATTAGGACATAAATATGTGTATGCGTAATGTTTACCACATTGTTGCACGTTTAGTATTTTAATAACGCTTGGCATTAGTGGTTAAAATCAGAGCGCTCATATCAGATATCAGTATTTAAATACATCCTAAAACTATAAATTATACCCTCGCTTTATTCTTTGGCGGATTTAAATATCTCATTTGAAATTTAAAACCTCTCTTGCTTATCGATATACTGAATTTTTTTTCATGTTGCACTGCATCAAGATTACTATTACAATTTTAGTAAGGTGCGGCGTCTACCTTTCACCAAAAGCCTTCCTCTTTTGGAGGTTCGCCATAATCCCCAAACCTGGTAGGCATCTTGGGTATCGCAGCGTTAAATGGTAATATGCATAAGGCGCTGCTGCCATCTTCTGGTATAACGTTTTTTTTTATACCTGATATGTTAAAAAATTCCTTTAACCATTACATCACCTGATGGTAAATGACAATGGTTGAAAATGTTGTTCAGTCTAACCTAGATTAGAATTACTTGCTCTCAAGGACAGACGCCGGAACACACCGTTAGGTGTTTGGTGACAGATTTTATATTTGAGGGTGGTAGCAAGCCAGGCGGGAATTCGCAAAATGCCCTTCCACCATGCTATAACGACTGCCATTCTAAGATAACAACCGGGACTAACGGCATAACGTGCCCTACGAAGCACATAAGCGCTCAGTAGTAGTGACACATACTATCGGTCACCCACGTGTGCTTACCGGAACACACCGTTAGGTGTATGGTGACAGATTTTATATTTGAGGGTGGTAGCAAGCCAGGCGGGAATTCGCAAAATGCCCTTCCACCATGCTATAACGACTGCCATTCTAAGATAACAACCGGGACAGACGGCATAACGTGCCCTACGAAGCACATAAGCGCTCAGTAGTAGTGACACATACTATCGGTCACCCACGTGTGCTTACCGGAACACACCGTTAGGTGTATGGTGACAGATTTTATATTTGAGGGTGGTAGCAAGCCAGGCGGGAATTCGCAAAATGCCCTTCCACCATGCTATAACGACTGCCATTCTAAGATAACAACCGGGACTGACGGCATAACGTGCCCTACGAAGCACATAAGCGCTCAGTAGTAGTGACACATACTATCGGTCACCCACGTGTGCTTACCGGAACACACCGTTAGGTGTATGGTGACAGATTTTATATTTGAGGGTGGTAGCAAGCCAGGCGGGAATTCTCAAAATGCCCTTCCACCATGCTATAACGACTGCCATTCTAAGATAACAACCGGGACTGACGGCATAACGTGCCCTGCGAAGCACATAAGCGCTCAGTAGTAGTGACACATACTATCGGTCACCCACGTGTGCTTACCTTAGCTAATCGCCAAACTTCGCTACAAGCGCTTCAATCATTCCCTGAATTGCCTCAATGACTCCCAATAAGAAGACAAGGAAGAGGTGCGATTCTTGTCGAGCATCATACGTGCAGTGCAATGCCAGTAAATTCCCATATACACAAATATCTCCACTATACCTTCACCAACTCCATCACGCATTTGTTTTCAGATAGGCAAATATTTCTTACATACAAATTGTGTCTGAGAAAGTAATTATAATCATGTAATTACTTTGCATGCTCCACGGATTAAATTACAAAACTACAACGAGAGAAAAAATATAGACACGTGCTGTATTCGAACCTAAGCCATCCATCCGGGATATGCTTTAACCATTTAGCCAACATAACATACGACTCATGACTTTAATTTATCCCCTCTTTCTTAACCATAGTATGGATTAGGGCATACCGCAAAACATTACACTAATTTTTCCTATCGTTGCAGTTTTGTAAAGATCAGTATAGTTATTTATAAAAGTACATCTGTTTTGTTGTCTTCTCCATAAATCGAATTTTAACTGATATTCCACAGACATTTCATATTGTGGTAAAGCCAGTGGCACACGCAAGGCAAATCCGTGGTCACAGTGAGTCTATCTCACTTTACATAATAGCAATATCCCTAAGAATACTAAGAGGTGCGAGGATTTATTAATTAGACAAAGTTCTTATGAATTGCGTGTATGCTAAGGTTGTTAAAAATAATAATTTCCGCAATTAGGTATCACTGTTGACGCGTTAGTACTTAGCCGCAGCAAGTATTTGATACATAATTGAATAACTAAATGATACTAATAGTGACAAAGCTTTCGAGTTACCGCAACTGGTGGTGCTTCATATGTTTCAATTGTACTGGTACAAGAGTATTATTGTTACATAATAGTCATAATTTACATTAAAGTGCATAAACAAGGCAATAAGTTGATGTCAGTCATGACATGACGCAATCGTGCTTTCTTCCGGTCGAATATAATATAGTAATGTTTATTTCAGTAACCAAAAAATAAAATATGAATATCTATATATATATATATAGCTATATATATATATATTTAATATATATATATATATATATATATAATATATATATATATATATATATATATATATATATATATTATATATATATATATAGATCTATATAATCTATATATATATATATATATATATATATATAGATTATATATATATATAGCTATATATATATTTATAATCGCTATATATATATATAGCGAACGCTTTAGCGGTAAATTCATAATTTTAATATTATTTTGGTTTTGTAGCTATATTGTCTCACTATTGTACTTGTACACATAAAAAGCGAGATTGCGAAAAGAGATTTTACAATATTTTTTTTAAATACTCATTAAATTATCGATATTTCTTACATCCGTAAATGTAATAATTAATATTTTTTACAGTTTTAGGGGTAAATTATGGAATCATGTGAATTGGAGTCCAAACTTATTAAAGTTAATTCAAGCATTTTAAACTCTTTAAATTAGTGATTACCATGATTTTGTAAAATGATTATGAAACCTAGCTACAACAGTGAAAACACTGATATGATTTCGTATTTTTTGCCATAGACGTCAGTTTACACCTTAAATGACGGGTAAATAATTATGTTTGAGAGATGTCAAATGTTTGTATTTAACACCTTTTAAGAATTATAACATAATTACCATATTTGTTTATATCGCGTGGGTGAGAGTTTTGATAGAGACAGCATCGTTCATTCATTTTTGATGTTTAAATAAACCCAAACTATTTAGTAGGCTTTCTTATTCAAATGTGTTGAGATTGGAGGCCTGGTCCACACAAATCATTCAAATACACTGATATTTAACTCAATATACAAGACCGATAAGTGTATTTTTCTTACCAACTTAACTCATAGAAACAATGATGAACTCGGACATAACTTGTTAACTGACTTAGACAACGTGGAACTTCTAATTTTAATTCTGTGAGCGTTGTAATATTTAAGAACTTTTTTATAAAAATCACTCAAAATTCCATAAAAAGAACTAATCATTTGTCTTTGCATATATATTATAACCTGGTACCGCTATTTAATCTTTATTAATAGGGATGGGTTTTTTTAGTAAAAAAAGTTGTCCTCAAAATTAAGGAACTCCCACTGCGTGGGGAAGTGGCTAGTTAGATAGTCGTTTATAGTAGGTAATTAAAGCCTTGAGTAGGTGTCTTATACAAAAGACTTTCCCGAATACAAAGGAGGTTCTTAATTGAGGCTACTAAAATGAATGTGTACATACCATGGCTTTCTCCACCATCTCCGGTAGCCGGAGTATCTCCTTTCTCCTGTCACCTTTCACGCACGTCACAAAATCTCACATAGTAAAACAGTTATTCAAGGAACATATAATGATTCACTTCTATTATAGATAGCACGGAACAATATTTGGACTCATTTAAATTATCAATACGACACCGTCGTCGTGGTGTATGGCGCGGGGCGCGGTCCAGCGACGACTCTCAATAATACTGGTTTGTCGCGGCGAAGCATCAATCGCGGCTTGTTGCGGGTAGTATGAAAAACTTGCATGCACATAGTAACCATAAAAAACAAACGAATAATATATACATATAATGGCTACTTTCACTACTTCATTTAAATTGGCTCAAGTTTACGAGTAAGCCTTATAATTTAAAAGATATACATACAGGTTCGGTAAAGTTAAAATATCAATTTCTTTAAAACTTTCCCCCAGAGATAAGCTAGGATCCACTTTATATGTAACTGTTGCTCGAATTGCACGCTTTGTAAGATAAAGATTTTCTGTAGCACAGCTGCAACTTGCTCCCTGATTATGCAGTGCAGCGTGACGACTTCAGGATGTTAATCCTGTCAATCACACTCCATCGTCACGTGGGCATACCTAAAGCCATGTTTGAAGTTAGCGCGTGCACACCAAGCAGTGATAGCGCAGTTATCAATACAAGGTTAAAATCCCGCATTCCGCAGAGCTTCACCCCATTGTTGTAAGCCTGGCTTCCTTCCACTCTTAAGTAGAAAATAACAAAATTATGAAACTTTGACCAGTTACAATTCTTAAACTGTTCGTTTAAACTGAAAGAAATTCAAAACATATCGTGGTTATACAATGCCTGTTTGGTTACTGAAAATTAAGGCTTCTAGTTTAATCCACAACGAAGTTATATAGGGGCGAAAATGGCCTGAACTGCTTCGAGAAAAAAATGATACGGACCTGCCACTTTTTTGCTCGACTTGGCGGGGGCACTGCCGTGCCCCAAGATGTAGATTAGCCTTTTAAGATGTCATCCAGCTTCTATTCACGAGAGCCAGTACTGATAATACGGTAAGCCTATTTACTATCTTCGATCACATCATTATATACCAACAAGTGAATAGATGTGCAAAACTGTTAAAAATATCATAAAGTACGGAAAATGTACAGAAAATACTTAAATTAAATACATAAACCTAAAGGCCTAAACCCAAGACCACATCATTTCGCTACTTTTATACATTGCAAAGATAAATGGTAATAATATTTTTTAGCGATACACCTCGTTTTTATTTATATAAATTAATTCATATGATTTATTATTTTTTTGTAATTGTGACGGAACAAGCTTGAGGCCCACCTGATGTTAAGCGGTCTAACCTCTGCAAGTAACAGATGCCTTTCATCACAAGTCAAGAATTGCACTGCGCCCGTCACTTTGAGACATAGTTGTTGAGTGTCATGTGCCTGTAATTTCACTGGCTCTCAAGGACTGCTGCCGGAACACACCGTTATGTGCTTGGCGACAGATTTTCTACTTGAGGGTGGTAGCTAGCCAGGCGGGCAATTGCAAAATGCCCTTCCACCATGCGATGAAGCTATTACCGCTCGGCCATCATTGCTTCAATATCTAATTCTTTGCGGTTTAAGATAAACCAGTGATTGTTGTTGTAAATTCCAACCACGTGTATACGAAGCACTCTCAAGCAAATGTTTTATATATTTCACAAAGTCAGGAAACCGCTTCACTTCAAACTGCTAACTCAATGTATCAGTAGTCTAAGTAGACAGGTTCAGAGAAAGTTTCCGATTTCCCTGGAGAACACACACCACACATATACCAACGAGTTATGAAACAGCACGTATGCATACAACGGTATGGGTTCAGTCTTAGACAATCGGATTTAGAGGACCCTTGAGATCCAAGCGTGCTGTTGTCTTATCCGTGCAATATTGGATTAACGGCTGGTCAAGTTTTGATGCGTAGCTTACGAAAGACACCAAACAAAAAACATGAATTTATAGTCTTATTTTATCAATTATATTTAAAATTCGATCTTGAAAGCTGTTCAAAATAATAAAAATCAAACATGCTATCGTCAAGAGTCTATCTATATTATTATTTATAATAAAACCGTAACAGGTCAAATTCTGCACAATGCAGATATTTTGAAAACATTTTTGAAACCAGCTATAATCAGGCAACCAGCATAAAATAGATTGTCTGTAATAATTAGTCTAGACAAATCTCGCTCGTCTCAAGAGATATATTATATAAATATCCTAATTGACGAGTTCCGACTTGGAGAGTTAACTTACCTATAAAGTTAAATTACATTTCATAATTAAGGATTCACTCACTCAACCACTCGCACATGTTAATGCACGGGTATGTTAAAAGTTTGAACATATGGATAAGGGTAACTGTAATGCATAGAACACCAACGAAAGTATCAGAATCTCAAAGATAGGGCAGGGATTAGGAGTTAAACGTAGCATCCAAAGCACATATATACGACGTGACGGGTGAGGCCCTCTAAATACGTAAAAAATCATGTTAACTTTGAAAATTACTTCATACATATTTGAAACACCTACATTTTGGCAATGGTATGAAAAATAATATTTGAAACTCCAAGTAATCTGTGAACAAATCTTGTATCAAAGCTAGTCTGGAGAGCATGGCAACCCGTAATTTACCCAGGCGAACTAAGCGACCACTAAACTAAGAGACTAGGGACAAAGTTGTTTTTTTATCCGTAGTCTTCAAAGAGACTTGTGAATGAGATGTAAATTTCGTGCCCTAAATTTATTATTTTTAAACGTTATTGGGAATGGTGCCTGACCTGAGTACAGACTACTGGACTTTATTTGCTTTTTCAAACACTCAACTCTCCTATTGATGTCGCCACCCTTCTAAATACAATGTCAAACAATATCGCATGCTAAGCAGATATCACATTAACTAATTTTTAGATTACGAAGTGCTCCCACTCTATGAATAAATATCTGCCACTCCTCTTTTCTGCTTGAGATATAAATGTTGTGCTCTAAATAAACTTAAAAACGTTATATTCGCTTACCGTGCTATAGTACTGAAAATCATATTTAGAAATAATATCGCGTTGCTTTTTTACACTGGAACCAGAGTAAAGATGATGTGGAAAAAAGGTACCCGTTTTTTATGTACCGTAGGTATACTATAAATGTAATGACAACGAATGAAGCAAGAGTGATATGCGGAGATCGTACCAAAGGTTTTGTGGTCATGAGCTGATTGAACAAGCGGGTGCAGTCATCTTGAGGCCGGGGTGCATATATGTTAGCATAGAAGCCCGAAAGCTGGTGTATATATGTTAACTATCGTTGGAATGTGTGTCATGCGCATAATAGGTATATCTTTTGACCTAGACCGGAGCCTCGGACCGGAGACATATCTCCCCGGGAGAGGATAAAAATCGTCTCACTCTTCTCACATCATCTTTCTGTTGTCTCAATTTTTTAATTTTTTCTATGGTGCGTGTAAATATGTATTCACGTGCGATAAATACTTTTTCTCTGTTACTGTCGCTATATATAACAATTTCAAGTAAAATTTAATATCAATATTATCAGTGATTTAATGCACTTTAATTTGACCGTTTTATCACCTAACAGTAAGTAATGAAGTTGTGGAATGTGTTATATGTCATAATATAACAATGGTGTTTAATTTTGGTCTGGTCTAAATTTTTTTATTTTTTCTAAGGCACCTGTAAATATGTATTCACGTGCGATAAATACTTTTTCTCTGTTACTGTCGCTATATATAACAATTTCAAGTAGAATTCAATATCAATATTATCACTTTAATTTGACCGTTTTATCACCTAACAGTAAGTAATGAAGTTGTGGGAAGTGTTATATGTCATAATATAATATGAGATATTATATTATATATATTTAATATCTCATATTAAGCAGCGCTGTGGTCTGCGGTGAAGCACTCAAAGTAAAGCATAGCTCAGAATGAAGCTTCTTACTCGCGGTAAAATAAAAAAATGTTTATGCCATTTGTATTTATGACATAAATCTATTTTTACCAATAAAATATTTGTATTTTCTGTACGTTAAGCTGATGATAATGCAGAGAGACAGCCAAAAATCAACGATGAGTTCCATGAAGCGGAAACTGAGTTCGACGTCCAGAAAGTTGCACAAGGTGACCGCAGTTGTGCCAACAAGAACTTTACGTCCACGCCCCAATCAATTGTCTTATAAAAATACTTTTAATTGTATTGCTCATTAAACTTTGATAATTATACTAGAGGAAGGAATGTTACGTATGTGTGTGTGACTACGCCCACGACTACAGATGAATCGTATAATAAACCAGTGCAAGGTTAAAAAGCGATCGTTTTACTTGTCTGCACAGTTCGGTCCTACATATCTAACAATATCAGAAAAGTCACAGAATATAAATGTAACATAAACCATGTATGTTTCGTTTATACGAATACGCTTCAGGTGACGTGGTTTACTGCTTTCAGAAATTCGCGCCACTATACAAGCGCAGACTTGTCAAACTACGGGGGTTCATTACGGGCATTACAAGACAGTGGTTGTTATTTTTACAAAACAGTTGTTATTTTAAAGTCATCAAATGCTCTTGGCCTTTTCATATCTCCACACATAAATAGTGAGTCAAATGAGTAACGTTTTTTTTTCTTTTAGTGCCTGATACTACTATCTCACCTGATGATAAGTGATGATGTGATCGAAGATGTTGTTCAGGCTAACCTAAAATAACTGGCTTTAAAGGACAGCTTCCAGAGGACACCGTTAGGTGCTTGGTGACAGATTTTCTGCTTGAGGGTGGTAGCTATAGCCAGGAGGGCATTCGCCCTACCACCATTCTATAACCACTGCCACCCTAAGACGACAAATGGGACCAACCGATAACCGTGCCCTCCGAAGCACGGAAGCGCTCAGTAAAGTAATGTCACTAGCGGTCACCCATCCAGCTCCTGACCGCGGCGGACGTTGCTTAAGGGTGAACTGGCCGGACGGTTCTCCATACAAACGGCGTTGGGTGATCACTCCCTTATTTGAGGATATAGGTCCAAAATAAAGCATAATACCGATTGATCTCGTCATTATCTAGGCTTGTATGATGCCGAAATATTAATAAAATAATTTACCTGAGAATTATGACCCTCGAAACATTTTCATACAAAGTTTTCGAGGCTCATAACTTACAACTTAATTATCTTTTTAAAATTTTGGCATCATACAAGCCTAGATAATGACGAGATCAATCGGTATTATGCTTTATTTTGGACCTAAATCCTCAAATAAGGGAGTGATCACCCAACGGCGTTTGTATGGAGAACCGTCCGGCCAGTTCACCCTTAACTTTGATGATCGGTTAAGAAGCTACGAGAGCTTCAAAATATTTATTGATCTAAATCGTTAATTGATATTTCCTGTAAAATTTACGTCGTTGTTATGATCAAAATATGTTCAATTATTTCATTTCTATAAAAACATTGAATGTAAGTTAAAACTGTTTAGGTTTATTTTTAAATTCATACCTAATTAATGATATATATAATATTAAAATTTATATATACCGTTTTTTACCTATAAACTACAATTGCATGAGTATTATTACTTATATATTTGTTTTACCTATTTCATGATGCCAGGAATAAAGTCTAACAAATTACAATGAATAAATTTGATTATGTACATAAAAGTTGATTTAGTAATTATTTATACCCTTGACTCGCTTTCATGTACACCGTATTTTAAGAGAGATATATATATACGCTTTATATGTACGAGCAGTCGATTTGGCTACGTCTTAGCATAAAGAAATACTCTTTTCTCTATGGTCTTAGAAAACAAGTTTAGCTAATTGCAAAGTTAGTCCTGTTTGTAGTTCCACATTGATTACATAGATGTCACTTTTCCCTCAAAACGATAACTTGGCAATATTTTCATAAAAACTGACGTGAGTTGACATAATTATTTACTGAATATACCGGCTAGCACTCACGGTGTTTTGGTCGTAATCTCCGACCGGTGTCGGAAAATCGTCATCCAAATTTTAATAGGGACGGTGGCTGGACTTTACCATCTGCGTGGAAACCGGTGCTTAATTGTGCCTCGACCAGTGCCAAACTGTTTACCCGCGAATTAGACGTAATTGCTATAGTGTGCGAAGACCCTACACATAGTTTTGACGAGTGCAGTGAAGACAGCGACAGTGACGCACGCGCCCCTACCCTGCCTGCGATGCCATTGCTGCCCGCCGTTCCTCAAGTTTCGCAGAGGGCGTTGCGAGCAGCCGCCCGCAGTGCGCGTTTAGCAGCCCTCGAAGCTGCCCGCATTCCTTGAGAATGAGCATCTTTACTGCTCGAACACCGGTCGGAGATTACGACCAAAACACCGTGAGTGCTAGCCGGTATATTCAGTAAATAATAACTTGGTAATATAAACGAAGGGATAAATTTTAACTATAACTCAAAACCCCGTACGACAGCTTGATGGGTAGAGCTTGTCTCAGCCCTAGGGATGATTTATCATGTGTTCAAGCAACGTAAGATTATTTTTTCATATCGTTGTAATTTTATGAACATGTAAGAGACTTAACTCATCTATTTCCTTAATTAGTTCTTAGGAAAAGCGCCCCATAATCATACTTCATGCATACAGAATCGTAGACAAAATGATTATTTTTTCAGTATTTACTCAGGCTACTAATAGGGCTCCGTTTTGTGCTTTAGGACGAAAACCAACAAAAGGATAGGGTGCTGTTTTTTTCTTACTTTACATTCAAATAAAAATAGGGTCTGAAAACCTTTCTTCATTTTTCAGGTCAGTTAAAAATAGGATGTCCGGGAAAAGCAACATTTTCATAAATGGCCGATCGCAGTTACACCTTTGACCTCAGTTCTTTATTTTTATTTACTTGTCTCCCATATGAAGTAGACACGCAGATTGTTTACCTAACTTAGAGTGTTTTTTTAATACATTATTTTTCTTACCTTAAGTGTCCTTGTAGCTCTTTCCATACAAATTTGGTTTCATCATATTTTAAGTACAAAGTGTTCAAACTCGTTGATAGTTTGCATGCATTTCCTTAAGCCTCATATCTATACTTCCAGTTTTTCCTTTTATTATATATTTTGTCTCTAAATGAGAAAATAAAAATTGCCATCTAAAATAATTTATCCAAAAATAATTATGATATTACATAGTTTTATAAAAACTGTCAAACCAAAAGCATAGATTAGGCTCGAGGATAGGATTGCAAAATTTTACCAAGTTCGAATACTTGGTATTGAAAAAAACATACGGATCTCAGTTTCCCATATTTATAAAGCTCTGTGAAAACGCTTTTCTTAAAGCCCTCGTAAAGAATCTGGCTCAAAACTAAAACCACAACTAAAAGTCACTTTTCACTCGGTTCAACAATCGTTTCATTATAATTTCTTTAAACAGAGAGGTAACCTCCGTTTCCGTGCAGTTAACTTATTACTGTGAAACGAGATTTCCATTAAGTTATTTTCTCGCAACATGATGCAGTTTTCAAATGAATTCTGTTTCCTGAATAACATACGTCTTGTTTTTATTCATGGCGCAAATTTCCTGGAATAAGCTTTTGCGTTTCATATAATATTTTTATGAAGGTAATTGTTAAATATTGCACCCGCAGGCTTGTTGTGCTACTTTTCTACTAGCTGTTCTAGATTTAATTTTTCAGATCTTGCATTAACTAGAATATTTATGTTGTTCAAAATATATTATTATTTTATTTTATTATTATGATAATGTTATATGACTTTATTGGTAAAGGGACTTTTATAATAATTGCTGATCCTACTTTGGAATTTCAACCAAAATAACTTAAAAATACAGGCACATGAGCATTAAAAACTGTATGTCTCAGCGTGACGGACGCAAATCAAATCTTCACTTGCGATGAAATGCATCTGTTAATTACATAGGTTAGTTCACTTAACATCAGGTGGGCCTCGTACTTATTAAATCAAATTTCTATTAGAAAAAAAAAATAGAAGTGGGTACTCGTACTTAAGCCACAAATGTTTGGAGTAACTAAAGATTTGCAATGTTATTTAGTAACTTTTATCCATGGCTTCACTGCGCATTTTATGCATTAGCTATATCGCGCTCCTTCGGTAACTATTCTGTACGTTCAAGATACAAGTACAATTTCATTAAAAATGTAAAAAACGAGACTCCCATTTTCGAAAACGTTTTATCGTTCCATTGAAATTGAAAATTAGGGTTATATATATTTATGGGATCGTTTTTTAAAGCTTTTCATTTTGATACTACACTTGATGAGTTTGGATTTTTTTTATTTCACAATATCACACTCTACCAGTTTGTTTTCATATAATTATGTACCTAATGCCATTTGAGCTATCAAGACTGATATAACGATATCATAAACATTAAAATCGGTTAAGTTCAATCTCGGATCAATATTTACAATTGAAGAGAGTGGATCGATCAACACGCCTTCTCTCGCGATATGCAGGTATTGAGACAGAAATATCCTCTTTACCGATGAAGACAATTTCACAATTGAAGAGCACTGTTGTAAGCAAAATGATAAAGTGTACCCTCACAGTTCTAAACAAGCTGTTCAAGTGGTCCAAAAGGTACAACGTGGTCATCATCATGCGTCAGTGATGGTTTGGTGGGGTGTATCTTATCAAGGTGTCACAAAGCTATATTTTGGTGAAAAATTTTGTGAAATCTTCAGCCAAAGTGTAACAAGACGCAGTCTTCGATAGTTTTGTGTAACCTCTCAGCAATATACTTTTTAAAAATACCGTGGATTTTTCAGCTGAACTCTGCACTTGGTCATAAGGCACGAACTACCCAAGCCTGGCGTGATACCAACGTTCCGCATTTTATAAGAGCTGAAGACTGGCCCTCATCTAGCCCAGACCTCAACCCTTTAGACTGCAAATTATGGTCATTTTTAGAGGACATGGCTTGTTCTAAAGAATACGGCAACATTTAACCTCTTAAAATATCTCTGGAGCAAGCAGTTGCGAAATTTCCCACGAAAACAGCGCGTAAGTCTTTAGATTCGTGAGCAAAAGGTGGCCATTCCGAGTAGAATATTGCTTTGACAATTTTTGCTAAGACTTTAATAAATATGTACACATAAGTTTATGTGCTTTGTGATTATGTGCTCGAAGGTGTAAACAGGTTTAACCTAGAATGACTGGCTCTCAAGGACAACTGCCGGAACATCGTTAGGTGCTTGGCGACACATTTTCTACTTGAGAGTGGTCGCTAGCTAGGCGGACATTCGCAAAGCATGCGGTGAAGCACAAGCCGCCGGCGGGATTCGAACCATGAACATGCTGGGCTGGAGCGTTTGGACTGCCTGTGAGTCTACATTGACTTGTAGATGTAGTGTTGTAGTATTTTGTTTAAAAAGCATACTATCGGTAAAAAAATAGTAAAGGTACCATTTAATAATAACTGTTATACAGTAAACCTATTATTTTTTTAAAGAAAACTTTTATTTATAATTTAGTAAAAATATGCACTTAATATATATATATGACCATAATAGCAAAATAACCATGTAATATAATATGTAGGTGGAATAGAAGTATAAACGAACTAAAATATCTGTTACCATCCCAAACATTACTTATAATAAACTATTCCTTGGTTTATGTCTTTGAACGTACAACAAAATTATTATACTTCACTTTATGATATCTCACCAGGAGTTGAGATAAAGTTACGGTAAAGTATCCGCCGTTATAATGAATCACGGCGGAAGCGAGTTTTAGCAGCGCTTAAACTGATACCGTTATTTGATGTGAAACTGTACCCATTAGGTATCAAACAACTATTATTTTCATAACTGTACTGTAAAATACAGTTTTTCTTTTGTGTCGGGTGTAAAGTTTTAGTTTTGAGCTATTGTATTTTTGTTGTTTAGTAGTGGTGCGCTACCGGAGACGCAACTTTTGTATACTACTCGCTATGGTGCGAAGTGAATTTAACTTTATTATTTTCTTGATGTATGGGGAGTGGTCACACACATTATTTTATATTTTGTCATAAATGCAATATTTGACTTCTATTTTCAAAACTATCTCTTCGTTTGCACTCAAACAAACGGAAAACGATCAGGAATCGCCGCCCACGTGTATTGAAGCGAGAATACGCTGAAACATTGATAATGAAATTATTAATTACCAAAAATATCAAAATTTTAAATTAAATTAACAAACAATTTTTATAACTTTACAGCTATTAAACCTGTCGACAAAAGAAAACAAAAAAATCGAAAAGTCTACTGTAAATTTAAAAAAAAAAACAGTTTAATGCCCTTGGGTGTAAAATGTTAGCATTTTTTTATATATAGTATTAAATGTACCTTCACAGTAGATTATTTCTACTTATAACATTTTATTTGTAGTTTGTGATCTATTATTAGTTTCGTATTAAATAAGTACATCTCAATGATGGGATTGATCTCAAGAAGCAATGTTTTTGATAGATGTTCCATACATTCAACATCATAACAGCATTTTAAAATATTTATCTCAACTTTGAAATGCATTTATTAATACGAGCCGTAGAGTCTAAAATCGTTTCGGCTTCAACCGGAAGCTTTTTGAGGATCTTAAATAGGTATGGTACGTCCGCCGTGGCCGGATCTCCTTTCACACTGTTTTTACCATTGTAATTTGTAAATAAATTAAATTTGACTATGAATTTTGTAATCTAATCATTGTTTATATTGACTTTATGTTTAAATTTTTCTATGTGAATTTTAATATTGTAAATAAATTAGTAAAAAATCATATTCATCATCAACAAGTTTACGTGTTACCACAGCATTATGCCATAAGGTGTATAATCCCGGATAATAGTGTTAAAACATAGAAAAGCAATACGATTGCGGCTCCGAGGTTTTAGATAAGCAGATAAAGAAAAAGTATTTCTTAGGGAATAGTGTGAGACTAAAGTAAAATTTTATATCAATATTGCAGTGCTTATAAACGAAAAATTCAAGTTGTATGACAAAACATTTGCATCTAAATAGCCTACTGCACAATTGGATTATTTAGACAATAGTGGCACTGCCATGCATCTTACTTATGTGTTTTGATAGTAATGATTATATTACAATACATTGTTAAATCACATTTCTACAGAATATTCCCTAGTCTTTTGCCCATGCTTCTCGCAGTTGCTCTGTTAGATAAGTTTGATGTCTAAATTATATTTATATAAATTATATTATCACAACATATAAGACACTTTCAACAACTACACCAGTGCAAACTTAATATAGATAACTAAATTTCCAACATTAGCAAAGTTTTATGCCCAAACACAAAAGTATGATCAATAACTATGCCTGAATATCAATATATAGGTATGTTGTTTTTGTACTATAGACATAAAAATATACTTTCATACTTTATCTGTGCATCGCGAATCCAAAAATATAGTATAGTTTTTACCTGGCCTCGTGAATCTCCGGCTCGAGACTGGGGCACCAAAGTGATCTTTGATCGTTATTACAAAATGGTTTCATATGAACCTCGGGAAAAACTCATTTTACCCTTGAACGATACTTGGTTGCTCATCGATATAGTGCTATAAAACGGTAGGTTTGTGAGAATCCCTAAGTATCATACTGCTTGTGATTTCTTACTATTAAAATACCCTTTTGAGGTGGTATTTGTAGCTTGTAGATTTGATATTAAAGAGTGTTACTCCCTAATGGTTCAGAAAATTTTGAACTATTTGAGAAAATAGGATAAATTTATTACTATTCGTAAGAAAATATTTTACGAATACATATACCAAAACAAATTAAAGAATATACGTGGAAGTCACTTTCCAACACTTAAAAGTATGAAATAACTGGTTTTGAAGTCGGTACCATGCTAATGCAAAACACTGACCTTACATGTATTGGTCCGAATTGCACAAGAATGAAATCATATTTTTTTAGTGGTGGAAGTCAGTTAAGATTTTTTTTCAAATATATTATTTACTTAATTCAGTGTGTAAGTGGACCCAGTATTTTAATATACAAATACCATCAGTGCAATTGATTATTTTTATATCCCTAGCCTAGATTACATTTTCAGTTTCAAAATTATACCTTTTTTATATTTTCCCATTGGTATCGAAAGAGGCTACAATAAGTAATTGATACAGGAAGTAGGAATAACTTTTTTTAACTCACAATCTCAGAAAGAAATGTTTTATCGTTCGGAAACTGCGTGGAAAAGTACTTTTTATTCGCTATCGTAGAAATAGTTTTAAAATTCAAGAATTACAAAAGACCAAGTAAAATTAATTGAATTTCAATATTACAAAATTACATATATACGATAGAAAAAAATTATGTCATGTGCGGGATGTCAAATCAATTTTAATATGAACAATTTTAGTCGTTTTACTCACAAGTTATAATATTATTTTCCGACTTCAAAAAAAGGAGGAGTCTCAATTTATCTGTTATTTTTATGTTTGTTACCTCAGAAGTTTTCACTGGGTGAACCGATTTTGATGATTCTTTTATTTGAAAGCTGATGCTTGCCGTGTGATCCCATTTAAATTTCATAGAAATCGGTCCAGCCGTATTTGAGTTACACTCCAATAACTGAAGAATATATATTCCTATCTTGATGATATAGTCTAGTATAGTGACTAAAAAGAGAGAAATTATTTTTTTACCAAAAAATGGAACCAAGTTTAACACTCAAATATGTGTAATAACTTGTCGAAGTCGGTACCATGCGTACAATATTGTGATAAAGGTACTTTTGAACAATCATGGTACCGACTTCAACAAGTTATTTCACACATTTGAGTGTTGAAGTTGATTCCATTTTTTTTTTTTAATGACGGTATGTCTTTTTGAACAAAATAATACGAACTATATACAACACTACAGTTATACTACAATTAAAGAATTTAGACAACCTACAAGTCATTGCATACACACAGGCAGCCCAATTGCTCAAGCCCACTACTAGCAGTGTCTAGCATGCTGGCCACATTGCCCCGCTGAATTGCAATGCTTATATTCGTTGAGCCAAATATTTAGCCTGTTTTAATTGCACCCAGCATTTTCCTTGCTTTAGTGTGGTGAAATATTATGTGTATCGCTCGGCAGATAAGTTATTTTGCGTTTAAGGTAGGTACGAACCTTTGAAACCATTTATATGCTCAGAATTATGTAATTTTAACCACATGGTACAATCTAGGATCCTTCGCTTCCTCAGATTTCGATGAATGCGCCAAGTAATAACTTTTCAGCTTTGCGTGATAAATAACTATTATTATTTTAACGACCAATACCTACTCATTCAATACCTACTTTGAAAGTGTACTGTATCAGCTGGACATGTGTGTCCACTGTTTAGCACAGCCTCTTCCGTTAACGTGGAATTCACCACAATCCCCCCCACTAGGCAAGCACCTTGACAACCGCACAGTATAATAGTATAGTACCTCAGAAGGCGCTGTTTCCCATGTTTGGTATTTTTCTCTTCGTCACCTCTTATGAATCCCACAATAAGATAAGAGGGGGAAGGGTTTACACCCTACGGAACTTGTACGATAACTACTTTGAAAGTGTAAAAATTGGAGGATATGTTTGACACTAACTTGAAAATAAAATATGAGTGAGTTTTTTAAACAAAAGGCAAACAAAGAAAGAACAATGGCGAACTCCCATACATGGTTTTAGTTCATAGAAAAATGTTGCGAATTAAGATTAAAAAAATATAAATATTATAGCTGTAAATTTCCGATTCCATTGGTAATAGATTTTTTGTCAGAGAAAGCCTACGTTTTAAGATTTTATGATTTGAAAGTTTGTAGGTTATGTTTTATCGAAAAGTAGTCTTAGTTAGTTTCATTTAGTTATTTATGCATAGGATGTAATTCTGCTAGTGTTATTTACCTAGATTAGTTTATGTTAGATACAAAACGAAGACAATTGTAACTGTGAACATAAAAGTGATACTTCATTTTATTACGTTCACATCGTATTTCTGTTTAAAATGCGTTTAGATAATTGTCTTAGCTTAGGGATTATGTATATCTACTCTAAGATAAAACGATTATACATAACCTAGGATAAGGGACCACTATGTCCTAGTTATGAATGAAATTCTATAGTTATCATTATCGTCGATACCAATGGGTTAAAGCATCTAATCCTCATAGTAGTTATGTAAAAGTATCTATATATTCTTTAAAATTTGTTTTTTGTTGCTCACACTACCACCCTCACCACCTTTGACCACTATTTTACCTGTGGGTAAGTGATAATGTTATTATCAGGCTAAGCATAAAATAGGAACTGGTTCCAGAATACAATGTAGGTGCTTGGCGACATATTATCTGCTCCAGGCAAGCAAACATTTGCTAAGTAACTAACCGACATACTTAACTATGTTTTCCTGAGTTATTGATAAAAAGGCCATTTTGTACAATTAAATAAGAGAATATACCTCCAAGGTCTAATTAAACAACAAAATATATATAATTAATAAATAAGTAAAGGTGACACGGTTCGCGTTCCATTCGCTGAGGAGGCTTTTAGGAGGTGGTCAGTAATGTGCCCAGGCCTCGACCCACCAGCAGAACCCGAGTGGCAAAGAAGCAGGGACGACCTACTGGGTAAACAGCTCATAGCGCAGTGGCGATCGGAAAACACGGGGGTTGAACTCGCTCGGATAAACGCCGTGACCACACCGGAGTCTGGCGCGTGGCTCTACGCTCTGCCTTCTCCGCACATGGGCACGCTTTTGGATGATGACTCATTGAGGGTGGCTGCCACTCTTCGGCTTGGATGTCCTATCTGCGAGTCTCACACCTGTATCTGCGGGGCGAGGGTTCAGGCGGACGGGCATCACGGCCTCAGCTGCATCCGGTATGCTGGCAGAAGACCGCAGCACCACGTTATCAATGACATCCTTTGTATCAGCTGAGGTTCCTTGTGTCCTTGAACCCCCAGGACTCTTGCGTTCGGGCGGTAAGCGGCCAGATGGCCTGACATTGGTTCCATGGCAGAAAGGGCGCTGCCTCGCGTGTGGGACGCAACATGCGTGAGCATGTTTGCATCCTGCCACGTCTCCGTTACTCAACAGTCGGCTGGTGCGGGAGCAGAAGCAGCCGCCCGACGCAAACGCCTCAAATATGCCAGTCTGGAACCAATATATGAATTCGTCCCTTTTGCCGTGGAGACGTTGGGTCCCTGGGGCTCCGAAGCCAAACAATTAGTCCAGAACCTCGGCCGAAGGTTAAGAGAGAGAGGGCGGGACCCCCGATCTGGTTGGTACTTGGCCCAACAGATCTCCTTGGCTATACAGCGGGGTAATGCGGCGAATGTGTTGGGTACATTTGGACAGAGTGTCAAGTGCGGGACTCAAGTATAAATTTGACTCAGACTTTACGTCGATGCTATGTTTCAAATAGATTTTTATTATGCACATTATATGTGATTAATAAATATAAAATATTAATTTCGTTTTATTCTTCATCGTCTCGTATAACGACATCATCTAAAAACTCTGCTGGTGCTAAAGAGGCAAAGTCGGAATGCAAAGGGCGATATACATTAACATGTTAGGCAAAAATCAAGAATCCAAGGGCAAGCACAGGTCACAAATGAAATACTAGTATTATCAGCGTCAAGAGGCAGTCTGCGTCAAGAAAAAAAGAAGGTAAAAGACGAAATACTAATGAAATCGCAAAAAAATATCACATCACACAAGCGCGGAAGTATTTATGGTTTGTTTTTGTCATGTCCGTAAAGGATGATCGATGATCATCGATGTTGGAAGAACATCGATGTTGCATTTACAAAACATCGATTAACATCAATATCACCCACACATTATTGAAATTCGGATAATCATGATACTTTGTCTCGTTAGTTTTGATCTGTGGACTGCTGTATCTGTCTTGTTAATGTGCGATGTCTGCGCCGTTCATCCGTTGAAAATGAAGTTATTGTTCATTGGTATTTACACTAAACTTGGTATTATCAACATGTAAGTAACTACACCAATATCAATATGTAGTATTGTAATCATCGATTAATACTAGAGATACTTTCTTGGTCTTCAATTGTATTCAATAATGGTCTAAAGAGACAGACTACTTGAGAGCTTTCTATAAAATCAAATCTTCATAACAGCAATTCTTGTCACATTTTTAAATAAGTAGTAGTCAAACTTAACACAAAAAACTGAATAAATATCGATATTATATACCTAAATCGATACTGGCTCGTTTGCAGCTTTAGGGCGTATTCCACTTGACCCCAATTTCGTTATTTTCGTTACATTTTTGTGTCTATGGGTCATATTAAATGTGGAACCATAGACGCAAAATGTGGTCAAAATTATCGAAAATAACTCAAGTGGAATACGGCCTAAAAGTAAGAGGTGTATCAGCCATTGTTGAAATATGTAACTATCAGAAATTACGAAAACTCCTCTTAAAATCATCAATTTTCGTAGGCTTTTACCAACAAATGCGTTTATTGAAAAAATACACAAAAAACATTCAAATAACATAAGCTACTTAGATATTTCAATTCGCTCAAAGAATTGCCAACCAATTTTTCGCCATTGTTTAGGCTTTTAGTAAACAATTTCTTAGAAACATTGCGAACTGTCAAGTGAACACAAGAAGTTACACTACGATGTAGAGCAGGCATGAATCACTCGTGCTTTCGCAACTCTGCAGGACTTATGGCCATAACTTAGAATTTGTATACAAGGACCGATGCGAAGAGAAGGGCCACGAAAAATGTGCATTGGGTGAAATTTCTATGTATAATAAAAGTAGTAGTTAGAGTGTTAGATACAAGAAACAAAATCATATAAATGTAATCTTAAAGCTACTTAATAATTTTCATAATCTATAATAAAATAACTCATTCATACTTCCTCAATCCTTCAAGCTTCTCTGTACTTTACATCTTCGGCCACATTATCACTGACCGTCAGGTGAGAGAGTGGTCATATGCTAACTTATCAGTCATAAAAAAACATAGTTAGGCTCAAGTATGCATGCAGTATTTCACCGAGCTGGAACACGTGACTTTTAAAATATGATGTAACTACATTTGTATAAAAAAACTGTTAAGACAGTTCAGGCATGAACCTATAAAGAGGAGTACACTTCGCTCCTCACATCATCCGTTGGGATATTAGAGGAGAGGGGAAGCGCATGCCTTTAAAAAAATTAAATTCATTATGTAATTCCATAAAATTTCATTGCATATTTATGAATGCAATGGAGCCAGGGAGGAGTTTTTTATTTTCGGCCCCTTTGTTAATTTTATCCTAGACTATAGGCGCAAAATTCTTATCTATGGTAAAAATATAATATTTTCAATAACTAATAAGTTGGACGGCTAACTATTTCTGCATATTAGTTAGTATGGAACTCTTGTCTATGGTAAAAATATAATATTTTTACCATAGACAAGAGTTCCATACTAACTAATATGATCTCTCTCTTGTCTATGGTAAAAATATAATATTTTTACCATAGACAAGAGTTCCATACTAACTAATATGCAGAAATAGTTAGCCGTCCAACTTATTAGTTATTTATGGCACAATTTGGCACAACTAGTTGTGCTTATAAATAGTGGTCCTTAGGACATAACTCCAGTCAAGGTTTTACTAATCTTTATAGGTACCTACATATGTATTTATATTCTGATCGATATAAAGGATATTCCAAATAATTAAGTTCATTCGTTACAATTACAGACCCACCAGCTTATCTGTTCAGGTGGCAGAAAAAAGAACTAAAATTTTCCCTCAAATTGTGACAGTCTGTAGTTGATAAAACTATCTCTTGTCTATGGTAAAAATATAATATTTTTACCATAGACAAGAGTTCCATACTAACTAATATGATCTCTCTCTTGTCTATGGTAAAAATATTATATTTTTACCATAGACAAGAGTTCCATACTAACTAATATGCAGAAATAGTTAGCCGTCCAACTTATTAGTTATTTATGGCACAATTTGGCACAACTAGTTGTGCTTATAAATAGTGGTCCTTAGGACATAACTCCAGTCAAGGTTTTACTAATCTTTATAGGTACCTACATATGTATTTATATTCTGATCGATATAAAGGATATTCCAAATAATTAAGTTCATTCGTTACAATTACAGACCCACCAGCTTATCTGTTCAGGTGGCAGAAAAAAGAACTAAAATTTTCCCTCAAATTGTGACAGTCTGTAGTTGATTTCCATGACCAGTAGCGCCCTCGAAATCTGCACAGATAAGTTGGTGGTACCATACCTGAGTATTCCCTATAAAGTGATATCTGTCCTGTGTTAAGTGATAAGTGTCATAACACTACATCGTTATGTTTCACATCTCAATTTTGCTCTATATGCTAATTTCTTTTTTAAGTTAACGAATCAAGCAAGAAGCCCACTCATAACAGATCTTCACTGCTCATCACCCCGAGACAAATATTAAGTAGTAAGTTTTAAGTCGCATGTGCCTGTAATTTCACTAGCACTAAATATATTATATATTAATTACCTTCAAACAGGGACACAGAACATAACGAAGAGGATAACTGGGTATGGTGGCTATACTTCCTTGGAAAAACTAATGCACGTCTTGTGCTACTACTACTAAAATGACCATATCTATGAAGTCGTCATTATAATAAGTTGGCATCGTCAGGACCACTACGTCCTAGTTATGAATGAAATTATATTGTTATCATTATCGCCGATGCCAATGGGTTAATGCTATGTTCGCTTGAAGCGATTACTTCGTAGCTATCGTGGATGGTTGTAAAGCTGGTAAATTACAGGATTGTGGCATGAGTTGTGTAGTAGGTAGGTAACTTGTTTCCGCATTGTACAGATCTTAGGGAAATTTATAGCGGAGTATTGCGTGAGAATTCACATAAAAATTTGAGATATGTGCCTTCAAAATAAATTGATTACCTATGTACTATTTCTGTTTTTATTTTCTAACGGTTTCGTAAGGTTCTAAGAGTTTCACCCACTTTTAATTTTACATAAATTAATATAAACGAGTACCTAAGTCTGCCTACAAAATGTTGTACCAGAAGATAAGAAGTCTTGTTTGGTATGTGAATCTTGATGATAATAAATTTGTTTATTGGTAAAAAAATTACATTGCTAAAACACTTATTATTAATACAAATATGTTAATAGTTAGTAATATATATATAACGGCGCGTGAATAATTTAATGGAGTTACGAAGATTAAAAATGAAACGTTGAATGATTAATTCGATCACTATTATGTTCAGTTCTATAATCGATATTGCTTTGTATTCGATTATTCATTTTTAGAGCGGGTAACACCGAATGGAGTTGTAGGTGTCATGGCGGCCGGATGACTGTCGAATACGTTCACTTCCTCTCTGATTTTTGAAGTGTGCGCACTTCTTGACGGACAACCGAACGTGATGCACGCGTGCAAACCCATTGGCTCTTAATCCATTTTAATCCACGTGATACTATGTAGTTTTGCTGTAATAAGTTTCTTGTGAATTCAATTGTGATCATACGATATTCTCTAAGTGTTATTTTGTGAAAATCTGCACGTGCACGCCCATAATTGACGACCAACCTGAGTAGATAACGGATCCGTCTCCAGGGACGATATACCAACCGTTTAGGCATTACTCCGTCATATATAAATATATATTCAATATATATTTATATATTTAAGATTGAGAAATTAAGTTGATAGCAAATTAACGTTGTTGGTCCAAACAGGTAGATACTGGTAAGATACTGGCTTTAATGTGTACATAAAGTTGCTAAATCTGACTACCAATACAGATAATTTTTTAGTTATTAGTATTATTACTGCCTCATTGCCCGAGTGGAGTACATAGTCGCTTTCGACTATTGAATCGAACTGCTTGTTATAGGTACTGTTACGGTATTTTTTTTCAAGGTTGTGAACGCACCCCGCTTTCTTTTTAATCTGTTCTGCGCAAAGCTGAAGAATGTCCATCGAACTGTTATCCGGAGACCGGGATTTAGGTTTTTAAAAAAAGGTTTTATTTCCACACAAATATTTAAAAGTTTATTGAAATAGAAAAAATAGAAAATGAACTAGAACTATGAAAATGACCAGCGCGAATGGAATATGGATGTGGACTGAGGTAGGAGTGAGAGGCGTCTGAGAAGTAATAAATGCTGACTTAGCTCAAAAGAATAGATATAGGAAAGGTAAGCAGAATAGTAAGGGGAAGTGGGGTATAACATCTCCCCCACTAAGTGTAAACTTACTACTGAAAGGAAGTTTACAGATGTAGAATACAGGGTAAATCAGGTAAGTTAAAATTGGGATAGGAAAAGTAGACGGGAGGTAGGATGCGCCTTTCTAACTTAACGCTAGTACTTATGCTATTTAAAAGTAAGTTACAACTATGTATTTCTTATACTCTTAGTCTAGGTGGAGGAATCTCTTCTTCTCCAGGTATTTCCTCTTCTACATTAGGAGGAGAATGCTTACATGAAAATGGTATAATATAGTTGTTGGCTTTGCAATAATAGATAATAAATATTATAAAAGATATCATAAAAAGGATAGTGACAATAGGAAAACTAATATGGTTTGTGAAAACGTTATTATTAGTTTTCATAAAATCGTCGACTTCGGTGGATAATTGATCTTCTTGATCTTTCAAGTTATTGAGCTTATCTAGATTAATGTTAGATATTGTCACTGCAGATGTATTAATATTAGATTTTTGAAACGTATTTAAATTACAACATTTGTCATCAATTAGATTAAAATCTGAGTTTATAGGTGGTATGTTTACTTCTAAGTTGAGCATCGCCAATAACTTCACATTTCTACAGAATGCTACACACTGTGGTTTAAGAGATAAAATACCTGTGCCCATAATAGTTATTTCTTTATTATGAAGGTCACATTCTAAAGTTAACTTGGTAGGTCGCGTTTGCACAAATATCCAATTATTGTGTCCTAGGTTTTGCCAGATGTCGATATGTCCATAAATAAATTTTGTATTACATTGTGAAGGTAATGCTTTAATAATTTTAGTCATAAATTCAATTTCGCAAATGGGATTCGAATTAACTGATAGGATATTAAGAGTGTTACAAGCAATATATCCATTATATAAGGTTTTACACGAATTTAAGTCATCCAGTGTACAATATGTGGATTTATCTTTACTTAAAGCTACATAATTAATAGTAGGAACAATTAGTGCATATGAATTAGGAGAAGTTACGTTATGAGTTATAGGAACTGGTATGACTTTGTAGAGATCGTAGTCAATATGATAAACTAATGGAACTTTTAACACAAATACAATACTATTTGAGCTGTAATAAGCAGCAAGTTCGGAGATTTTTAATAATACATTAATATTTCTTACATCTATGGTTACTGGGAATTCCTTATACTTAGGTAAGTGTCTTATACTACTTTCAATATCTGTACATAATTGAGTTGGCGTAGCAACTGATGGATGCAGTGTGTTACTGTTCGCAAACATAATGGAATTAACAATATCTTCTAGCTTAAATGATAAAGTGAGTAAACTGGCGTGAAGAACATTTAACACTTCACTTAACTTATTTCTAAATAATAATTCGTTAGTTACTATGGATACATTTTTCAGCAAGTAGTTACATCATTTAAACGAGCCTCATTATCAATAATAGTTTCTAACGTTTTATTAAAATTAAGAATCGCAGATTTAGAAATAAAAATGCTCTGTTTTATTAGATGAGCTAATCGTTTGTCATTTGAATGTAGTGTTTGAATATCGTGGTAATACTTCTCGGAGTCATTTTCATCCATAGTACCAAATAGCTTTTTCATAATTGAACCTATCCCTGCAAACCAAGCTGATCTCTTAGTTTTAGTTGAGAGCATATGAGATATGGAATCATAGTCCCGAAGAATATCGTTATAGAGGGAGGTAAGTGGTTGAAGTGCATTGAGGCATCGAAAATCATCGATAGCTTTATTTTGTTCACAAATAATTTTGAATGAGCCGAGAATGTTTTCAATATTCGTTAAATGTGGTTTTATAAATTTTAGATCCACTGGAATAACAAAATGAACATGGTCATTTATAAGTTTCAGATTGCTCACGGGATCGAAGTAAATACCAGGACTTTTGGTGATGAATTCCACGTATTGGGCGTCGTCAGTTGCCGACGACGAGTCTCTACGCGTAATAGCGACGGTTCTGTAAATCATAATAACTACTCTAATTTGAAATGCATATGAATATTTTTTATTAAGTAAATGAGTTGTATATTGTATATAGATTAAGTTAATTATAGTATAATAAAGTATATGTTATTAAATAAATTGTAAATAGACTCCTAGTGGTCTTTACTAATACTAATCGCTTTCATTTGCAGGTTTAACTTCGTCAAAATGATGGGTGACATGTCTTCGATTAATAAGAAGTGATAAGGTATTGTTACTATGTACTTTTACGATTTTGTATGGACCTTTCCACAAAGGGGAAAGAGCTTTACGGAGCCTGACGTGATTTTTTAAATATGCATATTCGCCAACTTTGTATTGAACTGGTCGGCTATGTTTGTCATAATACTGTTTCGATTTGTCTTTGGAAGCTTGTATATTTTGTAAGGCCTTTTCACGGGATATTTTAAGGCGATGATGGAGCATTTTAATGTATTCTGGATAAGTGACGTCAGCACGTAACTCAAAGATGGAATCAGGAATATACGGTTTGTGGCCAAATACGAGTTCATATGGGGTGAAACGTGTTGTTGTATGGACAGAGCTATTGTAGGTAAGCATGGCAGTATAAACAAACCTGTGCCAGTTGGTTTGATTCTCGTTTACATATGACTTTAAATATTCTTTTAGAGTTGAGTGGCTTCTTTCTAGAGCACCTTGCGTTTGTGGATGGTAAGGTGAGGACCAAATTTGTTTTATTTTTAAGAAATCGCAAGTCTTTTTGAAGAGATCAGCAGTGAAATTAGTTCCTTGATCTGTCAGTATTGATTTTGGTATACCAAAAGCAGTTATGAAATGTACCAAACACAGAACATAACGAAGAGGATAACTGGGTATGGTGGCTATACTTCCTTGGAAAAACTAATGCACGTCTTGTGCTACTACTACTAAAATGACCATATCTATGAAGTCGTCATTATAATAAGTTGGCATCGTCAGGACCACTACGTCCTAGTTATGAATGAAATTATATTGTTATCATTATCGCCGATGCCAATGGGTTAATGCTATGTTCGCTTGAAGCGATTACTTCGTAGCTATCGTGGATGGTTGTAAAGCTGGTAAATTACAGGATTGTGGCATGAGTTGTGTAGTAGGTAGGTAACTTGTTTCCGCATTGTACAGATCTTAGGGAAATTTATAGCGGAGTATTGCGTGAGAATTCACATAAAAATTTGAGATATGTGCCTTCAAAATAAATTGATTACCTATGTACTATTTCTGTTTTTATTTTCTAACGGTTTCGTAAGGTTCTAAGAGTTTCACCCACTTTTAATTTTACATAAATTAATATAAACGAGTACCTAAGTCTGCCTACAAAATGTTGTACCAGAAGATAAGAAGTCTTGTTTGGTATGTGAATCTTGATGATAATAAATTTGTTTATTGGTAAAAAAATTACATTGCTAAAACACTTATTATTAATACAAATATGTTAATAGTTAGTAATATATATATAACGGCGCGTGAATAATTTAATGGAGTTACGAAGATTAAAAATGAAACGTTGAATGATTAATTCGATCACTATTATGTTCAGTTCTATAATCGATATTGCTTTGTATTCGATTATTCATTTTTAGAGCGGGTAACACCGAATGGAGTTGTAGGTGTCATGGCGGCCGGATGACTGTCGAATACGTTCACTTCCTCTCTGATTTTTGAAGTGTGCGCACTTCTTGACGGACAACCGAACGTGATGCACGCGTGCAAACCCATTGGCTCTTAATCCATTTTAATCCACGTGATACTATGTAGTTTTGCTGTAATAAGTTTCTTGTGAATTCAATTGTGATCATACGATATTCTCTAAGTGTTATTTTGTGAAAATCTGCACGTGCACGCCCATAATTGACGACCAACCTGAGTAGATAACGGATCCGTCTCCAGGGACGATATACCAACCGTTTAGGCATTACTCCGTCATATATAAATATATATTCAATATATATTTATATATTTAAGATTGAGAAATTAAGTTGATAGCAAATTAACGTTGTTGGTCCAAACAGGTAGATACTGGTAAGATACTGGCTTTAATGTGTACATAAAGTTGCTAAATCTGACTACCAATACAGATAATTTTTTAGTTATTAGTATTATTACTGCCTCATTGCCCGAGTGGAGTACATAGTCGCTTTCGACTATTGAATCGAACTGCTTGTTATAGGTACTGTTACGGTATTTTTTTTCAAGGTTGTGAACGCACCCCGCTTTCTTTTTAATCTGTTCTGCGCAAAGCTGAAGAATGTCCATCGAACTGTTATCCGGAGACCGGGATTTAGGTTTTTAAAAAAAGGTTTTATTTCCACACAAATATTTAAAAGTTTATTGAAATAGAAAAAATAGAAAATGAACTAGAACTATGAAAATGACCAGCGCGAATGGAATATGGATGTGGACTGAGGTAGGAGTGAGAGGCGTCTGAGAAGTAATAAATGCTGACTTAGCTCAAAAGAATAGATATAGGAAAGGTAAGCAGAATAGTAAGGGGAAGTGGGGTATAACATCTCCCCCACTAAGTGTAAACTTACTACTGAAAGGAAGTTTACAGATGTAGAATACAGGGTAAATCAGGTAAGTTAAAATTGGGATAGGAAAAGTAGACGGGAGGTAGGATGCGCCTTTCTAACTTAACGCTAGTACTTATGCTATTTAAAAGTAAGTTACAACTATGTATTTCTTATACTCTTAGTCTAGGTGGAGGAATCTCTTCTTCTCCAGGTATTTCCTCTTCTACATTAGGAGGAGAATGCTTACATGAAAATGGTATAATATAGTTGTTGGCTTTGCAATAATAGATAATAAATATTATAAAAGATATCATAAAAAGGATAGTGACAATAGGAAAACTAATATGGTTTGTGAAAACGTTATTATTAGTTTTCATAAAATCGTCGACTTCGGTGGATAATTGATCTTCTTGATCTTTCAAGTTATTGAGCTTATCTAGATTAATGTTAGATATTGTCACTGCAGATGTATTAATATTAGATTTTTGAAACGTATTTAAATTACAACATTTGTCATCAATTAGATTAAAATCTGAGTTTATAGGTGGTATGTTTACTTCTAAGTTGAGCATCGCCAATAACTTCACATTTCTACAGAATGCTACACACTGTGGTTTAAGAGATAAAATACCTGTGCCCATAATAGTTATTTCTTTATTATGAAGGTCACATTCTAAAGTTAACTTGGTAGGTCGCGTTTGCACAAATATCCAATTATTGTGTCCTAGGTTTTGCCAGATGTCGATATGTCCATAAATAAATTTTGTATTACATTGTGAAGGTAATGCTTTAATAATTTTAGTCATAAATTCAATTTCGCAAATGGGATTCGAATTAACTGATAGGATATTAAGAGTGTTACAAGCAATATATCCATTATATAAGGTTTTACACGAATTTAAGTCATCCAGTGTACAATATGTGGATTTATCTTTACTTAAAGCTACATAATTAATAGTAGGAACAATTAGTGCATATGAATTAGGAGAAGTTACGTTATGAGTTATAGGAACTGGTATGACTTTGTAGAGATCGTAGTCAATATGATAAACTAATGGAACTTTTAACACAAATACAATACTATTTGAGCTGTAATAAGCAGCAAGTTCGGAGATTTTTAATAATACATTAATATTTCTTACATCTATGGTTACTGGGAATTCCTTATACTTAGGTAAGTGTCTTATACTACTTTCAATATCTGTACATAATTGAGTTGGCGTAGCAACTGATGGATGCAGTGTGTTACTGTTCGCAAACATAATGGAATTAACAATATCTTCTAGCTTAAATGATAAAGTGAGTAAACTGGCGTGAAGAACATTTAACACTTCACTTAACTTATTTCTAAATAATAATTCGTTAGTTACTATGGATACATTTTTCAGCAAGTTATTAGTTACATCATTTAAACGAGCCTCATTATCAATAATAGTTTCTAACGTTTTATTAAAATTAAGAATCGCAGATTTAGAAATAAAAATGCTCTGTTTTATTAGATGAGCTAATCGTTTGTCATTTGAATGTAGTGTTTGAATATCGTGGTAATACTTCTCGGAGTCATTTTCATCCATAGTACCAAATAGCTTTTTCATAATTGAACCTATCCCTGCAAACCAAGCTGATCTCTTAGTTTTAGTTGAGAGCATATGAGATATGGAATCATAGTCCCGAAGAATATCGTTATAGAGGGAGGTAAGTGGTTGAAGTGCATTGAGGCATCGAAAATCATCGATAGCTTTATTTTGTTCACAAATAATTTTGAATGAGCCGAGAATGTTTTCAATATTCGTTAAATGTGGTTTTATAAATTTTAGATCCACTGGAATAACAAAATGAACATGGTCATTTATAAGTTTCAGATTGCTCACGGGATCGAAGTAAATACCAGGACTTTTGGTGATGAATTCCACGTATTGGGCGTCGTCAGTTGCCGACGACGAGTCTCTACGCGTAATAGCGACGGTTCTGTAAATCATAATAACTACTCTAATTTGAAATGCATATGAATATTTTTTATTAAGTAAATGAGTTGTATATTGTATATAGATTAAGTTAATTATAGTATAATAAAGTATATGTTATTAAATAAATTGTAAATAGACTCCTAGTGGTCTTTACTAATACTAATCGCTTTCATTTGCAGGTTTAACTTCGTCAAAATGATGGGTGACATGTCTTCGATTAATAAGAAGTGATAAGGTATTGTTACTATGTACTTTTACGATTTTGTATGGACCTTTCCACAAAGGGGAAAGAGCTTTACGGAGCCTGACGTGATTTTTTAAATATGCATATTCGCCAACTTTGTATTGAACTGGTCGGCTATGTTTGTCATAATACTGTTTCGATTTGTCTTTGGAAGCTTGTATATTTTGTAAGGCCTTTTCACGGGATATTTTAAGGCGATGATGGAGCATTTTAATGTATTCTGGATAAGTGACGTCAGCACGTAACTCAAAGATGGAATCAGGAATATACGGTTTGTGGCCAAATACGAGTTCATATGGGGTGAAACGTGTTGTTGTATGGACAGAGCTATTGTAGGTAAGCATGGCAGTATAAACAAACCTGTGCCAGTTGGTTTGATTCTCGTTTACATATGACTTTAAATATTCTTTTAGAGTTGAGTGGCTTCTTTCTAGAGCACCTTGCGTTTGTGGATGGTAAGGTGAGGACCAAATTTGTTTTATTTTTAAGAAATCGCAAGTCTTTTTGAAGAGATCAGCAGTGAAATTAGTTCCTTGATCTGTCAGTATTGATTTTGGTATACCAAAAGCAGTTATGAAATGTACCAAACACAGAACATAACGAAGAGGATAACTGGGTATGGTGGCTATACTTCCTTGGAAAAACTAATGCACGTCTTGTGCTACTACTACTAAAATGACCATATCTATGAAGTCGTCATTATAATAAGTTGGCATCGTCAGGACCACTACGTCCTAGTTATGAATGAAATTATATTGTTATCATTATCGCCGATGCCAATGGGTTAATGCTATGTTCGCTTGAAGCGATTACTTCGTAGCTATCGTGGATGGTTGTAAAGCTGGTAAATTACAGGATTGTGGCATGAGTTGTGTAGTAGGTAGGTAACTTGTTTCCGCATTGTACAGATCTTAGGGAAATTTATAGCGGAGTATTGCGTGAGAATTCACATAAAAATTTGAGATATGTGCCTTCAAAATAAATTGATTACCTATGTACTATTTCTGTTTTTATTTTCTAACGGTTTCGTAAGGTTCTAAGAGTTTCACCCACTTTTAATTTTACATAAATTAATATAAACGAGTACCTAAGTCTGCCTACAAAATGTTGTACCAGAAGATAAGAAGTCTTGTTTGGTATGTGAATCTTGATGATAATAAATTTGTTTATTGGTAAAAAAATTACATTGCTAAAACACTTATTATTAATACAAATATGTTAATAGTTAGTAATATATATATAACGGCGCGTGAATAATTTAATGGAGTTACGAAGATTAAAAATGAAACGTTGAATGATTAATTCGATCACTATTATGTTCAGTTCTATAATCGATATTGCTTTGTATTCGATTATTCATTTTTAGAGCGGGTAACACCGAATGGAGTTGTAGGTGTCATGGCGGCCGGATGACTGTCGAATACGTTCACTTCCTCTCTGATTTTTGAAGTGTGCGCACTTCTTGACGGACAACCGAACGTGATGCACGCGTGCAAACCCATTGGCTCTTAATCCATTTTAATCCACGTGATACTATGTAGTTTTGCTGTAATAAGTTTCTTGTGAATTCAATTGTGATCATACGATATTCTCTAAGTGTTATTTTGTGAAAATCTGCACGTGCACGCCCATAATTGACGACCAACCTGAGTAGATAACGGATCCGTCTCCAGGGACGATATACCAACCGTTTAGGCATTACTCCGTCATATATAAATATATATTCAATATATATTTATATATTTAAGATTGAGAAATTAAGTTGATAGCAAATTAACGTTGTTGGTCCAAACAGGTAGATACTGGTAAGATACTGGCTTTAATGTGTACATAAAGTTGCTAAATCTGACTACCAATACAGATAATTTTTTAGTTATTAGTATTATTACTGCCTCATTGCCCGAGTGGAGTACATAGTCGCTTTCGACTATTGAATCGAACTGCTTGTTATAGGTACTGTTACGGTATTTTTTTTCAAGGTTGTGAACGCACCCCGCTTTCTTTTTAATCTGTTCTGCGCAAAGCTGAAGAATGTCCATCGAACTGTTATCCGGAGACCGGGATTTAGGTTTTTAAAAAAAGGTTTTATTTCCACACAAATATTTAAAAGTTTATTGAAATAGAAAAAATAGAAAATGAACTAGAACTATGAAAATGACCAGCGCGAATGGAATATGGATGTGGACTGAGGTAGGAGTGAGAGGCGTCTGAGAAGTAATAAATGCTGACTTAGCTCAAAAGAATAGATATAGGAAAGGTAAGCAGAATAGTAAGGGGAAGTGGGGTATAACATCTCCCCCACTAAGTGTAAACTTACTACTGAAAGGAAGTTTACAGATGTAGAATACAGGGTAAATCAGGTAAGTTAAAATTGGGATAGGAAAAGTAGACGGGAGGTAGGATGCGCCTTTCTAACTTAACGCTAGTACTTATGCTATTTAAAAGTAAGTTACAACTATGTATTTCTTATACTCTTAGTCTAGGTGGAGGAATCTCTTCTTCTCCAGGTATTTCCTCTTCTACATTAGGAGGAGAATGCTTACATGAAAATGGTATAATATAGTTGTTGGCTTTGCAATAATAGATAATAAATATTATAAAAGATATCATAAAAAGGATAGTGACAATAGGAAAACTAATATGGTTTGTGAAAACGTTATTATTAGTTTTCATAAAATCGTCGACTTCGGTGGATAATTGATCTTCTTGATCTTTCAAGTTATTGAGCTTATCTAGATTAATGTTAGATATTTTCACTGCAGATGTATTAATATTAGATTTTTGAAACGTATTTAAATTACAACATTTGTCATCAATTAGATTAAAATCTGAGTTTATAGGTGGTATGTTTACTTCTAAGTTGAGCATCGCCAATAACTTCACATTTCTACAGAATGCTACACACTGTGGTTTAAGAGATAAAATACCTGTGCCCATAATAGTTATTTCTTTATTATGAAGGTCACATTCTAAAGTTAACTTGGTAGGTCGCGTTTGCACAAATATCCAATTATTGTGTCCTAGGTTTTGCCAGATGTCGATATGTCCATAAATAAATTTTGTATTACATTGTGAAGGTAATGCTTTAATAATTTTAGTCATAAATTCAATTTCGCAAATGGGATTCGAATTAACTGATAGGATATTAAGAGTGTTACAAGCAATATATCCATTATATAAGGTTTTACACGAATTTAAGTCATCCAGTGTACAATATGTGGATTTATCTTTACTTAAAGCTACATAATTAATAGTAGGAACAATTAGTGCATATGAATTAGGAGAAGTTACGTTATGAGTTATAGGAACTGGTATGACTTTGTAGAGATCGTAGTCAATATGATAAACTAATGGAACTTTTAACACAAATACAATACTATTTGAGCTGTAATAAGCAGCAAGTTCGGAGATTTTTAATAATACATTAATATTTCTTACATCTATGGTTACTGGGAATTCCTTATACTTAGGTAAGTGTCTTATACTACTTTCAATATCTGTACATAATTGAGTTGGCGTAGCAACTGATGGATGCAGTGTGTTACTGTTCGCAAACATAATGGAATTAACAATATCTTCTAGCTTAAATGATAAAGTGAGTAAACTGGCGTGAAGAACATTTAACACTTCACTTAACTTATTTCTAAATAATAATTCGTTAGTTACTATGGATACATTTTTCAGCAAGTTATTAGTTACATCATTTAAACGAGCCTCATTATCAATAATAGTTTCTAACGTTTTATTAAAATTAAGAATCGCAGATTTAGAAATAAAAATGCTCTGTTTTATTAGATGAGCTAATCGTTTGTCATTTGAATGTAGTGTTTGAATATCGTGGTAATACTTCTCGGAGTCATTTTCATCCATAGTACCAAATAGCTTTTTCATAATTGAACCTATCCCTGCAAACCAAGCTGATCTCTTAGTTTTAGTTGAGAGCATATGAGATATGGAATCATAGTCCCGAAGAATATCGTTATAGAGGGAGGTAAGTGGTTGAAGTGCATTGAGGCATCGAAAATCATCGATAGCTTTATTTTGTTCACAAATAATTTTGAATGAGCCGAGAATGTTTTCAATATTCGTTAAATGTGGTTTTATAAATTTTAGATCCACTGGAATAACAAAATGAACATGGTCATTTATAAGTTTCAGATTGCTCACGGGATCGAAGTAAATACCAGGACTTTTGGTGATGAATTCCACGTATTGGGCGTCGTCAGTTGCCGACGACGAGTCTCTACGCGTAATAGCGACGGTTCTGTAAATCATAATAACTACTCTAATTTGAAATGCATATGAATATTTTTTATTAAGTAAATGAGTTGTATATTGTATATAGATTAAGTTAATTATAGTATAATAAAGTATATGTTATTAAATAAATTGTAAATAGACTCCTAGTGGTCTTTACTAATACTAATCGCTTTCGTTTGCAGGTTTAACTTCGTCAAAATGATGGGTGACATGTCTTCGATTAATAAGAAGTGATAAGGTATTGTTACTATGTACTTTTACGATTTTGTATGGACCTTTCCACAAAGGGGAAAGAGCTTTACGGAGCCTGACGTGATTTTTTAAATATGCATATTCGCCAACTTTGTATTGAACTGGTCGGCTATGTTTGTCATAATACTGTTTCGATTTGTCTTTGGAAGCTTGTATATTTTGTAAGGCCTTTTCACGGGATATTTTAAGGCGATGATGGAGCATTTTAATGTATTCTGGATAAGTGACGTCAGCACGTAACTCAAAGATGGAATCAGGAATATACGGTTTGTGGCCAAATACGAGTTCATATGGGGTGAAACGTGTTGTTGTATGGACAGAGCTATTGTAGGTAAGCATGGCAGTATAAACAAACCTGTGCCAGTTGGTTTGATTCTCGTTTACATATGACTTTAAATATTCTTTTAGAGTTGAGTGGCTTCTTTCTAGAGCACCTTGCGTTTGTGGATGGTAAGGTGAGGACCAAATTTGTTTTATTTTTAAGAAATCGCAAGTCTTTTTGAAGAGATCAGCAGTGAAATTAGTTCCTTGATCTGTCAGTATTGATTTTGGTATACCAAAAGCAGTTATGAAATGTACCAAACATTCACAGGATTCTTCTGCGGTTGCATTTGACATGGGGTATGCGAGAGAAAATTTACTAAGATCATCTTGGAGAGTGAGTATGTATTTTAATTTTTGTTGTCCAGCTTCAGGTAAAGGACCGACTATGTCAAGACTGATTCTTTCGAATGGACGTGTAGACGTGGTAGTGATTTGCATCGGGGCTTTATTTATTTTACGGAGAGCTTTATTTGATTGGCAGAGTTTGCAATTTTTTATGTAATCTTCGATCTCAGAACGCATGTTTTTCCAATAGTAACGTTCTTTTATTCTATCATACATTCTGTTGGAGCCTAAGTGTCCTGCGATAGGAATGTCATGGTTTTCCTTTAGGATTTTTGCTATTTCAGTTGGGACTGGATATATAATCGTGTTATGATGAATATTAACTGTTATATTCGTGTTGTTGAAAAGATACGCGAGCATGTTGTATATTTTCACAAAAGAATTTTGTTCAAATGGATTTCTAAAGTCAGATATTGCTATTTCGTTTATATCGCCCTTAAGAAGAATTTCATCTCGAACTGATTTCAGAGTTTTGAAAATATCAAGATATGAACAACTGTCAAAATAGTACACTTTTGTAAAGAGAAAGTAATAGGTCTTATCGTTTATTGTAAACTTCTGGAATGAATGGAGTTCGCGTTCACCGTCATGTATAGAGGCATCTGCTGCAGAGATTATTTCTGGCAGGTAAGGATTTGATTCGTCATAATCAACAGATAATGGAACTAGTATCGTTTTAGTTTTGCTTTTAAGCAGGCTTTCATTGTGTTCCTTTATATAGGTATTGTATGTTTCGTCTTTGTTAGAGAAGGATTTTAGAAACTCGGAATATTCTTTGCTGGAATTAGAATGTGAACCAGCAGGAAAATCTGGTGGGGAATGAGTATTCAGTGGTGGAAGTTGATCTGATGTTGTAGAAGGATTCGGTAATGGAACTGGATCTAGAGGTGGAACAGGGTTCAGAGGTGACTGTGGGTCCGAAACAGAAGGAGGATTCAGTGGAATAAAATCTTAGTTTGGTTCTTCGAGTGGGCTTATATCAAGATCGCCCAATTCGATCAGATCGTCAAGGATTTCTATAGGAGTGTCTGTTTCTGGAATAGGACAGTCATCGAGTAAACCAGATGTAGAAGGTTGAGGATCTACGTCGTCTTGTAAGATTGGATTCACTGGATACCGGGACAATGTATCTGCGTTACTATTAATTCTTCCCCTTTTGTAAATTACGTCGTAGTCGAACTCTTCTAATTTCAGTCTCCAACGGACAAGTTTGGAACCTGGATCCTTGCAATTAAACAACCATTTCAATGGTCGATGGTCGGTAATGATTGTAAATTTGTGTCCATATAGGTATGGTCGGAAGGTTTTAGTGCCAAAAATAATAGCTAAGCATTCCTTTTCTGTAACACTGTAATTACACTCGGCCTTGTTGAGTGTACGAGATGCATAGGCAATAGGGCGATCTTGTCCTATTGGACCCTGGGGCAAAATGGCGGAGATGGCATAGTTTGAGGCGTCACACGTGAGAAGGAATGGTTGTGTGAAGTCGGGGTAAGCTAGTATTGGTGCGGAAATTAATTTGCCTTTGAGTGATTCGAATGCCAGTTGATGCTCGTTTTCCCAGCTGAAAACAGTATCCTTCTTCAGGAGTGAAGTTAATGGTTTTGCTAGTTTAGCGAGATCGGGTATGAATCGTCTGTAGTATGACACTAGCCCTAGGAACGACTTAATGTCCTTGGGACATTTAGGAGTTGGGAATTCTTCTACAGCTTTTGTTTTTTCGGGGTTTGGCTTTACGCCTTTGTCAGTAATTATGTGACCAAGATAAGAAACTTCTTTACGAAGGAATTCGCACTTATCGGGTTGTAATTTGAGTCTGAATTTGCGAAGTCGGTCGAAGACATTGGAAAGGTTTTTCATGTGAACTTCAAGGTCGTATGAATAGATTACAATGTCATCTAGATATACGAAACATTGGATTCCTTGAAGACCTGAAAGTGCAGAATTCATTAGCCGTTGGAAAGTGGCTGGGGCATTTTTTAATCCAAACGGCATGCGTGTAAATTCAAAATGTCCTTGAGGAACTGAAAAAGCTGATTTAGGTGCATCCTGTTCGGAGATTTTAATTTGGTTAAATCCAGAAGCAAGGTCTAAAGTACTAAAATATTTGCATTTTCCAAGTTGGTCCAATATTTCTGAAATATTGGGGATCGGGTATGAGTCTCCTATTGTTACGTCATTAAGCTTACGGTAGTCTATAACTACACGCCATTTGCGTTGACCAGACGCGTCTGCCTTTTTTGGAACTATCCAAATTGGAGAAGACCATGGGGATGTCGAGGGTTTAATAATACCGTCATTAAGCATCTTATTTATTTGAGATTGCACTTCTTGTTTGTGTATTTCAGGAAATCGGTACGACTTTGTATTGATCGGTACTGCGGAGGAAGTAGTAATTTCATGTTGCAGAGCATCAGTGTATGTCAGTTTGTCTTCAGGTAGGTGGAATATGTCAGAATAATCGGAACACAGGTCATATAATGCGTTTGTCTCTTCTGAGTTAAGATGAGAAACACGTAAAAGGTTTATCACTTCTTCAGTTCGGTTCAGGCAATTTTGATTATCGTCAGCATGAGTCACATGAAAGATCTCATGACTGCAACTAATATCAAAGGGTGATATTTTAAACTTCAAATTATTAGAGTCGATGCGTATTGTTGATTCAGAGGTGTTTACGACTGAAATATTTACTCTAGAGTTTGATTTGACTTTAACAATACAATTTGCAACTAAGAGGGAGTCAATTGGGTTCTGATCAAGGATCAGTCCTTCTTTAACATCGGGATTCAGTACCGAACATTCGATTATTGTCTCAGTTCGAGGGGGAATAGTAAAGATCGGTTCGTTAAATTTCAGGTGAAGTTTTATTTTGTCCACTAAGAGTAAGCCTTCGGCATAGTCGATTTTGCAATTATTTGTTGATAAAAAATTTCCGATTATACCATCATATGGGAAATATTAGGTCCTTACATATGAAATTGGCGTTTTGTATGGGAGGAACAAAAAGTCGAATATTTTTTAATATAATATATTTAATTAATCAAAGTATGAACCATTATTTTCTATGCACTTTTGCCATCTCATAGGTAGTTCATTGATCCCTTTACTAAAAAAACCAGTCGGACGGGAATCAATAAAATCTTTGAAGGCGATTTGGACTGCCCCATCGGAGTTGAATTTTTTCCCTTGCAAGAAGTTATCCAAATTTCGAAAAAAATGGTTATCTGTTGGAGCAAGGTCCGGGGAGTACGGAGAATGTCTTAGACTTTCCAATTGAAGCTCTTCTAATTTAGTAGCCGTCTGTAGCGCAGTGTGTGGTCTAGCGTTGTCGTGAAGCAGCAGTGGCGTGGAGCGATTGACCAGCCTAGGTTGTTTAGCCGCTAGCTTTTCCATCATGGTTTGCAATTGCTGACAATAGACATCAGCCGTAATAGTCTGGCCAGATTTGAAAAAACTGTAATGAACAATACCGGCACTAGTCCACCAAACGCTTACAAGTAACTTTTTTGGGGTTAATTTTCGCTTGGGGCAGGATTTGGCTGGCTGGCCAGGATCTAACCATTGCGCTGTGCGCTTCCGATTATCGTAAAGAACCCATTTTTCATCACAGGTAATGATTCGGTTTAAAATACCTTCATTATTGTGCCGGTTTAGTAATGTAACGCAGCAGTCGACGCGCGTTTGCCGGTTTGTTTCAGTCAATTCGTGAGGTACCCACCTTTCAAGCTTTTTAATCTTCCCAATTTGCTTCAAGTGAATTAAAACAGTTTTATCACTAACATCGCAGCCTGCAGCTAACTCGGACGTGGTTTGCGATGGATCCGCTTCCACAATAGCCTTCAACTCTTCATTATCAACTTGAGTCTCAGGCCGTCCACGGGGCTTGTTCTGCAGGTCGAAATTTCCAGAACGAAAACGTTGGAACCAAAAACGAACTGTGTTTTCTTTTGCAACACGACCGCCATACACATCATTCACCCTTCGAGTTGTTTCCGCAGCACTAGTGCCACGGCGGAACTCGTACTCGTAAATAATGCGATATTTAAGGTTTTCCATTTTGTAAAATGAGTGACGCAAACAGAAAAAAACAGAAGAAAAAAAACAAATGAATGACGATCATCGAAGCACAAATACATGAGTCTATAGCTGTACAAATTTGAATTTGGAATTCCTTACCAAAGAGGAGAAATTCGTGATTAAAGTGGCCAGTACGAAAAACGCCAATTTCATATGTAAGGACCTAATATATGTTTGGAACCACATGGAAGTGGTTATTTAGGGAATCGAAGTTAATTATTATGTGACCAAATGAGTGCATCGGGTTATCTATTGATCCTATACCACTGAAACTAATAATATGCTTTACTATTTCAGGCATTTTTTCAACAGCATCTATTTTTATGAGACTTATGGATGCGCCACTGTCGACGAGAAGCTTCAGAGGTTTGGAAGAGACGGAGCTTTGAACTTCCACGAAAGGTAAGTATTTTTTTGTTGGGTTTGTAGTTATATTATATGTTTTTAATTCATTTTTTTCTGTTTCAGGTGCTGAACACGAAGGACATGATTTAGCAGATGAATTCACACTATTAGTGAGTTGCGGATGGATGGTGTCAGATTTCAAGAAGCTAGTGTTGTCACCATCCTCGCGATTTTGGTGATCTAGTAATCCCGATATATGAATAGGATTAGAAACAGAGCATCGGGTATCACGAGTTCGAGGTTGGGATTTAGTAGAATTAGAAACAGTAACAAAACCACTATAGGTTTGGGGCTGGTTACCCTGTTTGTTAGTGGATATGGATTCAGTGAAAGAGCCGTTGTAAGTTTGGGGCTGGTTACCCTGTTTGTTAGCGGGCTTAGATTTAGTGATACAACTATAAGTTTGGGGCTGGATACCCTGTTTGTTAGTTGAATTTGATTCAGTGATATGGCAAGGTTGGAGTGATTTTGTATCGATTTTTCCTGTTAATTTTCCCGCACGATATTGGGCAGGAAGGCCTGTTCGTTTAAATTATCGATGTCATTTAGATCAGATTCTTGAGTTTCAGGTACGTAATGGATAGGTTGATTACGTCTTTGTAAGTTATTTGATGGTTGTTGATGTTGATTGAAATCTGATCGTCTACTATTATTATATTGACGTTTCCGACAGTTTTCAATAGTATGTCCAATATTTTTACAATATCGGCAGGTTACATTGGACAATGACATTTGTTGGGACGAATTTGGGGTTTGTTGTGTCTGATATGTGTTAGATAGCCTTTGAGGAGGCCTATACTGATTTTGCCTGAATTGGGTTTGAGTTTGTATCCGAGGTTTATTATCAGTTTGATTTCTTCGGTACACGGTTTGTTGAATTCTCTCCTCTGAGATAGCGAGGTTAATGGCCTCGTTCAGGTTACGGGGAGATCTACATCTGACTATGCTAGAAATACGGGGTTGCAACCCCATAAGGAAGTGGTGCAAGGCTAAGTCTTCCATGGCGGCTGTGCGCCCAGCAAGTTCACTTTTCTTGGTATTACTTAAAGAAATCTCGGTGAGCAATTGTGAAAGACAAGTTTCTATGCGCAATGAATATTGATTTACATTCTCTTGCGGGCCCTGTCTGCTCTCTTGCAAATCAGTAAGTAGGTGGGCATAGTGTTTCCTTTCGGAAAATTGGGTTTTCAGAAAATCTTTTAATTGTTCCCATGATGCGAATTCTTTTATAGAGCAGGCAAGCTCCGCTTTTCCATGTAATTGGCTTAAGATATATTTGAAAAGAATAGGTTTTTGATTTTCTGTAGCTAGTTCATATGCATTATTGCAGTTAATTATGAATGAATTTAATGTTTCTCTACTGCCATCGTATGATTTTATAAATTTAAAAAGGGTATTGAGATCCATATCGGTTGCTTGGGACGATCTAGTGTACCGCGGGGATAAGCCAGGTGATTTATCTGATCCTACAGGTGAGGGGGGCAAATCGGGGATATCGATAGTTAACTTATTGTTTTCTGGTTTAATACCTTTAAGCATCACGATAGTCAAACACAAGTTATACAATTAATGTAGAAGTCAAACATTACAATATAATTATATTACAAGCATAAATCAATCAAGTTCAATATAAGTCTATTATTAGAATAAGTTACTGGTAATTAATCTGTATGTAGCTTAAACAAGGGCCAGAGACTCGCAGATTTGCTGCGTAGGCGGTGATAACGATGAGCGGGAGCCCGAGACGCATTCCGGAGCGATTGATGAGGTGATTCTTGACACGAAGTTAGGTTTGATGCGATGGTATGGTATGATTTGGTAGTTACTGATTTATTCAACAGGAACTATAGATGCAAGTGATGATCATCGGTAACTTGGTATGTATATTTTCTTTTTAGTTTACTTCACTTGAGAAAATTTTGGTATTTTGCAGGATACACGAAGATATAGAACAAGTATTTTCACAACACTACACAACACACACAGGTAGACACGGTAAGTAGGTTTTCACTTTCGTTTTCACACTTTTCACACAGTTTTTACAGTTTTTCAGGAATGAGACGTTCCGAGGGATTTATGTATCCCTTTTACGCTGCCACCATTGTTATCCGGAGACCGGGATTTAGGTTTTTAAAAAAAGGTTTTATTTCCACACAAATATTTAAAAGTTTATTGAAATAGAAAAAATAGAAAATGAACTAGAACTATGAAAATGACCAGCGCGAATGGAATATGGATGTGGACTGAGGTAGGAGTGAGAGGCGTCTGAGAAGTAATAAATGCTGACTTAGCTCAAAAGAATAGATATAGGAAAGGTAAGCAGAATAGTAAGGGGAAGTGGGGTATAACAGAACGCCAACTAATCTGTGAAATAGATAAATGGCATTGTGTTGCCAGCTGAATTGAATTTTCTCACTTAACGGGTGGAGACTGTATGGGGTATATGTTTTTTTTTATACCATAGTTGTTATTACCAAAAATTCCGTTGCGGTAGAATCCCACCTCGCATAAAGGTTGTTCGTCATCGCATTGAATGTAGGAAGTGAATGTAGGCCCCGGTAGGGTATGCTTTTGGTCTTCATTTGAGTAAACTGAGATTTTATTGCCCATTTAGCGCCTTGTCCCTGTTTAGGCTCGTTCCAGGACGATGGCGGAAGTGAAACCCTGCTTAGCGACGTCCACTATCGCTCCTAGTGCAGTGACACGAAGTTAGTATTACCCCTTCTTTTTGAGGAGGCCCTATCTGTAGGAAATGGGTATTTTATTGCAGCAATCCTGGCATACCGAGGCGCAGATTAATAAGGCTTATTTTTATCTGAAAGTTTATTGGTAAATGGTAGGTATTATCTTTGTTTTTTTTTTTAGCCCCCACCTCAAGGAAGATTCTCGAAGGCCGCGACCCGTAAATAGGGCTGCGGAGCCGAGGTTGAGCGTTAACGATCGCCCCGCTAGTCAAGAAAAGCGCTGCCAGCTGCGAGGGCGGGACCGTCAGGACAGTGCTCAACTAAGCATCTCGGATTTCTGGACGATACATACCAGCTGAAATAACGTCCAAGGAGGCGATTTTTTCCCGTGAGAGACGTGACGTGGCCCCATTACGATATGAGCGCCTTCCAACCTCCCAAAAGGTTAGTAAAGTGTTTGAGTATTTTCGGTGCAGTGTTTTCGTGCGAAGTTTTAGGTTACAACGCCGGGCTACATTCCATTGTTTCGTCTCGTGAATTTATCTAGTGAGGCTCCACGATTGCTAGACCGCGTGGCCCCTAAGCCCGCACCGTCGCTAAACCCGAATATGCAAGGTTTCTCAAGTGCGCACGTGTTAAATGTATGGATAGTGGCCCTGTGGTTGCGAGTGAAATTCCGTATTTTCCTGTGAAATGAAGCTGGATGCGCCCGCATGCATCTTCACCACGTGGGCTAGCCACTCACGCCAAATTGAAAGGTCCTTCTTTTGAAATATTGATGTCAACTCTTTATATATGCCCTTCAGGCAAGGACGATTCTCACATTCGTTAGTGCAAATAGTGACATGCGCATTCTTGCCTTTTCCAGGAGGTTCATGGTTAGGGGTTGAAGACTAACCACCTACCATAACCCCCTAGCTCCGGCAGACAGCCCAAGCGGTTTGAGCAGTCAGCGCTCTGCTTTGCGTCCCTGATGCTACTGCATCAGGGCTGCTGACCAATGCGGTAACTTCACTCCAATGTTGTAAACCGTCACACCGATCCGGTATTTATATCTTTTACCGGTTTTGAATAGCCAAGTGGCGCCCTTTCCTTAATTTATAGTAACAGAATTCATCTTTTACCTTATGCGACTCACGATATTACCCCCTGAGATACATAATTTTCTTGAGCAAGCTGGTTGTACTACTGTAATTCATCTTAAATGTTTAATTTTTCTTTTCTAAGGCACTAATTGTATGTGGATCTACGTTGCTGGCACACAGAAATTATAATTGAGGCAATTTCATGTAGAAAATAGTTTCGTGCTGCTCGCTCGCTCTTGGCATATTTTTGAAAAGTTTTGAATTTTAATTTACCCTCAGTTCCTGGTGCTAGCGAGCAACCCCTGTAATTAAGGAATATGTTCTTGACTTATGTTACTTATTTTTGAATAAGAATTGTGTGTATTTTTGGAAAATAAAACTATTATTTTGAATTTATTGAACGATCCATACCTACTGGTTTAATTTGTGTTTTGAAGCCTCCTTATTTAGGTAGGTAGTGTTAGGTTAGGTATGTGGAAGCCTCTTTTCCCCACCTGGATAGTTTCAATTTTCTGTTTCTTTAATATAAATATATAACCAAATCTAATTAACAACATTTTGATCCAAACAAACATAAAGTGTAACAGTTTAATTATTGTTTTTTCTGACCAAGCAGTTTTCAATACTCCAGTCTCCAGAGTCAGAATAGGATAGTCTGGTAGATGGCAATATGCTAGCTTTCTATTACATTTCTTGATTTTCTTTCTTGAGAAGTGTAAGGTTTACAATTACTTGGCCGCCCCTGGATGATATATATACTTATGCATATTTATGTTATTGAGTTCATTAATTTTATACATCAAATGAATATTTTTTTAATAGATTATTGGCTAGCCTTTAATAACTCTCTCAGCTTATGGAACTCAAAATGTTATTTTACCTAATTGAAAATTACTGGCTTTCAAGGACAGCTGCCGGAACACACCAGTCGGAAGCGCATGTACTACATGATGAAGCGAGTCTAAAAGTCGCGAAACCGATCGAGATCGAACTACGCGACTGATTTAACGTAAGTGAAATCGGTTTCAAAATGTGTATGCGAAAATTTTAATATAACACTGTAAGGTGTTTGGCAAATAAAATTCTAAAGGCTGTTAGCCAGCAGGTATATCATTTGAAAAATGCCCTTCTACTATGTTATGCCTACCATCCTTAAACAACAACCAGGACCGATGCGACGACTTTTATTAACGTGCAATCTAAAGCACGACAGCGCTGAGCAGTAATAATACAAACGAATACTTATCCTTTTAATATTGGTATATCTATTTGATTGATGGTTATAAATGACCAAGCTAACAGCACTTCAATAATTTCTACGTTTCGTCTCAATTTTACACATGAAAGATCTAAATTAAAGGCAGCGGTAACAAAGTAGTTATATATCTACAAAGTTATGCCGCCATTTACAAAGTCGCCCCTTAATTCCAACATCCCCGCAGGTAAAGGAGTAAACTTTGTTTTCTATTTGTAAGTCTGTATCTACCCTTGTCCCATAAACGATAAATTCCTTGAGAAGTCCAATTTACTTCCGTAGATCTTTTGTGAACAGTTTTAAAGTCACTGAAATATGCCTGAGCAGACAAGAAAATACCCATGAATTTTTAGTATGGTCGTATTCTTAAAATGAATGAATAATTATTTTGGTCAAATGATTAAAATATTTTAATTACATAAAAGCATTTAAGAAAAAAACAAAGAAAACGTATAGCCAAGTCTGTATTCATCGGAAAGTTGTCAAATGTATTAAAATTATTGGCAAACCTAATTCCAGGTGGCAATAGGCTTTCTCGCTAGCTTTGTGGATATTAGGAATAATTCTTAATTAAAATTTATTTGTCAGAAAAAATATAGTTTGACGATTGTGTAAGTGCGGTTTATTTACATACTCCATTTGACGCTAAGAACGTTTTTTTCCATAATTTTGATCACATTCTGCGGCTATGGTTGTGATGTTGTGATCATATAACTGATCGTTTGTAACTATTCTCCCCTGTTCCATTTAGGATAAGAACGCTAAGAATGCCACTAAAATTTGCCACTGCTGTCACTTTTGACATTAGATGTAGGAAATTCAAACTGTTCCAGTAGCCTCATAGCGTTTATGGCGAAAATAACGCCAAGACCCATGTGGAACAACTTTTTGGAAGTGTGATCGTTTTTAGCGTTTTTAGCAAATTTTACTTCAAATGGTAAGCACCCACAATCACATGAGTGCAGAGACGAGTGGCGAGTCGCATATGTTAAGATCTTGTGATTCTCTTCGCCGTTTATCTCGTCACTCGCAACGGTCACGTGAGATACGGTATTTTGAGCACGAGCTAAAGGAACCAGTGCTTAAAGGTGAGGAAATAAACTTCCCATAGTACAAATGTATACCGATTGTAAGGTCCATTCAACAAAGTAAATTCTATACAATGTTTGTATAGTTTTTTTTTCATAATTATTATTACCTAAAAACAAGTTTCCGTTTCCCCCCATCCCTCTGGGAGATTGATACAACCCCCTCTCACCCCTCCTCCCTTTCCTATAGTACGTATTTATGTATACCGATTCAAGGCAATTGAATTTTTTTTTTAATTAGAGGTGAGTAGTTCTGGATTGTAATAGTTCCAGGAACTATGCCCTCTACTGAAACTATATAGGTAGGGTGTACCTATATAGTTTCAGTAGAGGGCATAGTTCCTGGAACTATTACAATCCAGAACTACTCCGACAAACGTTCAAGCGCGTATAACCCTGTCCTGGTAGTCAGTAGTATCGGTACCGACAAATCCCAACCTGGTTCTTTATGCGTGAGCGCATAAATGATTACATAGGAATATTATACCCGTACGGATCGGTACCTCTCCGTCCCGGTTTGTCTGCACCGGGTACCCGCCTCTTTATGTCCTCATCCTAATGCGAACCTGCGCCACCACCACGCTCTCGCTCATTTAAACAACAGACGCACTTCTAGTAACAGGTGGTGGTTATGTGTAGAAATCAGATTCGAGTCACAAGCTGGTTTTAATTTTCTTAAGAGCCATAACAAAGTTTAGTTACCTATTGGAAAACCTAAGCATGCTCATCAAAGCTGGAGTATATTATCTAGATAAACATAGAAAGTGTGTTTTAAGTATCCTTTCATACAATCCCACGTTTATTCACAACGAAAATTGTTTAAGTAAATTATGATAAAAGAATCTTAATATGTCTAAGAAATCGTTTTCTCGTTAGTGTTTTGTCATTTAGATAATTTTATTCTCAAAATAACATATTACTATTTTTTTTTATTATGAAACATTAATGCAACTGGGATGCCGCTTGATCATAAACGTCATCCATCGTTGCCAGTTGAAGTAGAAATGAACAAACGCGATTGTGTAAGCAGAGGCTCGTGCCATAAACCACTCAAATATTTTGTCGAGAGGAGCGACGAACAGCGAGTACGTGTAATTCTATAATAGTCCGGGCGGACGAGTCTCATATGTAATGAACAGAACAGTACTTCGGCTCCGATGTTTCCAGTCTGGTGGTCGTCTCAAGAATGACCCACTCCTCCACTCTTCACTTCGTGTCAACACTCGTTTTAGCGGGAAATCACTGTGCCAATAACAGAGCGTGTCATATGTTGTATCCCATCAAATGGCGGCGCTACTGTCGCTTTGGTGTTGCCATTACCAACATCCGCCAACTGATCAGTATTAAATATTTATTTCCGTTCAATAACACCATAATATCGAATGAAAACATAACACATATATCGTATTCCTCTTTTACATGTATTTTCGTCACGTGCCTATAATTGAAAAAAAAATACGGAAAAGTAAATTTGCGATTTATTAACGCTATCCATGCGTCTGATGATTCAATTTGTTATCAAATACGTGCTTATAAATGAAAAAAAATACGGAAAAAGTAATTATGCGATTTAAAAATGCTATCCATGCGTCTAATGATTCAATTTGTTATCAAATAATTTTAACTCTGGTATTTTTAATAGCTATATTTATATTAATATAGCTATAAATAGGGATATATTAAATTTGATGTACTTATATGGTTTAAAAAACTTCAGTATCTCTGTTATTCTCTTATCACCGTATGATACCGTACCGTATCAGCAAATCACGATCCTACTACTGGGACACAGGTCTCCCTTAGAGAGAGAGAGAGAGAGAGAGAGAGAGAGAAAAGGAAATCCACGCGAGGTGCGTCTTGGCAAATAGGCCAGCCCAGGTGTTGAGATTTTCAAAGCTCCTGGAAGCCTCCAATATAGTCTAACGACTACCATCTTAAGGTACTAGAAGACTAAGTTTAGGCGTGACGTTCATGGCACGGGTTCAATGCCGGTAATATAATTATGAATAATAACAAATATTTTTAAAATAATTTATGAAAACATCAAATTAATATTTGAATAAAACACTTAAAAAATACAAAAATTTATCTAGTGACAATTCCGCCTAATTTTCCGCCGACGTGACGTTGCAAACGCCGCGCAGTCAAACCGGAAGAGTTTTCGACGCGTTTCGATTCCACACGAAGCATCCTCAGGAGGTCTTGACTCTACGAGCGCACGATCGAGAATGAGCGGCCGGCTTTTTTTTTTTTTTTAGGGAGGACATAGATGCTGACTACCGCTAATTGGACGTCCAGCTCCACCGGGTTTTGGGCGAGGGGAGGCCCTCTTATAGCCGGGCGCATAAGGCGAAAAGCGCCTTATACTTCCGTCTCCTGCGAGCGCCGAAAACGCTACGCTATTATCGGGAGGGGTGACAGCGAGCTCAAGGGCACCACTGTGGTTCGGACCTCGGCTTGTCTCGCTGCCGAGAGACATTGGGGGAATCGGAACTAAATGCCCTGGTAATGAGCGGCCGGCGGCTCAGCCCGCCTTTATATAGACTCTGACTGAGTCAGCACGACTTTGTCTAGACTCGAACGTGAGTCACTGCTCTTTGTTGTAGCTAACAATTGGTAAGTGATACGTTTTTAAAGTGACTATTACATCATAATGGCAATAAATTGATTACAAATAATAATTTTAAACTATATATGTTATGCAATGTGTTTTTGAATATGAATAATATCGTAAAAACTATTGAAAAATTACTGCCTAAAACAAATACATGTTTAACTATTTTGTAGTGGCAAATTATCACTAAAAATACGTAACAGTGGTTATGAAACCAATTGCGTCTGTTCATTCAACAGTGCAACGCCTGCACTATGTTTTAATATTTCTAACTGTTCCAATACACACAATCGAAATCACCACAACAATGTAAAATCTTAAAGGTATTACTATCAAGGAGTTGATGACTGCTTTCAATTAAATGTTTTGCAAAGTGAGACTGTTCGGGATGGTCGTTCCTATACGCGGATTTGTGATTTTATCTAATATCAAAATTACGGCCAGTTTGACCAACATAAACACTGTTACATTCGTCACAGGTAAGTTTTTAAACACCGGATTTTTATTGTTTTCAAAACGATCTTTTCCGTTACATAAATGACGTAGATTTTGATTTGTTCGAAAAGCTACATGGACGTTATTTTTCTTAAATATATTGGAGATTTTTAGAGAGATTGGTCCCATATAAGTTATGCTGCCTACGTACTGGATATTTCTATCAGGAGGGCAAGAATATAGGAGTGACCTAGCTCTATTACGTAGTTTATTATGAATTAATCGATCAACTAATTGTTTATTGTAGCCGTTGGAAATATAGCAATTTTTATATATTTGGTATAATAAGTTCCTTAATATAATTTTCTTGATTAAGAGGAACCGATTAACAGTCTATTGACATAACTTTGAAAAAGCTGCTAATTTGTGTTGAATGGGATGACAAGAAGAGAGGGGGATAGCGATATCTGTGTGTGTCGGTTTTCGATATATTTGAAAATCTAATTTATTGCTAACTCTTTTAAGCGTTAAATCTAAAAAGTTGATAGATTGATTTAATTCTAATTCCAGATTAAATTTAATTATGGGATGTATATTATTCAGTTTCCTAACAAAGATATCAATCTCGCGAGAAGTGCCAGTCCAACAAATGATTATATCATCAATATCATATCTATATATCATAATATTTCATATCTATAATAAAATAGAATATTAGGTTCCTGTACTATGTGTTTACGCTCATAGTCGTCTATAAAAAGTTCGGCCATTAGTGGACTTAAAGGTGACCCCATAGCTAATCCTTCCTTTTGGAAATAATAATCGTTATTAAACCTAAAATAATTTAGTTTCATACATATAGTAATAGTTGTTTCTCGAAGTGATTCTGTAAGACGCGTAAGCAATATTCGTAAGGAACGTTGGTGAATAGACTGTCTACATCAAGGGATAATAATTTGGCACCGGGAGGAACGTTAATATCTTTGACTTTGTGTATCAGATCTAGACTAGTCTTTAAACTATATTTAGGTTTGAAAGATGATTTGCTACATAACAAAATATTGAGATGTTTTGCTAGGTTGTACGCGGGAGCACCAACATAAGAGACCACGGGACGAATAGGAATGTTCTCTTTGTGTGTTTTTGGTAAACCGTAGAGGCAGGGGGACCTAGGGTTCATTGGTACTATATTATTGAGTAAATGTGTAGGGATAAATGAAGTAGCCTTGATGGCATTTTTAATATCTAAAGTGAATTTCTTAGTTGGGTCTGAGTTCAACCGCTCAAACTCCTCACCTTGGATTGTATCATAAACTTTCTGGTTGTAATTATTTTTGTCTAATATAACCTATTTATTATAATTATGAATCATTGCATGCACAAAATGATAGAGTAAAAGTTTCACCTCGGGCAGGGAACCCACTTCTTCCGCAGTAGCAGAAGTGTGTTTGTGCTCTAATAAATGTTTAACCTTCATAAACACAAGTTCCACCGCCGACCATCAGCATAAGCGAGTACAGCTGTGCTATAAGTGATAGAGCGAGTGGAACGGGCGATTACTCGCCCATGTTGCCTAAGCGAGAGTCTCCGTGTGTTTTGACCACCAAGCGAGCATCGCTGAGTGAATATAGAACTCCTCACTGTGACAAACTAGTAAAAAGCGAGATCTCGCTGGCAGTGTGAACATTCGATCGACAATTTACTAGTGATGTGAGGTGAAGATTTCGCGACTGAACTATGTTATTTTTTACGTTTTCAACTTCCATATCGACAAAAAATATTTATAATTACCGAACCTGCTCACAACATTTCGGGAGCGTCAGTTGAGAAATGTGACCATAGAATTGAGTAAACGGACACGTGACAGACATAAGAAATCATTTTTTTCCAAGCTGAAACGGAGACCTTTTGCTTGCGCTTCGCGCTTGCTCTGTCAAATGTATGCCTCTATTTTGTTGACAGTTTAATGAGCGAGAAAAATTCATTAGGTACAGTCCTTCTCACTGGCGCGCGGCTTTGGGACAAGTGCATAAGGTACGACCCAACCATTAATCGGACTACTCGATTTAGTCAGACTAAACACCTTTTTGAAAAAGTAAATAACATACATGAATATGATGATTTTCAATTGTGCTACATCTAATTATGTTATGTTGGCGTAGTGGTTAGAGCATACTCAGCTATATAGGGTTAGATGACGCAGGTGCGAACACCGCGCATAATTATAATTTATCTTCTCGTTGTAATTTCGTCATTATCTGAATGTGGTTTTGAGGATTTTTGAAATATTTTCTAAAACGTTTAATAATCTTAGGGTGTTTTTGGATAATTAATACATCTTTTTAAATAGATTTCTGCAAAATTACGCCAGCATCTACTAATTAGTATCATATAATTAGCAAATACACAGCACAAATTGTAGACCGCAATGTTGTCGTCTCAGTTTGTAATTAATTCCGTAACATTTGGTAATACCTACGGGTCGGATACGTTTATAACTCAGATCATAGATTTCTATGATCTGATGTTTCTTACGTCGTCGGTTAGAACAGCAGTAGCAGAGCCGCTGATTTCGAGTTCTATAAATGTGTGTTTATGATTTTCACTTAGCGTGCGATTGTACTTGGAAACCATACACAGAAATACTAATATATCATGTCCATAAAGATGCATCTCGATTTGCAAATAACAACTAAGGATAACAGACGCATTTAATTCTTACCTGACGTTTTATTGTATAATCTTAACATTTAAACAAATAAAAACTTTATTTGACTTTATTTGACTTTATTTATCCTACCCGTATTTATTAAAAGATACGTTAATATCGGTTTTGAATGTTGAGATGGATGATAGGGCTTGGGTGCAAGCTTCCCTCCCTGTGAGGTTGGGGGGCATAGGGATACGCAAAATTTCTAGTGTGGCATTACCAGCTTTTTTGTCTTCTGTACACAGTACCCACAAATTAGTAGAAAAAAATCTTGCGCAATCTTTAGGTTCTTTTGATGTAGCATATCTGGCTGAGGCCAAAACCACATGGGGACTGGCTTGTCCAAATACTGAGTTCCCAAAAATGTTGTCATCTCAGAAACAGTGGGATCGGCCCCTATGCGAGCTAGCACGGAAAGATCTTTTAAATACGTGCCCTAGTATCGCAGATCGTGCTCGTATTCTCGCTGTTTCTGTGTGGGAATCAGGTCTTTGGTTACAAGCCATTCCTTCACAAAACAAAACAACACAAAACTGGTAGCCTTATAGATCCTTCCGCTTTTCGTCTCGCTATTAGCTTACGCTTGGGTGCAAGGTGTTGTCTTGCACATCACTGCCAGTGTGGTACTGCAGTTGACCAACTCGGTCACCATGGCCTCTCCTGCTCTCGAAGTGCTGGTCGAATTTCCCGCCACGCCAGCCTTAACGATATCATTCGCCGGGCTTTTACCAGCGCCAATGTTCCAGCTGTTCTCGAACCGAACGGTCTGATGCGTGACGATGGTAAAAGACCTGACGGCATGACTCTGGTTCCATGGAAGTTAGGACGGCCCTTAGTGTGGGACGCTACATGCGTAGACACTTTAGCGCCGTCACACCTTTCTGAAACCCACGTGAGGGCTGGCGCCGCGGCTACTTCGGCAGAGCAACTCAAGCGGCGCAAATATGCTAACCTCGGTATGGGTTACATATTTGAGCCGTTTGGTGTAGAGACGTTGGGTCCGTGGGGACCGGGAGCTCATCGTATTTTCCAAAATTTATCAGAGCGCTTGGTCGATGCGACGCGTGATCAAAATGCTGGCACCTATTTGGCTCAAAGAATAAGCATTGCAATTCAACGGGGCAATGCTGCCAGCATGCTGGGCACGCTGCCAACTGATAGTGGGCTAGAGCATTTGGACTCCCTATGAGTCCAAATGCTTTTACTGTAGTAGCTGTAGTATTGTAGTAGCTGTAGTGTTGTATATAGTTTGTAGTATTTGTTTAATAAAGGCATACCGCCATTGAAAAAAAAAAAAAAAAAAAAAAAAAAACGACTTCTGAAAATATTCTATATAATCTGAATTTTGAAGCAGTGATGTCTCAGTGGCTTTGGCTATGGACTGCCACGCAGCAGGTCCATGGTTCGAATCCCGCGCGTGCTTGAGCTTCACCGTATGGTGGAAGGGCATTTTGCGAGTTCCCGCCTGGCTAGCGACCAAATCAAGTAGGAAATCTGTTGCCAAGCATCTAACGGTGTGTTCCGGCAGCTGTCCTTGAGAGCAGGTAAAGTTACAGGACTTATGAGACTTAACAACTATGTCTCATAGTGACGGGCGCAGTGCAATTCGTTACTTGTGATGAAATGCATCTGTAATAGGCAGAGGTACGCTTCACATCAGGTGGGCCTCGAGCTTGTTCTGTCACAATAACATAAAAAAAGAACACTGAAAATAAAATAAATCAAACCATCGTAAAACAATTATTTTGTTCATTTTACATTGAAAAGTAGAAGTGATATCATCTCATCAGATGATCATCATTGTAGTCCAAGTAAATTTTTTTTTTTTTTATGTTATTGTGACGGAACAAGCCCGAGGCCCACCTGATGTTAAGTGGATTGACCTCTGCCTATAACAGACGCATTTCGTCAATGACGAATTGCACTGTGCCCGTCACACTGAGACGTCCAGTTGTTAGGTCTCATTAGCCTGTAATTTTTCTGGCTCTCAAGGACTGCTGCCGGAACACACCGTTAGGTGCTTGACGACAGATTTTCTACTTGAGGGTGGTCGCTAGCCAGGCGGGCATTCGCAAAATGACCTTCCACGATGCAAATTGCAATTATATTAAAAATATAATTAAATACGCATAATTATAAGGATAACTCAATACTACTCTACGTCAGATCTCACTCAATGAGACCACATCACAAGCACCAGCTTTAAAATATAACAAAATTTAGTCGATTTGAGAAAATCTGAATTAAAGCAATGATGGCAGAGCGGCAATAGCTATGGACTGCCGTGCCGCAGGTCCATGGTTCGATCCCCGCCGCCGGCTTGAGCTTCACCGCATGGAGGAAGGGCATTTTGCAATTGATCGCCTGGCTAGCTACCACCTTTAAGTAGAAAATCTGTCGCTCAGCACCTAACGGTGTGTACCGGCAGAAGTCCTTGAGAGCCAGTGAAATTACAGGCACATGAGACTTAAGAACTATGTCTCAATGTGACTGGCGCATTGCAATTCGTGACTTGCATGAATGAATTGATGAAATGCATCTGTTATAGGCAGAGGTTAGTCCGTTTATTACGAGGTGGGCCTCAAGCTTGTTCCGTCACAATAACATAAAAAAAGGTAGGTACTGATCCTGACCTTGCCCAGAGACGCTTAAATTTTGCCAATACCTGAATAGTCACGTTCGTACGGAAACGAGTTTCCACTCTGATTCAGAATTCGACTCGCGTTCATATTATTATACAAAACCCGTCGCTTCCGAATCCAAGTGAAAACTCGTTGGCGGCGACAAAGCAAACCATTTTTTCCCCTCTGCCTACTACGAATATACCTTTATTATTTGATAACAATGAATGAAATAGAGTATATTTACATTGTAATCCGCATAGCAGGTGTTATTGCAAACATAATAATATAAAAAAAAATAGAGTTTGCTTTTTTATTTATATTTAACATTAATGATTACTTGAAGAATATAATTGATAGACTAAATTCGTAAGTTCAACTATTTGAGAACTAAAAATCTATTTGTCATTCCTGAACAATATAATAGGTTTATTACTTTGTTTTAAAAATAAATCGTAAACGATTACAAATAAAATTGGCTAACAATAAGTCGGAACACGCTCTGTACCGAAGGGTTATACGAAGCCTGTAAAACAATAACGATAAAATAAGTGGATTTGATCCTAAGAACTTAAAAAATACTTAAAATAATATCGTTATTAACATATGTTGGGTATACAAAAAATATGGCGCATATCATACCAGAATATTTGATTATAACCTAGATTATGGCTGTAGATAGCGCAGCCCGTGCGGTGCCAGGCTGTCCGTGGGGTGCCGGGCTAGAATGTCACCTCCCCAACTCTACCTGTTGGTGTCGTAAGAGACTACTAAAGGTAACACACCAGAAGGTCCGCTTTTTGAGCCGCAGTGAGGAACCGATATCTCACACTGCGATCCCCAAGATCAAGCGTGGGGATCATGGGAAACGCCTTCATAATGGGGGAGGCTTTTTAGTATCTAAATAATAAAAATATACTTATATTTTCGGCTACCTTTTCATGTGTTAGAAATATATAAATAAAAACTATGAAAAATAATTTGTTTGAATTTCTTGTCGAACGTCTAAAGACACTTGTTAGTACATAGTAATTATTATGAATCAGTATACCTAGTCCTGCATTCATGATGTGCATATTTAGCTCATAATTAGAATTCATTTACTAGCTAGTGACCCGTCCCAAACGGAGGGATGGACAGACAGACAGACAGCGCTGTCTCATCAATAGGGTACTGTTTTTCCCATTATGTGAAACCATAAAAAAGAAGAAGTTTGTAATATGTATTTAGGTACAAAAACTATGATAATCAATACTCAATTATTTATTGCAACATATGTAGCTACATGCAGGTGTTATTTAACATGTTTGTGTGTGTTATACATAATTATGACCCTATAAGGTTATGGCAATGGTAGGTTGTAATGGTAATCATGTTGAAAGCAGCTCGTAGTAGTAAAATACGATTTTACTAGTCAATAATACATAATCTTTTAAGGATGACAAGAGAACATAAAAACAAATATTCTCGACTTATGGAAATTAACAAATAAAACGGGCGTTGCATAAGTGAAATGATACGAATTAAGGAGGCCTTTAATCCATATCATCCATCATGTTCAAATACATATTAAGAAAGTTTTTTTATAGGTATTTATGTACCTATCATAGTTTCGCCTTCAGGTGACTTAGTCAATTTTTCCAGTACAGAGGCGACCTAAGCTGTACCTACGGCAATAGACGGTGAAAAAGTCATTAAATAAAAAAAATACTTAGGTTCTAAGTACGTAAGTGCAGACACTTATAATCATAATGTAGTCCAAGTTGTATTGGTCAGCAATATCTCCGACATTTCTAGTTCTACTTGGATAAAATAAAATCCAGCAAATGCTAAAGAGTTTCCAAAACATATCTCAAATATAATCACTTCAAGTTATTAGCATAGTTTCCAAAAAGCGTGGTCAGATGTTCAGATTTTCAAAGCCATTTATCTCAGCGGGCGGTCATTACATGGACATTTAGGCCATATTGTACCACAATATGAATGATTTGTGATTACTAACGCTATTGATTGGCACCAGATCCATTTCTGCACATTAAAATATATTTTTTTTGGTAGAGGAAAGTAACAAGCTCCATTATAAATTGAAACACATAAAAGGTAGTTATTGTGACTTAACTGTTATAGTTCGACAATATCTATGGTTTTGCGAACTTTTTTGTAGATATTGATGTCCTCTATAAATTTGTAGTTACCTACTTAATCACTAATAAACATCACTTTACTCTATTGTCAACAATTTCCACAGCGTACGCGATACGATTTTTATAATATTTTTTTCACACGTTGAGTGACATTATCGAAGTTTGCAAATAGATCCCAAAGTTTTTGAAAATTTTCTGTAGCCCATGTCCATCAGGGATAGTGTAGGATTCTAATAATAAAATATTTTTTCAGTTCGGTCTAGTAGGTTTTAAGATTATCCGTTACATACAAAGATACAAACCTTTCCTCCATATAATATTAGTATAGATCTACGAATAAATGTATAGAGTATATACTTATATTGATTTATGTTCCTAAGTATCTATATTATATTAAAATCTCGTTCCATTTTTAGGTTTATTATTTGGTGTTATAAGTACATTATTTTTATATATGTTTAATAGTATATTAAGTATACGGTAATGATAATACACAAAATAATAGATAGTAGGTATAAATGTAATATTTTATGCTGCATAAAGAAGTGACATTAATTCGCAAACCGTACTTAATGCTCAATATCAGGAATAATCGCATTTGATCATTTAAATTACTAAATAGAAACTATATCATAAGAAAATGATAAAAAATATAAAAAAAATACTTGTTGCATTGAGAGTTTCCTCCCTTTTGGGAGGTGGTAACTAATATTATTATAATTTCTTATATTCCAGGCAAGTTGTCTAAAGGCGACATCTTTCAGCTTTATATGAAACTGCAGTGGGTTGTTCTGATGAAAGGTTTTGTTTAGTAAGTAATTTGAGCGCCATCTGTGTTGTGGACCGTAGTTTAGATATATTATTACTGAGCTTCGTAAGCCACATGACAAGAACTTTATGTCTGCAGTTGCTGTACATTATATGGGTTTATTCTAATTTCAGAAGATGGCGTAAAAAGCAACATTAAGGTTAATTTAAAAATTTCAAAATGATTTTATTAGGGGATTTCATTTCAATTATTGAACTGAAATGAACGTTGCGTTGGCATATTAGTATAGTGAAATATAATTGCATATATAAGGCACACGACATTTCATATTTTGTGCTTTTTAGTAGGGATGCTCTATATCATTCTTCATAGTTTATATTACAGATTTTCCAAACTAAAATCGCCACATTAAAATATTTTGCAATATAATCGTAGCAATATGAAATAATTATATTGTTGTTTAAATACATAAGTGGCCCAAGCGCATAGGAACTATATTTTTACAGTCAATAGCTTTATCGTGAACTGATGGTTGGTTAACTTATTTGTTGGTAATCGATGATGTAACGAGGATGGTAAAATGGCTTAATCTAGAGTTACTAGCTTGCAAAGACAGTTGGCGGAACACACCTTTTGATTCTTGGTGACATGCCCTACTAATTCATCGGTGAAGCTGAACTTCACGGCGACTTTCAAGTCTTGGATCCCTTGCGCCGCACTATATACTATAACTTTAATTAAATTTTAATATAACTATAATCAAATTCTGCCCTACAGTATCAGATAGTGTTATTTTGTTTGCATATGATCTGCAACCGATGAGGCAAAATTTTATAAAGTTGCCGCTTTAATATCTTAATATCTCCACCGTTATTGTCATGATGAACACAATAAAAATATTCTCAACAAAGATTTATTTATTGCTTGTTCGACCAACCTAAGTATCACCATTCTACATCTACACTAATGTTGTAAGAGGAAAGATTTGTATTTTTGTATGACACAAATAAACTTAAAAACTACTGGACCGATTTGGATGAAATTTGGTATAGAAATAATTTGAATCCCAGCGAATGGCATAGGTTATTTTTTATCCAACTGCGTAAAAAGAGGTTAACTATATATACTTTTTGAGATGGTGTTAATGACGTCACGTTAGGGTAACAGGAACATTAAGCAGAATCGTCACTAGATATATTTTTTAATATTTTAATTGTTTTTCTAAAATATATATTATAATAATAGTAAGAATGTTTTAATTAAAAAAAAAAATACATTTTACACGTTGTCGCTGTCAACAATACACATATTTGGACCTATGAATATGGACAACAATATTATTATACAACAATAATTATTGTACATAATTATCATATAATTATGAAATACAATAATTAAAAGATTCATATCCGTGGGGTTCCGGGTTAGTATGTCACCTCCCCATTTCTTCCCGTGCGTGGGTGTCGTATGAGGCGACTAAGGGAAACGTACGCCATATGAGCAGCATACTATCTCATGTGGATGTGAGTACGGTTTAGTGGGAATTAAACGCACAACAGGGCTGTATACCATCTTAGCGTCCTGCCAAGGTTTCATAATGTAAAAACATATTATTCGTAATATGTTCTTGTGTTTCATCCAATGTGTTAGATAAAACATTTTGTATGAACCTGAAACAATGCCTGGTAAATGGCAATAGGCTTGCCCCCTAATGCTTGGGTACAAAATTCAATTGGCGAAACGTGGGTAAACACCTCACCTCTACCTCTAAAACCACATAATTGCTCGCGGAATACAGGCGGGATTATATTATATATGTATGTAATTATCATAAGTACATTAAATGTTACCGATCAACGACAAAGTATGTTAGATTTTTTCAGGATTATGGTTAATAAAGAATCAGTATTAGCATATCTCACGTTAATGTTATAACTCGACGCCTACTGCTTCCAAGGATATAAAAAGAAGTAGTAAAATGAAAGATGTCCGTAATACCCTTACATTATTGAACAAAATCTTAAGCCTGATACCTTGTACGATTTGTATTTTAAAATATATTTCTATTCAACGTTGGGTTTGCTCTTCTATCATATTGGATTTTATGAACGTTGGAAGATAACGTCATACTGTGGCCTCCAATATGTAAGTATCAGACGTTGTAGCTAAGGAAATATCTCTACTGATATATTTCTGTGCAACTTTCAGTTTGTGCTACTTTGGTATGGAATTCTATTATTAGTAGGGACCAAATAGAACATGTTACAAAACTCAATGTAGCATTGTCTCTCATACTAGGAGTAATAGATAAGTTTGTCTTCGAGAGTCACAAAAGTAGTTGTAGTTTAGTGTTTAATAAATAGTAGTTTACCATTATAAAGCAAAACATAATCGTTGAAAAACATAACCGACTTCCAACACTAAACTTTGGAATGCATAGCGGAAGGGCATTTTGCAATTACCTGCCTGGCTACTCAAATAGACAATCTGTCGCCAAGCACCTAACGGTGTGTTCCGGCAGCAGTTCTTGAGAGCCAGTGAACAGTATGAAATAACTTCATGAAGTCTAACGCTAACCTTACTGTGTCATGATCTGAGTTCTACAAGTAATTTTTACTTATTGGTGTTGGAGGGCGATTCCGACTTTTGCGGAATGCATGCTGCTTACATGATTATTGTCACTCACCTATGTTAATGTTCACCACCGTGCCTCACCAATAGAGTTGCAAAAACCATTAAATCATCCAGATATGCAAATACTTTTTAGTTATTTGACTGTTACTTTAAACTACTTAAATACGATAATGATAAATTTAAATGGAACCATTACTTTAATATTTTAATTTTAGCAATAACGCATGCTCAGCGGATATTATAAAATTACAAATTTACGACATGGAAAAATTATGGTCATTTGCGGGATTCGAACCTCCGTCATCCACCCCTATAGCCGGTGGGTATGCTCTATCCTCATACGATAGTTAAAGAACTAGAGGAAAATTAGAGTTATGAGTCATTGGCATTTTAGCTCAGTCGGTCAAAGCATACCCCGGATGTAGGGGTGGATGACGCGGGTTCGAATCCCGCACATGACTATAATTATTCCTCTCGTAAATTTGAAATTTCTTAAATGGACCCATTTTGAGGGTATACAAAAATATACAAAAAATATTCATCTAAAATGTTTTATCCAAATTATACAGAGTATTAGTGTAACAAACATACAAGAAAAAATAAACAGTCCAACTAGGAACATCTTCCTCTTTTGAAAGTCACGTGATTAAAAATGAGTTGGTCCAGTCAGAAGAAATTTTATCAAAAAAATGCGCCATTTTGTACCGTGGTTTAGCATCATGGCGTATTCTTAAAATACACTCGAGAGCAATGAATCCGGGTCACTTAAAGAATGTTAAAAATCTCGGAAACTAAAAATGATAGGTTAATGCAATAAATTGTATTTAATAGACAATGTAATACTCCTTAAATGAAAGTTAAAAAAATATGAGTCACCATACATTTTATTAACACAAAATTACATAAAGAAAAAAACTGCTGATCTCTCCTTAAAACAAAAATAGGAAACATGAAATTTTTGAACTTTATTACGATTTTCTTGAATTTTAATACTTCGTATTGCCTCCTCGTGCTTCCATTACTGCGTTTACGCGGTTTGGCATGCTGTACACCAAGTTCCTTATACGATTTTGGGGAATATTCTCCCATTCCTCTGTGAGAGCAATTTTGAGCTCACGAAGCGTGATTGGGGGAGGGTTTCGTTGTTTTACGCATCTGCCTAGCTCGTCCCAAGCATGCTCGATCGGGTTGATATCCGGGCTGCGCGCTGGCCACTCCATACGAGTAATGTTCATCTCTTGAAGGTAGTCATTCACAATCCTACCTGTATGAGGTCGGGCATTGTCATGCATAAATATAGCATCCTCACCTAAATTGACCATAAATGGACCAACGTGATCATTGAGGATTTCTTCCACATATCTTACGCTAGTTAAAGAGCCGTTTTCTATGATCACCAGCTCTGTGCGACTTTCAGAAGAAATTCCGGCCCACACAAGTACAGACCCACCACCGTAGGCTACTTTTTCTTCGATGCATGCTTGCTTGAATCTTTCCCCTGGTCTTCGATACACTCTGTGTCTTCCATCGTGCTTGTAGAGCATAAATTTTGATTCGTCGGAGAACATAACTTTTGACCAATCTTCAATACTCCAATTTACGTGGCTCTGGGCATATCTTAGTCTCGAAATACGATGCCCACGCTCCAGTTTAGGGCCGTTTGCAGGTCTAAGGGGTTTTAAGTTAGATTCAGCAAGCCGACGTCTTACTGTCCATGCACTTGGGTTACTTCCTCCGAGGCGTCGAAACTGATTGGTGAGTTCAGTTCCTGTGAGAAAGCGATTTCGAAGCATGGTGTTCACCAAGTATCGGTCTTCTCGTGCTGTGGTACACCTGGTTCTGCCCGTTCCTGGTCTGCGTAGGTTAGAACCAGTTTCTTCGTAACGTCGGAGAACTCTTTGTACTGTTGACAGCGACACACCGACAGTCCTGGCTGTATCGCGCTGACTCCGGCCGGTTTCCAGCATTGTAAGTATTCTGGTGCATTCTTCAGGCGTAAGCGACATAATTTCAGCTTGAATAATGAATATAGAGCACTATCAACATGGTTTATGTACCCACATAAATGACAGATTACAAACAAAAGCAAAACCAAATGCTGTAATTTCGTAGTTCCATCTTTGAAAGTGGCCCTTTTTCAAATTTGATTTTTTTATGATATAACTTTACAATAACTAAGAAGTTTTAATACCTTCATTTAAGGAGTATTACATTGTCTATTAAATACAATTTATTGCATTAATAGCCTAGCATTTTTAGTTTCCAAAATTTTTAGGATTCTTTAAGTGACCCGGATTCATTGCTCTCGAGTGTATTAATCCCAAATTGTAATATCACAATCAAATCAAATCTATTCTTGCGGAACTAAGTGGTTTAACATGCAGATGTTAAATAAACACAATGTTATAGGGATTACATAATTACCCTATTAGGGTGTAGCAATGTTGGTTAGAGGTGAGCCGGTCTATTTCTAATAACTATTACATTTTCTTGAAGGAGTTCTTCATGAGAATAATCAGTGTTATTTAAGTTATAGGTTATTTCGTTTGCTTTTTTTCAATCGTATAATCATTTTCATCTACTTTTGATTCTTCTGGTAATTTATTAAATATTTTAATGGTCACAGATTTGGGCTGGAGCTATGCATTTTTATTCTAGATTTCGTGATAACTAGATTGTGTTAAAATCCTGTTGGGTACCTGCGTAGAATATCAGTTCCCTTTTAAAAGACAGTAGGGGTATTTTTTGACGAACTTACACGTTTCGAACATGCGTATGGGCGCGATAGTTTACATTTTGCATTTTATAAAAGTATGGTTTACTAATATTGGGGGTTTTGATATTAGCAAAGATATGGATGCATTGTTTTTGTACTATAAAAAGATCTTCTATCATTACATTATTTCCCCACAGTAGAATTTCATATCTGAACCAGGAGTATGCATATGCGAAGTAAACGTCTGTAGCTTGTCGACATTCACTCAGTGCATATACAAAACTTGATAACTATGCTTGCATTTTTTGGATATGTGATATACAATTTAAGGTCAAAGTTCTTAGTTCTAGACCTAACAGTGTTGCCGCGTCAATGGATTCCAATAGATTATTATTGTATACAAGTTAATTTTCATGGGGTTTTTCGGTAGGGCCTATATTATTTAGATGATTATATTATGATGTTTTAACTTTAAATGTTACCATTTTGCATTCCACTTTGCCTAACATTATGTTAAACAATCACTAGTTGCACATTCCACTTTACAACTGAACTTTACGCCTTTTAGTTCACGAGTGTGTAAAATAGCTCTTTAAGAAGTAATAAAAACTAAGGTGCTGGTAATGCTCCTCCATTATGGAACAGAATATTAACCCGAAACCTTGTACGACTTGAATTATGATGTCTATTGATTTTTTGTTGAATCGTTTTTTTTTTATGCATGATAGGTTAGCCTTTGACCACTATCTCACCTGATGGTAAGTGATGATGTAGTCGAAGATGTTGTTCAGGCTAACCTAGAAGTACTGGCTCTCAATGACAGCTGCCGGAACACACCGTTAGGTGCTTGGCGACAGATTTTCTACTTGAGCGTGGTAGCTAGCCAGGCGGGCATTCGCAAAATGCCCTACCACCATGCTATAACGACTGCCATCCGTAGACAACAACCGGGACCGACGGCTTAACGTGCCCTCCGAAGCACGGAAACGCTCAGTAGTAATGTCACTAGCGGTCACCCATCCAACTCATGACCGCGCGCGACGTTGCTTAACTTTGCTGATCGGTTGAGAACAGCTAAGTAAACTTCGCTACGAGCGCTTCAAGTCAGATCAAGATTCAAGATAATATCAGACAACAAGTTTCTGAGTCAGTTGAGAGACGAAGTCATTAGTTGTGGTCTGGAGAGCTTTGTGCTGACATTCGCTTAGCCTCTTCTAGGACCAAATTTTGTTTATATTTCTTTCATTTATTGGTAAGTACTACGAAATACTCTCAAATTTCACCTTCATTTTTATAATATTTTTATTTTATATTTTCTGAGCATTGGGTCTAATAGACGTCCATTAGAACCGATTATCAGGAAAAAAACAAATGCTAAGTGAATATTTGATTTAATTAGATTTGAAACTTAATCGATTTGAGTCTTAAGAACTGTTTCACACTATCTGTCAAAATATTCCAAAATTATATATTTCCGAAAATAAAATATTCACAAATTTATGCTTTGCGAATTGATGGTTTCGTTGGTTTCCTTCAATTTATTAAGTTAAACAACTTTATAAAATGCGGAGTACCAATTTAAATTGGTTTTAAGGTTCCGTACGAAAAAAAACTAAGGTGTTATCATAGGGCATAGGCCATTTGAAATCAGAGATACTCACAAAATGATTTAAAATGTTCACATAGCTACATACCAAATATATTAACCAAAACATTAAAATTACATAAGTTAAGCTTGTCATACATTTTTGAAATAGATTTAAGGACATAAATTAATTCAACTTTATTTTATTCTGTTCTTATTGAAATCGTCAAAGTATGCGATGTAGAACGAGTACTATGTAACTCGCATCCCCAGCTTTCTTTAGTTCTGTAATGCACTTTTCTATTTTCACTTGCGTCCAACGAGATTTCTAGTACAAATATTCTATAAAATAATATTTTTAATTCATTTTATAATATGTAATTATTCTTAGGTAATGATGGGTCTCTAGCTATCCCATACAAGGAGCTGAACTTTAAATAGTGTGTGTACAATGTTGAAACAAAAGCAAATATTGAATTGGAAATTCATTTAAAATATTTTTAGGATCTAATACGTGAAAAGATAAAATATTATGCCGTCAAGAACGTATCACCGTGTATTCCAGCAGTTATCGTCGAGAGCGATTAATTATCTAGTCTAAAATGAATGCTGTCGAAAATGCTGTCAGCTGGAATAGCATCAGCTTAAATCGCATCACTTGCCATCAGGTGAGATAGTTGTCAAAGGATAAGTAAAAATAACAACGAAAAAAGGTAAACTATTTAATCGTTGTCTACCAAGTGCAATGTCTTATAACTTATTAAAGTACCTAATAAAATATACCAAAACAAAGAATTATTCAATTAAAGCCACATTGTGTTTGCGGTAAATTATTCGGACATAGTTAATAGTTGTTTTTTAATATTAAATAAATTAAATGGGTGACGCCGTACCTAATAAACAGTTTTAGACTAGTTTTCTTGAGGGATCAATGACGACTAAATTAGTTGGGAATTTGCAATATCTGCATAAAGTACCTAAATGGAATACTTACAGAGCGTGACCCTGATATATATAGACAATAAACATTTATAGCGTCCGTAAGAAACAAGGTTAAACCGCGTTATCTCGGGAGCAATATATCAAAACAGGCACAAAAATATCCTAATCAGATATCAACTTCAGTACTGGTCTATCTCTGGAAAAATAGTGCCAAGCTTTTATCCTGATTGGACACCTAGCCCATCCAATTTATTGCTTTTCCTGGTAACAAACATTTCGGCATTTCTAGGAAATGATGCCTTAAAAAAAGTTTGGCTGCGTATAAAAACTGCCAAACATTTGATAAGTTCAAATTGAATCTTCATAGTATCAAAGTTTTTAACGTTTATAACTCACGAGTTATTCATATTATTATTTACTTAAAGTGCCTACATCAACATCAACAGCTTCCTACCCTTACCCTTCTCATTTGCGGTCGGTGCACTATGTTTTCGCTTACAACACACAATACAAGGACATAATTGTAAAAAGTTACGGATCGGATACCTGTCTGAACCGAACCATTTTATGAAATGCTCTCGTTGGTAGTAAATTCACTACCTATCATATAATGAGGGCATAGTAGTAACCCTGGTGTTTTCAATGTGCTGCATCATTCCGCTTAAATATACATGAATGGTGACATACTGCACAGTAACTTAATGTTAGTGGTAACTATATCATGCTACAATAATACTCTTGGCTATACTAAACGAAGCTTTCAATTTAAAACAAATATTCTGTTTGTAAACGACCAATGGTTATTAATTCATTTTATTTAACGACCGGTAAAAATTGAGTAAGAGCATTGGTGTAGAAAGTTCAAGTTTTGTTCGGGAGAAAAAGTTTGGAAACAATACCATTTTAAGAATCGATCCTTAAGCACACCTGTCGAATAACCAAGAATTGTTCTTTAAATTTTTTCGTATTAACTTGGTAGCTGAGGTTTTATAAAAGTTCTCAAACTCTTCTCCTACATTTGTGGGATCCGCTAACATCTTTTCAGTAACGACAAAAGTATAAAATAAAACCATACCTTATATGAAAATACAATACACAAGACAAGGATTAAATGGTAACAGCATGATGGTAGGGCTTTTTGCAAATACTCGCCTGGTTAGCTACTATCCTCAAGCAGAAAGTCTGTCACCAAGCACTTAACGATGTGTTTCGGAAGCAGTCCTTGAGAGCCAATAATTCTAGGCTAGCCTGAACAACATCTTCGACCACATCATCACTACATTTTTATGTGTAATCAGGTGAAATAGTGGTCAAAGGCAATCAAAATATATCAGCAATACAAAAAAACGTATTGGCTCTGTTTTGACGCATATCTAGAGAGATATAGATGACGCGTCGTAGTACTGAACTGATCTAGCACAATCCTTACAAAATGCCAATTTCATGGGCATGTATGGGTTTGAACTACTTTCTTATATTGTAATTTTCGCATTAACGCCCGCTAAGAGAATAAACTTACCAAATTACAACGTAAGGAAAAAAATTAACTACGAACTCAATGGGAATTTAACAGTGGTTAGCTACAGCTTGAGATGACAACGTGATTAAACAGGTCTTTCTTTAGCATCCTTGTCATAAGATTTAAGTGTCACTGATTCTGGACACGGATTTATATGACGAAGGTTGAAGGAAGGTACAATGGTAAATGCAGAATGGCTGGTTAGCCGTTATTCGTCCGGTTGTAACTTCGGGTTATTTCAATTTGTTTTGACAAAGGTAATATACATCTACCTTACATGCAATAACGATATGTATGTATTTCATAGTTGTATAGGTATGTATAGTAACTATGTATAAGTTTTTCTTTGTGCAGTTCTGAATGATGTTCAATCGATTATTTTTAAGAGGTATGAGTGTGTAAAAGTTAACAGATACAGCGTCAATATATAGTTTTAACCTTTTCGGGCTATGTTCCCAAAGGGAAAAACGGAACCATTTTGCTCTGTATTTGCAGTGATTTTGTAGGTATAGTTTCGTAAACGTAAAGAGTCAATAACCACAAAATGTTGCTATTGCGTATATCAAATTTACCCAAAACCAAATATTAAATTACCGATTTAAACTTATTACATATAAGACTAAGAGAAAAAACGTTAAGAATATTGTTTACTTATTTTGGCACACCGGGTGTCACTGTCTGAAATAAATGAAATAGAAATCATTAAATGTATGTGTTAATATAATAAATAAAATGTGCATAAGATTGGGGCGCTTTCAAATTACTTAGGACAGTTTATGGCAATTTTTGATATGGGGTCTATCTTTATACAAAATAAAATACAAGAGTTACATTAATTGTAACTGGTGTAAGTGTGTATATGGTCTACAATAATTGTGTCCCACACATAGATATAGTTGAAATTTTTGTATAGGGTAGGAAGCTACTGTACTGCTTTCTCGGGTTATTACGGTGTTCCTAATAGGATTCCTAATGGAAGAACACCCGAGTTGCCACTGGCCGGTTTAAAATTAACGTTGTAACATATTTTTTCATCAGATATAGGAAATAAATAATTATTTTGTAATTATTCGTTATTTTGCTATACTAACCTATATATTAATTATATTGTGATTGTAACCATCAGAATAAGAAATTAAAATCAACTGTATTACAAGCTACAAATTAAATGTAGATTACAACCATCAAAGTACGATAAATATAATGTACTGTAATGCTAGAGCTATTAAAGACCCTAAGGAAACCCAGATCTTCTCTTATCCTTATGTGAGAGAGTGCTCAAATTAAAGAAGTAAAAAAAGTACGAACTACAATTACTTACACATTTTTTTCCGTGAGTATATTTTAAGAGCGTTTCATCTTTGTTGTGCAGTTTTCAGATCACCGATAAAGCTTACCTTATTATCTTCAACCTTCTAGCAGAAAATCGGTCCAAAAAACCAAGCAACTGATTATGTTAATAGTGTCATTTGAGCTGTCCTTAATATTCATTCCGATTCAATTTTTCGTTAGCCGCATCATCACTTACCAACATATAAGATATAGTCAAAACCTAGCTTGAAGTTGTATAAAAATAAAATTATTATCTCTACTATTGGAAAGATGTGGCAAACATATAAAAATCTATTATCATGTTTCACTTCTGAAAAATCGAAGCAGCAAAGCAAGGACATGCCTCGGGCGGGCGTCCTTCCCCACTGATGTGAAAACGATGTTCTGAGTGTTCGAGTCCACATTTATTTTATTGCTACCATCTTCGTAAAGTTTCCGTCAATTTTATAGGTAACTAATCTTGACAAGTAGGAAGCCTCACTCGAAGCCGCCATCAAGTTTGATTATCTTATCAAAGTAATACTATGAGAGAATTATTATCGGTGTTGGTTGTTGGTGTTTGGATACTTTAGGATTCAATATTATATTATATATTTTTTTAAGTCTTAATGGAAAAAATGTGATGTTGCAATATAAGAAGTTTTGTCTGTTTACCTACCTTTTATAAATCATAATTAGGTACTTTGTAATATTAGTCACGATCCCAAAAAACAAAATGTCTATATTGACTTTGATAACAATTTAATATGTTTTCAAAGTCAATGTAGAAAGAAGTTTCTAAAATAATTGCAGATCGTCTGATATTCCGTTTCATTTACTTAATACTTATTTTGAGTAATTAAATAAATTACTAAACTTTTAATTTGAGCACCTTCTTAGTTATTTAAAGTAAAGTCGTATCTACTGAATATTCGTTAAAACCATAGAGGAATGAGGGGGGAGAGGAAGTGCCGATCAGAAATTATTCCTTGACGTCACCAGTTTGCGGGGTAAGGGAGGGTGTAAGCTGCCCTGGTTGCACTTTATTCCTAAAACCATCTGACGGTGAATAGCAAAAAGCGATAATAGTTAATCTTTCCTCAACCGCGATGCCCTGCTTTTGTGTAAATCGTATAGTCACTCGGCGAAAGATGGCGCACTTTTAAATATTGATGTAATCTAAAAATAACCAATTTTTTTGTCGTCAGAAAAATACAAAAATATCTAATAAAAGAATCAAAACGTAATATTGGTAGTAATTACGTTACATAGTTACATGTTATTTAATTTACATATACGGTGGTATAGTTCCAAAAGCTGACGACATCTAGTAGTAAGTAGCAAAAAGTTGAGCTACTATGCCAAAGAAGAACGTTATATACCGGTACTGCACCTAATAATGTCAATAATTGCAAAATATATTTTAAAAACATATATGACATGTGATAATGACATCGGCTGCCTTTGTCACTTGATCAGAACTATTTTTGCAAGTTAAAATGCAACACTTCATCTTTGCTACGTGTATTCAACAATAATGTAGGTATAGTTACTATAGTTTTCAAACATAGTTCATATGCAAGCATCTAGAGAAGACTTAGCTGTACCACGTCCCTACCATTGACGTCATTGGCAAGCACTCGATGGAAATAATGCTGACTTACATGTTACTCCTCCCTTCCTCCATGGTTAAAACACACATTGCAAGGTCAAACTAACACTATGACATGCCTTTAGCAAATACTTCTTTCCATGGAACTACGTACAAGTAATGTCAAATGAATTCATTCGACTAAAGTTTGAAATGAGAAGCTTATGTTAATCAAAGCCTTCTTTCTATATTATGTAACAAGCTACGTACACACATTTATTTGTAGGTAACAAGGTAACCTCAAGATACTGCAATCAAAAATCCATTTCTCCTGCATGCGCTCTCAAAATCCTCAGAGTTATAAAGTCTAGTGAAAGTCACCGGTAGTTCGCCACAGATGGCTTTAAAGGCTTGAAAACAATCGTTAGGTTCTTGGATTAATGGTCTAGTCAAGTTTGGGTAGAAATGCGGTGAAGTATGATCGGAAATAGCTTTTATCGATACCAATTAAATGCTATTTATTACCAGATAAAGAAACAATTTAAAAAGTTGTATATTCATTTCATATTGAAAACTTTATATTACATTTATAGCCATTATTAATTTGCATTAAGTGTTGTTTTACCCTAATGCTGAAACGAGAACGACAATTACACATTTCATTAGGCACCTAGTTACAGAAAAAGTAGGTATATTATGTGCAAACCTTATCTTTGTTATGAGATAAACAACTCTAATAATCTATTATCAAAGTTTAAATATATTACTTGTTACTTTCATAAAGTATGTATAAAGTACTTATTATACGTCCGTAGTTGGAGTCGGATAATTGACTGCAAATTTTGGCTACCAACTTTGCAAGCTTGATATTGTATAACATATTTGAATATGTTCAATAAAGTTACCTACTTATCTCGGTGAAGCGGTAACGTGCTTGCGCTTTGAAAACGTCTTAACATTTAGAAATACCTTCTCCAGTAACAAAAATATTATTTCAAATATAAACAACGTTGTAATTAATATTAAAAAAAAACTAAAGTATTACAAATATATCCATAAGTATATATTTATAAGTTGATATTTGTAGTACTCAATAATAGGCATAAAAAAATTGAATATTAGTTCCATTTTAAATTTACCATAGGTTTGTTTCAACAAAACTTATCTGGGGATTAGATTACCGCGTTGCTACTTCCTTTTCGGGCCCAGTTGCATAAACAAGCCAAAATTATGGGTATGATACAAAATGTAAACAGGCCTCGGACATACTTCAGGCAGGCAGCCGGCCATAAAACCAAAGGCGAAACATTCAAGGCTCTTCAAATTATCAATGGATACATTTTTGCTTACAAAAACATATAAATATATAAATTCTTCTATTAACCTTTGTGTTATTAAAAAAGACTTTATAATATTGTACTTAGCGACCCCACGTGAGTGCAATAAGAGTAAGAAAATGATACATACATATATAACAACAGGCCTCATTCCCGTAGGGGTAGACAGATAACACAGATTTCCACTTGCTACGATCCATGCATATCTCTTTCGCTTCATCTACACTCATCATCTTTTATACATAAGCGTCGGTTTAGTGTACTGCTGACCTGTCCTTTTTTCAGAACGTCGTCAATTTGATTTCGGAACATTTGCCGAGGTCTTCTCCTTTCAACACTTCCGTTCACTTGTCTCATGTATACCTGTTTAGTCAGTCTCATTTCATTCATCCTCTCCACATGTCCAAAGCATCTTAGCATACCTTACTCAAGTTTTGTCACTACATCCTCATACACACCACATTGTTCCCTTATTACACTATTCGTTACCTTGTTACTCCGTTTGACTCCAATCATGCTTCTCAATGTTTTCATCCCCACTGATATTATTCTACTTTCATGCTTTTTCTGCCATACCCAACTTTCACTACCTTCCATTTATGGTCAAAAAACAGTGTTTTGTACTAAAATCATAATTATACAATAACATCGACATTGCTACTACAATGTTTAAAATAGAAACACTATTTTAGCATCAACTACCCATTCGCAGACAATCAAGAGCTTATTCTACTCGTAGGGGTCAATATCTCACTCTATTTACTTTGTTAAACTAACACAAACTAATTTATGCCCAACTTTGAAAGCGATTCCAGCAACTGCGCGAATTGGATAGAGGTAGTGCAAAAGTTAAGAAGTTGATCCAATACATAAATACGTCATCATTTCCACGTTTTATTTTTGCAATACTTAAAACTCAGGTGGTATTCCTACGACTTATATAAAATTTCAGTCTTCATACTATTAAAAAATAGTATCCATCTGCGGTTTCGTGCGCATGGTATTTAGCATAATATTTTTATTATATGTAAACAGGTTTTTTTAAAGGGATTGTGACAGAGCCTTGAGAGAGAGAGACGACCCACCTGATGTTAAGCGGTAACTTCCACCTATAAGAAACGTATTTCGTCACAAATGACGACCTGCACTGCGCCCATCACCCTAAGACATACAGTTGTTACGTCTCATGTGTCTTTAATATCACGGTTTCTTTTGGACTACTACCGGAACACACTGTTTAGTGTTTGGCGTAGATACACAGTGCGCTGTGCCGTCTGTCTAAGTGGTACTTCCTTTGAAGGTGTTTACCTATCCATTTCTATATCTATACTTATATTATAAACAGGAAAGAATTATATTTTTGTATGCAACGAGTAAATTTAAATACTATTGGACCAATTTGGATAAAATTTGGTATGGAAATAGTTCGAGACCGGGTAAGGACATAGGATTTTTATCCAACTGCGCAAACTGAGGTTAATGGTTTGGCACGATAACCGACATACGCGCGGTCGGAGCCCCGGCCGGAAAGCCAGTAAGTATCTTCTTAAGTAATAGGGACACAGTTAAAAATTTCACAGAATATGTAACTATGATATCATCATCATCAAAAATCATATTGTGTACAGTATGACTTTGTATAAAAGCTTAAGGGGGGTTTGCATTATAATCTCTACGCTTGACAGTCGTCTTTGTAGTCACTGTGAAAGAAAGCAGTCATATTTTGTCATTAGTCGTACAACGTAGGGATGCTAATCATCCCACGGGGGATGATTAACATCACTACCTTATTATTACATATATCCTTGATAATATAAAAATAAAATGTAAAATATGATTTGTAAAAATAAACGTATTCGTTGATATTTTTTGGTCATTTTCTGAAAGCGAAAAACTTAGTGTGATTGTAATTTAAACTCTATAGACTAGCAAAAATATTGAAAACTGGCTAAATTTGGGTCAGCCAAGTTTTCGAAATATTGTAAAAAGAACATTGTGTTGTTGTAAGGAACCCTCAGACCGCTCCTAGTCCGATTTGCAGGTGGTGGGTTTTATATCAGTTTCAAATTAAGCATATACTTAGAGTTATACGGGATTCGTACAATTATGTAGGTTCTTAAACATATCTATGTGTAATCACATTGTACACAATACGAATATTATGTTTCAGTGAAGCAGAATAAACTAAACACAACTCAACTCCACTTTCATTATCTCACAATGGAATGAGAGAAGGTAATTCGCACCCAACTCTTACCTCGAATGACGATTGCGCACTGCATTTGAGGAATATTATTCTGGCCACGTCACACATACTGTCACGTGACATTTAAAGCTCGCATTATAAGGGTCTGAACATACTATTCTTATATTTATTTTTTATTTTTTTATGTTATTGTGACGGGTCAAGCCCGAGGCCCACCTGATGTTAAGTGGACTAACCTCTGCCTATAACAGACGCATTTCGTCAACGACGAATTGCACTGTGCCCGTCACACTGAGACGTCCAGTTGTTAGGTCTCATTAGCCTGTAATTATTCTGGCTCTCAAGGACTGCTGCCGGAACACACCGTTAGGTGCTTGGCGACAGATTTTCTACTTGAGGGTGGTCGCTAGCCAGGCGGGCATTCGCAAAATGCCCTTCCACCATGCGGTGAAGCTCAAGCTCTGGGCGGGATTCGAACCATGGACCTGCTGCGCGGCAGTCCATAGCCAATGCCACTGAGCCATCACTGCTTCAAAAAAATATACTTTTATTACCAACGGCTGCAACTTTGCAGGTACGACATGGTTGTATTAATTATTTTCTGGTTATATACTACGCTTTGTAGAGATCTATTTGGAGCAAAAGACATATTTCTACCTTTAATAAAATAAGTTAGTAATAAAGTAGTTGCCTTGTCGTACAAAAAGTTAATGCATTTATTGCCTTTTGGACATTTATCGGAACAGTTTGAAGCGAGAGTTATAAATTATCTCATTTTACTATTAACTTGGACCTGCGGGTTTCAATCAGTAGTTTTTTTTTCCTTTTTTTTTTACAATAAAAACAACACATGTCCGCATATAAAAAACAAGTTGATAGATTTTGAAGCGGGTTTTAAGATGAATCTTTTAATTTTTATATAGCACTTTTGGGACGCCTGCTGTTGTACGCTATTGCAGTAAATATACGTTACTTTATTTCATTCAAATAAATTAAATCTCTGCCAATATTTTTAAAATATAAAACTTTAAGCGGACAAAATAAGAAATTATTTCAAAAACTGCAATAAGATAGCTTTTACTTCATATTTTGTCACAGTTGAACATGACAAGTTTTTCAATTAACACTTTATTAGTTTACGATAAGACTAAATAAATCACTTGCATGTTGTAGTATTGGAATTAACACCTTCTAAGCGAATATTATACTAATAAAATCACAATGAAGATAAAATCCCACTAGTTGTTCAAATTTTACAATAGGTTAGTCTTCATAATCTACATAATATATCTTTATTTCAGCGTAACATTCTACGAATATGTTTACTTCGGTGAGCACGAAGCTTTATTTTCATCAACCTTTGGGCATTTCGCCGTCAGCGCTGCGTCAACGCCCGACAGATTTTACGACGGCCCTCGAGACTCGCGAATAAAACGGGACCCTTTGTTATGCAAGAAAATATTCTCATATTGATATTAGGCGAAATATTGCTGCTGTAAAATTGTAGAGATGCCTTCTTATGAGCCTTTCCGGTAATTGGTTTTGAGAACAGTGAACTGTGAATTATTGTTATGTTTTACTGTTGTATTTTTATGTCTTTCATAATCATAAACTTCAATGTTTTTCTGAAACATTGTAACACATATCATTTACTTCTTCTTTAAAGCTGAAGTAGTCTTTTTTAAACTATTTTCATACGATGACTAACAAGCCAGCTTTTGGTTTCCTAATTACTAGAAGCTAAATATTCAAGTGGAAATACATAATCTCTATCTACAGTTCAGCCTGTTTCTGTTGTCTGTTGTTCAGCCGTAATGATGTATGTGATAGCGTGATTATAGGCCAAAATGATAAACAGACTTGATAAATAAGTTGAACGGACTCTCAAATACGATTACCTTAACACAACTTCAGGACATATACACACCTTAGACCACTACAACATGTTCACGTTGAATCCACGGTTTGGTCAGTTTGCTTACCAGACGCCATTACCTTCAAGTCTCGAAACAGCTCTCAAATTATATATGTTACCTTTTTACCAGGCGTCAGTGTTTGAAATTACATAACGAAATATAGTTTTAGGTGCATAGCGAAAAATATCTACTTGAGAGTATTAATTAGCCATGTGAGTATGCGTTATGATCCATCACCATGCACAATAGTTCACGAACTATCCAAAGTAACTTTGATTTTCAACTGTTTGAGAATAGTGCACAACCATTTATGAATTATTGCCAAGTCGAGAGGTTAAGTTCATCAACTAAAGTGGACTGCGAAATTGAGTGTAACAATGCCATCAAATTCAACTTCCTTGCAGTCAGACTTTGAAATTTGACAAGGAAGGTAGTGGCTATAATTTGTCTTGTGGGTAGTTGGTACAGCGCTGAAGCCAAGTTTCACCCATTAGCATTAAACGGCGCTCACGTCTGAAGTCGCAACTTGTTGCAAGTTTACAACTTTTACTTACTCCAACCATCTATGCCTGCAATTTGTTACTGCATCCAATTGAACTGGTGTTGGAGCTGACAAAGTGAGCAGGAAACAAAGTTAATGAAGTACTTAGCTTTTGTGAATCATCGTGCCACTTTCGTGCCATCTAGAACTTCAAAACTATTAGTCTTCCAAATGAGAAACATGATCTGATTTATTTATATATGAATTTATTCGTCTTATCAAGCACTATAGTGCTTGATAAGATTTGATATAATAATCTTGATATAATTATTATTCAATAATATTTCAAATAAACAAAAGATGACATTTGCCATGAAAGTGACGATGAGAATTATGGCGATGAGATTTAGCCAAATGTTTAAATGCTAGACACTTATAATATATCACACTTATAATATAATATATGATACATGGTTTCAAATTAATAATAGCACCCAAACTTCATAATTATCATCTTAGTAAATGGTAGTTTTATAGCCGTATTTTTTATATTTAGAATTTATACAATGTACAACTATTGAAAAAATAGTTTGGTCCTGCGTGAAAGAAAAAAAATTATATTTCAGAACAGTACAATTCATTAACCGATCTCAAAATGTATTTCTTATTAAAAAGTCTTTCAGATTAGTCCCATAGAAAATTTATGAAAATTAGTTGAGTACTTTCTTTTTGAATGAAACTAACTTTAAATAACTTTAAATACCTACCATATATTATCCAAGTAGATAAAACAAAATTTCGTATTGTACTTTTAAATGGCGTAAGATATTTTATAATAAATTAAATTTTAGAACAGTATAAATATTAAAATATTATTTAATAAAATAACGTACACATCATTAGGTAAAAAAATATTTAAAAAAATTAATGTGCCTAGTGTCACCTGCACTATCAATACAAATCGAATGATATATCCATTAAAATCGGTTAAGACGTTTAGAATTTATGGTGGAATAAAGAAAGTCTTCACAGATGGTGGATAAGGATTTAAGGATTCCTCATCAGATGCCGGGTTAGATTTGCACCTCCCCATATTTTACCGTGGATGTCATAAGAGGCGACTAAGGGAAAAATACTGAAAGGTGGGCAGCAGTGCCTTTTCAAGAACTGCCATTTTACACTGCGATCCCCAAGGTGCCTGCCAAGCGTGGGGATTATGACAAATACACTCTTAATAGGGGAGGCTGCGTTCAGCAGTGGACGATCCGGCTGATAAAGTAAAGTAAAGAAACTCACAAACATACATGAACCCTGAAAACAAAACACTACTATTTTTGGGTTGTCTTGTAGTAAAAAAAGGTTAAATGGGAGTATTATATGAAAGAATTTTACCTATTCATATGAACAATACTGTTTTCTATTTTGATTTGTGAACGTATATATTTTTGACATTTTTATATTTTGTGAATAATTCAGCACGTGATCAGTCAGTATACCATAAGCTACCAGATATATTTTGTTAGAAAGGTGTAGGACTAACGTGAAAAATATATTAATATTAAACACCATTTAGAGTTTTGCGTGGTTACAAAACCTCTTAAATATTTCGACTCAACGTTGGGTTTGCTCTTCTATCATATTGGATTTTATGAACGTTGGAAGATAACGTCATACTGTGGCCTCGGATATGTAAGTATCAGACGTTGTAGCTATAGAAATATCTCTACTGATATATGCAATTTCCAGTTTACACTACTTTAGTATAACATTTAATGTATCGGGACGATAATAGAAGATGTTGTCGTTGTATATGTAGGAGTGTTGGCGATTAAAAAACAGTGTTAGGTATACCTTTTTCAAGGTCTAAAAAAATGCACGAATCCGAACGGACATGGTTTTTTAAGAAAAATTATCTCGTTATATATTTTTCTGACAGATAAGCCTTTCGCCACAATCTCACCTAATAAGAGACAGGTAAGTAAGGATGTGATCCTAAGTGCTCCTCAATGAATTGGCTCTCAAGGATTGCTGCTAGAAGATACCTTAGAAACATGGCAAAAAAAATTACTTGATGCATGAAACAATAATCGTAAATAAGCTTTACGTTAACAATAATCGTCACGTTATCATTCTGCATCAAATTTTGCCTTACATTATGCTAAAGAATCACTAGTTGCACATTCCACTTTACAACTGAACTTTACGCCTTTCAGTTCACGAGGATGTAAAATAGCTCTTCAAGAAATAATAAACACTAAAGTGCTGGTAATGCTCCTACATTATGGAACAGAATCTTAAATCTGAAACCTTATACGGCTTGTATTATAGTAAATTTCTATGTAAACTTGGGTTTATTCTGAATCGATATCAGGTAACAAGTTTTATGAACGTTGAAAGATGACGTCATACGTTGTACTCTGGAGCGTAGTGTAGCTGACATTCACTCCATTTCCGAGATAACGAAACTTTATCGGTCTAACATTTTCTGGGAAAAAATTGTTGGTAAGCAATTTTTACTCGACTCATTATGTATACAAAAGCCGCGTTCTAACTACCTATTACACAGACACTACACAAATGCTGTTTTTGTACACGCGTAAATGAGTTGCGAGGATTATGGCAAACCTTAATGGAAGAAGCTGTGTTCGGCAGTGGACAAACTGGTTGTTTTTTTATGTTATTGTGATGGAACAAGCCCAAATCCCATGATCTGAGTCTGATGTTAAGTGGACTAACCTTTCCTATAACAGATGCATTTCATGAACGACGAATTGCACTGTGCCCGAAACACTGAGGCGTACAGTAGTTAGGTCCCATGTGCCTGAAATTTTACTTGCTCTCAAGGACGGCTGCCGGAACACACTGTTAGGTGCTTGGCGACAGATTTTCTACTTGAGGGTCGCTAGCCAGGCAGGCATTCACTAAATGCCCTTCCACCATGCGGTGAAGGATAAGCCCGCGGCGGGATTCGAACTATAGACCTGCTGAACGGCAGTCCATAGCCAATGCTACTGAGCCATCGCTGCTTCAAAATATATGTTATGATACTGTAATATTACTTTATGTTATTCTATTTTTATCGAATCGTAGGATAAACCAATGTAGAATGACTGCTCCGTAAGACCAATTCCTAGCATTCTTTGGCTCTGGAATGCACTTTGCGGGTTTTTATTGCATACAACGGCTTTCTAGGTCAGATGTTTTATTAAAAAATATTTTGCACATTTATTAAAAATACTTTGAGCTCCATACTTAGAGTCCTATTTATCTCACTGAAGTCTGTCTTTTTTATGTTATTGTGACGGAACAAGCACGAGGCCCACCTGATGTTAAGCGGTAACCACTGCCTATAACAGATTCATTTCAATACAAGTGACGAACTACACTGCACCTGTCACCCTGAGACATACAGTTGTTGAGTCTCATATGACTACAGTCATATGAGACTCATTTTACTGGCTTTTAAGGGCTGCTGCCGGAACACACTGTTAGGTGCTTGGCGACAGATTTTCAGACTTGATAGTCGTAACTCGGCAGGCGAGCATTCGCAAAATGCCGGTGAAGCTCAAGCCGGTGGTGGGATTTTAACCCTGGACCTGCGGCACCACAGTCCATTGCTATAACCGCTAGGCTATCATTGCTTGTTTTTGTGTTCATTTTCTCAAGTCTTTCCGTATATATTAGGTCCTTACATATGAAATTGGCGTTTTTCGTACTGGCCACTTTAATCACGAATTTCTCCTCTTTGGTAAGGAATTAAAATTCAAATTTGTACAGCTATAGACTCATGTATTTGTGCTTCGATGATCGTCATTCATTTGTTTTTTTTTTCTGTTTTTTCTGTTTGCGTCACTCATTTTACAAAATGGAAAACCTTAAATATCGCATTATTTACGAGTACGAGTTCCGCCGTGGCAATAGTGCTGCGGAAACAACTCGAAGGGTGAATGATGTGTATGGCGGTCGTGTTGCAAAAGAAAACACAGTTCGTTTTTGGTTCCAACGTTTTCGTTCTGGAAATTTCGACCTGCAGAACAAGCCCCGTGGACGGCCTGAGACTCAAGTTGATAATGAAGAGTTGAAGGCTATTGTGGAAGCGGATCCATCGCAAACCACGTCCGAGTTAGCTGCAGGCTGCGATGTTAGTGATAAAACTGTTTTAATTCGCTTGAAGCAAATTGGGAAGATTAAAAAGCTTGAAAGGTGGGTACCTCACGAATTGACTGAAACAAACCGGCAAACGCGCGTCGACTGCTGCGTTACATTACTAAACCGGCACAATAATGAAGGTATTTTAAACCGAATCATTACCTGTGATGAAAAATGGGTTCTTTACGATAATCGGAAGCGCTCAGCGCAATGGTTAGATCCTGGCCAGCCAGCCAAATCCTGCCCCAAGCGAAAATTAACCCCAAAAAAGTTACTTGTAAGCGTTTGGTGGACTAGTGCCGGTATTGTTCATTACAGTTTTTTCAAATCTGGCCAGACTATTACGGCTGATGTCTATTGTCAGGAATTGCAAACCATGATGGAAAAGCTAGCGGCTAAACAACCTAGGCTGGTCAATCGCTCCACGCCACTGCTGCTTCACGACAACGCTAGACCACACACTGCGCTACAGACGGCTACTAAATTAGAAGAGCTTCAATTTGAAAGTCTAAGACATTCTCCGTACTCCCCGGACCTTGCTCCAACAGATTACTATTTTTTTCGAAATTTGGATAACTTCTTGCAAGGGAAAAAATTCAACTCCGATGGGGCAGTCCAAATCGCCTTCAAAGATTTTATTGATTCCCGTCCGACTGGTTTTTTTAGTAAAGGGATCAATGAACTACCTATGAGATGGCAAAAGTGCATAGAAAATAATGGTTCATGCTTTGATTAATTAAATATATTATATTAAAAAATATTAGACTTTTTGTTCCTCCCATACAAAACGCCAATTTCATATGTAAGGACCTAATATAATGGATCTCTTACTCATGCATAGAAATAACTACAAACCAGGATATATTTTGTGTAGAATGTTGACCTATGTATAATACATTTTTTTTTTGTATTTATAGTACTACTTTTCAGTCGCAAGCAACTGACAGTGCGACCCGACAGCTGTCATGAGGAGCTAGTGATTCTTAATAGTGTAGCCTGGACAGCATATTCTACCGCATCATCACTTACCATCCGGTGTGACAGTTAGCAATGGCTGGTCTATAAGCGATTAAATATGTTTAATTTGAATATTGTTATTACAATATTAAAATTATAAGGTTGCGTCATCATTCACAAGTATAAAACCAATTGCAAAACTTGTCTTGTTTGTAGTAATATGTAAGTTGAACTATAGATGTCGCTCCATCCCAATACGATGGTTAAAGAACGATAGGAAAAATTTGAGTTATGTCTCATTGTCATTTTAGCTCAATTGGTTAGAGCATACCCCGGCTAAAGGGGTGGATGGACGCGGGTTCGAATCCCGCACATTACTTAACATTTTTCTTCTCGTATATTTGTAATTTTGTAACGATTAAATAAGGTTAATTATTTAAATCGCGGTCGACCGTATATTTCATCCTCTAGTAGATAACATAGAAATATATTTTTAGGAAGCCACATCCTACTAATTTTTTTTCAGATTTTAGTTGTTAATAATTCCCATGTCTTTTGTCATCGTTATTAGATCAGTTTTGTTACGGGAATAAACTATATCTATATAATATATTAACTTAATAAGTTGGTTTCTAAATCATGGCCCCAATATTTAAAGACAATTATACCAGTATACTCGAATATATATTATCAGTAAGAAATGAGGTTAGTCGCGTTCTCTCGGGCGCAATATGTCAAATCAGGCACAAAATATCTAGATCAGATATTAACATCCTGGAAAAACATGGCTGCGAAGTTTTAACCAGATGGGACACATAGCTCCTATAAATTTACTTACATCAGAATAATAACTGGAAAGCAGCATATACAAAACGACTGCCATAATACTACTTATATGCCACCGGCATAGAACATATAATAATACCCGCCAGTACACTTCGTTTTATTGGAGTTATGGTTCGGCTTCTTCCCTGACTCCGTCCTTACTTGAATTGCTCTCGTTGATAGTTACAGAAAAGAGACACTCTCCTGTCTTTGAAGTACACCGACTATCTATTGAATAATAGGGTATGGTTATCATACCCTGACTATTAGTCAGGGTTTTTACGTTTTGCAATCAATGTGCAGAAAAATACCATTTACACTGACGGAAGTGGTGGCATGCTGCTCAGTAGGCAGTTTTTTTACCATAAGTTGCATTTCAACAACGTCCAAGAAAGGGTATGGAACAAATCTTACTTCCTTTAGTTAGGCACTAATCAAAATGAAATATTTTTAAAGTAAATGTTGGCTATCCTGTCCTTAAATTAAATAATACTCTTGACTACACTAAACGTATTTCTAGATATAATTACAAGCACTATCGCATGCAAGGCGAAACTCACAATATTCGACGCTCCCTCTCGCATAAGATGATGAAAAATAACTGTGCACTAAACAATTTAAAATGTTCGCTAAACGTTGCTCCTAATTAAAAAAAAACCTTCTGTTTGTAAAATGCTGAAAGTATTTTTGAATCATTTTATTACAAGACCAGTAAAATGTGTCGTAAAACCATCGGTTAAGGAAATTAAAATTTTGTTCGGGACAAAAAAAATCTTGCGGAGAAGGACAGCCTCAATAGTTAATAGGTTGGGGAGAAGCTCGAACAGTATTTTGTAGATAGTATCGGAGTGTCTCAACTCCTCGATAAATAGGCATTTCGTCTATGTATTAAACAGATGAGGTACATAAAGATATTCTGCAAAATATTAGTAGTAGGAAATAGTATTTGTTATATACTGTCCAAATCTGTATTTATTGTAACACCTTAAGCAGCACCTTCTGAATAACTGTCATCATAAGCGATGTGATCCTCAAGATGCCTGTCAAGTGGGGTGATAAAGGTAATACTATCGTAGCGAATCGTGAAGCGCTCGTAGCGAAGATTACTTAGCTGTTCTTAACCGATCAACAAAGTTAAGCAACGTCGCGCGCGGTCATGAGTTGGATGGGTGACCGCTAGTGACATTACTACTGAGCGTTTCCGTGCTTCGGAGGGCACGTTAAGCCGTCGGTCCTGGTTGTCGTCTTAGGATGGCAGTCGTTATAGCATGGTGGTAGGGCATTTTGCGAATGCTCGCCTGGCTAGCTACCACCCTCAAGTAGAAAATCTGTCGCCAAGCACCTAACGGTGTGTTCCGGCAGCTATCCTTGAGAGCCAGTACTTCTAGGTTAGCCTGAACAACATCTTCGACCACATCATCACTTACCATCAGGTGAGATAGTGGTCAAAGGCTAACCTATCAGGCAAAAAAAAAAAAAAAAATACGAATTTTGGTCCGGCCAAAGAAGTGTAAAAGATTTACTACAGCACGGTGGTAGGGCATTTTGCGAATGCCTGCCTGGTAAGCTACCACCCTCAAGTGAAAAATCTGTCGACAAACACCTAACGGTCTGTTCCGGTAGCTGTACTTGAGAGCAGTATATAATTCTAGGTTAGTCTGAACTTCTTCGACCATCGTTCAGACAAACTTAGAATACATCACTCACCATCAGGTAAGATAGTGGTAAAAGGAGTGATAATATTCTAACCGAAATCCTAGTTATTATAGATGAGAGGTGTGTTCTTGGTGCTGTCGAAGAAACAAACATGTAAGAAAAATGCAAGCTCCATGTAAACAGGTTTTAATGAAAAAAGCCCTGTATACAATATTGACCATTTAAAAGACATATTATTAGGATAGGACATCTCCCGTGGGGTGCCAAGGGTTAGAATTGCATCTCCCCATACCGTGGGTGTCGTAAGAGGCGACTAAGGGAAACATACTGGATGGTGGGCGACAGCACCTTTTATAGAACTGCCATCTTACACTGCGATCCCCAAGCTGCCTGCCAAGCGTTGGGATTATGCCAAATACCCCCTTAATAGGGGAGGCTGTGTTCAGCAGTGGACGAGTCGGCTGTTACAGTACAGTACAGTATTACTAGGATACGCCTCTGCCAAACTACCAGACCTCTGTGAAAAAATTTATAAGAGTAAGGACATATAAAAACCGGCCAAGTGGGAGTTGGCCAAATGTCCAATAACGACACAAATTTTACCAAAAATTTGTTATTTTCCATACAGGTAGTTCGACATTCTTTGCTCATCCGCATTTGGTTGGTTTTGTTATTTGTTGATGTACGGTAGATATTGGCCTATAATCGTACCTAGTTTGAGATTTTTAAGTAACAAATACAATAGATTACAATAGAGCAATCAGAAAAAATGTCAAATAATACACGTTTCACGTGATTACACACCCCATTTTATAACTCTATACCATATTTTCTGAACGCTGTAGTAGAATAGTTTATAGTGAAATTTTGTAATCAATTTTTATAGGAGTGTCGTGGACGCCATTTAATATTTAATTAATTATATTAACAGTAACTTTGATACCCGGTGCCGGGTTAGAATTGCACCTCCCCATATCATCCCGTGGGTGTCGTAAGAGGCGACTAAGGGAATAATACTAGAAGGTGGGCAGCAGCGCTTTTTAAGGAACTGCCATCTGACACTGCGATCCCCAAGCCACCTGCCAAGCGTGGGGATTATGGCAAATACAGCCTTAATAGGGAGGCTGTTTTCAGCAGTGGACGATCCAGCTGATACAGAGTACAGCGTAACTTTGATAGTGTAATGACGCAAGAGATAACGGAAAAGTGATAGTAATTTTGTAGGTTTTTTTTTTTTTTTTTTTTTTTATACCTGATAGGTTAGCCTTTGACCACTATCTCACCTGATGGTAAGTGATGATGTTGTCGAAGATGTTATACAGGCTAACCTAGAAGTACTGGCTCTCAAGGACAGCTGCCGGAACACACCGTTAGGTGCTTGGCGACAGATTTTCTACTTGAGGGTGGTAGCTAGCCAGGCGGGCATTCGCAAAATGCCCTACCACCATGCTGTAACGACTGCCATCCTAAGATAACAACCGGGACCGACGGCTTAACGTGCCCTCCGAAGCACGGAAGCGCTCAGTAGTAATATCACTAGCGGTCACCCATCCAACTTATGACCGCGGGCGACGTTGCTTAACTTTGCTGATCGGTTAAGAACAGCTAAGTAAGCTTCGCTACGAGCGCTTCAGGTTTATTCTTGTCTATGGATATACTGCGTATTCTTAAAGAATTACCTTATCTAATGTTCGAAATTATCATATAAACGCATGAATAAGCTGAATAAAAATTAACGGAATTAAAGGAAAAAGATATCTGAGATCTTTCCTGCGCCGTGCTTAAAATGTAGAAAAATGTAATCCATTCTCCAATTTTAGGGTTCCGTAACCAAAGGGAAAAACGGGGCCCTTTCAATGAGACTACTGTAAGTATATATGTTTGTCTATAGTCATCTCCGTCTGCAAAAATTCATCAACGCTCATTCCGCCTTGCGCCGCCACGCCGAGCGCACCTCTCCGCAGCTGCAAGTGACCCTCCAGTGAGACCGCAATAGTCCCCGCACTATTGCCGTCTCGCCTGGACCATCGTTCCGACGCTAGTTGCTACAGTGCGCATTGAAGAGCGTGATCCCGATTCAGCTTGTGTTTGTGTGTGCAGGAGCTGAGATTTCGTCGAACGCCGTGCGACGCGAGCTTCGTGCTTGCTGAGGCGGCGCTCCACCGTCGAGCAACCACCGCCCCGGACAAGCCCGGGTCGGTGTTGCTGCTGTAAACTGCACTGAAAAGTGCAGTTTATTTCTTGTTTCTCGTCTTTGTTTCTGCACTAACAACAACACCCGCTCAACAACACACTTTGTGCTGTTAAGCGGCATTGTTCAGGCAGGTGGAGCCCTACCGGGTTAAGCTCGCTCGAACGATCAAATCCGCCATTTGCTGCGGTCGCAGAGTGATCCCTAACGGTGCCAACTACCTCTGTTGATTTTTGGTTTAACCTTGTACCGCGGCCTTTTCCCGCCTCACGGGATCAGCCGAAACAAGCAGGTCTCCGGGGCAACTGGCCTTGGGGTCGCCCCTAGTCAATCCCGGAGTCGTTAGGACACCCCTTCGCCGCCCCAGAAAAAAAGTGCGGATAGGGACACACACCTAGGGATACACAGTAGGTACTCACTCCCTCTCACACAGTGAGCTCACAGGTTGTGCGAGGGAGACACTACCCTGGTTAGGGCATCCTGAGTGCACCCCTCAGGATGCAGCCCCGCCCTACCAATAGTGAGGTAGAGGTCCTTCAGACCTTTGCCTTACGGTACCCCGACCTCTACGCTGCTCATCAAGCAGCCCTCACCTCAGACGCAGAGAGTGCCCGCCTCACGGACACTCCCATTGCTCCCTCCGGGACCTCCGTCCCCGCTTACGATGACCCTCCGGCGCCATCCTACTTACAGGAGAGCCCGGACTCCCCCGCCCCCGGCCCTGATAACAGGCGCGCGGTAGTAGCCCAACCCCGCTCTCGCTCTCGCTCACCGATCGGTCGGTTTGCGAGCATCGAACCTGCCTATGTCGTTGTCGAGTCAGTTTCAGACTCGGAAACGGACATGGAGGTCGACCAACCCCGCGCCTCACGCACAGACTCTGATGATTCCGACAACGACGGTTACACCGTCGTAGATCGAAAACGCAAGCGCGCCCCTAAGGCCGCTAACTCCGGGCCTTCCGCCCCGCCCGCTAAGGCAGCCGCCAAAGCACCTACCGCCGGCAATAGGCCGACCCCCGCCCCGCGCCCCGCGTCCCCGCCTTCCGCAACCGCTTCGGCTACAGCGCCCTCTCAGGACGCTAACGCACGCCGCGAAAAGCCGCCTCCGCCTTTGTTCATCCAGGACAAAGGCAAATGGGATATGCTATCCCGCCTCCTCACTGATCGTAAGATCAATTATACGAACGCCCGCTCCACGCAGCAGGGCATTAAAGTTCAGGTGACTTCAGTTAGCGACCACAGAGCGCTAACAAAACTCCTCCAAAAAGAAAGCATAAGTTTTCACACTTATGCTCTCGAAGAACAAAAAGTCCTACGCGTCGTCATACGCGGTGTCCCGAAGGAAGTCCGTACAGACGCTGTACTTGACGACCTTAAAAGACAGGACTTCCCTGTCCTTGCCGTACATCGCATGTACAGTGGCAAAGACAAAAGCCCATACGACCTAGTACTCGTAGTACTAGACCGATCCCCGGAGGGCAAGACCATCTTCAACCTGAAGACGGTCTGCGGTCTCTCCGGACTAGATGTTCAGGCCCCCTACAGGAATGGCTCTCCTTCCCAGTGCCATAACTGCCAGTTGTACGGGCACGCGGCCCGTTTCTGCTATGCTCGTCCTAGGTGCGTTAAGTGCCTAGGCGATCATGCTACAGAGCATTGCTCACGCACGAGAGACTCACCCGACCCACCCAGCTGCGTTCTGTGCGGCACCCAGGGGCATACCGCCAACTACCGCGGTTGCCCGAGGGCGCCACGCACAAACCGCAGGGTGGCAACGGAAAGGAGACCTCCGCCACCTCCCCGTCCCACCTATGATAGATACCAGCGGGTCAGCCCTAAGCTGACAGTAGCACCTGCCTCACAGGTGACTCCCGCTCCTCTACCAACTAAAAACGCTTGGTCAAAGCCACCGAGCATGGTTAAAACCATCGCTCCTACTCGCGCCCCGGCCCGCGCACCCGTCCCCGCCCGTACCGCGGCCCCTGCCCGCGCACCGGCCCCGGTCCGCGCGGCACCCCCGGCACCTCCTGCCCTTATTCCACGCGCCGCTCCTCGCGTCGCCCGGCCTATGGCCCCACCCCCTATGCCACTGATGGACACCTCTCTTCAAGAGGATATAGCGCTAGTCAGCGACCTAGCTATGTCCATCAACATAGAGGAGGTCCGTGCACTAGCACGCAAGATGTACTCCGCACAATCACCTGCGGAAGTCATCCAGTACACGCTGGAACATGCCAGCCTACTTAGCGCTCTAAAGCGCTTCGCCCCGCAAACTCCCCCCCAGTACACCCACTATGGGTAGTACAACCTTAAGGACTAAACCGCGCTCAGTAGCCCAAGCACGAATAACTTGCGAAATCGTAACCGTTTCGTAAACGTATCGAAATGTCATTATTTTGTATGGGATTTGATCAGCGCCTCTACAGTGCGTAAAAGGAACTAAATTTTGGCAGAAAAAAAGGTTTTGACAACTAGCGTGTCGAGATTTTAACGTGAACGCTTTGTCACGTAAAAAGTTTTGTATGAAATCGCGAGCACGAACCTAATACTAACGTAAGCTCGAATGCTGGCTATCGAGGGTCTGTCAAAAATCTACGAATGTCATGTCATTATGTCACTGAGAAATTTTCAGTGAGATGGCTGACGTAACGTATTCAATAAATTGTGATTAAACTTCGAAAATTCAGGTTATTAATGTGTTTGTTCATTCATAATTTACCTATGAAAAGAGTTACAAACATAGCAGCAAGATTAGAAGTAGTAGTGTACCATTTCGTTTACCAGGCGCAAAGTAGGTATTTATTCATTTATGGCACTGGAGGGAAGTGATGCTAATGTACGATGAACCCAATTTAAGACATTTTCCAAAACTCTGCATCAAACAGCGTCTATATTCCACCGTTCCAGCCCACATTTACACCAATTTCGCTCGTTGGATATGTCTTGCGGCGCAATAATATTGCTATGAAATTGTTCATTGTGCATGGTCAAATTGAAAACAATAAGGCTCACAGAAGATCACCTATCCATTCAAGATTTCAAGATCAAGCAAAGCTGTCAACAAATGCACCAGAAGAACACAGGCAGCGACACGAAAGGAATACCAACGGATTGTCAGACTAACTACCTACGAACTCTGAGGTGATGACCATGCTCACGCCAACATTCTAACCACTAGGAAGAAGAAGATTTTAATGTGAAACGTAGAAGCTGTGTTATTGGACTTTTGGTTCTTAATAAAAATAAACGAAGTGCAATTGTGCGTTTCATTTATTGGTATATACCGAACAATTCGTGGCTTAGGGATAATAAGATCTCTTGTTGGATGTCGTGCAACGCGACTAAGACAAAATTCGTGGCAGCATGCCACTACTTAAGTTGGTGTGAGTGGGATGTTGCCACGCAATTAGCATACAACAGTGATGATGAGATGGATCAGTGTGTGCTCCTATTGGTGGCGCATAAAATACATTGGGTGGCGAACTCATAGCAGTACCGTGAGAAGCATTTTTCTTCCCCCTCTGATCTTATAGGCTAGGTAAGTTCGATATCATGCTCTTTTGCCACACTATTCCTTAAAAATAAAGGAAAGTAGATGAATAAAAAGACAAAACTACACCAACAGTTGTAATTTATTTATTTTTGGTAATGTAATAATAGACACAATCATAATCCACATAAAATAAAGCTGACTCATACAAAATAAACACTTTTATGATCCTAAAATTAATATGAACTTAAAACAACACTAAGCCTAGACGGTTATAAGTCACAGCACTCCCGATTTGTAGTAACGGCGCATTCATGAAATGCTACGTGGTTTGTCTTTGCAAAACTGTTAGGTAGGTACATTACTACGCGCTCTAGGTTTTCACAGCATTCTTCTTTCCCAGAACGGATGGTAAAATACCGCTGGAGACGAAAGTTCTGTCGGGAATCACATTTAGTGAACAATTAAAACTTATAGAATACACTGCTTGAACTCAATAGCCTATTTATCTGCTGAAACACCATAAAATTTAGCGCAAAATACACTTCACGCCGGCTGGCGGACCTTCAGGGTTTCTTGAGACTCCTCTCTCTGTTTAAAGGTGTCAATTCTGATAGTAGCTGTTTGTTATTCATGTACTAGGTAAATTATCAGTGGCGTAGATTCTTGGCTTGAGAATTTATAGCTCATAATTTATATATTGAAACAAAAAAATATGTTTGGTTTTCACCAAATAAAAAGCTAAATTTGACAAATATCAATCATAGAGGAACCAGTCCAGCGTCACCAACCTTAAAATAAGGTAAATTATTGCAGGTGCACCGATTTCTGTCCAAAATTACCAAATACGATGTCATTGTCACCTAGACAACTCAACTGGACTGTCATGGCTATAGACTAATCATATTGTTTTCGGTATATTACATTTCTCTATGTCATAATGTATGTCATGGCGCTTTGTAAATATATCACCTCAGATAGATTTTATTCAAAAATGTTAATATTTCATTGTGAACATCAATACAATACGGAAATCGCAAAGAAAATGCGAAGTCTGTGGTGTCGAAATACAAATAAAAATGTTTAAACAATAGATTTCGATGAGATCCAGAACCGGTGTTGATGAAAATATGTCATTGAAATTACATTATTGTTTCAGAGCTAATGATTGCTTGGTTTTTATTGTAATTTAAGTAGGTATGTGTTATCATCCGAATTGCTGTAATTACATATATTTGTATATAAATTACAAATATTTACGTAACGTAAAGTAAGTTTCGTGTTGCTCAAGGAAAGTATTGATACCTTTGTAGTATCGATTTTTTATAATGTCAGTGGTATGGGTACATATACTTTTTCATAGTGTCAATAAATTAGGAAATATTATATTCGATGCTGGTGATCATAAACCATCATGCGGAATGTTTTATAATGCCACGAAACTTAACATGTGTACTTTAGGGACTGTTATTTACATCTTCAGCTCAAAAGCATTTTGAAACACCGGGTATTATCAATTTTTCTCTACATAACTGGCACAGTACTTGCTAAGTGAACGGCTAGAGCAATATTTATTATCTAACATAAGTAAATCGACCTAAATATTATACAATTAATAATAAATAGTGTAAATAACGTCATATCTATGCTTGTGATAATAATCTGAGTTGTATTTTTTTCAGTTCATTTAAACAAAACTCCGTCGCTTTTATAAAACCTTTATCGATTCAGCATGTACTTTGAAATGGCATGGAATTTAAGGTACTATTTCACCTCAATACTATATAAAAATCAACATACAATCCCAATTACTATTTATTTAAATACTTATAATACTATTCTCTAAATTGTTTGATTTTAAATTAACCAACTTTCGAGAGCAGTTAAATAAACTTTTTTTGTAATTTCAGATATGGATATGTTACGCAGAAAATATTAATTGAATCAATAAATAAAACAAAACAGTGCAGAAGAAGCTTCTTGCAATACAAATGAAATAGATCAGCTGCGAGATTAAATTAAATATCTAAATAATTCAACTACCTACACCAAAAAAGTTTTTAAAAGTCTACAGTCTATATATAATTAAAAAAGGTGCGTCAAAAAAACTACATTTTATGATTGAACTACAAATAATAATAATTGTTAACAGTTGATGACAAGTTTACTAGTGCAACTTACGTGCAGTAATTTTTACTTTTACGTATACCACAATTAGAAAATAAGTATTATATATTGAAAACTGTTACGTACAACTGTAACGTACAATGAAAATTAAAAAAATATGTATAGTAAAGATGTTCTAGTACACAAATTACTTTGGAACTATGTATACAGACCTCAATAATACGGTTTTCGATACTAGCGAAGATATATCGCACGATAATATATTTTGATGTTTTGAATAAATAAATACATCTGTGTGAAATATTTGTTTGTATTTTATATTTCGTTAACATATATTTGAAAAACCTAACCTACCTACCATTTTTTCCTATATCGATTAAAATGGAACCGATTTCATTGTAACTAATCGATTTTAGGGAATCAGTAGTAAAACACTCACAAATATTGTTTTCATTTGTAATAGTTGGTATAAAATAACTTCAAATCTGAGTTACAAAGCAACAAGGTCCGTGCCAACTCTTAATATTACTTGCTCAGTGAGAGGAACTTTTATGGGCAAAAAAATAATTAAAACCTCTTTTGGAATGAGTTGTTAGCTCTTAGAAAGAAGGTATAATTGTTGTGATTTACGCTGGATGACGTCACTTTTGTAATCCTATCGAGCTCACGTTAGCCAGCAAACGATGCGTCGTACTGTCAACCATTGCCTCCTTTGTAAACGTTCGATGAACTCGATACGTTTACGTTACGGACTATCGAAATGTTCGTGCTTAGGCTACAGTTTCGTTAGCGTCCTTCAACGCTAACGGCTTCTTCAGACAACGTGACCTTGTCCATGACTTTTGCAGTACCCACCTGATCGATATTATATGCGTGCAGGAAACCTTTTTAAAACCGGGAAGGGCGAATCCCAGGTTTGCTAATTACCGATGTGTACGTAATGATAGGTTGACTTCCGCTAAGGGAGGCACTCTTATCTATTACAAAAGGTCCCTGCACTGCATCCCCTTAGATACCCCGACTCTGAGTACTATGGAAGCATCTTGTTGCTTACTAGCTATGACGGGTCATCAACCCATAGTCATAGCATCCTGCTACCTATCCGGTTTAAAGCGCGTCGCCCGCGCAGACTTAGAAGCTCTCTTCTCTCTTGGAAGCGCCGTCCTTCTGATCGGCGACTTCAACAGTAAACATATCCTATGGAATTGTAACTCTAACAATCCTAACGGTATTATCCTTGACAACCTAGTCGCTGACTTGAACTTTGACGTAATTGCACCTATCGAGCCAACGCACTACCCCGAGAACGTCCGCCACCGACCTGACGTCTTAGACATGGCACTGTTTAGAGGCGTAACCCTTCAGTTACGCTCTATAACAGTTTGTCACGAACTACATTCTGACCACCGACCCATTATACTGCGACTAGGCCCCGACCCTACAGCAGACTTACCCCGCCCCACCAAGACGATGGTGAACTGGAAGCAATTAGGCAATTCCCTAAAGGCTATCAGTTCACCCGACCTCGACAAAATCCCTGACGACATTCTGACCAAAGATGACGTATCCCTAGCGATCGATTCGTTCACTAATCACCTCTCCACCGTAGTAGGTGCATCCTCAAAGGAAGTCATTGTGCCGGACGACCGGCGCCTTGTCATTCCAGTGGATGTGAGGCGATTAGTGACGAAGAGTAAAGCAGTGACCAGACATTACGACTCCTACCCAAGCGAAGTAAACAAAACTCGGAAACGCCACTTTGAACGCATGGTTGAAAGTCGCATGTCCGAGTTGCGTGACCACAGCTGGGGCGACAAACTTTCAAACCTCGTGCCTAGCCAGCGGGCTTATTGGGATCTCGCACGAGGTATGAAAGGTGTCGGACAGAGCGACATACCTCCGTTATACCCACCAGTCCCACGCGCCCCGGCGTTCTTTGACGAAGACAAAGCTGAGTGCCTAGCTGATAGCCTAGAGGCTCAGTGCTCCCCCAACGTAGATCACGTAGACCAAGCCCACCTCGATTCGGTGGATGCTGAAGTCGAACGTAAAAGCTCTGTGATCATCTCTGAACTCCCCCCGCACACCCCAGTATCCTACGCTGAGGTGACGAGACTGATCAAGGACCTCAAACAACGTAAAGCCCCCGGTGCCGACGGCATCTCCAACAAGGTACTTAAACACCTTTCTCCCCCCCTGATTCATCTACTAGTAAGCATCTTCAATGCGGCCATGAGCCACTGTTTATTTCCCGACGTCTGGAAATGTGCAAATGTCATTGGCATTCACAAACCAGGCAAAAACTCCGCTGACCCTACCAGCTACCGTCCCATCAGCCTTCTCAGTGCCCTAGGCAAGCTATACGAACGGCTCCTTTCGAACCGTCTCTCGGCTCATGCGCAGGAACACCACCTAATTCCCGATGAGCAGTTTGGCTTTAGGCCCAAGCACTCATGCGTCCAACAGGTGCACCGCCTCACGGAGCACATCCTTGAAGGTTTCAATAAGAAACCCAAACCCCAAACGACGGTAGCAGTCTTCCTCGACGTAGCGAAAGCTTTTGATAAAGTCTGGCACAATGGCTTGATTTACAAGTTATACCACTTTGGCGTGCCAGTACGTCTTGTGCTCACCTTACAAGACTTCCTAAGGGACAGAAGCTTTCGCTACCGCGTGGAAGGCACCCTCTCCACCCCCCACCCAGTCAGTGCCGGAGTCCCTCAGGGCTCCGTACTATCTCCCATTCTCTTCGCGCTGTATACCAGCGACATCCCACGCTCACAGCCCAAGGTTTTCATAGCCCAATATGCGGACGATACCGCCATTTATTCCACTGGCTGGCATATTAATAGACAGACCTATTTTCTCCTTCAACGGGCCATCACCGAGATCGGTGACTGGTTCCGAAAATGGCGCATTGCAGTCAACCCGACTAAAAGTGCAGCTATATACTTCAATGAGAATACTCACTCGAACCCCCGCTATCCTAAACCTTTAACTCTGTTTGACGAACCCATTCCCTGGGTTGGTAAAACAAAGTATCTTGGAGTCACCCTTGATCGGCATCTCACCTTTGCCGCTCACATCACTGATGTTCGTAACAGGGCGGCCTTTGTTATGGGTCGCCTAGGTCCCTTAATTCGTACAGAGAGTAAAATGTCTCTTAAAAATAAGAAGACACTTTATACTACTTGCATCCGCCCCATCATGACATACGCTTCAGTAGTGTTTAGTCATGCTAGCGAGGCCCACCTACGTAAACTTCAAATCATTCAAAACAGGTTCCTCCGCCAGGCAACCGGTGCTCCGTGGTATGTACGGAACGCCGAGTTGCACTGCGACCTAAACCTTCCCTCTTTAGCGCAGTTCAATAAGGACTGCGCCCGCCGATACTTTGATCGAGCGCCCCACCACTCGAACCCTCTAGTTGTCCAGGCATCGAACTACTCGACTGCCTCATCCGACCCATGGTTTAAACCCCCCCGTCGCCGACCACGGCAGGTATTGGACGACCCGGATGACCCCATCGCAGCCATTACGTTGGCAGCTTTAGCGTTGTCCGCAAGTCGTCCTGGTAACATCCCCAGGTGTGCGGTAATCAGAGGTTACACAATCAAACACCGAGCTCGCCGGCGAGCTCGAGGCAAAAATAAAATCCCGATTAGTGTCTCTCCAAATAGTCACAGAGTAATATTCAATAGGGCCCATTCTCAACGGTACAACACTGCAGTTGTACCGGGGCATTTAGTTCCGATTCCCCCTTTGTCTCTCGGCAGCGAGACAAGCCGAGGTCCGAACCACAGTGGTGCCCTTGAGCTCGCTGTCACCCCTCCCGATAGTAGCGTGGCGTTTTCGGCGCCCGCAGGAGACGGAGGTATAAGGCGCTTTTCGCCTTATACGCCCGTCTCAGAAGAAGTGCCCTCAGCGCTTCTTCCTCCTGGGCTATAAGAGGGCCTCCCCTCGCCCAAAGTCCGGTGGAGCTGTACGTCCGCTTAGCGGTAGTCAGCATCTATGTACTCCCTAAAAAAAAAAAAAAAAAAAAAAAAAATCTCCGTCTGTATGTCATGGGTCTCAACCTCGTGAACGGAATGAACAGATTGTGTGTTGAACGTTGGTCCAAAGATGCATGTCAAAGTTATTATGTTTTGGAGTTATGATCAAAACCAACATTTTTTTTATCTTTTATGGGCTGTTGCAATGTAGAACATAATTTTTTCATCTGTATTTTTTTTCAAGGTTTTTTCATGTTCGTTGTGCATTTATCAGAAGGTCACCTCTCTAGCTACAACCTTCAACGCAACTGATGAAATAAATTGTGTGATTTTAGGCAGCTGTCGTTAATATCCATTCAGTTTTAATTTGTCGTCATCAGCATCATCACTTATTCTCAGGTGAGATAATGGTCAAAAGCTAGTTATGCATAGCCGTATAAAATCGAGATTTTTATCTGTACTATTGGAAAGATCTGAATCACATCATATAAAACATATAAAAAGTCTATCATGTCAAGTCATCATGTGTCACTTCCGGAAAATCAAAGTAGCAAAGCAAGAACATGCCTCGGGCGGCCTCCTTCCCCACTGATGTGAAAACGATGTTCTGGGTGTTCGAGTCCACATTTATTTTATTGCTACAATCTTCGTAAAGTTTCCGTCAATTTTATAGGTAACTAATCTTGACAAGTAGGAAGCCTCACTCGAAGCCGCCATCAAGTTTGATTATCTTATCAAAGTGACACTACGAGAGAATTATTATCGGTGTTCGTTGTTGGTGTTTGGATACTTTTGGATGCAATGTTAACATTATATTTAGGTCTTAATGGAAAAAACACGAATATTATAATTTTAAAATTTTAAGTGTACGTCTTAAAAAAACTGCTTACTGCATTAAGTACATTGCTGATGTCTAAACAATGCTTAGTTTTTAATGTCATTAAGTTACGTCTCAAGTATACGAGGCTCAGTTGCTGTTAAGCGGTATCCTCTACATATGATAGATGCGTCTGTCATAAGTGTCGAAATGTACTGCGCCCATCACCCTAAGACATAAAGCTGTTATGTCTCATGAGCCTGTAATTTCACCGACACCTATGCCCTTCAAACCAGCCTAACTTTTAATTTGAGCAGCTCCTGCTCTCCCTTAGCTTGTTGCTTAGTTATAGAAAGGAGGGATACTCCATTCGGGGGTAGAGGGTTAAGCCATAATCCCCAAACTTGCCAGGCGTCTTGGATATCGCAGTATTATAGAGCAGTTCTTCAGAGGGCGCTGTTGCCCACCTCCTCAGTATATCTTGCATTTAATGCAAATAATTTGTCAAATCACACGGCATAGTTATATTTCAAAATGCCTTTAGCAAGTATTTATTTGCATACAACTACAAACGTTTAGTATGATTTTACCATATCAATAAATCGCCCTAAGTTTGAATTGAAATGCTTATATGCAAATCAAAGCCTTCTTTCACTATTCTGTAAAAAGGTAACTGCCTCAAGATATCGCAATCAAAAACCCATTTCTCCTGCATTCGCTCTCAAAATCCTTAGAGTTCTAAAGTTTTGTGAAAGTCGCCGGTAGTTCGCCACAGATGGCTTTTAAGGCATCAAAACAATTGTTAGGTTTCTAGTCAAGTTTGGTGTAGAAATCGGGTGATGTATAATCGGCAATAGCTTTTATCAATACCTATTGAACGCTGTTCTTACTGGCGCAATAGTTAAGGGTCTTTCTTATTCATAAACGCTCCATAACTTTATAAACCTATCGTAAATTTATGAAACGATTATGAATAAGGGGATTAGAATATAAACAATTCATATAATTTTATATTCATTAATTATTGCAGAAAATATAATTACCATGTTTGATAAAGCTTTGGCTATTATATATGCACCTAGTTTTTATTTTTCAAGTTAAACTTTAGACATTTACACAATTTAACTTGAACTTGGTTATATTATAGACATAATTATATGATTTTCGAATCTAAAATCAAAGTTTCCATAACTTGTTATTTAGTTTCATGGTTAACCATATCCTTAACTATTATAAATATATAATATTATAAATATCTAATTACGTGTTTCGTTCTCAGTGACAGAATACTAGTCTCAGTAAAGCGGTAACGTGCTTGTGCTTTTTAACATCACACAAGTTTGGTAATAACAAAACAATATTTTTTAGCAAAATGCTCTACCACCATGCTATTACCACTGCTATCCTAAGACAACCAGCGGGACCGACGGCTTACTATAAAGCGCTCAGTATAGTAATGTCACTAGCGGTCACCCATCCAAGTCATGACCGCGCTGGACGTTGCTTAACTTATCCGATCGGTTAAAAACGATTAAGCAAACTTCGCTGTCCTTTAAATGTACCAATAAAACGCTTTTACCTTGAATGTTATGATTATGAGAGACATAAAAATACAACAGTAAAACATAACAATAATTCACGGTTCACTGATCTCGAAACCAATTACCGGAAAGGCTCATAAGAAGGCATCTCTACAATTTTACAGCAGCAATATTTCGCCTAATATCAATATGAGAATATTTTCTTGCATAACAAAGGGTCCCAGTTTTATTCGCGAGTCTCGAGGGCCGTCGTAAAATCTGTCGGGCGTTGACGCAGCGCTGACGGCGAAATGCCCAAAGGTTGATGAAAATAAAGCTTCGTTCTCACTGAAGCTAAGCTAAAAGCTAAGCGTGTTAGTAGAACGTTACGCTAAAATAAATATATTTTTTTATGTTATTGGTGACGGATCAAGTACGAGGCCCACCTGATGTTTAACGGACCAACCTCTGCCTATAACAGATCCATTTCGTCACAAGTCACGAATTGCACTACGCCCGTCACCTTGAGACATAGTTGTTAAGTCTCATGTGCCTGTAATTTCACTGGCTCTCAAGGACTGCTGCCGGAACACACCGTTAGGTGCTTGGCGACAGATTTTCTACTTAAGCTTTCTACTTGAAAAAAGTGAAATTTTTTTTAAGTGTCACAATTGTTCTAACGGTTTGTTTTGAATGAAATCACGTAATTATTTAGCGCTGTCACATAAATCAGCAACTTGTGTGACAGTAGCCCTCACAAAAATACTAGAAAAAAAATTAAAAGATTCTTTATAAGACCCGCCGCAAAAACTTTTATTTTCCTGTAATGCGGACATGTGTTATAATTATCGTTTGTTTTTAAAAAAACTCCATAACTCAGTCCAAGATAAATAGCATGCAATAAAATTATTTCCAATTCTCAGGGTCACCTGTTTCTGGCTACTTCGATAAATGTCCCAAGAGGCAATCCATGCATATCCTTTTATGCAACGAGGAAACCACTTTGACAATTTTTTTTTTTTTTTATGCTTGATAGGGTAGCCTTTGACCACTATCTCACCTGATGGTAAGTGATGATGTGGTCGAAGATGTTGTTCAGGCTAACCTAGAAGTACTGGCTCTCAAGGACAGCTGCCGGAACACACCGTTAGTTGCTTGGCGACAAATTTTCTACTTGAGGGTATTCGCAAAATGCCCTACCACCATGCTATAACAACTGCCATCCTAAGACAACAACCGGGACCGACGGCTTAACTTTCCGAAGCACGGAAACGCTCAGTAGTAATGTCACTAGCGGTCACCCATCCAACTCATGACCGCGCGCGACGTTGCTTAACTTTGCTGATCGGTTGAGAACAGCTTAGTAAACTTCGCTACGAGCGCTTCAGAATCAAAATATCTACCTTTATTAGCCCATACTCAAAATTAATCTCTATGAAGCACAATATAACCAAATCTTGCCGGCCCGGTCTTAGAATAAGGATAGTATGTTCAGGCCCTTAGATTGCTTGCTTAAAATGTCACGTGACAGTATGTGTGACGTGGCCAGAATAATATTCCTCAAATGCAGTGCGCAATCGTCATTCGAGGTAAGAGTTGGGTGCGAATTACCTTCTCTCATTCCATTGTGAGATAATGAAAGTGGAACTGAGTTGTGTTTAGTTTATTCTATTTTACTGAAACATATTCAGTGTAGTGAGTACCATGTCATGAATAAAACAGCAACAGTGCACCGTTGCGTGTCATATGCCAAAAACTGCGTCTTTGAATGCGCACTCCAAATCTGCAACAAAAATTTAGTTAAGCGTATAGTTTACTGCTCAATCCACATCCATATTGTTATTCAGCTCTGTGAAACTGCACCGAACTTGAAAACACTTCCCAGTACTAATAAGATTTTATTCTTTCACTTTGATAAGTAATTTAAAATTATTCATCGAAACAATTGGATAATAAACACCTAAATTGTTAACGTAAATAATTTAAAGATAATCAAGTAAAATCATAAAATAGATAAACATTGCGTGATATTAAAATACGGTATCCTTTGAGGGTGAATCCAACCCTTTCACTGAGGGACGACCTACGAAAACAATTAATATGATTTATGAAAGAAATAAAAGGCCTCGAGGCCATTTACAGGCATTTTTGCTTTTGCAATAGTCCAGTTCTTCTAATAAAAAATACGATGAATTTCATAAAGAAACTGTTAAAGGCGTCAGCAAATTCTATCGGTAAAATGTAATTTTTTGCTATTATGTTTTGATATTGATAATATTGATGGTAAACAGTATTTAAGACGAGTGACAAAGATCTTATAACCAATATACAGTACAAAAAGGCTGAAAAACATAATAAATACGGAACCTCCTTCTAACACAGGAAAATATGAAACAAGTTGTGGAACTCGAAGCATGATAATGAGAGGTCATTAGCATGGTACCGACTTTGACAAGTTATTTCATAATTTTAAGTACAGGGAGTCAGTTCCGGGTTTTAAAATAGGAGATTGTTTATCAAGGGAGCAAACAACCATTTTAAAGGCGAGAGTCTACTTCGACGTTTCGACCAATGCAATTTGGTCGAAGTCGCAAGAGTATAATAATTATAACTATTATATTTTCAATTTGTTTTTACACATTATACTCATCTCGTGCTAATAATTACGGATATACAAATATTTTCCGATCTTTTATATTTTCTTAGGTCCTGAACTGGGTTTCTAGCATTATTTGTTAGAAACCCAGTTCAGGACTTATTGATTACAGGATTACAGGATTATTTGTTGGGTGAACGGAAAATGCTTCAACAATATAAATTTGACAGGAACTTAATACAGTGTGCTTTTCTAAATCAGTGCCATACATACCTTTCTATATACGTTTTCTTAATTGCTAATTCATCGTAAGTCAGGCCAAATTTAATTAGTAACTCGAACAATTCAATTTACACTCCTATACTTCGTGCCGATGATTCTGTTAGGTGCGTATTTTGTGATGGAGGATCGTTAGTCAACTGTATTTTTGGTATGCTATTTAATGGATTATTATATTTAAATGGCATTATTTTTGCATAGAATCATAAAGTGGTTATCTGAACTATCCTAGTGATGAGTCACGGTTCAAATAAGTCCTTTTGTATTAAGTCCGTACTAGAGTGGCATCCTATTACTAAGCTTCGGTTGTCTGTCTGTCTCTTTGATCTTTAAAACGCTGTTTTTTGAACCATAATAGGTAACTGGTTGACATTTTTACAGATTCTGTGTTAATATGGCTGATTGCCAAATAATAAAAATAAATATCAAAAATAATCAGCCAAGTGATGACAAAGAAACCCCGGCCAAGAAAAAAATAGATTTTAAGGTGTTTTTTGTTGTGTTTTGTGTTGACGTTCGGTAAACTATACATGATAAAAAATGTCAAATTGAAATAAAAAAATTCATTAAATATTCATACTGATACAACACGTCAAATTGCACGATGCACAGTTTGGCTTTAGGGCCGGACTCTCGACGGAAAGCGCTATATTGTGTCTTAAGCGGGCTGTCGGTTACTACACGGATAGGAAGACACCGGTGTACGCCTGCTTCCTTGATCTTACCAAGGCCTTCGATACCGTGGTGTATCAGAAGCTTTGGGACAAGTAACGGGCTGCGGGTGTGCCGGAGGAAGTAACAGTCATGTTAAAGTGCTGGTACGGCTGTCAGAGGAATCAGGTTAGATGGGCGGGGACGTTGTCCGATGAGTACGCCATGGACTGTGGGCGTGGTGACAGGGTGAGATTTCCTCTCCTCTGTTATTCAATTTATATGTGAACGACCTCATCGACAAGCTCAGCTGCACTCATACGGGTCGCATTATTGATGGTATAAACGTCAATAATATTAGCTGTGCGGATGATATGGTGCTGCTGGGCCCGTCAGTGGGTTCGATACGAAAACTGATTGGTATATGTGAGGCATATGCAGCAGAACATGGATTGAGGTATAACTTGAAGAAGAGCGAAGTGCTCATATTTAAGAGTGGAAATATTGTACCCGTGCATGTTCCACCTATTATGCTTAGCGGTGCGGCTCTGCAGGTGGTGCCTAGTTTTAGGTGTTTGGGGCACGTTGTTACTTTTAACATAAAAGAAAATATTGATATAGATAGGGAGCGTAGAGCACTGGCAGTCCGTGGAAATATGATCGCATACAGGTTTGCTCGATGCTCTAGGGAAGTGAAGATTACTCTGTTTAAGGCGTACTGCCAATCCTTCTACTTGAGCGTTCTATGGATTAACCATACCCACCGGGCTGTCAGTAATCTACGCATACAATATAAGGACATTTTCAGGGCAGCTGCCTCGCTTCTGCAGCGCACCTCAGATGTTTGCTGAAGCGCACACGGATGACTTTCATGTGATTATTAGCAAGAAAGTCGCGTCCTTACGGCAGCGAATACGAGCCAGCCGCAATGGTATCCTGCAAATGTTTGCTACCCGTTTTGACTGTCCCATCTAGCATGGATGGGACAGTCAAAACGGATGTCTGTGCTCATGGGACAGAGGTTATAAATTTGTAAAATGTGTCCAATAGTCTATTTTTGAAATGTTGTGTGTCATTATTTTAATGTATTTATGACATCAATTAATGATTTTGTTTTATGGATTCGTGTGATCTGAAATAAATGACATTATTATTATTATAAAATAATAAGATTTACAATAGTTACAATTTGTCTGTCAGGAACTCACCTATGTTATAATAACATTTATCTAACAATATATGTGAAGTAAAACACCATATACAACTCGTACTTATAAACTTCCTTTATTATTCTGTAGACTCGTTATACAATAATAATCTTAACAATATATTACTTTTCTTCTCTCAAACTCTGTATCCCAAAATCGTCTCTGACATCAAAAGTCAAGTCGCTGTCTAGTTTACTTTTTCCATCGCTCTATGCGCAGTCTATATTGTCAATGCTTAAATAATGAGTTTTAATTTATAAATCATCGAATAACCTTACACTCGTCCATCCTGACCTCATGTATGTCCTCATACACGGAATCGGGAGTTACATTTACCTACTCAACTACCTTACACTCGGTGAGAGAAGATCCGTAGACACTGCTAACAAATATAAAAAATAAACAACACATAATATAGTAACAAAAATTCTACAGTTAAACATCCATGCTGCAAAACTTGCCATACTTATGAATAGGTAGTCTGCAAATACATCTAATTCTAACTGAATTATTGAATTATACCTACATCACATGCAATGGCTATGCAAACCCATCCAATTCTTACATAGCCATTGTCTGCATCATTAATCGTGAAAAGAATAATGGTTCTGAAAACCCATCCAATTCTTACAGTACCATTACACTTTACTATATCATATACATCACATGCAATGGCTATGCAAACCCATCCAATTCTTACATAGCCATTACCTGCATAATTAATCGTGAAAAGAATAATGGTTCTGCAAACCCATCCAATTCTTACAGTACCATTACACTTTACTATATCATATACATCACATGCAATGGCTATGCAAACCCATCCAATTCTTACATAGCCATTACCTGCATCATTAATCGTGAAAAGAATAATGGTTCTGCAAACCCATCCAATTCTTACAGTACCATTACACTTTACTATATCATATACATCACATGCAATGGCTATGCAAACCCATCCAATTCTTACATAGCCATTACCTGCATCATTAATCGTGAAAAGAATAATGGTTCTGCAAACCCATCCAATTCTTACAGTACCATTACACTTTACTATATCATATACATCACATGCAATGGCTATGCAAACCCATCCAATTCTTACATAGCCATTACCTGCATCATTAATCGTGAAAAGAATAATGGTTCTGCAAACCCATCCAATTCTTACAGTACCATTACACTTTACTATATCATATACATCACATGCAATGGCTATGCAAACCCATCCAATTCTTACATAGCCATTACCTGCATCATTAATCTTGAAAAGTATAATGGTTCTGCAAACCCATCCAATTCTTACAGTACCATTACACTTTACTATATCATATACATCACATGCATTGGCTATGCAAGCCCATCCAATTCTTACATAGACAAGTAAACAAACGTAATGTGTACTACAAGATAATTATACTTGCTAACCCATCAAATTCTAGCAAGAACAATCAGCATTTAATTTACAAGTAAGTAACCGAAAATATACAATAAAATATTATGTTATTATTATTCTTGCTAACCCATCCAATTCTAGCAAGAATAATCAGAGACATAAAGGTAGCAGTCCTGTTGTCGAAATGAATATAAAACTGTTTTAAATTATAACCAAATAAATATATCATATTGAAGTTGTGAAATGATTGATTTGTATGCAAACAGGGTACCTATTTTTTTATATTTATGTCTACAATTCTGTATCGAAAATGTTTACTATTTCTTAATCGTACTTTTTGAGGATGCATAGCATTAAAAATATAGGTCATAATATTAAAAATCCATATCAGCACCAGATGAATTATGGTCACTTTCTTCAAGTGGGACAATATTTACTTCAAGGGCTGGCACGTGAACCCAGGGACAACATTTGATTGGCAGCAACGCGGACGGTCGTTTTGCGTATGTTTGTAGTACCAACAATCCTGGTATTGATGCTAAGTGATAGCGATCATTATCTAGCACTTTTATTACGCGATAGGGTATATACGGGCGATCGTTTTGCGTATGTTTGTAGTACAAAACAATCCTGGTATTGATGCTAAGTGATAGCGATCATTATCTAGCACTTTATTACGCGATAGGGTATATACGGACGGTCGTTTTGCGTATGTTTGTAGTACCAAACAATCCTGGTATTGATGCTAAGTGATAGCAATCATTATCTAGCACTTTTATTACGCGATAGGGTATATATGATGGCATTAGTTTTGTATCTGTTCCATCATTATTAAAAGCCACTTAGGTTTACCAGAGCTCCCTCGTTGTATGTTCGGGCTGGTTTCCTATACCTTTATCATAAGCAGCTTATTATATTTAGCTTCGGATAGAGTTGAGCATTCATCGACGTGCCACTTCCGCTAGGGTTCGTAAGGTTAGGTGTTTCGGTTAGTGTTGTTTAAGCCCCATTAAACTACACCGATTCTTTCGTTCAATTCTTTTTCATCTTTGCCTAAATTCAGCGCAGTTATTTAATCCAAAATAGAACACTTGCATCGTTCGTTCTACTTGTCCATTTAAACATGGTCTACATGCTGTGTTTTAATACATGTCTCACACCCTTATCTAGACAAAATCTTTTAAATGCGTGTGATGTGAAACATGACCCATGAACACTGATAATACGATCTAGAAATCTACATAATATGTAAAACACAACTTCTAAAGCACATAACGCATACAGTGTTTTGTGAAAACATCTACCATGACTAATATATGGGTATTGCCGCGCTTTGACCTAATGATGTGTCCAAGATGGTCAATATAGACTGTGTGAAAAGGAACGTCGAACTTTTAAAACGTATGTATAAATATGCAAAATGAACGCATGTTTGAACGTACTTTTAATGAACATTGACATTTTCGGGAACCATGAAAACTATTTGATTCGTTCAAGGATTTTCTGTACCCCAAAGTGTCCAATATCATCTTGATATATTTTACTCAATTGCTATCTTGCACCCATCGGAACTACTCATCGAATACTGTTATTGTCGCCAGACATGCTATTATATAATTTATTATCCTTGATGAGGATGTTCCGAAACCCTAATATATTTTAATCCGTCCACTTCAATATCTGAAGATATTGTGTCTCTGATCCTGAACAATTCAGAATCACCTAATTGCAGCGTTTGCAACCAGTCTTCGTTGCTAATAGCCATTAATGTTAAATATTGGCTTAACCCATCAACAGTATCAATGTCTTCATTTGGATTATGTCATAAAGCGTCCATTTAGCCATTTTTGTACCTGGTCTATGTCACACTGAAATTTCTGAGCATGCAGCTATCATCGCGCTTCTTCTGGTATTATATCACGTTTGGTAAAAGTAATGATTTTAAAATCTTGTCCCAAGAGGTATACACGAAACTTCCTCAGTAAATAGAACACTCCAAAAGTTTCCAATTCATAAGTATGGAAATGTTCAGGCGTGGCGACTGTAAAAAATTACGGGGTGAAACAGATTATCTCCTTTAATCCGCTGAAACAAGATGCCACCAATACCAACTTTACTCGCGTATGTGTGGAGCTCAGTCTCAGCAGCTGGGTCGTATATAAGACGAAAACATTAAAATAACGCTCTTCAAAGCGTACTGTACATCGCTATACACGTGCAGCCTTTGGGCTAACTATACGAAGAGGATCTACAGTGCCCTCCGCGTCCAATACAACAATGCGTTCAGGGCGGTGTTGGGGCTAACACGTTTCTGCAGTGCCTCGGGGATGTTTGCTGCGGCACGCGCTGACTGCTTCCACGCGACTATGCGAAAGCGTGCTGCGTCTTTGGTGCGCAGAGTACGTGCCAGCTCCAACACCCTCCTGGCGATGATAGCAGACAGATCAGACTGTCCATATGTTCAGCATTGCTGCGACAGACATGTCGTGGCAATATATGAGTAATAATGAATTAATCATTATTCATTAATTCTAATAATATTTGGTTTTGTATATGGGTGTATGCCTGAAATAAATGTCTTTTATTTTATTTATTTAAGACAAGTCTATCTGTTAAGATAACTTTGAGGGTTTTAATACCCTCAAAGTTATGTTTCTGTTCGGGTTCCTGTTTTTCACCTGTCCAACACCAGATCAAATCTTTTCTTTTTAGGAACTTATAGGATGAGCAACTTAACTTGAGCATAGTTACTTATTACCGCGTGGAACACACAGCTGTTCTGCGAGGTGTTCCACGGGCAAGTACCGGAATTCAGCAACCTGAATATATAGTCTATAACACATTCGTAGCTTGCCATTTTTCTTGAGCAACAGAATAATCAGACTCGTGTATTCAGACGCAGGCTCTTGTATGATTCCAGTTTCAAACATGACACTAATCATATATCGAGCTTCTTCGCTTTTTTTATGTGAGAGCTGATATGGACAATATACTACGCGTTGCCTACTCGTATCTCCGTGACGTCAGTGCAGCCTAGCTCTTTCAACGTAGATGCAAAACACCTATTGTACCTATGAAGTATATATAAAAGTTTTTATTTATCGTATTCGTAATCTATGCTCACTAATTCCTCATCAATTTTAATGTGATCCGTTATATTAAAAATAGATGTATGCTGAGGTAGTATGATGCGATTGATCACCTGTACTTTCATAGCGCGACATAGCAACATAGCGACGGGTGCAACAGTTATATTTACTATCCCGTTCGTCACGTGATATATCCATCTATAAATATTAAGACAAATGATTCCTTCTCTTGGCGGCTCAGTGAAAGCTTTAACCGATGCCGGATAATGGCTACTACTTTAACTACCTGTTCATCTCTCATGTCAGATTCCAAAGAAAACATTTCATAAGTTCAGTTTTACATGCTTCAGATTTATGATCAAACCTACTTATTACAAATAGCGCACTTCAGTAGTGGTTTAGGGAATTTCATAAAAGGGTGACCACGGTTATTCGCCCTTGTCGCCCATTAGCAATGTCCGTATTACTTCTGAGGGATTGCAAAAGTGTCTTAGGAGTAGAACGACGTAATGCAAGGGCATTAGATATATATTAGATTTAATTGTTTTGTAACTCCTGCCATGTATAATGCAATCGACCGCACGGTTGCCATGAATATCACATCGGTTCAGTAATGCCAGTTTTTCGTAGTAATATACCTCAATTGGTTCATTAACCCATTGGCATCGGCGATAACGATAACAATAGAATTTCATTCATAACTAGGAGTCTAGGACATAGTGGTCCTGATGATGCCAACTTATTAAACTTACTTCTACGCTTTAACATATTTTCAAGGGTTTGACCAGTTTTCTTCACAAGGAAATGCACTTTAAATAATTTCTTACCACTCAGGCCAACTGTATAATAATTATGGTTAATTTTTCGTAGCTAACTTTGGCAAACCCTGGAGATTTGCATTGCAAAATGTACAAATGTTTTGTCATCCCACCCATACAGGTAGCATATCCATTAACCTTACGTAATCATATGTCAGTTTTTTGACATTTTGATGAAGGGTCAAAGTTAGGCCATATATTTATGACTTAAATTAGTATTTGAATGTGCTGATCCCGTTGTTGCCTGACATGTAGATTTCAGTGTCTTAAGTAAATTAATTATATCTTTAGTTGAGAACGAAGGAATAGAAGATCTGTCATTATGTTGCCTATGTTGATTACTGTCAACTTTATGCTCGTCTGATCGAACAGGTTGCAGTGAAGCCACGCAATCCGTGATGCTCCTGGAGGACGCCCGACGTCTTGGAGTAGATCGTAAGCGGCTCCGCTCGCGATCACGTCACCTTCCAACCGCCTGATTCTTTCACGTTCCCGTTCAAGATCACGCTCCCATCACGTTCACCATCACGTGGTCTTGCAGCCGTGCCCTTGGGTGTCTCCAGATGCAGCCGATAACCATCATCGTCGTGCGAGCTCACCGCATCGTTTACGTTCGGAAAAGAGAAAACAACAAGTTATTTTTGTTAGCGCGACACTACTTTTGTTGTATAGTATTATTAAAAAGTAGTAGGGTAGGCTCAGGATATCATATGACGGAAACTGCTAATTGAACATCCTATTTATTTATTCATTACTCATGCTGTTCACGGTTAATTTTATTATGGATTAATAACCATTAAAACACAATTTAACCCTTGTCAGTACATATCAAATGTAGCATTACTTATTTATTTTTATCGATGACCAACAGCTAGGATAAACTTCTTATACATTTTTTTGTGAATTTTATTGTGACGGATCAAGCATGAGGCCCACCTGATGTTAAGCGGACTAACCTCTGCTATAACAAATGCATATCATCACAAGTCACGAATTGCACTGCGCCCGTCACATTGAGACATATTTGTTAAGTCATCCTGTAATTTCACTGGCTCTCAAGAACTGCTGCCGTAACATAACGTTAGGTGCTTGGCAATAGATTTTATACTTCAGGGTGGTCGCTAGCCACGCGGAATTCGCAAAATGCCCTTCCACCATGCGGTGAAGCTCAAGCTCGCAGCGGGATTCAAAACATGGTCCTGCTGCGCGGCAGTCCTTAGCTAATGCCACTGAGCCATCACTGCTTCAAAACATAAATAAATAGAAACATTAAGCCAACGCGGGTAGCAATAGAATAAGTTAGAGTGTGAGCATTGTACATCCCACTTCTGATATGAAGTAAAACACCATATACAACTCGTACTTATAAACTTCCTTTATTATTCTGTAGACTCGTTATACAATAATAATCTTAACAATATATTACTTTTCTTCTCTCAAACTCTGTATCCCAAAATCGTCTCTGACATCAAAAGTCAAGTCGCTGTCTAGTTTACTTTTTCCATCGCTCTATGCGCAGTCTATATTGTCAATGCTTAAATAATGAGTTTTAATTTATAAATCATCGAATAACCTTACATATGTTTCATCTTTTTCTTAAACAAATCTGTATTTAAACATTTAATAGAATCTGGTATATATTCAGTACCATAAGGGTGCAGTATAATGACGCATTCCGCATCCTTATGAAGAAAAAGAGATACTGCAGCGCGTCGGGCATGTTCGCTGATGCGCGGGTTCCCGATTTCTTTGCCATTATAAGATCTCGTATCATGTCCTTCTGGAACAGAATACGAGAATCGGATAATGGCATTTTGAAGTGTCTCGGTGAAAATTTGTGTTGTCCTATTTATAGATCTCTGTCCACCAGAACGAAAATAAAAAATGACATGTATTATTGCGATTTTATTTATTATATATGTTTGTAATATGTTATTGCAATTTATGCTATTTTATTATTTATATTTTAATTTTAACTTAATTTTACGATATGGGTACTTTTTGCCTGCAATAAAGATATTTTATTTTATTTATTATTATTTATTTATTATTAAACAGTAGAGGAGCCATAAAAATGACGCTCTTATGCATAAATGCAGTATTAAACTTTTGCAAGCACAGTTTTCTGTTGTCTCGTTTAATACGAACGACTTAATCGATTCATTTAGAATATACTTTCGAAATTTATTAATTGAGTTAGTTACTGGAATTATCTGCTGGTTAAGTTTATCACAAATATACCGTTATCATACACACGTCAAGTAAAGAATGATTTGATTTTAGAACTACATGCGAAAAACTATTTAAAAACACATAACGTCATAACTTGCTGAGGGTTAGGAACCTTCTCATCTAAAATACCTGCCCTCAAAACATTGAAATGTCACCAGCCATCAGTAGCGGGGAGCCAGCAAACCGAATATAATTCGAATACGTGTCAATAAGCAAGTAAAGGGCACGGTTTGGCGCGCCATGTGACCTTTCAGTTAAACTGATCTTCACTCAAGAAGATCTTGAGCTTTCACGCCTCTCGTGAGCAAACATGAACTACTCTTTGACAAATACCAATAATATACACAACCTTCTTGCTTCACACGACCCAAATAGGATCATAATAAATGGTCAAGCGCGTGTCGGACCACGCGCAATGTAGGGTTCCGTAGTAGCCCGTTATCATAATATAGAATAATTCTATTGTTCTTTTTCTTTTTATCTCTCTACCTATAACTTTCTAAGCAATTTGTTCTTTTGTTTATAAATTGTGATTGCTTGCACGTGAAGACTGTTGTTGACCGTGACTATTCACTAGGAATCATGGATTATCTATACGTTTCTTAGTTGCTCACAAACTTTTTTCTTCTCTCCATTTAACGACACCTCTCTATAACGCCATAAAATGCACAGTCCCTTGATTTTACACTCTATATATAGTGTAAACTATATAACGACACTGAAGGGACTGTGCATATATATGTATATATATATATATATATATATATATATATGTATATATATATATATATATATAAATATATATATATATTCAAGAACCAACAAACAGAGTCACAATATTTTCCTAATGAAAAATTATTCTTATTTATAATAATAATTATGAGACGGCGAGGATGAGGTCTAAAAAGTACCTTATACCGAAGCTTATCGATAAACTCTGCACAGTCATATCTGTTATGACTTATGATATACTCCCTTTCCTCAAATTATTCCCTTACAGAAGAAACTCAATCCTAAATCCTTTTCTGAATACCGTCCTATATATATACTTCCTTTTCTATCCAAAGTCCTCGAGCGTCTAGTTCCCCAACAGTTAAACTCATTCCTCATTCATCACCAACTCCTTAATCCTTTCCAATCTGGATTTCGACCTGGACATGGTACAACTACAGCTTTAGTAAAAATTACGGAGGACATTCGTTTTGGAATGGAAAACAGAGTTAACATTGCTGACTTTACTTGACTTCAGCAACGTATTCAATTCCGTTAACTTTGATGTCCTTCTTGCTCTACTTCGCTCCATTAACATATCTCCAACGGCAATTGACTGGTTTCACAGTTATCTGTCTGGCCGTCGACAGCGGGTTGGCCTTGATGAGTCTGTCTCCTATTGGTGTAACATCACTGTCGGTGTGCTTCAAGGCGGCGTTTTATCTCCTCTTCTTTACGCAATTTTTATAAACACTATATCTCAACGTCTTACTTCTTCCTACCACCTCTATGCAGACGATCTCCAAATTAACTGCCAAGCCCCCCTTTACCGCTAAGATAAAACGGTAAACATTGTAAATAATGATCTACGTTACATTTGACTTGAGCAAATCATACCGTCTAAGAGTAAATCTACTCAAAACCCAGGTTATCATTTTAGGCAGTTCACGGACTATTTGTAAAATAGATTGGGATACTTTACCAAACATTTTATTTGAGGGTGTGAAAATACCGTACAGCAAAAAAGTTAAAAATATTGGGATTATTTTTGATCCCACAATTGGACACTGTTAGCCGTAAAACGTTTGCTACCGCAGGTTCTCTCAGAAGATTGTGAAACTTTTTGCCAACAGCTACTAAAGTTACGCTTGTACAGTCTCTTTTACCTCTTTGTTACCGATTCTTGATTACGCAGACGCCTGCTATTTAGACTTTACGGAGGACCAGCTCAACAAACTTGAGCGTCTTCATAACTTTTCAATAAGGTTCATATTTGGCTTGCGCAAATACGACCACGTTTCTGGATTTCGTACGAAGCTCAAGTGGCTTCCTATACGACATCGCCGGAATGCTCACATCCTATCTCTTCTCTACAATATTTTGTAGAGAAGAGCTACATCCCAAAAAAAAGATCCCTTCTACATCCCAATACCTTAAAGAGCGTTTTGAATATCTTGATGCCTCTAATTCTCTTTGCTTACGTTCATCAGAGAATCTTATGCTTAAGTTCCCCCTACACACTACCTCGTTTTATGACCGTTCTTTTTCGGTTAAGGCCGTCAGTCTCTGGAATGCATTGCCACTTGATACTAAGCGAGCTCCATCCTTAAATGCTTTTAAAGACCAAGTCAAAGCGCTTTATCTGTCGTGCTAGCATAAACTCCATACATTTAAATATTATATTTATATATATATATACATATATATATATATATACATATATATATATATACATATATATATATATATATATATATATATATATATATATATATATATTATATATGTATGTATATATATTGTATTGTAGATATGTGTAAATACTAATAAATATATTGTACACCACCATCCCTTTTGTGTCAAATATTTTTAATTCTAGTTTAGTTTAAAGTGTTCAATAAAGAGTTTATCTATCTATCTATCAATAGGTCATACAGAAGCACAATATCTAATTGTTGCCTCCTAGAGTTTAATTGCAATAATTTATATTTGTTTTGCAGCTCTTCATAATGGTTTCATATCATGCAATAAATACGTTAATTCATTGTTGAAGTTACTAAAGGACCTTATGACAAAATTAAATATTTTTAAACCACGTGCTATTACTATATTATTTTGAATATTTACATTAACGATTAATTTACTATCTAATATAATTCCTTAATCCTTTATGACTTGAACTTCATCAAAGTTAGAATCCCATAACACATATGTAAAATTACACATTATAAATCACGTGCACGTATACTCAAACATACAGAAACACGCACCGACACATACACCTTTCAAATTCCTCACAAACATTCACTTAAACTCGTACACCCATACTACACCACAGAATAATGACTACACGTAAATATCAATTATTAAAAATATACAAAATGACGTTAATTTCAAATAAAAACAATTTCGTCAAATATTTTTCGTATATGTATATATGTTTCAATGTATTGGTTCAATTTTGAATTGTTACTATAATAATAATAATAATAATAATAATCATTTATTCATGTTAAGTATAAATACAAAGTTGGTGAAACTTATGTGGCTAAAAAGTTATACAAAAATATATATTGTGCATCTGTTGCCGAACTAGGTTCATCACCTGTGTTTCAGCGTACAGCGCTCTCCCCATGGTTTCTATTATTTTAATAGCCTCATGCATATTTATACGAGTACTATATTATAATGTTACTTTAATATTAAATAACCTTAGTTTTAGATGACTTAAAAACTAAATAAATACATTCTTTCCTGACTTAGAAATAATTATTTATAGCGGAGCCTATTATTGTTCGTGTTCATGTATGGTGATCCTCTCTATGTGTATTGTGTAAGTGCGTGTGTGAATGTGAGAGGGTGTGAGTTGTGAAGGTTACTTGAGTAATATAAGTATAATAAACATAAATAAGAAATCAGCTAACTCCTATCGGCTTGTAAAAATAGTTCGTATGAATCAAATTATATATTTAAACGTGATACAACAATAAATATTAGGATATATTAATAGGGAAGAGAATGATTGGGTTGTCGTAGTAATAAACTATAAAAGTAGAGATTTAAGCTATTTTATTACGGTCAGAAGATCTTCAGTTTGGTCATAAGATAGTGAATTTAACCAAGATGTGACTTTTACTTTAACTTCGTGTTTTGGCAATTTATAAATATTAAGTATTCTGTTTACTTTGTTGTAGAGAAAAGGGCCGAGAAACTGTGTAAATCGTTTTATAAACACTGTACGGAATCGTTCCCTTTGGATACAAACATCGTATTTTCTTCGCTTTGTTTGTACTAGTGAATTACACTTTAAACTTTTATGTTGCCTAAGTATAATACTTAGGATAAACAGTTGTCGAACGGTGAGAACATCACAATCTCTATACAGAAGGGCAGTTGGGAATAAAAATGATCGCCCAGTGCTAACTTTGAGGACGGCTCGCTGAGAAATCTCCAAAGGAAGCATGTTAGTTTTTGGTGCGCCGCCCCATGATGAAATACAATAATTTATTAGGGATTGGCAAAGTGCTAAATATATTTGTCTGATAAGATTCGAATCTGCAATAGGCTTAAGTTTTTTGAATATATATAATGTTTTGCGAATTCTCCCACTCAGGTTTATAAAATATATATATATATACTAAATAGTATATGTATGCACAAGAAAAAATATAGATGTGTTACAGATTTTCTAAAGCCAGGAAGGACCTGGCTCTTGAGATACAGGCCACCAGCCTAGTTTTAAAGTCATAGACTCATCATAAATGTATCACAATAAGGAGGAATAAAATTAATTTGTATTTCTATAAAATTATTTGATTTTTTAGAAGTAAAATTATTTTTAATAAAATACACTAAAAATCTGCCCAGATCTTTTTGGAATTTTACGTGGTCTTGATAAGTATTTATAGAATGATACATTTTCAGGACAAGATTTTTTAGTAAACACACTGTTTGTTTGTTATTGTCTACGTTTTAAATATTTCAGGCAAGCTTCGATAAGGTGGGCAAAATTGAGATTGGGCGATAGTTTGCTAAAACTTTAAATAATCCTTATGTTGAATATATGGTGGACTGGAAAACAAATATTTAAGAATGTATGGTGAAACATTATTAACTCCAGCGCCCTTAGTAGGATCGAGCGTACGTAGTTCCGATTTGATATACATTTGATTATAGTAAAACAAACATCACTGATAATTAAATCTGACGTGTGGTTATCTTCAAAAATATAAAATTTACTATCTGCATTATAACCGTCGGTAACAGTAGAGGATTCAAATACTGATTGGAACTGATTCGAGTAAATGTTATATCTACTGGATCACTTGCTGTTTTTGGAGCACCCATCTTCCAAGCAGTTTCTGCCCTACCCCTAGAGTGTTTTTTATAAGATGGAGACGCGGAGCGGCGCAAGTCTACTGCGAAGGTGTAGCGAGTAAGCTGCGATAAGGTTACGAGAAGACTAAAGCTGCGTACCCACAGCGCCGGAGCTGTCATAGAATTACTTCACTTCTAATAAGATATTTGTCTCTAAGCCTAACCATTTTTTGCTGACGTTTTTGTGCTTGTGATTTATGAATAATTATTTTCATGACGAAGAAGCTAATTTTGGGAAATTTCATTAGTATTAAAAAAAAAACTATAGGTTTCTGTAACGCCCTTCCATCAATGGGGAATATTCCGTCTCTCTCCCCCTCCCCATTGCACAAAATATATACATATATACCACCCCTTCCTATAGTACATAACTATCTATACCGATTCTAGTCCTTCCAGTACTTCATCTTGTAACTTTAAAGGATTTATTCTAGGAATTTTGTATTTGGTGAAAAATTATCTAATACCCAAGTTCAATGACTATTACTGCTAAAGTAATAAAGTTATCTTAACCGCTATAATTTTCCTTGAAAGTTCATGAACTGCACTATCATCATGAATTTTTTCAAACTTTTCAAGCCAGCAGGTTTAGGTTTAGAGGGGGGGGGACGCCCTACTGGAACAAAAATTTGCACTTTAAAGTTGATTATTTCGTAAATGGAGCTTTAAATCGAAAAATGGTGTTAGCAACCCCTTAATCATTTTAAAATACCTATTGAATGATACCCCATTCGATGGGATAAACGACGAAAAAAAAATTCATACGCACAACACTTGTATGGGAGCTACCCTAAAAAAAAATATTTTTCGAAATTTTATTTTACCACTTTGTCGGCGTGGTAAGTTTACATACCCGTACAAAATTGCAGCTTTCTAGTACAAACGGTCTCTTAGCAAAACCTTGGACAGACGGACAGACAGACGGACATGGCGAATCAAAAAAAGCGTGAAGAGATTTTTTCAGAGTCGGCAACGCGCGATTGATACCCCTGGTGTTGCGTCCATAGGCAACGGTATCTACTTACCATCAGACGGGTCGTATGGTTGTTTTCCATCTTAGTGGTATAAAAAACAAGTATCATTAATATATAATATATATACATTAACTGGTTATCCAGTCGAGGTGTGTTACACCAATCAAACTAAAACTTACCTGTTGCGAACAAGTACAAAGCCAAAGAAAAATAGTAAAGATAAACAAATATAGGTGTCACGAGTAAACAAATAATGGCTCAGTGACAAGGACTACAGACTGCCACAGATCCAGTCGCGGGTTTGAAGCAAAGCAATGGTTGTAGGATATTTTGCGAATGCCTACAGCTACCACTAGCAAGTAGAAAATGTATCTACAAACACTGTGTTTCAGCAGCTGTCCTTAAGAGGCAGTACCCAAACCATATACATATAGGCTTAGGCTGTTTAACATCTACGACCACATCATCTCTTAACAACAGTAATTAAAGTGTATATAGTCAGGTCAAGGAACTCACTGTTTATAAAAACTGGCCACTGTGAGTCAGACCTCGCTCTTTTAGGGTTCAGCATTGCAACAACCCGTTAAAGAAACAATTAACGTGTGCTTGTTTGGTTCACACCGATTAGTTCACATTATATATTAGCGCCTTCTGTATTTGAAGTATGTACCATATAAAATAGATTATTTGGTACATATACTACTAATAAAAGAAAAAGTCGAAAATCTTTCGCCAAGGACCTAACGGTGTGTTCCGGCTGCTGTCCTTGAGAGCCAGTAATTCTAGGTTCTAAGCCTGTTAACACCTTCAATCGAGGTGAGATTGTGGTCAAAGGCTATCAGCAATAAAACAAAATACGTCTTGGGGATCACAGTGTACGATGGCAATTTTTCAGAAAACGCTGCTGCTCACCTTCTGATGCAGATATCTTCATAATCTCGCCTGATGGTAAGTGATGATGTGGTCGAAGGTGTTACAAGCTTAACCTAGAATTACTGGCTCTTAAGGACAACTGCCTGAACACACCGTTAGGTGCTTGGCAACAGATTTTCTACTTAGTGGTGGTCGCTAGCCAGGCGGGCATTCGCAAAATGCCCTTAAAACATGCGCTATGTGTAAAGTTCAAGCCTGCGGCAGGATTTGAACCATGGACCTGCTGCGCGGCAGTCCATAGCCAATGCTACTGAGCCACTACTGCTTCTTGGTGGGTAAACAATGTAGTATAACTAGAATTCTTATAAATTCGCGGCATGCAGATGCCATGGTTGCTAAAAACAGCCTGCCAACCCAGTTAGACTGTCAAATATAAATACTAAAGCAGTACGAACAAAACAAAGTCCTAAAACAGTATCAGGTGCGCTCCAGTGTTGGGAAGGTGGCATCGACCGAAATTATGACACTCGTTGATTTATACCGTAAGATCTAACTGCGCTGTTTTCGTGCGGTTTGAATTTGAGGACGCGATTTTCAGTCGCACAATATCTCATTAATATCTCAAAAGAACGGTTTAATATTGTAATGACTCCCAGGTATGGAGTTTTAGGATTCCCTAATATAAGAATATATTTTTTCCTACAAGAAGCCATATAAATTATAAAATTTAAACCTTGTAAATTATATATTAAAAGGACACTATCAAAACAATTAAATAAAAAAATCCATAATTGTTTTGATGTTTTGAAAGTGTCTTGAATAGCATCAACAACATCAGCCGGAACACGTTTACTATTGAACATAAGCCTCCACCATATACCTAATTAGTTATGCATACCACCAATATCCTTACATATCAGCTTCCATTTATGGTAAAAACTAAAACCACTTTCAAAACATTCTGAGTTTTTGCTCTCCCAGATATTCTACGGATAAATTATTTTTATTTAATATACGTTAACGTATACAATGTACATGTGTGCAAAACAAATATACGCAATATTTATATAGCGTATTAATTGAAGTGAAAAATGTATTTTTATAATAAATGCATATTAAAATGGGCTTTTTAAGAACGGAATAATCTTTCAAGTATTGTATTGTATCACATGGTCGCTACATATTAATTAGAAATAAAATGTGATTTTATACAATTTACTATACTTGACAAAGCAAAATTTTAGAACTGTATTCATAATTTTATTATAGCAAGAGATAATTTTATGGTATCGTGTTTTCAGATCAAGCATATTATATATTATATCTTCTAGAATATTTTATATTTTAAAGATTCTCATTTTTTTCGTCTGTATTTTTTTTAAACTCTCTTCACCTTATGTCAAATTTGAAGACATAAAGTGATTATGTACTGATGAATTGAATCGGAAAAATATCGCCCCAGGATTATTATGAAGCAGTGGTGGCTCAGTGGCATTGGTTATGGACTGCCACGCAGCAGGTCCATGGTTCGAATCCCGCCGCGGGCTTAAGAGCCACCGCATGGTGGAAGGGCATTTTGCGAATGCCCCCCTGGCAAGCGACCATTAAGTAGAAAATCTGTCGCCAAGCACCTAACGTGTGTTCCGGCAATTGTCTTTGAGAGCCAGTAATTGCAGGTTAAGCCTTCGACCACATCATCACTTAACTTCAGCTGAGATTGTGGTCAATGGCTTACCTATCAACAATAAAATATTAAAACTCGTTAGTTTTGCAGTTCAGTACTACTGCCGCAGAGATCTTAGTTCAGACAGACTAGGGGTCTTGTGGCCAACTTTTTCAAATGTGCTTAATGTCATATGATAAGTATTATAACCCTTTCTTCCCTATTATAACATAGACGGCAAGGTACTTACAACCCACTAGATTAAACCTGTAGCACCTATAGTAATAAAACACCAGTTTTGCTTAAATATCCCAAAACCTCTAAAAATGTAAGGTTACCAAAACCAAATAAAGTGAAGTCATGTAAACAATTAACCAAGTATTCTTAGACGCACGACAATCAACCATAAAATTAGACACCACGGTGACGCAACCCGCTTTATCTCAACCGGTGAACGTAGAACGTCCCATAAATTACACGTTCCCTTCCTGTATATCTACAGTACCTACAGTTGTTCTTGCCCTCATAATGACGTTCGTATTACCAGTAAGATAACTTATGATGTTAAAAAGTTCTCATTCTCGTTTTAGCCTGTTGAACATCATCGACAATATCACCTTGTTCTAAAAGTATGGTATACTGTGTAGGAGTGTATTCCATGTTTGTAACTGGTTTTAAGAACAATTAAACAGTGTTCTCGGCAGGGCAACTATCACGCTTAAGTAGGAGCTCTTAATCCAAGAACCTTACTGATTATTATTACGCTATATACTATGCTAACCTCGGCATGGGTTAAATATTTGAGCCGTTTGGTGTGGAGACGATTGGTCCGTGGGAACCGGGAGCTAATCGTATTTTCCAAAATTTATCAGAGCACTTGGTCGATGCGATGCGTGATCTAAATGCTGGCACCTATTTAGCTCCACGAATAAGCATTGGAAATGCTGCCAGCATGCTGGGCACGCTTGCAACCGGTAGTGGACTGGAGCATTTTGTCTGCCTCTGAGTCTGCATTGACTTGTAGGTTGTCTAAATGCTTTTATTGTAGTATCTGTAGTGTAGTATATAGTTGGTAGTATTTAGTTAATAAAGGCACACCGCCGGTAAAAAAAAAAGAACCTTATTATAGTTAGGGTTGTTTGTTGCAGTTTATTAAAAGATGTTATGACTGGCTAGCCTAGACCTATGGTTAAGACAAACTAGCTGAAGATCTCTAGATTTAAGGACCTTGAAGTATGAAAGTTTGAAATGTAATTGATATCATAAATATTTTTAAAAACTCATTAAATTAATTACACTTCTTACGGGTTTCTTCTATTTTTGCCGGTTTTAGGGTAACTTATGGAATCATGTGCTGAATAAATGTAATCAGTTAAATAATATGAATAGGAGTTATATAACATTTCAAGCTATTATTTTGAACTCGCAAATACCATCATCATGTAGAACCAAATCTTTCTACAAGCGCAATAAAACTGTCAACAATTTTAATATTGTTATGTTTGCAATAACGCCAGCTATGCTGATTACATACGGTGGATGGACGCGGGTTCGAATATCGCACATGACTTAAATTTTTCGGTATCGGAAATCTATATTTCGTTATATCAAATATGTTAAATGTATTTTAAGAAACAATGAATAATGTAATGAAAAATAAAAAAAAATACTTAATAAAATACACAGTTCCACCCATTTATTGTGCTAAGCCGGCGTGATGTTAAAAACGCCACGTGGCCCAACAAGAAGAATTTCCGACGCATCTTGATTCTAAACGAAGCATCATCAAGAGATCTTGACTTTTGGAGCGCACGATCGATTCATGCGGAATTATGACTTGATGTATTTATAATATATACAAATATGTCTTTTCAGAACATCCTTAAACAAGGGTTGAACAACAGTACCTTTCGCTAAATACGTAAATTAAGCATGCCTGTCCAGAACTAACAGTCGCTGCGGCCGAAATTAGTCAGGATTACATCATCATCATCATCATCATCATATATACCAATAATATTATAAAGAGGAAATATTTGTATTTTTGTATGCAACATATAAACTTAAAAACGACTCGACCGATTTGGATGAAATTTGGTATGGAAATAGTAAGAGGCCAAAGAAAGGAAATAGGATAGTTTTTAGGTATCTACCTGTGCAAAGGTTTTGTGTGATAACAGATAAACGGGCGGGCGGAGCCGCGGCCGGAAAGCTAGTATATACAAATTTATCAAGTGATTTACCAAAATGTAAGTTTAATTCATATTCAAATTCATTTATTTCGAGCTACTTAGGACTCATATCATAGACATAATCACATATTTTAACAGAATTGAAAAATAGTAAGGAATTGAAATTGTAATATAACTAAAATAATAATTAATAATAAAATAAATACTATAAATACACATCCAGAAGGAAAAAAAATAAAAATGTAAATAAATTTATAACATACTTACCTACTTATATTATAATAAATTTATAATATAAGTAGGTATGTCATGTTAATAATCATAAAAAAATTAATTTAAACAAAAGTAGTCGTCTGTCATGGAATGAAGGAGCATGACTATCACAACAATGTCTAATAAAAAATATTTAAAAAAGACAACATTAATATTAAAGACAACATTAATATTAAATATTTATTATTAAATATTAATGTTGTCAACATTAACATTAATATTAAATATTAATGTTGTCCTAAAATATTGTTATTATTACTTTGATGTTTGAAAAAATATGCCCTTACTTGTGTTTCTGTTTAATATGTACTGCGCTTACACAAATTATAACAACGGATGATAGAAACGACCAAGTAGGCGTTTGTTTGTATGGAACATGGTAACATATTTGATAGGGAGTGTAGAACATGATGATGGTAATAATTGTACCAATATTAAATGCCTAAATTAATAATGATTAGATTTAGAGGTTACTGTGCGGAAATCCATATTTAATAATACCAATTATGTTAAAAATATCGTCAAAACCTCCTCAGGATGCACCGTGTAGAAGCGAAACACTTCTAAAATTCTTCCAGTTTGGTTTAGTGACGTTTGTAACAGCACGTCGGCTTAACAGGAAAATTTGGCGGAATTGTCACTAGATATATTTTTAAGTGTTTTACTAAAATATTAATTTAATGTTTTCTTATATATTTCTTAAATATTTGTCATATATTAATATTAATATAATAATGGTTCTCAAACAATTTATCAAACACACAACTGGCCAAGTGTAAATCGTTCTTCATTCCTGGTGGTTAGGCTTTTGGTTAGCAACAACCCGTAAAAATGTTTGTTGTTCTTGGTGACAGTTTCAAAATATGGGTACATAATATAAAAAAGTCAGTTTCAGTTTTGGGATAGACCTTATAACAAAAAGTGTCCAATATGGACAAACCCAACGAACCCACATTTTTTGTTATTAAAAAAAACTATTGTACTCTAACTAACTATTTGAACTACACGATGGTACCCTACATAGAATGGTTCAAGAAAGGTATTTTCCAGCTACCCTCTTATATTAAAGCTCCCCGAAAAATAATTTATTTGAATTTCTAATTCAATACTTATTTTTTTCTCAACTTTGGATAAAATAAAATGTCAGGTTTGTATAACAGGGATCTGTTTTGTCCTTAGGGTAAGGAACCATAAAAAGAGAGAGTCCAGTACGGACATCAACGTTATATGAATTCTTTTATTAATTTCTACCTGCCATGTTTTCAAACTGGCTCCAAAATGAACGTCTATTAACTCGGTTTCCTTCCTTTCTGTGTATCCAAAATTTAATTATAGAACGTTACCGCTGGAAGCTTCATTCATTAAGTTAATAAAGAGATGAAATAAGCCTTTAATAGTAATCTTTATTTTCGGTTTCATTTTAGGATGTTAATTTCAAAAGAATTAACATATTGTAACGTTTATTTAGCTAATACATAAAGTGTAATGAACAACATGCTCATTGTAATTCTTTGAACTTATTATAAGCCTTTTAAGTTATGTAAGGCTTTTTTGCTAAGCTTTAATAAAATAAGCAGAAATATAGGGCTTCATAAGGTCATATTTCAAACTTATGCATGCAAATTTTCGAACAATTTTGAAGCAATGATGGCTCAGTGACATTGGCTATGGACTGCCGTGCAGCAGGTCCATGGTTCGAATCCCGCGGCAGGCTTGAGCTACACCGCATGGTGGAAGGGCATGTTGCTAATGCTCGTCTGGCTAGCGACCACCCTCGAGTACAACATCTGTCGCCAAGCACCTAACGATGTGTTCCGGAAGCAGTCCTTGAGAGCCAGTGACAATACAGGCACATGAGATTTAACAAATATTTCTCAAGGTGACGGGTGCAGTGCAATTCGTGACTTGTGATGAAATGCATCTGTTATAGGCAGAGGTTAGCCCGCTTAACATCAGGTGGGCCTCGTGCTTGTTCCGTCACAAAAACATAAAAAAATAATAATAATAATGATTGTAAGTAGAGTAGTAATACCATTCATGTCTAGAAATTAAATTGTTAATGTTTTTTCTTTCTTGTTGGAATTTCCCTGATTTTTCATAGGTATGGCTATATAAAACTTTAACTGTGTTTAATAACCGGCTGTACTCACACTGGTTGGGATAGTCAAGCTGTGTTTTGGGCACAGAAAAGAGAATGTATGTTTCTCTATGGTTTTGGGCATTATCAATGTCCTTCATCAGGTAAAATCATGCGTCGAAATCGCGGCGACGAACAACGTCAGTACAACATAGTTAAAAAACAACGAAAATCCCGAGAAATTTTAAGTTAAATTTGTACTGACTTTTGCCTATTCCACTTCAGGTGCGGCAATATCCCGTCTAGTTTGGGCTTTGATCATTGTGATAGGTCAAATAGTTTAGTTAAACGATCTCTGATAGAAGGGGGTCTTGGCACTGCTCTTCCGAAACTAATATTGCCCAAAATAATGAGTTGGTGGAACATATTGATTACCTGTATGAACCTCTTTTTATTCTCTGGCTCTTTAATATCTTATTCAATGAAAAAGTAATTTGTAAAGAAAAAAACAGCCAAGCGGTAATACGCCTCACGAATTGAGGTTTTCGTACTAGCAATGATGGCCGAGCGATAATAGCTACGGCTGCCGCACAGCAGGTTCATTGTTCGAATCCCGCCGCGGGCTAGAGATTCACCGCATGGTGGAAGGTCATTTTGCGAATGCTTGGCTGGCTAGCGATCACCCTCAAGCAGAAAATCTGTCGCCAAGCACCTAACGGTGTGTTCCGGCAGCAGTCCTGTAGAGGCAGTGAAATTACAGGCACATGAGACTGATGACGACTATGTCTCAAAGTGACGGGCGCAATGCAACTCGTGACTTGTGATGAAATGCATCTGTTATAGGCAGAGGTTAGTCCGCTTAACACCGGGTCAAAGGTGGCTCTGGAGGGCTTTGAGTTTGTTCCGTCACAATAACATAAAAAAAAACCCACACTTGGTAGGCGTCTTGGGGATCGTAGTGTAAAATGGTCTTTAGAAGGCGCTGGTGCCCACCTTTCAGTATTTTCCCTTAGTTGCCTCTAACGACACCCAGGGTTAGAGATGGGGAATGACATTTTAGCCCGGCACCCCACATGCCTGTGAATTGATTATTATATTTTTATATATTACACTTTCACTGAAAATATTCGATGTGTAATAAAACAAACATTTACGAATTATTTAAAAATCATAAAATCGACTGTAATAATTAAAATCGTAAAACATTCTATAATTCTATTGAAATTAAAACTGAAAGATATATATATTTAAACAATCGTTTTTTAAAGCCCTTCATTTTGAAAAAAAAAAATATCTTACATTACGGCGTCTAAAATCAGCTAGTTTGTTTATATTTTTAATGTACCTAGTGTCACTTGCGCTATTAAGACGAATCTAACGATATCGCACACACTAAAATCTTTGAGGTCATTTAGAAGATATCGTGGTATAAGGAAACTCAAAAACAAATCCATCCATACATACATGGACCCTGAAAACGTAACACTTTTTTTGGGTATTCGTGTAAAAATAGTCATACACATAGAAACCCGAGAAATACTTAGTAATGTATGTTAAAATCCCGTTGGATATCATTAGAAACCATCCGAGTTAATCTAATCCACCCACATAATTGGGTATCTGTCCGTCTGGTGCGATGGACGTAATAAGGGATGATGGCGGGGCTGGATATGTAAGCAGAAATATAGGTGTTTTTTATGCCTTTGACCTCTATCTCACCTGTCACCACACCTTCAACCACATCATGTCATCTCATGGTAAGCATGATGTGGTTGAAGGTGTTGTTCGAGCTAACCTAGAATTACTCTCTCTCAAGGACAGCTGCCGGAACACGCAAATTTTCTACATCAGGGTGGTTGCTAGCCAGGCGGGCATTCGCAAACTGCCCTACCACCATGCTATGAAGACTGCTTAACGTGCTCTCCAAAGCACGAAAGCACTCAGTAGTAATGTCACTAGCGGTCACCCATATAGCACATGACCGCGGCGGAGGTTTCTTAACTTTGTTGATCGGTTAAGAACGGCTAAGCAAACTTCGCTATGAGCGCTTCAAAAAACTATTGTTGTAGCATTGTAATGTTTAATGAATAGATCAGGCGTTACTTTGCGGAAATTCATATTAAAAATAATAATCTTTTTCGATCGTGCACTTGAAGAGTCAAGATCTCTTGAAGATGCTTTGTGCGAACGCGTCGAAAATTCTTCCGGTTTGGCTGCGTCACGTCGGCGTAACAGGAAAATAAGGCGAAATTGTAAGTAGATATTTTTTTATATTATCTAAGCATTTTTAATAATAACAAATATTTTAAAAATATTTTATGAAAACATCAAATTAATATTTTCAAAAAATACTTAAAAAATACAAAAATATATCTAGTGACAATTCCGCCTAATTTTCCTGTTAAGCCGACGTGACGTCACAAACGCCACGCAGCCAAACCGGAAGAATTTTCAAAAATTCTAAATAAATTTCTAAAATATTTTAATATACTGGTTATTATTGTAATTATTACATTAACACCTGCTGAGCGAATAAGCTTACAAAATTACCACAAAAGGATTTTTTATCGCTCGTCATTAAAAATTTTCCTTTCGTTCTATTTTGTAGCTATTGTTGTCTCAGACGTATAAAACTGGTATTCTTATTGTATTTATTTCATAGCCTGTGAAACTGTTGTGGTCCGTATTGTCAGTATTTTACATTATTTTCTGTTGTTAGTTATTTAATAGGACATTGTACACCAGGAAAACAATTATCAAGTTTCATTTAAGCCTTCCACTGTGCATCGGGCTTAAACATACTCGAAAACAGAAATAGAACTTTCTCCCGATTGATACATAGTGCTTTATAATAAACGTACGAGGAAAATAAATTCATTATAAGTTTTCTCGTATTTGTTCCGAGACTACTCAGGAAGCAAGTTATTTATGACTTCTTGAGTTGTATTTTTAATTTCAGGTGGCGTCTACATTATAAAATTTCACTTTCACTATCAGATGAAATTTTGGAAAATTATATAAAATACCTAATTAAAGGCTGTTCAATTATCAAATTAGGTTAATCAAAATCTAACAAAACAAAATAAATTATCACGCTTTTTTTTCCTAATGCAGAAAAAAGTTGCCAACCTCCTTTCATTGAACATCGATTACCAAAAAAAAACACCTCTTTTTTCTAATTATTTGAGATTTAACGCTTGTGTTTTTTAATGTTCGCAACTTAAAAAAAACGAGCGCTCGTGGGGAGGTATGGACTTCTCATACGACATTTCTTCACTGCTACGGAGGGCAGGAATGAAAATCTATATAACTTTTCCTGCCGTACATTCATATGGAGAAATTACGTGCTTCATAACACGTTTTTGAACGAGCAATAACACACTTTTTGAGTGGGTGTGGTATAAAATCTATTTTTATATGATTGTGACTGAAAAAAACACGAGGTACATCAGGTGTTAAGCGGTAGCCTCTCCTATAGCAATGTGCTATAGGGCGCTCTGCGTAGCAGAGCCACGGAGAGCACCCGTCACCCTGGACTCATGTGACTGTAATTTCACCAGCGCGGCCCGGCGTCCATACTTTTCAAACCAAAACACAGCAATGCAAACATTACTGCTTGGCGCATGGCGGTACAAATATTTATGAATGTTGATATCGGCATTTTCTTCTTTTTCCTTATATCTGAAATTAGTATGGTATACATAAAAAATAACAACTAGAAATATACCGTCCTACAGTATAAATAGACTCCTTATACTGCTATACAGAAGACATGATAATTAACAGGAAAATTGCTACACATCATAATTAAAACAGATAATAAATACTTTAAATTAGAAGCAATGATGACCGAGCGGTAATAGCTATGGACTGCCGTGCTGTAGGTCCATGTTTCGATCCCCGCCGCCGGCTTGAGCTTCACCGCATGGTGGAAGAGAATTTTGCGAATGCTCGCCTGGGTAGCTACCATCTTCAAGTAGAAAATCTGTTGCCTAGCATCTGCAGTGTGTTTTGACAGTCATTTAAAGCCAGTAAAATTACATTACAGGCACATGATGAGACTTAGCACAGTTTAACACAGTTTGTTGGGTGACCGGCGCAGTGCAATTCGTCACTTGTGACGAAAAGCATCTGTTATAGTCAGAGTTTAGTACGCCTAACATCAGATGGGCCTCGTGTTTGTTCCGTCGCAATCATACTAATGCATAAAAGATAAGAATAAAATGTACCTACATAATGCGATAATATATTTACTGCATGATGCATGGAAGCCTGCCTCGAACTTGACTGCCATTTGATTCAACAAAATCCTCTTCTTTTTGGCATAACTTCATATATATACGTATTTATCTCACATAGAACTAAATGTCCCGTGAGGTGCTGGGCTAGAATGTCACCTCCCCATCTCTACCCGTGGGTGTCGTAAGAGGCGACTAAGGGTAACACACCAGAAGGTGGGCAGCAGCGTTTTCTGAGGAACTGATATCTCACACTGCAATCCCCAAGACGCTACCAAGCGTGGGGATTATGTCAAATCCCCCTATAATGGAGGAGACTGAGTTCAGCAGTATACAATGCATCTTTTTCTGTGTCTTCATTGTACATTTACAAAATAATGATTTTGTAAAAAAAATTACGATATCTCTTTGAAAACAAAGCAATGTAATAAAAAGAGCTTGTCCGAGTAGGTATCCTCATGAATTGTTCACGCCAATTGAACGATTACAGCTGACCAAACGAAATGCTAATTGTATGGCAATTCGAGTGTATAATACTTTACCTGATAAAGGGAGCTGCTTCAAATTTTTTAAATAAAATGTTATTTGACTTATTATTACAAAAATGTTACTACTAGATCAAGGACTTCTTAGAAGATAAAAAACAAAATAAGTATCGATTCTGACATAAATTTAACAAAACATCTTATTTATACAGACATATCTACATATATTCACGTTTCGCCAATTGGGTGTTCGTTCTATTGGTTGGAATAGGGGGCGAGCCATTCACCGGGCACAGTTTCGGGGTCGTACAATATGTTTTCTCTTACACACTGGACGAAACACAAGAACATATTGTATGAAACTCTGGCAGGGTTCTAAGATTGTATACAGCCTTGTTGTGCATCTAATGCACACAACACTCTTCTTACATACACGTGAAAAGTGGCATGCTGCGCATTTGGCGCACATTTCCCTTAGTCGCTTCTTACGAAACCCCAAAAAAAATAGAGGGTGACATTCTAACTTGGCAACCCACGGGCACGGGTAAACTACTCTTTACTCAAAAAATTGCAATATTCTACTAAATATTAATATTTTGTTATATAATATTTTGAAGCGCTCGTAGCGAAGTTTACTTAGCTGTTCTCAACCGATCAGCAAAGTTAAGCAACGTCGCGCGCGGTCAGGAGTTGGATGGGTGACCGCTAGTGACATTATTACTGAGCGTTTCCGTGCTTCGGAGGGCACGTTAAGCCGTCGGTCCCGGTTGTCGTCTTAGGATGGCAGTCGTTATAGCATGGTGGTAGGGCATTTTGTGAATGCCCGCCTGGCTAGCTACCACCCTCAAGTAGAAAGTCTGTCGCCAAGCACCTAACGGTGTGTTCCGGCAGCTGTCCTTGAGAGCCAGTACTTCTAGGTTAGCCTGAACAACATCTTCGACCACATCATCACTTACCATCAGGTGAGATAGTGGTCAAAGGCTAACCTATCAGGCATAAAAAAAAAAAAAAAAAAAAAAAAAATTTTTTTTAATATAAATGAAGTAACTTCACGAGAGAATAAACAATATTAAAGTGAAGTGTGCTACCGTTTAAAAATGTTGGACTTTTATTTATGTAAAAAAAAACTTAATTATTAATTCTACATTAAAAAAAATTAAGATAACAAAATGAAATAATTAAGATAAATCTATTTTGGGACTGGCCCCCAACATAGTCCTTGGATACGCCCCCATCCACTGGTATTATCTTCGAGATCTTGAATCCAGCTATCGTCTCGCAATAATCTACCATTGTGTCGGCTAGAATTATGGGAGGTATTAAATGTATCTGTGCCCACCTTTGTACCCATTCGTAATATAGACGTTGAGGTAATTGAGAGACTTCCTTCTATTTGGTAAAATAAGTTATTTTAAATTTAACGTAGTCGTAATAGAAAAATGCCAAACTGAGGGCGTAGGACGGAAAGATTTCATATCCTTGCGACGTAAATTGCAGAACTACGCACTTAAACAATATTTTTTAAGTATAGTCTATTTGTTCTTATTTTCATATAAGTAATTGTATCAAACTTTTATTTAACTTTCATGATTACATATTTCCTGAATTAGGTATATTTATATGTTAATATATATGTGGATACATTTTTCAAATACCTACAAAATCACAAAATTACTATAGGAAAAATTATAGTCATGTGCGAGATTCTGTAATGTACCTAGTCCGCAGAGCATGCGTTATTGCAAAAATAAAAATATGAAAACTATAGGGTCGCGTCATCGTCATGTTAAAGCTAATTGTAAAAAAATATATTGTTTGTAGTACAACGTAGGTTGAACTATTGATGGTTATTGGTATATACGATGGTTAAAGAGCGAGAAGGCAAATTAGAGTTATGAGTCATATGTCATGTTAGCTTAAGCGGTCAGAGAATACTCCGGCTCTAGGGCTGGATGGCGCGGGTTCGAATCCCGCAAATAATATGTGCACACATACTATATTATAGTAATTAATCGTGTCGTCATTTTGTGATTATTAAATGTATAATCCACAGAGTATGCGTTCTTACAAAATTCAAAATTTTATATACCCAGTTGTCTGTATTTATTGATGGAAAACCGTTTCTAAGGATAATTTATATTTTTCTATTTGGTTGGTAGATTCAGTTATGTATGTGAATCCTAATTTAAGATCACACTAATATTATAAAATCAAAAATTTGTCACGCAATATATAGGTATGTTTGTAGCTCCTTCACGTGGAAACCACTTGGCCGATTTGGATGAAACTTAGATTATCTATAGTTTGGATCCTAAATTAATACTCCTACGCAGGCGGAACCGTGGGATGCAGTCCACGTAAACTAAGAAAATAGAAATTGAGTGCATGCACGCAAAATTTCATGGAGTGAAGTTTTCAAGTCAAAATATACCAAACTGCCTTTGTATAGAAAGTACACGCACCTAATATCATTTAAGTATAGTTTAAAACAAAAAATATGAGTACAAAGTAGTCCATAATGTTTATTATCACAAAATTACATTACATAGAAACTGTACTGTACTGTATCAGCCGGATCGTCCACTGCTGAACACAGCCTCCCCTATTAAGGGGGTAGTTGCCATAATCCCCACGCTTGGCAGGCGGCTTGGGGATCGCAGTGTAAGATGGCAGTTCTTTAGAAGGCGCTGCTGCCCACCTTCCAGTATTTTTCCCTCAGTCGCCTCTTACGACACCCACGGGATGATATGGGGAGGTGCAATTCTAACCCGGCACCCCACGGGGTACATAGAAACAATACCCATAAATTTAACTTCCAGTGTAGTGATGTCCTAGTGGCGTACCAACTTAAGGCCTATGGTTCTAATTCTGGCGTGGGCCTGACGTTCACCATATGGTGGAATGGTATTTTGTAAATAATCGTACTTGCCTAGCGAGCTTACCACCTTCAACAGATAAATAGTACAAGTTAAAATTGTCGGCAAGCACTTAATAGTGTGTTTTGATATTATGAGTCAGCACTACTAGTAATTCTAGGGAAAGCCTGTCCGTCATCCTCGACCGCATCATCACCTATCAACAGGTACAATAGAGCTCCAGGTTACTAATCAGATGTTTGTATTAAAATAGTCACTTATATAAAAATATTTGTCACACATCCAACTATGAAATGACTGAATAAGAATATTATAACAATATCAATGTTCGTTTTTATTAAGATTGTGAAGACTCTTTTCTGTGTTCCGAGCTCGAAACTAAACGCTAATAAAATTAAATACTTCACTTGCTGCAGCAATCGACGATACTTTTTCCATTTCTACCACATTATAGCAATTGTGGTTGAATGCGCTGGGAAAAATTAGAGAACATTTTAACAGAGTGGTGAAATAAAGTGCATGTTTTATTGTAATATGAACAGAATGGCGTGTGAAGTAAGTGTTATTTTGTCCATTCGGCATTTCATAACTAATTGTAATATTTTAGTAGGTAAAGTCAGTAAATTAGATGCTCAGATTAAATTTTTACAGGAAAGATGAAAGTATTAGGTTAACTAAAAATATACCGAATTTCGCTTAGTATGCCGTAAGGCTAGAAATCATATTTAGTAATAAAATGCTTATATTATGTATGATTAAGGTCAACCTGTAGCTATGAATTGGTAATCGTAATAACAAACACAACCTTAACAACGATTCCATTCAATCTATACAGTTTTCTGTACACTACGACAGATAAAGAAAGATCTTCATTTCGTTCTAATAAGGCTTCAACGAAATACGCTTTGTGTACCTATGTTGTTTTTCCTCGCTTTAAGGTAAAATATACGAAAATGTAGGTGACGGACACAAAAATATACTATTTAAATAAAACTAATTATAAACATAATATTTTTTAATAAGTATTAATACTGTAATAATCTAGTAACTAAATTACACGAACGACGCGACCTGGCAGAAGCTAATAAGCGAAACTATAGCCAACTGGCACAAGTGCTGCGATTGATTGGTACAACTCCTATATTTGATTTATTAGTTGGCTTGTCTTTAGAATCAGTATGCCATAATGAACCTTCATAAATGCAAAATAGAGAACTTAATTTGGTAATAATATTAAAACTTAAATTATTAATTACTCAAAAACTGTGGTCCCTGCAAAATAAGATTTCGTGTGGTTATTCAAAATAAATATTTAATAAAAATAAGATACAATGTCGCATATACCGATTCTAAAGTCCTTCCCATCATTTTATTTATTTGTATTGTATACTATCCAGCAATAAAACTTTTCTAACATTTGAAAACAAAAAAGGCAATCAATCTCTTCTTTTGAGAGGAAATTGAGAGCGATCCCGAGTTTTGTTGGAAACGAGATCTCAGGAGGGCTGACGATACAAAACAGTTAAATACCCGATCGAGTCACAGAATATATAATACCTACAATAAATAACGTACCCAAGCGTAATTAAATTCTTGTTCTTATTGATAATTACATTGAAATTAATCGATGAACGTTTACTCTTACTGGACATCAATTAAATTGGTGTTTATCCTTTAAGTACAATGTATTTGTTGTCGTCTACATGTTTCTATGTGTTCTGACTGTGTACTATCGTTCATGTAATGTTATAAGTTCAGTATCTGGTACATTATTTTCAATTTTCTTTTAAGAGTAGAGTTCACAAACATTCAGACATAGTTTCGTCATATTTTAAATACGAAGTGTTCAAACTCGGTGAAACTTTGCTTGTATGTCCTCGAGCCTAATATCTATGCTTCTAGTTTGCCTCGTGTAGTATGGGAATTGTATAAAGCATATATGTACATATGTAGGAAGCATAGATATTAGGCTCTGCAATATGCCAACAAAATTTTAAACTACGTTTGTATGGGAAACGCTCCGTGCACTCTACTCTTAATCATTGCTTATAAAATAAGTTTACTAGTGTACATAAATTCATTTGTTTTAACCACATACCAAGTTTATACGAAACGCTATTTTACTTCGTCCATGATAAATATTTTTTTTTTATTGTGACGGAACAACCACCTGATGTTAAGTGGACAAACCTCTGCCTACGACAGATGCATTTATTCAACGACGAATTGCACTGTGCCTGTCACACTGAGACGTACAGTTGTTAGGTCTCATATGCCTGAATTTTTACTGGCTCTCAAGGACTGCTAAAGATTTTCTACTGGAGGGTGGTCGCTAGCCAGGCGGGCATTCGCAAAAACCCTTCACCATGCAATGAAGCTCAAGCCCGCGGCGGGATTCGAACCATGGACCTGCTGCACGGCAGTCCATAGCCAATGCCACTGAGCATATATGATTATGATGAACTAATGTTAATTCATCATAATCATATAACTTGAAAATAATGGTTGTTAATACAATTTTAACTGCAATGTCTTTCCAGTTAAACTAAGCATGATCGTATGGGCTTAAAACTTGAAACATACTTTTGTAAATTCAACTCAGTAGATTTGCACAATAATTATAAATGATAAGAATTATAATCAATATGAAGAAAAATATATGATCTACCTATGTAAATTTTTACGATATTTTTGTCTAGTTCTATTAAATTAAACGACATTATTATACCCAAATAGTAAACTCAAAATTCCAAAACCCAGCAAAAACCTAAACTCAAAACCCAAGGTCACTTTCGCAATCAATATGGTGCTTGTCTGGATTTTGAAGGTGGAAAGATACATTTTCTGTTGGCTGATCGCCAGCTTTGGACACATCGTGACTCAACAGGTCCCGTCATATAAAGCCTTCGCTATTAAAGTGTCAGTTGGTCTTCCAATTTACCGACGTACATTCTTACTAATGCTTTAGACATCGATTAAATGATACTGATTTTTTTCTTAAGTCAATAACTTCGTCGTTTCTACAGATAGCAAACAGACCTGTTCAATACCTAGGACAAAATAAAAGGTTTGTCCGAGTTCCACACCCTCTCATTTCGACGTCTTATGTCATAGGTACTACCAAATAACAGGATGCCTATATTGATTTATTATGCTCGTCGCTTCGCGCAATCGTGACTCCCAGACAAAGGACTTCAAAACAATCAGAAACTGGTCGGAATCTTTCCGGTAAATAAAACGCGGGCCTTAGCCGGTTCCTAATAAATTAACATGGATAAAACTCGCGATAGTTTTCAAAGTGAAGTTTATATGTATTTATATAAGTGGCTATACATTTAGGGATTATTCCTGGAAAAACTTGAAACAAGTCAACTCCATGCGGATATAAGTATACGCACTTGAAACGGGGCCTGTGTGTTCACGGAGCTTGATGTTTTTCGGTTGCTCTGCTAGCTTCAAAGGATATGAAAATGATTTTGGAAATGCTTCTAACCTTTTATATGATAAAATAAGCAGTACTTATCATTTACTATATATTGATATTTGCTCGTAGGTTTGATGACTTTAGCCTCCCGAACAAGCCGGTTTCCAATAATGCTTCAGCACCGTAGCGCTCCGTCAGATTATGCAGAAGACTGAGGAGTACAATTGGACATAATGTCTTGCGTTTGTGGACTGCAAAAAAGCCTTCAATTGAATCAAAACCTGTGCGTGTTGCCAGTAATGACTAATGGCACTGAGATATATACCTCAATGTGACCTTTATGGCTCTACGGGCTATGGTGAGAGCTATGTAATGCTCGAAATTTCTTTACACGATATTTTATATAAATTCGGTACGAAGAAATTATCCGAAGAATATAAGTCACCGACATAGCTTTACATTTTCAAGTCGATTTTTTTTTAGTTATTTTCGAAAGCGATGTTGTTCTACGAAACTATTACCGATGAGGAAGAAAAGGTCTTAAGTGGTTATTGCTTTACAAGGGTAGACGAGATAGAGTTGATGTGTTTGATGTTTGAGGATCATTTCTTAATTAGATTTTTCTTGGCGTGACTAGTTCTGGATTCAACCACTTCATTATAAAACCAGTTCTAAGGAAGACTATTTCTGCTTTTGACCACTTCTTTATTTGGCCAACTCTTTAATTGACTAAGTTATGTATGATGTGCAAATTAATCAAATTTCTTAACCCCCTCCCCCCGCTAATTAGACTGACGACATCGTAAAACTTTTGGGTAGCCAATGGTTTCAAGTGACTAATAGCTGGTCATTGTGGCATCCTATGGCTTTTGTTCGTCTATACGGACGTAGTGGACATCTTCTGGCTGATAATAAACAATATGTCTTCCAAATTTCCCATCTGGAAACAACCGATGTTTGGAGAATTATATTAATTAAAGCTTATATTTAGTAATATGTAATCTTGAAAAATTAAAAAAAAATCTATACGAGTATGGACCAAGATTTGAGTATGTAATGTTGAAATGTTACTATAAATATATTTAAGAGGAAGATATGGAACCGTCCACAGACAAATTATTAGCCCAGAAACTAAATGTTACACATATCTACGAGTATATTACATTGTAAAGCAAATAATCAATTTGAAATTGTTATCTTAGTTTGGAATAAATTACTCATATAGCGTCTATTTTTCTCTCTGATAAAAAAAAAACGTAAAGAGTTCTCCGTGATATTCCTAAGTATGTCATTATCCCAGCCATTTTTGTCCTAAAGAAATATCGTAATAATGACGGGGTCAGAAAGCAGGGTACTTACTATAACAACCCACTCAACGGGAGAGCCCGTGATTAAAATCGTTTTATTCTCTCTCGTATAATGACCAAAGGCTCATTTTCAAGTATGATACTTTTTTTTTTTTTTTTTTTTTTTTTTTTTTTATGCCTAATAGGTTAGCCTTTGGCCACTATCTCACCTGATGGTAAGTGATGATGTGGTCGAAGATGTTGTTCAGGCTGACCTAGAAGTACTGGCTCTCAAGGACAGCTGCCGGAACACACCGTTAGGTGCTTGGCGACAGATTTTCTACTTGAGGGTGGTAGTTAGCCAGGCGGGCAATCGCAAAATGCCCTACCACCATGCTATAACGACTGCCATCCTAAGACAACAACCGGGACCGACGGCTTAACGTGCCCTCCGAAGCACGGAAACGCTCAGTAGTAATGTCACTAGCGGTCACCCATCCAACTCATGACCGCGCGCGACGTTGCTTAACTTTGCTGATCGGTTAAGAACAGGTAAGTAAACTTCGCTACGAGCGCTTCAATACTAATGTAATTATGGGATTTTCTTTATTTTATACCTAACTTTTAACAATTCGAAGCATTTGTGTGGCTTTCTTTATGCCCAAAGAGGAAACGAGTAAAGTATCTAACGGATAAAGGGTAATAGACCTACGGTATAAGTACTTGTATTGTTGGATGTCGATGCATGCCGATCTAGATAGCTCCTACCCTCATTTAAACAACGAGACATGTCCATCAAGCAAGTATCGGTGTGTCCAGTTTCAGTTTTACCAAATGCTAGCACATCATGTCGTATTGTCGAATATATTAGTGGTCAAGCCAATTTTACGTTGTTTTTCATAACTCTGATGCCATAATATGTAAAAAAAATATTCTAATGTCATGTTTAAGTTAGTCTAACTCTTTAACTTACCAACTTGTAAAAAAGCTTACAATAAACCTATAGGTACTTATATAGCAGCACGCATTATTTCGATTAACACCGTTAACATGCTTTAGAAAACCAAAATATCCAAACTCTAATAACTCGATTAAAGTTGTTATAAGCATCTTTAGTAAAATTGTTCGGCAAAACGCCTTGTTTTGACGTCCCTGCGTCTCCATTAACAACTCCTTCAAAATTCACGAGCACTCCCTTTCTGGGAATTTATTGTGACTTATAAATAAAGCTTTTGTGCTCGTTACTTACTTTGACTCTATAAAGTCTAGATTAAGATGTTTTCTAGAATTGTTAATTGAGACATAAATGTAACATGCTGGTTTGAAATAAAAATCATGGTAGTGCTTTATTGCATTTTGGACCTGTAATAACCAGAAGACTGTGATGTAAAAAGTTCTTAGGACCAAAATAGAAACAAGCACTCTTCTTCTCAGGCGACATATTGCAGTGGATTATAATATTATTATACACTGCAATATAATATTTTTATTTTTATTTTATTGCTGATAGGTAAGCCTTTGACCACAATCTCACCTGATGGTAAGTGATGATGTGGTCGAAAGTGTTAACCTAGAAGTATTGGCTCTCAAGTACAGCTACCGAAACACACCGTCAGGTGCTTGGCGACAGATTTTCTACTTGAGGGCGTCTGCTAGCCAGGCGTGCATTTGCATGCAAAATGCCTTTCCACTATGCGGTGAAGCTCAAGCCTGCGGTGGGATTCGAACCATGGCCTTGATGCGTGGCAGTCCATAGCCAAAGCCACTGAGCCATCTATGCTTCAAAATATTCAGTTGCAGATTTCAAGGTTCGAAAATTGTTAAAAAAAGACAAGAAATGTTTATTTTAGATTAAAAGGGGATTTCATTTGATTTCAAAACCACGTTCTCCAAATGACGGCCATTGAGTCTAACACTTTGAGTTTAGCATGTATGTTTCGAAAACGCGTTTACAGAGTGACTGGGAAAGCCCGAATAATTTCTTTAAGTTGTTTTACAAATAACATATTTTTATCAGGACATAATCTACGAATACCATAACGATTCTATAAGTGACAGCGTGCTTCAGACAGCGAAAATTCACTCGAAATAAACACTTCAACAGCAAAAGCGTGGTGCTCTCAACTCCACTTTTCCAAAACTATAAATAATTATTTTCGTTAAGCTTTTTTATCGTTCCATTGAAATTAATCGTTTTTTAAAGCCTTTTGATACCCGTAGGCTTGGAACAAAAATAAAAGAAATTTTGTCACTATTTGGAACCTAAAATCTGCCTGTATGTTTGAATTTGTTTTATATTTATACAATGTCACTTGTATCAAGACAAATCTAACGATAATCTCATCTCATTTGAAGCAATGATGGCCGAGCGGTAATAGCTATGGACTGCCGCGCCGCAGGTCCCTGGTTCGATCCCCACCGCCCGGCTTGAGCTTCACCGCATGGTGGAAGGGCTTTTTGCGATTGCCCGCCTGGCTAGCTACCACTCTCAAGTAGAAAATCTGTCGCTAAGTACCTAACGGTGTGTTCCGGCAGCAGTCCTTGAGAGCCAGTGAAAAAAATATATATATTAAAATCAGATAAACAGTTTAGAAGTTATGGTGAAAAAAAAACTCACAAACATACATACATGAACCATGAATACATAACACTCCTTTTTTGGGAAGTCGTGTAAAAACACTCTGTTTTTACACCCAAATATTGTTTAACAAAGTTAACTCATACCTGCTATTTCACTTGTATTATTATAAATATACTTGTGACAAAAACTGACACCGACCATAATCATGTGAAACACTAACCTATCCCGTGACAGGCAAAATTGGTATCCATCGCTGTTGGACGACAGATGGAACAGTTGGCACAATGGGTATACTTTTTGAGTGACATCGACAAGAGCAATTATGTAGCTACATTGTCTAATTACATTATACCTACCCGTAACTTTGTTGGGTTAATGAGTTAATTGAAACGCGTTGAAAACAGTCATAATACTTTTTATTATAATACCGTTTAGAAAAGTAGTATAATTTACATATAAAAAATGTTTTCGAGTACTTACTGCGAAATGTACGTATAACCTACATTAATAATATTAAGTAGTCAACGTTTTTTTTCTTTTTTATTGGTAACAACTGTATTTTAAGTAAAGAAGTAAGATTCATTGTAAGTTTTATATGATGAATAAAGTTATTATTATTGTTTACGCCATCTACAGGCATTTTTTAAAACTACCTTCCATGTGATTTCATACGATAATGCACTTGAAGGGAATGCACCGACCCCTCGTGAATGACGTCTCAGTCGCCGTCAAACTTCAGTAGAAGAATATAGTTCTAAACTAACACGCGCTCCGCATATTCAAAATCTTAAATACTCGCTGTCAAGCTCGCTAATCGGCAAAATAAACTACTAAGTGTCTTGTGTAGTTCGCTACTTGTTTAAAACCGCAGTTTCTCTTGGAGCTTAGCCATACATGTGATTCCCGTGCTCATCATCAACTCGAAGACCTGCCGGCCGGCGTGAGAGACTGGACGCAGCAGCAAGGTTGGTGCATATTGATAGTGCTTGATCAGAAATCACATGTATATATTTTTTGTATTACAGTCCATTAAATAGTCGTAGGGCTTCGCCCCTCGCATTCCCGCTTTGGCGGCTCCATAAGTGGTCCTTCAGCCGAATCTGTGATTCCCGTACCTATTATACATATATCCACCCGCCACATTACCTTATAATATCTGCGTATTATTTGCATAATTGAAATTATCGATCTAAATTACTTCTATCTGTTTTATTTAACACGCTGCCATACGCCGTAACCTAACTGGGTGACTAGCATCTGCCTCATTTGCACACGTAAAGATAACCATTTTCTGTTTCGCTGCCTGCTCGCGCCACTGCTCCTCGCTTCAAAACGCATTACATACCTACGAGATATTTATCTACCTTCTTTATTATTAAATTATTTATTATTATATAGTTTATTTGAAATAACTTGAACTACTTAGTCTACACAAAGCATTTAAATACTTACCGCGAAATCTATGAAAATGAGTAGGCACAAAGCTGACGTTGAACAGCAGGCAGCTAATCCTAAACTTTTAATGTTGTTGGCTAAACGTGAGGCTTTATTCGAGCTGGTTCAAAATATTTTTGATACATCCACGAATATAAACATTGACGCTGATGCGAGGGAGACATTCCTTGCTGGTTCCGCTAACATTGACGTCTTGAGAACAGACTTCGTGACGGTGTTAGATAATTATAACACTTGTTTATTGGAAACGAACCCTCAAGCCAAACCAGACTATAAATCTTTAATTGCATTTGAACAATTGTATAGCCGCATTAAGCGACTTCAAACGCAGAACATGCCCGCTACGCCAACTGATGCATTACCGCAGAAAAGTAAACCTCGCTTGCCTGCGATCGAGTTAGTATCATTCGCGGGTGATATTCGGTCGTGGCCACTGTTCTATGCCAGTTTTAAGACGACAGTACACGATAACCCATCGCTGTCAGATGCCGAAAAACTGTATTATCTTTTAGGCAAGTTGTCGGGCAAAGCTAAATCAGTGTGTTCTGGTATAACACCTAGTGCAGAAAACTATAACATAATTTTTCAAGCTCTCATAGATAAATACGAAGACAAGCGAATGCTCGCGTCGGCTTATATGAACCAGTTGTTTGATTTCAAACCGATAAACAACGCCACCGCTAGTAATCTGGAATCTTTTAATGATCAGTTCGTTAGCGCAGTTAGAGCCTTAAATAATCTAAAAATAGATAGCATGCATGATTTGTTCATTCTGCATGTTGCCTTGAAAAAGCTAGATTCGGAAACAGTTCGCGCGTTTTAATCGTGTATGGGTTCAAGAATTCCATCATTTGACGAACTAGTGCAGTTTGTGACAAATCGAACTAAAGTACTTGAACGTACACCGATGTTTCCGGCCGCCTCTAGTATAGCACAAATAATAATATCTCCGCAATTAAATCTAATAAAGATAGTGATCGCTCCCGCTATAAAGAAAACTTTGTAAACAAAGCGCCTAAGTACCAGACGTATGTCAGTACCGTGCAGCCAGCTTCATCTAATAAATGCTTATGTACAAGTATAATTCATCAGCATTTATTTAAGTGTCCCGATTTTCATAAGTTGTCACCTGAACAACGCTTTAACCTTGTAAAGGAAAATAATGCGTGCTTAAATTGCTTAAGTACGAAGCATAAAGTTTTACTTTGTAAGTCCGAATTGAATTGTCGCGTGTGTAACTCCCGACATCACAGTTTGTTACATTTTACACAAACACAACCAATTCGATCAGCTGTCAGCGTCGCTGCGCGGACCGAACCTGTCACGCCCGCTTCCGCATCTATACATAAATCGAACCCGCGCCCCCCGGTTTTACGCACCGGGTATTTTAACCATTCGGCCGCGCCGTCTGAGAGCCAATGCGTCGCAGATACAATAACCGCTACAGCGATGCAACCGTCGGCGTCGTCGCTGACCACACGCTCTGACGTCGCGCTGTGCGCAACATCCATTGCCGCTCCGCAGCCGCTGACCGTTACGGATCCTGTACAAAACAATCAATGTACGGTGCTTCTAGCCACAGCACAAGTTGTTACGTATGATAGCCGGGGAAATAAACATGTTTTGCGTGCGCTACTCGACTCCGCGTCGCAAAGCCATTTTATTACAAAGAATACTTGTAAAACTTTAGGCATTCCGATTAATGACGTTGGACGTACTGTGGTAAAAGGTTTCGGTGGTACAGAAAAATTAGTTAACTCTAGTTCAGTGAATTTAGACTTTTTCTCACGCTTTGACAATAATGTGAAATTTAATATTTCGCCGTTAGTTGTCGATCAGATAACCGGCTCGCTCCCTAGTGCCGTGGTAGACCCCTCAGTCATGTCATACTTTAAAAATCTACCGCTCGCCGATGAAACGTTCGGTACGCCTGATAAGGTAGACATACTGATCGGCGCGCCTCTTTTTTCGTGCTTACTACTCCCCGATGTAGTACGCGCCTCTCAAGCTGCATCGGTGCCGCCAGCTTTGCATACGGTATTGGGATATGTTCTCATGGGTTCCGTACCTACTTTGAGTAATCACCAGGCTTTAACATGCTGCTTTGTACACGTACAGGATCAAGGTATAGACACTTTAATGAAAAAATTCTGGGAACTCGAAGAGCCTCCCAACGCGCAGCAAGTTTTAAGCCCCGCTGACGCTGAATGCGAAGATTTTTATAAAAATACTACAACCCGCGATTCCGTTACTGGCAGATACACAGTCGGACTGCCATTCAACGACGATGTATATTTATTAGGTAATTCTTACGAAACCGCCCGACGACGCTTTTTGTGTCTCGAGAAAAAACTTGAATCATCCGCCGCGCTGAGATTAGCTTATGATAATGTTATTAAAGAATATTTGAAGAATAATTATATTTCACCCACACCCCCAAATATTCGATCTGAACTCGCGTCAATTTACGTGATACCGCACCACGGAGTAATTCGTGAGGACAAGACGTCGACCCGTCTCCGCGTTGTCTTAGACGCCAGTTGTAAGACATGTACAGGTGTTGCTTTAAATAATATTTTGCATCACGGACCAAACCTTCAAGGTCATTTATTTAAAATAATTTTAAATTTTCGTCTTTTCGCGGTCGCCTTAACAGCTGACTGTCGACAGCAATTTCTACAAATTGCAGTCCGTGAATGTGATCGCCGTTTCCAATGCATACTTTATAGATTCAACCCGCAAGAACCATTGATGGTGCTGTGGTTCGAACGCGTGTGTTTTGGTTTAAAATCAAGTCCCTATCACGCGTTACGTACGGTGCAGCAGCTAATTGCCGATGACGGTTCTAAGTACCCGCTAGCTAGTGAAATCGCATCTTCATCCATCTATATGGATGATATTGTTTTCTCACTGATGTCAGAAGAAGAAGGGGTAGTTGCAGCCGATCAGCTCATTAATTTATTTAAAGGAGCTCAATGGGAATTAGTAAAGTGGAATAGCAACTCTGATTTAGTTTTAAAAAACATACCCGCGTTCCATAAACTGTCTACCGACGTAGAATTTGACAAGTCCGCTCAACATAAGATATTAGGTCTCCACTGGTCAAAGCACACTGATGAGTTTTATTTTTTAATCTCACCCCCTGACTGCAGTAGTTGTACTAAGCGCTCCATTCTTTCAACTATCGCGCGCCTGTGGGACGTGATGGGCTTTGTCGCGCCCACAGTGCTTTACGCCAAACTTCTCATGAAACAGCTTTGGCAGCTTAATATAGGATGGGATGAGACGCCGCCGCCAAACATAATAAAGTTGTGGAACCAGTTTTGCTTAGAGTTGCCAGCTCTTAACGAGCTACGCATCCCACGCCACTTAGGAGTAGTAAAGGACTGTACAGTGACACTCTTAGGATTTTCAGATTCTAGCCAAAATGCATTTGGCGCGGTCGTGTATCTTCACGTAAGTTCTGCCAATGGTAATACCATACGCCTCGCCTGCGCCAAGTCTAAGGTCGCTCCGTCTAAACCACTGTCCATCGCTAGACTTGAACTTTGCCAAGACTGCTCCGTCTTGTTATCTAAGCTGCTTCACACAATTCATGACCATTACGCTCACCGCTTCCCCATGGAAATATTCGCATTCATAGACTCCAAAGTGGCACTTTATTGGATTAAGAGCTCGCCACATAAGTGGCAGACTTTCGTTGCCAATCGCGTGGTTCAAATTACCGAAAACGTCTCAGCAAAATGTTTTTATCACGTTGCTGGAACTGAAAACCCAGCTGATTGCCTGTCGCGAGGCGTCTCTCCGCATAAATTAATTTCGCATCCGCTTTGGTCTCAGGGACCTCCATGGGCTATACTACATCCGTCTCAGTGGCCTCTCCACGAACTCGACAGTCAACCCCTCGATAACATGCCCGAGCAGAAGGTGCTGTCTCACGCTGTTTGTGTAACTCCCAGAGAGTGTATTGTTTACAATGCAGCCTTACGAGTCTCTTCTTGGAGTAAGGTTCTTCGCATTTTAGTCTACGTTTGTAGATTCGCCAAGCTGTTACCGCGACGTGGCTCCCTTACGGTAACAACTGACGATCTCGAGTTTGCAGAAAATAAATTATTACGCGCCCTGCAAGCAAAATATTTTGCAGAAGATTTAAATAATATTCGCAATAATGTATCGACATCTCCCGCGCTCCGTAAACTAAGCCCTTTTATTGACAATTACGGTTTAATTCGACTTGGCGGCCGTTTAAGCAATTCGGGCTTGAACTATGCGCAAATGCATCCCGTTGTTCTACCACGCAGCGACCATATTGTCGATCTGCTTATTGATTATTATCACGTCAAAAACCTACACACTGGACCTGAACTATTGATGTCACTTATTCGACAAAGATATTGGATTCTTTCCGCGCGTCGGGTTGTTAGGCACCACGTCCATTTGTGCACCCCCTGTTTTAGGCTCAAACCGCGTCCTACGTATCCACTAATGGCTGATTTGCCTGAAAGCCGAACGCGTCAGGCTATTAAATCATTTTCTGAGACAGGTTGCGATTTTGCAGGACCAATCGCATATGTACCCGTACGTCGTCGCGGTGTCCGCAGTGAGAAGGCATACATTTCTCTATTCACTTGTTTAGCGACGAGAGCAGTCCATATTGAGATTACTAGAGACTTAAGCACACCCAGTTTCATTGCCGCGCTTAAACGTTTTCTCAGTCGCCGCGGCCCTGTCCAAGTCCTGCATACAGATAATGGGACGAACTTTAAGGGCGCCGATAGGTACCTGCGAGATTTATATAATTTCTTAAATAATGAGTACCGCATTAAATTGGAGCATGAACTCGCCGAAAGTCGCATTCGCTGGTCATTTATTTGTCCCAATTTGCCCCACAAAGGTGGCGCTTGGGAGAGCATGATTAAGTCTATAAAAACGCATTTATACCGAGTAATCGGAACGCAGCTGCTCTCGTATGACGAGCTCATCACTGTGCTTGCGCAGGTAGAGTGCGTGCTTAATTCACGACCCCTAACCGTTCTGAGCTCTGACCCCGCCGAGCCAACAGCTTTGACTCCGAGTCACTTCTTGCACACCGCACCGTTATTCTCATTACCCGCACCCACATTGGCTTCAGATAATGTCAATCTGCTTCATAGACACTCGCTATTAGACAAATTGGTGCAGTCATTCTGGCAGCGATGGCGGCTCGAGTATTTGCATGGCTTACAGGTTAGGCAAAAATGGCACGATCATTCTGTACCAATCGCTTCTGGTACCGTCGTAATTCTCATAAATGACAATGATCCACCTCTCGCTTGGCCATTAGCGATTGTGGAAAAGGTGCATCCCTCAAAGGATGGCGTTGTCCGCGTTTGTACTGTTAGAACCGCAAGAGGTGTCTACCTTCGTCCAGTGGTTCGTCTATGCCCACTACCGCGACAGTAAAACTCACTACGCAATCTACATATTTTACCTAGTTATATTAGCTATTATATTTAATTTATTTTAATTGTCAAATAATACGCATATATATATATATCATTTTCAATTTTCGCTTTATTTCATTTGCATTTCTCATGTACTGTTTGGGATCTGCTACACGCATCTATTATGCGCATCTATCGCTCGCTTACGTATGAGCTTCGCTGTAATTTTTTGTTCTTTCTTTTATGATTGTCATTTAAAGGTGACCCTTTAAGGGCGGGTGGAATGTTTACGCCATCTACAGGCATATTTTAAAACTACCTTCCATGTGATTTCATACGATAATGCACTTGAAGGAAATGCACCGACCCCTCGTGAATGACGTCTCAGTCGCCGTCAAACTTCAGTAGAAGAATGTAGTTCTAAACTAACACGCGTTCCGCATATTCAAAATCTTAAATACTCGCTGTCAAGCTCGCTAATCGGCAAAATAAACTACTAAGTGTCTTGTGTAGTTCGCTACTTGTTTAAAACCGCAGTTTCTCTTGGAGCTTAGCCATACATGTGATTCCCGTGCTCATCATCAACTCGAAGACCTGCCGGCCGGCGTGAGAGACTGGACGCAGCAGCAAGGTTGGTGCATATTGATAGTGCTTGATCAGAAATCACATGTATATATTTTTTGTATTACAGTCCATTAAATAGTCGTAGGGCTTCGCCCCTCGCATTCCCGCTTTGGCGGCTCCAATTATTATTATTAATTTCAATTGAAAAATAAGAGTATTGAAGCGTTCTTTAACGTGTGGCAATAGTAGATTATGATACAAGTGAGCTAAGTTGCTCATTATACACGAGGCTGTGTGTTGCAGCCCGAGCCGTAGGCGTGGGGGTAAACAACCGAGTGTATAATGAGCAAGTTGCTCACGAGTTTCATACGCACTTTTTAAACACCCTTGCGAGAGAAAAAAGAATTGCACAAATGCCATACAAACAACATTCGAAACTTATGGAAAATAGCGCGCAAGTTTTTTTTTTGCGCGCGGCAAATGTATGCTGTTGAATACACATAAACCTCTTTGATGTTACAAATCTGTATTACCCGGTTAAATTGGAAATGCTCTGTTTACTCGCATATAATTTGCAGTTATGTACTAACTTAACTTTGTAGGGATAATTCTATTACGCACTAGTGTATTATATTATTATGCACGAGGGTGTTAAAATTCGGTTTATGGCTCTAAGAACGATATAATAAAGCTCACTTTTTCAAGCAAGGGTGTTAAAAATATCATTATGAATTTTCCACCTATTTAAAAAATCATATTAGGAACTAATATAAATCTGATTTGGTTCGAACATTTTGTAAAATATTTCAAGATCTTTTACCGCTGGTTAAAGAGAAAATTTTATTAGTAAATATTTATACGTAATAAAATGTTAACAAAAAACCGGCTTTAATATAAAATACGCATTATGAAGGATAACTCAAATACTCTTCAGACAACACTGAAATTTAAATGGAACCACATGACAAGCACCAGCGTCCGAATATAAAAGAATCACTAGATTCGGTACACCGTGTAAAAATTATGAGATTTTTGAGGGTTTTTGAAGCAATGATGGCCGAGCGGTAATAGCTATGGACTGCCGTGCCGCAGGTCCCTGGTTCGATCCCCACCGCCGGCTTGAGCTTCACCGCATGGTGGAAGGGCATTTTGCGAATCCCACCTGGCTAGCGACCACCCTCAAGTAAAAAATCTGTCGCCAAGCACCCAACGGTGTGTACCGGCAGCAGTCTTTGAGAGCCAGTGAAATTACAGGCAAAATGAGACTGAACAAGTATGTCTCAAGGTGATAGGCGCAGTGCAGTTCGTTACTTGTGATGAAATGCATCTGTTATAGGCAGAGGATAGCGCTTAACATCAGGTGGGCCTCGTGCTTGTTCCGTCACAATAACATTACACACTAAAAAAGTTAATAAATTAAAAAAAAAACATAGTCGTCTTGAGAACCACCTCCTTTTTTGGATTCGGTTAAAAATGATATGTTCTAAGAGTAGAGTGCACGCAGCGCTATCCATATAAACGTAGTGTCTTCGTATTATAAATACAAAGTGTTTAAACCCGGTGAAATGTTGTATGCATATTGAGCCTAATATAATATATTATTATATGCTTCTGATTTGCCAATTTTTGAATTATTATTTATTTTATGCGTATATGTCAAAATAACAATTCCTATACAAAACGATTATTCGAATTATTTTTTAAATTATCCAATTTTACGGAAATCTGGCAACCCAGAAGCATAGATATTAGGCTCAAGGATGTACATGCAAAGTTTCACCGAGTTTTAACACTATAAAATTTGACGAAACTACGTTTGTTGAAACTCTCCGTGCACTCTACTCTTAAGAATACAATTTATTAAAATATCCATTTTCAAATACGCATAAAAACTATCAAGCATATATATAACTCGTAACTATCAAACATACTTTAATGAATATATACAACGCTAAAGGTGCAAACTGACACCGATTTAAACATTATTAACCGTCCAGTATATTATGAGGCCAACTACGTGAATTATTAAGTCACAGTCCGTGACAGGCGGAATTGGCATCCATTGCTATTGGATGACAGGTAAAAATGGTATTTGTTGTAATGTATGCTATATTTTATTTTTATTTCTTCGGAAAACATAGTTTTGGTATAACTATCTTAAGGTAAATATTAATGCGCAAAATAATCAATTTTATAGTATCTAAGAAACTTGTAATTATTCAATTGCCCATGGAGTGCCGGGCTAGAATGTCACCCCCCCATCTCTATCCGTGGGTGTCGTAAGAGGCGACTAAGGGTAACACACTAGAAGGTGGGCAGCAGCGCTTCCTGAGGAACTGATATCTAACACTGCGATCCCCAAGATGCCTGCCAAGTGTGGGGATTACGGCAAATCCCCCCATAATGGGTGAGGCTGTGTTCAGCAGTGGACAATCCGGCTGATACAGTAGTATTAGGTGCAAACTGACACCGATTTGAACATTATTAACCGTCCAGTATATTATGAGGCCAGCTACGTGAATTATTAAGTCACATTCCATGACAGGCGGAATTGGCATCCATTGCTATTGGATGACAGGTCGAAATTGTATTATTCTTGGCATTTGAATGTGTGCTATATACGTAAATAGATGACTTTATAGTAATCTTGTAATGATTCAATTTTCGTTTGTCGAGGTTACGTGAAGGTTGAAATAAAACTGTTTGGAAAAATAAGTTTTTTTTTTAATGTGACGGAACAAGCTCGAGGCCCACCTGGTGTTAAGCGGTTTAACCTCTGCCTATACCCGAGGCCATTTGTCGACGGGGACTGCTGCCGGAACACACTGTTGGGTGCTTCGCGACAGATTTTCTACTTGAGGGTGGTAGCCAAGAGAGCATTAGCCCTTTTACTTTGAAAATGTGGATATGATGAATGTAATTGACTATAAATAATATAAATTATGTGTCCAGATACATTTATTTCATGATGATTCTTATAATATTTTTTTTAATTAAGGGGTTTCAGTGAAGTCAAAGTGAAGAGTCAAAGTCAAAATTATGTATTAAATTTAGGCGATTACGGCGCTCTTATGAAGTTCAACTACAAATTTTAGTATTGAAATATTCTATATTGTACTGCCACGTTCAGCAAAAAAAATATTGTGTAACACTATTTTACAATTTAACAATTATTTTAACAATGTTACATACTTACTATATAATACAATATTACAGTATTTGTTTAAATTACGTAGGTGACAGGTGATAGCTTGGCTTAATCAATATGTTTCTCACGTGCAACTTGAATTTTCCTTCTGTGAGTGTTATAATATGTTTGGGAAGTTTATTATAAAACCATACACAATTACTAAAAAGTACTTTTTATTTGTTAATCTTAAATCTGGCACCGCTATTTTATCGTTTTTCCTAGTTTTGAGATTGTGATTGTCATTGTTCACTGTTCACTGTGAAATACTAAAAAAACTTTACAAATACATTAATAATATAATAATAATGCTTTCTTTTTCTCATGCCATACACGGATAAACTTAAAATAACAAAACATTACATCAAATAAACTATAATGGCTGCAAAAATGTTACATTACAATGGAAACTGTTGTTTCCGAAACTAAACTATTAATTAGTCCGTATTTTCGGATAAGCAACAAGATTCCTCCATTACAAATGGTACATTACAGCGTTTGAGCTTTGAAAGTATGATTTATGAGTTCTATAGAATAAACAGTATATAGTGATAACAAAGTAATATTACCTTGACCATTGACCAATTTTTACATAGTTTTACCATTGTTGAATAGAACCTAATGTTACTTTAATTGACCGATTCCACGGCAGGCGAAATAGGTACGTCTCAATTACAGCTGTTATCTGTACTAATTTGACCTGTCATTAAATCACGGCGATAGCTGCTGCTATTACGATTAGAGAATGATTATTAGAGTTAGTAGCTGCGCCCTGCGGTGTTACCCGCTGTGTTACATAAATTATACCAAAGTTGACTGGAATAAGAACATGACGTGTGCTCGTATCCATTTTTAAAACCATACACTGAGAAAAATCTAAAGTCAAAAGCGCCCTAATGACGGCCAATTTAAATGGTATAAGGCGAAAAACCGACCAAACGTAAATACGTACAAAAACGCCTTCCAACTAGAAGGCGTTAAACGAGGTCAGTGAAGGCGAATGTTTCTTTTCGTCTTCATTTAAGGTGTATTTTGTGGTCTTACTTAAATATTGACTTTTTTTATAAGACTTTTGATAAGGCTGATTAAGTCGTACGTTATAGTGATAATCACCGTATATAAACCGCCGTAAAAGTAAGGTATATTTTATGGTCAATACTGCAATTATTATCGTATAACAAGTTGCAATTCTGAAAATACTTTACGGAAGGCGTTTTTGACGGTTGTGTTTATTATAAAACATGGTACATTTTTATTGATTGGTGAAAATCATCTTAAGAGTTCTGAATTCATCTTACGTAGTTACAATTCAACGGTAAAAGGTCAAATTTGATTTAAGCCTTTAAGTCGGTTTTCTCAGTGTACCAAACACCAACTATAACGTCTTACCAACCAACAACAAACATAACATATTTTTTGTTATATTTTGTTTATGTATTTCATTGAAAATTACTCTGTCTTGAAAAATTATAATGTGTATGCTGATCTATTATTGAGTTAGGGTATAATCTGCCTGCGTACTGAATTTCACACAAATCGGTCAAGCCGCACAGAAAAAAATTACACTACGTATATTTTTAAGCCAAGAGAGCTGTTATTCTTAATAGTATAGTTTAAATATAAGACAATGTTATCTTAACTTGAAACATTTGTATCAATCAAAGAAATTCACTTCTCTTGCATTAAGAATAATTTATTCTTATTTTTTATTCTGAAACTGAGAATTCCATGCTTAATTCAATACTTCATATTATTCTTCCAAGACATTGACCTATTATTAATCCGAGAATAGAGTTCGCTTTTCATTTAAGAATATATATTTTCTATACAAGAACATCCCATTTCTGAAATTAAATTATTTATTTTTTCTTGCTCGAAAACAATATTATTCTTAATGATAAAATATTATATAAGATTATACTTGAATCGAGAATGATTTTCTTAAAGTGAATAATAATGTTAATACACTTCGATGAAGATTATTTTTCTTAATATAAGAATAAACAGATATTGGCTTTAAGCATCATATACTTGTATTAAAAACTTTATTACTTTTTCAGATAAGAACATTAAATGTATCACAGGAAGATTCAGTATACTTGGAATAATAAGTTCATAGTTTAACAATACAACTACAATTTTTACATATATATTTTTTAAATAAAATTCTCTTAATTGAAAGGCAGCAAATATTTCTCAATTAAAGAATATACAAATATTTGCTTTAAGTATGATATTATTGAAATAAAATGTACTAGAATTTTCGAGTTGAGTAGGTATATTAAAATTCTTCCAAGATTTTTCACACATATTTTCAAACAAATATTCACATCAAAATTTCTATTTTTTTATGAGGTGACATATATATTCTGGATCCAAAACAATTATTTACTCGGCTGAATAGAGAAAATCTTTAAACAAAAAGCATTTTTTTTTTTTATGAATATTTCCTATGTTGAAACAAAATAAAACGCTTTTCAATCAAATAATATACAAATGTTTATTCTAAGCATAATATTTGGAAATAATAAAAATAACAATTGACAATATAAGTATATATACTTATATTATCAATTGTAATATTTATTATAAAATCTTCTGAATTATTCTTAGTTCCAGAATAAATATTTATAAAACAAATACACATCAAAAATTATAAAATGTCATAAATGTCATAGTCTTGTAAGAAGGCATGTTATCTGGAATCAAAACAATTATTTACACGGCTTAACAGAGAAATTCTTTAAGCAAAGAATATATATTTAGTTTAGGATTATTTTCCTAATTGAAACTAAGCATTTGCTTCGTTTCGCGTTACAACAAATGTTTACTCAAAGCATAATGATCCTGAAATAAATATTGAAAAAAGTACTTGAAGAATTGTCAAGTTAATATGTTCCATAATAAATATATATTTTTGTCAATAAAAAACTTTTATTTTTAATACCGTTAGGTTTGCAATAACGTGGATTACATTACAAAAACATCCCGCACATGACTTAAAATTTTTGTATATTTGTGTTTTTTTTTTTAACTTTTATTCACTGAAACGAAAGGAACATTGTGGAAAGTAAATTTATTTTTATCTGAGAAATGGATATTGAAGATTTACATTAACTATAATATAGGTAGTCCGGAACTTGGAACCTAACATTAATACTTTATTGTAGTTTTTTTTATATGCTTGATTAGCCTTTGACCACTATCTCACCTGATGGTAAGTGATGATGTGGTCGAAAATGTTGTTTAGACTAACCTAGTATTACTGGCTCTCAAGCACAGCTGCCGGAACACACCGTTAGGTGCTTGGCTTTAAACTTTCAATTGACAAAGCAACAGTTATTTTTTTGTATGTTATTGTGACGGAACAAGCCCGAGGCCCACCTGATGTTAAGTGGACTAACCTCTGCCTATAACAGACGCATTTCGTCAACGACGAATTGCACTGTGCCTATCACACTGAGACGTCCAGTTGTTAGGTCTCATTAGCCTGTAATTTTTCTGGCTCTCAAGGACTGCTGCCGGAACACACTGTTAGGTGCTTGGCGACAGATTTTCTACTTGAGGGTGGTCACTAGCCAGGCGGGCATTCACAAAATGCCCTTCCACCATGTGGTGAAGCTCAAGCCCGCGGCGGGATTCGAACCATGGACCTGCTGCACGGCAGTCCATAGCCAAAGCCACTAAGCCATCACTGCTTCAATTCATTCAAATCACTGCGTTCCTTCTAGGGACACAGATTCAACATTGCAATGGGGTCCCTATATTAGAACTCTGTCAGGAAGACTTAGTTATGCAGCATATGCGGTTCGTAAAATTAGACAATTGACTGATGTAGCTACGGCGCACTTTGCGTACTTCCACAACTGTCATATTATGGCATATTGCTTTGGGCTTCAGCATCATCATTGTATATTTTTGAAAATATAATACATATCCGTTAAAATATATCGATATTTATGTTATCAGTACAACACTAGAAATAAAGACAAAATAGTCGTTTCTAGTTTTAGGTTAGTGAAAACAAACAAAATCCCAAAAATACATAACTGAGATCAGAGAAAGGAAATTCAAGTCTCACGAAAATGCGTACGATGATGTTTGTTATTATTTAGAAGACAATGTATATAGGCGAGAACAGTGGAGCCAAAACATCATTATAGTTATATAAGTTCCTATACTATCTGACCCGGCAAACGTCAATCTGCCATATATATGTACATATAAATTCAAAAAAAACATTAGAACCTCGAAGTCAGAAGGAAATTGGATTAAGCATGTGACACAATGTTGTTAATTTTTCTTTTATTGATTAGGTACATTCATTAATGCACGGCGGCATATATATAGCGTCGCTAAAACAAATATTTTTCATGCAAGAAAAACTCAAGTAATTATTCTAATTCCAAGAATTCCATTCTACGATAAACCACGCAATGTTGCCACGTTATAATATGTCAATACTATAGTAGTATTCCAACAAACATAAGCAAATTTTATCTTTTACTCTGTATCGTTCGCAACTTCTGAAGCAGTGATAGCTAAGTGGCATTGGCTATGGACTGCCGCGCATCAGGTCCATGATTTGAATCCCGCCGCGGGCTTGAGCTTCATCGCATGGTGGAAGGATATTTTGCGAATGCCCCCTGGCTAGCGACCACCCTCAAGTAGAAAATATGTCGCCAAGCACCTAACGGTGTATTCCGGCAGCTGTCCTTGAGAGCTAGTGAAATTTCAGGCACATGATACTTAACAGCTATGTCTCAAGGTGACGGGCGCAGTGCAATTCGTCCACTCAACATCAGGTGGGCATCCAGCTTGTTCCGCCACAATAACATAAAAAAAAAGATATTCGTCCACGTCAGTTCTTATATTATTAAATCTAAATAACCCCGTTTTATGATAGTTACGTAGCTTATTCTAAGATTAATCTTTAGTTTGCAAGCGCTGACGACTTTTTTTAAAGAAACTATATGATAATGTTTTCTTAGGTTTTCGCGATTTAAAATGTTGATGATGTTGTGTATTAATACTACTTTTTTATTATTAATAAACAACATCATCAAACTGACAATATTTCTATACTTCAGACCCAGAAAATCATGTCATATCACCAGTTCATAATTGCCATTGCGATAATTATTTTGTCCTTGTTTCTCCATATCTTTATATATTAACCTCTGTCTTTATTACCATTCAACAATCTTTTTTTGTTTAAAATAGTATATAGGATGATATATAATTTGAGTATACTATTGAAGTGGTCCCATTATTTTCATTTAACCCACTTCGAAAATAAGGAGGAGGTTATATGTCCTGTTGCCCACGATTTTTTCGCGTGGGAACATTGGATCCCTAAACTAACACCATACAAAAACTATTTCGATCACTAGCTCTGTGCAATACAGTCACAAACCTATCCCAAGAGAACTATACATGTTTTGAGATAAAAATCCATCCAAAATTTCTCATCAATAATATTATAATAAGATTAATAAGAAATAAAATTGTCTTGATATCTTTTTCATAAAAAGTTTTTGTGTTTACTATATTTGTTTATTATTTCATAGATTTTGTTATAAAACCGCGCACCGTTCCCTAAAAAAAGGCTTAATTTGGTTTTTAATAATTTAAAACTATAATTATGAACAACTTTATGTATACAGGCGTTCCTATAGTTTAAATCAGTATATTGAATATTTTTTTGTACACCCATTTTATTTTCAAAACATACAAGGTTAACATAAATTACTAATTCTAGTCAAGGATTCGTGAGTTTTTATCTCACATAGAGTATGAACTCTACGTTTTCGTGAAAAAACCTGTACATCGTCGCATAAATGACGTCAACAATTTATCGTAATAGTTGATTGTGTTTATGGAATGTAGTAATTTATACTATGACCTAGCAACACTGGTGGTAGCGCGTCCCCACGCTCCGACTCTTAGTCTGTATTGACTCCCTACTACCAAACGTATTTCACATTTCACAATCTAACTCATTAGTAGTGAACTCGCAGTTATAGTGATACTGTTCATACTTTAGATGCTGAGTAATCTTAAAGACGCCACTAGGTATACTATTAGAAAAAAACTCAAAAGAACTCAGAAGATGGAAGAGTTACTGGACCAATAAAAGTGATAAACAATTTTACAGGTATGTATGTATATTAAACGGTTACTTCAATTTTGTTTATTTGTATAGAGTGTAGATAATATAATATCGTGTATATTAAGCTGCTAACAACCCTTATTTAGTTAATTTCGAAACGCCGTCGATGAAAATTACTTGATCCAAGAATGTGTTTGTTGGTTTCAGATAATATAAATCCAGAGCAGTTAAGATATGTATTGGATACCTATTAAATGAACTGTGCCCATCTATTGGTATACGCAAAAAATCAAGAACTTCGAGAATTCCTCATTTCAATGGTAGGTATGTTATATACTCGTAGGTTTACCACACATGATTTTCCATACACACATGATTTAATATCTTAGATATAATTGTGTTTTATATTTCAGATGAATATTGATTCGGATAAAAAAGTATCCGAACAGCAATGGAAACTTTATTCAAAATGGAATAGGTATGTCGATGAAATAATAACAAGGAGTCTTCAATTACAGACGAAGCTATATTAATTGAATTGGAGGATGTAAAGGAGGTCACTGAACTTGGTATGTAACACTTTTTTGAAAAATTGATATATATATAACTACCAAACAAGTATATACATAAGTAATATAAATAGTATGCTGTTCAGCTAACCTCTGTTGAAACATGTGTTTTACAACGTGAAAACCTAAGACAATATTATGTGTTTTACAAATTATATTCTGATATAAAGTAAAATTATGTACGTTTCAGACAAGAAAGCCATCAGACAAATAAAGCTGCTCTGCCGGATTATACCGCCGTTGGGGAGATTAAATGGAAAATTGAAATTTTCTACATTTGAATGCATAGGGCATAGTTGTGAATGTTGTGATAAGTTTTTAATAGTTTATCTATGAGGAAGTAATTTTAATTTAGTCTACAATGCCTTCAAAAAAGTAAAGCTACATTTTACTTATTTTTTTTATTTTGAACGAAGTCAGAATTAGTTTCTTACATTTGTTAGGAGCTTAGATGTTAAGACTAAAAATGTTTGTTAAATTTTTCGATCATCAGTTTCTTCATACGTCATATTTTTTGTTTAAAAGTATGTTAATAAAGTAGTTCACTAGATTGCCTATCAGTATGATTATGTTGTCTTAAAAATGTAACGCCAATGACAATAATGAGAAAATAATATTCAATATTAATATTTTGGTTTTTGTTAACTTACAATATGATTACGTTGTAGTGAATATTACTATATTACCCAACTAACATTAGGCGCTAATATAAGAGTTAGAACAGATATATAAAAGAGCTAAACAGATCCTAAGGTCATCAATAAGTTCCATCACGTGGGAGTTATAGCGAGCTATAACTCTACTATATCCCTGGAATGGGCACAAGTTCTTATGGTCTTAGGTTCCACTATGGCGATGTAGTGGAGTTACAGAATGAATATAAGAGATATAGTAGAGCAATTGTGGAGGTACAGTAGCGCTAACTGAGACTTAAAGCGCTGCAGAAGTAGTATTTAAGTGACTAGTGACTCCTCAAGCGATATGGTAGAGCTACATGCTGCTTACTGACAGTTCGAGCGCTATATAGGGAGCAAATGTATGAATATAAACTCCGTAAGGGGTATAGTAGATCTATGATGTATCTTACTTACTGTTTGGGCAGTTAGAGGGTGGCATTAAGGTAAATTGTAACACCTTGAGTTGCAGTATAGATCTACAATAGGAAATTTAAGCGTCTAAGGATATCAATTTTTACTTTTTTTCATAGCCGGCTATGCGGTATTTCTTTATGTCAAATTAATTTGAATGATATATTCCCATAACAAAAAACCATCAAACATATAGTGTTTACGAAAATAATTAAATGGCGGAGTTGAGTGCTAAAATTTTAACTCATTGTTAGTGGAAGCTGAAGCGGAATTTTCATTGCGAAGGTAAGTAAACTGTGAATATGTGTATATGTTATTAGCAAATAATTGAAGGGCCCGCTCTTTGTTGTGTATTTATAAAAAAAAATGTTTTACTTCATAATGAGCAAGACATTTTTTTACAAAATATGTAACAAAACTTTGCCTATTGACTTAAAAGTGTCGTGACCCTATATAGAATGCTAGAAAAATAAATACCTTCATTGTATTAAGTTTTCGTTTCGTACGTTTTACTGTTTTTAATTAACTTCATATAATCTAAAAATGGTGGGCGCATGAATTTGGGGATCCGTAGTCATTTTCCAAAACCACTACCTAGCCTAGTACACGACTAGTACACGTATCTCCTAGCTGAACGAGTGCTAAATTGTTTTTATTGTTAGATTTGCAGTTTTGCACAATTGAAATGATTTGAAATTTGAATACCTATACGTCCCTGTCTTTCTACATATTTAAATACTGTAAAATTCCGGCAGTTAAGGCCTTTGAATATTATGGGATGTTATTTTTTTAATGCAAGGTTGGCTTTATTTCTAGCATAAACTCCTTACGTTTAAGAACGAAGCGTCAGTTGTCTTTACTTTGTATGTGATACTAATTACCTACATGATTCGGCAGATCAACCGATCGCGTTTCACGTGGGTACCTACGCAGCGAGAGCGAGCCCGCGCGCAAACAAGTACCAACCAGTCAGTCTCTGCCCTCCACTAAGTTCGACGTGACGTGTGTTGTTTTTGGCGCTGTATACCTTTGTTCACGTAAGTAGCTTCGATTGCGCTGTTTTAAAAGTGTGACTAGGTGGATGTTAGCATTATTTCATATCGTGAAAATATTGTGGTTATAGGGTTGTTAAAATAAATAGGAGTGCAAGACGATTTAGACGCTACTGTATTTTTTAATTTAATTCTGTTAACTGGACAATTATATTTCAATTTCAGAATGCCATTCAAAATAGTAAGAACATTAGAGAAAGGAAAATACAGCCACTGGATTGTTCGTTCTACATGGGAATCTAATAAAATTGTAAAATGGCCTAAAAGAAACATTTCAAAACTTGTTAAATGTGATGATTACTTACCAGACCCAGATTGGCGACAAGTGCCAAGTAAAACGAAACAATATTCCAAATTATGAGGACGCTGAACGGGAACTCGCTAACTTATTGTGTGTATCAGACACTGATGAAGATCAAATAAATGACAAAATAACAAAGTTCAACCAACAAGAAGTAAACTTGAAGGCACTGGTGGAACAATTGGTATGTATTACTTTACGTTTTCAATTATACTCCTTTAATTTAAAAAAAAGTTTGTTATAAGACTAGCTTTTGCACGCGGATTCGCTCGATTGTGATGTGGTGTTTTTGTTTGTGAAATTTAGTTTTTGTTTCAAAACTTGAGATGGTATCGGTAAACCGATTGTGGAGCACAAATGATCTAACTAGAGGTCAGTGGAACCATTATATCAGCCATAGATATTCAGATTTGGCTGTGCATTGATCGGTCAGTCAGTTAATAACGAATTACGTCAATTTCTTCAATTTCTAAAATATGTTACAAAATTAACGAACGGACGGGAACGGAGGCTCTAGCACGAGTGCGTGACGTAACCGTAAACAAAATAGGTAGGTACGTCGATTTTTGAACTATCGTTTAGCATTTAGGTCCAATATTCCTCAAAGATTTAAATAAATGTATAAAATTAAGTAAATACTATAGAAATCGAGTATTTTCAATTTTGAAATTGACGTAGGTAGTTACTTTACGTTTACGTCACCCACTCGTGCTAGTGCCTCAGATCTCTTGGGATTTATACTTACGACGAATAGGCAATAACATTTTGCAATACAAATAGTGCTTTTGCTTTTTTTTCAGACTACCAACCAATACGAACCATTCGTGATTTCTGTACCCAATGACCCCAACGCGGCTTCCTCTGAATTTACAAACTCCGACCAACAAAAAAAAAATGAACGTTGTGGACGTGGAACAAGTGGTATGTATTGTTACTTTCAGGAAATCAAGCTCCTTTTATTCAAATAAATATTGAGTTTTTGTTTCAAAACGCTTTATGAGCGTAGGTATGTGATCCGAATAGATTCTCTTCGAATTTATACTTATAGATGAAAAAATGGTCAACGATTTTAGACTTTTTGATTTTTTTACGATCCACAACCCACCTTTTGTGTTTTGTTTTTCAGACTAACCAATATAATTCACCCGTGATTTCTGTACCCGATGAGTCCAGCGAGTCTTCCTCTCAAATTATTTTGACTTCAGATAACCAAATTCTGGGTATACCTACAAATACCTACTGTGTGCTTGCTGAAAACCAAGAGCACTTTATAGACAAAACTCAAGAAAATAGTGATTTCATGAAAATATTAGACAATATAAATCACGTATTGGAAAACCACGATAAAAAGATGGATACAATATTGGAAAATCAAAAAAAAATTATGCACAAGATGGCTTGCATTTCTGTCCAAGTTGATAATATGCAATTACAACTCGGTAATTATAATGAAGAGGATGTTGTTTCCTTGGGGACGTCTAAAAACCAAGTTGAGAACTTGAGATTCAGTTTCTCTCCAATTACAACTGTTGAAGATTTGAGCAAAATCAATGATTTACTTTCTGATAAAACTGCTAGAAAACAACTGAAACAAACTTTTTCGGTTATTTGTTCTGGTGGAAAAGGAATTAACTGTGCCTATAAACTTATAGATATCATGTTTTCGCGTGATTTTTTGTGTCAGTGCTCTTGGAGTGGCAGTAGTCGTTCTGATGGCGTTAAAATTAGTTTGAAATGTTACAAAAATATTGTTTCGTTTTTTTGGGAGATGATTTTCAGTTGGGACCAGAACTTTACATTACAAAACAATGAGCATTTTTTTAAAAGCATTGTGTAAAATGCCAACAAAAGAAAAAACGCGAAACAAGAAAGGTCATCTACGACACGAAAACGGGCCAAAATTGAAAAGAGTGCAAGTATCACAGAGTCTAATGAAAATATAAATGAAAACATTGAACAAGACGCAAACAAGACTGAAAAAAACAATAATTTAGTATTCGCGGCAACTGCTGAAAGTAATATACCTGGAATCAAAAATTATTCCATAGGACTAGCCCCAGGTGACGATTCTGTCGAAGTCGAAGAGTCCCTCTGCTAATTCATTTACCTATATTTTCTAAGTTTATTTTTATTGCTAAGTATAACTCATTAATTATAAATTATTAGCAGTGATAGGAATAGGTAGTGCTTATTAGCCTAAACTTCGAAGAAGAACAGAGAAAAGAATCAGAGACTTCCTTGGACTATACTTTAATATGCGACTATATTTTATTATAATTTAAAACTAAAATACTTACTATTTTGATGGAAGTAATAATCCTTTCTTTAAACCAACCAAGCTGATGGATTAATTATATCATTAATAGACAAGTCTCCTCTAAGTGGCAATAACCGTATCAAGAAGATTCATTAAACAGTAATTATTACTAATATCATAATTAGCCTACTTTAATTATAATGTAAATGTTTCAGCACAAGAACTAATTATCTACACGAATAAATACGTTAAGTTACATGTCACTGTTCCAGTAAAAAAAGTACCTGATTCGCATTTAATGATTGTATTTGTTATTTAATAATGTAAACAATTTTTGATCTTAATTTTCGTATTAATCTTGTTAATTTTAGAATAATAAGTTGATTTTGCACGAGAAATAAAAATATTTGACATATATTAATTGCGTTTCATTCAAAATGTTACACAGTGTGAAGTAAAGGAAAAAAGTAAAGAGAAACTTCAAGCTCAATACACACAAGTTTAAACTGGACATCTCCTGATGATATCACAATTTCTTCTCGATTTTCAGCTTCCTTTGCAACTACAAACATATTCAAATATGATGATTTAATAGGACGATGAAATATGTCAAGTTTATTCCTTAATCTATAGCCATGAATATGCACAACATTAGATTCATGTAATTGCTTAATCTCTTTAATTTCCACAATGTCGCCGTCATTCGTCATGCAGTATCTGTCCTGAAGTTTAGGTGATAGATAATACATAAGTATTAAAATGAAGCGTTGTACGACATTGACTCTGAGATACAAAAGGCTCTGTATGCTCAGATCTTTTATGTAAATTAGGAGAATCAACCATCCTTTTCTCGGTAATTCTTTTCGCTAGCTGTATCAAAGGTTTATTGCCCTGCCTGAGCATATTTTTAATTGTGTATAATTTATTTTCGAACGGATAAGCGTTAAAAGTTAGCAGCGGCCCAAATTTTTCCACTTCATCTACTACGTGCATCAAATTGTGAACATTGCTAGTCGCATAGTCGATGCCATAAAAATTTTTAAACTGATCCACAAAACACTGAAACAGCTCTCTAGCTATTGGTAAATACGTGCTACATTTATTTACTGAACATATAGTTGTCGCACAGAAAAACATTAGAAAATGTTGGTACACATCGTCACGAAGGACATCAATCAGTACTATTATGCTCAGATAATGTAAAAAGTCCTGAATTCTGATCCTTTCCAGTGCGCGAGGCAATTAAGTGTGCGGATTGACCGGTGTATTTCCGAAGGCATTCTACATTTCATCAACAACTCATTTACTTTAGTGATTTCCCTTGCACACCATTTTGTAGTATAAATCCCAAAGTTTCCATTACGCCATCCTACTAATAGCCGTTTCATGATTCCTAGATCAATCAGATGTAGTGAATCTCCTACAGGAACGTCTTGAACCATGTCGATTGGTAATTCTAATAGTGGGGAATCAGCTTTGTGATGAGCTCCATATTTCTTAGCCCTAAAATCTTCATTATTTCTATCAGGAAACTATCGCGAAGAAAAAAACACTGTATGTGAACGGTGAGAGTATTCGCCCACAGTTGTGCATTTCAAACAACCATGCATTCCATTAAAGTTGCAGACACCTGAAACATGAGAAAACTTATGATTTGTGTTTTGCATTGCTTTGTATTTGTATTGTATTTAACAGTCGGCCAAAGAATTTTATGTTTTGGAAACCGGTAGAGACTGATTTAACATAATACTTATTGACTCATAAATTGTTACATAACATCTTATATAAATACAGAAACATAACTTACCGATTTGAGCCCTGAGGCCCTAGACAAGTGGCAAGCGATAAACGAAAACGCTCTATAATGTGTGCCACTTGACTAGACCCCCTGTTACTGTAATTATTTGCCGACTGAACTTACCGCTGGAGAATCACAGATGAAGCATCTGATTTTCACAGAAATGTTCTTGTTTTCTATTTGGAGGCCTTCTTGTAAAATACATTTAGTCTCATTTACAAAATCTTCTAAATAAAGTTGCAAATTTTTTGGTTTTCCTATAGCAAAATACACGCCAATCACAAAAGGATTTGCGTCGACTTGATGAATGTTTGCTAATATTGGCCAAAATTCTTTTTTAGAACTGTTGTGGATTGGCAATCCATCAATGTTAAAATTCAAGTAAATAGTATCGGGTAAATTACTTAACTTCCTTAAAATACATTTCAAAGGTTCAGAAATTCCATTATGCCAATATTCGCCATCGTCATCTAGTTTTTTTATTAAAATATTTTTTGGTGTTTGTAAAAGAGTTCGAGGATCTTTTGGTAGAATCGTGCCAAATCTGTCATTTAAGATCAACAGCAAATCTTTCATAGCAGTTTGTGTAATATTTTTCTCAATCGCCCATGCCCTCAATTTTTCACTAAAATGAAGATTCTTTATATATTCACTCGGATTATCCTCATCATCACTACTCAATGAGTAATAACATCGGTCCTCTTCGGAAATATCAAAAGTTGCAGTTGCGATATTACTTCCATTACATACGGAACCCTCACCTTCAAGTAAGACTCCCACTTGACCGCGTCTAGTGATGCTTTCATTCTCATTCAGGTTATCTTGTGATAAGTTTGCATCTTCAACGTTGTAGTTTAAAATATTACGATAATCTTTCAAGATTTTCCGTCTATTTCCACCGGTTCTACTTTGAACTTTCCAAGTTTTAAAACGCTTTTTAGAGGAGCTATGTTGCGACGCCATTTTATGTTTACATGATGACCGAAGTCAATAATTCAACCTTAAACTATACTTGACACTATAAGTTCTATTAATAGGGAGAAATATCCCAACTATTCAGCCCTAAATTACACAAGGGAGTTTTGTATCCCTTTAGGAGTTTGGTGTTGTAAAAGATTTAATGAACACCATTGTAGCTCTAGTAGCGTTATTTGCTCCTTTTGTGCAACTATCAGCGCTCCGAAAGAGTTTGTGATAGCTTGCTTAGAACTTTAGAAGTTAATAGTAAATGTTAATTTCTTATATGGATCTGATAGTCGTAAGATTCGCTCAAAGCTATAACACAGAAGCTTTGGTCTGTATTGTAGGGATAATAATCACTGCTCTACGCGATTAACCTCCATACATTGCTCTTCTAATCTTGCTTTGTCACTTTAAGTGTTATATTTTATTACTAACACTCTTTTGTCGTCACAAACTATAATTGCAGCTACCACTCTACCTTCATACCACTTTAGGTTCTAAAGTAAGCTCTATTTGCAGACATAATGTTTGTTGGGTAGTTTTATTACTAATGTCATCAGATTATTTATTACAAATGTTATTGTTTAGTTACTCCTGTTTGATTGCTTTAAGTGTGGTTAACCTTGTATTATTTTAAAAAGCTGTTTATTTTATTATTATGTGTAAATATCACAGGAAAGGTTTTCCCGGTAAAATATGTACTCTATTAGTGCGTTAGCTTATCTGATATCTATATTTGTAACTACACTTTTTATGAAATTTTATGTAGCGAAAATTATCTGGTCTAACGAGAATGTAATTTCTTGATTTGTTATGTGTTGATATTATTTTTACATTAAGAAAATTTTACATTGATCATTTGATACTTTATTAAACTAAGACACCACAATCTTCCTCACAAGAAATTATATTCTCGAAACGAAATTCATAATCTAATAGTTTAAAAATAAGCTATTATTTAAATGAGAGGATAATATGATTAAAATGAAACTTAAATTTATTGAATCAAGATAATGTTATTGTCCATACATTAATTGTTTTTCTCAAAATAAAACGAATAATTACTTTAATCCAGAATGAATTATTATTCACCCAAATATATTATCACTTGAAACAAAACCCTATTTTTATTTCTTCAAGATAGCGTGATCATTATTATAAGAAATTGGAGTCTTAAAATATTAAATAATTTCTCTTACATCAAGTATAGATTGTTTTCATTGAAATATAATATCGATTTACATTGAAACTAAGATTTATCCAATCAAAACATCATTGATTCTCACGAAAAGAAGTAAGCTTCTTAAATTAAACAAATTAAATGATTAATTTAAGAAAACATCTAATTTGCCTTAAGAATATGATATAGTTGGAATAAAACCAAATTTTATTGAACGAAGAAAGAATTATCCATACGACAAGAAACTGCAGACTCACAACGAAAAAATATTTCTCTTTCATAAAGAATAGCTGTTTTGAAACAATAATAGATTAACATTTACTTAAAAATAGGTTTAGTTAAATTAAAAATAATAAAGTGCTTGTTTTAAAATAGCGACTGCTTAAACGAATATATCATATCTTGCTGTAATTATTAATTTTTTTAAGTTAAAACACTATTATACTTAATATAACGATTTGGTGTTTCAAGCGGACTAAATTATTCTTGTTTTAAACGAAAAATTTGTCATTTGCTAGTAATTTTTTTGTTGACTTAATGACATTAGTCTTCTTGACAAGAATGCGATGTCTTATTCCAACAATAACATATACTTAAATTCAAACTATGTAATTCTTCATTTAAGATATCATGCTTATTTGACACGAAGAATCCGGATATTCTTGCCATGCGAGACATTAAATATACTTGAACGTAGTATTTAGGACAACAAAATATTATTCTAGAACTAAATAACATATTTTTAGTTTAAAAAAGCCAATTTGAAACAATCTTATGCTGATGTCAAGTATACGTTGTTTTAGCCATATACAAATCATTATTATTCTTGACCAATAGAATAATTCTTGCACAAAGAATACTTTTTTTTCTGTGCGGTATTGAGTTAAGAGGTAACAAACAAATTTTCGCCACCCAAAGTTTCGCGTTTATAATATTTGTAGTTTCAGTAGGATAGATACTTTACTTTTTCGGAATAAAAAGTAGCTTATGTGTTATTGCAGCGTGCTATCAACCTTCATACTAAATTTCATCAAAATTGATTTAGACTTTTGAGCGTGAAGAAGTAACAAACATATAAACATACTCAGAAACTTTCGCATTTATAATATTATACCTGAGTAGGATTTCTGAATGACACCTGTTTCTTGCCCTTTCCCACGTTAGGAATGGTCTGCTTAACATAACTTCTCTTCCACACTGATCTATCGACGGTCATCTAAGCGCACAAACAACGTATTATTCACAGTAAATTTATACCATTTACAGTACTTTACCCATCCTTATCCCCCGTGGGGTGCCGGGTTAGAATTGCACCTCCCCATTATCATCCCGTGGGTGTCGTAAAAGGCGACTAAGGGAAAAATACTAGAAGGTGGGCAGCAGCGCCTTCTAATGAACTGCCATCTTACACTGCGATTCCCAAGCCGCCTGCCAGGCGTGGAGATTATGGCAATTACCCCCTTGATAGGGGAGGCTGTGTTCAGCAGTGGACGATCCAGCTGATACAGTACAGTACCCATCCGTATGCTCAACATTATTTTCGTGTTATTATTATTTATTTATATCTATTTTGTTCGTTGTCTAGAACTCGTTACACGATAATGCTGGTACTCATTTTAAGCGTCTTCTATTACATCGAATTTAAACTTGTCCATACTATTTACACTACATAGGATATTATTGTGTTTTTTTTGCATTTCTCTTTGTATTGCCCTATACCACTTTCTCACCTGTTGATAAACAGACTGAATGTTCAAAATGATAAATTGCTCTTAAAATTTCAAGGAAAAAATTAAAATTGAAATTAGAAGAAAATTTTAGAAATGATATTTTTTTCTTAAAGTCAGTTGATGGAACACACCGTTTCGTTTTGCTATAGGTGAGCATTTGCAAACAGTCCTACCACCATACAAACCTTTCTTAGGAAATCTCTTGTTGTATGACGGTGTATTAAAATTGCTGAAAATTGGGCGCAACAATAAAGGTTTCCTAGCTTTATTGTGCGCCCAATTTTCAGCAACTCTTTACTAACTTTGGTAAGACTAAAGAAATTGGTAATTTGGCGCGTTTATATTTAGTCGCATTTTAACAAATGCAACCACATGACATTTAACTGTCCCATTTGGGCTTTGTAAAGCGTAAAAGATCGAAGAATATTTGTAATCTGAAAAGAAATAAATGAAATTGGATAGAGCGAGCAAAGTTTGTTTATAAAACTTTCCAATTTCCTACCCACATTTGCATCAATGCTTTCCCAACAACAGTGCAACACTAAAATTAACTGAGCACAATATTGGACTGAGGCAACAGCTGGCCGGTTGACGCCGTACTATCGAGCCGGACGCTGTAATTGTGATTTCAATGCTTATGGACTTAAATGATTATTCCATACAGAAGAAATATAAAAGTTTTAGAAAGTAAGATTAGTTTTTGGAATGTAAGAATAGTTTTTTGTGGTTTTTGACCATAGTTTTTGCCCTTGATATCAAAATCATACTCATTTTATATAATCGGACTGTGCTCGTGGGAACCTTTAGATTACCCGTTTTGAAATAAAAATCTGAACAAACATATTAAAGTATTTAACTTTATTGAAATAAAGAACATATACAAAGTATTTTAAGCTAACCTAGAAGTACTAGCAGAGAAGAATCGAATAGTCCTCAACGAAGAAAAACCTAATAAACGGTCAAGCGCGTGTCGGGCCACGAGCAATGTAGGGTTCCGTAGTAGTCCGTTATCATAATATCGAATAATTCTGTTGTTCTTTTTCTTTTTAACTCTCTAACTTTCTAAGCAATGTGTTCTTTTGTTTATAAATTGTGATTGCTTGCACGTGTAGACTGTTGTTGACCGTGACTATTAAGTAGGAATCATGGATTATCTATACGATTCTTAGTTGCTCACAAAGTTTTTTCCTCTCCATTTAACGACACCTCTCTATAACGCCATAAAATGCACAGTCCCTTGAGTTTACACTGTATATGTATATAACGACACTGAATGGACTGTGCATATATGTATATATATATATTCAATAACCAACAAACAGAGTCACAATATTATCCTAATGAAAAATTATTCTTATTTATAATAATAATTATGAGACGGCGAGGATGAGGTCTAAAAAGTACCTTATACCGAAGCTAATCGATAAACTGTACAGTAATATCTGTTATGACTTATCATATACTCCCAATCCTTTGCTATATCTTTAACAATTCCATATCAAATGCTACAGTCCCGTCAATATGGAAGGAAGCACAAATTATTCCCTTACCGAAGAAACTCAATCCTAAATCCTTTTCTGAATACCGTCCAATATCTATACTTCCTTTTCTATCCAAAGTCCTCGAGCGTCTAGTTCACCAACAATTAAACTCAGTCCTCATTCATCACCAACTCCTTAATCCTTCCCAATCTGGATTTCGACATGGACTGTATCACAATAAGGAGGAATAAAATTAATTTGTATTTCTATAAAATTATTTGTCTTAGGAGTAAAATTATTTTTAATAATATACACTAAATATCTGCCCAGATCAGTCATCGGCATGTAATAGCAATTTAAAAAAACTTAAAATATTTTTTTGTAAATACACTGTTTGTTTGTTATTGCATACGTTTTAAATATTTCAGTAAAGCTTCGATAAGGCGGGCAAAGTTGAGATTGGGCGATAGTTTGCTACAACTTTAAATAATCCTTAGGTTGAATATATGGTGGACTGGAAAACAAATGGTGTCAGCGGTGTATTTAAGAACTTATGGTGAAACATTATTAACTCCAGCGCCCTTAGTTGGATCGAGCCTACGTAGTTCAGATTTGATATATATTTGATTATAGTAAAACAAACATCACTTATAATTAAATCTGACGTGTAGTTATCTTCAGAAATATATAATTTATTATCTGCATTATAACCGTCGGTAACAGTTGAGGGTTCAAATACTGATTGGAAGTGATTCGATTAAATGTTACTAATATCTACTGGGTCACTTGCTGTTTTTGGAGCACCCATCTTCCAAGCAGTCTTGTCTGCCCTCCCCTAGAGTGTTTTTTATAAGCCGGAGACGCGGAGAGGGAGCGGCGCAAGTATACTGCGAAGGTGTAGCGAGCACGCTGCGATAATATTGCGAGAAGACTAAAGCTGCGGCGTACCCACAGCGCCGGAGCTGTCATAGAATTACTTCACTTCTAATAAGACATTTGTCTCTAAGCCTAACCATTTTTTATTGACGTATTCGTGCTTGTGATTTATGATTAATTATTTTCATGAAGAAGAAGCTAATTTTGGGAAATTTCATTAGTATTAAAACAAACAACAGGTTTCTGTAACCCCCTCCCATCAATGGGGAATATACCACCCTCTCTCCCCCGCCCCATTGCACAAAATATATACATATATACCATACCTAAAGTCCTTCTAATGTATGTAGATACACATTTTTTTTATAATTATTATTATTTAATAAAAACAATAGTTTCCGTGATCCCCCACCCCAATGGTGGGATGCTACAATCCCCCCCTCTCCCCCCTCCACCCCTTCCTATCGTACATAACTATCTATACCGATTCTAGTCCTTCTAGTACTTCATCTTAATAACTTTAAAGGATTTATTCTAAGAATTTTGTATTTGGTGCAAAATTATCTAATATCGAAATTCAACGACTAATTACTGCTAAAGTAATAAAGTTATCTTAACCGCTATAATTTTCCTTGGAAGTTCATGAACTGTACTATTATCATGAATTTTTTCAGACTTTTCAAGCCAGCAGTTTAGGTTTTAGAGGGGGGGGGGACGCCCTACTGGAACAAAAATTTGCACTTTAAAGTTGAATATCTCGTACATGGAGCATTAAATCGAAAAATAGTATTTGCAACTCCTAAATCATTTCAAAATACCTACTCAATGATACCCCATTCGACGGGATAGACGACAAAAAAAAAATTCATATCCACAACACTGGTATGGGAGCTACCCTAAAAAAAAATATTTTTCAAAATTTTATTTTACCACTTTGTCGGCATGGTAAGTTTTGCAGCTTTCTAATACAAACGATCTCTTAACAAGACCTCGGACAGACGGACAGACAGACGGACATGACGAAACTATAAGGGTTCCTTGTAGGTACTACGGTACCCTAAAAAGGTACATATGCAGTAACCTATGTAATCTAACCCCAGGATTCTTTATATAGAAGGGGCTGCTGCCCACTTTCTTTCCCTTCGTTGCCTCTTACGACTCCCACGGGAAGATAAGGGTGGATGCAATTCTAGCCTGGCACCCCATCTAAATGTCGATATCCCCAATACTCGTCACGTTTCCGCACATTGTGTATAAAATGCACTAAGCTTCTTTGTGATTAAATAAGCTCAAAGACTCCGCTGTGTGCCCCAGTTCTTTGTACGTTGCCCAACGTGGTGGAAGATCGCAAAGTCAAGAAATCGTATCTAGGAGTTACAATTGGCCGCTGAACCTTGGGAAGACGTAGATAACACGGGAATGACGCTGTGGAGTCGGACCTGCATGAGCTCCAAGCCGCCGACTGGCAAGAGGCAGCGCGAGACCCAAGCCTTCTCTTTTATCGGAAACCAAGACTCACTTTGGGTCTTTGCGCTAGAGGAGTAAACAAGTAAGTGATAAAAAAAAAGAAATTCAATATTTTTTTGTTAGCAAATGTGTATTTTTTTTATAATAAGTGAAATTAAACAAATTTGTTACAGATAGAAAGTCAAAGAAAAACCCAATCGTTTTTCAGATTTATTTCAATTGCACTAGCGCACTAGACTCAAGTCTGCGTAATTTATACTACCATTATTCATATTACCATTGCCAAGGATAGTTGACAGCAAGCAGGCAGCTGACCATAAGACTGAAACCAAATATAATACAATACAATTATGTTCTTGTATAGTCCTTTGCTTTACTGTTTAGAAAATTCAGCAGCCTTTGGGAGCCAGTGAAATTACAGGTACATGAGACTAATCAACTATGTGTCAAGGTGACGAGCGCAGTGCAATTTGTGGCTTGTGATGAAATGCATCTGTTATAGGCAGAGGTTAGTCCACTTAACATCAGGTGGGCCTTGTGCTGGTTCCGTCACAAATACATAAAAGTAAAATTGTAAGTGTGAAAACGTGTAGCATGATATTGAACACGGAAGTATGTTTATCTGTCGGTGTATTGGTTTCCCTTTACGCTTAAAATACGCTTACCTAATTCCTTTAGCAGGGTGTTACTATAAAGAATATTTTTACTGGATTCTTCTAGAAGGGTGTTACTACAGAGGATATTTTTACTGGGTTCCTTAAGTAGGGTGTTCCTATAAAGGATATTTTTACTGGATTCTTCTAGTAGGGTGTTACTATAGACGATATTTTTACTGGGTTCCTTAAGTAGGGTGTTACTATATATTTTTATTAGTATTAGTAGGGTGAGACCGTAAAGGATATTTTTACCTGATTCATTTAGTAGGGTGTTACTTTAAAGAATATGTTTACCTGATTCCCATAGTAAGGTTTAGGGTTCCGTATCAGAAAACGCTCAGTGTACAGTACTACTAAGCCGCTGTTCTTCCACCTGTCCTTCAGTCTAACCTTTACGGGGCTAATACAGTATCTTTGAAACCGTAATAGGTGCATGGTAGGGTCAAGTTTTCAAAGAGTATGTGTTGACATGGCGGATTGTTGTTGCGGAAAGTAATAATAATAAATTAAAGTTTTTAGAATGTCCTATATTGTAAAAATACAATAGTTATAAGCGCCAAAGTTTATTACAGAAGTAAGGTATAAATATTTAATGTATATAAACAAATAATAAAAATGGGTCAAACTGTTGGGGGGTGACATTCTAGCCCGTAGGAAACCAGGCTAGAATTTAACTAAGGGTCGACTAAGGGTATACCTGCGGCTTAAACTACGATCCCCAAAATGCCTGCCATGCGTGGGAATTATAGCAAACCCCCCTATAATGGTGGAGGCTGTGTTCAGTAGTGGACAATCTGTTTTTTGTTTGTACGAAAATCTCAGTTTGTGAGGCGTATTCGCACTTGGCTGGTTTTTTCTTTACAAATGTATGTTCGTCATAGACGCCTAAATTGAATAAATGATTTTGACTTTGACTTTATGGCATGGTGTTTAGGTATTTTGCAAATGCCCTTCTTGCTAGCAACCATCCTCATGTAGAAAAGCTATCCTGTCGGCAAGCACCTAACGTTGTGTATATCCAGCTGTCTTTGAGAGCCAGTTATTCTAGGTTAGCCTGAACGACATATTCGTCCACATCATCACTTACCATCAAGTGAGGTAGTGGTCAAAGACTAGTCCTAATGAGAGAAATGCAAAATGTCCTGACAACTTTGTTCCGAATCGCATTGCTTATTATGTAGGAAGCTAGAGGGTTAGAGACTTATTTTGAAAAAACCATCAGCCACTCCCAATATACCCACATAAACTGCAGCGTACTAGAATACATGTTATAGTGAATTCTCAACGTAATCTCGTCACTATACGCATACTCGTAATACATACTTCTTGTAGCAAAGATGATTCAAAATTAGACAAAGTTTTAACTCAACGCAACCATTTCCATCTTGTAGGTATTACCCGTGTGAATAATTAGGCAACATATAAGGTTAACCACCTGTTACTAGCTACACCTAGTTTTGTCTAGCTAAAACTAGATGTAACCGTATTTATGATAGTAGCCGTAATGTATATACATTTATAGACACCAAATACCCACTTTTTTATTTGAGTAAAATAAAACACACGAATTAATTTCAAATACTTGCAGTAATCGGAGTTTTTTATTCACATTCTGACTATTTGAATTTTTTTGCCTTAATTATAATAAAATCAAAACTTATAATATGTACTAAGGGATTATTTTTGTTAGATAATGTTCTATAAAACAGGTTTTTTTTTTTATGCCTGATAGGTTAGCCTTTGACCACTATTTCACCTGATGTTGTTCAGGCTAACCTAGAAGTAGTGGCTCTCAAAGACAGCTGCCGGAACACACCGTTAGGTGCTTGGCGACAGATTTTCTACTTGAGGGTGGTAGCTAGCCAGGCGGGCATTCGCAAAATGCCCTACCACCATGCAAAACCTATTGTAGGTACCTATTGTGATCAAGTTTCATACAGCTTCAAACTACCCATTTCGATTGTAAATTTAAAGCATTAGGTAGGACGGATGCCGGTTTGTAGTAAAATCGATTAAAAGAAAAAACTTTCAAATTTGTAGACAGATTACGTACAGAATATTAGGTTAGATAAATAAAACAAACACGCGCCAATTTAAGAAACTAAATGCCTTTATTAAAAGCTGATTAAAAATGTCAGCCGCTTAAAGCCTATTTTCAAAGTTCATGGCGGGGTTTACGGTTTGTTTCTAAAGAGGTAGGAATACGCCCACACCATCTGAATATTTATTTACAACAGTTTTTAATTTAAATTTAAAATAGCCAGTGCTGTGAAACGGTCTTCCGAACGTATCCGTTCCCAGCCATGCGGCGAGGGCAAGTTGACACGCGGAAATTGAATGTCTCATGTTACCCGCAACCTGCCTGAAACAAAACGTCACAGAGGACAAAATCTACGGCTGACATTCAGTGGTTCGAGTTTCCTTCGACTAGTCCTAATGGAGTGTGAACTCCAGGCTCGGTGAATTTACTTTCCCTGATGATATTCAGAGTTGAGAACGAATTATTGCTTCATGTCAGCTCCGTCAAGTTCAACTCGGTGGAGATCGATGACATAATATGAGATAGCAACAGAAGACGAATAAAGTGGAATAGAAAAAGGTTGCACCAAGCAGGTTGTAGCAGTAGATTTCTTCTTCCTCCTATCCTTTACCCATGTTATCGCTGCATCATCTTTTCACGCGCTCAAGTACGGCTAGAGTAGCCGACTTGGTGACTCAGTCTATTGCACTCTCCGTAGAGCATATGTGTGATAGAGATGGAGATACTAGTTTTTATTATACATACCTTAACATACCAAATTTGTTTCGAGTAAATTTACACTATTAAATACGTGAAAGTTACTCTGCCTCTTAAAGTGTTTGCGTACTTTTTTGGCTTGGCTTGACTAATCTTATAAATATGTGACAAAGAAGTTCTGTAAATCACACTGACGGACACAGGCACTTTATTGCGGAATATTTAAAATCTTCCTGTCATAACAAAAAACCTTATCACGCATAACCAAATATTGAAACTTATGGAATACGCTACAGAACATACTTTATATAATGTATATATAGTAGAGGATTGGAGCTGTAAACATCGCTGTCTTCTTTCTGTCCTTGCATAGCTTACAATTGATTCCTCGGACAAGTGCAAACGTGATAACTGTTAAAATATTACGATTATAAAATTTCTATCAATTATTTACATGACACGACCTAATTAGAATTATTTAAGTAGTTATATGTGTTAAATGTAATTTGGACTTGCCTGTAAAAAAAATACTGAAGGGCTAATAAAACATTTTTATATCTTTATATATCTTAAATCTTGAAAAAAAAATGGTTCACTGCGCACGCTGATGGGGAACGGGTCACAAAATCCAAAAATCATTGTTATATTATGTAATTAATTTGTATAACACAGACTGTCAATGCGTTGCTGACACTTAAGAGTAGAGTTCACGGAACGCTTTCCATACAAGCTTCGTGATACTTTAATTACTAAGTGTTCAAATTCGGTGAAACTTTGTTTGTATTTAAAATACAGTTATATCTGGATTGCCAGATTTGCGTATAATTTAAGTATTTTAAAAAATTATTAAAAAACCGTTTTGTATAGGGTTTGTTATTTTGACATTTATGGATAATATAAACACTAAATCGAAAAACTGGCAAACTAGTAGCATAGGTTCAGTAAAATGCGTACAAAATTTTACCGAGTTTGAATACTTGGTATTTAAAATATGACGAAACTACGTTTGTATGGAAAGCACTCCGTGCACTCTACTCTTAAGCATTATGTTAATCCCCCTTTTTAAATGATCCCATGTCATATATATGAGGAAATACCGAATAAGAGAGGTGGTTCCACAGTTTTACGGTATGCGGCAAAAACAACCGCTTGAAACAGACGGTGCGAGACGTCCAAGCCTGCAAAATGTGAGATCAGCATTAAGACGACGTGTCGAGACGTGCGATGGTAAAATCGCTTCGATGAAATAATATTATAGAGTTTGGTTTTTGTCGTAGTAGCTATATAAGTTTGAAGCACTCGTAGCGAAGTTTACTTAGCTGTTCTCAACCGATCAGCAAAGTTAAGCAACGTCGCCCGCGGTCATGAGTTGGATGGGTGACCGCTAGTGACATTACTACTGAGCGTTTCCGTGCTTCGGAGGGCATGTTATCCGTTGGTCCCGGTTGTCGTCTTAGGATGGCAGTCGTTATAGCATGGTGGTAGGGCATTTTGTGAATGCCCGCCTGGCTAGCTACCACCCTCAAGTAGAGTCGCCAAGCACCTAACGGTGTGTTCCGACAGCTGTCCTTGAGAGCCAGTACTTCTAGGTTAGCCTGAACAACATCTTCGACCACATCATCACTTACCATCTGGTGAGATAGTGGTCAAAGGTAAACCTATCAAGGATAAAAAAAATAAAAAAAAAATAGTTGTGTTGTATATATTTTTTTTGAATAAATTAATAAAGGCATCCCAGTGTATAATACAAAAATAATCCAAAATTAAGTAATTCATAGATTAATTCAAAATAATAAGGTCATGAGGATTTCTTCCTGTGCATGCTATTAGTGTAAACAAAAATTAGGAATATCACTTGCACCTAAAATGCATATCAATCTTTATTTTTTAATATATAGTTGACAGGCTAGCTTTTTTTCCCTTTGCCCGTGTTGTGAAGGGCTAGACATCGCTACCCGCGGGTGACGTAAGAGGCGACTTAGGGTAACACAAAAGTAAAGTGGACAGCAGCGCTTTCTGAGGAACTGATATCTCACACTGTAATCGGACGTTGCCTTACTTAGTTGATCGGTGAAGAACGGATAAGTAAGCTATGCTACAATCGCTTCAATATTATATATAATTTTTTTTCTTAAGTTTAATTTGAAAGTGCAGTGAGGCGGTGTGTCGGGCGTAGCTATCCGTTCCACTCACGGCGCGGCGCGAGCGAGTTAATACGCGGAAATTGAATGTCTCATGTAACCGTGTCCCGCCTTAGACAGGATGTCTATCGTGGTCACTTCACGCAATTGGTTAGGTCCGAGGATAGCCGCTCTCGAGTTCAGTACATTAGTAATTGTCCATCAATAAAAATTAGGTGTTTTACTATGTTTCTGAAGATCCTTTCTTACCAATGAAAAGTTACATTTCGTAGCATTTTTCAAGTTAAAATAACAATTCCACATACGCAAGCCAACATGCAAAAGTCATACAATTGTGTAAACAAATTAAAATCAATTTAAATAAAATCTGAGACGATACAGTATGTAAAAGATAGTAAGATATAATTCAACAATGTATAACAACATATAGTAAAGTCCCTCTAGAAGTCTAGTCTAGTAAGGCTCCGTATCAGAAGTCTGCATTTCCCTTCGGGGACGGCGTATTAGAGGAATAAGTCTAAATCCATACGTTTTGTTATTTTGTCTGATACTTGCTGAAGAGGTAGGTCTCTTCAGCAAAAGTTCGTTTCGGACCCGCAATATTAAATAGTCTGCTTCAAAGCAGTATGCAAACACGGGGCATTGGCAAGTGAAATTACTGGGCAAAAAAGGCATAAGAACTAACGCCTTAGAGTGACAACCGCAGTAGTGTCAAGTAGAACGAGAACAGTGCCACTGTAACTGTCATAGACAGGCGTGATGCTAACCATCAAGCAGGTCACTTTTTCGTCGCAACACTTCATTACATCTTAAATAAAGATACGTATCTTGGCACGTAATGATCTGAAGTCAGTACCGTGGTGATTCAAACGTTCACAGAGTTTACATCTTTATGTTTCTACTTCCACAAATTATTTCTAATGAATATTATTAATAAATAATCTAATGTCTACCTGTCACCGTTATTAGTATCGAGCAAGATACGGTAAAAAAAACAAGTTTGTTAGTTTTTTTTTTTTTTTTTTTTTTTTTTTTTAGGGAGGACATAGATGCTGTCTACCGCTATACGGACGTACAGCTCCACCGGACTTTGGGCGAGGGGAGGCCCTCTTATAGCCCAGGAGGAAGAAGCGCTGAGGGCACTTCTTCTGAGACGGGCGTATAAGGCGAAAAGCGCCTTATACCTCCGTCTCCTGCGGGCGCCGAAAACGCCACGCTACTATCGGGAGGGGTGACAGCGAGCTCAAGGGCACCACTGTGGTTCGGACCTCGGCTTGTCTCGCTGCCGAGAGACAAAGGGGGAATCGGAACTAAATGCCCCGGTACAACTGCAGTGTTGTACCGTTGAGAATGGGCCCTATTGAATATTGCTCTGTGACTATTTGGAGAGACACTAATCGGGTTTTTATTTTTGCCTCGAGCTCGCCGGCGAGCTCGGTGTTTGATTGTGTAACCTCTGATTACCGCACACCTGGGGATGTTACCAGGACGACTTGCGGACAACGCTAAAGCTGCCAACGTAATGGCTGCGATGGGGTCATCCGGGTCGTCCAATACCTGCCGTGGTCGGCGACGGGGGGGTTTGAAGTATGGGTCGGATGAGGCAGTCGAATAGTTCGCTGCCTGGACAACCAGAGGGTTCGGGTGGTGGGGGGCTCGATCAAAGTGTCGGCGGACGCAGCCCTTATTGAATTGCGCTAAAGAGGGAAGGTTTAGGTCGCAGTGCAACTCGGCGCTCCGGACGTACCAGGGAGCGCCGGTTGCCCTGCGAAGAAACCGGTTTTGGAGGGCTTGAAGCTTATGTAGGTGGGCCTCACTAGCATGACTGAACACTACGGATGCGTACGTCATGATGGGGCGGATACAAGCAGTGTAAAGTGTCTTCTTGTTACTAAGAGACATTTTACTTTCTTTACAGATTAAGGGACTTAGGCGACCCATGACAAAGGCCGCCCTGTTACGGACCGTATTAATGTGATCTTTGAAGGTGAGATTCCGATCAAGGGTTACTCCAAGATATTTGGTTGTTCTCACCCAGGGAATGGGTTCATCGAACAGAATTAGTGGCTTCGGATAGCGGGGGCGGGTTTTCTCAGTAAAGCACATAGCTGTGCTTTTAACTGGATTGACCGCTATGCGCCATTTTCGGAACCAGTCACCGATCTCGGTGATGGCCCGTTGAATGACGAAATATGTCTGTCTATTTACATGCCAGCCAGTGGAATAAATGGCGGTATCGTCCGCGTATTGGGCTATAAAAACTTTGGGTTGGGCGCGAGGGATGTCACTGGTATACAGTGCGAAAAGGATGGGTGATAGCACGGAGCCCTGAGGGACTCCGGCTCTGACTGGATGAGGAGTGGAAAGGGTGCCTTCCACGCGGTAGCGAAAGCTTCTGTCCCTTAGGAAGTCTTGTAAGGTGAGCACAAGACGCTCTGGCACGCCAAAGTGGTATAGCTTGTAAATCAAGCCATTGTGCCAGACTTTGTCAAAAGCTTTCGCTACGTCGAGGAAGACTGCTACCGTCGATTGGGGTTTGGGTTTCTTATTGAAACCCTCTAGGATGTGCTCCGTGAGGCGGTGCACCTGTTGGACGCATGAGTGTTTGGGTCTAAAGCCAAACTGCTCATCGGGAATAAGGTGGTGTTCCCGGGCATGGGATTGAAGTCGGTTCGCTAGGATCCGTTCGTAGAGCTTCCCCAGGGCGCTGAGGAGGCTGATGGGACGGTAGCTGGTGGGATCAGAGGAGTTTTTGCCTGGTTTGTGAATGCCAATGACATTTGCACATTTCCAGGTGTCAGGGAACACACAATGGTTCATAGCCGCATTGAAGATGCTGACTAGGAGATGAATGAGAGGGGGGGAGAGTGTTTTGAGAACCTTGTTAGAGATGCCGTCGGCACCGGGGGCTTTACGTTGTTTGAGGTCCTTGATCAGTCTCGTCACCTCAGCGAAGGATACTGGGGTGAGTGGGGGGAGTTCAGAGATGACCACAGAGCTTTTACGTTCGACTTCAGCGTCCACCGTATCGAGGTGAGCTTGGTCTACGTGATCGACATTGGGGGAGCATTGAGCCTCTAGGCTGTCGGCTAGGCACTCAGCTTTGTCTTCGTCAAAGAACGCTGGGACGAGGGGGACAGGTCTGTATAGGGGGGGCATGTCGCTTTGTCCGACACCTTTCATACCTCGAGCGAGATGCCAGTAAGCCTGGTGGCTCGGCACGAGGTTTGAAAGTTTGTCGCCCCAGCTCTGATCACGCAACTCGGACATGCGACTTTCAACCATGCGTTCAAAGTGGCGTTTCCGAGTTTTGTTTATTTTGCTTGGGTAGGAGTCGTAATGTCGGGTCACTGCTTTACTCTTAGTCACTAATCGTCTCACATCCGCTGGAATGACAAGGCGCCGGTCGTCCGGCACTATGACTTCCTTTGCGGATGCACCTACTACGGTGGAGAGGTGATTAGTGAAAGAGTCGATAGCGAGGGATACGTCATCTTTAGTCACAATGTCGTCAGGGATTTTGTCAAGGTCGGGTGAGCTGATAGCCTTTAGGGATTCACCTAAGAGCTTCCAGTTCACTATCGTCTTGGTCGGGCAGGGTACGTCAGATGTTGGGTCGGGGCCTAGTCGCAGTATTATGGGGCGGTGGTCAGAATGTAATTCGTGACACACCTCCATAGAGCGTAACTGAAGTGTTACGCCTTTGAAAAGTGCCATATCGAGTAAGTCGGGACGGCCGTGGTCGAAGTAGGGGTAGTGAGTGGGCTCGAGTGGAGCTATTATGTCAAAGTTTAAGTCAGCGACTAGGCGTTCAAGGTCAACACCGTTGGGATTGTTGACATTACAATTCCACAGGACGTGTTTGCTGTTGAAGTCACCGATCAGAAGGACGGCGCTTCCTAGTGAGAAAAGTGCTACTAAGTCAGCGCGGGCGACACGCTTTTTACAAGGTAGGTAACAGGAAACTATGACTAGGGGTTGATGACCCGTCATGGCTAGCATGCAACAAGATGCTTCCATAGTAGTGAGAGTCGGGGTAGGTATGGGGATGCAGTGCAGGGACCTTTTGTAATAGATAAGAGTGCCTCCTCCACGACCGGTCACTCTATCATTACGTACCGTTCTGAAATTGGCAAACCTGGGGTTCGCCTTCCCCGGTTTTAGTAGGGTTTCCTGCACGCATATAATGTCGATCAGGTGGGTATTACAAAAGTCGTGTACAAGGTCACGTTGTCTGAAGAGGCCGTTAGCGTTGAAGGACGCTAACGAAACTGAGCGCGGTTTATTCCTTAAGGTTGTACTACCCATAGTGGGTGTACTGAGGGGGAGTTTGGGGGGCGAAGCGCTTTAGAGCGCTAAGGAGGCTGGCATGTTCCAGCGTATATTGGATGACTTCCGCAGGTGATTGTGCGGAGTGCATCTTGCGTGCTAGAGCACGGACCTAATCTATATTGATGGACATAGCAAGGTCGCTGACTAGCGCTATATCCTCTTGAAGAGAGGAGTCCATCAGTGGCATAGGAGGTGGGGCCACGGGCCGGGCGACGCGAGGTGCGGCGCGTGGAATGAGGGCAGGAGGTGCCGGGGGTGCCGCGCGGACCGGGGCCGGTGCGCGGGCAGGGGCCGCGGTACGGGCGGGGACGGGTGCGCGGGCCGGGGCGCGGGTGGGAGCGATGGTTTTTACCATGCTCGGTGGCTTTGACCACGCGTTCCTAGCTGGGAGAGGAGCGGGAGTCACCTGTGAGGCAGGTGCTACTGTCAGCTTAGGGCTGACCCGCTGCCACCTATCATAGGTGGGACGAGGAGGTGGCGGAGGTCTCCTTTCCGTTGCCACCCTGCGGTTTGTGCGTGGCGCCCTCGGGCAACCGCGGTAGTTGGCGGTGTGCCCCTGGGTGCCGCACAGAACGCAGCTGGGTGGGTCGGGTGAGTCCCTCGTGCGAGAACAATTCTCTGTGGCATGATCGCCTAGGCACTTAACGCACCTAGGACGAGCGAAGCAGTAGCGGGCAGCGTGCCCGTATAGTTGGCAGTTATGGCACTGTGAAGGAGAGCCATTCCTGAATGGGGGCTGAACATCTAGTCCGGAGAGGCCGCAGACCGTCTTCAGGTTGAAGATGGTCTTGCCCTCCGGGGATCGGTCTAGTACTACGAGTACTAGGTCGTATGGGCTTTTGTCTTTGCCACTGTACATGCGGTGTACGGCAAGGACAGGGAAGTCCTGTCTTTTAAGGTCGTCAAGTACAGCGTCTGTACGGACTTCCTTCGGGACACCGCGTATGACGACGCGTAGGACTTTCTCCTCTTCGAGCGCATAAGTGTGGAAGCTTATGCTCTCTTTACGGAGGAGTTTGGTTAACGCTCTGTGGTCGTTAACTGAGGAGACTTGGACTTTAATGCCCTGCTGCGTGGAGCGGGCGTTCGTATAATTGATCTTACGATCAGTGAGGAGGCGGGATAGCATATCCCATTTGCCTTTGTCCTGAATGAACAAAGGCGGTGGCGGTTTTTCGCGGCGTGCGTTAGCGTCCTGAGAGGGCGCTGCAGCCGGGGCGGTTGCGGAAGGCGGGGACGCGGGGCGCGGGGCGGGGGTCGGCCTATTGCCGGCGGTAGGTGCTTTGGCGGCTGCCTTAGCGGGCGGGGCGGAAGGCCCGGAGTTAGCGGCCTTAGGGGCGCGCTTGCGTTTACGATCTACGACGGTATAGCCGTCGTTGTCGGAATCTTCGGAGTCTGTGCGTGAGGCGCGGGGTTGTTCGACCTCCATGTCCGTTTCCGAGTCTGAAACTGACTCGACAACGACATAGGCAGGTTCGATGCTCGCAAACCGACCGATCGGTGAGCGAGAGCGAGAACGGGGTTGGGCTACTACCGCGCGCCTGTTATCAGGGCCGGGGGCGGGGGAGTCCGGGCTCTCCTGTAAGTAGGATGGCGCCGGAGGGTCATCGTAGGTGGGGACGGAGGTCCCGGAGGGAGCAATGGGAGTGTCCGTGAGGCGGGCACTCTCTGCGTCTGAGGTGAGGGCTGCTTGATGAGCAGCATAGAGTTCGGGGTACCGTAAGGCAAAGGTCTGAAGGACCTCTACCTCACTATTGGTAGGGCGGGGCTGCATCCTGAGGGGTGCACTCAGGATGCCCTAACCAGGGTAGTGTCTCCCTCGCACAACCTGTGAGCTCACTGTGTGAGAGGGAGTGAGTACCTACTGTGTATCCCTAGGTGTGTGTCCCTATCCGCACTTTTTTTCTGGGGCGGCGAAGGGGTGTCCTAACGACTCCGGGATTGACTAGGGGCGACCCCAAGGCCAGTTGCCCCGGAGACCTGCTTGTTTCGGCTGATCCCGTGAGGCGGGAAAAGGCCGCGGTACAAGGTTAAACCAAAAATCAACAGAGGTAGTTGGCACCGTTAGGGATCACTCTGCGACCGCAGCAAATGGCGGATTTGATCGTTCGAGCGAGCTTAGCCCGGTAGGGCTCCACCTGCCTGAACGATGCCGCTTAACAGCACAAAGTGTGTTGTTGAGCGGGTGGCGTTGTACGTGCAGAAACAAAGATGCGAAACAAGGATAAACTGCACTTTTCAGTGCAGTTTAACGCAGCAACACCGACCCGGGCTTGTCCGGGGCGGTGGTTGCTCGACGGTGGAGCGCCGCCTCAGCAAGCACGAAGCTCGCGTCGCACGGCGTTCGACGAAACTCTCAGCTCCTGCACAGACAAACACAAGCTGAATCGGGGTCACGCTCTTCAATGCGCACTGTTGCAACTAGCGTCGGAACGATGGTCCAGGCGAGACGGCAATAGTGCGGGGACTATTGCGGTCTCACTGGAGGGTCACTTGCAGCTGCGGAGAGGTGCGCTCGGCGTGGCGGCGCAAGGCGGAATCCTGGTTTGTTAGTCTGGGGAGCCCCCCTTAAATATATTTATTATTTTTAGTATTTGTTGTTATAGCGGCAATAGAAATACATTATTTGTGAAAATTTCAGCTGTCTAGCTATCACCGTTGTTGAGATACAGCCTTGTGACAGACGGACGGACGGACAGCGAAGTCTCAGTAATAGGGTCCCGTTTTTACCCTTTGGGTACGGAACTCTAAAAAAATAGTTACGAAAAGCCGTTCAAACTGTACTATCTTTAAACCTGCTATCAATTTTTCAATGTCACGAGTTGCCTGATAACCTTTCAGTGTCTTTAAATAAAACAAAGGTCGGGGAAAAAGGGCGATGATGAGGTCATCAGGGGTCGTAATTAAATTAGAAGGGGCCAGAGTTTCGTGATAGGGATTTGGAGGCCTCCCAGCCTACAACTAGGATTGCCATCTGACCTCTTTTTTGGGACACCGCTCGGGTCCTTTTGAAATGTGACAGGGGACTGAGGGATTTGAAACGTGTTGCCTCTTATTAAGTGATTAATTCCCTATTAGCAACAGAGATACTCGGCTTTTATATTTAAATTTAATAGGTTTCCAATTTTCATCGCAGGTATACCAATTTTGTGTACTTTATTGATTTCTTTAATTTATATGAAAAATATTATTATATATAATTTTTTAAATGTTATTGTGACGGAACAAGCTCGAGGCCCACCTGATGTTAGCGGGCTAACCTCTGCCTATAACAGATGCATTTCGTCACAAGTCACGAATTGCACTGCACCCGTCACCTTATGACATAGCTGTTAAGTCTCATGTGCCTGTAATTTCACTGGCTCTCAAGGACAGCTGCCGGAACACACCGTTAGGTACTTGGCGACAGATTTTCTACTTGAGCGTGGTCGCTAGCCAGGCGGACATTCGCAAAATGCCCTTCCACCATGTGGTGAAGCTCAAGCCCGCGGCGGGATTCGAACCATGGACCTGCTGCGCGGCAGTCTATAGCCAATGCCACTGAGCTATCACTGCTTCAAAATATATATTATATAGAGGTATTTGATAAAACAAATATGATATCTACAACAGTATTTTATTCGTATTTGTAAAGTGGTAGAATTCGGTCTCGATCCATCCGCATTCAAAATACATGAATAAATTCATATGTTCAAAGCTTGTTTTTTGATGTTTGGTAAGTTTGGTAAGCAAATATATGATAAAGTTGTATGTATATACACGCCCTATCCTACTATCCTACTTCCTACTAATATTATAAACGCGAAAGTTTGTAAGTATGGATGGATGTTTGTTATTCTTTCACGCAAAAACTGCTGAATGGATTTTAATGAAACTTTACAGTAATATAGCTTATACATCAGAATAACATATAGGCTATAATTTATAAAGATATTGTGTGAATTATCGAAAATATAACGATAAGTGTCAAGTAAGTAAGAAAAAAATCAGCCATATGCGACCTATTCTGGCGTGCGCTGCAAAAACCTTTAGTGTCACACGAACATAATGTATAACGGAAATGTTTATCTTAAATTTTCCTACAAAAAAGCCTCCGATAGCATATATCTATCTTTTATGTGTAAGCCATTATCGCCAAAATAGTAAACCATAAATACATTAAAAATATATATATATATTTCTTATGCATATTCGGTAGTAACAAATTTCCGACCCTTTTCAAACTAAAAATTCGAACGTATGTGTGTGTTTGTATGTTTATTACTTCTTCAAGCTCAAACGGCTGGATCGATTTTGATGAAATTGGGTATGATAGATAGATAGATCGATAATTTCTACTTATTGAACTTTCTCTTTATTGAAGATACCATAATAACAACAATAAACTTATTAATAAAAAATAAGTAAAAACCAAGTGTATCAATCGAATCAAAAAGGGCGGTCTTATCGTTCAGAGCGATCTCTTCCAGACAACCCATCAATAAGAGATATAGTTAAAGTATTTTTAATAATTCTATACATAATTATAACTGATGTCACCAAATTATTAACGATTTAGCCAAAAACTAATATGTAAATAGAATAATACACATATATAAAAATTCTATTTTAATATAAATACTAATATTATTATAATAAATAGACAAAAACCACATTTATTATAAAAACATATAGATATAATGGAATATATACACATATACAATTTTATACATATTAAACACAATTGAATTAAAAAAGGATGTTTGTACCACAGTGTCCATTATTATAGAAATTTAGAGCAAGACATAATAGTTTTTGACTTGATCCTTAAAATATTTCAATGCAAATTAATAGTGGTAGAAAGTAATTTTAGTAGCAGGTTGTTGTAGCGTTAAGTTTTCTAATGACCGTAACGACAGAGAATGGATAGAAAGAAGAAATTTAGGTAAATTGTTCCTTGATGTAGCGCGGGGACAAAGGGTTGAACAGAATACTGTAAAGGAGAGATAATATTATATGAGCATTCCGGTGACGACGAAAAGGGAGCCACTTGAGCTTATTACGAAAACCGGAGATATAATCATATTTGCGTAAGCTATGTATAAATCTTATACACAAATATATGGCATAGAGGTAGATAAGGATGCTGGATTATCACATATCATACTTTTTATCATCATCAACCATCACCACGCGGGTGAAACCGCGGGGCACAGCTAGTAGTATTATATTATATAATTTAGTTACCAATGTTTGTAAAAATAAATGTATTAGTGTTCATTTGAATTAAAAAAGGGTTAGTTATACCTAGCAGAATAAATTTAAGATCGTATTTAATAACGACTCAGTCTATTGCCATAAACTGGGCACATATTTCATCCAATATCTTCAACGCAGTTTTTAAAGGAAATCATAGAGCTCTGTTAATAAGGACTTAAAATTTTTATGTCTGTGACGTCCGATAAAAAAAGTAATATCACATTGTCACGTTTATGTTTATTATTATCTGCTATTTGACATCTATCAGAATAATATTATGTTAATTAATGAAAACAAAATACTTGGCTTGTTTTTAATTACTTTGCTCGGATTCCGTACTCAAAGGGTAAAAACGGGACCCTATTACTAACTTCGCTGTCCGTCCGTCTGTCCGTCCGTCCTTCTGTCACCAGGCAGTATCTCAAGAACGGTGATTGCTAGACAGTTGAAATTGTCACAGATGATGTATTTCTATTGCCGTTATAACAGCAATATACTATACATTAATTGGGGGGCTCCTATACAACAAACTTGATTTTTTATTGTTTTTTGCTCGATACTAATAACGATGACAGGTAGACGTTTTAACTATTCACAGAATATTTAGTTACGGAACCCTTGGTTCGCGAGTCCCACTCACACTTGGCCGGTTTTTGTCAATAATATATTTTAAATTGTTTACTAAAAATTATATATAATAGTTACTTACATTTATATAAATATTTGATTTGCAGTTTATAAACTTGGAGTAATTTTGTTTTAATCATTGATTACATAAGATGAAACATTCCAAACGGTTAAATTAATCAAACTATCAATGTAACAGATTGGAACAAATCTTCTCAATGGCCTTTGTAGCGATAGAGTTATGGCTGCTGTTGCTATGATGCGATAAAATTTTAATTGTGAGAGAGGAACAACAATGTTTCAGCGTTATTTAAATTTTAACTTTGCTCCAGTTCAGTATTTAAATTATTAACATCCGCAAGCCGTCCGTAGACTTTTAAAACTCACTAAAACTTTCAACTTCCACTCTACAAGTGAAATGGAATCAAATCCCTCAAAAGCCTCGAATCCCGTTTGAATAAACTCTCGGGAATTCCTGGACAAACATCGGACTTGCAGGTGTGTGAAAGCTCAGCACATAGAAACTACTGTTTACACTGTGGTGTTGCAATTGCATCGGTTTGTTTGAAGGAATCTTTAGGCAGCCAGCGGACGGTGGAAGCCGGATTTTCCTTTGTGTTTCGGTAACCTAATGGGATAGCTTGTTGCGTAATGGTTCCCTGAATCGAAAAGTTCAACGATTGCAAGATTCAAAGGTTATTTTTCCACTGGTCGATTGTTACGTGGATGACATGAAAAATTATTTATAACATAGGGTCTGTTTTTTTTTATGTTGGTTTCCTCATAAGTGACTGGGTGAACCGATTTTTGATGATACTTTTTTAATTTGAAAGCTGATGCTTGCCGTGTAGTCCCATTTAAATTTCATTTTTTTTAAATAAGGCAAGCCGTTTTTGAGTTACACTCCAATAACTAAAGTATTTTCCTATCTTGAGAATCGACTCCTTTAAGTAGCAAAAGTCATTAAGACGGGAAGGAAGTCTCGTATTTTCATACAAAAAGAGAAAACGTTTCTCTCCCCCTAAAACATCACCGATTTTGATGATTTTTGGAAATGTTATAGATGTTATCAAAATTTAGGTTTATAGGTTTTGATTTCTTTCATTTTATAAATGGGATTCGAATTATCGGGTATTTAAATTCCGATCTTTTCTCAAAACTTGTTTCTCTAGTTGGTGAATTGTTTATATGAAAACTAATGATAAATAAAGAAAAAGGAAAACCTATAAACCTAGTTTTTTTTGTCAGTTATAAAATAAAACCAACATTTTTAGATTTGATAAATATTTACTATAAGAGAAACGTTTTCTTCCAGAACGCAAATTATGCGGAAATTCTAAGTCAAAACTTGAAGAAGCTGCAATTGTCCTTATCGCACAATTCTGTTCCGGGGGCAGGGTAGCTGCATAGAATAAAGAATAGTAGTATAGTAGAGGTATTTGCATTAGTGATGTCAATATGCCTTTTCGATATGTTGGATGGTGAGTGATGGGAAAAAATCGATGCTGTAGATATTTTTATTCTATCAATATGAATGTTTTTCTGAATAGTAAATTTGAATTATCGAAACTTATAAATATATTATAGACGTACAAACCCCGATATAAAAAAATAAAAACATGTTCACAGATCAGTTCTTAGCTATAAATAAATTAACAATCAAGTATTACTAGGCAATTTTATGTAATTTTTTTAGTAAAATATATAAACAGTATAGATATATTATATAGCATGCAATATAGTAGATTATACCTACGAAATATTAAGTAAACATATCAATAGCTTGAACAACAATAAAACGAGTTTGCTAAAAGCAATTAGATTATAAAGTCAGATAAAAAGAAATCAACAACATTAAAATATGCAAAACTTAACAAAATGTGAACTATCTTAACTTTTAAAAAAAATGATCAAATCTGATATCAGCCTTTTGCAGTTGATCTGTAACATGGTTAATTCGTTTATTTCTCCAAATTATTTATGAAACTACGCTTCATTAATTATTGCCTTTTTATAGCTGATAGGAGGAAAACCGGAACACAGTAATGCGAACATTACTGCTTGGCGGTAGATACACATATGGTGACAGTACTTCCCCGGCCCTACTCGCACAAAGTTCTACTGCTACTAGCGATCATATCGATGTCCCATTCAGTTAATAGTTTTCAGTCGATTTTATCCTAAATCAGTCCAACTTTTGGAGCTAGCATTCAAGTGCTGACTATTCCGGCTGCTGCAGTGCCCCATTTAGTGGTCTACAGCTGTAAAATACATCTAATAATCTGCTCTTAAATTATAGATATTCACTGCAAAAAACTGCATTGAAATCGGTCCAGTAGTTTTCAAGAAAAATTGTAACAGGCATACATACATAACAACCTCTCACCACAAATGCTTACACTGCCTCCACCCCATTCCGTCGGTATTGGGTGTAAATAATTCACAAATTTGGTCTATCTAAACGGAAAAATAGACACAAATTATGTAAGGATATTTTGCTCATTTTCTGTCTCACTATAAACTGTCCACTGGCTGAAGTTTATTTAAATGAAAATATTGAATAGTAGATTTCAGAACTATTATAATCAGTAGCCTAATAACGTACCAACATGTACGTTATATTTATAAACTTCTCCAATATACCTCCGTATAAACATGTTGGATTGATGTCTTGCTTTTATCCTATGCAAAATTGTGGCGCAGAACTCTTGTTACCATGAAGAATGTCAATATAACCATATACAAAAACTACCTTCATAACTAATAAAAGGTTCTGATACTGAGAATACTTTGTACTCTCATTATAAATATTATAATTGTTTTCAGCATTCTCAACATAGCTCATATTCAGCAATAACTGCGAGAAAAGAGGAAATAAACACATGTGTAATATACAATATCTCTTTAATCGACAAAAAACTCTTTTGGCCAAGGGTACTTTTTATTCTGTGTCAAGGGTTAATTGTTGTTACATGCACAATATTTTTATGCCAGATGAAAGGATATTATAGTGCATGTACGGTTTATATCAAATAATATAACACAAAGTATTTTTATTTGTAATAAGTATTTTGAAATTGGTTTAGTCGCACTCGCACTAGAAATACTCAGTTAAACAAAACCCTGTGACAGGAATTGCTTATATATAGTGATGATGTGGTCGAAGATGTTGTTCAGGCTTACCTAGAATTACTGACTCTCAAGGACAGCTGCCGGAACACACCGTTATGTGCTTGGCGATAGATTGTCTACTTGAGGGTGGTGGCTAGCCAGGCCAGGCATTCGCAAAATACCCTACCACCATGCAAACTAGTGCATACATGCACTAGTTGTATTATCATCATTAAATATTCAATAATCTTTCCTGTATGCACACTTATTAATTTTCGTTCCAATTCATTTACCATCATTTTGAATTTTGAATGGAACAACTAACTGAGGAACTCCTGTCCTATGACATAATCCAGAACTCAATATACTTTTCTAAGTGCCCGATTTTATCAAAATCTAAAAGTACTAACCTGAAAAATAAACATCGATTTTGTGCTTATTGCGCAAAAATTGTGTCCCTGTTATCAGCCAAAACATAATGCTGAGTTCACATACTCCTATTCGAAGTAATAACATCTCTACTCTCGACAACAACAACATACTAACATGTCAATTCTTATGGACCCAATTTTCTGACAAACAAAAAGAAACGTTCACTAATAGAATTGTTTCAGCGAAGCTCCTTACGTAGTTTAACGTAATTTACGTCGTTATCTGTATACGTACTTGGGGGGTACCTACTTGTTTACTCAAATACAGAGGCCCAGACACAATTACGGGCGGCTTATCGAATGGATATAGAAGGAGGCGTAGTAAGGGTACCGGGGTTTTTATTATTTTTTTAGAAATGGTTGATAAGTGTAAATACTGAAATGACAGCCGACATAGAGAGTCGGTAAATATGAGATTTTTGTGTCGACCATACATTCATCGTACAGACCTGTTCACTCATGAATGCATGCCTCTCCCGGTTTTTTACGCGTAGACTTTGTTTATCCACGAAGTCTTAATGTGAGTGTAAATGGTTATGGTAAATACTGTAAAACGTTTGGTTACGAAACTTTAACTAATCAGAAACAGATAATATAATGCGGTGTATTATATAAATGCTATAAATACGAACGCCAACAAACATGCCTCGAACACCCCCTCCCGACACCACACATACACACCCTCTCACAACACATCACATACAAATAATACAACAATATTAACTTTAATATAAAATAATTCCATTAAATTTTATATATTATTATTATTGTGAAATGTAAATTACTAAAATATTTTATTATTATTATAAAATTATAATGTTTCATGAAAATTTTATGTTATTATTAGTTTTCAATGATTTAAGATGATTTTATTTTAATTTTTGTCGTGTATAATATAGATGCAATCTCAATCAAATAAATTTGTATATTATGAAGTAAAGAGATCCCAAAACAGGGAATCCTAGCGGTAAGCCTATTGATATAAATTTATTATTGTAAAACAGTGTCTTTGGAAATAAATTATTATTATTTTTATTACTGTAAAACAAAAAATAAATATGGGCTGGTGGTCTTTTTCAAGGAGAGCACGGGACGCCCGAAAATACACCGGATGTGGTTGAAACTATTGTCGGAGCTATCTGACTTATTCACGTGAGTCATCGCGTATTATTTACTCAAATTATTTCAAAGTTTTTTGCTGTTCAATTCAGTTTTTCTGCAGATTTCTCTCCGTTCCCTAAAAACGGTTTAACAATAGGAACGCAATAATAAATTTCTGCTTTGATTCACACACTGCGATAGCTTAATGTGCAGAGCATGTCCCAGCTGTAGGCACGGATGGACGAGAGTTTGAATCCCACTTGTAGTTCATTTCTTTCCTTTCATTGTAATTTTGTAAGCTTATTCGCTTAGCCGGCTTTATTGCAAAAAATAAAACACAATATATTTGTTGTATGTATTTACACCGCATACATGTGTGCGATTGACAAATTTTGATATTTTTCATTATTTTTGTCTTATTTTAGTGTTTGTGCCATAATTTCATCAGTTTAACGATTGTAAAATATGTTGATAAAGTAAAATATATTTTATACGCGGTTATACCATGCATTGATTTTGTATTTCTTATTAAGTATTATTTGATACTATATCTGAAATAATGTCACACTTATGTTGAAATTTCAACCGCTACCTTTGTTCAATAGATACATCCCTGGAAGAACGTAACCCTAATGCACTAGCGTCGTTGACGCATCGCTGTCAAACATCTTAGAATAGAAATAGTGAAAGGTTTGTAGTACATGTACGAGTATAAAACCGTCATTAAATAAGAAAGTCATATTTTGTATTGTAGAAACATTCTATATACAAAACTTTGTAAATACTGAGCGATGATACTGAGATAGCGTAGTGGTGTGCAGGGTTAGAAAGTCACCTCCCCATTTCTTTGGACTTTCTTCTTTATCTATTCACCCCGCGTGGGTGTCGTGAGAGGCGACTTAAGGAAAACTGCGTCAAATGAGCACCATGCTACTTCTCACGTGGATGTGAGTAAGGTGTTATGTGAATTAGATGCACAACGGGCTGTATACCATCTTAGTGCCCTACCAGAGTTTCATACAATATGTTTTTGTATTCCTGTCTTAGATATTGTTAGTGTAAACATATTATTCGTAAAATGGGACCAAAATCCAATGGGTGAAACGTGGGTCTACACATTTTTGACTACCCCTTACATGGGGGTCCCATACAGGCGTGATTATATGTATGTATATATATGTATCATAAAATATTTTGGGTGCCCCCGAACGCAATAGGCTGTTAACTGAGTACGTCCACGAGTACAAGTTATACAGATACGAGACAGGGCGTGCTTTTCGGGTTGATGTGCAGATTATGTAGGCACTAACATAAATCAACCCTTTTGCTCCTTGATTCCGGAAGTTTAATTTCTAACTTTTAATTAATTTGTTTGTTGTCGACTGTTGTTTGATTTGTTAGAATTCGTAGTTATTTCGAAATCGGTTATTGTAGACCAATTTATAATGAATTTTTGAGTTTTCTTAAAAACTTGTATAATTCAGTTTTCATTCTATTTACAACCTTATAGGTTTCCTTAATCATGTTTGTATGGGACAGTAAAAACCTTCTTTTATTACAATATAATTTTCGATTGAAAATATTTTTAAAATCAAACAGTTGGGTATTTTACTAAAAAAATATTACACATTTTGTTTTTATTAAAAAAAATATATTGTTTTAATTAATTTCAAATTAATACGAAATTTATTTTGTAATGTAATTCACCGTGCGGGCGTTATTGCAAACATAACAATATTAAAAATAAATGATTACCTAACAATAATTAATTCGAATAACACATTTCAAACATAGCTTACTACTTAGTGTGACTTGTGTCCAAATAACAAAATGTCAATGCCCAATTTTTAAATTCTAGACATTTCATGAATTAGACCTAAAATAATAACAAAATCTCAAAACTTGTAAAAAAAAATTCCTCTAGTCTTATTATTATTTAAAACAAAAACGAAATATTGCTTTACAATAGCCGGAGATATTGCAGAAGCCGGTTGCGGCATGCTCGCCTCGCCTGGATCATCGAACGGCTGCCCATTTTCAATGACAAAAAGTTGATAGCAAGGGCCTGTTTCACGACAGTCTTAAAACAATCTCCAAAATCCATAAAAATCAAGCTGACTTACTAAAATTATTTATTTTTACACGACTGCCCAATAAATGGACTGTTATGTTTTCAGAATTCATGTATGTTTATTTGTGTTTTTTTTTATTCCACCATAACTTCTAAACGGCTTAACACATTTTATTGTATGAGATATCGTTAGTATCGTCTTGGTAGCGCAAGTGACACTAGGTACCTTAAAAAACTAGCAGATTTTAGGCATGGCAGCCATATTTTGAGTAAAAATATAATTCGATTTTCCAAAATCAAACGAGTGGCTATCAAAATGAAGGGCTTTAAAAACGATTCCATAAAATGGAACGATAAAATCTTAACAATAATACATAATTATGTTCAGTCGGTATTAATTTATACTCATTTTTGTTGGACATTATGGTACACCATCAAGTACAAAGTCAAATTTATCAACTTCTGTCAACTAATATTTTAATAACCAATTAATTGAGGAATAAAAACTGCCAAATTACGAATAAATAATTATTCGTAGCTGCCAAAGCACCAAAATCTAAATCTATTACTGATTCCAAGCATTATATTTCTGCATTCTTAAAGGGTGAAACTATTTTTTTATTAAATATGGGTATGGTATTTTGCATTTTTTAACTACGTTCTTTTTATAATATAATTGTTTTTTTGTGTTAGGTAGCGTAAGTATATCTTCAAGTAAGTCCCAGTTATGTTTCATTAACTTCAATGGATTAGTTTTCAGGTTACTGTAACATCTGACTCGTCTACTGCTGTACACAGCCTCTCCTATTAAGGGGGTATTTGCCATAATCCCCACGCTTGGTAGGTGGCTTGGGGATCGCAGTGTTAGATGGCAGTTCTTTAGAAGCTGCTGCTGCCCAAATTAAAGTGTTTCTCCCTTAGTCGCCACTTACGACACCCACGGGATGTTATTGGGAGTACACTAAATTGATTAAAACTTTACTTAGATGATTTAATAATTACAGCGCTTGCTGATGGTCACCAGTATAATATAATGTGCAAGTGATACGATTAATCTTGTAAGCAGTACGAAATAGTGAAAGAAAAAAATAATACGTTTACACTAAAACGTATGATATAACTCACGGAAGTCAAATTATGAAAATATTAGGTCAGAGTGTTTTGAATCAGGGTGGTGCCATCTTCAATACTGTATTAACTGCTTACACTGTTGTTAGTTAGTTTTTCAAGAATTTGTGTATTCAAGTTACAGATATTATGTGCTTTTGAAAATCCCGTGTACCATGGACTGCCATGCTACTCGTAGAACAACATTATCCTTCTCATATTGCTTCTTGCGGGATCCGTAAGAGGGAAGTGAGGAAATGAGAAAAAGTGGGCAGCATCGCCTTTTGCAGAAATTTTCATCTCATAATGTAGTCCCCAAGACACCTACTATTCGTGGGATTATGGCAAACCCTACCTAATGGGGTAGGCTTTGTTTAGCGGTGGAAGTCTTCTGGCTATTGATATAACGTGTGATGTTGATGATGTATTCAGATATAAGTTATTAACGTTAATTTAAATGTAACATATTTTAAAAAAGAGTTGGTTGTAAACGAATATCGATAAATATTAGTGAAGCCGGGCTTGGAAGACTTACTTTTTTCTGCAAGATGTCTTTCTGAATGAGCCTTTTATCGCGCCATCTTCCGAGTGAAGACACACAGAGATAACTGTAGCCGGCGGCTTTCAGAGAGACTTTTTGTGCATTTTCAATCAAAAGTTCCTTTTGCGCAGTTGACACTAGCTTCTAAGCGTTTGTAGAACTCTGCTAAAGTACATTTGTTTTCGTACTATAAACGTGAACAAATGTAGTATAGTGATCTTTGTATGTGACAGGTACTCCATTCAATACCTATGCAATGTATAGAATACCTGGGGCAGCTAGGCAATGTATGAAATGTTATGAATATGATTGCCCATTACATACTTTACCTAGGTAATAAATACAGTTCCTAGGGATAGTATAGAGTACCTGCTATTGCACCGGCATTGTGTAAAATACATAGATCTTGGTCATATTTATCAATGTTAACTAGTCTACAAAATGACGGACAAATGTAAGATGTACTGACTCAACAATTTTATTAACATTAATAATTAGGATGCTCCCTAAAAATAATCTGTATGAATAGGATACCTAAAAATATAATATATTACCACAGTAAATCACAATACAATTTAGGAATGAAATAAAATGACCACCATAAAATGCTTTGACACTCTTAGTTCTTTTACCAAAAATTGTAATCGAACACCAAATGTAGTAAATGATCACTAGTCATATTAAGGTGCGACGACGAGCGAAGCGAAATCAACGCGCTAGCCAAGCGAGCGAAGCGAACGTGCCGCGGCAGCGGTCGGCGTTGGGCCAGAACAATTAAGGAAAGTTTTATTTTGGTAATAATTTACTACTTTTGGTGATCTTTCCCATTTTTGGGTTAACAATGGTGGTAGAGCATTGTGCGAATGCCCGCCTGGCTAGCTACCACCCTCAAGTAGAAAATCTGTCGCCAAGCACCTGACGGTGTGTTCCGGCAGCTGTCCTTGAGAGCCAGTACTTCTAGGTTAGCCTGAACAACATCTTCGACCACATCATCACTTACCATCAGGTGAGATAGTGGTCAAAGGCTAACCTATCAGGCATAAAAAAAACAATGATTTATTTCGAATGTTTTTGCTTAAATAGGACAGCGAGATGTTAAAACTTTGGTTATAGGTTTACATTAAAATGCAGGTTTAATTTTGGTGATTATTGACCATTTTTGACTGTTATATGTTACTATATCTGGTGGGAAGTTAATCATAAGCCAAAAATTTACGTGAAACTTAAAAACCTAACCTAACATTGTTGCCTGCCGCCCGCACGTCCCTTGCTCTCGTCTTTTACATACATTACCAGCTGCACATTCGGTATTGTATAGAGTACCTGGGCAAAGTATAAATAATAATTCATACATTACTTACACGTTTATGAATTCTATACATTACCTAGATATCGTATAGAATACCGGATTATACAGATTACCGGTAACAAATACATCAGCTTGCAAATTATTCAATTTCCAGAATCACCGACTGTATAAAATTAATAAAGGCAAACCATCTTTTTAATAAATTGGTGAAACACAATATCTTTTACAGGATTTATGTTGCACCAATTTCATAAAAATTCTAAATGCGGTCTGTTTCACTTAAGAAATGTCTTGTAGCAGAAGAGATAAGTCGGTGCCAAGGAAGTTTATTCTTAAGTTTGACTTAGTTTATGAATTACTTTTTAGTGCAGCCGGGCATTAGTGAATTATTGAAAGTCTTACTCACAAGTGCCTGGCCAATAGCCGTAGACGCTCGTGGTACATTAATTTATTCCTATATTGGCTTAATCTAATATAGCCCTTTTACGGCTCGGGCTCACATTGTCGTAGCCTTGATAGGAATTATTATTTTTCCGCAATGTAATAGGGTTCTTTTCCCTTTTCGCGGTTGCCCAAGACACATCGTCATGTTACTATTGTCGGGTCACGGGGCATAATATAAAACTCAGTAGGGAATTTTTAAACATAAACGTATATAGAATAGCGAATGCTCGCGCCGGCTATGTTATAGTTGTATGGGAAATCACCTCCAACGTGACTTGACAACGTGACGCCTCTCGACCATGTCTCGATAATGTATGTACCCATTACACCAGAGCAGCACATACTAAAAGCATTATTACATTGTCAAAGATGCTTTAAAAACCTTTCGTGTGACGTGGATTGATATTTCAGTTCGTATGTTAAAATTATACCAAGCCGCTACCGACATAATTATCGTAAGGAGTCGATTAGTTTTTTTTTTTATTGTGACGGAACAAGTTTGAGGCCCACATGATGTTAAGCGGACTAACCTCTGCCTATAACAGATGCATTTCGTCACAAGTCACGAATTGCACGGCGCCCGTCACCTTGAGACATAGTTCTTAAGTCTCATGGGCCTGTAATTTCACTGACTCTCAAGGACTGCTGCCGGAACACACTTGAGGGTGGTCGCTAGCCAGGCGGGCATTCGCAAAATGCCCTTCCACCATGCGGTGAAGCTCAAGCCCGCGGCGGGATTGGAACCATGGACCTGCTGCATGGCAGTCCATATCAATAGCCACTGAGCTATCACTGCTTCGCTTTAGATACCATTTCCATAACATATTTAGCATTTATTGATACAATTAGAAAAATAATGCTGATTTTAGCTTGTCATATTTTCGTGGACGACCACGAGTTTTCGTATATGTATAATTCTACTGTTTACAGAAAGGTTTGTTTTTTGTCTTCCATTCGATAATTTTACAACCAAGTTAATTAATGGATAAGTATACAATTTATTTTTTACATAACCAGCTTGAAAACGTCTCCTTATATGTCATGTAAGGTTAACCTACAGTTAGTAATAATTATAAATTTTCTAGTTATGCCGAGTAATAATATTATACTGGATTGTACATTAAAAACAGGCAAGTACAAAAGCAGAAATATTATGATATTCTTTTTTTTTTTTTTTTATGCCTTATAGGTTAGCCTTTGACCGCTATCTCACCTGATGGTAAGTGATGATGTGGTCGAAGATGTTGTTCAGGCTAACCTAGAAGTACTGGCTCTCAAGGACAGCTGCCGGAACACACCGTTAGGTGCTTGGCGACAGATTTTCTACTTGAGGGTGGTAGCTAGCCAGGCGGGCATTCGCAAAATGCCCTACCGCCATCCTAAGACAACAACCGGGACCGACGGCTTAACGTGCCCTCCGAAGCACGGAAACGCTCAGTAGTAAAGTCGTTAGCGGTCACCCATCCAACTCATGACCGCGCACGACGTTGCTTAACGTTGCTGATCGGTTGAGAACAGCTAAGTAAACTTCGCTACGAGCGCTTCAATAACCTAAATATGGTGTTAAACACAAAAAGGTGTCAACTTTGAATCTAGGTACATACAAATAAAATGTTCTTATGTCCTAATGTTCTCCAACTGCAGCAAGAAGCAGAGTATCAAAACCTTATAACTTTTCTGCTGAAGTTTAAAGAATTATTTCTCCATAACAGCGCAAGTTTTATTGAAAAATCACAACTTTTGCTGCAAAATTCGAAGTTATACTAGCCAATATTATTTTTATAACCAGTTGCTAAGCTCATACTGGCTATGTTCCCTTAGGCGTGCATTCCTAAATCTATGGGCCAATTTTATCTAAGATAGAACTATACAAGAATAACTTTATGCTCTGTGTTGTCAAAATGTATATATGACTAACCTCGACGTTTCAATCAAGTTGCATTATAACTATATTCATCCATTATTATAAAAAAATAATTTGATCATGACAGTTTAAAAAATACTAAGAGAAACTTTGTACGTGAGGGCTTGTTAGATTTACAATCAAAACGTCTAAAAAGGCTGTTGCAATTTTTATAAGGTTTCTGCCTACATTCATAAAAAAAATCGTTTATGCCAAATTTATGAGGCTTGTATACAGGTCTTAGTAAAATGCATATAAAATTAGTATCATATACTTAATTGGAACCAACTGGATTAACACATAGGATACTATTAATCTTACTGTAAATAAGAATTATATAAATCATCACTGGCATCAGCCACTACGGGATGTTTGACGAGATGTCGCGTAATTTCCCAAATGAAATTGAATACCTACTTCAATACACAAAAAACCCAGACTTAAGTACTGTCTTCTATAGTACCAGTTTAGATGTAGGTATTGGAACATGCCGACCGACGACGTAGTTTTGCCGAGTCGATGAGCAATAACTCAAGGTAATAGAAATTGCTATCTGTATTCTCAGACTCTCTTAGTTTAGAACTTCTGGTAAGCCAAGCTCAACGTAAAATATACCTATTTAATACAAAATAATTTTAAACTCATGTGTATCATGGTAAGTAATGAAGATGAGTTCACGCGCTTCATGTGTAACATAAATTATTGTTAAGCATCTAAATGTCAGCGATAAGAATTATATGGTATTATAATATATATTATGTTCGTAGTGTATTATATAAATTGTGGTATTTATATATATAAAATGTATATGAAATGTATTTTTGTAATATATCTCTTTTGTTTTTATTTAGTACTATTCTGATAATTGATTCTAACATAATAACGCTTGAATATATAAACTTATACAGTATACTTCATTTTAATCATCGCGATAACTTTACTCCATGTTTGTAGAGTCAGTAAAATATGTGTTTTCTAATAACACGATGGACGATACAGTTTGTTTTTGATTGTATGGCTTGCCACATGCTTGATGCTAACCCTTCTTAAGAATTCTGTTGATGGTTGTATACCCCTTCATTATTAGAAAAGTAGCTGGTGAGGAGTGCGTAAAGAACCATACTATAAACCTAAAGTAACGTAACGCCTTGCTCACGTTAGAGGGAGTACGTAATTCGGTGCATTCTTTGCCGTAGTCACTTTTACTATGTTCCACAGGATGAAACACCTTATATACTTAAGATGGGAATATAAATCTTGATGTTCAATATTTTAACGTGATCTTGCGGCGAATATGTAATAGTGAATGACCTATAATAGTGCCAGAAAATATATTATAAACTGGCCAAGTGCGAGTAGGGTCAAGTTAGTAGTATGGTACATATTAGGTCCTTACATATGAAATTGGCGTTTTTCGTACTGGCCACTTTAATCACGAATTTCTCCTCTTTGGTAAGGAATTCCAAATTCAAATTTGTACAGCTATAGACTCATGTATTTGTGCTTCGATGATCGTCATTCATTTGTTTTTTTTCTTCTGTTTTTTTCTGTTTGTGTCACTCATTTTACAAAATGGAAAACCTTAAATATCGCATTATTTACGAGTACGAGTTCCGCCGTGGCACTAGTGCTGCGGAAACAACTCGAAGGGTGAATGATGTGTATGGCGGTCGTGTTGCAAAAGAAAACACAGTTCGTTTTTGGTTCCAACGTTTTCGTTCTGGAAATTTCGACCTGCAGAACAAGCCCCGTGGACGGCCTGAGACTCAAGTTGATAATGAAGAGTTGAAGGCTATTGTGGAAGCGGATCCATCGCAAACCACGTCCGAGTTAGCTGCAGGCTGCGATGTTAGTGATAAAACTGTTTTAATTCACTTGAAGCAAATTGGGAAGATTAAAAAGCTTGAAAGGTGGGTACCTCACGAATTGACTGAAACAAACCGGCAAACGCGCGTCGACTGCTGCGTTACATTACTAAACCGGCACAATAATGAAGGTATTTTAAACCGAATCATTACCTGTGATGAAAAATGGGTTCTTTACGATAATCGGAAGCGCTCAGCGCAATGGTTAGATCCTGGCCAGCCAGCCAAATCCTGCCCCAAGCGAAAATTAACCCCAAAAAAGTTACTTGTAAGCGTTTGGTGGACTAGTGCCGGTATTGTTCATTACAGTTTTTTCAAATCTGGCCAGACTATTACGGCTGATGTCTATTGTCAGGAATTGCAAACCATGATGGAAAAGCTAGCGGCTAAACAACCTAGGCTGGTCAATCGCTCCACGCCACTGCTGCTTCACGACAACGCTAGACCACACACTGCGCTACAGACGGCTACTAAATTAGAAGAGCTTCAATTGGAAAGTCTAAGACATCCTCCGTACTCCCCGGACCTTGCTCCAACAGATTACCATTTTTTTCGAAATTTGGATAACTTCTTGCAAGGGAAAAAATTCAACTCCGATGGGGCAGTCCAAATCGCCTTCAAAGATTTTATTGATTCCCGTCCGACTGGTTTTTTTAGTAAAGGGATCAATGAACTACCTATGAGATGGCAAAAGTGCATAGAAAATAATGTTTCATACTTTGATTAATTAAATATATTATATTAAAAAATATTCGACTTTTTGTTCCTCCCATACAAAACGCCAATTTCATATGTAAGGACCTAATATTAAAATCGAAAGTTTAGATTCTCAACTAGTTTAGTTTTCTAGATGAACTGCGTTGAAATAATTCATAATATTGATAATAGCTTACCTATACGTTTTTATATATAAAAAAATACATTTGTACCCAATGAGTTTTAGTCGATTGCCTGCCATATGCTAGAGGACAAAAAAGTTTTTTACTCGGCTACCTTACCATTGGAACCCACCTGAAAAATGAACTTATTTAATTTCTATTCAAATTTCGAGTCACCTTTTCATACCAGATATCAAAATTTCTGGTTTTTAATCCATTACGTTTATATAGAAACACGTGACATACGAAATGGCAGACTGACAGTGGAGCTTCGAGAAAATAACCCGAAGAGACGCCATTCTATTAGCTTTGTAAGAAACAAATTTCCGCCAATTTTCTCAAAACCCTCAAGTAGAAAATCTGTCGCCAAGCACCTAACGGTGTGTTCCGGCAGCAGTCCTTGAGAGCCAGTGAAATTACAGGCACATGAGACTTAACAACTATGTGTCAAGGTAACGCGCAGGGTGCAGAGCAATTCGTGACTTGTGACGAAATGCATCTGTTATAGGCAGAGGTTAGTCCGCTTAACATCAGGTCTTGTGCTTGATCCGTCACAATTACATTTAAAAACTAAAAGACTAAAACAACGTAAAAAATGATAAGTCATTGTAACTTATTATTTTACCAAACTCATTCTAGCTTACCAAATATTGTTTTATAAGCTTTAAGTTATATATATAGGTTATAAATATGGTAATTACTATGATTCGCATGTCTTATATTAAGTAAAATATTAAATGACTCCCTAAATAACCTAATCAAATATCAAACTACGACATTATTGAAACAATTTAGATCGCTGAGTATTAAGAAATTCGGTATTTGAAAATAATAAAATTGGTTTATATTATATAAGTCTTCCTTCGAAGTGTAACAGGTTTAGGTATAAAATAAGTATTTGGGTGTGTTTAGATATACATAAAACTAATTCAAACTAGTAAAAAAAGATCTTTTATACAATACATATAATAAATTGAATAATAATAATAATAATAATGGCTATATAATAAGTGTATAGGTGTAGTAGATATATTACTAACTATATAAGACAAAACTATATAGATAGAAATTAAAAAGTTGTACGATATCTGTTTAAATTCTACTGTATCTTTTAGAAGCAGTGATGATCCAGATGACTATGAATTTCCGTGTAGAAATTCCATGGTTGGAATCAAAAATTGACCATAAGAAGGGTAACATAATATTGACAATTATCTATATAAAATCGATATACACCACCATAAGCACTGTAATCACAACACTAGGAGGAAGGATATTTTTAATTTGGAACGTGTCCGATATAACACACTAGTTGCCAGATTAACCGAACCGTGAATTCCACTCTGGAGGTTAATTTCTCGATGCAGTGAAGTCACATTAATAAGCTGAATTCTGCCCTTTGGATACGTTGACATTAAAATAATAACAACAATTCTAAACTAAACTAAATAAATACCTATACGTATTATGTTTCTACCTATGTATATATTTCTATGAGTAGAGCAATTTAAAATAGATAGAAACAATAAAGCTGAAGTATTTCATCGGAACGTCACATAAGCTCCTTATTCTATTTCTATTACATTTAAAGGAAACTTGGAAATTCCAAGAGAAACATTGTTTCATATTATTATATGAATGGGATTTTATTTCTTCTTTTATTGATGTCGTAACTTTTATCATATGTCGTAACGTTTGGTGGTTAGATGATATATGTTCCATTCCCTAATGTTGTACCTCTGTTTTTGAACAAGATGTATTCTTCTTGTACTACATTCTGTTTTTTTTTAAAGCGCCCACCTGATCATACAGCGAAGTCATGCCCCTTCTTCATTACTAGCGCCATTTATTGAACCCGTTTCTGGTAGCAACCCTTATCTCATCCCAAAAGAAGTCGTAGGTTTTAGTAATTAACCCTACTCTATTATTTGTAGAAGACGAATGCTTTTGTTTTGCCTTAGCTTTAATTCTACACAAATAATTAAAAAATAAGTGATCTTGAAGAGGTTCGTTAAGGTAAACACTGCCTATAACAGATTACGCCTCAACTTCTACTTCATTCATCGTAGAAGACTAACAACATCATATTGTGGCAACATAAAAGTTTGTGTGTTTCCTTAGCACTAGTTTTTGATTATACTACCAATAAAAAAAAATATTGTGACTAAACAAACATGAGCTTGGTGTTAAGCGGTAAAATCTACTTATAACGTAGGTATGAACTGCGCTACATCCATCACCCTGAGCATAGAAAATAAATATAGTTTATCTATGCCCTGAGACATTAAGATGTTAAGTTGAAGCATTATGTTGTTAATTAAAGCTCTCGTAGCGAAGTTTGCTTTACTGTTCTTAACCGAGCAGCAAAGTTAAGCAACGTCCGGTCATGAGTTGGATGTGTGACCGCTAGTGATATTACTACTGAGCGCTTCCGTGCTTCAGAGGGCACGTTAAGCCGTCGACCCCGGTTGTTGTCTTAGGATGACAGTCGTTATAGCATGGTGGTAGGGCATTTTGCGAATGCCCGCCTGGCGAGCTACCACCCTCAAGTAGAAAATCTGTCCTCAAGCACCTAACGGTGTGTTCCGGCAGCTTTCCTTTTGAGACAGAAATTCTAGGTTAGCCTGAACAACATCCTAAACCACATTATCTCATATATTAACCATCAGGTGAGATAGTGGTCAAAGGGTAGCTTATCACGTATAAAAATACTATTAATTTAATTACAAAATCACAAATATACGATAGGAAAAAACTAAGTCATGTGCGGGATTCGAACCCGTGTCCATCTACCCCTTGAGCCGGGGTATGCTCTAACCAATTGAGCTAACATGACATGACGTCATAACTCAAATTTTTAACGCTTTTGTGTTGCCTTAGCTACAGTTATAGACAATACCACCAATTTAAAAAAAAGTTATCGTTACCGACCAAGCACGAGACGTATCTTGTATTCAGTCCTAAACTTTGCCTTATCAGATTACGTCTCAACTACGAAATGCACTGAATCCATCACCCTGTGATATTAATTTGTTAAGTCTCATGTACCTGTGATTTAACCGGCACCCATACCCTTCAGACAGAAATATAATAATTTACATGACTGCTTGGTTGTAAAAGTAGTTGGTGGCAGTACTTTTTCGGATAAACTCGCTCGCGATCGTGCAACGCTTGTCATAGTTCCTCAAAGTTTAACAAAGCAACCAAAGCATAACAACGTCCTATATGTTAAAACAACGTTACTGGCTGATTCGCTCCGCTGCTGATGGAAATAATTGAATTTGATTAGAGTTTTCCACTGTACCCTCAAATATAAATAAAATATATTTTTTTTGTCTCTGTGGCAGGATAACGATATAACATTTTTTTTTAATTTTGGACAGGATTCTATCCCGCGTTCTCCAATTTCGCGCCGGATGCCTTTTCTATTCGGCCACCGGAACCTTACACTCTCGAGTCGATGATTTGTACTCCAATTGTATTTATTAAACCGTCATTAGGGACGTTCGGACCGATCAATTTCGCGAGCAATTGGAACACACCGCTTTGCTAGTCGTCTTTATGTGATCTATGGATTTTTGTACGTGAAATTATCTTGGTAAAATTTTGGAAAATCATCTTGTCTTGCAATTTTTGGAAGTAATTGAAATAAGTAGTTTGTTTTACCCTTGATTTGATAATTGTTACTTTACGATTTGTTAATAAATTGTCAATTTGTGATTGTGATAAAATTGTGCGACGGTGCCGTCGTGACTTTGGAGCCTCAAAGGACTGGACGATCATCGAGCCCTCAGCGTAGTCGTAAGTCCCACTTAATTATTACTGATCAGTAGATTAAGTAGGTCACGATAGGCTAGAGGGATCAACTACGGAACAAGGAAACCGATTATAATTGTATGTAACCCTTTGTAAATTTTATTTTATTATTTGTACTTTCTTTTCAGCCTTTCTTTTCAGCCTTCTCGGTGTATCGCCGGAGTTAAGCATTCCAAACAGATTGTCTAGGCAGAGGACTCTGCTTTGCATGCCTGCCTGGGCAATCTGGAATCTTAACAAAGGGGGATGTTGCTGTTAGGTAACAATAGTTGATTGAAATTGAATCCGAGCCATTTGATAATTTTCACATCATTCTATATATATCGGGGTACCTATTTTTCCTTCCCATATCTGAAAATAAAACTATACTCAATGTGTGAGTTTGTTACTCATACGCTGAGATGGCTGAACTAATTTGGATAAAATATGGAAAGTAGTTTAGGTCCTGGATAAACACAAAAGACACTAACTAACATCATCATCCCTATTTATCATCTTCTACTTGGGTGGACTGCGGAGCGCAGCTAGTAAAAGTATTTGTATAAAGATTGTGAATTTCCTGCCAACAGCAAACGCATTCACCTGAAAAGGGTTCAAAATTTACTTTATGCCCGTCTTTAGTCCCTGAATAAATGTTTTCTTCTTAAAAACTCCTTTCAGTAAGTCTTACCTACATCCATAGAAAATTGTGTGAATCAAAGAGTCACCCCTTGAAACTTTTGTTTATTATAGCTGGGAAAAACATTCATTATAAAACAATAACGCAAAAGTCAATCTCATTCATTCAGGGCGGACGTCACGGACGCGCGGGAAATGGCTTCCATGTCGTTATGGAATGGAATGACGCACATTTCCCGTGTTGCTGGCATTGTGCTTTGCAGTAATGACAGTAGACGACATTGTGACAATATGGGGACACGGTGCTACAACGAATAGGTATTGCATTTTGACCTCGATAAACTACTTTCAGAGGGCGGATTTAATCGTAGAAACTGAACACGTTCAATTCAAGTTGAACAAAATTCCTGCGCTTCAATTTCAGTTTTAGATAAATTCACAGACCAATCATTAGCATGTGGATAAATTGAACCAAATTTTAGCTTCGAGATTAACTTCTAATCGTCAATAAATTTATGCACTCGTAGCGGAGTTTGCTAAGCCGTTCTTAACCGATCAACTAAGTTAAGCAATGTCCACCGCGGTCATGACTTGGATAGGTGACTGCTAGTGACATTACAACTGAACACTTCAATGCTTCGGAGGGCACGTTGAGCCGTTAGTCCTGGTTGTTGTCTTAGGATGGCAGTCTCAAAATGCCCACCTGGCTAGCTACCACTATGATGTAGAAAATCTGACGCTAAGCACCTGACGGTGTGTTCCAGTAGCTGTACTTTAGAGCCAGTAATTCTAGGTGAGCCTGAACTACATCTTCGATCACATTATCACTTACCATCAGATGAGATAAAAGGCTAACCATGAATGAAAAAAAAAACATTAAAATGAAAACTCTGAACTCAGACAAACGGATGAACTCCGCGTTCAGCTTGAATTGATCGAGTCGTTATAAACGCCAGTAGCGGTCACCCATCCCAGTTATGATCATAGTTAATCTATAAAATTAGGTTGACTAAAGAACCTTAGGAAATTTAAATGCCTGCTCTAGTCTGGATTCACAGGTTATCCATATCTTAAAATGTATAGGTATCTATGGAATATGTATAGGTATACTGTAGCAAAACAATTCGTTGCTACCTAGAGTAGAGACACGTGTTTTTTTTACACTCTCCTGAATTAAATTAGCGCACTCAGTACAAGCTACCAGATAATAAAACGATAGAAAGCCAATCTAGTTTTAACTAGAGCTATCTAGTTAAAACTAGGTTGGCTTACTATCGTTTCAATTATTATATAGGTTACACTTTATTCATAATTTTACTAATTTTACCAGTTTTCATGAGGCTTTATGGGTTTTCAAAGGTGGTTAAGTACCTACTGTAGACAGTAAAATACCTATATATAAAATTTATGTTTAGTGTCGCCATGGCAAAAACTGCTTTGGTCTAATTTAATAAGTTGTTAAAAAATAACCTCAACAGATCACTTTGAAAGAGTGTTTTCTTTAAAGATTGGAATGTAACTGTAATCAAATTGATATGAATCTCCTAATTTCAATTATTATAATAGATCTTTGCATTCATTATTTTCATTAAAATAACAAATATATTATAGAATTTTACTCGCTTCTATGAGAATTACTCAGGAATATGTAAACTCCTATTTTGGACATCTATACGCAAAATTACAAATATACGAGAGGCAAAATTTAAGTCATGTGCGGGATTCGAACCCGCGTCTATCCACCCCTTTAGCCAGGGTATGCTCTGACCAATTAATCTAACATAAAATGATTCATATCGTTGTTTAACCATCGTGTGAGGATGGAGCGATACCTAGAGTTCTAGTACCTATAGTAGATTGCAATAACGCATGCTCTGCGGATTAAATTACAAAAGGACGCGGATTCGATTCCTACACATGATTTCAATTTTTCCTCTCGTAAATTTGTAATGTTTTATGTATGCAATAACGCAGAGCATGCGATATTGCAAATATAAAATATATTAAAATCTATACGCTACTATACCTTTGATATGAATATTGATTTATCAATTTTAATACGTGTCCATACAAAGTCACTTTTTCTACCTAACAAACATCTAGCGCTATCTGGGTGGAATTAATTTGACAGTAGGCTTTCCCACTGTATCCACCATTTGTCTATATATTTACCCGCCAAATAGCAATATTGATATACACTTAGCTGTTTTATAATATATTTAGACATCAGGCAGGTTACCATGTAGTTACAGAAGAAGAGTGCCAAGTTTTCTTCTTCTTTACATTGTCTTTTTCATACTGAATGTTATTAATGATATGTACAGTATCAGCCGGATCGTTCACTGCTGAACGCAGCCTCCCCTATCAAGGGGGGTATTTGCCATAATCCCCACGCTTGGCAGGCGGCTTGGGGATCGCAGTGTAAGATAGAAGTTCTTTAGAAGGCGCTGCTGCCCACCTTTCAGTATAATTATTCCCTTACTCACCTTTTACGACACCCACGGGATGATATGGGGAGGTGCAATTCTAACCCGGCACTCCACGGAGATTAATGATATGAATATGAATCAATTATTAACAACAAGCTTTACCTGCGACTTTGTTCGCGATTGCCGTACCTGCAGACTAATTATTCACATTAAAGCACTGTTTATCTCATATTAAGCAACGCTGTGGTCTGCGGTGAAGCACTCTTAGTAAAGCATAGCTCGGAAAGGAGCTTTTTACTTTGGGTTTGAAAACTCCCGGATTGTATTTTCCAGAAGAAAGTCAAATTAAATCAAATTGTTTATTACAAATATAGGTGTTAAAGCTTTTTTTTTTTATTTTTGTTTTTAATTATGATAAGCAAGCATTTGACCGCAGTCTCACCTGATGGAAAGTGACGACGCGGTCGACGGTGGAGCATGCTTGCCAAGCAAATACCTGTTTACTCTGTACTTGAAGACTGCCAGATTATATATATCGGGAAATAGAGACGCTGGTAGGGTGTTCCATAATTCGGCCGTACGCATTATAAAGCTAGATTTAAAACGCTTTGTGCGTATTTTCGGGATATCAACCATGTATGGATGCCGTGTTCCTGTGCGTCTTGTTGTCCGATGAAAAAAAGGAGAGGAGGGAATAAGGTTGTGTAAATCGATCGCACATTCTCCGAAGTGTAGCCTGTAAAAAACCGATAAACTAGCAACTTTGCGTCTATGCTCGAGGCTTTGGAGTCTAGCCTCCACCAACGCATCGTCACCAATGAGCTTCTTAGCTCGGTTATCTACCGAGTCCAAGGCTTCGAGCTGGTGCTTTGCCGAACCGTCCCAGAGATGGCTGCAGTATTCCACACAAGACCGGACTTGAGCTTGATATAGGTTTAGAAGCTGTCCCGATGTGAAATACCGCCGCACTTTCCAGAGAACACCCAGCTTTTTCGCAGCTAATTTAGCCCTGGACTCAATGTATGACCCGAAATTGAGTTTTGGTGTAAGAGTTACACCTAGTAGCTCGAGTTGGTTCGTTATCGGCACAGGCACACCTCGGAAGAGAGGAGTGAGAGAGAAAAGACTCTGTTTAGCACTAAACAGACACGCCTGGGTCTTTGTAGCATTGAATTTGACTAAATTAGCGTCACCCCATTCGCAGACTGCCTCTAGGGCCAAATTCATTCGCTCGACCATCGCCTCTCTATGAGACTGGATTTGTACATCGCCGGCCCGCGCATCGGATATATACCTCTCTACAACTGTGCTGTCATCTGCATACCCAACGATACCGGGTTTAAGCAGATCATTTATGTGCAGCAAGAAGATAGTAGCAGAGAGAACCGACCCTTGAGGTACCCCGGCATTTATTGCCAATTGATCGGACGAACATCCATCAAGGACAACTCGTAACGATCTTTCCCTCAAGAAGTCGGAAATCCAAGAGCACAGGCCAGCGGGTAAGCCATACGATGGAAGCTTATTCACAAGACTGTCGTGCCAGACCCTGTCGAAGGCCTTTGAAATGTCTAGAGAGACGGCGAGCGCTTCTCCATGCATATCAATGGCCTCGCTCCAGACATGAGTGACATACGCAAGAAGGTCCCCAGTTGATCGGTTTCGGCGAAACCCGTACTGTCGATCACTGAAGATATCATTTGTTTCCAGGTATGCCAGGAGCCTGTTATTCAATACACGTTCCATACTTTTACAAAGTATGGAAGTGATTGAAATGGGTCTGTAGTTAGCAGGGTCTGCACGACTGCCCTTCTTGGGCACTGGCTGCACATTTGCGAGCTTCCAAGATTTCGGCACTTTACCAGTCTGTAGAGAGAGGCGAAAGAGACGTGTCAAAACAGGAGTCAATTCAGGTGCACACGATTTTAGGACTATGGCGGGAATTCCGTCCGGACCACTAGCCTTGTTCACGTTTAGATTGCGAAGCGTCTTACGCACTTCGGTCTGACGAATGCGAATTTCCGGCATTGATGCCTCGCATCGAGGTAGACATGGTGGTGTTTTGCCCGCTGCATCCAAACGTGAAGACTCCGCAAACAGAGAAGCGAACAAGTTCGCTTTCTCTTCGGCAGTGTGAGCCAATGATCCGTCCGGCCTTAATAGTGGAGGTAGATTAGGGCGGCTGAAATTGGATTCGATCGACTTCGCCAGGGACCAGAATGCTTTGCTACCCGCAGGGTGAGAAGCTAATTTGGACCCAACACGGCTTATGTGATCGAATCGTGCCCTTTTTACAGCCTTTTTGCATGCCTTGGCAGCCTTGTTAAAGGCTCTCTTCTTGTTACGAATATCCTTAGTTTTGCGGGTTCGAGCATCGACCCAGGCTAAGTACGCTTCATGTTTCAGCGCTTCAGCGCGTCCGCAATCAACACTAAACCAAGGAATTGCTTTGCTGGTCTGCGGTGCATCACAAAATGGAATAAAATACTCCATTGCTTGACGCAGCACATCAGTCACAGCATCCGCGCAAGTAGAAGGATCACAAGAAGAGAAGCAAAGAGACTGCCAAGGATACGATGCAAAAAAAGACCGCATCCCATCCCAATCTGCTGACTTGTATCTCCATATCCGCCTAGTGCCTTTCTGGCAGCGGTCGGGCGGAGAGTATAGAGATACAGATTTCACCAGACAGTGGTCAGAGCTACCTAACGGTGAAGAAACTGACACAGAGTAGCGATCTGGATCTGTGGTCATCAGAAGGTCGAGGCAGTAGGCTGTATGCTCAGCAACGTCAGGTACCCTTGTAGCCCCATTGACAAGCTGGGTGAGGTTTAAGGTCAGGGCTAACTTATGCGCCTCTTTCCCAGCGTGATTGGTGTCCTGGTATGGGAATAGCCATTCGTGATGGTGAGCATTAAAGTCCCCCAGTAACACAAGTTGAGCAGAAGGGTACCGTTGTTGAGCTATATCCGCCGTCACACTTAGATAGTCCATAAAATCGGTAATCTCCTGGTTACAGGTGTGCGATCGATATACTCCAGCGTAAAGAATTTTCTCTACACCGGTTTCTACCAATATCCACAGAACAGAGAATCTGGAATCTTCAAGATTACGGAGACGCCGAAAACAGATGTCATCACGAATAAATGCGCACGCCCCGGCACGTGGTTTAAAACAATGCTCCAGGACGTAGCCAGGGTATGTCAAATATGACGTGTCATCCGGACATCTGATCTGCGTCTCCGTTAAAAACAAGAGGTGCGGTTTCGCAGTCTCGAGGTGATGATGGACTGGGCTGAGATTTGAGTGCAGGCCTCGGATATTAGAGAGATGCACTTTAAGTGAGAGGACGTGCATCCGCTGTGAAACCGTTTTCTTGATTCTTGCTTTCATACATTTAAGAGTGAGGTATAGAAGGGCGGCAGTGAAACGAGGCATCACCTACCAACTCAGACACACACACGCAAGATGCTGCATCAAGGGATAGCTAGCTCGGAGACCGCGGGGACGCCCGAGCCCCCCCCAAGAATGTCCATCGGGTCCTCTCTTCCGGTCGCCAACCGGCACGATGGCGCATTCCCGGGATTTTTCGCAAGATGGCGGGGCAGCCTTTCGTGTGTGGCTAGCACATTACTTGGGCCCCCTACTATCTGCGGTCGGCCAGCGGAGAACCGTGCCTCGGATCCCGCTGCTCTCCGGAACTAGCCATCGGAATGGTACAAACATGCTGTGTGTGTAAATTCAGTCGTTTTCGATGACGCAACTGTTTCGACCCGCCCTTCGGTGTGGCTTCATCAGACATCATGCCGGAACACGACTAGATGACGGATTCGGATGGCAGTCGTTATAGCATGGTGGTAGGGCATTTTGCGAATGCCCGCCTGGCTAGCTACCACCCTCAAGTAGAAAGTCTGTCGCCAAGCACCTAACGGTGTGTTCCGGCAGCTGTCCTTGAGAGCCAGTACTTCTAGGTTAGCCTGAACAACATCTTCGACCACATCATCACTTACCATCAGGTGAGATAGTGGTCAAAGGCTAACTTGAAGTCGATAACATGACAGTTCAAAAGTACCTATTATCACAATATTGTGCGCATGGTACCGACTTTGACAAGTCACTTCACACATTTGAGTCGGTGCAATTATTTGATCAAAACTTTTTTTCTACACTTTTTAGTGACCCTTGCTATTTATGGGAATGATTGTCATTCACTGTCAATGACTATATCATCAAGATAGGAAAATTCTTGTTAGTTATAGCATGAGTTTTCAAACAAAAAAAATCATCAAAATCGGTTCACCCCGTAAAAAGTCCTGAGGTAACACACATAAAAAAACCCTCGAATTGAGTACCTCCTCTTTTTTTTGAAGTCGGTAGAAAATGGTTTAAAATTTGCAACTTTGATAATCAATAGAGATTTATTAATTTTTTACATCAAAATATATGAAAAACATGGTTAGACTTCTCATTGAGCTCTCGGTGATGACTCTCCACATGCTAGGGTGCAAGAAAGATTTTTTCGGTCTTATGTATTGGAGTCCCCCAACAAAGTAATTTAATTGAATTTCTAGTCCAATTATCATCTATGGGTCAACGGTCTACACAAAATGTCAAAACTCAAAACTTCAGGTTTGTAATAAAGCCAAAGACTCGTGAGATACGGAAGAACGGATATATAGATGGGCAGCGGAGTCTCACTAATAGGGTTTCCTTTTGCTCTTTGAGTACGAAACTCTAAAAATTACCAAGAACTAGTTGCAGTCCTACATCAAGGGTAACGTTGCCAACACACAAAAATATATATAAGGTACATTTTCCTTATATCGTACCCATAGTGCATTTCCAAAAATTAACTCTCACGAACTTAAAACGACATGTACCAGTACACTCGTCACTTGTTTATAATTTTTTGCTTGTATAAGAATCATATGGTACATATTTATTATTGAAGTTTGGCGTAATTTTTGTCAGTAAATATTCAAAGTCTGAAAAAGTCATTCAATTAAACATGTTGAATTGGCCAAAAGGTGTGTCGCGACTTGCTGCAGTCAGTAGGTTCCGCGAACTGCTTCCCGTCCTCCTTATATCCTGAAATATTATATAAAAAAATATTTTCTACAAATAAATATCCTACAAGAAAACATTTCCTGTTTCAGTGCAGAATAAACCGTCAATCCTATGTTTCGTTATGTATGAACATCTTTGTATCTATTTTCTTTTTTTTTGAGGTACCTTAAAAATTTAGTTACATAAAGCCAGATTCAGCCAATGTAGGTACACAAAAATTAAACTAGGTGCAAGTAAACACACCAAAAGCAGCAACGGCTTTTACGACTTTTCACATGAGTGTTTACAGAAATAAGCTTCAGGCTATATCCAAAACTCTCGGGGAAATGCTCTCGGCAATTGAGTACAGTCTTCATCAAATGAACGTCATGCTAACATTTGTATACGTTTTTGTTCCTCATGTTAATTTCTATAAGTTTTCAAGCACTATTGCATGTTAAGCGAATCACATATACAATGGTAGAGCACCACAATAGGTAGATAATAATGCTTATTGCTATATGCTTATATAGATTTTCGTTTTTTTCTTTTTTTTTACATAGAAAATAATGGAATACTGAAAACAAAACTGGCCAAGGGCGACTCAAGCTTCGCTGGTTTAATGTCTCCATTACAACATCTCGTAAAATATAAATAATTACAAATGTTTTGATCACAGCCTTAATAAATGATATATTTTACATATAAGAATTAGCGATTTCTGCATTTGATGGTTGTACATTTGCAGGTTTTAAAAAAATGTTATACTTAACATACCAAAATCTTAGGATTCCTGACCGGTTTAGTATTAGAGACACATCAAATATTATATATGTCACCGGGTAATTGTTCGACACGTTAGTTTATAAACTATCTAGTGACATAATAAACTGTCGACAGATTGTGAACGAACATTAAAATTTACAATCTAACGCTTACATTTTTGTCAGATTATAAACTGACGATGTCTAGCTGGCAGTTTATAATCTAACGATCTATAATCGCCCGCGAAATTGTGAACCGTCCTCGGATTGGTAGCCGTTATAGTTGCCATGAGTTCATTTAATAGAGTTAAGAACAAAAAGAATAGTCAGACAAAAAAAAACATATTCATTTCGTGTTTGTGCATTAAAAAAACTAAGGGATTTAACATAATAACCACCATCAAATGCTTTGATACCCTTAGTCCTTTTACCAAAAAATTTAATCGGACACCAAATGTAGTAAATGATCACTATATTTTAGCGAGGGGTTAAATATCATTTAGTCTAGGGCAAAATCATATTTAGGTGCGACGACGAGCGAAGCGAGGAGGAGCGTTAGGTTACTTTTGACTACAACAACGCGCGAGCCGAGCGAGCGAAGCGAGCGTGCCTGCAGCGGCCGGCGATGCGCCACAAGAATTTAATTTTGGTGACCTTTACTACTTTTGGATTAACAATGATTTATTTTGAGTAATTTTGCTTAAATAGGATAGCGAGATGTTGAAACTTTGGTTATAAGATTACATTAAAATGCGGGTTTAATAAAATGGTGATCATTTACTATTTTTGTCTGTTATATGTTACTCTACTATATCTGTAAGTTAAACATAAGCCAAAAATAATATATTAAAAACCTGTACCTACGTATTTTACTTATGGCCACTGTAATACTTTCGTAGATCTATGGTAAATTGTTGTTGATCCACATATTTACAATTTGACGGCTGGACATGGTCAGTTTATAATCTTACAAAAATTTAAACGTTAAATTGTAAATTTTAGTTTCCGTTCACAATCTATCGACAGTTTATAATCTAACTAGATTTATTATAAACTAACGGTTAGTACAATAAAACGGTGACATATACAATACAATAAAAATATAAATATTTTTAGTCTTCAAAAAAAGACAATATTAAAGTCAATACGTTAAGAAATATATACATAATATAACATAATATTTTTACTCATTTCAATGAGCTCAAGGTACTACAACCCACATTCTAGGTTACCTTCTCATGAACTGAATTAATAATAATAATAATGTTGGGAAAAAATAGAGCTAGATTAATTTTTGGGTCAGTTTTCTAATAAATGTCATTTTTGGTTTATGAATCCTTACGTTTACAAGCTAGAGACCCGTAACATATTTTAGACGGATAGATATACAGGCAGATACACAGATAGCACAGTCTTATAAATAGGCTACGAATAAATATGTTCTATTCGTAATAAATAGAGCTCCGTTTTACCCTCAGGGTGCATAACCCCACAAACAATACCTTACAGTTTTCAACATATCACCACGACTGTATACCCCAGAAGGGGTACGCAGCGGTGCCTAAGTAAGTATTTGTCCCATGAGAAATAAAGTGAGCCTGTTGTTATCTAACCGACACAGTTACAGACTCCGGACTGAAGCTACTGAAAATGTCTTTGTTTGAAAACGCAACGCCTGTTTGTCTCAGGGGTAAAAACCAAGAACCTAGCGGTTTAACATCATCATCAGCTGGTAGACGTCCACTGCTAAAGAAATTACTCAACCTATAGAACAAGAACGGCTATTAGCCGCTTGTAACCATTGGCCACCCGCGACTTCAAAGATGTTGTGTTGGTAGGCTCCCCACTAAGTGTACTGACGAGTCCACTTAGTGGGGAGCCTACCAATTCTACATGTTCCGGTATAATGTGGTAACGACTCAAGAACCTTTCTTCCCCATCGGTTATCAGTTCATCGCGCAATATGGCCCACCCATTTCCACTTCAACTTGCAAACTCTGAAAGCTATGTAGTTTGGACATACGTTTTTTTTTTTTAATTTTATTTTATGTTATTGTGACAGAACAAGCTTGAGGCCCACCTGATGTTAAGCGGTCTAACCTCTATTTATAACAGATGGTCACATGTCATGAATTGCACTACTCTCGTCACCTTGAGACACAGTTGTTAAGTCTCATGTGGCTGTAATTTCACTGGCTCTCAAGGAATGCTGTCGGAACACACCGTTAGGTGCTTGGCGACAGATTTTCTACTTGAGGGTGGTCGCTAGCCAGGCCATAGACCTGCTGCTGGGCAGGCCATAGCCAATGCCACTGAGCCACCACTGTTTCAATAATATTATACCAACTGTTCAAACTCGGTGAATTTATGCGTGCTTATCCATCGCATCCCAATATGTATGCTTCTAGTTTTTTCATTGTATCATTTGCTTTATCTCTAGATGTGAATATTGAATTGCCATATAAAACGTTTTTTCCCGAATCATTCTGAAAATAAATAATTTATACGGTAAAATGGCAAATAGCAGCATAGGCACTAAGGCCCTAAGACATGCACAGTTTCAGCGAGTTTAAACACTTGGTATTTAAATTATAAAAAGGCTACGTGCACTCTAGCCTTAAAACAATTCAAAACCGTGCAGCATCGTAATAAATGTAGAGACTTAGTTCGGGGTCAGTGTGACGTCAGCATATGGGCCAAGTAGGCCGCCTCCACGCGCCGTGCCCTTGCATAATAATAGAAGCTTGTTCTCTTCTGAAATCCGCTTGTTGTTGATCTTGATTTATTAGCCATCGTATTGGCAAAACCTTTCAACACATAAGGGTCGTTGAGAGAGATATCGGCGTTTTGCTTTCCTTGTTAACTGATCGGAGGGGGTGCTATGAGGATTTGGCTGTGGTTTAACTATTTTATTGATGTGATTTATCTAGATTCTTCTATACCATAGCGTGTCGTACGTCCAGGTCACTTTCTTCTGTCTTATCCCTTTTTGTTCGACGCATATAATTTGGCACCGTTCAATGTCACCACGATCGCATAGTGAACTGCCTCTGAATACCCTCATTTTTCTCGTCTTAGCCTCTCTATGTTAGCTTTTTGAAGCCATGTTTTAGTAATTAGAGCCTGGAACTTGACTGACGAATTTTCATAAAGAATATTATCGTCTTACGTTAATAATAAATAGGTTTAACAAAATTTTTCTTTTGCAAATTTATCCCGCAATATGTGGAGTGTAACAAATATGTATGCATAAACAAAAAAAAGTCTTTTCTATTTTCTTACTATTACCTACGCAACCCAAAATGGTCAAAATAAAATTTTGACCATTTTCAGAGTTTAGTATCCGATCTACTGTGCCATGTTTCTCAAACTGAAAAAAAGAGCACAAAACGTTATACTAAAGTGTAAGGCGTGCTTTGTCCTCTAAAGAAAAAAAATACATTAAAAGGACAATTAAATATTATATCTTTACCCAGCATGTCACGGATATTTTGTTTCACACATGCGTGTCGATATCATAAAAAAATATGATTACTTCATTGGGGTTTAAGGTGCATTTGTGCTACCTATTTTAAATACATTCTACATACCGATCGATAATTTTTGTATACATTATTGGTACGATTACGTATTAGATAACATGTGAAGTAGGGTAGATGATTTTCTTGAGCGCACCTACCCACAAAAGTTAGTATCCGTAGAAATACACCCTAATGAGACGCTGTGATATATATACCGTAGCTATCATCTCTTTTACAAAACACCCGGAACAAGCTTTTATACAATTGTTGAATATTTTCTAAGCATGAACTTATTTCAAATTGTGAAGCGGTGAGAAACATGTTGACATTCAAAATACTTCTTTTAAAAATACTGTTGAAATACCAGGAAAATGTGAATATAATAACACTTCTAAGTTAGTTCAAGCGTTAAAAACTCGACGGGCTCTCAACAGCTACGCCCCAAAAAATTTAAATGGATGTAATGGAAAATTTTAATTCAAAATGTGTATTAACCGTAGCAGGTTTGCTCTGCTTCCATGATACAAATCCGTCATCTCAATCCGTCGTCTCAACTGGCATCTATTTAGTTAACAAGGCTTCTGCCTTTTTTGGCTGAATCCAGAGATACCTTTTTAATGACTTTCCTTATTTAAACTGTTTCCATCAAGTCGTCTCTTGTAAAACACCTGTAGCCCGCACATCGCTGGCGTAATTATATTTGAGATTATAATTTACGCTCAAAACATTTTCTGTGATGAGTTTCATAAATGAATGACTTCGTCTATTTTTGATGAATTATGAATAAATCTTTTAGCTCTTTATGAGTTAACGATAGTATTCGCATAAAACATGGCAACTCCTAAGAAATGAGCTCGGAAATAGTTTGACAAATTAAATTGTTTTAGTCATACTTTAAATAAAAATAACTCTTTAATTAAATATCTGATGAAACACGAAGAAACTATAAAAAGAAAATAAATTTTAAGAATCTTAAAGCTATTTTGTATTTAATGTTTGTGTATCTTAATTATTATTCTTATTTTTTTAATAAAATAACATCTTAACTAGCTTACAATTTGCGGGTATATCATAAGCATATTAATACACAAAGAAAAATGTAGAATGAAGAACATGTTGTTTTGAATACCATATTTATTAATAATTGGTTAATACTAGTATTTTTAAAAACCAAACTCTCTTATTTAAAGTTCGTTATAATAATATTGATATCTGATTGAAATAATTATCAAGCTAACTAGTACTGTCAGAACAACAATAGTTAGCAAATTAAATGAATTTCAATGGAAAATGGGAGCATCACATTTCGACTGACCGTGCAGACGCTATATACTGTTACAACTATGTAATTACGAGACCTTTGTTCACACAAATTTACCAGTGTATTTTGTTTAGACTCACTGGCTCAGAGAAAAATACTAAAAAGTAACAAAATAATGTATGTCAACTTCACCACTACAAATTTGTGTGTTGTGTTTAAACAAACCCTTTGAAAACTGTTATATGTTCACTATATAGCGTTCCTGTTAAAACACTTTGCGCCTTTGGGGATATTTAGTCCTGATGGTATGTTATAATTTTAGGTAATTTTTTTAATAACATCAGATCTGACTTTAAAAGCCATACTATCACCGTTGAGAAACTAACAAAAAGAGAAGCAATTCTATTTGGTTTGTATAAAATATACTACGCTATTTTTTATCTTATCAAAACGCATTTTAATTAAATAAACTACGTGGTTTACAGTACTGTATCTGCCGGATTGTCCACTGCTGATAATAGCCTCCCAATTAAGGGGGCGTTTGCCTTGATCCCCACGCTTGACAGGTGTCTTGGGGATCATATTGTAAGATAGCAGCTCCTCAGAAGGCGCTACTGCCCATCTTCTAGTATTTTTCCTTTAGTCGCATCTTACGACAAAAACGGGTAGCAATGGGGGGATGACTTTCTAGCCCGGCACCTCACGGGGCTGGTTTAAAGTGATGGGCCGTAATTAAAGTGATAATTTAATCGATTTGAAATTCAACGGGGTAATGTTGCCAGCATGCTGGACACGCTGCCAATTGGTAGTGGGCTGTTCGACCACATCATCACTTACCATCGGATGAGATAGTGGTGAAAGGCCAAAGGCTACCCTATCAGGAATAAAAAAAAATTGAGTATGTTTCATTTTAAAGCCACGTTAGGTTTTAAAATGAAACTTTGTAAACAATTCGATTGACTACATAATACGGTTCAGAAAATACAAGGTAGGACGGACAGAGAGTATCAACTTAATAGTAGTTTGGTACAAAGTAACGTTTCGTCGTACGGTACCCTAAAACATTATAATAATAAAAAAATAATCAATTCCTTGTTTAGGATACCAAGTCGAAGTTTATTGATGATTAATGACATAATGTCAGTCTTCGCAAGCTTTACCCCGAGAAAATTGATATCCAGCGAACGTTAATCGAATCCAATATGTACTTAACCATCTTCCTAGCCATATTCCACTTATATGGGGTCTTACTGTACATTATGTTTTCCATAACAAGACAAGAGAGGTAGTATGACGTTAGAAAAAATGCTTTCACTAACATCACATGGAATGGCAATGTCTTCTCACATCACATCCCTTCCACTTCGGGTAGATGTGTGGGGCTTGAAAGTAAACCTCCTTCCCCCCGCGAGTAGTCCTACGCCGCGGTGGGAGAAGATGGGATTTCGTTTGCATTCACCATCTATCCCCGGTGGTAATCGGGCCTCTGCGTCTACGGAGGCTCAACAAAACCGCCCCTCAGTCGTTCAGTTTTATGCCTGGCCTTTCTAATGCCAACTTGCCTTGGAAATACTTTCAACTGACTACTGATATTAACTGATACTGAATGCTTACCTAGCCGTTGTAACCAATGTCTATCACATCGGTTATATATACATATATTGGATGAGTAACCACTTGTAGCATTTATAACAAAACGCTTTCATGCTTCGGATAGCGCATTTGTAGGCTTAATTGCAGTCGTTGGACTATGTCGGAGGTTTTTAGCCCGGTTAAAACTCCCAACACAACAATGGTAGATTTGGATGTTTTTATGCGAATGCACGACCTGCTATATATCATCCTCAAGTAGACATTCTTTCGCCAAGCTCTGAACTGTGTGTATGGCAGCTGCCTTCAAGAGCCTATTCCCAATCTTGGTTATGCCGGTTTACCATCCCTTAACCTCTAAGTGTAATTATATTAGACTATATCATCTCTTGCTGATAAGGAAAGGCGTGATGAGAGTGTCTTGCTCATCTCGTCAGTTCACAAATCGTATATTAACATTAGGAGAGTATGTGATCAAAGACTAGCCTGTCAGCACTTTAAAAAAATACAAGGCATACTGCTTATTAGGCACTCACATTTTCTCCTTAGCATCCGTTTTATGACATCCAATAGAACTACACTGCTGCCCAATTAGCCTGATGTGCATAATTAACATTTGCATATTTCCCACAGGTGTCTTACCCCCTGGGGGGCCATGCTAGAATTTCACTCGCGGGTCTTCTTTGTTTTGTTTTCTTTATATATCTATATATCCGTCTTCTTTGTTAGCCAACAATTAAATCCATACCAACACCATACAAGATTTTGAGCTCTCTTCTTAAAACCTCTCATTATTTTATATCCACAACACCTTACTTGTATTCTTAAAGTCTGGTTAGGGTTATTATCGTTTTGAATCGTTGTACTGACATTAAAGCAGATTTGTTAGAAGTAGCGGTTTAAGGTTTCACAGGAAAAAATACTGGTTTAATTATCTGATCTTCAATGGTTTCCTTTTAAATTTTCGTTCTTCATAAATTAGTATGGACTTGCTTGAGTTGTCTGCCACATAGGAACGGCAAACCGAAAACACTAGAGTTCTTCCTCCTGTGTGTTGGATTTCAGTGCACTTAAGCTCTTATACTCGTAATGAGAGAAACCAATAGGATTTAAAATTTTCAGCCACATAGAACGTGTTGATAACGCCAGTCTTAGACTTAGACAGCTGCCTTGGCGACAGATTTTCTACTTGAGGGTAGTAGCTCGCCAGGCAGGCATTCGAAAAATGCCCAAAATGCTTTATCTTACATTGAACGGAAAAGATACAAAATACGTCTGCAACATCCCTTTTCTTGCAGAGCTTACGATGTAAACTCTATATATAAACCGTAACTTTATAAATTATAACCTTATGACAATAGTTTGTTTTACATGATAACATAATATATATATATACACAATGATACGTCACAAAATATTCAGTTTTTATCAAACACCTCATTCCCAGGCTTATCTTAATAGCACTTGCCGAAGTTCACATTTGAGTGTATAAATTGCCAATTCTCTATTCTGTTCCTACATTTTTATGTGGGCAGATATCAAGGTTGCGCTTAAAGACTTCATTATGTGCCGTATCGTATCTACATTAAGGTCGTCACTCGTTTAACTGCCGCCATTACTATCGTTCTCAAATATTCAGGGCTGCCCCTGACTTTTTTATGAAATGCGGTGATCTGTTCAATGATTAGAATAATCCGGCATATTATAGTTCCAACGCCTTAACGACACGGTTCAGTAATTATCTTTTAATCTGTGGTTTAATTAAGCAAGAACTAGCTAGGTGAATGCCCTATTTTGTAAAGCGAAGGATATTAAAATCAATAACGCTGTCTACATGTTTATTCCACGAGACACATATTCACGTCTACCTAGATCTAATCCTAGGCAGAATGTTGTATCTATTCACGATCGAAGTGCCTAGGATGCTACACAATCTGAACGTAGCCAAGCCATTGGGGTTGATAGAATTACCATGACACTTAATGACTCTTGTCACACTTTCACTTTTCTCTGGAAACTCGACGAGTTTTAAAACATTTGGAAATGTGCCTAACAAAGGCAGTCGTGCAGACGATGCTGGTGTATTGAATATTAGGTTCCACACATGGAAACAAAATCAAATTCAGACTCAGACCGTATAATTTGACCGAAGCCGATAAACAGGAAATCTTCTTTATGTTAGTCATATCGGGAGTGAGAGCAATGAAAAATGCAGAGAAGCACTCGTCGTACCTTTTGCTATTCAAAAGTCCTTTGATAGGGCCTAGTACAATAGTCTTGCTACAAAGCTTCTATCATAATGCTTACTTGCTTCTGGTTCCTTCTTGGATTTATATCTTCTTGGAAGAAAGTATATACGAGTCATTGTCCCTCGCGCATGTTAATAAGTAATCAAAGTCTGGGTATTTCGAAGGTTAGTTATCTCTGCTACTCGAGTCCTCTACCCTAAGGCAGTGAACAGATTAGTGGTAAAAAGGTATGGGCTAGCAGTGTTCATATACAGTCTCACAAAAAGGCGATGGTCAAGCAAATTAGCTTAGCCAACAGGCAGTCACCGAAATGCGCGATGTCAATTGCAATAAGAATAATTTATCTAGCTAATTGTAATTTAATAAGTAGATATATATTATATGAGGAACCAAAAACCAATATATATTGAGGAAAGAAGTTTTTTTTTCAATATGGGTTAAAACCATGGGGCTTACAAGGAAATTATTTTTCAGCTTGAGCTCCCCATTTCACGAATGCCCTTTTAAAGTAAAGGAAACAATTCAAGTTCAATAGGTTTTGAACTAGGTATCTCCTATATTCAATTTTAGTATGGAAAATAATAAAGAAAAAAATATTAAATAAGCAGTGTAGATCTACACCTATAAGTACTGCTCAAATTTTTTTTTGTTCATATACTTCTATGAACAAATCTTCACTCGACTGCCGCCTCAAAAGCATTGAATAATAATTATGAATAGATTGAAGCGCTACCATACCATAATATTATAATAAAACTACGATTACTATGCGGAAATCCATATATAATAAGGCATATGTTTTTTAAATATATTATGACAACATTTAATTAATATTTCAGAAAATTACTAACTAAATTATATCTAGTGACAATTCCGGCTAATTCTCCTGTCAAGCTATCGAGACGTCATAAACGCCACGCAGCCAAACCGGAAGAATTTTCGACGAATTTCGCTTTTCACGAAAAATCCTCAGGAGGTCTTGACTCTTCGAGCGCACGGTTGAGAATGATCTTGCGTTAATTTGCTTGCGTGTAGTTTCCCGATCCTGCGCTCTAAAAGTTACGACTTAGGATGCTTTGCGTAGAATCGAAACGCGTCGAAAATTGTTCCGGTTTGGCTACGTGGTATTTATGACATCACGTTGGTTTAACAGAAAGATTAGTTGGAATCCTCACAAGATATGTTTTTGTATATATTAAGTGTATTCTTAAAATATTTTTAAAATAATTTTTATTAGTTAATAAATAATAGTGTTTAAACAGCGCGGCTATACATTATAAAAACAAGCTACTATTATTCTTAAAAAACAAAACAGTAAGTACTTTGTTAATATCGACGGACATGTTAGAAGAATGTTATCAATAAGAGATGTTAGGATCCTTGCAAGTAAAAATGGGTGAAATCTGTTCATTTCCGCTAAATAGAAGTACCGTTGTGTGCATAAACTTAAGTGTTTACTAACTAATAATGTAAATCAATTTCCCATGGGAGTAAAGCTGTAGGTAACAAATAGTTATCCAGAAATAAAACCTAAACCTTTACGAATGGATTGCCATTCATTTCAGTTTTTTTATTTGAAAGTCGATAGAATTCAGAAACTGAAAATTATAGGACCATTAATTTGATTCAGGAACACCCACGAAGTTGGAAACTTGTTTAGTTTTCGGGAAATCTTGGAAACTTCTTTCGATACAGCTATGCTCAACCTATATGAATTGCGGTCATTTAAAGTATGAATATAATAATTTTCTGGGTCGTTACATAAATTATTATTTATCTGTTAATATAATAATAATACACAATTATGTGTGGTCTGGTTCTATAAGAGCCAAAGTCCGTTTTTGTCAGAAGTGTGATTTTATTGCCAACATTTTGTTTGAATAAGATATTTATCTATGCTAAAAGGGTAAGTTTACATTTGCCTTTCTAACGAATTTTTTTTTGCTATTAGTCTGTGGTTATAGCGGGCAAATTTCCCTCGAGTAAAAAGGCGCGTAATTTTGATTTTGTAATACAACATAAAAAAAAATATTCCACAGTGGTTCATTTAAGAAATATAAAAAGATTTTCTAACTGAAGTGCCAAAATGTTGCGCTTAGTCGGGTGTATTGACGACTCTGGCGTAAATAAATCTGATTACAACGGTTAGATATTGCTAATGATGCTTCATATCACTTTTCTTTTTGTAGATAAGAATCTGTAAACTTAGATGTGTTTATTTGTTAAATTTAGTCAATATGTTTGACTTACGTTTTACTACAAATAAGACTAATTTCAATAAATTGTAATTTTGTAATGTAAACTGGAGAGCATGCGTTATTGAAAACATATATATATCAAAATTTTAGAGTTGCGTCATCATTAACAAGTTTAAAGAATTGCGAAATAAGTTTTGTTTGTAGTACAACGTAAGTTGAGCTATAGGTGTCGCTCCATCCCCATAAGATGATTAAAGAACGAGAGGATATATTTCTATAATTTCTGCAAATTTGTAATTTTGTACAGGAATTCACATATTCAGTTATATGACTTCATATGCTGTAAACAAAGGACAATGAAAAAGCTGGAATGAACTAGAAAATTTAAACACAATCTTTTGATTTACAGAAGTGTCTTCCAACACTATTTTTAACATCAGGGTTCAGTTTTTATAAACGCCAATTAGGAATTTGAATTTAACAATTCATAGAGTCTCACAAGCATTATCTGATGCATTTTGTTTGATGTGGGATGAAACCGTTTTTGGAAGAGGAGGACAAGAAATTGCTTCTTGTGTGGACCACTATATAACTACTCTTCCAAGTAACTTGGAAGAAGTTAACATATACAGTGACAGCTACCCAGGGCAAAATAGAAACACTTATGTTTCTGTAATGATGTTGTACTTTTAAGTAAGTTCATGTAACGCTCCAGAAGTTTTAAACCAAAAGTTTTTAGAACCGGACCATACAGACATGGAAGCCGACGGTATACAATATACATGCAACAATATCAGAAAACTAAAAATAAATTATGAAAATAGAATTGCCAGAAGATTATGCCAATATTAGAACTGTCAATAGATCCCCAAAAATAAATGTTATAGAAATGCAGCAGTGACAGGATTACAACTTTTAAAATTTGCTTACAACACACTACATGCAGCGAAAGATGAATTCAGGAAAAAATAAGGTAAATTGGAACCAAATAAAACGGGTACATGGTAGAAAAGCCGAACCTGGCATAATATACTACAAATACTCGTTCAATGATGATGAGGAATTCAAAGTTTTGAGTCTAAAAGGAAACCGGAATACAACATGTTCACAAACATCAGTAAATACTGCTCCAATGATAACTCTCAATGACAAACCAATCACTCTTCTTGAACAAAAAGTAAGAGACCTTCAATATTTTTTGAATTATCTCCAGCACTCCAACCGTCCATTCTATATTGTCCTTGAACTGGTCCGGAAGCGGAAGGCATAATGTCTTGTTTGGATGATGAAATTTAATTTTATGATGAAAACTTTTAGAAAGTTATTAAATTGGCCCGTTAATTTTTTACCTAGTGTGGAACTAAGTAAGGGATATTTTCAGTGCTGAAAAGGTTTAAGTCATATATTTTTTTCAAGAATATTGATATATTTATAAGTTTTAATACAATACATAAATGTATATAAAAAGGGGTATCAAACATCAGAAAAACTTTCGCTGCTCTACAATGTAATAATGCATTTTGTAACTATGAAAGTTTGTTCATTGTTCTAATGCTGATTACTGAAAACAAGGTTTTTTTATATATTGGTTCTTTTAGCACCAGACCACAGATATATTACGGTACAAAAGTTCTAATAAAAAAAATTGTCAGATCTATTTTTTTATCCATGCCATAAGTGACATGATAATAACCTAATCACTGGTTATTACCCAATTTTTTACTAAAAGCTTGACAACATAAGAATTTCAATAATATGTAATACAAGTTATGTTTGTAAATTCGTATTACGGCATATTATGTTAAATGCCCTGGTATGATTTAGTATACAAAATGATTTCATGTTCACAAAGAGCATGATGGATCCTGAAATCATCACGATTTCATTTGAATCACATACCTATTACAAAATTTTGCAGCCCGCTGTTTGACAATATATGCCCTGATGTATATTCAACGCACATCGTTCTGAGCTTTATAGATTTTGTGTTCGTACGTAATTTTACGTAAGTATACAAACTTGTAAGTATGTGTTCTACTTGTGTACTTAATAGTTAAGGCAATGGTGTATTATAATATATATTAGCTACTTCTTGCGGATTTGGTTACACGGACGGTGGTTATTTGGAAAATCTTGGATATATGTGTATATATGTTGTGTTTTAATACTAATAGCTTTTAATACTATCTTACAGTATCAGCCGGATTGTCGACTGCTGATCACAGCCTTCCCCATTCAGGGGGAGGGCGTTTGCCATAATTAACACGCTTGGAAGGCGTCTTGGGAATTGCAGTTTAAGATATCAGATCCTCAGAAGGCGTTGCCGGCCACCTTCCGGTATTTCACCTTTACTCACTAGAGGGGTGTCATTCTAGCCCAGCACTCCACGGGGTACTGGTAAATGATGATGTCAATACTGTTTTACTTGATGGTAAATTATGATGTATTCCAAGATGTAGTTCAAGCTGACTTAGAATTATTACGCCTCAAGGATAGCTGACGGAACACACCGTTCGATGCATGGTGACGGATTGTCTACTTAAGGGTGCTGCTATAACAAGTGCCTTCCTAAGATAACAACCGGGATCAACGGTTTAACGTGCTATCCGAAGCACAAAAGCTCTCAGTAGTAATGCTATTAGTGCTTACCCAAAGTCATGACCGCAATGGGCGTTGCTTAACTTAGTGAATCGGTCAGATATGACTAAGCAAGCTACGCTACGAGTGCATCAATATAATTATACGCGTTAAGAAAAAAAGCTGCAATTAATGACGACTGTTTGTTGCAGAACTTCATTTTCGTGTAATAATCAAACCATAACATTTTTAATCAAAATAAACACACATTTTGTCATAATTTAGTCCGGATCCTGCAAGCATTAATTGTAAAATAACAAGATATCAAAATACTAGCCACTCCGAATACTGCAAACCGAATCTCCACTCAGTTTCTGCTCACAACGCAGTCCCCAGAGCAATTAACGAATACAGAGTCATTTGGAAAGACAAACACGTTTACGTATATTCACTTGCGGTGCTATATTCTCCCGGGGCAATATGGGGCAATATTTATCAAGGGCTTTTTAAGGTGGAAACTGAAGTCTACGGCGGGAAGTACAAACATTTATCAGTTTCGTTGCGCTTTTAGGTAGTTTTGTAAACTACCGTAAAATGGGGCGACTTTCAATTAACGAGGCGACTTTGATGATTTCTTTTTTTGGTATCTTTTTCATCAATTTCTTAAAATTCTCTTAATGTATACGTGTAATTTTCTTTGTGGTATTACTAATATTTCCGTAATAAAACATGAACTTGATAGTGACAAACACTTACAAAATTACGACTGCAAAACTTTGAGAGTGTCAACGTGAGTATTTATATTACATAGTTTAATCATTGCTTGGTTACGTAAATGGTTCTTACTGGGTGCAAATATCATCGCTGAGCTGCAACTGACATTCAAACTTCAAAAATTATTGAACACCAATGCAAGTTTCCAACCACTTAAATGGCTGCAAACGATAGGTTAGAGGTTACCTAAAACCAAAAAAAAAATATAAAAAATAATCATACAAAACATATCATATCTAGTATCATACAAAACATATTCATGACAAAAACACGATAAAAAATAAATATGGATGCTACTATTTTATACCTGACACTTAGTCCAATATTTTTATAGTGGATTTCCTGTATTTTAAACAATACGATGAAATATATCAGAGCACATTGACATTTATTATAAAAATTGCAAGTATTCAAGACTTTATATTAAAAACCTCAAACTTTCCATAGTATACCAGGTTAGAATTTCACTGAGACGTAAAAACTGTTTGTTTCAGGGTCACGGGAGCAATACAGATCGTCACTTATGTTGAAACGCATTTGTTTATAGGCACAGATCATCACTTAACATCAAGTGGACCTCGGACGTATTCCTTCACAATTCAACAAAAAAAACACATTTAATAGATACCCATCAATAAAAACCACTCAAAATTAAAATGGGGCCACATGACCTGCTTTCGAATATAAAAAAACTTCAAAATCGGTACACCCTGTAAACAGTCGTAAATAACATATAAAAACAAAATAAAATTATAATCGAATTGAAAACTACTTCCTGTTTTTTCAAATGTTTAAAAAATAGCAATTAAAGTAATAACAATACCATTTAAATCCATTTCATAATAAACGTAGCAACAAAAGCTTATTTTCTACGCATTTTACACCTCAAGTATGAACAAAATTCATTCTGTATGTCATTTTCTGAGTGAATCCAATTGTTAATCGGTTTTTCGATTGCTATTGAAATGGTAATATGAAGTTCATTGTCACATGCTATAAATGCCTCTATTGTGTGTTATCAGTCAGATATTTCAGTTTGGTTAGATGTACTATTGCCAATTTATAATGTATTTGTATATATTGAAACACTAGCTTAATCAGTCGTTTAATTAACAGCCTAGCCTTTTTACTAAACAGCGTCGTTCAACTAGCAGCCTGAATTATCTGCATTAATAATATGCTATTCATCTATTTTGCGTTTTTTCTTATGTTATTGTGACGGAACAAGCTTGAGATCCACCTGATGTAAAGCGGACTAACCTCTGCCTATAACAGATGCATTTCAGCACAAATGTCACGAATTGCACTGCGCCCGTTACTTTGAGACATAGTTGTTAAGTCTTATGTCCCTGTAATTTCACTGGCTCTCAAGGACAGCAGCTGGAACACATCGTTACGTTCTTGGCGACAGATTTTCTATTTGAGGGCGGTCGTTAGCCAGGTGGGCATTCGAAAAATGCCCTTCCACCATGCAGATCTTGTTATGGCCGCTACCTCAGCACGCTCACTTCGCTCGCTCGGCTCGTGTGATGTGGTCAACTGACTAAGAATATCTATGAGTATTTAAACTCTTCTTAGCTTTCGTGTCGTCGTCTTTTATTGATGAATTTGGCCTAAGCAACAGCCAGGTAGTTCATTAAATTTTGTATGAAAATTCCATTCAGCTTAAATGACACCGTTTAGTAAAAAGGCTACAGGCAATTATTAAACCGCTAATCAAGCTAGTTGGCGGCGGAAAATATACAAGTATGATGAGAGACAACTATTTCTGTTACCAACTTCGCGTTTAATTCGGATCTGATTTTTTTTATGCGTATATGTAAGCTTTTGACCACAACCTCATCTGATGGTAAGTGACGATGTGGTTGAAGGTGTTAATAGGCTTAACTTAGAATTACTGGCTCTCTAGGACAGCTGCCGGAACACATCGTTACGTGCATGGCGATAGATTTTCTACTTGAAGGTGGTAGCTAGCCAGTCGGGCATTCGCGAAATGCCCTTCTACCATGCGGTGAAGCTCAAGCCCGCGGCGGGATTCGAACCATGGACCTACTGCGCGGCAGTCCATAGTCGTTTTTGCCGAGAATATACTCATTACCCAGTGCCAATTACCTCTTAAACCTAATCATGTTAAGTATAAAAAGCTATTTGCAATTCTGTAAGTTATTTTTATCATACAATATTAAATGCAGCAGCAGCAGTTTTAAAAAAACAGGTTTTTTCTGTATACGTACAAATTAAAATAACAATCATTGGCTTTTACGACATGTGACAATAGCTGTAGACAAATAAGAAAGGTAATAAGCGCAGTGTAGGTAGCCGATTTCCAAGTAGACACAACTGTGATGCGATGGCATATATCGATGAATATTTTTTTTACTCTGCTACAGTGGCTGTTCCGCTGGTGTCAGATTTCATAAGAAATACATGAAAATATATCACAACAATTTGAATTATCGTTATATACCTAATTCGTTTAAGTAAACGGAGTAGTTATAATAATTATATGCGTTAATTTAAACCAAGCGGTGACTTCTGTCTGCGAGATTTTTGTCTCACAGAGGGATGGGGAGTAGAGGGAGAAGGAGAGAGTACATACTATTTCTTATTATTTCGGATAGGCTAGGGCATGACGTGCTCCAAGATAAAAAACAGGTATAAGCAAAAACAGGAACTGGCTCGCAATGACAGCTACCAAGGGTGCGTACCATTAGCGTGAGATTCGCTAAAAACGCTAAAAACGATCACACTCCCAAAAAGTTTTCCACATGGGTCTTGGCGTTATTTTCGCCTTAAACGCTACATCTAATGTCAAAAGTGACAGAAGTGGCAAATTTTAGTGGCATTTTTAGCGTTCTTATCCAAAAATGGAACAGGGATGACAGTTACAAACGATCACGTGATCACAACCATAGACGCAGAATGTGATCAAAATTATCGAAAATAACGTTCTTAGCGACTAATGGAACATACCCCAAAACACACCGTTAGGTGCATGACGACAGTTTCTGTCTGTACTGTGGTAAAGATAAGCGTATATACAGAAACAAACTTGTCTAATAAACTCGATAAAGGCAGATGTCGTCACGTCACAAAATATTTTTAGCTCCAAAGCAGGTGACGAGTTTTGCCAAATATATTCGCTAGATACCACCTCCCCCTACAATAAAGATTCCCAGTAGAATTTCCAAATTGATTTACGTACCGGGAAGCGCCCTGCGCCCGTACAAGCCTACAAGTCTACGTGATTGTCACTCAACATGATATCCTTCGACGTAGCATCGATCGAGCTACGTATGAATAATTCAAGCCCCCACACCGACTTGTTACCGCTCATAATTCGATCGCGGCTCGCCATAATACGCCCGTCGATTTTTATTATTTGTCGGAATAATCCACCCACTCCTTGCTACCAACGTAGGTTATTAAAACGTTCATTGAATATGTGTCTAATATAAATTTGTTCTTGATATTATGGTGCTAATCTTAGGAAATTAGAATTGAGATTAATATTTTATTAGTTATGTTGCAGTAACGCCTGCTCTGCTGGACTACATTACAAAATTTTAAATTTACGCGAGTAAAATCAGCATATTAATTACCCTCGTAAATTTGTATTTTTGTAATGTAATCCGCAGAGCAGGCGTTATTGCAAACATAATAATATTAAAGATATAAGGTTGCGTCATCATTTAAAAGTTTAAAACTGATTGCAAAATTGGTATTGTTTGTACAACGTAAGTTGAACTATAGGTGTCGCTCCATCCCCATACGATGGTTGAAGAGCAAGAGTAAAAATTAGAGTTATGAGTCATAATGTCATGTTAGCTCAGTCGGTCAGAGCATACCCCAGCTATAGGGGTGGATGGACGCGAGTTCGTATCCCGCACATGAATATAATTTGTTTCTGTCATAAATTTGTAATTTTGGTTTAAGATGAATAGATTTATAAAGGACCATTTTCCTTATCAGTCAGATATTACAGGCTTGGAGTTGCTACCTTATCAGCTTTTTGCTGGTGAGTCCAAAGATTAAACAAATTTCTATTGTTATAAGTTTCCGGCGCGCGCTGCAACGATGTGATAACGTCAATCAATCTGTTTGAAGATTGTGAAAATTGCACAAAATATTATTAAACAAGCACGGTAAGTAATTAAAAAACATTTAATACATTTGGATGTAAGAATCAATTATTATAAAATTTTAAATTAGATATTTTGGCCTACACCGGAATCTAAGTTTTCAAAAATGTTCAGTGTCTCCACATAAACTACACGCGGGCTGCGATCCCCAATTGTTTCCCGTTTGTTAGAGCGCGATCAGAGCTATAGTTTATCAATACATCACTACATAGTATAAAACAAAGTCGCTTTCTCTGTCCCTATATCCCTATGTATGCTTAAATCTTTTAAACTACGCAACGGATTTTGATGCGGTTTTTTAATAGATAGAGTGATTGAAAAGGAAGGTCGATCATATATATGTATAATAACATCCATTAAATAGTGGAAAAATACTGTTATTTTTGAGGTTTCTAATGTGATGTTGTACATAATTACATTCTTTCCGCTTACATTGCAAACGCAGGCTGAACCCTACGAGATTTATCAAAATAATGTACTAAGTATTGTACACATTGAAAAGGTCTATAGAAAACTCCGCTATGGTATATGTCTATCTCTTATGGATAATACCACAATATTTTTTTTGTCATTTACTTTTTACGACAAATAATGGTTAATTTTCGAAGTGATTTTAACCTAAACAGTATTAATCCTTATCTAATTAAATACTTTAAATACATTGTTGATTTAATATATATCTATATGGCCCATTACAGCATATTGATTTAAATGAATATTTTCGGGCCGCTAGTATTCAATAAAGCACAAATAAAATAGAACTTATATACCGTTAGAAAAATATTTAATGTTACGAAATATTTTTTTTATATATTTTTTTTTTATTCCTGATAGGTTACCCTTTGACCACTATTTCACCTGATGGTAAGTGATGATGTGGTCGAAGATGTTGTTCAGGCTTACCTAGAAGTGTTGTTTAATATAGAAATTACAATAAATTCACTATTTTCTTTATTAAAAGCTTCGTTTATTGCACCTAGAATTTGTACTCATGCTACATACAAAAAATACATGGTATTCAGGCAACTAAGTCTCTTCAACCTTAACTTCCATCCTAGAACGTGTATCCAAGGCGGCATTAGTAGGATCTTACCAAATTTGGTTGGACAGGGGAGGAGGCTCGAGCGGTGAAAGGGAGCATTGATGTATCATAAAGGGTTAAAAGTTTAAACACTACGCACTGGGTTGCAAGTCTCAGGCCCCTTGACTTGAGCCTCTTCCTCTGCAACGGTATGGACCCGGCACCCGCACGGTGAATCCATGGAATGCTAAGTAAATTCGTCTCATCATCATCATCATAAAATAATTATCAGCCAGAACACGTCCACTGTTGAACTAACGCCTCCTCCATAGAACACCACAAAGTACGCTATTATCCGATTTTAACCATTGCCTACCCGCGACTTTGACGATGTCATCAGTCTAGTAGTAGCCTGTATAGTCCGTGGGGTGCCGTGCTAGAATGTGACCACTCCATATTCCCGTGGGTGTCGTAAGAAGCGCCTATGGGAAAAAACGAGAAGGTAGGCAGAAGCGCCTTCTGAGAATGATAAAACGCCTGTCAAATGTGGAAATTATGGCAAAACCACGACCTAATGATAAGCACACGCATATCAGCCGGATTGTCCACTGCTGAACACGGCCTTCCCCATCAAGGGGAGGTTTGTCATAATCCCCACGCTTGGCAGGCGTTTTGGGGATCGCAGTTTAAGATATCAGTTTCTCAAAAGGCGCTGTTGCCCACCTTCCGGTATTTTACCTTTAGTCGCCTCTTACGACATCCACGGGTAGAAATGTGGTGGTGACATTCTAACCCTGGACCTCAAGTACGCCTACACATATATTAGCCCCGTATAGCCTTATCTTAGCTTCTGATAAACAAATTTATTAATATACAGGAAAAAGAAAAAATCTCCTACACCTAGTAAACGTGTCCCAGGGCAAGTTTTATAGCACGCGTAAATTGACAGCATTCATTTACAAATAACAAAATAAAGTAAAGAAACTAGATTTATACAACAAACACAGAGGTTAAGTCGAATACTTTTATGCATCTTTATACCTAGTTGCTGTAACAAAATGCTCAATAGTTAGATAAACAGCTGGTATTTAACTTCATTTAAAAAACCGACTAAGTGCGAGTTTGACATCCACACCGCGGGTTCCGCACCAACACAGAAAGTACCAAAAATTCATTTTATTTCATACAGATCTAGACCATTAGCGGGAGCCCGAGTGGCCGACTTGCATTTTTGTATTTTTTGTTGTAAATGAGGTATCGCACTCTAATTACAAAAATTTTGACACCTGTACCTATGTATTACTGCTTTTACGATAGAGCAAAATGAAAGGCGTTAAAAAAGCACGTATACAAAACACATATATGGATTTTGAATCACACACCAATAAGATAAATATTATGTTTATATTAACTTGCGGTGCTGTATTCCCCTGGGGCAATATGGGGCAAAATTTATCACGGGATTATAACGCAAGTTTAAATTTTATATAATTCATGCAGAAAATGCGATGACCCATATGGCATACTATTTTATACTTAAGGCGTGTGCTAGTCGTATTTCAATATACATTTTTAATATTGAATTTATCTTGTTAAAACCAATGCATGATGGAAGGGCATTCTCCGATTACCCGCCTGGCTAGTCACCAGTCGCAAGTAGAAAGTCTGTCGCCAAGCACCTAATGGTGTGTTGAAATGCATCTGTTCAAGGAAGAGGTTAGTCCGCTTAACATCAGGTGGGCCTCGCGCTTGTTTCGTCACAATAACAGAAAAAATATCTATAATAAAACAATGTTATGAAAAACAACATTGATGTACAAAATATTGAGGTATATATAATAATCCCTACACAGATAGGCTATTAAAATAACCAACAAAATCAGTTAGAAATAATCAAATTAACGTGGTTATCAGTATTGAAGAGCTTGGTTCGCTCATATTTAAAGTAGATATTTGGTCAAATGACTCGGCGTTTTGATCAGTTCAACCATATTTTGTTCTCAGTGTAACCATAATGTATATAATGAATAAGATAATAAAAACTTATGACTGACTGTTATCTTTCCTAGATAGCATAAAGATAAAAAAAAAACAGGACAAACGAATCGATCGCATTACGTATGTCAATAATTTTTTTTTACGCTTGTATTTTTTTTTTTATATAAATATATATTTGCATTTGTTATTTCTATAACTAGGCAATACTTGGATATATTTGTGGGCAGTACAAACAATGAAGTATTTCTTAGTATACTTGTAACGTAAAAATTTGGAACTAACTTACCTTCTAATGTTACTGAGGTTTCAGACAAATATCTTCTACTTTGCGGAGAATTTCGGGTCACTATAAGTATCTCGGGTCACATTGTAAGAATTAACTGGTCATAGGAGTAAATCGTACTAACCTGCTAACTCAACACGTTTGAATTTCAGTTAGTATGCAATTTGCTTATAAATATATCTAAAAGTTTTTTAAAGTACTGTAACGGGTAATTGGAGAGGGTAATAAAATCTTCAAAAGAACTCAAAAACTCTTTCTAGCACACAAATTATTGGCTAAAATATCTATCAATGTGGATTAATAATCAATTGCCAAAGAGTATTTTTGTGAAAGACAACATTGTAATAACTTATTCGAGGCATTTGCCTCAAACGCGTGACGTGATCATGATGAAGCAGAAATGAAGGCATTTTTATCATGTGCCTGTAATTTCATACTGGATTTCAAGGACAGTTAGGTGCTTAGCGACAGATTCTCTGCTTGAGGATGGTAGCTAGCCAAGCGAGCATTTGCAAAATGCCCTTTCACCATGCGGTGAAGCTCAAGCCAGCGGTATTGAGTCATGGACCTGCGGCACGGTAGTCCACAGCTATTACCGCTTGGATATCATTGCTAAAAACTATATTGTTCCAGTACTTTCAGTCCCCACTTTCGTAAAAAACTGGTCAGAATATTGTAAAATTTAATATGATTATCCAGTTTTCTTTCATTTATGTAGCAATAAATCAGCATACCTGCGAGTGTACGACATTCTTTTTGCAAATAAAACTGTGAATACGTCGACTGCTTCTTACACATTTCGTGCTCGGGAAATATGCGAATGAAACACATTAAACTGTCATTTCGCCGCGCGTATATTAAACCCACGTGCCACGGTCAGATACAACAACAGAATACTAGAAACTACGGAACGGCGTCTTTTTTGCTTCGTTAAAGGGTTTCGTTTCCAAAAGGCAAACCGGAACAAAGGTATATTAAGGTAGTGTCGGATAAAAAACATATATTTAGGTTCCATATAACGAAGAGTTTCATCATGTATGTAGATCTAATTTTTTTTATATGTTCTTATTAAATTTATTTTATTGCCATACTGATAACATTTTGAAGTCACATATATTGGAAAACCACATTTCTAGTCAAATGTTTATTGATTATTAAAATCGTTCCTTTAATGCGTTTTTTTTTTGTTATTGTGATGGAACAAGCTCGAGGTCCACCTGATGTTAAGCGGACTAACCTATAACAGATGCATTTCATCACATGTCAAAAATTGCACTGCGCCCGTCACTTTGAGACATGGTTGTTAAGTCTCATGTGCCTGTACAAACTAGGGAAAAATAATAAGGGTACGGTAATAAGGCGGAAAACGCCTGGTTTCGAGTATGGCCGTAATCTTAATCTTCCTTCAACCCATACGTGTAGGGTGCAATATGATACGTTTATAAATAACAAATATTTAAAAGAAAAGATAAATTAATGTTTTCAATAACCGGCTGTACTCAAGCGTATTGGTCGAGATTGTCGACCTAGGTTTCGGGCATGTCCGATGCCCTTCATCAGGTGAGTTCACGCGTCTAAATCGCGGCGACGACTCCGCGCAACTGCTCGTTCTGCGCGGCGCGAGAGTGGAGGCGCGGGCGCGGGGGCGGCCAGTGGGCTGGGGGAACGCCCCGCGCACCGCTGTGCTGATGGTGGTGCATCCTCTTCGTCAGTGAGTTCTTCGTCGAAATCTCCAACACAAACACTGCTAACTGTATCACTCTCTAGACTGCCTAGCACTTTTCGCGTTGAGGTAGCATTAAGAATAGGTGTCCAGGCTGGTGGGAGGGTCCATCCACGATCTCTATTGAAATTGGGGTGACGGGTGATCTCGATAGCCTCACGTATTTTTCGAGGTATAAAGAATTTTTCTCTTGCTAGTACGGAGGCTTTGTCGAACCGTATAAAATGTTGCGTGTCCGAGAGATGTGCGTGCTCCGCGATTGCTGATTTGATTGTGTCTATATTCTTAATGCTCCTAATGTGTTCGGCAAGTCTAGTTGCGATGTTACGACGAGTTTCACCTACATAGCTCTTGCCACAGTCACACGGTATTTTGTAGACGCCCGGTACATTAAAATGGTCCCTGTCTTTCGGTGAACGTAGCCACTTACGAAGTTGACCCGGGGGACGGAAAAACGTGCCGATGTTATACTTCCGTCGTAAGAGATATCCAATTTTGTCTGTTACTCCTCTTACGAACGGTAGATATGCTGGCGATCGTTCCACTCTCGTTGGTCTCTTCTTTTCACTACGACTGTCCAACCGACCACACTGTCGCCACCTATACCCATTCTCCTCTAATACTCCCCTTACGTGCTCGAGCTCAATCTCTACATATTCTGGGTCACACAGTCTCAAGGCTCGGTTTATGAGCGATCTGGGCACTGAGGATAAATGGGCAGGATGGTGATGGGAGTCTGCCCTAAGGTATCTGTCTGTGTGGGTCGGTTTGCGGAAAACTGTGTGCGCTAGGGTACCATCCCGTCTTCGAATGACCCGAACATCCAAAAATGGCAATACCCCGTTTTCCTCTTCTTCCACTGTGACCTTGATGTTGGGGTGGAGGTTGTTCAGGTGAACAGCAAACTCCGAAAGTCCATCTTTGGAAATGACCGCGAAAATGTCGTCTACATACCGCCACCAGTGACGTGGTTTGACTGTCGCCGTAGTCAGAGCTAGACTTTCATACCACTCCATGAATATATTGGCTGCCACCGGGGCAATAGGAGAACCCATAGCCACTCCATCCACTTGCAGGTAGTACTCTCCTCTCCACATGAAGTAACCACTTTTTAAGCAGAGCTCAGTCCACTGCACATACTCGGTAGGTAAGTTGGAATCCCGTATAATGGTGCTGATAATATTGATAGTTTCATCTACCGGTACATTTGTGAACAGAGATGTTATATCAAAACTTACTAGTACTTCTGTGGGCTGGACACGTATGTTTTCTAGTAATTGCACAAAATGGTTGGAGTCTTTCACAAAACTTTGGGTCCTACCTATGTGTTGTTGCAGGATAGTAGCCAGGTGTTTCGATAAATTGTATGTAGGTGAATCAATTTGGCTTACTATCGGGCGTAGTGTCCACCCCGGTTTGTGAATCTTCGGTAAGCCATAAATCTTGGGTGGTGTCGGATTGTGGGGACGTAGGCGTGCCAGCAAGTCGGTATTAGCATTTGTTCGTAACAAATTAACTACTTTTGTTGTAACTCTGGAGGTAGGGTTGTAGTTAACCTTTTTGTTGGTAGAATTGTCACTTAACATTTGTGTGATTTTATCGTCATACTCTTTCGTATCAACCACAACAGTGGCATTACCTTTGTCGGCTGGCAACACCAAGATTTCACTATTATTACGTAGGTTTCGTAAAGCGATTTGTTCACCTTTAGTGATATTACTTTTTGGCACTTTTGACTTACGTAATAACATCGATACATCCTGTCTCATGCATTCCGCGTCTGTGTGTGGGATCCTGTTTCGTATTATTGTATCTTCTATATTACAAATAATATTATCCACAGGAATCTTCTTTGGGGCAGGTGCATAATTGAGTCCACGGGAAAGCACATTAATTGCATCGTGATCTAATTGATGTGAAGATAAATTGACAACAGTCTCTGTCCTCGACATAACTTGATTGTTTACCGTGTTCTCGGAATTCCGAGGGTAGACTCGTGACTCAGAATAAGTCTGTCGCCTGAGATTCGTTATCTTTTTATTGTGTCTTTTTCTCGTACTTATCTCAGTAATGTCGGCACGATTATAAGACATAGCATCCAATACCTCCCACATATCCTGTTGTAGTTCCTGTGACAACTCCAGATGTATTTTGTACAGTGCTTTGTTCGTGAACAACAATTTTCGACGATATTCTGCTATCACTCGACGAAGCAATTTTTCACTCGCGATTTTAAAGAATTTTTCGTAATCCTGAATGCATTTCACTGTCTTTATACGTATAAACTTCGGTATGACATCACTATCACGACACTCCACTACATACTCTAAGCCGCACTCAAGTTTCTTACGTTTAATTCTCAAACGCGCGAATTCTTTGACTTTGTTGAGCCATACCGTGCCGTATCGGTTAGCTATTTTTGTTTGAAAGTTCCCGTGAGTATGAGACATATTAATGTTTTCAATAACCGGCTGTACTCACGCGTATTGGTCGAGATTGTCGACCTAGGTTTCGGGCATGTCCGATGCCCTTCATCAGGTGAGTTCACGCGTCTAAATCGCGGCGACGACTCCGCGCAACTGCTCGTTCTGCGCGGCGCGAGAGTGGAGGCGCGGGCGCGGGGGCGGCCAGTGGGCTGGGGGAACGCCCCGCGCACCGCTGTGCTGATGGTGGTGCATCCTCTTCGTCAGTGAGTTCTTCGTCGAAATCTCCAACACAAACACTGCTAACTGTATCACTCTCTAGACTGCCTAGCACTTTTCGCGTTGAGGTAGCATTAAGAATAGGTGTCCAGGCTGGTGGGAGGGTCCATCCACGATCTCTATTGAAATTGGGGTGACGGGTGATCTCGATAGCCTCACGTATTTTTCGAGGTATAAAGAATTTTTCTCTTGCTAGTACGGAGGCTTTGTCGAACCGTATAAAATGTTGCGTGTCCGAGAGATGTGCGTGCTCCGCGATTGCTGATTTGATTGTGTCTATATTCTTAATGCTCCTAATGTGTTCGGCAAGTCTAGTTGCGATGTTACGACGAGTTTCACCTACATAGCTCTTGCCACAGTCACACGGTATTTTGTAGACGCCCGGTACATTAAAATGGTCCCTGTCTTTCGGTGAACGTAGCCACTTACGAAGTTGACCCGGGGGACGGAAAAACGTGCCGATGTTATACTTCCGTCGTAAGAGATATCCAATTTTGTCTGTTACTCCTCTTACGAACGGTAGATATGCTGGCGATCGTTCCACTCTCGTTGGTCTCTTCTTTTCACTACGACTGTCCAACCGACCACACTGTCGCCACCTATACCCATTCTCCTCTAATACTCCCCTTACGTGCTCGAGCTCAATCTCTACATATTCTGGGTCACACAGTCTCAAGGCTCGGTTTATGAGCGATCTGGGCACTGAGGATAAATGGGCAGGATGGTGATGGGAGTCTGCCCTAAGGTATCTGTCTGTGTGGGTCGGTTTGCGGAAAACTGTGAACTCACCTGATGAAGGGCATCGGACATGCCCGAAACCTAGGTCGACAATCTCGACCAATACGCGTGAGTACAGCCGGTTATTGAAAACATTAATATGTCTCATACTCACGGGAACTTTCAAACAAAAAAAAGAAAAGATAAACATTACGTATATAAAAAAAGAAATTTTGTTTAGCGTTTTTTTAACCTGTGTTATTCAATTTAGTAACAAAATACTACTAACTTTATACAGTACAGCTACTATAATAGAAGCATTAATATAACCTATAAGTCATTGCAGAATCACAGGCAGTCCAAATGCTCCAGTCCACTACATACAAGAATTAAAATATATATAGTGAGATATCCTCCTGATTTTCCTTCTTAACTGCCTTGACGTCACGTCACATAACTAACTTTTAACGAGTTTAGGTTCTACACGAAGCATCATTAGTAGGTTTTGACTTTTTAAGTGCACGATCGAGATTTTTGTCGTTGAAAATTCTTTCAGCTACGATATCTGTGACTGGACTGTGACGGAAACACAGAATTTATGTCAAAGTTTAGTGAAAATGTGCAGACCAGATATATGTTTAGACCTATTTTTCATTGATTTTTTTAAATGAGTATACAATGACTTTATAAAATATCTTTAAATATTTGTCATTGATAAATAAGAACTTCAGCAAATTAACGTAGTGAACTTTTAATAATCTTATGTCACGTTTATTTCAGCACTTTCAATAAATATTAAGTAATGTATTAGATTGAAAAACATTAGAATTGAATTTACAAAGGCTCATAAAAACATTTCATAAAGTAATGGTTGCATAGGACTCTTGGCTGTTCCAACCAGTAAGCAACTTCTGTGTTCTGTAGATGTCACAGTAGCACAGTAGAGAATCTTCATATAAACGTCCGACGAACACTCAAGGGGTACTTTGGTGAACGTGTTTTGTGAGCTAAATCTCGTGTAGACAAGTTTGGTGCTGACCTAAAACATATAAGTATGTCACATACTGTACTGTATATTATGACATACATATTTCAAACATTACACGTAGTTTCACCATATTACATTGGATTAAAGTTGAAAATGGAATGATTTTATACAGTTTTAATCATAGACAAATTTAGTTCAATACAACTGTAGTAGGTAAGTATATACTCTCGTATATAACACAAGTTTATATCGATACTTACCTATGTTATTTATTATATAGCAAGCATACCATAGCACCACGTGGGTTGCGTAAGAGGTGACTAAGAGAAAAATACTGGAAAGTGGGTAGCAGCGCCCGCTGAGGAATTGCTTTCTATATACTGCGATATCCAAGACGCCTGCCAAGCGTGGGGACTATGACAATTCCCCGGTCAATCTGGGGAGGTTGTGTTCGATAGTGGACAATCTGGCTGATACATTCTATCAACACTATTTAAGCTCCATTATAAACAGCTTTGACTTCTACAAATTTTATTTCACATTAGAAGACTAGATACGAGGCGTTTTGCAGCACATCTGTGCTTCAAAACGCCATCATCACGTTGGTGTTTGTCACTTCAATGTTAATCGATCAAAAAGATTTAATAATGTTCGGTCAATACTTGGATGGGTGACCTTCAGGGCATGTGACACTTAGCGCTTCCGTGCTATGGAGGACACGGTCCTGGTTGTAGCCTTATGATAGCAGTAGTTATTGCATATTTGCTAGGAATTTTTCGAATGTCCGCCTTCTAATCACTCTTGAGTAAAAATTTGAAACCAAACAACTAACGGAGTGTTCCGGCAGCATCCCTTTAGAGCTCGCTTCTTTTCTAGGTTCTACTGCCCCATCACTTCCCATAAGGTGAAATTGAAGTGAAAAAACTATTTTCAATAATAAAAAAGACAAAAAGTGTATACAACTACAAATTGACTTGATTAAGTATCCACTTATGATGGTGCTTTATGGTATAACGTAATAGGGGGCAAGCCTTTACTTAATAGGCTAGTGAGTGTTTAATGTCAAAATATCCTATATAATACCTTTCCAACCCAGCGCCTTAACCGAACCTAAGAACTTTTGATTCTAAGGTGACGCTGAGTGCCTCTCGGCCAAAGAGGTTTATATCGATTAAATTTACTACATAAACAGTATCCACTTAACATGTTTTTAAGACTATTGCATGCTAAAAAAAATTCACATATTTAATTTTCTTGAGCATGTTAAGTACATACTCAATGTTTTTGCCTTTTTTTGATGACTTACTCGATCTTATTAACTGTGCATTTATAATAATGTGGGCTTGAATTCTACGCGACGAGACTAGAAGATTTGCTACTATAAAAATGTTGTAGTTAATACCTATTCTGTAGGTTTTATTTTCTGCGTGTAGGTTCAGTGGATTTATCATGCATTAGTCATGCTATTATTGAAATTAATGTGTCCAGCTCCCTAGAAGGCTTTGGTTATCTAATGTAGGTAAAGTCATTATGCATTTTTAAACTAGTAATAACTCATGGGCAATAGCTATAGACTGCTGCACAAGGACTATAAAGTTTGGATCTACGCCGCGGGCTTGAGCTTATCGCTTGGCAATGGTCAAGCAAAATTTCCCTGAAAAGAAAATATATCGCCAAGAACTTAACAGTGTGTTTTTGCAGAGCCAGTAATTCTAGGCAAGCCATCAACAACATCTTCAAACAACCGCATAATCACTTACCAACAGGTGATAGAGTGGTTAAAGACTAACCTATCAGCAAAAAAAAACTACTATCAGATTAAAATCAAATTCAATCCTAATTAAGCGCTTGTATTCAACCCAGATCGATCAGATATGCAACATAGGGTGGTTATTTCAGCGATGCAATAATGCTCAACCCATTGAAATACCACGTGAAAGCATTTGTAGTTCGCTGCAATTTACAATTGACTAACTCAGCAACTGCTACCTTATCTCTGACAGGATACACGTCAATACTATCAGCCAGTATCTTCTATGAGGAAATTTACTAGTAACTAGTATTTAATCTGTGTCTAAATATCCCAGTGAACATTTTCATAAATGTGAAGAATGCTCCGGTTGTTGGTCAATTAATTCAATTTCAGATTCTGCGCAATTTTGAATACCGAATGTTTTGAGTTATTGCCATGAGTAAATTACTATGCATTCCGGTAACATTACATGCTAACCGTATATCTCCAGCTAGGCACTCTTTCAGAGATACAGAGGAGATGGATGGATGTCTCCACAAATCTGTGGAGACATCCAGATATGTTTTGAGGTGTCACGTGATTAGAGGGCGACATTTTTGCTATCTTCCCGCTATAGCTGTATATACCGGACTAAGATTCTGTTGTAACTCTACTGGTTTTGTTAAAGCAATTATATAGTATTTTGTGTGAGAATAGATATTTAGCAAAATTGTATTTAGTAATGCAACTCGGTAAGTTTGGCGCACAGTAATGTAGGTATCCATAATCACTTGCCTACACTCATTTTGGTGCCTAAGATTTTAGACCTGATTTTGGGTATATTTTGTGAGCCGACCCGAGAAAACTAGTCACATTTTTCATATCAGCTCTTGTTAATGAGAGAGAAGCTTGCCAATTTTAATACCGAAGTATACACAATACAAGCGAATTACCGTGTCATTAATCGGTTTCCGTTGATCTTTCATTATATACTCACCGCATATGTAACACAACATATCAGGATCGTTCATGCAACTTCTTGACTTACTTGCCATCATAAATGTATACGATTAATGTCATAAAAGTAGTTATAACATAGACTGATTTTGAATAAAAACGTAAAAAAGTTAAAATAAGAATTGTAGCTAAACCAGAGCTGTCAGCTGACCTCTAGTAGCAGTAATGTAGTTCATACTACCTACTTTACCGACTACAGATGCAAACAGAGCTGCACCAAAACAAAATTATTTTTTTGTAGGCCATAATTGTTAAAGATTAAAATACTATCTTCTGAAGAACTGTTATCTTAAACTGCGATCTCCAAGCCACCTGCCAAGCATGGGGATTATGACAGGAAAACCGTAGTAAGTAGTGGATGATCCGGCTGATATTTTAAGGGATATTACATTAAAAATCTGCTGAAGAACACGTCGACAGTATAAAACACATACAGAAAACAACTTAAACCTTTTAACCAGTAAAAGTTGGGAATATTATTTACAGATTCTGTTAGGTTTACCTATATAAAAGAAACATGTAGCTTGCCTGTTGTGAAAAGTAGCTTCAAACTTGTCCATAAAAAACATACCTTCCAGTTTGTTACAGACGATCCAGCCGTTCTCATAAAGTCCCAGTCTAGAACGCATGTGTAGGTAAGTCCTAATTATTCTTTTCGTTAATTTTGTAAGCTTTATTCTCTTTGCAGACGTTAGTGTGAAAAAACACTATCTACCCTATATCTCTAATTATAGGGTAGTGGCACCGTAAACAAGTTAAAAGCTAATTGCGAAATTAATCTTGTAGATCAATGCATTCACTTTGACCATACATCCGTATATCTAGTCGTTAAATAAATATTAACGATTGAATGAATACCAACGCTTTACCTTACCTACTAAGTTAAAATCTCTTCTCTTACATTTTTCAGAACCTATATTAATTATATTTCCAAGGAATGGTAAAACACATGACGGAGTAACTCCGGTTCCGTGGAAATTAGAGCGGCCCTTATTATGAGACGCTACATGCGTGGACACTGTAACGCCGTCACATCTTTCTGAAACCAACGTGAGGGCTGGCGTCGCGGCTACTTCGGTGAAACGACTCCAGTGGCACAAGTATGCTTATCATGGCGAGCTCATCGTTACCATCGTATTTTTCAAAACTTATAAGAGCTCTAGGTCTATGTGATGCATGATCAATAATGCTGACACCTATTTGGCTCAACGAATAAGCATTGCAATTTAACGGGGCAATACTACCAACATGCTGGGCACGCTGCCAGCTGGTAGTGGGCTGGAGCATTTGGACTGCCTTATACAGTAGTTTTCAGGTTGTCTAAATGCTTTTATGGTAGCAGGTGTAGTGTTATATATAGTTTGTATTATTATGTTAATAAAGGCATATAGGCGGTTAAAATTTAATTCCAAAGACTATTGTGTATCTTATGGTAGGAAATGATAAAAGGTAACTGAGAAAAGTTATTCAGACTAACGAGCAACATTCACTTCCATGTGAGTGAATTGTTTCTGCACAACGTAAGGCTCTTTAAAGAAGCGGATATAGATCTATTCACTCCCAAAGGCGCTCTCCTCCACAGAAAATTATTGTTGCACATTTGTACGAGTAATAGTACATACTGTAAAATAATAATTTGTAATATAATTATGATAATTATATTGTTAGTTATTGCAATAACGCCTGCTATGCCGATTATATTACAAAATCACAAATATACGACAGGAAAAATATTTTTTTGACTCGCACATGACTTAAATTATTCCTATCGTATATTTGTGATTTTGTAATAATTATGATAACTTGGGTGAACAGTTTAGTAGTCACAACTTCATTAAAAAAGACGTAATTTTTACTTAAATTGGAAATATACTATTTAGCTTAAGAAATCCACTTTAAATATTGGCCGAGTTATTTCGTTTCCATCGTTTCCACTGAATTACCATAGATTCTGGCACGAACTGAATTTATAAATGAAATTATAATCCAAATACTTAATAAAAACTTCTACTATGCGGTACCCCTAGCTCTCAAATTTCATTAGGCAATGTTGGCATTGTAGATTCTGCGCCATGCTATCTTAAATTGTCCAAGAACATAGCTTGTAACAAAAAGACACTTTTTGACTGAAATCAACAAGAGGCCGTCTAGGTGCGTACTACCACCAGTATCATATATTCTACCTCGAAGCAGTAGTGTGTAGACACTACTGTGTATAGGCGTGAAAGGTACTGTAGCAAGTGAAATTACTGGTCGAATGAGACATAATTACTAACATCTCAGGTCTCAGTGCAGTGGCAAATAGGGACAATGCCTTTGCATGTGTATTGGACAGTTGTGACGCTTACCATTATACGCTTCTTTGACAAAACCTGCTGACTAAATGAGAGACGTCAGAATCTTTTAAAGTACCGTAGATTCCTTTCAACTAACAAAAAACTTGTGTCATCGTTAATGTCAATAGAAATATGTAACAAGATTTGATTAGGTATTCTTATCAGACGCATCACTTTTTTAGATACGACTAGACAACTGAGTAGTAGCTAGTCTGAAGAGCATTCTCAAAATTATCTACAATCGTACTTTGATGCAAGGACTATGTAAACGCTACGTGTTACTTTGATGTTCAAGCTCGCGGATAGGTTTGAATCGACGTTCTCCTTGCAGTCACTATGCCAACATCGTTTCACTCAAAATACGCTCACTCTTCAGCAAGTAACAAAAATAGCTACGAGGAGTTTTCTTATCTTTGTTGTCGCCCTTCCATTTGCACGGGGTTAGGGGAGCGCGTATTATAAGGTTATCGATTCGCGTGCATCGCCTTTATACCCTTGTGTGGAACCTAATCTTGCTTGTACGATGGCTATACCTTTATGGAAAGTAAACTGTTGCTTTACGTTTACGTGCAAGGCTATTTTAATGCAGAAACGCTTGTAGGTTTATGAAGAAATGTTTGTAATAAAATGCATAAACCTGTTGTTCTTGTTTTATGTATATAAATTGACGTCAGACTTGGCTATCTATGTAAATGTCTTTTAAAAATAGGTGAATGGGTGTCGGGTTCACGTATGTTTGTTTTGAGTGTGGAATCCTAAAAACAAATTTATAATGAGAAGAGCATGACCTGGCTATAGGGATGGATGGTCGCGGGTTCGAATCCCGCTCATAGTTAAACATTTTCATAGTTTACCAGGTGTTAGTGCAAAATTTATATATTTAAAATTAAAAGTATCTACTGTTATAATATTAATTTGCTTCCTTGTGGTAAAATCTACTATTGTGAGAATATGAGAGTTGAAAAAGCCTTTAAATATACTTACACTGGGCATAAACACGAGCTTTGTCAATATGAAAAGAGAAGTAGTTATTTGGATTAGTGTTGTAGGCTTTATTTTTAAAAGCAAAGAGAAAGATCCCGAGAAGGGTTCTGAGAAGAATCCTGAACGTAGCGGGAAATTTGGTATAGGACGCCCGTGAAACAAAATAATATGGTCCGTAGGAGTGATATATTATTTTTCATCATTGATATATTACATTTCATATCTATGAGAAACGAAAAACCTACTCGTATGTTTGTACAATATTATCAACAATGATTATATATAATTTAAATTATAATTATATATATTTTAATTATATTTAATTATAATTAATTATATATAATTTTTTGCCGCCTGGTTAGCGACCACCCTCAAGTAGAAAATCTGTCGTCAAACACCTAACGGTGTGTTCCGGCAGTAGTTCTTGAGAGCCAGTGAAATTACAGGCACATGAGACTTACCAACTATGTCTCCAGGTGACGGGCGCAGTGCAATTCGTGACTTGTGACGAAATGCATCTGTTATAGGCAAAGGTCAGTCCGCTTAACATCAAGTAGGCCTCGAGCTTGTTCAGTCAAAAAAAAAAACAGGGTTATCTGGTAAAGATTGCTTCGATCATTATGGTTGATCAAAGTAACATATAAAAAAATATTGTAATAATAATATTTTACATTACGAACCTATTTAAGTTAAGCTCATGTAGGTTTTCGTAATTACGTATGTGTGAGACACAAATTTTAATTTTATTCCCGCTAACCACTAACGGCAGTTGACCTCTTTTAGGCGGGTGATGAAAAAACAATTTAATCAATCTGTCGAAAGTGGAATAGTCATATCGTGAAACCACATCAACTATAGGTAGAAACAAGAGTGAACTTGCATTGTTGGCTACATTAATCTTGAATATGTATTCGAAAAATAGCATCTAATATCCTTGCCGATTTAATATTTACCTGGATATAACACTTCTTCGTACCGTCGCGTCATCATCTTGCTGCTTTACATAAAAAGAGGAAGAACTACTCTCGTTGCGTAGTTTCCTAAGCCATTTTTAACCGATCAGCTAAGTAAAGCAATTTTATTTTTTTATAACAAATTATTGGAGTACAAAATGTTTTGCCCAAAGCGGGAATCGTACCCGCGTCCTCCGATATCGCAAGCAATTTCAGCCGCACCCAAGACTTGAATGGGTCACTGTTAGTAACAATACTAATGAGCGCTTCCGTGCTTCGAAGAGCTCGTTAAACCGTCGGTCCCGGTTGTTGTCTAAGGACGGCAGTCGTTATCGCATGGAGGTATGGCATCTTGCGAATACCTGCCTGGCTACCTACCACCCTCGAGTAGAAAATCTGTCGCTAAGCACCTAACGGTGTGTTCAGGCAACTGTCCTTGATAGTTAGTAATTCTATGTTAAAGTGAATAACATCTTCGTCCATATCGTACTTACCATCAGGTGAGATAGTGTTCCAAAGGCTATCCTATCAGATAAAAAGGAGGTAATCGTATGTGTTTAATACAATGAAATACAAAAATAGATAAACATAGGTACTTTATTCATATCTGTATTTAAAATTTCGGCAACAGGAAATTTAGCAGACTATTTACTTAAATGGTTTCATATCGTACAGAAAGAACTTTACAGTATAATAAAGTTTTACTCGCATAATAAAAATGAACATAGTCAAGTTGTTTGTGGCGTTTTCTTATTTCTCTTTTCATAACTTTGCAAGTAAATAACAACATAAATCAACGATGTTTTTCAGAAAGAGCGAAGAATGAAAACAAGTCTGGAAAACAATAGTACAAATAATGTTTTGCGAAAAACATTCTGACATACGAGTAAAAAGCGGTTGTTACCATTTAAGGATGACATGTACGCCTAAATATCTATAATACATTACAATATATTTTCATCTATACAATAGCACATAAATATTCTATTTTAAAATATTTTCCGCTATAATATACACATTTTTCTTAACTTATCACATGTTTTAGCCTAACAAATATTTTCTCTACAATAGTCAGTGTAAAGAGCTGCAGGAAGACTTTTAACGCCAATTTTGTTGAGTAAATACTAGTTGAACATTATGACTTACATAAAAAGTATGCTTAATCAAAGAGATGGCTTTAATCTACTTATATACTTCTAGGTTAGCCTGAACAACATCTTCGATCACATCATCACTTACCACCAGGTGAGATAGAGGTCAATGGCTAACCGATCAGGCATTAAAAAAAAACTGGTTAAAAAATTGTTCATAATATCATTATAAAAATTTTATAATTCGACTATACATGAAAAGTATGCTTCATCAAAAGAGATGGCTTTAATCTGGTTAAAAAAAATGTTTATAATATTATTAGAAAAATGTTATCAATCGAATCTACATGAAAAGTATGCTTAATCCAGGAGATGGCTTTGATCTGTTTAAAAAAAAATTTCACATTATTATTACAAAAATGTTATTATTCGACAAAAGACTTTATAAACGATAAGAAAATAAAATTATAATTTGCGAATAATTAACTGACATTAGAATAAGTAACTGTGTACACTAAATAGAAATTATAAATTAAATCAAAATCTAGTAATGTCATTAAACTTTAAAAATTATTGACATAGACATTTATTATGTATTATTTAAAAAATATATAATTGAGTTGGTAATTGCAAATTAAGCATGTTAAAAATATTTGTACGCTATTTAAGCAGAGTTTTGTTGGAATTGTATTTTTATGCTATTTTATCTTTGCAATTTTGTCCCCAAAACTTAAACAAATAAATATTCATATATTCATTCATAATCAAAATTGGATAAACATACATCGTAATTTAATTGTAATGTATTGAAGGGGCAAAACCCTGGTCTGACAAAAAATTCAAGCTGAAAGTTTGTTTCATAAATGATTGATTAATAGGTTAATAACAACCTGAAGTACAGCTGTTTTATAGTTAGGTCTCGGAAGTCTTCAAAGTTAATGAATGTTCTAAAATAACCTTCGCTAAAATGTGTTCCTATATTCTTAACAAATTTGTGTTCAAAATGTTCACTATGGCTTCCATGTGAAATGTATCAGTTTCTATTAATTTTTTCGAACATTGGACAAACAAAAGGTCGTAGCAGCCACGTGCAGATCGTATTGAGCTTGCACGTTATATGATTCATGTTTTGGTTTATTTTCCGTAACAAGCTCATAACTGATCGGAATCACCCTTTTAAGTGGCAGAATTGACATAATTATAGTTCACACTTACGTGTACAGTAAAGAGACAGGAAAATAGAGTGCGCTTGAAAAAACAATTGCAAACAAAACGTAGCTAAGGAAGGAGGGCTGACTTGAGGAAGGACTGAGTGTTAGATAGATAGATAACACTTTATTGCACTTTTAAAATTATTAATACTAGTTACAAGATTAAAAAATATCTTAAAATAGTACAATTTAGTGTTTTTCTGTACAAACATTATTAATCTGAGTGTATGAATTGTTTGAAAAAAATAATATGGTCCTCGTAAAACTGCAAACATATTATAGATAAATTAATTTAATAGGCTTTCTTTTTTATGTGTGTTTTTTTGGTTTAATACTTTTACTCATAATCAACTGGCGTAATCCATTTTTTATTTTATTTTGAAACAACAGCTATGGCCATGCTGCACTTTAAATAGTTATATTATATAAAAATATTGTTACAAAAGATGTATGTTACAGACAGGGAATTCAGAGTGGACAATAAATAATGATTGAAATTGGGAAAAAATATTATATAAGCACGACTCGTAAATGAAGCACATAGATTTTATATTATTTATACAATATTTATAATGTTTAGCCTCAATGTCAACTAGTAATCATTCATTGGCAAATTACGATTAAATATTCATAATTCTTTGCTTTCACAGCGTAACTCTAATTATATCGAAAATATTCTGCTGAAATACATATAAATAGACAATAATTGAATTCTCAAAATACTTTTTCACTTTTTAATCTACGAACATGGAATATTCTGGAAAATGTTATCTACAAAAGTAAAGAAAGGTTACTATTTGCCAAAAGCGCTTGAACTTTTAAAGTTATGAAATTCGTAATCTAATAGGTATATACGTTATTTTAGTTAACTTTGGAAAGTTATTTAACAATATATCATAATAACCTTGCCAACTATGTAGGACAACATTGAAAGCGGTAACGTGGTGGAATTATATTTTCAGGAATAACTACTAATTAGGTATGGATCTACTTTAAAGTTAAATAATACAAAAATCACATTACCAAGGTAAAAGACATGAAATTAGTTAACATGTAATTGAATTTAATTGACTAGAAAATATCATAACAATGAACTAAATAGTTTTAAGTTCTTGTAATAAGAAGTTAAACACAAAACTTCTTCTAAAAATCAAAGCATAGGGATCAAACACAAGAATTCTTTATTTTACATAGAACATACTTCATATATATATAAAATAGGCTAAAGGTGTATATGCTCAATTTTGTGGAAAATTCATTGTATGATTTTAAATAACATTTATACTAAATCCAGGAAAATATTTCAGACAAGTTAACAACCAAGAATTTTACAAGTCATTAAACGACTTCTGTAAATGATCTGTTAGTTAATTAACTCTAAGAGCAAGAAGCACAGAAAATATAAGTATATTTTGGTAACCCTGTCGAAGAAAACGGATAAGATCAAGGTTTATCAATTTTAATTGACTTCAGAAGCTCGGGGAAAGTTCAAAGGTACACAGTAAAGATACAAACAGAAGAACATGTTACAATTTGTAGCCACATTCAATATAGAATATCATTAGGAAAACAAATTATATTTATATTAGAAGGGTAACAATATATAATTTGAAATATAATATAACAGGATATAAAATATTATAGCAAAACCAATTAAGGACAACCATTTTACCTTGAAAGTGAGACGAAAAGCTTAAGTTATACAAAAATAATTATCTACAGTACAAGTTTCCTAGGGTAAGCTTTATGTCTCCAAAAGTTGGTTTTTAGTTCAATTGTGTAATTCATACAGTAGAACGCCGTATCCATATAGAAGCCACAGTGTATTGTAGTGCAGTTGGTCGACTGAAGAAGTGGCGTTTGCGAGACTTGTCTCGGAATGCGGTCGCTTTAAGCTTAGCTCGTTCACAGCCACTGTGGGAAAGTTAATTTTAAACTTAGTAAAGATTAACATTTTGCTGTAGCTTTGCTGGCGGATGTTAATTTTAGATGTACAAATGTTCTTATTATACATTCGTAATTCACTGTTCTTCAGTTGTAACAGCAATTTGCTTACCATAACATAGTAGCGGTAAGTGTAATGACTGTCCACACAATGAACCGAATGGTTCATGTTAAAATTCAAGTCAAGGACTTTAACAACCCTTTAGTAATAAAAATATGATAATCTTGAAGGCACGGGCGTCTACATCTACTTTTCGCCAGACATGTTTTGAGTTTTTTTATTAGAGAGTGAGTTTATCAACATCTACTGAGTATCATCATAGTATAACTGGACAAGTAGTTTGATTTCATAGAGCGGAACGTTGTTTGTATGTGTGCACGCCCGTACGCATGACCCACAGTACGCACACTCTGACAAATGCTAGCGTATCCAGCGTGCGCTAGTCAAGGCCACGCCGTAGCCGTGTGTACATGTCACGTGCTCATTTATCAAACCGATTGTTACGCTGCTCCCGTTTAGTTTGTTTATTTAGGTACCTAGATACTTTTTGTTCAAAAATGTAAATATTTCGCAGCAACTACAGAGGTGTCTTTGGGTGCCTCAACTAATTCTGCGAATACATAATTATCGTTATTTACGATACCTACTGAGCATAGAAATCATTATAATATATTGAACTTAATAAAATACATACATACATACATATAATCACGCCTGCATTCCCCGAAGGGGTAGGTAGAGGTGTGTAAACACCCACGTTTCGCCAATCGGGTTTTGGTCCCCTGTAATAAGGGGTGAGCCCATTTCTATTCACCGGGCACAGTTTCAGGGTCATAGAAAATGTTTTCGCTAACACACTGGACAAAAGACAAGAACATTTTACGAAAAATATGTAAGCGCTAACAACATCTTAGACAGGAACACCAGAACATATAGTGTGAAACCCTGGCATGATACTATGATGGTATACAGCCCTGGCGTGCGTCTAATGCACACAACACCCTACTCACATCCACATGAGAAGTAGCATGTTGCTCATTTGGCGCACTTTTCCCTTAGTCGCCTCATACGACACCCACGGGAAGAAATGGGGAGGTGACATTCTGACCCGGCACACCCAATACCTTGTGATTATTATGAACTCGTATATCTAGTTATAGCCTAAAGGAGTGTCTCTTTAAATTAATAATAAGATAGTATTTTTTTCATTTTAGGTAATTTACTTACAGTGAAAAAGAAATCCTATATAAAAGTTGATATCTTTTACCGAGTTTTAGTCAAGTACCTTCTGCCGCTGTGAATATTGATTTATTCAAAAATTATATAATAATCAATAATCTTAAAAATCATATCTGTAGTTATACGTATTAAGTTATAATAGTACGTATATAAAATAGGCATATATATAAAACTTAGTGATATGTACAACTCTGTGACTAGAGTAGGCATTGGATTCTCATAGCCTCCAGTCAGACTACTTGTTTAGTTATACTATTGTATATTTGCAGACTCCGAACTGTTACTAAAAACGTATTGTATCAAATGTATCCAATAACTCCATCAGGTAACGATACAAAAACTTGAGACTAAAGCACTGCAACACATACTTATGAGGTAGTCTATTCTAGATGATCCTGAACAACATCTTCAACCACATCATCACTTACCATCAGATGAGATAGTGGTCAAAGGCTAACTTATCAAGCATAAAAAAAGGTAGTCAAAAAGCATGAGGCTGGTTCATTGAAATGTCTTTCCTAGATGATTGGATAGGCTTACCAGTAACAGTCTGCTTCTTAACATCTGCATACTTTTCCCCTGGGCCAACCTCGTCGGGAATCGTGGCGGTGCAAGTGAGTTGCAGACGACCGTGTGCAGGAGCACGAAGCTCTGCAATCGAGACCCACAAGGATATGGGCATTACGGGTGGAGGACGGGGTCTTTCTTGGATCTGTTTGAAAGAAATCATCATTCAGATAAATAAGTACTACTAAAGACTAATGACAAACCTAACATGGTAAAAATCTAAAGTATGCAAGATTATCTGGTAAAGATTACTTGTTAAAGAAAAAAAGAGACAATGAAATGCTGAAAATGGATTCTTATTTCGAGAGTTTTAGTTAGTTATTAAACATAGTTATATAACAACTAAATAAAGTTATTACTGCGCTTAATAAAGCAAGTCATAAATACATGTCTTTTAATAAAAAGACATGTATTTTAAAAATAAAAGATATATATGGCCTGTTTCAGAATGTTCGAGTAAGATCCGGTTATACTACCTAGAACATATTTAATAAAAAAAACACTATCTTTGCGTTTCACTGTCATCGATTTAGCCTGTCCATCGGTTAAAGCTTGAAACGCACTGCATGTTAACTGTAATTTTTATCATTCAGTTATTTTACGTACTGGGTAGTATAACCGGAACTTACTCCAACATTCTGAAACAGGCCCTTAGCATGACAATTTCTGGTTTAGGAATACAATTCCTGTCAACGTCAGTGAGCTGTACTACAATCTGAATCCTAATTATCCAACAGGTATAAGGTATACTTTAATCAACGAGAGCAATTACAATTCGTCTTTGTTAAGTACATTGAATGCGGTAACATATCGTAATAATATTTTGAGGAATAACAGTTAATTTCTTCTTAGTCGTATCCTCATGACTGGGGGACGTGATCATGGCGTGCAGCCTGCGCCACTGCAGGCGCAGGATTCACAGGATTTTTTTTCATTTAAAATGTTCTCAGACTAACAATGTTCCTAAGTTATTTACGACTTAATATAAAATTCATGTTGCATAAGACTATCCAGGGTAGTCAAGTATGGGTTTCCAAAATATTGCTATTTACTCGTTTATACAAGTTAATCCCGATTATTTTAATCCGTATGGCTTCTCCACCATTTTACTACACACATTATGGTATTTTTCAGAATTAAACAACGCAGAAGAACATTGATAAATTCAGTTGAAAATTCCCGAGGTACAACCGCATGACTCGAACCCACGCGTTGAACTGACTGCGCCGCGCGTTAAACTTTTTAAGCTACGCCCGCTGCGGTATAGTTTGCGTTCTGTTGTTTTTGAGCTTGAATTCCATTTCTTTTCATATTTATTCGTAGTTATTAAAATATATTGTATATACAAATTTAACGGGTCATTATTATTACAAACATATTATTTTATATTATTAACAATTAATCATTCAATCAAGCTTAGCTACCCTAATCAAATAAAATAGTTGTTATACATATAATATGGTATATAGAGAACACATCTGGGAGTGACGAGTGCAGCGCAGTGTCAAGAAAAACAGGAGATGTAACACTGTTACTGTTATGAACAGGCTTGACGCTTACCATCAGACGAGCGACTTGTCTATCTTATCATTTAAGAACATAAAAAATACATATCGAACCTACCCCGAAGGTAGGAGAATGTTGTTAAAGGAAGCTATTTGAACAGAAAATTTAAAATAAACTTTAAAATCCTGATTGCCTTCCATAAAGTTTTCGTGCATTTGAAATGAAGCCCAAAACATTCTGGACTATGAAATATTTCCAAGGAATCGCTGTAGTTAAATATTCTTTTACTAACTCAATCCAGATTTATTAAACGCGACTTCTCTTCAAGTTAAAACTTTTCTAATTTGATTCAGGTAGACGACTGACGTTAAAGTGTTTTCATTTTTAAAGCTACTTGCTAAAACGGAGGAAGCTCTTTATTTGACGCGCATACGTTCAATGTATTTTACTGTATATCTCCGTAAGTTTACAATATTACAAGGAAAGGTTATATCTGAACCACGAGCTGGGTTCGAACCTGGGACCAGGATATGCATTTTTATGCATAATTTTAGTATTTACGCAACATTTATATTGTATTTAAAATTACATTACTATACTATAACTTTCTAAAACTTTCATTATCTTATTAAAAATTCTAACATCTTATTAAAAATTATAACATCTTATTAAAAATTATAACATCTTATTAAAAATTTTAACATCTTACCAAAAAAATAATTTTCTTATAAAAATACATTAACTTTGTTGGCTGTTCACCGATTTCTATGTATGTTCACATATTTTTGAGGATATGTGTATTTTTTAATCCAAACTCAAAAGTGCTCATTATTCTTTTAATATTTTTAGGTAAAAAGACAACCCACTGTTGTAAGGGGTGATATGGGAGTTTCCATATTTTATTTTTTCAATATTTTATTAGCCTGAAACAACTGAAATCGTCCATTGAATTTGTTCTCATTTTATCTTTAAAAAATCAATATTGGATAAAAAAAACTATTCACTTCTATACTACTACATCTAGGGATTCTATTGAACACTTGGTATATAAAATAGGATGAAACTAGGTCTGCATAGAAAGCGCTCCGTGCACTCTAGTCTTAAGGCTTAATCACCGACTCCTGTGATTTATTGTTAGCCAACCTGGGGTAGGTTTTAGGCTGTAGTCATAAATATTTTATAGACTTTGGTCATGTAGTTATTAAACTACTTAAATAAAAGTGTAATTTATAACTGATTTATGCCTGCTAAGGGGAGAAGCTTATTAACTAATGAAAAAGTGTAAGCAAGATGTATTTAACTTTATTGAGCATGGACTAAGGTGCTATTAACCGATAAAATTATAAAACCTGTGTGTTCCGGCAGCTGCTGTATTTGAGAGCCAGTAAAATTACAGGCACATGAGACCTAACAACTGTACGTCTCAGTGTGACGGGCACAGTCCAATTCGTCATTGACGAAATGCGTCTGTTATAGGCAGAGGTTAGTCCACTAAACATAAGGTGGGCATCGGCCATAAAAAAAAAAACTAACGGTCGGGTCAACCCTCCATACCTCCGGGCAGTGACTGCTGCAGGCACATACCCAAGATGGACGCAGAAGGCGTGTAGCGTATTCTATCTTCATGGCCTGAAGGCGTAGTTGGATGGTACACCTTTTTCTGAGTTTAAACCAGTCAGTGGAGAAGATAGCGATATCATGAACTGGGCAAACAGGAAATTGGCTTCAGAGTGTGCAATGTCGCTGGTATACAGTGCAAAGAAGATAGATGATATATGAAACCTTGGACTCCAGCTCCGACTTGGCGAGGGGTGTGAGATGAGAGTGGTCATTTGCGGTGAACTCAAAAGCTCTTCTGGCACTGTGAAAATTGAGGTGTGTCAGACTTTTTCAAAAACTGTCACTACATTGAGGAAGACTGCCGACCAAATCTTGAGGTTTGGGTTTCTTTTGAAACTTTTAATGATCAGCTCAGTGTTACGTATAGGATAAACCCCCAAGAAAAATGAGCGTATATTATAAACCCTTTAAGGCCTGTATTCATATATTGGCCTAAACTTCTATGACAAAGTGACAGCTAAATCAAACTCTCATTATATTGTTACGGTTTTTTTTCAAGGTCTTGAACGTGCCCCGCTTTCTTTTTAATCTGTTCTGCGCAAAGCGGAATGTCCATCGAACGTCAACTAATCTATGACCTTCGAAATTATGATAAGTAATGGCACTGTGTTGCCAGATAATCGAATTTTCTCACTTAGCGGGTGGAGACCGTATGGGGATGTTTTTTTTTTATACCATAGTTGTTATTACCAAAAATTCCGTCGCGGTGGAATCCCACCTCGCACGAAGCGGAACGGGTTGTTCGTCATCGCATTGAATGTAGGAGCCCCGGTAGTATATACTTTTGGTCTCCATTTGAGTAAACTGAGGTTCTGTTGGCCATTTAGCGCCTTGTCCCTGCTTAGGCTCGTTCCAGGACGATGGCGGAGGTGAAGTCCTGCTTGGCGACGTCCACTATTGCTCCTAGCGCAGTGACACGAATTTAGGATTTCCCCTTCTTTTTGAGGAGGCCCTCTCTGTGGGAAATGGGTATTTCATTGCAGCATCCTGGCATCCCTAGGCGCAGATTAATAAGGCATATTTTTATCTGTAAGTTTATCGGTAAGTGGCATGATCTGTGTTTTTTTGCCCCTTCCTCTACGAATGTTCGAGAAACTGTCGCCGCTCCGTAAATACGGCGGAAGAGCAGTTTTGCACTCTTTTTCCCCCAGCAACCCAAGAGTGACGCTGCCTGCTGCTAGGTAAGTCTTGATTCCCGTGGCGTGCCCTAGCGGCTTTGGAGTTTGGCAATTGACAAACTAATTTCGATATTTTCAGGGCGGGACCACAATCAGGACAGCGTTCCACTGAGATTCTGGACGATACCTACCAGCTGAAATAAAGCCCTAGGAGGCGACTTTCCAAGTGTGAGACGTGAAGTCACCAGAACGCTACAAGCGCCTTTCAACCTCCCAAAAGGTTAGTAAAGTGATTGAATATTTTCGGTGCAGTGTTTTCGTGCGAAGTTATAGGTTATAACGCCGGGCTAAATTCCAGTGTTTCGTCTCGTGAATTTATCTAGTGAGGCTCTCCGAGTTGTGGACCGCGTGGTCCCTAGGCCCGCGCCATCGCTGATCCCGAATGTGCGAGCTTTCTCAAGTGACCGCGTGCCGAGTGTATGAATATTGGCCCTGTCGTTGCGAGCGAAATTCCGTGTTTTCCTGTGGATTGAGGCTGGCTGCGCCCGCATGCATCTTCACCACGTGGGCTAGCCACCCACGCCAAATCGACCGGTGCCTCTTTTGCGATAGTGATGTCAACGCTTTATATATGCCCTTCACAGGCAGGTACGATTTTCACATGCGCACCTTTGCGTTTTCCAGGAGGTTCCTGGTTAGGAGGGGAAAACTTCACCGTTAGGGGTTGAAGAATAATCACCTACCATAGCCCCCCAGCTCCGGCAGTCAGCCCGAGTGAACAGTTTGAGCTGTCAGCGCTCTGCTTTGCGTCCCTTATGCAGTAGGGCTGCTGACCAATGCAGTGATTTCACCCCAAGGCTGTATACCGTCGCACCGATCCGGTATTTATATCTTTTCCCGGTTTTATATAGCCGGGTGGCGCCCTTTTCTTTATTTATATGAACGGAATTCATCTTTAAAACCTTATGCGACTCACGATTTTTCCCCTGAGATAACTTATTTTCTTGAGCAAGCTGGTTTTATTACTATAATTCACTTTAAATATTAAATCATTTTAATCTAGGACACTAATTGTATGTGGATCTACGTTGCTGGCACACAGAAATTATAATTGAGGCAATTTTATGTAATAATTAGTTCGGTGCTGCTCGCTCGCTCTGGGCATATTTTTGAAATGTTTTAGATTTTAATATATCTCCTACCCCTGGCGCTAGCGTGCAACCCCTATTGATATTAAATGTGTTCTGGACTGATATAGCCTATTTTTTTTCAATAATAATTGTGTGTATGTTTGGAAAATAAATAATTATATAAACTTATTGAACGCTCCATACCTACTGTGTTTATTTGTGTATTAAAGCCTCCTTATTTAGATAGGTTGTGTTAGGTTAGGTGTGTGGAAGCTTCTCTTCCCCACCTGGAGAATAGCCACTTTTCTTTTTATTTAATTTAAATATTTACTACCCAAATTTTCATCAACGAACTATTAATGTAACAATTGACGCCGCAACGTAGGGGCCTTGCATAAGGAAAGATGAATTCCCATTTTGTCAAGTTTTTTAAAATATTTAACATATACCAATCTACTTGCATAATGTGTTTTTTTTTCACAGCAATTTTATTTAATTTTATGTGACTAATGTTCACTATTTTACTGAAATGTTTCTGTGTACACTCACCATTTTATTTTGCAATTGTTTACTGTGTGTAAAGTTATTTTTAAGGAATGTGCCATTACATATGTACCCATTTAGCTAAACATTTTATCTGTGAAATTTCTATGTGCCAATTATAATCAAAATGTGAACTAAAATTTTTAAATTTTAACACCAGCAAATTAGATTCCAATTTATATTCAAATTTAATTCAGTCAATATGCATATAATGCTCATTTTAAACTTTATTTTTACTTTATTGAATCATAATAACCTTTTTACAATAATGATCATTCATGACTAACTGTGGTTTTTCAAGGAGAAATGCAGTTTGTTTTTGCTATAAGCAATTGCATTTATAGTCTTATATTATCTCTTATCATCTATCATTGAACAATATTATTTCTTTTTTTAGCATTCTATAGCTGACCATTCATTTATTTTGAGGGCTGTCGCTATACAGTCTTCGTCTCTGCATTGTGTATTGTAGAGGGCTGTGACTATACAGCTTTCTCTTGTGGTTTTTGAAGGCTGTCGCTATACAGTCTTCGTCTCTTCGTTCCATATTGTAGAGGGCTGTGACTATACAGTTTTCTTGTGGTTATTAGAGGGCTGTGACTATACAGCTTTCTCTTGTTGTTTTTGACGCCTGTTGCTATACAGTCTTCGTCTCTTCGTTCCATATTGTAGAGGGCTGTGACGATACAGTTTTCTTGTGGTTTTTGGAAGGCTGTGACTATACAGTTTTCTTTGGGTTATTGAGGGCTATCACTATACAGATTTTCTTATGCTGATATTGGAGGCTGTGATAATACAGACTTCATGTAGTGATAGTTTTGAACGCTGTTGATATACAGTTTTCACCTCTTTTTGCTGATGATGTCATCGGTGGGTTCGGCTTTTGCTGATTTTTGCTGTTGAAGGCTGCCGCTATGCAGTTTTCTTTTGATGGAGTTTCTGATGAATGGTTTGGCTGTTATATATAGATGCTGTTTGATAAGAGTTATGTTGTTCAATGTAGGTATTGTTTTTGAGTCAAATTTTTTTTTGTTGTTCATTTTGCAGGTTTACATTTTTACACCTTGATCTAGTTAAAATTTACCTAGCTCCTTTAGCTTTTTGTTGGTTTTATTTATCGTTTCAGCAAACAAGCAGTGTTTGCTTGGCAGTTTTATAGCCTCAGTGCAGAGTGATTAGCAAGGATCATAATGTGGCAGATATTGTTTGGAAACGCACCTATCCAGTTAGTGATGCCAATAAATTCTTTATGGCTAAGCTGGCTCCTAAATATGATAAATGTATAATTATGAAAAAGTTGAGTCGGTTGGTTTACAAAATTTTGGATTTTATCAGGTAAATTGTTGGGCAGTTGGCACATTAAGGATCTGAAAAGGGGGCAGTCATAAATATTTTTCTTTCTTCAGGTCTGATTTTGTGTATCCTTATATGTGATTTATTAAGTCTAGATAACATAGGGTTGTCTTAAGGCACATTCTTCGCAAACCATACAAATATTTTTGTACTAGTTAGGACATTTGTGTTCTGGGACACTTATATGTATATATATTTGGTGGGTTCGCTACAGGCATAGTCTTGCTTTTTTTTAAATTCAATGTGGTGGTACCAGATTGCTCTGCAATGTGTTCTACCATGTTCAGGCCTTGTACCATTCTTGTTTTTATATTTTTGTATTCCTGATGTCATTATAAGTTGCACTCTGTCGAGTCCACTTAGTTTCAGGGTACAGGATTTCTTCGTTTTATGGGATTATACATAGTTCTATACTCCCCTAAAATTTTAACTCACCAAATGGGTACCTACCTAAGCAAAGTCCTGAGATACATGTTCCTTTTAGAGAATGGAGACTATCCGGTCTTGGTTGTTGAGTACGGAGAAGCATCCTAAGTATTTAATTTTTTTTTGATGTATATCATTGCTATATTCATTTATTATATTTATCACAGAGCGGATTGTAACTCTATAAATTAAGCCTAGTACAGGGGCGGTTTACTAGGTAACCCCTTTTATAAAGCCTAATACTTAGTAATCATTTATTTGTCAAATGTCTGGGCGTTGTACTCAGCTGAATGAGTCAACATCTCTACTGGCATTATGACTTATGTACCTATATACGTAGTTTATCTATCTGTCTTATTTCCTTCGAAGAGCGGATTGTAACTCTTTAAATTAAGCCTTTACAGGGGCGGTTTACTAAGTAACCCCTTTTTGAAAGCCTCATACTTAGAATCTGTCTATATGTCGTTATTCTCGGCGTTGTACTCAACAGGGTGAGTCAACATCATGATAAGGACACTCCTATCTCCCTATTTAAAACCTATGTATTGTCTCTTTATATAAACTTATATAAAAATATCTGCATTTTGTGGGTGAGTGGTAATGCTCATGAGGAACCACATCATGCTTTATGTATAATAGATGATGTATGAAAAGGAAGACTGAATGTTATTAGAATTGACTTATGACTTGACATGACTGAACAGGGGAATTATGTATGAATGAAGACTGTCTTGGAAGAATTGCAGAAAGTGGGGACTCATGAACCTTGTTAGTGAACATGGAATGTAAGTGTTTTATATTATGTTATGTATGTATGTATTAATGATTAAATTGTTCATTATAACAGCTTCTCCATACCCTCCTGAACCATGTCGGCTTGTTTCTTTGTTGTATTTGGGAACCTTTCCTTGTTTGATTTGTTTTATTAGACAAGATTTAAACAATATTAACACTTGGCATTATTCCAGTGAATTTTATTGGTGAGTGGGCAGTCATTTTATTTGTTATTTTACCCTTCTTGTGCAGGGATTAGCACTTGTATTCTCATCAGTTAGTGCCTATATTGATACATAGGTTATCATTGGCAATCTAACTGAAAATTTAAAGTCTTTGTAACTATTTTACTGACATACCGGAATGGCTTCTAAGCGTTATAAACGTTATTTTTTTCTTTCAGCTGGTATGTATATGTTCATGTTAGTATCCTAAGATCCATAATAACTATATACCTATCATAGTTATGGGTTAGTTTTATGAGGTCTTATTAGTAGTTAGCTACAATGCCGTAGGCCACTCTGTCATCAGTGCCCCTTCTGGGTGCTGTTGAAGCCAAGGCATTCTTCCTCTTTCCTGCTCCCTCTTCTTCTCTTCTTCCCTTTTTACTTTGTCTATCCCCCTAGGGTACATATCCCATTTTCATTTTTGATTTGTTACCGAGCGACTCGGTGACCCGTTTCCGCCATCGCGAGTTTGCTTGCCCTTTCCTTGGGGAGGGGAAACGTCCTGTCTGGTCGCCGGAGCGTGGGGTAATAAACCTTTTTTTTTTCTCTCAAATATTTTTCTATTTTCAAGGGCCGAGACAATATTTCTTTGTACCTATTTATTGGTCTTAATATAGGCTGTTTCCACGGCTTCGAGCTATAACGGTAATATGTGGTTATCCACCCTTTTGTTTACTTACTTCTCATTTGATATTTGGGTTTCTCCTGATTGACATGGGTAAGTAAATTTTGTGGCATCTATATGCTATTGTTCTAGCTAGCTCTTCGGTCCTTGCCTTTTAGTAAGTAGTAATGGGCTTTAGAAATATTTGGCCCCTAAGGGTTGCCCAATTTAGTTTTTAGTCCTATGAAGCGTTCAATAATTTTAAGTTTTTTTTTTAGAGATCTTAATAGTTCTGCTACAATGAGGTTTCACCAAATGTTTTCTTTGTAGGACTTGTTTACCCGTAGGTTGTGAACATTTTTGTTCTGAACCTAATATTTTGTAGAGTCCGGTAGTTGAGATAGAGCAGGTAGAGTTTTTTATTTTTTGGTTCTTTTATGGAATTAATTTTCATGCTGCACTATTATATGGAAGCCTTGTTTAAGTTTTGACATTATGCTTCTCTGTTCAAGTTGATAGCTGGGGGTCCTGCTAACATTTTTGTCGGTACCCCTTCAAAAATTCTAAGGGGAGGGGGTACTGTTACGGTTTTTTTTCAAGGTCTTGAACGTGCCCCGCTTTCTTTTTAATCTGTTCTGCGCAAAGCGGAATGTCCATCGAACGTCAACTAATCTATGACCTTCGAAATTATGATAAGTAATGGCACTGTGTTGCCAGATAATCGAATTTTCTCACTTAGCGGGTGGAGACCGTATGGGGATGTTTTTTTTTTATACCATAGTTGTTATTACCAAAAATTCCGTCGCGGTGGAATCCCACCTCGCACGAAGAGGAACGGGTTGTTCGTCATCGCATTGAATGTAGGAGCCCCGGTAGTATATACTTTTGGTCTCCATTTGAGTAAACTGAGGTTCTGTTGGCCATTTAGCGCCTTGTCCCTGCTTAGGCTCGTTCCAGGACGATGGCGGAGGTGAAGTCCTGCTTGGCGACGTCCACTATTGCTCCTAGCGCAGTGACACGAATTTAGGATTTCCCCTTCTTTTTGAGGAGGCCCTCTCTGTGGGAAATGGGTATTTCATTGCAGCATCCTGGCATCCCTAGGCGCAGATTAATAAAGCATATTTTTATCTGTAAGTTTATCGGTAAGTGGCATGATCTGTGTTTTTTTGCCCCTTCCTCTACGAATGTTCGAGAAACTGTCGCCGCTCCGTAAATACGGCGGAAGAGCAGTTTTGCACTCTTTTTCCCCCAGCAACCCAAGAGTGACGCTGCCTGCTGCTAGGTAAGTCTTGATTCCCGTGGCGTGCCCTAGCGGCTTTGGAGTTTGGCAATTGACAAACTAATTTCGATATTTTCAGGGCGGGACCACAATCAGGACAGCGTTCCACTGAGATTCTGGACGATACCTACCAGCTGAAATAAAGCCCTAGGAGGCGACTTTCCAAGTGTGAGACGTGAAGTCACCAGAACGCTACAAGCGCCTTTCAACCTCCCAAAAGGTTAGTAAAGTGATTGAATATTTTCGGTGCAGTGTTTTCGTGCGAAATTATAGGTTATAACGCCGGGCTAAATTCCAGTGTTTCGTCTCGTGAATTTATCTAGTGAGGCTCTCCGAGTTGTGGACCGCGTGGTCCCTAGGCCCGCGCCATCGCTGATCCCGAATGTGCGAGCTTTCTCAAGTGACCGCGTGCCGAGTGTATGAATATTGGCCCTGTCGTTGCGAGCGAAATTCCGTGTTTTCCTGTGGATTGAGGCTGGCTGCGCCCGCATGCATCTTCACCACGTGGGCTAGCCACCCACGCCAAATCGACCGGTGCCTCTTTTGCGATAATGATGTCAACGCTTTATATATGCCCTTCACAGGCAGGTACGATTTTCACATGCGCACCCTTGCGTTTTCCAGGAGGTTCCTGGTTAGGAGGGGAAAACTTCACCGTTAGGGGTTGAAGAATAATCACCTACCATAGCCCCCCAGCTCCGGCAGTCAGCCCGAGTGAACAGTTTGAGCTGTCAGCGCTCTGCTTTGCGTCCCTTATGCAGTAGGGCTGCTGACCAATGCAGTGATTTCACCCCAAGGCTGTATACCGTCGCACCAATCCGGTATTTATATCTTTTCCCGGTTTTATATAGCCGGGTGGCGCCCTTTTCTTTATTTATATGAACGGAATTCATCTTTAAAACCTTATGCGACTCACGATTTTTCCCCTGAGATAACTTATTTTCTTGAGCAAGCTGGTTTTATTACTATAATTCACTTTAAATATTAAATCATTTTAATCTAGGACACTAATTGTATGTGGATCTACGTTGCTGGCACACAGAAATTATAATTGAGGCAATTTTATGTAATAATTAGTTCGGTGCTGCTCGCTCGCTCTGGGCATATTTTTGAAATGTTTTAGATTTTAATATATCTCCTACCCCTGGCGCTAGCGTGCAACCCCTATTGATATTAAATGTGTTCTGGACTGATATAGCCTATTTTTTTTCAATAATAATTGTGTGTATGTTTGGAAAATAAATAATTATATAAACTTATTGAACGCTCCATACCTACTGTGTTTATTTGTGTATTAAAGCCTCCTTATTTAGATAGGTTGTGTTAGGTTAGGTGTGTGGAAGCTTCTCTTCCCCACCTGGAGAATAGCCACTTTTCTTTTTATTTAATTTAAATATTTACTACCCAAATTTTCATCAACGAACTATTAATGTAACAATATATATTATGTATCTACTAAGAAGCGCTCGTAGCGAAGTTTGTTTAGCTGTTCTTAAACGATCAGCAAAGTTAAGCAACGTCTGCCGCGGTCATGAGTTCGATGGGTGACTGCTAGTGAAATTACTACTTAGGGCTACCTTGCTTTGGAGGGCACGTTAAGCCGTCGGTACCAGGTGTCGTCTTAGGATGGCCGTCATTATAGCATGATGGTAGGGCATTTTGCCAATACCCGCCTGGCTAGCTACCACGCTCACGTAGAAAATCTGTCACCAAGCACCTAACGCTGTGTTCCGGTAGTTGTCCTTGAGAGCGAGTAATTCTCGGTTAGCCTGAACAACATCTTTGTCCACATTATCACTTACTATCAGGTGAGGTATAGGTTAAAAGCCTTACCTATCAGAAATAAAAAAAATAATGAACATGCCAGAGCATATACACGTCCAAACTTATTCATCCATTTCTTGGCAGGTTATGGCCAAACTAAACTTATAAAAGATCTTTATTTTTTATTAATCAATGGTTATGACGGTACTAGTTACCCCACATTCGATAGCTGTACAATTATCATGCTTGGTGGCAACTATTAGAAACACAGTCTTTACAAGAAATGATGTTCTTATATAAATCTTAAATTTTGCGAATGCTCGCCTGGCTAGAAAATCTCTTCTTCTCCCGGGAGAAATGAAGTATGATGAGGAAAATTTTTTTTTTTTATTCATGGTAGGTTAGCCTTTGACCACTATCTCACGTGATGGTAAGTGATGATGTTGTCCAGTTTAACCTAGAAGTACTGGTTCTCAAGATAGCTGCCGGAAACCACTGCTTGGTGCTTGATGACAATTTTTCTACTTGAGGGTGGTAGCTAGCCAGGCGGGCATTCGCAAAATGCCCCGCCACCATGCTATAACGACTGCCATCCTAAGACAACAACCGGAACTGACAGCTTAACGTGCCCTCCGAAGCACGGAAGCGCTCAGTAGTAATGACACTTAGCGGTCACCCATCCAACTCATGACCGCGTGTGACGTTGCTTAACTTTGCTGTTTGGTTGAGAACGGCTAAGTAAAGTTTACTTAGCCGTTCTCAACCAAACAGCAAAGTACGCTACGAGCGCTTCTAATTATAATAGTAAAAATTAATAGAATATATTATATGTATATATTTAAAGACTCGGCATATCATAGTGGTTGAAACGATCAAGCACTATAATCTTTAATTTGCAAGAAAATACAAGCATATACCTATTAATTTTATTATTTTTTCGTTAAACGTTTTATAATTCCATTGAAATTAAAATAAAAGATATATATATTTATGAAATCGTTTTCAAAACTCGTCAATTTGATACCACACCGATGGATTTGGAAGTTTTTTTATCTACCATAGTAGGGTCTAAATTCCGCTTGTTTGTTTTTTAATGTATAAATAAGAATTTTTCTCTTTTAGAATGTTGCATGTTTCCTATATATTGTAAGTATCTAGTTTGTAAATAAAATATAGTCATAATTAAAAAAAAGGCACGGACCCTGGAGTCTGTGGAGTGTAGATTTATATAATAATAAAAAAAAAAAAAAAAAATGTATAAATAAGAAATCCCTTCAATTTGATACCTGGATGGAATTGGATTTTTTTTTATCTCCCAATATGACGTCTAAAATCCGCCAGTTTTTTTATGTATCTAGTGTCACTTGCGCTATCAACACGAACCTAACGATATCTCATACATTGAAATCGGCTAAGCCGGTTAGAAGTTATGGTGAAAGATGAAAAAAAAACTCACAAACATACATACATACTCGTACATGGACCCAGAAAACATGAGAGTCGTATAAAAATACTATCGTTTTGGTATGACTGTGATGCCTACGAGTATTTGTTATATTAGAAACATAGATTTCAATCTAAGGTAGAAATAAATACTCGTCTCTACTTGCTAACTATATCGTTATATATCAATAAAGAACCTTGAGTTGTGAATTTTGATAACAACAAACAAGAAAGGTTATATAAATAGGTCTTACAGACAAAACAAGGCTTGTTTGAGCTCCACGCCAATACAATTTAAATCGAGATGTTTGTTTCTCGTGAGTTTTGCTTATTCTATTTTGCTTTGTCTAATATTTGCTTGCACAAACAAGCGCTTGTTTTTGTTACGTGTTGAGTCGTTATTTGGTCCGCCTACTTTCAAAAATATTAGTGATACAAGTGGGTGAGTCTGCCCACGCAAAAGATAAATAAATCAAAGTTATATTTGAGTCCTACATACCGTACATTAGGGGTTATTTGTGGTAGCAAGTACTATCTTAGAATATTTTGTACATATATGAAAAAGATGATTCTTGACTTAGTTGACTGTAATCTTTATGTAGATTATTATTATTATGATCTTTATTTAGCCAATGCAGTATTTTTTAATTTTAGTGATGAATTTAGAAGATGCAAATAGTACGAAATTGAAAGAGTTTCTTTATTACTCAACAAAACTGCATTTTAAATTATATTATTACATTTTATCTTTTTAAAACATATATGTTTTTTTACCGCGTTCGTTGCATCGTTCCGATTCCGAGAAAGTCAACTGCGGTCATGAACTAGACGGGTGGTCGTTAGTGGCATTATTACTGAGTGTTTCGGAGGGCACGTTAAACTGTCGATCACGGTTGTTGTCTTAGGATGGCAGTCGTTATAGCATGGTGGTAAGGCATTTTGCAAAAGGTTGCCTGACTAGCTACCACCATCAAGTATCTCCTATTTGTCGCCAAGCACATAAAGGTGTGTTTTGGCAGCTGTTCTTGAGAGCCAGGAACTATAGGGTAGCCTGAACAACATTTGACCAAATCATCACTTGCCATTAGGTGAGATAGTCAAAGGCTAGATTATCAGCTACATAACAAGTATATAATAATTGAAAAAGTTAGAAAACTCGACTGCATATTATTTACCGTCGTTTAACGTTTTATCGTTCCATTGAACTTAAAACTGCAAGTTATATATATTTATGCAATTGTTTTTAAAGCCCTTCATTTTGATACCCCACTCGAGGTGTTTTGAAGAAAAAAACTTTTTTACTGACAATATATTGTCAAGAAATATAAAAAAAAAGCCTCTAAAATCAGCCATGTTTGATTTTTTTACTATTTTTTATGTATCTAGTGTCACTTCTGCCACATTAAGAAAGTATTTTCATGTGCTTACGCTATCAAGTCAAATCAAACGATAACTCATCAAAATTTGTTACACCATTTAGACGTTATAAACATCATTACATTATTTTATTTATTTTATTTTATTATGACGCCAGAATCAAAAATATAAATAAGACATTGCTTCCTGTCATTATAACAGGGTTATTGGAAAAATGCTCACAACCTCTTAGGTTAATTTCTGTGAGTTCTAACAAACGTTTTGAAATTCATGTTTTTTTGTATTATGTTTTTAATATTATGGAAATTGTTTTTTTTTTATTTGTTATTGACGATATAAACACGAATATTCTCATAAATAATTAAAATTGTTCAATGAATAATATATATATTTTTACTATTTCTGAAGTAATACTCTTGATATGTACTATATACTCAGTAAGGGCATCGTAATAGAGGCAATAATAATAACGTATACACAAGCTTTTGCTCTTTGCTTTCACGGCAGTATGACACTACTGTGGCATTATTGAGCATGTTAATTCTCAAATCTTATTTTCCAATAGGTTGCCGGTCTAGAATTTCTACCTCCCTTAACTACATGTGTTAATCGTACTAGGTGACCAAGGCAAACAGCATCACCTGCTGAAGAACTGTTTTCTTACACTGCGATCGCCATGACGCCAACCAAGCGTGGGGTTTATGGCAAATAACTAACTACAAAAGCTAATTTAATATTTAAACATATATTTAAAATTGTCGACAATATAGCTGTTCATGTGATATTGAAAAAAATATTTTATGAAATACTTAAATAATTTTTATAATTGTTATTCATACAATTATATATTGTTTCGTTAGTTATTACAAAATTATAACGAAAGGAAATATTTGAATCAGAGGAATTAAAATCCGAGACCATTCGTCCCATTAGCTGGCCCTTCCAACTGAGCTATCGTAGTGAGTGAATGAAAGCTCAAATTTATTCCTTAGCTCCTACTATTTAACCGCCCTAAGGCTCAAACTTAACAGGTGTTAATGCAAAAAATACAATATTAGACTTATCGGGTTGCGTCATCGTAAAGAAGTTTAAGGCTAGGTAATAAATAGTTTTGTAAACGTGTAGTTCAATTCCGTTTAGCTGCAGATATCTAACTATAATATAATATATATTTTCAAAAAGCCAGAGTGCTATTCATAAGTGATTTGTTAAAAAAGATACATTGGTGAGCTATTCTGATGCATGAAACGCGTGTAAATATTGCTTTCTATAAATGTAATTAAATATAAACCTCAGGTGAACAACAATCCACCAAACGAAGCATTCGTATCGATAACTTAATTACTCCAACGGTTTTCGATTGAAAAATGTTTCCTCTCTGTACTGTTTTGTGATGTATTCGAACAAAATATTTTATTGGTATTAATTTTAGAAGCGCTCGTAGCGAAGTTTACTTAGCTGTTCTCAACTGATCAGCAAAGTTAAGCAACGTCGCCCGCGGTCATGAGTTGGATGGGTGACCGCTAGTGACATTACTACTGAGCGTTTCCGTGCTTCGGAGGGCACGTCAAGCCGTAGGTCCCGGTTGTTGTCTAAGGATGGCAGTCGTTATAGCATGGTGGTAGGGCAATTTGCGTATGCCCGCCTGGGTTGCTACCACCCTCAAGAAGAAAATCTGTCGTCAAACACCCTACAGTGTGTTCCAGCAGCTGTCCTTGAGAGCCAGTACTTCTAGGTTAGCCTGAACAACATCTTCGACCACATTATCACTTACCATCAGGTGAGATAGTGGTCAAAGGCTAACCTATCAGGCATAAAATAAAACATTTCCTGTCTTTCTTTTTTCTTACCGGCAACAGTACAGCTACTGCCCCCGTGGGGTGCAGGTTTAGAATTGCACTGCCCCAAATCTTCCCGTAGGTATCAAACAAGGCGACTAAGGGAAAATTACTAACAAACAGGCAGCAGCGTTTTCTAAATAACTGCCATCTTACACTGCAGACACCTGCCAAAAGGATAGGTTATGGCCAATACCCCCTTAATAGGGGAGGCTAGTAGTAGTAGAGTGTTCAGCAGTGGACGATCCGGCTGATACAGTACAGTACAGCTACTACAACGAAAGCATTTAGGCAACTTAAAGGCCTCTGCAGGCTCACAACAGTCCAAATACTCCAGCCCACTACCAGATCGAAGTGCCCCAGCATACTGGCAGCAATGCCTAGTTGTATTGCAATACGTACCAGAATTTTGATCACGCGTCGCTTCAACTAAGCGCTCTGCGAGTTTTTGGAAATATGTTGAGCTCCTGGCCCCCACGGACCTTATGTTCCTACACCAAATGACTGTAAATTGTATTACTATAATAATAAACACAAACACATTATTCATTGACAACTCCGTGTCAATGAATAAAGAACATTCCTACTTATTTTGTATAGTTGATAGGCCAGCCTTTGACCACTATCTCACCTGATGTTAAGTGATGATGTGGTTGAAGATGTTGTTCTGGTTAACAGTTACTGGCTCTCAAGGACAGCTGCTGGAAAACACCGTTAGGTGTTTGCCGACAGATTTTCTACTTGAGGGTGGCAGCTAACTAAACGCGGGCATTCGTAAAATGCCCTACCACCATGCTATAACGACGCTGTCCTAAGATTACAACTGGGACCGAATGCTTAATGTGCACTCCAAAGCACGGAAGCGCTCATTAGTAATGCTACAGCGGTCACCCATCCATCTCATGACCACAGTGGAAGATGCTTAACTTAGCTGTTCGAATGAAAAAACTTCGCTTCGAGCGCTTCTAAATGATAATTATAAATGTGTAAGTGAGTGTGGGCAATTGTTGATTTTAACTCAAATGATCGGATTCTAATGAAAATGAAAAATAGTATCCACGGTTTCCTTAAGTCTTGGATTAAGGCACAGGATTAATTTAAACCCGATTTCGAGAATAGTTTTTATTAGAGCGCGATACAACTAACTTTCAAACGGGCGTAGCCGTGGTTGAAAGCTAGTAGACATTAAAATAGCCTGCAGGTACCGTAAGTATACAACCACTGCAATTGATAAACCTAGTAAACGTTCGAGGAACAGATGACGCATATGACAGATTAGGTCAGTCTACAGTTATGACATTCTACACACAATATGACCTGCACAATACTTCCTACGAATTAGTTTATGGTTGAGTTTCCTGCCATAATTATTTGAGGATACCATTATGAAATATTCACGTTCTATTTGTCACAGATGCTATATTTACTTTGGATGGCGTAAAAGCTATTAGTTTGAGACTACGTAAATACCACAGAGGCGTTGCAGAAACGTGAGAGTTCGAAAAATGAAAAAGCGCTCGAAGCGAAGTTTACTTAGCTGTTCTTAACCGATCAGCAAAGTTAAGTAACGTCGCCCGCGGTAATGAGTTGGATGGGTGACAGCTAGTGACTTTTTTTTTTTCTTTTTTATGTTATTGTGACGGAACACACAACACAAGTCACGAATTGCACTGCGCCCGTCACATTGGGATAAAGTTGTTAAGTCTTATTGTGCCTGTCATTTCACTGGATCTCAAGGACTACTGCCAGAACACACCGTTCGGTGATTGGCGACAGACTTTCTACTTTAGGGTGGTAGCTAGCCAGGCGGGCAATCGCAAAAAGCCCTTCCATCATGCGGTGAAGCTCAAGCCGGCGGTGGGGATCGAACCAGGGTACTGCGGCACGGCAGTCCATAGCTATTACCGCTCGGCCATCATTGCTTCAAAAACACACTACTGAGCGTTTTCGTGTTTCGGAGCGCACGTTAAGCCGTCGGTCCCGGTTGTTGTCTTAAGATGGCAGTCGTTATAGCATGGTGGTAGGGTATTTTGCGAATGCCTCGCCTGGCTAGCTACCACCCTAAAGAAGAAAATCTATCGCCAAGCGACGGTGTATTCCGGCAGCTGTACTTGAGAGCCAATACTTCTAGGTTAGCCTGAAGAACATCTTCGACCACATCATCACTTACTATAAGGTGAGATAGTGGTCAAAGGCTAACCTATAAGGAACAAAAAAAGCTTGGTTTCTTTCAAAAGAGTCTGGATAAACATTATTCAACGCCTTTTAATAACTATTTTAATATTTAATGAAGAAACAAAAGCTAAAAATATATTTTAGTAATTAAGTTAAGTACTGACATTACTTCATGTATTTTTGGAAAATAATATCACCATATGAACTGTATTGTATCAACTGGATCGTACACTTCTGAATACAGCCTCCCCCATGGGGGGTTTGCCATGTTGGTGGAGTGTTGTGGCGCCTCTTACGACACCTATAGGTAGTAATGGGGGGGGGACATTCGAGCCTGGCACCCCACGGGGAATATATCTTTGTACTACTACTTAATCGGAATAATTTTTTGGTGCATAATATTGCCAACATATGTTAAATCATATATACTTAATATAAAAAGTGAATAATTCTTTGTTACCGAATACCAAAAGTTTATATCTTATTTTATATAATAAAAGAGGAAAATATAAAATTGGAGCTAGCAGTGAATTCGGAAGCTGTCCATTGAATTGAACGGAAAATTCATATTGAATCGGATTTAGAATTGAATTTTTATGCATGCAAATGGTCAACAGATTCACGGACGTTCTGTTATTTTAAATTTTGATTTGTTTATAAAAAATAAAAGCATACAAATGCAATAACATATATGTTATTTTTGTATATTACTCACCAATTGTGAGTTAAATGAACTTCTAGAGGTTTAATTAATTTCAAACTTCAGGCGAATAACAACCAAACAAACAAGGTTGTGTTGATAAATTGAATTAATGCAGTATGAAAAACTGTACCTGTATTTTTCCGAATTATAGTTAACAGGAAAGGGAAGTTGGGTTTAATCTTATCAATTATATAATGGATATCTATAATTTTCTATAGATAATATACTTAACTTTTGGCATGGTGGTAGAGCATTTTGCGAATGCTCGCCTGGCTACCACCCTCAAGTAGAAAATCTGTCGCCAAGCACCTAAAGGTGTGTTCCAGCAGCCGTCTCCTTGAGAGCCAGTAATTCTAGGTTAGCCTGAACAACATCTTCGACCACATCATAACAAACCATCAGGTGGATAGTGGTCAAGCAGTACGTTATATATAGATCCTTACAATTAAAAGTGTTTAAAATAAAGTGTCTGTTGAAGCCAGCCATCTCAAAGGCAGTACCTTCGAGACAGTCTTCGAGACAGCTGGCTTTTCATGAAGAAAAATGGAACACCAGCTATTCATTAATGGTAACTACTATACAATTATTTGCCTAATGATTCTATATGTGTTTGAGCTCCACGCCAATACAATTTGAATCGAGATCTTTCTGAAGTAAATGTATTTCTGTTAGTGTTTGTTAATGACATACACAGCGACATACTAATCGCAATATTAGTATGTCGCAATCTAAGAAGCAAACTTTGTTCAATATCGTCATTCCTAAACGAATTCGTTCTTTGACTGCCTCTATCCCTTCCTCGAGCGTCTGGGCTAACTTGAGGGGTAGTTGGAAAAAAGTTGTTGACTGGCACGCGATCAAGTCGAAGCTCCATAAAAATTCCTCAAAATATGGCCATAACGACGGTTTATCGCCATCAGCCGTGACCATCGATAATAGATAATCATGTCATAATCAAAACACCTACGTTTTCAAAAAAAACAGGGTTGAATGCAAGAGAAAAGAAACCAACTACTATGCATCGTGTAACATCTAGCACGTGGAGAGAACTGAATCAGGTAGTCTTTCACATGTTTTTTTCTTTCCTATCAGTATATGATATGTTCCTAAATATGATTGCAAGTACTATCGCGTGTTGAGTGAAAATCACTTTTGCAAATTATTGGAGATTGATTTGGAGATTGGCCGATGGCCGAACGGTAATAGCTATGTTCTGCCGGCTTGAGCTTCACCGCATGGTGGAAGGACATTATGCAATTGCCTGCCTGGCTAGCTACCACCCTCATGTAGAAAATCTGTCGCCAAGCACCTAACGGTGTGTTCTGGCAGCAGTCCTGGAAAGCTAATGAAATTACAGGTACATGAGACTTAATATATATATCCCAAAGTGACGGGCGCAGAGCAATTCGTGACTTGTGATGAAATGCATCTGTTATAGGCAGAGGTCCGCTTAACACCAGGTGGGGCTCGACCTTGTTCCGTCAAAATAATATAAAAAAAGAGAAAAAAATATATGCTCCAATAATTTGTAAATCTAATGATAGTACTTCTGACAGTGTTTCATGATTACAAACCTTTGCCATTTCTTCGCTCTGAGCTTCCTTCAGCGAACATTTATGATGCTTGGTGACGTTAACCACGGGCACCGCTGTGGTCTCGCTGACCAGTGCCCAGTATTTGGCCGTATAGTTGAATTCTGGAGCTATATATCTGTGCTGGTGTTTTCTATGGCGGTAACTGCCTCCTTTGTTGCGGGTTGAACTGGATACGCGGTACGAGAAATAGCGGATGGATTCTTCAGGGACCTGAAATAAGTTAAAGGATGAGATTTTGGTAACTTATAGATAAACTATCTGGATCAAACATTTGGGCTCAGTATGACTAAAAAGTGTAGCAGCACACCAGCCCTAAAATCAACATGAGTTGGTTGTTGCCGAACATTGGATTCACAGAACTCCTTACCGTTTTAACACCTTGATCACCTGAAGGGTAGCGTGAATATTGATACAACCAACGGGAGCGTTCCCAATGAGGTACGGCGATAAGCAGAAAGCCTTCCATTAAACAGAAGCCAAAACTTTTTGACTTATGGTATCTTGTGTGTTTTTTTATCATATCATATTTTTATCCCATAGGTGGCCAGCAGACGTGTCGCCTGATGGAAAACAATCTTCGTCGTTTATAACTATCTGTGACACTATGGAGGCATATGTTTGTTGCCGACCTCTATGGACTTGCTTGATTTAACTTTAAAAGAGCCCCTTTTGATTTTGTAATTACTTGGATATACTGCGGTAGCTTCTTGCAAATTTTGCGTTAATGATCTTTCTGGCAGTGACAACTAGATCGGCTACAAAACGGCAACGCCGGTTTCAGGTCAAATAATTCTTCGGATTATTTACGTTTGAATATATGCGTCATGCTCGTAGCATCCAAACCAACATGAGATAACCAATTCAATCTCTGGGTTTCCCGAGTGTAATTGGATTTTCCCACAAAAAAATCTAAACAACAGTCCGGAGTTAGTGACTAGGTATGTGCCTGGTATAAAGCAAAGGGTTCGCATCACTGTAATTAGAACCCAAAAAATCTTGAAAAGTGTTAAAGTTTATATATCTATACCACTTTTTCAGGAGTATAGGTACAGATAGGTATGATAATATTTTATCTACACTACAGGCTATTCCTATAGCAAGATTAGAAAAAAATCTAATCTGTAGTTTTGCTCATCATGTTATAAGAAGTATAAATAATATAAAAATATACCAGTTATTGAAGTTGGACGGAGCCGGTACCATGTTGATTCAAAACACTAACTTCACATTATGATGGCCCGACTTTCACAAGTTATTTCATAGTTTTCAGTGTTGGAAGTCTGTTACGTTTTTTTATTTTCATTCTATTTAGTCATACACACTTCTTAAAAGATATTTAACTCGCTAAAATACTGTTTATCATCGTCATTTCAGTTTAGATTACCATTAAGTTAATCCAGATATGCAAATATATTTCACATTAAATTGACTATAACAAAAAACTACTCAACTGATTTTGATGTTATTGACATGGGACGAACGAAAAGGCATATTCTACCCAACAACAAAAAAACATCGAAATCAGCAGTTCGCCATAATTTTATTAGCCGGAGTAATTGCGTTGTTACGCGATTACTCAAACAAAAAGAAAAAAAAATTAATACAAAAAGAAAAAAATAATAATAATAGTATTGAGAACCACCTTAATTTTAAATCGGTTAAAATTATAGCAAATTTACACCCGTTTAGGGTTCAGTTTGTGCATAAAAAATTATAATTTTAATGAAATATTTGGCGACAAGTTGAATTAAGAGAACTACGTCTTTATAACTACTTACCTTCCCGATTTTTACATAATAAACTGCAGCACGGAATCGTTGAAAATTTATATTGTATAGTCAGCCATTAAAGTGTGTATTTATACACCATGTGTATATTCATACAGCCATGAAAGTGTGTATGAATGGACACAAAAAGCAATGTTAGATAACACGAGACTGTGATCCGAATGAACTTTGGAAAAGTATCTTTTAATATACTTTTAAAGTATTATTTTAGATGCTATGATATGATATTAATCAAACAGTAGTTACTATGGAGTGCCAAGACGCAGGTCCATGGTTCGATCTCCACCGCCAGCTTGAGCTTCACTGCATGGTGGAAGGGCATTTTGCTAAAGCTCGCCTGGCTAGCTACCACCCTCAAATAGAAAATCGGTCGCAAAGCACCTAACCGTGAGTGCCGGCACCAGTCATCGAGAGTCAGTTAAATTACAGGCATATGAGACAAAATAAGTGTTTATATTTTATGCCTTTTAGGTTAGCCTTTGACCACTATCTCACCTGATGGTAAGTAATGATGTGGTCGAAGATGTTGTTCAGGCTAACCTAGAAGTATTGGCTCTCAAGGACAGCTACCGGAACACACCGTTAAGTGCTTTGCAGCAGATTTTTTACTTGTTGGTGGTAGCTAGCCAGGCGGGCATTCGCAAAATGCCCTACCACCATGCTAAAACGACTGCCATCCTAAGAAAACAACCGGGACCGACGGCTTAACGTGCCCTCCGAAGCACGGAAACGCTCAGCAGTAATGTCACTAGCGATCACCCATCCAACTCATGACCGCGCGCGACGTTGCTTAACTTTGCTGATCGGTTGAGAACAGCTAAGTAAACTTAGGAATCGAAACGTAGCGAAGTTTACTTAGTTTCATTATCGCATATATTATATCGCAGGGTGACTAAATGCATCTGTTATAGGTAGAAAGTGGACATCTTCGTCGTTCAGTCACAATCATTAAAATTAAAACTACATCCACTGAATAGTTTACTTACACATACATACATAAGTGTATTTTATACACTACCATACAAGTGAGTTAGTGTCATAGGCTAGCCTATAAGTAATAAAATAATAATTAAGTTTTAAACTAGTAACAATAAGACATTCCTACAAGACATTTCACCATATAATCAGTTCAATAGAAGAGATGGGTGATATACCTATTAATCTTAATGGCAAGACATACAGTTCTCGACCTTGTATGTAATATTATTTATGTTCCATATACTATTTTAAAGCTAATAGCCGTTTTATTTCGTTCATTTGGAACAACTGAAATACAGCGGGTATGATACCAACAAAATCTTTTCCAAGGATGGTAGGCATCAAAACTATTGTCGCCCATAAAACTGAAGAGATAGATAATTTTTAGTATGTTGAAAAAGATAATATATTTTTTAAATATGTCCTTGTGTCGTCCTTGAAATTGTCAAAGAAAACAAATTGTACTAATGCCACATTCAGTAAAAATAAGGGTCGGAAGGTGATGAAGTAACAAAAGACGATCGTATTGCATTAGATAGATTTAAAGTGAATCTCCATTTCAATCAGGTGAAACAGAATAACTGCCATTGGTATTCAAGTTGAGGAATTGAAATTCATTTAAGTGCGGATCGGATTTTCCTAAGTCATGTAAATTGAATCGGTCAGCATCCTCCCACATCCTTCGGGATTTTGAACTGGAATTCTGCAGACCGTAACATAATCAAATGAGATACAACACAGGCAGTTACAACTTACCCTTATCCATCTTATGTAAAAGGTCGGTAGGAACAAATACAAGAATGTAAATAGTTTTGGCTTTAAAAAATATCATATATATATGTAAAAAATGTCATAAAACCGACCAGACAACTGCAATGCCTAATACTGCTATCATTGGTAATAATAATAATGTACATACAACTGTTAGGGTAATCAGAGCGTTGGTATATAGCATGGTAAGAAGTTATGGTGCATACCATGTTACTCATGGTAGGTTGTAGGAGGTGTTTTTTTCTCTAGCAGAGTTATTTTTTCAAAGAATTGTTTTCGCTTAGCATGTGTCAATGCTCTTGTAAAATATAACTAGTCAAAGACTTATTATCAATATTATAATGTATTTATTAGAAAAACAAAAAGCTTCCCAAAGCTTATTTAGAATAGAAAAAAGTATAGACTATTGCAAACACGCTTTCCCACAAGGAGCTTTTGTTGGACCCACGAAATCGTAATAGTCGCGGGGAATTAATCATTGTGTTCAATTATGTTTAACTGGCTTATGTTCAACAGTGGATGTCATTTGATTGATGACGTACAAGATATTTCTGTAGCCCAAGCACAAACATTTCGATAGTCCGTAATGTAATCGTATCGAGTTCACCGCCCGTTTACGAAGGAGGCAATGGTTGACAGTACGCCGCATCGTTTGCTGGCTAACGTGAACTCGATAGGATTACAAAAGTGACGTCATCCAGCGTAAATCACAACAATCATACCTTTTTTCTAAGACCTAACAACTCATTCGAAAAGAGGTTTTAAGTCTTATTTTGCCTATATAAAAGTTCCTCTCACTGAGCAAGTAATATTAAGAGTTGGCACGGACCTTGTTGCTTTGAAACTCAGATTTGAAGTTATTTTATACCATAAATAGACGATATCGGTAGCGCGCTGGATTAATTTATTACGCCTCTATCCAGCCTATGCCAGGTAGAAGAGTAGTAGATTGTCTATCTCTATCTCACTCCTGCAAATAATGGATGTACTACGAAAGAATGCAAGCAGCATGGAAAGAACCGAAGATGAACGTGCTGATAGATAAGACATGCATATATGCGTTTCGTTATAAGCATTCATTCATCAAAAAAAGGGATAATTCTGAAGTAGCTTAAATCGCCGTTATTTTTTTTCTAGGTAGCCTAAATGGCTACTGGTAGCCGATCGTCATTTTTGGTCGCCATTTGACCCTCTAAGGTAGCCTAAATGGCAATAATTCGCCTAATCTGGCACCAATGGTTGGCACGGACCTTGTTGCTTTGAAACTCGGATTTGAAGTTATATTATGCCACCATTACAAATGAAAAACAATATTGCCAATACAATAATAGTGACATTTATGAGTGTTGTACTACTGATTCCCTAAAATCGATTAGTTACAATGAAATCGATTCCATTATAATCGATACAGGAAAAAATGGTAAGAAGGTTAGGTTTATAAAATATATGTTAAGGAAATATAAAATAAAACAAATATTTCACACAGATTTATTAATTTATTCAAAATCATCAAAATATTTTATCGTACGATATATCTTCGCTAGTATCGAAAACCGTATTATTGGGGTATGTATACATAGTTCCAAAGTAATTTGTGTACTAGAACATCTTTACAATACATATTTTTCATTGTACATAACAGTTTTCAATATATAATACTTATTTTCTAACTGTCGTATATGTAAAAGTTACAAATACTGCACGTAAGTTGCACTAGTAAACTTGTCATCAACTGTTAACAATTATTATTATTTGTAGTTCAATCATAAAATGTAGTATTTCTGATGCACCTTTTTTAATTATATATAGACTGTTGACTTTTAAAAACTATTTTGGTGTAGGTAGTTGAATTATTTAGATATTTAATTTAATCTTGCAGCTGATCTATTTCATTTGTATTGCAAGAAGCTTCTTCTGCACTGATTTGTTTTATTTATTGATTCAATTAATATTTTTCTGCGTAACATAATATGCATATCTGAATTTACAAAAATAGTTTATTTAACTGCACTCGAAAGTTGGTTAATTTTAAAATCAAACAATGTAGAGTATAGTATTATAAGTATTTAAATAATTGGGATTGTATGTTGATACACATGTTGATTTTTATATAGTATTGAGGTGACATAGTACCTTAAATTCCATGCCATAGCTCTATCGATTCAGCATTTACTTTGAAAGTATATAAGCGACGGAGTTTTGTTTAAATGAACTGAAAAAAAACAACTCAGATTATTATCACAAGCATAGATATGACGTTATTTACGCTATTTATTATTAATTGTATAATATTTAGGTCGATTTACATATGTTAGATAATAAATATTGCTCTAGCCGTTCAGTTAGCAAGTACTGTGCCAGTTATGTAGAGAAAAATTGGTAATACCTGGTGTTTCAAAATGCTTTTGAGCTAAAGATGTAAATAACAGTCCCTAAAATACACATGTTAAGTTTCGTGGCATAGTAAAACATTCCGCGTGATGGTTTATGATCACCAGCATTGAATATGATATTTCCTAACTTATTGACACTATGAAAAAGTATATGTACCCATACCACTGACATTATAAAAAATCGATACTACAAAGGTATCGATACTTTCCTTGAGCAACACTAAACTTACTTTACGTTACGTAAATATTTGTAATTTATATACAAATATATGTAAGTACAGCAATTCGCATGATAACACATACCTACTTAAATTACAATAAAAACCAAGCGATCATTAGCTCTGAAACAATAATGTAATTTCAATGACATATTCATCAACTCACCGGTTCTGGATCTCATGGAAATCTATTGTTTAAACATTTTTATTTGTGTTTCGACACCACAGACTTCGCATTTTCTTTGCGATTTCCGTATTGTATTGATGTTCACTATGAAATATTAAAATTTTTGAATAAAATGTATTTGAGGTGATATATTTACTAAGTGCCATGACATACATTATGACATAGAGAAATGTAATATACCGGAAACAATATGATTAGTCTATAGCCATGACAGTCCAGTTGAGTTGTCAAGGTGACAATGACTCGTATCGTATTTGGTAATTTTGGACAGAAATCGGTACACCTGCAATACTTTACCTTATTTTAAGGTTGGTGACGCTGGACTGGTTCCTCTATGATTGATATTCGCCAAATTTAGCTTTTTATTTGGTGAAAACCAAACATATTTTTTTCCGTTATGTTACTTTTCTCTATGCGTTACTTGCTCAGTGAACCAAATTTTATTGTAACATCATTAGAGGTATTAAAATAAAACATTATATATAAATTATGAGCTATAAATTCTCAAGCCAAGAATCTACGCCTCTGAAAATTTACTATATGAATTACAAACAGATACTATTACACCTTTAAACAGAGGGAGGAGTTTCAAGAAACCCTGAAGGGCCGCCAGCCGGCGTGAAGTGTATTTTGCGCTTAATTTTATGGTGTTTCAGCAGAAAAATAGGCTATTGAGTTCAAGCAGTGCATTCTATAAGTTCTAATTGTTCACTAAAGGTGATTCCCGACAGAACTTTCGTCTCCAGCGGTATTTTACCGTCTGTTCTGGGAAAGAAGAATGCTGTGAAAACCTGGAGTGCGTAGTAATGTACCTACCTAACAGTTTTGCAAAGACAAACCACGTGGTTGCGCTGATTCAAAGACGATTTCTACGTAAACTGTAACGTAAGGTTGTTGCAATTATATCCCTATATATCTGTCCACTCCTGCACATACACCTCTGCATGCGTGTGAAAGAGACTGCGTCACACAACTGCGATAGTGGCGCCCCCTAACGCGAGTGTCAAGTTGGATTGGAAGCAAGTGCTATACCGACGCGCCTGCGATACTCTCGTGTGAAAAACTCAAAACTTGTAAATTTGTGTCAAGTGGGATACTTCATAGTTATTGGAAGGACTGATAAACACCAGGATCGACCAATAAAGGTATTGTGCACCTTCCTTATATAGAACTGATTCTTTCTTTCCAACTCCCGTGCAGTTCTATTGTCATCCAATTCTCTCGCCGCATCAGCCTGATTTAAATATATATTTTTCGCAAATTTCGCTTAACCCGCGCAAACATTTTATGGTCCTATCGAACCGGCTATTTGAATCAGCGCTAGCCACCACATATTTTGAATTATTGTGTATTAATTGTAGTTAATTGTCGAAACAAATCGTTGTACTCGCGTCGGTTGGTACTTTTCAAACTACCTCCATTTTCATGTTCCCTCGCAAGGAATCTATCTATCGTAATTCATTTGCTTTGTTATCATATGTTCATAGAATGACTAACTGTGTATATAATTACCTTGCTATAACTAACTTGTAGTTATTTCGATCATCCCGCATTCGTTAGGTAAATAGTAACAGTTGCTCGTTCTGTGGTAATATAACCGTCGTTATACGCATCTATTTACATACATATTCGTACTTTGTTGGTAACTAAGTAGTAAAAATTGGTTCATATCGCAATATAGATTGTCGTAATTTTCGATAATTCGTAGTAAACATTTATTTAGCTATGTACTTAGTTTAGTTCATCCCGCTTACATCAATTAGATATTTGTTTACATCTACATTATAATAAAAGTATTCGTTTCGTCATTTATTCGCTAATAACTGCACCTTGCAGTCATAAATATCCAAGTATATACATAGGCCGATATCAGTCATATCAGTACTGTGAAGTTATTCACTTATGCCTAGCTAGGTATACGTTGACATATACAATCTCAGCTTACCATTGCTTATCGGTGTTTGAGAACTTTACGTTAATTAATATTGATAAAAATGGCACCTACTGGAGACGTGAGTGTACAGTTGAAGGTATTATATGCTAAAAGAGATAGAATTTTTGCTCGCATGCAAACCATCTGTAATCGCGTAAACAATCTTGATTCGGAGTCAGCTAAGGAAGCATTTTTGTGTGAAATAGAAACCGTGGATTCATTGCGTGAGGATTTCGAAAGTGTGCTGGACAAAATAGTCCATTTTGAGTTAAAAATTAACCCCGAATATGTCGTCAGTTATCAGTCACTTTCATCGTTCGAGGATCTATTAGGTTGTGTCAAACGTGCCGCCAAGGCGCATCAGTCGCAAGCTGACGTCAAGCCAGCAAGCCAGTACAGGGCGCCTAGACTTCCACCAATTGAGATTCCCGAGTTTAACGGTGATATAAAAAATTGGCCTTTATTTTTCGCTAGTTTCAAAAATGCCATACACGATAATGTATCTCTAACAGAATCGGAAAAATTGTATTATTTGATCGGAAAACTCTCTGGCAAAGCTCGATCAATATGCGCCGGCATAACACCATGTGCCGAAAATTATGTACTTATATTCGATTTGCTTAAAACTAAATACGAAGACAAACGGCTAGTGGCCACTACGTATTTAGATCAAATATTTGACTTTAAGTCTATTTCGTCTGCAACACCCTCTAATCTCGAAGAGTTTCTTGATAAATTCGCTTCCTCGGTCGCCGCCTTAAAAAACCTGAAAGTCAATGACCTCTCAGATTTTATTTGCTTATACATGGCGCTTAAGAAATTGGATCCAGAAACAGCACGTTCATTTGAATCTTTCAAACGTACCTGTGAGATGCCATCCTTTGATGACTTATCGTCATTTGTCCGCGATCAAATCAAAATATTACAGCGCATCTCTTCTGGGAAACAGGAAGCAACAAGAAAGTACGTTGATCGTAAAACTGAAACGGCATGTAAATATCATAAATCATCTACTTCTACGCTTGCCTATGTAAATGCCGCATCCAGTTCAAAGCAATCTTCGTGCTCGTTATGTAATAGCCAACATGACCATTTATATAAATGTTCTGTGTTTCACAACTATAACCCAAATGAACGCTTTAAGTTTGTTAAGGCAAACAATTTATGCATCAACTGCTTAAGTGGGGGACATCGTGTATCCGCATGTGGTTCCAAATCGTTGTGTAAACAATGCCATTCCAAACATCATACTTTATTATGTTTCCGGGATCCGTCCGTAGCCAGTAATTCGCTCGTTTCCTGCGCGCTCGCTGACCCCTGTGTGACTACAGCGAGGCCCGACGACGACGCGCCCACCGCACTCGCTAACTCAGCTTGCACTGATGACGTCACTCTGTGTGCGTTATCAGATAGCAACACAGCAAAACTCGTGCCTCGACGCCCTACTACGATATTACTCGCTACCGCGCGTGTTATTATTGTTGATTCTCTCGGTAAAGAGCATAACGTACGCGCAATGTTAGACAGCGCTTCTCAAAGCAATTTTATTAGTCGTGAATGTTGCCAGCGTTTAGGGTTGAACGTAAATCGAAACCCCGCTTGTTCTGTGGTAAAAGGAATAGGTGGTGCCACTAAATCTGTGCAGGGCTCAGTGAAAATAAAGTTTTTCTCTCGTTTTGATCGTAACGTCAATTACGACATGGAATCGCTGGTAGTAGATAAAATTACTGAACGTTTGCCGACTGTCGAGGTCGATGTTTCTCGCTTATCAAACTTCCAGAACTTACCGTTGGCAGATGACACGTACTCAGTGTCTGGTCCTATTGAGGTATTGGTGGGATCTTCAATTTTCCCGCATCTTCTCTTGTCTGACAAGGTCCAAGGACAATCTTCATATCCTTCCCCTCTGGCTTTAGAAACTGTCCTCGGATATGTGATTATTGGTGAAGCTCCAGTCTTTGTTGGTAGTTTTGAGACCGCTTCTTATTGTTGTATCGACGAACCCCTTAACCATGCGGTCCGTAAATTCTGGGAAATGGAAGAGGTGAACGTTCCACCTATACTTAGCCCTGACGATAAAATCTGTGAAGAAATATATAACACCACAACCTCTCGCGATCAAAATGGCCGCTATGTAGTAGCATTACCCTTCAAGGGAAATATTCAGTCTCTTGGTGACTCGCGGCAGGCAAGTGAACGAAGATTTTTCTGCTTAGAGAGAAAATTGCAAGCTTCCCCTACGTTGAAGGCCGCGTATGATAGTGTCATTAATGAATATATAGATCAAGGTTATATGTCACCTGCACCTCAAGACGTGCAAATATCGGATACCCAGTCGTATATTATACCGCATCACGGAGTTCTTAGAGAGGACAAGGTTACATCCAAGTTACGTATTGTTTTGGATGGAAGCTCTAGGATTTCCAGTACTCACGTTTCGTTGAATGACCTACTCTATAGCGGTCAAAATCTTCAAGGCAATTTGTTTAATATAATAATTAATTTTCGATTATTTCCAATTGCACTTTCCGCTGACATTCGTCAAATGTTTCTTAGCATTGGTGTTCGCGAATGTGACCGCCGTTTTCAACGTATTCTTTATCGCTTCTCCCCTCAAGAACCGTTAAAGGTTTACGAGTTCAAAAGAGTCGTTTTTGGGCTGAAATCAAGCCCCTTTCATGCACTGCGCACGATCAAACAGCTCGCGAATGATGAGGGCGACTCTTATCCAAAGGCTAGAGATATTATTGACACTGGCCTGTACATGGATGACTTTGTCTATTCTGTCCAAAACGAGGAAGAAGGCATATCTACTGCCTCTGAAATGATAGGTCTTATGAAGACCGGTCAGTTTGAACTTGTAAAATGGACAAGTAATTCGCAATCAGTGGTAGATTCGATACCCCCATCACATCGCCTTTCATCTGTTAAGGAGTTTGATGATTCTGAACAGCATAAGATACTTGGCTTATGCTGGTCACCCAAAACTGACCTTTTTTGTCTGAAAGTTTGTAAACCCGCTCAAACTTGCACGAAGCGTACTATATTATCATGCGTCGCGAAGATATGGGACATAATGGGATTCGTTGCACCTATCGTCCTGTACGCAAAGCTGATAATCAAACAGCTCTGGATGTGCGAGTGTGACTGGGACGATACACCACCTGACGCTATCGTTCAGGTGTGGTCTCGCTTTAGAGAAGAGCTCCCTCTGCTCTTAGAGATAAGGATTCCACGCTACGTTGGTATCACCACTGACAGTGTGGTAACAATTATCGGATTTTCAGATGCCAGTGAAAGGGCTTACGGAGGAGTGGTCTACTTCCACGTCCAAAATAATAATGGAAATACTTTAAGCCTTATTAGTGCTAAGTCAAGGGTATCTCCTAAGAAAGTCGTTTCACTCGCGCGTCTAGAACTTTGCGCTATAGTCATTCTTGCTCAGCTTATAAAGACCATAATCGATGCGTGTAAAAACCGTGTTAACATCAAAAACGTTTTCGCGTTCTCGGATTCGACTGTCGCTCTTTGTTGGACGCATTCATCACCACATCGATGGGACACATTTGTGGCCAACAGAGTGACCAAAATACAAAACGATTTGTCACCAAAACACTTGTTTCACATAAGTGGTACGGATAATCCCGCAGACTGTCTGTCCCGCGGACTTACTCCCTCACAAATTATCGACCATCCGCTTTGGTTCAATGGCCCACATTGGGCCCGGTCAGATATATCGCAGTGGCCTATTGTTGCCTTTAATCCTTCCACGGTAGCAGAAGTTTTTGAAGAAAAGAAACATTCGTTAGTAACTACTACCCCACCTGTAGAATCTCCTATAATTTTGTTGGCTTATCGCTTATCGTCGTGGTCAAAGTTATTGCGTTGTGTGGTTTACATTTGTAGATTTGCAAAACTATTGCCACCACGTGATCTTATATCAGCCTCAGATCTTAACTTTGCAGAGGTATTGACACTTCGTGAAATCCAACACTTGCATTTCGCGGTTGATATTTCTAAGCTACAAGCGGGACACACTTGTAGTCGCTCCTTGCAACATCTCAAGCCGTTTCTTGACAATGGGCTCGTTAAAGTCGGCGGTCGTTTGAGAAATTCAGATTTGAGCTACAACCAGAAACATCCTGTAGTGCTTCCGAGACGACACCATGTTATGGATTTGCTTGTGGATTACCATCACAAGGTGAATTGTCACGCTGGCCCAGAGCTATTAATGTCGCTCTTACGTCAGAAGTATTGGATACTTTCTGCACGAAATTTAATTAGAAATAGAGTTCATAAATGTCTACCTTGTTTTCGTCTTCGTCCCAAGCCATCCTTTCCTGAAATGGCAGATCACCGCTCATGTCGTGTCGTTCAATCAGCAAAACCGTTTGTTAGCTGTGGTACAGACTACTGTGGGCCCTTCAAAGTCACCACAAGTCGTGGTCGTGGTATTCGGGCCACAAAGGCGTACGTTTGCATTTTTGTTTGCATGGCGACCCGCGCAGTGCACATTGAACTGGCTGGAGACTTGAGCACTGCGAGCTTTATGGGAGCCTTTAAAAGGTTTTTATCGCGACGCGGCCCAATTGGCAAAGTTTATTCAGATAATGGCAGTAATTATATCGGTGCTAAGCGTATGCTTTCAGAACTCCATGAATATTTGAGTTCAAAGTATCATAAAACTGAATTTGGAAGAGTATTGGCCGAGAACCGCATAGAGTGGTCACTCAACGCCCCAGCTGCAAGTCACTTTGGCGGGAACTGGGAAGCTAATATCAAATCTTTAAAAGGTCATTTATACCGCGTCATAGGAGAACAAATCTTGTCATTTGAAGAGCTAAATACCGTCCTCATTCAAATCGAGTCGGTCATGAATACTCGACCACTTTGCAGGACGCTCTCTAATGATCCTTCAGAACCTCTCGCTTTGACTCCAGCACACTTCCTTACTCTAACGCCATTAAAATGCTTACCTGCTGGAGAAATTGACGATAAAATAAACACTCTTGAACGTCATGCTCTCCTCGATAAATTAGTTCAATCTTTTTGGAAGCGCTGGAGAACTGATTACCTTCATACTTTGCAGTCTCGTCACAAATGGAACACTCCAGTTAACCCAATTACGATTGGGACTGTTGTTATCCTACTAACGGAAAACTCGCCTCCTCTGCACTGGCCCCTGGGTATTGTAGAGGAAGTCTTTCCCGGTTCTAATGGAGTTACACGGATAGTACGTGTTAGGACGGCAACTGGATCGTACTTGCGTCCAGTGGTTCGTCTCTGTCCCCTACCTAATCAGTAGACTAGAAAACTGTGCGTTTAGGTTAGGGAATTAGCATAGGTTTATTAGTTAGACTAATATCATAAGTAATTTTAATTATGCGTACATATTGCAATTTTTGAAGGCATCCCTTCAAGCCCGGGGGAATGGTTGCGCTGATTCAAAGACGATTTCTACGTAAACTGTAACGTAAGGTTGTTGCAATTATATCCCTATATATCTGTCCACTCCTGCACATACACCTCTGCATGCGTGTGAAAGAGACTGCGTCACACAACTGCGATAGTGGCGCCCCCTAACGCGAGTGTCAAGTTGGATTGGAAGCAAGTGCTATACCGACGCGCCTGCGATACTCTCGTGTGAAAAACTCAAAACTTGTAAATTTGTGTCAAGTGGGATACTTCATAGTTATTGGAAGGACTGATAAACACCAGGATCGACCAATAAAGGTATTGTGCACCTTCCTTATATAGAACTGATTCTTTCTTTCCAACTCCCGTGCAGTTCTATTGTCATCCAATTCTCTCGCCGCATCAGCCTGATTTAAATATATATTTTTCGCAAATTTCGCTTAACCCGCGCAAACACCACGTAGCATTTCATGAATGCGCCGTTACTACAAATCGGGAGTGCTGTGACTTGTAACCGTCTAGGCTTAGTGTTGTTTTAAGTTCATATTAATTTTAGGATAATTAAAGCGTTTATTTTGTATTAGTCTGCTTATGGTTGGTTTTTTTTTTGGATTATGATTGTGTCTGTTATTACATTACCAAAAATAAAGAAATTACTTAACTGTTGGTGTAGTTTTGTCTTTTTATTCATCTACTTTCCTTTATTTTCAAGGAATAGTGTGGCAAACGAGCATGATATCGAACTTACCTAGCCTATAAGATCAGAGGGGGAAGAAAAATGCTTCTCACGGCCCTGCTATGAGTTCGCCACCCAATAGTCTTTTATGCGCCACCAATAGAAGCACACACTGATCCATCTCATCATCACTGTTGTATGCTCAATGCGTGGCAACATCCCACTCACACCGACCTTAGTAGTGGCATGCTGCCACGAATTTTGTCTTAGTCGCGTTTCACAACATCCAACGAGATATCCTATTATCCCTAACCCACGAACTGTTCGGTATATAGGTACCAATAAATGAAACGCACAATTGCACTTCGTTTATTTTTATTAAGAACCAAAAGTCCAATAACACAGCTTCTACGTTTCACATTAAAATCTTCTTCTTCGTAGTGGTTAGAATGTTGGCGTGAGCATGGTCATCACCTCAGAGTTCGTAGGTAGTTAGTCTGACAATCCGTTGGTATTCCTTTCGTGTCGCTGCCTGTGTTCTTCTGGTGCATTTGTTGACAGCTTTGGTTGATCTTGAAATCTTGAATGGATAGGTGATCTTCTTTGAGCCTTGTTTTCAATTTGACCATGCACAATGAAGAATTTCATAGCAACATTATTGCGCCGCAAGACATATCCAACGAGCGAAATTGGTGTAAATGTGGGCTGGAACGGTGGAATATGGACGCTGTTTGATGCAGAGTTTTGGAAAATGTCCTGAATTGGGTTCATCGTATATTAGCATCACTTCCCTCCAGTGCCATAAATTAATGAATACCTACTTTGCGCCTGGTAAACGACATGGTACAATACTACTTCTAATCTTGCTGCCATGTTTGTAACTCTTTTCATAGGTAAATTATGAATGAACAAACACAATAATAACATGAATTTTCGAAGTTTACCTAAATTGAATACGTTACGTCAGCCATCTGACTGAAAATTTCTCAGTGACATGACATTCTTAGATTTTTGACAGATCCTCGATAGCCAGCCTTCGAGCTTACGTTAGAATTAGGTTCGTGCTCGCGATTTCATACAAAACTTTTTACGTGACATAACATTCACGTTAAAATCTCGACACGTTAGTTGTCAAAACCTTTTTTTCTGTCAAAATTTAGTTCCTTTTACGCACTGTAGAGGCGCAGATCAAATCCTATACAAAATGGTGACATTTCGATACGTTTACGAAACCGTTACGATTTCGCAAGTTATTCGTGCTTGGGCTACTGTTATATGTACGTACCAATTCAAAAATACGATTTTTGGAGGAAAAGTAAAAACTACTAAACCGATTTCAATGATATTTGCTTTATTACAAGAACAATTTTAACCAAGCTTTAATTATGATGACTAACTATACTGTAATAAACATCTGTATTGACTGACATCTTGAAACCTTTAACCCAGTGTATGTTAAAAAGTACAGAGTATCCACGTTGAGTACAAGCAAAAAAGTCGAAATAAACGGTAAAAATATTACTGTTTTTTTTCTAATGCGAACTTTTGACCTTGTATGATTTCACAGATTTTCACTGTTCAGATTAATTAAAAGATGCTATGATAAGAATTATATCTCGGTATTAATAAGAATACAAATAATTATAAAAAATTGCCCAAGGTTGTAGAGGGTAGGACTTCGCCCAAAGCACGGTGAAGTTGTATTGTCGCAGGGATGAACAGCATGTAAGTCCATTTCAAACTAAACCAATAACCAATCTTTGTTGGCTGTCGGCAAAACTATGAAACGCGTGGCGTGTATAACTTAACCAAAGCGTTCATCATAAGCTGCACTATTTAGTTCGAGTCAATCAACTGTCAAATTTATAGCTAAACTTTTAGTTTGGGCTAGCAGTGATATTCAAGAGAAAATATGATACTGTTTTAATAAAATACAACAGCAGATTTAGTGATTCGTCGGGTACCTATCTGATTTATCCTACCCTAAACATAACTATATTTGGCAGTGTTACCTATCCTTAGTAAGTAGAATAGGTGTCGAGAAGACCCCATTTGGATTATGGCAAAAACAATCCCGTTTTATCACATTTCCATGCTATGCTAGGCTAAAACTAATATGCCCACATCTGTTCAGTTGGTAATCGTAAAGGTTGACATAAATGTGCATTTAAAAACAATACTTGTAAATATGGGCGGAGGTGTATCTGAGCGTGCACGTTACACCAGACAGGGTTTTACTCCTATATAATAGAGGACGAACCTACTGCAATCCACACGGCACATTTCAAGATTTCAGAAATGACAGTACCTAAACTGTGATCTCGAAGACGCTTTCCTCTTTCACGTTCTTATAAAATCATTAGAAGAATGTCCCCCAGGAGAGCTACACAAAACGTCTGAAGGAATAAGAGTTCTATTTCCATAAGAAGGCATGTTTATATATTGATTGAGTAATAACACTCACCTTTTCATTATCGATGTACCATGTGAGGCGGGGTGCGGGGGCAGCTGGCGCGCTTGTACAGTTGGCTCGAAGCAAGCCACCAATGACTACGTCTGGCTTCCCGAAGGTGATGACTGGAGGGTGCTTCTGTGCGTCTGTTTACAAGAAAGAAATATATTGTAAACTGGAGTTTACGGTACATATAAGCCGTATGTACCTCGCTCGCCGGACGCAAGTCGTTGCACCATAGATTCCTGATATCCTGCCACATCACAAAAGCATTAAACGATGCCTTTCAAATATAATGAACAGAATACATCTGTAAAGTCACCATTTGGACCATCACAGTTAGATCATTGTCAGCTTCGACATGGTGAAAAGTTTTGTGTTTTGGCGGAAGAGATTAATAAAGTAATAATATCGCGTGGCAAGTCCCCGGGCCATGATGGTTTGAGTATAGAACATTTGAAATTTGCTGGCCCCCATTCGCCTAGAGTATTAGCGATGTTCTAAACTCTTTGTTTAGGGCACTCTTACTTGCCAGCAGAAATGATGAAGACTGTAGTGGTCCCAATTATTATAACAGAACCGTTGACGTGGGTAATAAAAATAATTATAGACCGATCTCTCTAGCCACCATTGTATCCATAGTACTTGACAGTTTGCTCAATACACAACTTGATTTGTACCTAAGTATTCATGACAATCAATTTGGTTTTAAAGCAGGGTTATCAACTGAAACTGCTATTTTGTGTCTGAAGCAAACTGTAAAGTATTATACTTGTCGAAAAACGCCCATTTACGCCTGCTTTCTTGACTTGTCGAAGGCATTTGATCTGGTGTCCTACGACATTCTTTGGCAAAAACTGGAAAACATCTCAATGCTACCCGAAATTGTACAAATTTTCAAATATTGGTACAAACACCAGATCAATGTTGTTAGATGGTCAACTGCATATTCGGACCCATACATGTTCGAGTGTAGGGTGAGGCAAGGAGGGTTGACCTCACCAAAGCTCTTCAACCTGTACGTGAACGCGTTAATAGAGGAGCTTAGCAGCACAAATGTCGGCTGTCATATTGACGGAGTCAGTATCAATAACATAAGCTATGCGGATGACATGGTGCTGCTAAGTGCTTCTGTATGTGGTTTGTCTAGACTTATCGGTATCTGTGAAAAATATGCATCTAGTCATGGTTTGCTGTACAATGAAAATAAAAGTGAATGCATGGTCTTTCGAGCCAGGGGAAAATGTCTAGATAATATTCCACCTATTACACTAAATGGGATACCACTGAAAAAGGTGGATCAATTTAAGTATCTCGGACATTTGTTGACCTCTGACCTGACAGACGATGCAGACATCGAAAGGGAACGTAGGGCTCTGTCAGCCAGAGCTAACATGTTGGCACGCAGGTTTGCTCGCTGTTCGAGGGAGGTCAAAATTACTCTTTTTAGAGCCTATTGCACTTCTTTCTACACGAGCAGCCTGTGGATAAGCTATACTAAAAAGCAGTATGTACAGCGCCATACGGATCCAGTACAATAATGCGTTTAGAGTGCTACTGCGGTTGCCTCGGTTCTGTAACGCATCAGGGATGTTCGCCGAATCGCGGGTCGATTGTTTCTATGCGACCATGCGGAAACGGTGCACATCCCTGGTGCGCAGGGTCCAGGCCAGCCCTAGTGGCATTCTGAAGGCATTTGCTGAAAGATTAGACTGTCAGTACCTGAAGCATTGCTGTATGATTCATGTTCTGACTAATGGTTAGTTATTTTAATATGTGTGGATGACATTTAATAATTGAATTTTCGATGTATAATTTATTATTTATTTAATGCATATTATTATTGTTGATTTATTTATAATTATATTTTAGTATGGACGCCACATATTGATGAATTATATTAATTACTAGCGGCCCGCTCCGGCTTCGCACGGGTATAAAATGTATAGCCTATGTCATTTACTGAAAAAATTATTAAAATCGATCCAGTAGTTTTGATTTATTCATACTATTCATACTGCCTGTGGCCCGCACGCGTTAAATTTAAAGTAAAACAATTCTTCTTTCCCTAAACCATGAAGATTTCTTGCTATCTTTGGAATATCTAAATTCGTACACTACATTTTTACTTATTTACTTTTTAAATTTTTACACAACTACATGCGCCCGCCGCGCCGCCCGGGCCGGCCGGAACCGCCGCAGACGCTACGTCCCGCAATTTGTAAGTCAGTAATATCTTCGAAATTATTCATTTAAATCATATGCTGTAAAGGGCCATGTAGATATATATTAAATCAACAATGTATTTAAAGTATTTAATTAGATAAGGATAAACGCTGTATTGGTTAAAATCGCTTCGAAAATTAGGCATTATTTGTCGTAAAAAGTAAATAACAAGAAAAAAATATTGTGGGATATCCATAAGAGATAGACATACACCATTGCGGAGTTTTCTGTAGACCTTTTCAATGTTAACAATACTTAGTACATTATTTTGATTAATTTTGTAGGGTTCAGAATGCGTTTGCAATGTAAGCGGAAAAAATTTAATTATTTACGACATTACATTAGAAACCTCAAAATAACAGTATTTCTCCACTATTTAATGGATGTTATTATACATATATACCTTCCTCTTGAATCACTCTATCTACCAAAAAAACCGCATTAAAATCCGTTGCGTAGTTAAAAATATTTAAGCATACATAGGGATATAGGAACAGAGAAAGCGACTTTGTTTTATACTATGTAGTGATGTAGTGATGACATTCAATTATTATTTTGTCTGATAGCTATTTGATTTGTAAGAAACGATATTGTCCAACAAGGATGTTGGTGGAAATAAATTATTTGAATTGAATTGAATATCGAAGTAGAGTGTAATGTCTGGAGGATATTCTGATAAACACCACACAAACATCCATTTGCCTATTATGTGAGTAGTTTTATATATTCAAAAAATTCATCTGACTGAGTTTCAGGCAAGTCGAAGTATTTAGAAATGGAATAGTAGAATTTGGCGGTATCTTGGAACCGATTGGATATTGGATTTTTAATAGCATATTAAAAATTCAGCATATCGGCAATCTAGCTACCTACAGTAATGTTATAAAGAGGAAGGATTTGTATTTATGTGTGTAACAAATAAACTTCAAAAGTACTGGACCTATTTGAAAAATTCTTTCACTATTAGATTTCTACATTATCCCTGATGAGGCTTTAGAATATTTTCAAAGGTTTTTTTTTGGTAATGTTTGTCAATTACCCGCCCGAAGCCCGTTCGCTTTTTTATTGCTGATAGGTAAGCCTTTGACCACAATCTTACCTGATGGTAAGTGATGATGTGGTGCTAGGTGTTCACAGGCTTAACCTAAAACTACTATCTCTCAAGGACAGCTGCCGGAACACACCGTTAGGTGCTTGGTGACAGTTTTTTCACTTGAGCGTGGTCGCTAGCCAGGCGGGGATTCATAAAATGCTCTTCCCTCATGCGGTAGAGTTCAAGCCAGCGAGATTCGAACCATGGACCTGCCGCGTGGCAGTCCATAGCCAATGCCACTGAGCCATCACTGCTTCTTGCGCAAGTATCCAATAAAGCAGCTAATATTATGAGTACCTATGCTATTACCTATTCCAATGAAATTTTTTAAGTTACTTTGACCTTTGCACGATTGCAATAAAACTTGTATACATTTAGCTACATAAATTCAAACGCTACTTAATTAAACGCTATCTTTAAATTTTGTAACATTTTACCCACGACAAAACAACAATGACTCACTCACGGTTGTTTGTTATAAACTCTCGTTGCACTGAGCAAAGTCAACTAATTTCGAAGTATTCGTGGCTTAATTAGTTAAACAAGCTAATGTTTGGTAGTTAGTTCAGGGTGACAGGATCATGCACTATGTTTTTATATACAATATTGAGAACTGAAGAGAGAGTTATACATTCTAGGCAAATATTATGTTCGTGAATTTCCATGCGTTAAAAGTAGTATACTTGTTTAAACACTTTTTCAAACTATCACGGTTTACTATATAAATATTATTATTACTAACGGGATTTGTACCGTGGTTATTTTTTATTTTTGAGCTCCCGATATTTCGTCATTCCCGTTTCGTCTGCTCTTGATTTTTGTCATTCGCTCGTTTCTCCAGTCACCCCGCGATCATGATGCATGAAATTGCGTCGAAATATCGGGAGCTCAAAAATAAAAATACCATGGTACAAATCCCGTAAGTAAATAATAATAAGTATACTTGTTTGTTGCAGAGTGAAGCATAGATTAAATTTTAGGCTCACAATTTGCATATTTTGTGACTTTATTTCGAAAACAAATAGAAGAAAAAATAGCCTGATCAAAGTATTATATGCTCAAGTCAAACTTACAATAATCAGGCTAGCTCAGCATAATCGTCAGGCTATTTAACTTCCGATGGCAAATAAAATGTTATAATATGATTAAATATTTTATTTGCCTGTGTGTGTGTTTTGTGTCTATTTCTATCTTGTACTTATATATCCTTTTGATGGACAAGCAAGCGTCAATGCTATTAATGATCTTTTACCAAGGATTTAGTTAAACCCGTGCTTCGTGCAGCTCTGGATCTAGGTGAATATAATAATTAGATTTTTTGGATTTTAGGCTCTGCAATACATTTGGTTAGTAATCGGGTCTTTATATATTTGATTGATTATACTAAATTGTGAACGTACTAGTCAGTCGTATCATTTTATTGGTCCTTAGACGTCCATATTAGGTATATAGCCCTACGTTCTACAAAAAAAACTAATATATATAATATACACCTTTATACCAATATACAAAATATTATGTGTCTGTATACATATACCGATATCAAGTAACCTGCTTGAAAAAAAATCGTAACATTATAATTACTACGATTTTATATCTTATGACCATTGGCCATGTCGCCTATTTTACCTAAGGTATTTAGTGTCTTAAATTAAGAGGTTGCCTTAAGGAAGTTATTCTAAATTGCTTCAAGTAACTGAGACCCAAGACTTCTTTCTGTTTGCAATAACACATCCGATTAGATTAGTTTGTAAAAGCTATATATAGCGTATACACGGTGTTTCTATAACTCTATCATTTACATTTATCAGTCAATCTATACAAGAAGACCGATTGGTAGGTGAATTTGCTTCAATTATTCATTGAGCTGTCGTCTAACCGTAAAGAACCACTCCTGTTCACATAATTTGAACCAAAAGATGAGATGCGACCATCATACGTCTGACATCCAATTCCTTCGTAACCATTTCGAGGGCCTTTTTTTCTTTGGTGTCCAGGATATTAACTAATCTGTATTCATGAGCCCTTGGCCTGTTATCTAGAACTTTCGATCTAGCCTTCATGGCCTGTAAAAACACAAAGTACTTATCCATTGTGGTAATGCCTGCGGTTTTAAGACCGGATCGTAAAATAAGACTGTTACATTATACTTTGATTGTGGAGTCTGCTTTTTGTAATTAGGTTTTATATGAGTCGTTTAAATAGTTGTTGTAATAATTTTTAATTTTAACTTATATGGTTTTAAATTGACAATAGAGTTTAGAGGAGCGTTGTTCTAGATTTTTTAGGTACTGTGGTTAGGTACTGTCTTTTTCTGACATTGAACTTATCAGTTGCCTTCTGGAGTTCAGGACTAAGACTGGTAGATGGCAATAAGTTCAACACCATATTTATGACCAAAACTTCTTTTTAGACGCAACATAACTATATATATATATATGTCTCAATTGGTATGTTTTTATATTATGTAATACATTTTATAAAAATAATTACGTCTACCGTTAACTATACTGCCGTCGTACGAGAGAAGGGCACATCTATCATTTTGGTCAAACTGAGATAATTAGGGTTAAAGTTTTAACCATATTCTGCTTCATAGTGTGAAAACCTATTACTTTAAAGAAAATACAATACTGATGATATATGCGTGAAAGTTAGTACTATTATATTTAATACTTTTTAGTTTTTATATATAATTAATTATTAAATAAATTCATTTTTTTCCTTTCAACTTAAAAATAAAATGTTTAAAAAATACCACTTACTACAAAGAAAAGGCATAGTTAACCAAATATGACCTTTCTTTTTAATATTTCAAGCAAATTGGTCATGAGTCTAGAAGAAAGGGCACATTGTGTATTGACTTAATGTTTTCATGTTTTCTTTATAATGTAAATTGACTTAATGTTTTCTATAAAATAAAGACATGTGAGAAAAGTTTAATAAACTATAAAACATATTTATTATCATGCCATTTTTGGTTAGCTTATCCAAATAACTGAAACAAAACAAATATACTTCTAGGACACCAACATTTAAACAAAAAAAAGAGTTCTTTATATTCAATAGTTATTTATAAAGTATCAGGGATAAGCATATACCTACGATTTTGGTTAACAAATAGAACTTATGAATTAAAAACAAAACGTGCTAATACTTAAACTCAGTTACACTTTTTGGTTAGTTAGACACCTAAGGAAAGTAAGAATTAAATATTTTTACTAATAGGTGGGACCCCTAACTTAAAAATCTATAAAAAATATTTACTCTACTAATCACAATATGAAAAATAAATCAAAATATTCTTAATTCTTATTAGAAGAGCATACATTTTGGTTTTGAACCTTTATTAATTTACTCTATTAGACCTAATTCTAATTATTTATTGTTCATTTACCGGAAATAGCTTACACCCGTAATTATTAAAGGCACTCGTAGTTTAATATTAAAAAAATACTATTATTAATATTATAAAAATTAAATGTAACTATAACAAACATAACATGGCACTTGGTTGAATTATCACAATGCAATATATTGATAAAAGCTATAAAAAAGTTTAAAGAAAATTAATTAATCAGTTTTACTTAAAATATTATTTTAATAAATATCTTTAATTTCAGTATTCATAAATTTGTGTGAGATCAGCTGAACAGTCGTTAACAGGTAGGGTTTCCTAATGTTTTGTCACCGCATTAGACAAAATATTACCATTTTAAATTAATCCATGCGATAATCCTCTGAGAATTTTGCTGAACATTTTTTTTTTACAAATGTTCTCTTGACTCATTCGGAGCCAGAATCATCCAATTAAATATTGAAATCATGTTTTTTTTTTTATTACTTGTAGGTTAGCCTTTGACCACTATCTCACCTGATGGTAGGTGATGATGTGGTCGAAGATGTTGTTCAGACTAACCTAGAAGTACTGGCTCTCAAGGACAGCTGCCGGAACACACCGTTAAGTGCTTGGCGACAGATTTTCTACTTGAGGGTGGTAGCTAGCCAGGCGGGCATTCGCAAAATGCCCTACCACCACGCTATAACGACTGCCATCCTAAGACAACAACCGGGACCGACGGCTTAACGTGCCCTCCGAAGCACGGAAACGCTCAGTAGTAATGTCACTAGCGATCACCCATCCAACTCATGACCGTGGGCGACGTTGCTTAACTTTGCTGATTGGTTGAGAACAGCTAAGTGAACTTCGCTACGAGCGCTTCAAAAGCGCTTTTTTCATAGTTTTCATTATGACCCCAAATATTTAAGTTTTGAACCGATGATGTTTGGTGGCACATAATCTTTATCGACTACTGAATCGTCATAATTTGTGGCGTTTTTAAGACCACGGAATCTGTTCGTCAATATCAGATCTAGGCTTTAGATTTTGTAAAGCGGCGCTTGCTGATCCTTTACCACGTGACTGCATTTTTAAAATTATCTGAAATAAGGGAAAAACAAGTGAAATGAATGATACTATATGTTTATTATCACACTTGAACCCTTTTTAGTGTCCTACTGCTGGGCACGGGTCTTCACTTGGCCAGTGTGTGTGGATTAAGGCCTAAACTCTCTCAACTCTTAAGATAGTTGAGAGAGTTTAGGCCTTAATCCACACACACTGGCCAAGTGAGGGTGGGTGGATGTCACAAGTCCACTAATGATTAGATCTTAGACATGCCGGTTTCCTCATGATGTTTTCCTTGACCGATAATAAGCAGCGGTGATGAAACAATTCACACAAAGATGCGTGGGCAGGACCGGGAATCAAACCCGCGACCTTATATTTCAAAGGCGAGGCTGATACCACTGCGCCACCGCTGCTTTCATGTTTATCATATTCCTACTTAATTCATTAATTATTAAGACATGTCACGTTAGGTGTTAAGCTAAGGCATAACATAATGTACGATCTAACCTACAAAGTTATGTACCTTCATACTTAAATTAGAAACAACATGTAAATATGGATAAAACGTAAATAAACTTACCTAACGCGGGCTGCAGCTGACAAGTGTGGAGTCACTTTGACGTCGCAGGCACAACTGGCGCGTTTTAATCGAACCCTGTCCTCTTTTTCTCACCCCTAATCGTAAATAATTTAAATAAAAGGCACAACTGGTTATTTGTGTCTTTTATACGTAATTTAATTGAGAGATGCATGGATAATTAATTAAGTAGACATGGCACATCTGGAATTTAGGCCTTTTCTTTATTTTATGTTGTAAGTGTGCCTTTTCTTAGTAGTTTTTAGTAAAAATCTGTATGAAGTAATAGTCACATCTACGTATTTGTGCCTTTTCAATATAATGGTAAATAAATGTGCCTTTTCATCATATAAAACATGAATATTAGTCTTATTTGTGCCTTTTAAGCCTACTGTATCTCCGAATTCCTTGAAGATAAAATTCTAAAAAAAATTGAGCAGATGTGCCTTTTTTTTCTGATTCTAAATATGTATATAACTCAATTTTTAAAAAAATGTTAGTTGTGCCCTATTTTCTTACGACGGCAGTATATGATTCGTCTTTTTATTGTGACAAGGGAAGGATATTAGCCATTTTCATTCAACAACTTTTACAATGTCGTCGGTTTACTTAGAGGTACACCATCTTTCGTTTGGCGACTTGTGCTAAAGAACATTTCTTGTACATAATTTATGAATTCATCAAGCCATGTGGTCTGCCCATTGCCACTGCAAGTTTTTAAACCATGTCGGTGACTTTGTTCTTCTGTGATTTTTTTCGTTTTCATTAATCGTGCAGAAGAGATCCACGCATAACTTTCTCAGTCGCTATCAGTTTAGTGATATAATTCATTATTAGTCGTAATAGTGAATACAATACCGTTTCTTATGTTGTTGTCCCTCAAAACAGAGAATGAGTTTAGACTTGGAATTCAAATAATCATCACCACATTTGATTTCTGTCGATACCTGAAAGTTCTTTGAGAGAATATGTTTTATGAGTTGAGAGTCAGCTCTCATTCCGTGAGCGTGTTTAACATTTCCTGATAAAAAACTTGTTACTAAAATGCTAGCCTAACATATGCCTTAATAAGCACAGCACAATCAGATAAAATAATAGAACAACTCTACGCTTCATTCTGAGGGATATTCATCAAAACAAGAAAGCTAGTAACGGCCTTATACATTTATTTTCCTGTTTCCTGTCCAATCATTTGCTCTGTTTAACACCGCTCTTAAATCTGTATTTAAGGAAACAGATACGAGGGTTTTATTTACCCACATTTTATGCTCCATTATTTTTGGGAATGGTCCTATATAGTAAACATACCATGGGTCAAAGTCGCAACTCGGAAAGTATTTTCTGATTGTGTCGCAATCGAATAAATGGCCTCCCATAACGCCTGTGAGGGATTATTTACGGCCTACTCCATCTTTTATATGTGTTTTCCGAATTGAAATAAAGCATTAGATAGCAGCTGGTAAATACGTGGAATATCTTGTTTTGATTTTGTTAGGTAGTGTTAAATGTTCATAATAATATGTTGATTTAAGCAAATTTTACGTGAAAACCCAGACAAGTACGAGGCCAAATTCAGTCATTCATTGTTCTAATTGCCCGTAATGGAACGACACAAACAATGTTTACTAGCACAGTTTTTGTTTTTGTACCTTTTATATACCCACTGTAGGTAAAAAACGCCGATTTTTATGGTACTTTTTGATACAAGTTGCAAATTTATTATTCGTCTAGTTTTGAGCTATATCTTAGTAGAGATTGCTAAGCCTTTCTTAACCGATCGGCTAAGTTAAGCAACCTCCACCGCGGTAATAACTTGAATGGGGTGGCCGCTATTGACATTACTACTGAGCGCTTCCGTGTTTCGGGCGGCACGTTAAGCCTTCGGTCCTGGTTGATATCTTTGGATTACAGTTGTTACAGCATGCTTGTAGGGCATTTTACGAATGCTCTCCTAGCTAGCTATCACCCTAGAGTAGGAAATATGTCGCCAAGCACCTAACAGTATGCTTCGGCAGCTGTCCTTGAGAGCCAGTAATTTTAGGTTAAGTTGAACAACGTTTTCGATTTCATCATCACTTACGATCAGGTGAGATAGTGGTCAAAGGCTTGACATACAGCTAAAAATAAGTTTAAAAAACCTGTTTTTTTTCTCCATATCATAAATACCATAATAAATCAAGAAATAGCCTTCATATAAAAACATAAAACAAAATATCGTTAAAATGGTCGTAGTTTATATTGTTCCATACGACTTCTTCATTATTCCTTATTTAGCAGGTCACCAATAAAAATAAAAGAGACAGAAGCAATACGTATTCTGTAGTTTATTGTTACTAACGAACCCAGCTGTGTTATCTCGATGCATTATGTATTTATTCTGATAGACATTATATTTATTTGAGATTCTGTAACTATCATTATTACACACACGACATAGCTCTCGTATATTTTCGCAAAAATACGAAACAATTGAATTAGCCCTGTCTGCTATCTCCGCTTTTGTAGGAGGGTGAGAAAGTAGGCAAAAAAAACTGTTTCATTATGCTCTGAAAATGAGATATTCATCTTTATGTGGACTCTGTATTCAGTTAGCGAACGTCAAGTCTAGTGCTAACTTTGTGTTAATAACTTTTAATGGAAACTATGACTGTGTACAAAACAATTGTTATATAAAATAAATTGTTGTTTATACATTAATGCAGAGAAATTTTTTAGGCTAAGACATTAAATTGCGGAAGCTTTTAGTCATCATCCGAAAGATTTTGCGTGAAGTCAACAGTTATTGTTCTTATAACATTGAAATAAGTCTACATTTTATCGCTTCTGCAGGCAATAAAAAACATGTTTTTTTTATGAACCGTGCATTAAGAGTAGAGTGCACGCAGCGCTTTCCATACATACGTAGTTCCATTTCGTCATATTTTAAATACCAAGTTATCAAGCTCTGTGAAATTTTGTATGCATACTGCTGAGCCCAATATCTATGTTTCTGGTTTGCCAGTTTTTCGATTTATTATTAGTTATAGCCGTAAATGTCACAATAAAATTTCCCAAGCTATTTTTTTTTTTCTTTTTTTTTTATGCATGATAAGTTAGCCTTTGACCACTATCTCACCTGATGGTAAGTGATGATGTAGTCGAAGATGTTGTTCAGGCTAACCTAGAAGTACTGGCTCTCAAGGACAGCTGCCGGAACACACCGTTAGGTGCTTGGCGACAGATTTTCTACTTGAGGGTGGTAGCTAGCCAGGCGGGCATTCGCAAAATGCCCTACCACCATTCTATAACGACTGCCATCCTAAGACAACAACCGGGACCGACGTCTTAACGTGCCCTCCGAAGCACGGAAACGCTCAGTAGTAATGTCACTAGCGGTCACCCATCCAACTCATGACCGCGGGCGACGTTGCTTAACTTTGCTGATCGGTTGAGAACAGCCAAGTAAACTTCGCTACGAGCGCTTCAAAAACCTCATCGAAACCTAATCGAACTTTCGAATTATTTTTGAAAATACTTAATTTTACGGATATCTGGTAAACCAGAAGCATAGATATTTGGCTCAAGGATATACATGCAAGGTTTCAACGAGTTTGAATACCTAGTATTTAAAATGTGACGAAACTACGTTTGCATATAGAAAGCACTCCGTGAGTTCTACTCTTAAGGTGGTGATGCAGATCAATAAGTAGCTTCTACTAGAAAATAAAACAAAATTTTAAGACCATGGGCATTACATATAATGACAACATTTGAAATTCATTCATAAATGGACTACATCGGCTCCGCGTGATACGTGATACAAAATTCATTCTCAATGTGCGCTGATCGAGCTGGCTACGATCTTTTGTTTGTCCAAAAAGCTCAAGAATTAGAGAAAATGATAATCGATACTAATATAAGAGGAAAGATTCATATTTTAGTCTCAAGACAAATTTTCGCTGAGTTTGAACCCTTGGTATTTAAAATATGACGAAACTACCTTTGTATGGAAAGCGCTCTGAGCACTTTATTATGCATTACATCAAACAACTTGTACTTATGGCGATTATTTGATTTACGAATTAGTAAACATGCTTTGTGAACATAAAGCTGTTAATTAAAAATAACCGGATTAGTAAACATGCTTTATGGAATAACATTATTACAAATTGTAATTTTAATTGAATTTTAATTTTTACTAATTGTGGTGTATAAGATGATTAAGTATTATGATCGTGTGCGTAGCACAATGTTGTATGTGTGTGTGAGATACAGCTGATTGCCGCGGGCGACGGTCGGCAGCACATAATAACCTATACTCCAGGTCGGCAGTCCAGGATATACAGTGATACTATACGCGTGTTTTTTTCTTGCGATGAAAAGGAAAATGAGAAACATATTTATTTACAGCATTAAATAGAAAAGTTACAAAAACAATTATTGCCTTATAAAATGATATATTTCATATATATAACCATTTAGAAAACCAAAAGCTATTTTCATCAATATAAAAAGTTCATCAACCCAATAACACTCATTATTCTACTCATGAATTCGACACTAAGACCTCCAACGTAAGCACGACACCCACGCTTTTGCACAAACGAGGTAGTCAACAATAAAACCCTTGTTATACGATCTAAACTTCCTTCTGAATTCAACGTGTTTTGTATATTTCAAACAAGTTTACTTGAATCTGAAAGCAGCACGTGTGCAGATTCAATGCAAAACGTAGAGCATTTCACTGAACTATAAAATGTGTAACACTCGAAACCGCATTTTGAGAGAATGGCAAATGCTCAAGAGATTTCTTGAAGCGCTTGCAGGAATCAACTCAGTCAATAATTGGATGGTTTCTTTTATAACAGTGCTCTCGCTAGCATTTACTACTGGGGGCTTCCGTGGGTTTCGGGGGTTACTATAAGTCGTGGGGGGTAGGACTTCATTTTAACACCAATCGATTAAGTGGAACTGGCAGAATATGTTTTTTTTTAATATGACCTACCACACAAAATTTGAAAACAGGTCCTGACATTAACGCCATAAGCGATTGGGGAAGAGACGGCGAAAAATCGCTGTCAGAACTCAGGATTTACATAAATTTAAAATTGAAATATTAAAAGATTTACTTAGACCAACTTTAATTAAAATTAACTTTAATCCATCGATACTTATGATCTTAATAATTTTAAATTTATCATTGAATTGTTGTATCTGGTGCTTTGCTAGCCACCACCGCGGCACGCTTCGCTCGCTCGCTCGAGCGTTGTTGTGGTCACCAGTAACCTGACGCTCTTTCTCGCTTCGCTTGTCGTTGCACCTATATAAATTTGCCCTAAACTAGGCATTAAGATTTAGACTAAACAAAAAAAATACTTTAAGAGGATAATATGCGTATCTAATTAACAAAAATTTGTAGCAATAAATTAAAACATGAATCAGTAAATTTAGATAACTCAGAAATTTAGTATTAAATTCGATGGCACGTAAAATAAAACCGAGCCACAATCGGGTCTAAAATAGCGTCACTTACGTTTCGTTTCAAAAATTTACACACCGTTCAACTTATATTTTACACTGTAATTAAAAGAAGCACAACTTATAACTCACTCAATAGACTTTTGTCGTTCAAAACTTTTAACTTTCACAGCATACGTTATTTTTAAAAGATATTAGTAGGCAAGACTGAAGGTTATATACTACTAATCAGAGCATTCTTAAGGAGGTTTGAAGTCAGGTTTGGTCCCATGATCTTTATAAACAATATCTATTCTTTGTACGATTGGGTCCTATCACAAAATGAGTTTATGTTGCCAATATATATACTATAGCAACATACTGCCGTAATGCAAAGCCTAACCTTTCTATCTTCTGTTCTAGTCGTTATTTGTGTTGATATAAAAAAACACGTACCAACTGGTAGTGGACCAGTGTTTTTTTTTATATCAAGGGAGCATTTTAATATGTATATATAACACATTTATATGTTATTATTATAATACCCAGTATTAATTCTAGCCCGGCACGGCGGGCTAGAATTGAACCGCCCCCCCCCCCCCCCCCTGCATGTTCCTGTAAGAGATGACTAAGGATTAATACCAGAAGGTAGGCAGCGCCTTTACAAGAACTGCAATCGTACACTGCGATGCCCAGATGCCCGCCAAGCGGTAGGTATTTTGGCAAACCCCCCTTTAATGGGCGAGGCTGTGTTCATAGTGGACGATCCTGCTGATACTGTACATTTTTCACTAGAGTTTTTCCCTTCTTTACATTAAAATATACTAATTCACTACTAGTTATATATAAAAATCATTTTTTTCTCACAGACGACAGTCAATTGATGCGGCGCTGAAGCGGCAGTGAAGATTGGAGTCTCCAGGGATACTTCGCACCAGTACAGCCCTGATGCGGACGGCTCCAAGTTGTCGATAGTTATGGAGTTCTCTGTCACTAGGGACATCTGGAACAAGATGTGCTTATTAGGTATTCAGCAAGAAGCAAATTGATATATCGTATAGCTGCGTAAGTAAACACTTGATAAATTAGGAATGGTATATTAAAAGTCGAGTAGAGCTTAGAAATATTGATTGTTGTTAAATGAACGATAGGTCCCGTATTTTGAAAGCATATTCATTGCGAAATCTGCACGTTAAAATTTTTAACGGAAAAATACACGAACCTAATCAAATTATTAACTACCTAGTTCGTAGTAATTATGTATTCCAATGCCAACAAGCCATTTATTTGATAATGAAAACTGTACATTTCGGCACCTTAGCTTGAAATCTACGAATAAATATATTTATTCGTAGCTTGAAATACTGACAAACGTAAATGTAATAATGGTTATAAAATATTTTTTTTTGTTTAGGTACCATTTGATTATGTTATTTCTACAATTACACTACGCAAAACTGGAAACACTACATGATATGCATCAAACGCATTTTGGTGAGAGGCATTTTTAAAATTCCGCCTCAATACCTGAAATATCCCACACACACAAAAGTTTAAAGCGTTACTTACTGTTGTCTTACGCCAACACAACTACAGCCTAAAATGCTAAAACCCTATATAAAGTATCCAACCTATCAACCAAACAACTTTGTAAGCCTACAAAATACACATAACAAACCTACAAAGAACACTTTAAAACAGAAAAACCTGAACCTTTACCTCAAGTAGCAATAAACAAAATCTACACCTACAAAATAATAGAAGTGCAGATAAACGTAAGTACGGACGTGTTTTTCGTATGTAAATACGTGCCAGGAGTGTTGTTAAGAGCTCGGCCGAAATCTACGTTGGCCCTCGGTTTCGAGTGGTGAACACAAATTGGCTGACTACTGAGAACCTTGTTAATAGGATGCTCTAGAGGTTTATCATGTCTGTTGCAAAATCGTATGCGAAAAAATTTAACAGTTTAGATCCGATTTTAGATAATAAAGCGCACTTTGTTTTGGTAGAAAGTTAAGATGGATGTGAAACATATTATGGAAATAATAGTTATTATATCGCACGTAAATGACTAGTAACGTTTTGGTATTAAAATAGTACAGTACTTAACCTAATAATAAAATATTAAAGTATAACTTTAAATATGTCGAAAAGCGATCTTATCAATATTCTATAACAATATTGATGTAGAAGTGGTAATAGAGATATTTATGTTAATATAATAATACTAGAAGAAAAAAGCTGTTCTCTCTATAATTTTCACAAACTACATAGAATATAAATACCTTAATGGGAAAGATCAAAGTTAATTTTAAAATAGAAAACACCCCCCCCCCCCCCCCCTCTCCCCTCACCCCGTATTCCCAAGCTGTATACCGAATTTAATTTTCCCCGTTTCCCCGTGGGGTGCCGGGTTAAAATTGCCCCTCCCCATATCATCCCATGGGTGTCGTAAAAGGCGACTAAGGGAATAATTATACTGGAAGGTGGGCAGCAGCGCCTTCTAAAGAACTACTATCATGCACTGCGATTCCCAAGCCGTCATGTGTGAAGTAGTTAGTAAGACATTTACTAAATCTAATTGATTTCTAATTGATTGATACCATCTATAAGTGACAATCGGTTACGCGTGCCTTCGATAAAGTATATCGTCCGTTATGAGTGATTCGACGAACCATATCATGCTCATAAAAGTCGTATTTTGCAATCCAATCGTAGTTTGTAAGGTGGAAGGGCATTTTGCGATTGCCAGCCTGGCTAACTACCACTTTCAAGTAGAAAATCAATCGCCGAGCACCTAATGGTGTGTTCCGGCAGCAGTCCTTGAGATCCAGTGAAATACAGGCACATGAGACTTAACAACTATGTATCAAAGTGACGGACGCAGTGTAATTGAAATGCCTCTGTTCTAGGCAGGGGTTAATCCACTTAACATCAGGTGGGGCTCTAGCTTGTTCCGTAACAATAATATAAAAAAAAAGATAACGACTAATTCCGTTTAATTAAGAAAGAAATCGGAAATGGCGCCGCTAACCTATTACACTATTGCTGTCTAGAGTATAATAAAATACTATAAATATAGATATTTGAAATGTAATTATTAACAGGGCTATATCCGTTTCTTTATTTAACCTAGTTATGCCAAAATAGCAATCTTATTGTTAGCTAAGAATAATTTTGTCTCAGTCTTCAAATAACTAGAACCGAGATATTACTGTTTTATGGGCCTAAAAGTTGCCAAATCTGTATTTTCTACTAAATATAATGAGGTCCATATACTACCATTATTAAAATCGGCCAAGTGCGAGTGGGACTCGCGCACTAAGGGTTCCGTCACTAAATATTCTGTGAATAATTAAAGCGTCTACCTGTCACCGTTATTTGTATCGAGCCAGAAACGGTAAAAAATCAAGTTTGTTGTATGGGAGCACCCTTTAAATATTTATTGTTAGTATTTGTTGTTACAGCAGCAATAGAAATACATCATCTATGAAAATTTCAACTGGTTAGCTATCACCGTTCTTGAGATACAGCCTGGTGACAGATGAACGGACGGACGGACAGCGAAGTCTCAATAATAGGGTCCCGTTTTTACCCTTTGGGTACGGAACGAATAATTAATGACCGTGATTAATTTTTATTCAAATGAACTTAACTAAGTTTGCTACAATACGATTAAAAAAAATATTTTTAGACCATAGGTATAGAGCCCGCAATATAGCGATAAATACTTTGTAATTGGCGCATATAGCAAACTGTCTTGATAACTTTTTTAATCCCGTAATTTGTGTATTTAGTTTACGTTCTAAATGTTTAGAAATACTTTGTATGATTAATGAACGCAATTGCTACTTCGGCGTGCGTGCTAAAATGAATCTCATGTCAACGGTAGTTTGTTTGATCTTCGTTCTCGCTGACAGTGAACTGTTAATTTCACAGCTATTAAGTCTTTAAATAAATTCAGCAGCATTAGCTAGTTGATCGATAACATGTTTTTATTTTTTATTGTGACGAAACAAACTCGAGGCCCACCTGATGTTAAGCAGACTAACCTCTGCCTATAACAGATGCATTTCGTCACAAGTCATGAATCGCACTGCGCCCATCACCTTGAGACATAGTTATTAAGTCTCATGTGCCTGTAATTTCTCTGGCTCTCAAGGACTGCTGCCGGAACACACCGTTAAGTGCTTGGTGACAGATTTTCTACTTGAGAGTGGTCGCTAACCAGGCGGCCATTCGCCCTTCCACCATGCGGTGAAGCTCAAGCCCGCGGCGGGATTCGAACCGTAGACCTGCTGCGCGGCAGTCCATAGCCAATGCCACTGAGCCATCACTGCTTAAATAAAAGTTTAATTCTAAACGCTAGGTAATGCTACAAAAATGTAGACTTACATTTAGCCGGCCTCCATGAAACGTATAGTTGGTATACGGAGGCGTCCTTTCCCTCACATATTGTAGAAGTTTTGTTTCACTGCGCAGGAATTCCACCTTGTAGAGTAGCTGCGGGGGCACCTGGTGCAGGCAGCGAAGCGTAGCAGAGCCCCCACGTGCCACCCAGCTTGGCGCAGAGATGCGAACGTCTACGTCTGTCGCTTGCGCGTTTCCTGTTGAAATATTATGTGTTAAATATTGTTATCATTATGAAAGATGATGAAAATATCTACCGGTATTTTTTGCTAACACTGTTTTTTTTTACTTTGTGATGGATAGTCGTAGCGGAGAGCGTAGCTAAAGTTTGCATCTATTTTAAGTAGGTCTACACTCGTGATAATGATTGTGTTAATCTGGTTCTTTTAATAATATATTATAAATGAACGTTATTTGTTAACAATGTAAGCTCGCGTGGGATAGAGTACTGAGAAAGTATTACGTAATAAAAAGACAGTAAGTAAAATGTAAAACTTGGTAGTGCGTGTTTGAAAACAAAAAGACAGACTTTTAAAGAAATCTAGAGAATTTTCTTCCATTATAATCCTTGTTTACAAAGAATAAAATTGATTGATTGAAAAAGAAAAAAAAAATCACTCCGTGTGTGAATTTTAATTCGTCGGCCTTGTACGTAATAGCAAAAAACTTTACAAATCTTATAAAGTTTTTTGCTCATGATCTTATAGACCTGTATATTAATGCTGATACACTGAGAAAACCGACTTAAAGGCTTAAATCAAATTTGACCTTTTACCGTTGAATTGTAACTACGTAAGATGAATTCACAACTCTTAAGATGATTTTCACCAATCAATAAAAATGTACCATGTTTTATAATAAACACAACCGTCAAAAACGCCTTCCGTAAAGTATTTTCAGAATTGCAACTTGTTATACGATAATAATTGCAGTATTGACCATAAAATATACCTTACTTTTACGGCGGTTTATATACGGTGATTGTCACTATAACGTACGACTTAATCAGCCTTATCAAAAGTCAATATTTAAGTAAGACCACAAAATACACCTTAAATGAAGACGAAAAGAAACATTCGCCTTAACTGACCTCATTTAACGCCTTCTAGTTGGAAGGCGTTTTTGTACGTATATACGTTTGGTCGGTTTTTCGCCTTATACTATATAAATTGGCCGTCATTAGGGCGCTTTTGACTTTAGATTTTTCTCAGTGTAGGTTCGGATAATGTAGCATTACTGGCTCTCTAGGACAGCTGTCAGAACACACCGTTAGATGCTTGGCGACTGCTTTTCATTTTGAGGCCACCTTCAAAATGAACAGCTGTCGCCACTTGCTAGCTAAATTTTATTTCTTTTTATTCTACATTACAGTACATAAATATGTTTTATTCCGTTTTTAAATGCTGATTTTATAAGAATAAATTTGAAAATTTTTCTCAATATATTTAAATATTGGGTAGTTCTGTTTCACTCAAATCAAATCAAATCAAATCAAATCAATCATTTATTTACAAGAATACATAGTCATAAAAAGATCTTAAACACTATGGCGATTCGTTCTTGTATTCTGCCTGCATGCAGGCGTGCAAATATTAAAAAGTATTTTTGTCACTTAGGTCTATAAACTCTATTAAACTATAAAAACATTTACATAATAGCCAGCTCGAACGAAGTCTCTACGTCCTATGCCCTCAGTCTAACATTTTTCAAAACCACTTCACCATTTGAACCACTAGGTAAGCTCCACTACGAACGCTTATTTACCTTCTAGTCTAAACTATCGTTTGTGTATTAATTTTTCGATTTAATCTAAATAGCTGCTGCTATCAAAGGGTATTAAGTGGTTCTATTTAAAAAAAAACCCCTGATAATTCTTCACACTATCAGGAAAATATAAATTCAAAATGTAAGTTTGTTAATGTAGGTTCATAAGATCATCCTTTGATTTTGAGCTTACGGAGTTTCTTTAAATTCAGAACGCTTTTAAGTTTAAATAGTTGCTGACTCCAAGAATCTTCTACCATCTTTATTTTACTATCACAGATAGGTGTAAGTGCTGTTCAGTGAGTTGCAATGAGTATGTAAACAGCTCGAGATCCTTGAGACACGTCTCCGCCATACGTTAGATAGGTAAGATGCTGCTGACTGTGCGGACAGTATAAAGTTAATCAGTACATAAGGTTGTCTCCAAATAGCAGTTTGTAAGAAAGGAATGCAAAGAATTAGAAAAGTTAAGCCAATTCTCTTCAATTTTCTTATCTTAGTCTGTTTCTTCAGGGCATTTTATTGCTTAAGTTTCTCACTGCTATCTTCTAAAGGAAAGAAATATTTAATATAATTATGGCGGCAACGGCATATATGTCTAAAATTATTTTAAAATTAAAGGTTAATAAGCCCTAACATTTTTTAACAAATAAGCGTTTAAGTAATAAGCGTTTAAGCAAATAAGCGTACAAGACTTTTTTTTCTTTAAGCTAAACTCGTAGTTAATATCTTTTGTCTTGTTGTAATTTGAATGGCTTAATCAAACGAACAAGATAAAATCGACTACAATAATTGATTTATTTCGATGATTATATTATGACTCTTTAAGTCAAAAATACTTCCATGACTATAAAATGTCATATGCCTTTGTTTCTAAGGGGCTATAAGGTGATCATAAAATGAGGTGAATTTTCTCACGAAGCTCTAAAATGTACACTTTTTTATTTTAAATTATTTATTGTTGAATATTTTTAAATAAATTTAATGCAACTATACAAATAAATACATTTATAAGCGCAGACGAAAGATCTGGCCTGGTTTGTTGTGTGTTTTATTAACATTATCTAGCTGTTAATAAAATTTGTGTTATTTTAAATTTTAAAGTTATGTAACTGTTACTAAGGTATAGTGCTTCCAGTAAACAGACGTTGCATTCTCCTTACGAATAAAACTCGAACCTAAATCTACAATGAAATGGGATCTCCTACGCTTGAATTAAAACGGGAAGTGCCTGAGAAAACTGGGTATTAGGCAAGGGAAAGGGTTACCTGCCTAGTTTTAGTTTGTTATTTAGTGAAAATAAACGCGTTCGCTGACTTTGAAAAGGGTGTGTTCAACTAATGGGTTCAACTAAGGTAAATTTGTAACAATAATTGACTTATGTCTGTTTGGAAATTATCTTTTTCTACTTCTGACGGTTTTCTTAATTGCCTTGTACCTACATAAGAAATAAAAATACCGGCCAAGTGCGATTCGGACTCGCGCACGGAAGGTTCCGTACAAATCTGGCTGTATATAAGTAAAAGTATTTTGTGGTATTTTTATTGTTTAATGAAATTTTTTATTATATGATGTAACTGAAATATATGCTTTTTGAAATTTTACTTTATCTGTGCTATAAGACTTTGCTTCATACAAAATATCAAGATTCTGAGTTCACGGGAAGACAGCCGTTGGTATACTGTTCCTTGGCTACAGCTTTGATTCTCTAGGGAGCTAGTCAGGCGAAGACGAAAATTAAATTATTAATTTTTCACCGAATCATCATCGTAGATTGCGTGAAATAAAAAGTAATTAGCTGTAGAATATGTTCAACTTCTACTTTGCTTCTGTCAAAAACGGAACGTTATCGGGTTAGGTTTTAAGCTTACCACCTTAGACACGTTGTCGCTGTCCTTCAGCTAAGAATATAATCAAAATTAGTAAATAAGTTTAAAAATTCGTTAAAAATAACTAATATTTATATATATTGTTGCTGACTGTACCTTTTAGCATTAAACTTTCCATTGCTATGACCAAATTGCCTTAATTTTAAGTATCTATTAAATAAAGACATTTAATAAATTTAGTCTTGTCACAAATTGTAACTGTTTATGTTTAATTATTAAATAAAAGTACAGTTGGCTGTTTTTGCTTATGATCATATATAATAAATAATAAACAAAAATTCCCTTCCTACGAAAATACCGAACATCAAAAAGTATTAATAAACTATAAGCTTTATAAAGCAGTGATGGCTCAGTGGCATTGGCTATGGACTGCCGCACAGCAGGTCCATGGTATGAATCCCGCCGCGGGCTTGAGCTTCACCGCATCGTGTAAGTGCATGTTGCGAATGCACGCCTGGCTAGCGAAGTAGAAAATCTGTCGCCAAGCACCTAGCTGTGTGTTCCCGCAGTAGTTCTTGAGAGCCAGTGAAGATACAGGCACTTGAGACCTAACAACTATGTCTCAAAGGTGACGGGCGCAGTCCAATTCGTGACTTGTGACGAAATGCATCTGTTATAGGTATAGAGGTTAGTCCGCTTCGCGTCTTGTGGGCCTCGAGCTTGTTCCGTCACAATAACAGAAAAAAATCTTCTAGCTCCATTGGGTTTTTTATAAAGAATGTAGGTATGTATTCTCGTTAAGACTGTAGTTGATTGAATGAAATGTTGGTTTTATTACGTTATCTTTTGACTAGACGTACAACAAATTTCCTGGTATCACAAAAGCTTTTCTATAAAAGTGTTTTACTTGCTAGTGAAAGAGGAAGAAGGCAAGTCGTAATGAGCACAATTTACGCTTCCTTTTAAATTTGCTCGTTCTGTTGAAGTTTGTTTGCTCCTCTCTCCTTTCGACGAATAGGACCATCCTTTGTGCACTGTAATGAATTATTTTTTGCTCCATTAGAATGTTGGATACATTCTATTTTTATATGGCTTTAAAAAACGCTTAACGAAAATAAATAACTTGTAGTTTGGTTTTTTCCTTTTTAAATTAATTTGTACTTGTTTCACTTTCGTTTACAATACCGTTCTCGGCTTAAAAAATAAAGACTGCATTAGTAGCTCTATGGATATTGTAAACATTTTCTAAGAAATAAATAAAGTGCTGTGATGACCACTGCTGTGCTGTCACGCATGACGTGACCAGCATGCGATCATGATGCGTCGATGTGAGTGGTTTTGGTTTATATGTTATTAATCGATGAACTTATGATGAACTTATTTATCGATAAACAATAGTATTAGAAGGAATTGAATCTTTATCATACCACCACATTGACTTTCTCTCCTAGCCTACAACGCCTAGTTTTGGCACTACAGATACCACAAATGAGGTTTATTTTTAGGGTTTGAACTGACGGAAACCTATTCTGGGCAACGTTTAATTGTTCTTTTATTCCATTTGTGGCGGTTAAAAGTTAAAAAGAGACTGTTTATAATGTATTTAATATGAAATTACACTCTGAATTCAGGTAATAAGTTTTGTAAGCGATATTTATTACAGATACAAGATCAAGCTCTTGCTTCTGAACGTTACATACGTTCAGAAGCAAGAGCATAAATAATGATTTATCTATTTTCGCAAGCGTGGGCTTCGCTCAAATGAAACACATGACTTGAGCTCAGACGTGGGCGTACACAAACCTACACCCACCAGTGAGAAAAGTCAAAGGTGATAGATAGTAAAGTACGCCAGATTCAGTCCCCGCTCGATTTAAACGTAGGGATAAAAATTTGGGTTGTTCGTTATATTTGCAAAAGTATTAAAGGGTAGTTTTATCCGGATATGAATCATAATTTTTTTTATAAGTTTATAAATAAAGACGTCAGATTCTTTGTCGAAGAAAAAGTCTTTGTCGCGTGTCTGTATTATTGTATAAAATGATGTTTTTACTATGTATCTTATGTACATCTGATAGCTTATATATCACATTGTTTCTTTATTTTATTAAATATACCGTAATGATATATGACAGATCAGATTTTTTAAATTATATGAAAGCTATAGCAATTCTCCAAACTAGTTTTTCTTTTTTATGGGGTCGTGACGGAACGAACACTAGGCCCACCTGAAGATGCATATTAACCTCTGCCTATAGCAGCATTTCGTCACAAGTGACAAATTGCACTGCACCATTCACCCTGTGACATACATTGTCTATAAGTCACATGTGCCTGTAATTTTACTGGCTCTCAAGGACTGCTGTCGGAACACACTGATAGTTGCTTGGCAACAGATTTTCTACTTGAAGGTGGGAGATGGCCAGGCGAGTATTCGCATAATGCTCTTCCACCATGCGGTGAAGCTCAAGTTGATGGTGGGGATTGAACCAGGGACCTGCGGCACGGCAGTCCATAGCTATTACCGCTCGGCCATCATTCAAAATTAATCAGTTTTCAAGAAGTATAATAATGTATATAGAAAATTATGTTTCATTTTGGTCATTGTAATTTTGAAACCAACGGCGGCACCGCGGCTCCTTCGGCGGAGCAGCGCAAGTATGCTAACATTGGTATGGGTTACATAGTTGAGCCGTTTGGTGTATAGACATTGGGTTCGTGGGGACCGGGAGCTCATCGTATTTTCCAAAACTTATCAGAGCGCTTGGTCTATGCTACGCGTGATCAAAATGCTAGACCTCTATTTAGCTCAACGAATAAGCATTGCAATTCAACGGGGCAATGCTGTAACCATGCTGGGCATGGTTGACAACTGGTACTGATCTGGAGTATTTGGACTGCCTGTGAGTCTGCAATGACTTATAGGTTGTATAAATGCTTTTACTGTAGTAGCTGTAGTGTTGTATACAGTTCGTAGAATTTTGTAAATAAAGGCATAACGCCGGTAAAAAACAAATCTAATTAAGTCTACCAACTATTTGATCTTAGTATATACATTGTAGACTTCTCTCTCCCTTTTTGAATCCCTCACTTTTTAATACTACTTCAAACCTTGATCTGACGTTACGAATATTCAATCAAAATTTTAATTGAGAGCCAGTAGCCTTTTATGTAAGTATAATTGATAAACCCTTTCCATGAAATAGATAGAGAATTTTTCTGTCCAACATTATTTCTAACGGCAAAAAAATATAAAAGGATTTCATGAATACTCAATAAAATTCTAGAAAGTTTTATTAAACCAACGTTACATAATGTTATCAAAACAATTTGAAAATGTTGAGTGGGAAGAACTTTCCTGATATTTTTGGTTAAGCAAATACATAATTACCTCATAACGTGAAATTTATGTATTTTGATTGAACACAAGAGTTAACAAAAGGGTAATTGTGTTATCTTTACATAATACAATACGCATTTTATTCATTTCATAAAATACGAGCTCAAAGTTTAGACCCATCTGAAATCAGAAATCAGCAGTTTTTATTGAATAACTGTGTAGGTGTACCTACACAGTTATTCAATAAAAAACTGTAACTCATCTGGGATCATCCGGGACCGACGGCTTAACGTGCCCTCCGAAGCACGGAAGCGCTCAGTAGTAATGTCACAAGCGGTTACCCATCCAACTCATGACCGCGGGCGACGTTGCTTAACTTTGCTGATCGGTTAAGAACAGCTAAGTAAACTTCGCTACGAGCGCTTCAAAATCTAGGATACAATATTAAAAAAATATGTATTGATTACGTAACTGATGATATGTATTATTATTAATAATCTAGAATTGCACGATTTACAGTTGCACCGGGAGTAATCGTTTACATATTCTTTCGTATCATAAAACACTTTTGATATAAGCCATCATTTTAATTCAAAATGTGTGTATTCCGGCAGCTGTCCTTGTGAGCCAGTAATTCTAGGTTAGCCTGAACAACATCTTCGAACACATCATCACCTATCATCAGTTGAGATAGAGGTCAAAGGCTAAGGTCTTTCACATAAATAAAATCCATTTGGTGGTTTGAGCTGGAGTTTGTTTTCGCGCGCAAGCTGTGCTATCACTATCACTACATAGTATAAAACAAAGTCGCTTTCTCTGTCCCTATGTATGCTTAAATCTTTTAAACTACGCAACGGATTTCGATGCAGTTTTTTTTAATAGATAGAGTGATTCAAGAGGAAGGTTTATATGTATAATAACATCCATTTAATGGAGGAGAATATGTGATGTCGTAAATAGTTAAATTTTTTCCGCTTACATTGCAAATGCAGGCTGAACCCTACGAGATATATCAATATAATGAATGAGATTTCTTATCTTCTTAATCTTAAATTATTAAATAAATCAAAACTACTGGATCGATATTTATTATTTTTTTAGTGAATGACGTAGGCTATATAATTTATACCCGTGCGAAGCCGGAGCGGGCCGCTAGTTATGGATAAACGGCATGATTTTATCATTGTGATTGAGCGTTAATTAAAATTTTAACAAAAAAAACGACTTTATACATAAAATACGCATAATTAGGGAGGACTTAAATACTACTCGTGAGATTTCACTTAAATTTAAATGGGACCACATGACAAGCACAAGCATTGATTGTAAAGAAAACATCATAATCGGTACATTCCAGGGACCGTCCGGGAGGCCTGCGCCGGCATCAGCGAGCTGCTGGCCTTCCTGGCCGATGTTGGATGGCTGGATTAACGACAGCCTCCAAACTCCACGCAAAATAGGCCGCACAAGAGCGGCAAAATTGCGGAAAAGAGCCCGCACACCAAGTACCAAGTAAGTACCAAGTAATCGGTACATTACACTGTAACTGTAGAGAGTTGATAAAAAACGCAGTTGAATTGAGAACCTCCATTAAAATGAAGTCGGTTAAAAATACATGCGGGAGGTGGTAGAGATGTCAACTGATGTATGATAGTTGCACTGCACACATGTCATGACTGATATCATCTCTTCAGGAATATGACATTACAGTTTTCTACTGACCTGCACAGTCATCTGTCTTAAACCACATGGAACACGCTTTAAACATGTTGCAGAAAAACCATTGTACAAAGTGGGTTCCGAACCGTTATTGATACTCTTTTATTTTGAGCTAGACCGTGCTTTTCCAATCTGAGCTGCCATTGTGATGAGTTATACGAGTAGTTCAAGTTTATACCGAGCAACATTCATAGAAATTCGGAATTGGACTACTAGAGACAAGAACATATTTACAGTATGTTATGTATTAATGATGCCTATTTTATTTTTATTTAACCATCTTAGGGAAATTAACAGCTATCTAGGAATAACAAACATAACAAATAATATTCTGAAGGCTAATTAAAAAATTTCACTTAAAACAACTAGTTTTAAATAGGATCAAAGTTAATGAACGACTACTAAATAGATAATAAATATTACAAGTTTATGGAACATTACAAGTTTAAAACATCTGAACATATTATGTTTACAACAACGCAATGTTACTAATAATCACTAACAGCATTGTAATTTTTTCATTACGCTGCCAAAGCGAATAAAAATATATTATTTTGTGAGATTTCGATATCTGAGATATGTTTAATAAATAAATAAATTCTTAAGGTAGCTACTAAACTTTTTATCCACATTTTTCACAAGGACTTTGAAGCAGTGATAGCTCCGTGGCATTGGCTATGGACTGCCGCGCAGCAGGTTCATGTTTCGAATCCCGCCCAGAGCTTGAGCTTCATCGCATGGTGGAAGGGCATTTTGCGAATGCCCGCCTGGCTAGCGACCACCCTCAAGTAGAAAATCTGTCGCCAAGCACCTAACGGCGTATTCCGGCAGCAGTCCTTGAGAGCCAGTGAAATCACAGGCACATGAGACCTAACAACTGTACGTCTCAGTGTGACGGGCGCAGTGCAATTCGTCGTTGACGAAATGCGTCTGTTATAGGCAGAGATTAGTCCATTTAACATCAGGTGGAGCTCGGGCTTGTTCCGTCACAATAACATTAAAAAAAAATTACTTCGAAAAAGCGCAGGAACCGAATTCAATGGGCATAGTGACCGAAAGTGACAAGTAATGATAATATGGATAAAATAATAGCTCCTTTAGGCTTCAAATCTCATATATATACAGTTCTTTTATATACACATGCTCATACTTACACCCTTACACATAACAATAAAAAAACAAAACTGGAAAGGATATTGGTATCACCGACATACTTGCATACTTAGTATTAGTCTAAATTTTGCTAGAGTTTACTGTTCGCAGCATCATACTACTGTCTGTATACATATATATTTTATTATAATATAGGTAACCAAATTAACATGTTTCTTATCATGCCATGTTCACAAGGAAGAGACTGAACTTCACGACACAGGTTATCCTAGTGTGAGGTTCAGGGAACTATGCTATAATTTATTATATTCTTATACCTACAAACTGATAACTGTAACCATTAACTCATGTTTTGGAGACAAATAAAGATTATTATTATTATTATTATTATTCACTTTATTTATTTTCCAACATAATTTTAAATTTTTTACAACATTATTATAAAAATAAATATTATAAAAAACTTAAAACTAGGGTGCCGCTTGTAGCGGGGCAGAGCCCAAGCTACCAGTGGTTAGGGCTGCAGAGAGAGGAACCTCCGGACAATGCGTGTTGTGTCCAGTATCACTGCCTTCTGCATCAGACCCTTGATCCAACTTCATTATTATTATTATTATTATATGTTCAAAAATAATAGCTAGGCTTCGAATCTCATATAACAGTCTGGCAGAAGCAATCCCGGTGGGTCACACGACGCTACACTGAACATGTTGGGAGCAGATTCAATTAAGTAGATATTCCCCAGACGATGCTAATTGCACACGCTTATAGCATCCGAGATTACGTTAACACGACAAAATAATTTGATATGAGGAAATTTGTATGTAAGCTTTGTTTTGTTCTGTATCATTATGTAATACTAGGTTCTCCCTGCGGGTACGTTTACTGGATGTGTTGGAGGTTGATTATTAGTTTCCGTGGAATTTAGATAAATTTGAATATACTAGGTTAATATATTATGTTTCGAAGCGCTCATAGCGAAGTTTACTTAGCTGTTCTGAACCGATCAGCAAAGTTAAGCAACGTCGCCCGCGGTCATGAGTTGGATGGGTGACCGCTATTGATATTATTACTGAGCGTTTCCGGGCTTTGGAGTTGGAGGGCACGTTAAGCCGTCGATCCCGGTTGTCGTCTTAAGATGGCAGTCGTTATAGCATGGTGGTATGGCATTTTGCGAATGCCCGCCTGGCTAGCTACCACCCTCAAGTAGAAAATCTGTCGCCAAGCACCTAACGGTGTGTTCCGGCAGCTGTCCTTGAGAGCCAGTACTTCTAGGTTAGCCTGAACAACATCTTCGACCACATAAACTTACCTTCAGGTGAGATAGTCGTCAAAGGCTAACCTATCAAGCATAAAAAAAGTGTGTACATTTGTACTTAAATAAGTGTCACAAGTACAAAACATTGTCATTATGATATGAAAGGGCTTATGGAGCTGACAAGGCTAAATACCTTCACTTGAACAAGCAAAAACAAAGTTTGTAGCAGCATGGAAATTATAAACATAAATTTTCTTAATTTTCAAAATATGACTAAAATAATAATTTATGTCTTGGTTACGATTTTACAAAAATACCTTTAAAAATTGACGTATATAAACGAAACAGGTAAAAGGTTCATTGGTGTATCAAGAATTAACAATTTAATTTGATAGTTATTATGTGAGTTTTAACTATAACGCATTGTATTATCACCATCCCTCTCTTTCACTCTTACGAAGTTCGATAGTGATGGAGGTCGACTCAGAGCTAGAGCTAAAAGCTCCAACAAAATGTAGATATTTTTTAATGTCTCTATAATGTGATCCTCTCCAAATAGTCACAGAGTTATATTCAGTAGGGCCCATTCTCAACGGTACAACACTGCAGTTGTACCGGGGCATTTAGTTCCGATTCCACCATTGTCTCTCGGCAGCGAGACAAGCCGAAGTCCGAACCACAGTGGTGCCCTTGAGCTCGCTGTCACCCGTCCCGATAATAGCGGAGCGTTTTCGGCGCCCGCAGGAGACGGAGGTATAAGGCGCTTTTCTCCCTATACGCCCGTCTAGGTTACCGAAACGGGCAATAAGAGGGCCTTCCTCGCCCAAAAACCGGTGAAGTTTGAGGTCCGCTTAGCGGTAGTTAGCATCTATGTCCTCCATAAAAAATAACAATAACAATAATATGATATGTACCTATTAATAAATTGAATTTGTATAAATATATTAGTAATATTCTATGTATACAAATACTCATAGATGACATGTTACCGGTGTCCTAGTAAAGTCGTACTAAAATTTGTACAATTTGTAAGCGCTAGTAAAATGGTGCAAAAATGTATACAAGTTATCAGCGCTGTAGGAGTAAAATGATGTTAAAACTTATTTACCTCTCTTATTATTTTGAAGTCAATTATAAGAGCAGGTAACACAGGTTTTGAAAATGTTTTGTACATTTATATACCATTTTACTTATGAACAAAAAGAGTAGTTCCTTGCTTAAGAATAAATGGATTGTTCAATATCATCATTTTGCTAGTCGTAAAAAGCAACAGAAGCATATAATGTTCCAAGAGACTGCTCCTATGCCACTATTCAATTTTGGTATTGCTGCATATAAGGCGTTATTCAGGGCTATCAGATGATTATCTTAACGCCCCGATACCCAGGAAGTAACGGATTGACTAAACAATAAGAGCATTACCTTGGAGGGCTAGCGGTAGGCAGACGGCCGGGCATAAAACCACAGACTTATGTCCCTGTTGTTCGATATGTTTATTGCGGAAACTTTTTTATTTTAATTTGGGTTCTCCTTCTGTTCTTAGAGAAGAGACGTAGTACGCAGGACCTTGCATGAGGAGATAGTAGTTCTTTTTTCTACTTTGTACATGCAACCTGCAGTTTCACCCCGTACACAATGATGAAGATGATAAAAAGATTTTTATGTGTTCTGTATCTAGGTCCTGAAAAATCAATATTACAAGTTTCACCTAAATCAGTTTAGCCATTTCAACGTGGAGTAGTGAAAACATACATGCAAACATACACACTCACATTCTCAATCGCCAACAAATGCCTATATATATATATATATATATATATATATATATATATATAAACATGTATATATTTATGTAATTGAGAGGGAACAAGGTCAAGATCCACCTGATGTTAAGCGGACTAACCTCTGCCTATAACAGATACATTTCATCACAAGTCACGAATTGCACTGCGCACGTCACGTTGAGCCGTATTAGGGTCTAATGAAATTTAATTGGCTCCCAAAGACTGTAGCTGGAACACACCGTTAGGTGCTTGGCGACATATTTTCTCCTTGAGGGTGGTAGCTAGCCAGGCGAGCAAACTCAAAATGCCCTTCCACCTTGAGGTGAAGCTCAAACCGGCGCGGCGGTGGGGATTAAACTAGGGACCTGCGGCACAGCAGTCCATATAGCGATAATCGCTCGGCCATCATTGCTTCAAAATAAATTAGTTTGGCTAGCTTGCATTCACATGCGAACAAGTACTATTGAGTAAATGAAAAAAGAAATATTTCTTATTATCTAGTTATTCTAAAACATACAAAAGGCATCTAGGTGTTAAATATCATCAAAATACATTCAGCTGGTTTAGAGTACATACCTTCATTACTACAAGACACACACGCGACACTATCACGCGATTAAAAATAATAATAGAGTTAATTATGAACAACATGTTTCTAGTGAACGTGTTTCCCAGCACGTTCAATATAACCTATGACCGCACTTGTAATTGTTCAAGCCACCGTTTGTGGTGGAAATTTGATAGCTCAACTGACGGTTAACCAACAAACCTGTAGATAAACTTGAGCAATTTGATAATGTTGTACAATCTGTATTAATAGCTGATGGGTATTTATTGGGCTTCTTACATTATTACAATGAAAGGAAACAATTGAACCTCAGTAGGGTGATTGAACTATCGTGAGTGAATCATATTCCTATTCTTTAACTGTCTTAGAGACGGAGCGACACATTTTTTTAATGCCGAAACCTAACAATAAATAAATTTATTGTTAGGTTTCGGCCACTACCTATCTCACCTGATAGTAAGTGATGATGTGGTCGAAGATGTTGTTAAGGCAAACCTAGAGTTACTGGCTCTCAAGGACTGCTGCCAAAACACACCGTTAGGTGCTTGGCAACAGTTTTTTGCTTGAGGGTGGTAGCTAGCCAGGCGAGCAGTCGCAAATTGCCCTACCACTTGCAAACGATATCGTTGTCAATCTTGAACAGACGATTTGCAGGGTATGTTCTAGCTCTAGAGACGGATGATCTCAGGTTATCCGCCCGTGGTTATAATTTTTGCTTTCCTTAAAATTTTAAATTAATAATTTTTTTTTTGTCCTATTCACTTAGCAGGCGTTAATGCATAGGCCCGATGGAGTTCAGGCCTTCCACCGGGGCAATATTGTTTATGCTAAAGCGACCCTATCTTGCCCCACCTTGGCGAAGGACTGCTCACGGTGGGGTTTTAATGGGTTTAAGTCCCACACATCCCCTTCCATCACAAAACGAGGCATATCAGCCCCTCAAATAAAAATATTACAATGTTAGGATATGACTCAATGATTTTATTTGTTTGTCCTTGTCTTTTTTTAATGTTATTGTGACGGAACAAGCACAAGGTCCGACTGATCTTATGCGGACTAAGTAATGCCTATAACCGATGGTGCTTGGCGACAGATTTTCACCTTGAAGATAGTAGCTAGGCAGGTGGGCATTCGTAAAATGCCCTCCCACAATGCGATGAAGCTCAAGCCGGTGAAGAAATGCAAATGCAAGTATTTCAATGTTAGGACTTCTTACATTATTGTCATATAGACATTATATTTATGTACCTATGTTACTGCAGTTCCGACGCTAGGGGTCAACTTAGATGTGTTGAAATTTTATCTTGAGATGACTTAATTCAGTTAAACAATATTGATTTTATTTGTTTGTTCTTCGTCTTTTTTTATGTTATTGTGACGGAACAAGCTCGAGGCCCACCTGATGTTATGCGGACTAACCTCTACCTATAACATTTGCATTTTGGTCGCACTATTTTAATCATCAAGTGATGAATTCCAATGCAAACGTCACCCTGAGAAATCACCCGCCACAGTTGTTAAGTTTCATGTACCTGTAATTTTACTGGCATTCAAAGACTGCTGCCGGAACCCACTGTTAGGTGCTCAGCGACAGATTTTATGCTTGAGGGTGCTAGCTAGCCTTTATTCCTCAATGGACGATCGTAAGCCACACACAGATACATCTAGTAGACCTTCACTGCATCTAAGTTGGTTTAACTTGGTTAGAAGTCTTAGTAGTCGTGGTTTTGTTGTCATATTTTTTATAATTGCATATTTTTGGTCAAATAGAGTTGTCCGTGGGGTGTCTGGCTATTGGATCCATTTATTTCTGTGGAAGTCGTTAAAAAGGCGAAGGTGGCAAATACTAAAAGGTGGGCAGTAGCGTCTTCGGAAGAACCGCCAACTTACACTGCGATAGCCTGATTATAGCATCCTCCCTTATTGTCTTTGTTCACGGTAGATGTTTTCCTTTTTTTTCACATCAATATGTTCTAGCTGGATTTGTTTGTATTGTGATTATTTTATCTAATCCAGGATATAATGCATATGCTCATATACTGCCAGTATCATAAAAAAGACGTCCACCATTTCAAAAGTGAGTGACAACAAATTAACTCTTAATATTTTCCTCCTAACAACTATAAAGTACGGTGTAACAATCAATTATACTCACTATACGCACAATAATCTGCGGTGACATCAAATAATATTGTGAAACAACTAACTAGAATCAACAGACGTAAATTAATGCTAATGAGGTAGTATTTCCACCATCAATACGTTAATGTCACCCAAAACAGAAGCGTTGTAGAGAGCTGACCTCAATACTCGACCAATTAGTTTGAAAGCAAATTCGTGTTATCAATTTTGTCGGTTTACTTTTAAATTATTCAAATGTGGCTATATTTAGTTTTAAGTTCGCTTAGGCCAGGCAACGAGCGACAAACAAGCTAACATTGGACGTTTTTGCCTAGCTTTGCTAATTATAAAAACCTACATTTCATCACTTAATTATGTCAATATTTTTACTGCCCGACTTGTGACAGAGTGTTCCAGACGAAGTTCGGCTTTGCCAGCCACGTTCGAGCTCATGCCAGGAGATAGCCAAGGTCGCCATCGTCGAACTCGACGCGGACGACATCATCATAATCATGTCAATATACAGTCTTCGAATATGGGTCGGTGCAGGCTGACGGATGGGTGGACGCCCTCAACCGCGACAATAAAATCCTGCTGCGACGTCCGCAACGGATTGTCGTGACGAGGGCGATACGCCGATTTCGGACGGTGTCCTGGATGGCAGCCTGCGTGCTGGCTGGGGATCCCCCTTGGGAGCTCAAGGCCGAGATACTCGCCGAAGTGTATCACTTTGTGGCGGCAAGGAGAACTCGGGAGGATCCTCCAACGTGGGAAGAAGTAACGCAGTTGCGATGGCAGGCAAAACTCACACTTTTGCGGACACTAGAGGTTATGATGAAGAAAGAGACCGCAGAGCGGGTCAGGGAAGACGATGTCCAAGCTGACCCGCGCCGGCGCAGACGAACGGGTGCGAAAAGGCGGCGGTTCGCCCGCCTCCTCCCTTCTCCGCAGTGGGGTCACTAGCGGAGTGTAGTGGGATTCTCCACCAGCTTGCACGGCCCCACACGTCTAGGGGGCAACCTTGGCGAGCAAGGTTGCCCCTTCACAGAGCGGAGACCCGGTTGGGTTTGGGGCCTACCGTTAGGGTGAGATGGTGACTGCTAACGTGACCCCATCTTGCCCCACTTCGGCGGACGACTGCTCACGGAGGTTTTAGTGGGTTCAAGTCGCACATATCCATATAACGAATGCGAAGGCATTTCCCCCGCTCAAAAAAAAAGGCTGACGGCGCAGCCCATGACGTGCATGCCGAAGTATGCCGCGGCACATTGTGGCATCCCCCAGGAAGCCCAGCCAATCTAGCGTATTCTCAAAAATGATGGTGACGTTATGATTGACGGGATTTTGTATTAGGTAATATCGTTCTGAAGATGTTGAGACAAATACGAAAAATGTTGAAGAAAATATAGGTATATATAGCCGCGACAAGACACGAGAGGCTACGGTCTCATTGTATCGAAATAAAGATATATTAATTCAAGACTCATTGTAACAAGGTAAAAATTAAATTGATCAGGAATAAAATCCTTTGCCATGCCACGACGTCATACAGCGCCATACACCACTTGAGATCCGATTCCTAAATAAATTATTATTTGGAGTAACCACGGTCGCTGTTTAGCTTTGAAACTTAGCGGACAAATAAAATTAAGACGATAGAGTAGTTAACTTTAGCTAGTTTAGTGGCTTTATCATGACGTTATGTAGTTACCGCAGTCCGAGTATTGTCGAACTAATCAACACGCGAACTAACAGTACAAATTACGTTATTATAGGGTTTACTTGGAAAGAACTTGAATTGAGTAGGCATTATGCCTGGATATTGTGCTTTTAGATTCCTAAGTAGCGATTGCTGTTTGTATTTTGTAATTTATGGAATTTCAAACTAGAGTAAATGTTAAAGACTTACTTTTGACTGAGAAAAAATAACCTGATTTAAATTGACGAAGTGGTTGATAGTAGGTAGACGTTAACTGGCTATTTAAGAAAGGTTATTGAAACCATAGACGTAGGATTTTTTCGCTAAGTACATTCTAAGCCTATGATTGAAACCTAATTTTACTAGGAAATAAAACGTTTAATAATATATATACTATATACTACACATAAATTTATGTGTTATAGTTTATATATCTTTAATATAAACTACAAAACATAAAATTTTATGTGTATAATAAATAAACTTTTATTCACTATTGATATGTGTGATTTGCAGACACCTCAATAATACAATTGGTAAATAAAAATCTAAACTGAATATTATCTAAGCAATGGCGTAAGACATACAGTTGTTAAGTCTCAGTGCCTGTAAATTACTGCTTCTCAAGGACTGCTGCCTAAACAAGGTAGGATGCTTGCTGCCATTTTCTACTCGCTGTCATACATTGGGCAAACAAAGAGGAGCATTGGTACCCGGGTAAAAGAACATAGTGCTGACATGAAGAACAGACGCTCGACCAAGTCTGCGGTTTGTGAATATGCCCAGGACAAACCCAACCACTATATTCGGTTCGACAATCCAAAAATCCTCGCCAGAGAGACCCGGTTTATGCCAAGAATGTTACGCGAGGCTATTGAAATCAAAAAGTACCCAAATTTCAATAGAGATGATCGTTGGCAAGTACCACCTGCTTGGTATCCTGTTATCAAATTAATTAAATCCCAAGGCCGACACAAATCTGCATGACCTCTGGACACTGTGAGCGAATACTGCGTGAATAGAGAACATTATGATTAATATAAAAAAAACGGACGGTAGGACAAATAATTTCTTAATAACTCATGTCACAAATAAAACCAATTAGTCACCCGTGACCACGATCACTGCAAAGTGTTTGAAACGTCGGGACAAGAATAATGATAAATATACGCTATTTAAACCGTTTAAAGTTGTTTAATTACTATGTGTACTAATCGCGAAAACCTAAGACAACAATAATATATATATAAATATTTATAATTTATACAGATTATATAACTATGTACACAGAGTTTGAGCAATATCATACTTTATAATGAAAAGTGGACAAATAGAACTTTAAATTTAGTCCGATGATAGTTTAGTAAAATAATTTAATATAATAACAAATACAATGGAAATTCCAGACAAAACGGGTGGCAAAATGGCAGGCTGTTGGAAAGAACGTACGTACCTAATGGTGTGTTATAGTTAACTATCCTTGAAAGCCCGTTCATTCATCTACTGGTAAAATGTTAAATAATATAAAAAAACAGTAAGTACATAACGAAATATAAAATTGTTACGTGTAATGTTAGCACAAGACTTGATTTTTCTCTTCTTAATCCTACCTTTATCCCACTTTATCTTATAGACAACAGAACAGAAAGAATAATAGTAATACCTACATTTTGATGGCGATAGATCAATGGTCAGAGGCCTCTTTGACGCTAACCCTCCTTAGAAGGCTCGCGTTTATAATAAACCAATACGGTGCCTTTTGAGTAATCAGGGCATTAAATTGGTGTGCTTACCTATTGTACGCCCTATTTTCAGCTAAAACCAATGCGGGTCATTAAGCTATTTTTCCATTAGAAAGAAATGTTTATTTTGCAACAAATAAATAATGCTACCATTATGTTATACAAATTATAAAAGAAACAAACTTCCATCGGTCGCAAAGCCAGCCTCAACTCAGCGTTATGCTGGTCGTTCAACCAGCGCTGGTCTTCCGTTAAAGCGGTTTGGGTGACATCACTACCAGCTACTCATGTTAGGTATACTTAAGATGTAACAATTGTTGCTTCGTTAATTACGCAACCGTAAATAAAATAATAAATACTAAAATCCAATATACACAAAATTAGTCATTAGTCAACCTATAAGACAACCATAAGGGTGAAACGATAGAGTTTATGTATTCTGATTGGACAGTACATAAAATGCACCTTTATTTTTTTTATGTTGTCGTGACGCAACATGCTCGAGGCCAAACTGATGTTAAGCGGACTAACCTCTGCCTATAACAGATGCATTTTATCACAAGTCACGAATTGCACTGCGCCCGTCACATTGAGACATAGTTGTTAAGTCTCATGTGCCTGTAATTTCACCGGCTCTCAAGTACAGCCACCAGAACACACCGTTAGGTGCTTGGCGACAGATTTTCGAATTGAGGGTGGTGGCTAGCCAGGCTGGCATTCGTAAAATGCCCTTCCATGCGGTGAAGCTCAAGCCCGCGCCGGATTCGAACCATGGACCTGCTGCGCGGCAGTCCATCGCCAATGCCACTGAGACATCACTGCTTCTAAAACTATTACGTCAACAGTTATCACGTATACGACGTATTGAATATCATACGGCTACAAAATACAATGATACGGTTCGTATCACTAATATATCCGACAAAGCGTGAGCCGTACTAGTAACATGTCAGTTTCAGTGATCGTCGAACCGCGAACGTATCATCGACCTCGATCGCGGCAACATAGAAAATAAAATACTTACCTATTTAGCTACGTCACTGCGAGGTCCCAAGTTCGAATTCCGGATTGTAATTCAAGAAGTATAGAAGAATTAGTGTGATTCGCTATTCTTGAACTAAGTAATATATATACTCAAAAGCTCGTAAAAGCTGTACTTATAGCACTTACTGTGCCGAGGGAAACAAACATACCTGAAGACCACACAATAAAAACAAACAAACATTATGACCAAACAAATGAATTTACAAAAAACGGTTATGTGGTTAATTTATATTAAATTGAAGCAAGGGGTATACCAGCGAAATCCCTGTATAACCTACTTAAAGACCTTGTCTTACCATGAACAACCGTAACTTCCATCCTAGAACGTGTATCTAAGGCGGCATTAGTAGGATTTTACCAAATTTGGTTAGGTAGGGGAGGAGACACGAGCGGTGAAGGGTAGCATTGATATATCATAAAGGGGCCCCTAACCCTGCTCCTGGGTTGCAAGTCCCAGGCCCCTCTAGCCTCTTCCTCTGCAACGCGATGGACCCGGCACCCGCACGGTGAATCCATGGAATGCTAAGTAATTTGTCACTGTATTATGGCAACTTTGTATTCTATTTTGATCTCTAATTTGGTTAGGTTTTTTTTCTGTGTTTTTTGGTTAGACGAGAGCTGTAAAAAACTTTATCAAAAATAAAAGCAGTATAGAACTGTTTCAAGTAAATTATTATAAGTTTGCGTGTAATCAGATAAAATCTTAGTAACTGACGTCTATTTAAAAACGATTCACCGCACGCTTGGTTTACAGATACAGTGAAATGCTTCGTTGTAAATAAAACACTCAATAAAGAGTGTACTTAAGATATTTTTGCTATGGATGCATTGTCGAAGGCGGACGGTCACCCCCGCCCTCATGAGGGAAACAATTATTGTGAGTGTTTCCCGATCTAAGATGTGAAACAGCGTCTTACGTATAGTTCGTTTATTATCCTTCGACCACATCATCACCTACCAACAGGTGAGATAGAGGTCGTGGGTTAGCCCATCAGCTGTATAAAATAACTAGCGGCTTCACATGGGTATTTACCAAAAATTTCAAATATAAACATATTTTTTGATAATATAGGCTATGGTTCTTCAGGGATAATGTAGAACTCTAATGGTGAAAGATTTTTTCGAATAGCCACTAGTTTTTATGTTTATTTGTTACATACAAAAATAGAAGTATTGATAAAAAACTGGACATAAAATAATGGCCTCCCAGTAATATTACGAGAAAAAAATGTTTGATAGATACCATCTATTGTATATTATATACATTATTATAACTAACGGGATATTTACCGTGTTTTTGATTGTTTATGAGCTCTCGATATTTCGGCACTGTTGCAAGCGCCATGATCACGAGTAAACTGAAGTCTATGCGAGTGGATGGTAGGCACTAAGAGCAGACGAACCGGTCTACCCTCTTCCTTGTACGTTTTTTCGGCAAGGCGATACTACTATTGTCACTGTCACTCACACCACTATTTAAATTTCGACATGCAAAACTAACGATATCAGATCGTGAACTATTTGGAACACTTCTTCGGCTCTTGCATAGGTTAACCACTGGATTCCAAGTTCTCGACAGTTGAAACCCATCTTCCCTATTGAAGTTTCGATATTTCGTAATTTCGATTGCTTCTCTTACCATTCTCGGTATGTAGTGGCGTTCTGTCGAGAGTACCTGTGGGTTGTGTAACTCAATCCAGTGGTTAGCACCAGACTCCAAAAGGTGTTGAGCTATGGCAGATTTTTCAATATCATTGTTTTTGACTGCCCTTATATGCTCCTTAATACGGCATGATATTGTTCGTTTTGTCTGACCGATGTAAGACTCACCACAGCTACAATTGACTTTGTACACACCAGGCTTTTCCAAAGGAAAGTTATCCTTCGGTGACCGCAGCATATGAGCTACTTTTCTGAAAGGGGTGAAGATAGTTTTTATACAGTACTTGTTTAAAATATTTGCGACCTTATCAGTCACTCCTTTCACATATGGCAAATAAACTGGTTTTCTTTCAACAATGTATTTCTTGGTTTTGTTGAAATTATGACGCACTGGTGTTTGTTTCACTTTGTAACCATTATCCTGCAAGACTTTTTGTATATGTGATAACTCTTCGTTTAGATGTTCGTCATCGCAGAGGTCATAAGCGCGGTTTACTAGTGTTGTTACCACAGAGTTTAGTTGTCTTGGATGGTGATGGGAGTCTGCATGGAGATACCGGTCAGTATGAGTCGGTTTTCTGTACACTGAGTGGCTTATAGAACCGTCAGTACGAACTTGTACTTTTACGTCCAAGAAACCAATTGTTCTCTCCCTTTCCATTTCATAGGTAAACTTTATTTTGCCATGAATTTCGTTCAAATGTGCCACACACGATTTTATCAATTGTTCATCTCCTTCTATTATGGCAAACACGTCATCGACATACCGTTTCCACAGCTTGATGGGGATAGATGTAGTGGAGATAGCTAACTCTTCAAAATGCTCCATCCATATATTAGCTACCACAGGAGCAACTGGACTGCCCATGGCTACACCATCAATCTGTAGGTAGTACTCGCCTTGGTATATAAAATAGCTTGTAGATAAACAATGATGTAGTAATGTAGCGTATTCCACGGGGATGTTGTTATTCTGCAGCTTTACCTTAATGACCTCCATGCAGTCGGCAACGGGAACGTTGGTGAATAAAGACTCTACGTCAAAGCTGACAAGCGAGTCGTTTGTTGACATCGTGATCGACTGCAGGATTTCAATAAAATGTCGGGAGTCTTTTATATATGAAGTTGATTGTCCAACTAATGGCTGTAAGACTCTGGCCACATGTTTCGCCAATTCATATGTGGGTGAGTCTATCTGGCACACTATTGGTCGCAGTGGAACATTTTCCTTATGTACCTTCGGTAAGCCATATAGTTTTGGTGGTAGTACATTTCGAGGACGGAGTAAGTACTTGGCTGTATCTTGTCCAATTGCGTGGGAACAATCTTTAATAAGTTTTTGAGTACTGCGATTAGTTCTTGCTGTCGGGTTATAGCCCACTTTTTTGTAGGTATTCACATCACTTAATAACAAACGGATTTTCTCGTCAAATTCTGTGACGTTCATGACTACGGTCGAGTTTCCTTTGTCCGCTTTGAGAACTAATATGTCCTCATCATTTCGGAGGTCACGTAATGCAGCGAACTCCGAAGAAGTGATATTTGATGGCGGAGGTTTACAGTGTCGTAAGGCCACGGCGGTATCTTGCCTTAAAATATCGGCGTCACTTGCGGGTATTTTATTATATCTTATCGCTTCCTCGACACTTCCGATCACTTCTTCATAAGGTATGCGTATTGGAGTAGGGGCAAAATTTAACCCTTTCTCAAGGATGTTTTGTGTACAGACAGATAGATCTTTATGTGATAAATTGATCACTGTGTGAGTTACCTGTGTGTTATCGTGGCTCGCTTGTTTCTGTTTTTGTAATAACGATTCGAATTTTCGTTGTTGTTTGACAGCACTTAATTCACGTAAGCGTTGAGCTTGTTGGTAAGTAACCCGATCACACAAGTCAAAATAAAGTTTACCTATGAAATGGAAAGGGAGAGAACAATTGGTTTCTTGGACGTAAAAGTACAAGTTCGTACTGACGGTTCTATAAGCCACTCAGTGTACAGAAAACCGACTCATACTGACCGGTATCTCCATGCAGACTCCCATCACCATCCAAGACAACTAAACTCTGTGGTAACAACACTAGTAAACCGCGCTTATGACCTCTGCGATGACGAACATCTAAACGAAGAGTTATCACATATACAAAAAGTCTTGCAGGATAATGGTTACAAAGTGAAACAAACACCAGTGCGTCATAATTTCAACAAAACCAAGAAATACATTGTTGAAAGAAAACCAGTTTATTTGCCATATGTGAAAGGAGTGACTGATAAGGTCGCAAATATTTTAAACAAGTACTGTATAAAAACTATCTTCACCCCTTTCAGAAAAGTAGCTCATATGCTGCGGTCACCGAAGGATAACTTTCCTTTGGAAAAGCCTGGTGTGTACAAAGTCAATTGTAGCTGTGGTGAGTCTTACATCGGTCAGACAAAACGAACAATATCATGCCGTATTAAGGAGCATATAAGGGCAGTCAAAAACAATGATATTGAAAAATCTGCCATAGCTCAACACCTTTTGGAGTCTGGTGCTAACCACTGGATTGAGTTACACAACCCACAGGTACTCTCGACAGAACGCCACTACATACCGAGAATGGTAAGAGAAGCAATCGAAATTACGAAATATCGAAACTTCAATAGGGAAGATGGGTTTCAACTGTCGAGAACTTGGAATCCAGTGGTTAACCTATACAAGAGCCGAAGAAGTGTTCCAAATAGTTCACGATCTGATATCGTTAGTTTTGCATGTCGAAATTTAAATAGTGGTGTGAGTGACAGTGACAATAGTAGTATCGCCTTGCCGAAAAAACGTACAAGGAAGAGGGTAGACCGGTTCGTCTGCTCTTAGTGCCTACCATCCACTCGCATAGACTTCAGTTTACTCGTGATCATGGCGCTTGCAACAGTGCCGAAATATCGAGAGCTCATAAACAATCAAAAACACGGTAAATATCCCGTTAGTTATAATAAGTATAGTGTTAATGACCGTGACAGTTTAAAAACTCATATTATATACATTCATTCTCAAAGCCAACATGCCACTGCTTTAAAAATAGTTAGTACTGTTTTTTGTATGTGGTAATTAGACATGAGTGGAACATTCAGTCATCGACTCCACACTTACCCCCACAGTATTGTTAAAATATTTATATCCATGGTGTTTGGTCGTAATCTAGCCGGTATATTCAGTAAATAATTATGTCAACTCACGTTAGTTTTTATGAAAATATTTATATCCACTTTGTATTATATACTGTGTCACTGAGCTTTACCGTGTTTTGTAAATAAAGCACAGTAAAGCTCTTAAATATTCAGTAGCAGTTATTGATATGTTTCTTGAGTCAAATCGTGGCTTTTTATGGAGTTTTCATTAGTACAATTTCTGTAAGGGAGTGGTTTATTTTATTTATATCTGACATGCTTTGATACCTTTGACCACTATCTTACCTGATAGTAAGTGATGTGGTCGAAGATATTGTTGAGGCTAAACTAGAATTACTGACACTGACGAACAGCTACCGAAACACACCGTTAGGGTGCTTGGCGACAGATTTTTTTTCTTGAGGTTGGTAGCTAGATTAGCGGGTATTCGCAAAATGCCCTACCACCATGTTATAGTGACTGCCATCTTAAGACAACAACCGGGACCTACGGCTTAACGTACCCTGCAAAGCATGGCAGCGCTCATAGTTATGTCACTACCGGCCACCCATCCAAGTCATGACCGCGGCGGACGTTGCTTAAGGCTAGAGTGATCGTGTCGTTTTCCATATAAACGTAGTTTTGTCACATTTTAAATACTAAGTGTTTAAATTCGGTGAAACTTTGCATGTATGTTCTTAAGCCTAATATCTATGCTTTTGATTTGCCAAATTTCGGTAAAATTAGGTGTTTTCAAAAATAATTTGAAAAATCATTTTGTATGAGAATTTTTATTTTTAACATTTAGGGATAAAATTAATAATAAATCGAAAAACTAGCAAGCCAGAAGCATAGATATTAGAATCTGCAACATATCAATCATACAACATGTCACCAAGTTTAAACACTTGGTATTTAAAATATGACAAAAATACGTTTGTTTGGAAAGCGCTCCGTGCACTCTACCCTTAACTTAATTGATAAGATAAGAACGGCTAAGCAAACTACGCTACGAACGCAATTTTTTTTCTTTTTTTTATGCTTGATTGCCTTTGACCACTATCTCACCTGATGGTAAGTGATGATGTTGTCGAAGATGTTGTTCAGGCTAACCTAGAAGTACTTCTAAAAAAATACGATTTTTGTATACATTCTGAATTGGAATCCTCGGTATGTGAGTCCAACTCTCACTTGGACGGTTTTTTATTTACTTTTAAACCTCTTTAGATTTTTGTTATACGAAAATTAAAATAAAATTATACCTTAGGTCTTAGTACAAGACGAACTACTGTGATACTAACACGATAAGAACGTCAGTGATGGATAAAAGTATTTTATATTGAACTACATGTCGCAAACTGTTTGTTGGTGCGTCTGTGATACAAATTATATAGGTGCTCGCGTTTTATGAAGAGCTCAGTTCAATTCTATGACGTATTTTTAAGTGATGAACCATTTATGAAATAGGGTAAATGACCTCTTACATGTTAAGATTAGAAACATGATGACAATGAACATAAATAACAAATTAGTGTTATTTTTTTTTTTTAAAGTCAAATTAGTGTTCTTTGTCAGACGGGAAATATTTATTTAATATGATGAAATCGAGACGAAGCGGGTAGTTTTCTTGTACGACGTTTTCAGTAGATGTAACTGAACTGATTGATAAACTATATGGTATCATTATATATTTTTTCGTTATAATGTGATGTGTCACATGAACTTCGGCTTTTGTGTTGAATATTTGATTACTTATCACAAATATGTAACACATTGAGCTCGATATATGTATATAAAAGCGTACCCACATCTTTATACAGTTGCAGATATATAATTAGACTGTGAACATCATGATGTCGTATAAGAACTCTTTGCTGGGCATCACCATCGCATTGTTAGTAGTTTCATGTAAGTATAGCTTATAAATTGTTACCAAATTTTATCACTCTGTTGTCTATCTGTCTGTGCGTCTGTGTTTAGGTTCCGGGTGGAATCTCGGAACTCAAACTTTGAGTAATTTCTGATTAGCTATCCGGCTGAAACTTTAGGACAGCTCATAACTCAATGACGATGCTTTATTAAGTCACTTGCTTGTTTTTCTATCTGTTTCTCCTTCTATCTTTCCAGATTGAATCTTGTATCTCATATAAGAATCTTGTTACTATAATTTCGAGGGATTTCCGATTAGTTTTATTCATTTTTTCGTGCATAAAACGTACTATTTAGTTTTTTTATCTGCATCCTGCGATGAAATATTTGATGGAAGTCTGCATTTATAAGTCACTAATGACAAAAATTCTGTAGCAAGAATTTAAGCAATGTTTTTATTTATCTTTTTATGCTCATTTATAATATGAATTAACATAACTATTAGATATACGAGTATATGAGAAACACCCAAATCAAGAGAGATCAGTTTAATTAGCATATTCTACATGTAACAAAAGTCTTCACCCTACGCCATATTTCTAAGGAAGAAAGATAAGACACTCTACAAAATGTTTCCATAGAGAATATGATCTAGGGATGTGCCTAATCGTACTATAATCGACTTCCAATAATAACACTACAAACTAGATAAAACAGCATACATACTCGTACATTACAAAAGCATTGATTGAGTTTGCACGCAAGTATGATTTACTGTTTGAGCCACATAAACAGGTTGGTATCGTTCTAAGTAGGAATTTAATTGACTCCTATTTTATTGACGTTACGTGGTATTAGAGCAAAAGCAATTTTCTATTTATGAATATAAGCAATAAATAATATTTTTTTCAGGTTTTAGTCACCATATATGGTATTGTATCCTAATATGGAATACATTGATTTCTCCGAAACTATAATTTTAAGACGTAACATACGACAACCTCTTAATTCATTCGCTCTCTTTACTATCACAATCACACCATTGTGTCAGCAGTGCCAACGCAACGCATGTGGCAGGCGTTTTTTGTTATGTCGTCGGGCAATTTTTTTTAGAGGTATGTAATAAGTGAGTATTATCGGTTATTTTGCATTTACCATTTAGTATATGGTATTGTGTAATTCAATAATTTGAGAAATTTTATACATAAAAAAATTTGACTTTAAAAAATATTGGTACTAATTTGAATAAGTACAAAAATTCAAAAACACGGCTTTGTTGTCTTATTATGGAATATTCTATAATTAGGTACCAATATTTCACATGATAGGTACTTGCTACTATTTCTGTTAAAAATATATCCTGTTTGCTTGAAGAAAAAGAAAAAAGAAAAGTATCTAACAGAGGAAGAAAGCTGCCATAGCTTAGCATAGCGGCAGTCCTAACATTTTAACTTTCTTTTTTCTTTTTCGTTTTGTTTTGTCATATTAGGAGACAAAATAATGACCAAGACAAAGAATAAGAAAAAATCTGCGAACTAAAAGAAACGAACACAGAAAATAATACTAATTGTGAAGAAGAACACTCTGCGGAACAGGAACTTTGATGAATACAGTGAACTCTATGAGATGATGGGCCAAGTTTCTCCTGAGCCTGCTGATACAGAATTTATGTTCTGTAAAATACTCTTCTACACGGATAATAGTGTAGAAAGCTGAATTTTGTGCATAAAGTGAAGGCTCTGGGCTCATTATGATTGTGCTGGTCCAGAGTTTGACTTGTTGGATCTGTGATTTTTGCAAGTGTATTAAGCAAATTCTACTATTTTAGTTTCTTTTATTTATTAATTTAAGTTTATTTCATATATAGATCTCATAAATAATTATGTCTCTTTTTGGTTTTGTCGATACTAATATGACTTAACCTTAAATTCCATATATGGGTACCTATCCCATATTTGGTTACTCACATGTGATTTTGTTTTTTGTGCTAGATATCACTTTGTTTATATATTTGATAGAAGTATGTTAATTAATACATATTAATGAATGATTTATTAGTAATAACATTAAAATATTTTAAAATCTTTGAAGTTATTTTGTATCACCGTAAAAAAAATGGTATTCCATATATGGTGACTTTCCTATACAACAATTTTAGTGTGTTGGTAACTTATGTTTTAAAAGACTTAGTTTTGCTAATATTGATGTAAGTTTGTTACATACATGTTCTATAAGCGCACCCCCAGTAGAATTTATTGTCAAATTCAAATTCAAAATAGTTTATTTTCAATGTTAATTTTCAAACCCAGGGAAGTGTGTTGTTTTACTACATTTGGACATATTGATACAGAGTGGCTTGCTACACGATAGATTTGGTGCATCAGAGAGGCCTTTTTCTAACTTGTTATTAATTGATAATAATAATCGAAGTTGTAATTATTAACCAATTCATACTATTATCAATCTGGAATGTGACAACCCTGGCACTATCATCTCTGAGGTCTGAACTTAATTATTTTAGTCTTGTACCAATTTAGCGAGATTTAGTCACTAGCTAGAATAATGAAGGTACGGATGGGGTTTTTAGTGAGCAATGAACATAAAACTGGTTTGAGCAAACTTTTTATCTAAAAATACTTGAACAAAAAATTATATAATATATTTTGCTAAACTTACAAATATTATTCATAAGATTTAGGACATTAATATTTCTTGTGCAAAACAAATGGAATTTATTTTTAAATCTTTATAATAGTAGTATACGTAGTTTAAAATACATACAGTAGGTAAGTATACTCACTGTTATGAGTGTTCCCCAAAAGAGAGGAGTGGGTAAAGGTACATTCAGACATGTTTCGGTCCGTTGCAATAGGAGACGAATCTATAACCGCCTATTGAACACAATATCAGACATCAAACCACATAAGCAGCCCCCACTACTTACTGTGTCACCAGGATAGTTCACTCCTGAACAAAGCCTCCCTCAATATGGGGGGTTTGCCATAATCCCCTCGCTTCGCAGGCCACTTGAGGATCACAGTGTGAGATATCAACTCATCAGAAGGTGCTGCTGCCCACCTACTGGTGTGTTACCCTTAGCCGCCTCTTACGACATCTACGGGTAGAGATGGGGGAGTGACATTCTAGCCTAGCACCCTACTACTTATAGACAATCATTTTGTGAGAAAAATCCAATAGCTGTTCAAAACGGGGTGCAAACTCAGGGTTCAAGATTTCAACTCCTAGGTTGAATATTACAATGTATGAACTGATTAAATTTTATGGAAAATGCCTCGCGAATGCCGCGATTATCATTTAGTTTTAATCGAAACTCCGACTCGATACTATTTTCACGAGGAAATTTCTCCAGCCATTGTAACAGTTTGTTTTCATATGTACCGTTTGACCAAGCCATAGTAAAGTGATGACAATGAAAGGACCTATTGCTGTGGTCGAAAATTGTGGCAAACTTGAGCAAGAGCGATAGCTAGATCTGCAGGAAAGTTGCCGCAACACATTGTTTGATGTTTGGCGACAGATTGTTATTTGAAAGCAGCTAGCCAGGCGAGCATATAAAGTGCCAACTACAAGTTTGTATATTTAGTAGGCACTTATTAAGTTAGATGTTAGCTCACTTATTGCAAAATTATGTTGGGTTTTTTTTTTATGCCTGATAGGTTAGCCTTTGACCACTATCTCACCTGATGGTAAGTGATGATGTGATCGAAGATGTTGTTCAGGCTAACCTAGAACTACTGGCTCTCAAGGACAGCTGCAGAAACATACAGTTAGATACTTGGCGACAGATTTTCTACTTGGGTTACCTGATTAAAATTGATAAATAACATTTGTGGGCGTCATATATGCCATATTGGCATACATTATGTAGTTAAAACATAGTCTAATCTGTTACGTATTAATTAACAAACCACGAAAAAGCTATGTTCCAAAAAAATTTACATATATATAATGTATATTTGCCTTTATTATTATTATTGCCTCTCAAGGACAGCTGCCGAAACTCACTGTTAAATTCTTGGCGACAGATTTTCTACTCGAGGGTGGTAGCTAACCAGGCGGGCATTCGCAAAACGCCTACTACTATGCAATTTGTTCTTATATTTTTGTCACATCCATCATGTGAATGGATGGAGCAAGTTAGATACTCGGTGTTTCAATTTCCTACTTGATATACTTATTCTATATGTATTAACAAGAAAAGTTGTTTTTTTTTCTGTATTACATATGTACTGACCTGGAATATAACTGTACCAGTATCTTAGCCAATCAGTAAGTGATGATGTACATAGTCAAAGATGGTAACGGTGTCTAATATGTTACCTGAATCTCAAGTAAAAAAATATACCACCCTCAAACGTGGGAGCTAGGTATATATATTCTCAAAAGACTTTGCCATGCCCTCATATTGTGAAGCTCAAGCCCCAATAATGGGTGAACTGATGACATCTGATTGGTAGTCTAGGTTCACAGCCTCTAGGCTAGCATCACAAACTTATGGTTGCTATGAAGATTACTGTTGATGATAAAATATGTTTCAAAATATTATAATGTTATTACCTGGTTTTATAGCACAGAAGAGAAGTGGAATCCAGAAACTCCATGACCACACCTGGGATTGCACCATCGCCCACACTTTAATAATAATTCACTATTCACTGCACCATTACTAGATAAAATCACTACAGTTGAATTTTATCACAACTTTATAAATTTTAACATATTTCAACTTCCACTTTTATCTAGTTTATTGTCATTTTATTTCACTCAGGCACTCACTGAAAAACAATTAAATCATCATTAGATATAATATTGGATTATGCCTAATTTTTAAGTGAAAAATCACTGGATTATAAGTTTTCATTACTTTTTTTTTTAGTTATTGTGACGGAACAAGCTCGAGGCCCACCTGATGTTAAGTGGGCTAACCTCTGCCTATAACAGTTGCAATTCATCACAAGTCACGAATTGCAGTGCGCCCGTCACATTGAGACATAGTTGTTAAGTCTCATTGTGCCTGTAATTTCACTGGCTCTCAAGGACTACTGCCGGAACACAACTTTCGGTGCTTGGCGACAGACTTTCTACTTGAGGGTGGTAGGTAGCCAGGCGGGCAATCGCAAAATGCCCTTCCACCATGCGGTGAAGCTCAAGCCGGCGGTGGGGATCGAACCAGGGTATTGCGGCACGGCAGTCCATAGCTATTACCGCTTGGCCATCATTGCTTCAAACTTGTGTAGAATAGTCGGACGGTAGTAAAAAGAGTGAATTTAGCGCGATAAAAAAGTTTATTTTCTGTTGAAAAAAGTAATGGGCAGAGAGATGATGCTCAACCAAAATTAAACAATAAAAATTCAGAACATCCTAAGAGCAGTAAAATAAGACAGCAATTTCTAAATTACGTTTTCTTACTTGTTGCTTTAGGACCACAACTTGTCATTTTGCTTAAATTTATTTTATGACAACTGTTAAATCTTTTGTGTTATAAGGGCACAAACGGTTCTGTACAATTAGGGACGACAAACTTCGGTTTTTTTTACTAAGAAAACTTTGCTTTTTTTACTTCTACGAGTACTCCCTGGCATTAATCGTTGTGTCCATAGAGAACATGAAACGGTGCAATCCGTCAAGATTCATATGGCCTATCTTCTTTACTATGGTTTAATCACCAAAGCAACTTGAGATATCAGATTCTACTACTATATTTTTTTTTTTTCATAAAAGCTCACGTACGTTGACATAATTATTTACCAAATATACCGGCTAGCACTCACGGTGTTTGGTCGTAATCTCCAATCGGTGTTCGAACAGTAAAGATGCTCATTCTCAAGGAATGCGGGCAATTTCCTTGAGAATGCTTATAATTTAGTAACTTTAAGACTTTCGCGACTAGAACACATATTTATAAGTATTTAATGGGATTTAATCGCGATAAAATATGTATAAATTTATTTACCTCGACGTTTCGACCAAGTTGCATTTGTCGTGGTCACGAGCTGACTGAAGAGGCGGGTATCAACGTCTTGAAAGGCGGGTATTTTCTCTAACTACCTGCATTTTATTTAGAAATGTATCGTTTCGACACACAACACTGACAACATCCACAGGTCTTAGGGAAGGTAAAACGCGTTTGGTGCATTTACTTAGCGTCGAGGTAATACAATTTATACATGTTTTATGCAATTAAGTCCCGTTATACCTATATAATTTATTTGTTATTTCTCTTCATTGTTGTAAATCGTAATATAATAGTAACAAAAATAGACACAATTGCGAATAGACAAGTGATATTGATAATCTTATATCCCAAATGTACATCAACAAAGAAACGCTCATCTGTCGCAAGTAAATAAAAAATTATATATCAGCCAAAACAATTTAACAAATATAATAATATAGACATTAAATTACATCAAAAAGGAAACTTAATTTTTGTCGCAAGTACATAAAAAAAATTTTTCAGCCTCAAAATAATTTACAAAATGCCCTATGCCCTACCACCATGCTATAACGACTACAGCCAAGACCGAAGGCTTAACGTGCCCTTCGAATCATGGAAGCACTCAGTAGTAAATTCAACTAGCAGTCATCCATCCAAGCACCTGTAATCACGAGCTTAAACCAGGTTGAGCGGTTAGGAACGACTAGGCAAGCTACGAGCGGTTCACATATAATGTCAAATACAAAATCATCTAGTTATGCAATACCAAATGTATATTAATGCAGTTGTCAAAAATGAGTCTACCATGATTATTATTTAATTTTATTCTAAGCTTAGGCTTGGTATTAAATAATATTAATGTAATGAATGTTCCTACTTTACTTCATTTTTTTTTTTTTAATAATGTTGTAAAATCATATGATGCAAACAAAATATTCCTAACTTAGCCCTCTTATAGATTACAGTTAATACGTTAATCATCCAATAACTTGATTACTTGATTTGAGTCCAATCCCTATCTACCAGATCTCCAACGATTTTCTTCCAGCAAAAAGCAAAAGGTCTGCAAAGTTACTTTTACTCGGAGATATATTGGATGCTCATTGAATAAAATGTTGCAACGCTGGGAAGGGTCAGAACCCTTTATTATCATGTTGGGACTGATGTCGGGCGATAAGCCGACCCTCCTTCCACATTAGACAAATATTTGAAAGCTGGCGACATTTGTCGCGCTATTTGTGGACTTGATGATTCAGGATGTATTTTATTTGAAGAATAATTAGGATATTTTGAAAAAGTGTTAACTGTTTCAACCTATTTAAATTTAACTTAATATTTATTTATTACATTTGAGTAAGACTATCAACTACTTAGCAAATATTATACCTATAAATAAATAGGTTTTATTAAGAAGTCATTAACAAGTCTCCACATCTAGACGCTATATAGAATCGTCTATAACACAGAGTCCAAGTTATTTTTGCATAATTTGAGCTATCAAAAACAAAGTCAAAGTTACCAATTATTCTTTTGTAGTACCTAAATAAGTTAAATTTTGTTTCAAACATCGTTAAGCCACTTGGTTATATCAAAGAGGTTTGCCCGGCTGCCATTTTCAAGATGGCAGACTTGTTATTTAAATGTCAATATCAATAAGTTTGATACATTCATTAAATGTTTTGCACTCAAGTTGTAGTTATATTTTTGCTTGACATCCTATCTTTTATTGTTGGACGGAAAACCAATCTGGATGAGGATCCAATATTTTTTTGTATGTGAGTGATGGAACATGCATCACCTGATGTTAAGCGACCTAACTCTGCCTATAACATATGAATTTCGTCACTAGTGACGAATTATACTGCGCCAGTCACTCGATACATACTGTTGCTAAGTCTAATGTGCCTGTAATATTACTGGTTTTCAAGGACTGCTACCGGAACGCACTGTTAGATGCTTGGCGATAGATTTTCTACTTGAGAGGGGTAGCTAGCCTGGCAAACATTTGCAAAATGTCCTTCCACCATGCGGTGAAGCTCAAACGGGAACCGGGACCTGCGGCACGGCAGTCCATAGCTATAAAAAAAATTGTATTGAAATAACACTAGATGCTGATTATAATTTCAAAATCTAGTTCTTTTAAAAGTAACGTTATCGTATCAATTAGTATCAAAACCACACATTTTTTTTATAAATATTAAAACCTAGCTTTTCCAGAAGTCCTTAACAAAACCATACTTTTCCAAATATGTTTAGTCAAAACTTAACATTTCCCAATTTCACTCAAATATATTGGCTAAGATTCTTATCAACTTTGTCAGCTATTTGGTACATCAGATTGACTGTAACAGCAGTATTTATGACACGAATAAACAAAAATGCAGATCTTGTAGTCGGTTAGTTATTTCCATTTATCTGTATTCTCTAAAATTAGAAAAAACTGGAAAAGTGAGGTTTTGTTCTTCACCTCCTTAACTGTTCTTATGGTAATTATCAGTATAGGAAGTAAGATGAAACAGAGTATATAAATGATTTGTATTGCGTCCTGCTTTATGACTTTTAAGGGTGGATTTATCCATAGAAAAAAATGCGATCAATCAAGCTAAACGGATTTTAAGCGTTGGACTGCGATCAGAGCTCCAATTCGAATTTCCCCAAAATATATTGAGCGAACTTCAAGCTAAACCAAGATTAACTTCTAAACGCCCAATTTTCGACTACCAGCTAATCTGAACGCTTTCAAGAGCTTTCACATCAACGAATTGCAACCAAACCAAAAAGATCTTTGGCATTCCACCAATCACAATATTGCTTGCCCTGATAACTAAACATGATCAAAGTATAACTGGTGAAATTGTTTTCACGTAAACCGGTATTTGATCTGGCTTGAAATTATCCTTTAGTTGTAATTTTGTGAGTGAGTTTTGTTAGCTTAAATAGGTACTTACATATTTTATAGAGTTACCCTACATCACACCAATATAACATGAGAATGTTCGTAAGTGAGAATATAAGGATGTGGTTCAGCCGTTTTAACGTGAAGGAGTTATAAACATACGCATGTTTGTTACTCCTACTTGCTAAAATGGCTGAACCAATTTTGATGAAACTTTGAATATAGACAGTTTCGAGTCGAGATGAATCCTCATAAATTTGAATATCATCTTCTTCACTTTTCATCATTATCTACGCCAGTGACACCGTGGAGTGTAGCTTGTAGCGGGGCGAATAGAATATGAAATACTTACTCATAGTCCAAAAAGACCAGTAGAAATGAAGATATATGGACTGTTCCATATCTTCTGTTAGATGTCGTAATAAAGATGACTAAGCGAAAAAAGGGGATAATCAGTAGCATGCCACTATTTGTGTAAAAGTGATAAAGCCGTTGTTGCTCTTTGGGCGCATCATAAGGCCCCTTACAATCTTAACACCTTGGTTAGCAAAAAAGTTAGTGGATACTACTCCTCTCCAATTTTCTCCAATTTTCCATCTACAGACAGAACATCTTTAGATGGAAAATTGGAGGTAAGCAGGCAACCTGTCTTAAACCCCAAGCAAAAATGAAGATGACATTGTGTTGTTCTATGTGGTATTATCTATTATAGTATTTTTAATTTAGTATGTGTTGTTACAAAAAACTTATTTCAACGACGAAAATTACTCCTATTCCAACATACACTATAACCGAAAAATTAATTGTATCATTTAGCATTTTAACCAAAATTTTACGCAATTTTGGTGTTCAGTAAGATTGACATTAAGTAGTTAATGCTAATTTTATGTCTTAGCACACTCCAAAATAAACCTTTGTTGAAGCCTCGCAATTATTATTTAGCAACAGCTTTTTTTGACGTCTTACGAGGGTAATTCGTTTTAAATTATTTGTTTTCTATGATTGCTATTGTAGTACTGTTGTATTGTAGAGGTGTCAGATTAGAATGACGACTAACTTGTGGTGTTGAGTTTGAGGACAACCATGTAGTGAGGGTAGTTATGAATCATATTGCCTCTCACTGGTTTGCCTGTCAGTCTCAACCGGACCTTTCACTCAAAGCGCACGTATGCATTGCTTGTGATATACCTACTCTCAAACCTCAAGATCATAACTTCTGCATCATACCCAGTGAAAAACCATCTCTCAGCAAAGTGAAGTGCCAATGTATCTGTATTATCTAAGGATTGCACAGCACTGTGCCAAATCATGGACCGGAGCTAAGCTGAGCATGGTGAGTTGGCCTATGTAATTTATATCTTTCGCATTGAACTATCTAAGGTGGTATTCAAAAATTTTTTGAATTGCAGTCCTGTGGCAAACCCTCAGGAAACCGCTCCCTGGATTGGCTGGAGAACGTAGACTATATTTTTCCTATCCCTCCTTCTTCCTATTTCCTCCCTTTTCCTAATAGTTCAGTATATTTCTCACACCCAAAACTAATAGATAACTGCAAACCCATCTAAACAATCAGCTCCGGACACAATAAAGCGGTACAAAGTTTCAAATGAGTTGCTTGTCGTGTCTCTATAAGCCAAGTATCTATAGAACATAGTTACTAAATTTAGAAACCAACTTGTTAGTCATGAATACTATTTCAAAGCTATTGTAAGGCACCTTGTTGACGCGCGAACATCGTGATTGTGAAAGATCATCCATCAAACCAGTTCTAGCGGCTGCTCGCGACTACAGCATTGATAAATGAACAACAACTTGACCTAATCTTAAAAGTACAGTGCATACAGAGGCTTTATGTTACAAACCAGATGACAGATTTATTCACTAGTAAACGCAAAGGTGATATTTAAAAGTCTACGACCTAATAGAATGATTTTATCACCCGACTACAGCAACGTTAGTCTTGTCTCAAGATATAGTAACTATTATTTTATGTGTTGTCAAACGGTATATGAACTACTAAATTAAATGTATTTAATCAAATCATATCAAATTATTTATTGCATGAAATACAAGCACAGATGTTATAATTTTTATAAATACAGGTTAAATGTATTATGCCTTAATAAAAAAACAAATACTACAAACTATATACAACACTACAGCTACTACAATACTACAGCTACTACAGTAAAAGCATTTGGACTCATAGGGAGTCCAAATGCTCTAGCCCACTATCAGTTGGCAGCGTGCCCAGCATGCTGGCAGCATTGCCCCGTTGAATTGCAATGCTTATTCTTTGAGCCAAATAGGTGCCAGCATTTTGATCACGCGTCGCATCGACCAAGCGCTCTGATAATTTTTGGAAAATACGATGAGCTCCCGGTCCCCACGGACCCAACGTCTCTACACCAAACGGCTCAAATATGTAACCCATACCGAGGTTAGCATATTTGCGCCGCTTGAGTTGCTCTGCCGAAGTAGCCGCGGCGCCAGCCCTCACGTGGGTTTCAGAAAGGTGTGACGGCGCTAAAGTGTCTACGCATGTAGCGTCCCACACTAAGGGCCGTCCTAACTTCCATGGAACCAGAGTCATGCCGTCAGGTCTTTTTCCATCGTCACGCATCAGACCGTTCGGTTCGAGAACAGCTGGAACATTGGCGCTGGTAAAAGCCCGGCGAATGATATCGTTAAGGCTAGCGTGGCGGGAAATTCGACCAGCACTTCGAGAGCAGGAGAGGCCATGGTGACCGAGTTGGTCAACTGCAGTACCACACTGGCAGTGATGTGCAACACAACACCTTGCACCCAAGCGTAAGCTAATAGCGAGACGAAAAGCGGAAGGATCTATAAGGCGTGATCTATATCCAATTAGGAAAGGGGCTAAGGCGTGCAATGTTCATAATATTACAAATTTAATTAAATTAATGAGATTAACTATATATCTATATACACCAAATTAATTGTAATAATTATTCTCAGAATATGATTTAATTTTGTTCGAGTGACTGTAATAGAAGTTTACAACAAATTATGTCATTTATAAGTATATTAACAAAAAAGTTTGCATTCACGTGATCAGGGATGTAAAACACGCACGGTATTTTTTTTTATTCCTGATAGTTAAGCCTTTGACCACTATCTAACCTGATGGTAAGTGATGATGTGGTCGAAGATGTTGTTCAGGTTAACCTAGAGGTACTAGCTCTCAATTTTTTTTAATAAATTGTGTTTTAAGAAAATCAGAACACACAGTTCTTTTAAAAGAACAGTTTGTTCCACACACACAGGATTATTATGAAACATTATGTTTCTGATCTAAATCAAGAATAGTAGGTAAAATAATAATTCTTCCCGATGAAAGCAGAATCTATGTGTTTTACACTGTCAAGTTACCAATTTAAAGACTAGACTTAACAAGTATAAAATAATTAAAAAGTAAAAAACCGTGTACTGCAAATTATTTATTTAACGTTTTATCGTTCCATTGAAATAAAAACTGGAAGTAATATATATTTATGAAATAGTTTTATGGAGCGCTTAACTTTGATAAACCACACAATCACCACGATGGGTTAAGGAAAAAATATTTTTCTCATAATATGGCTTATATCCACCAGTTTGTTGGATTTTATTTTTTAATGTACCTAGTGTCACTTGCGCTATCAAGACGAATCTAATGATATTATAATCGGTGAAGCCGTTTAAGAGCTATGGAGGAATAAAGAAACTCACAAACATACACGCATACACGGAACCAGAAAACATAACACTCCGTTTTTTGGGCAGTCGTGTAAAAAGCAACATAAAACACCCATAAACGTCAAATTTCAAAGAAACCAACTTCAGTAACTAGCCCTGCCCAAGCCTCCTTACTTATATGAAAACCGTAGGTAGCTTGCGGCTCCGTAATTGAAAATTCAGAGAGCATTTCAGCGTATATTTGAATGGAGCAATTCCGATTTATTCGAATGACGAATGCATTTCTAAAGTTTCTATTCCACTGCTCTCAGTTCTCAAACTATCGTTCGGTCTTTTCTGCTCCGTGGTATAATATTGAAATATGTGATATGTTTTAGTCAAATTGAATAAAAGCTATGCTTTTCTTAAACGACTTTAAAAAGGAGGAGGTTCTTAATTCCTTATGCTATCAAAACAAACAAGCGCTAGACCCACCTTAAGCGATAACCTCTTCCTACTACAGTTGCAGTTCATCACAATTGGCGAACTGCACTGCGCCTATCACATTGATACATAAATTTGTTAAGTTTCATGTCACGCAAACCCTTCACACCGGAACACAGTAATGCTGTCAAAATAATGCATGATATCAACAAAATTCTTCAACAAAATTAACGACTGCTTTTGAATTCAATGAAAATATAAATTTGCAACATTCATATTTATTTCTTTTAGAAACTTTATTAAATTAAAACAATAACAATTGTATCTTAACATTAATGTTTCTAAAAGTAAAGTTTAAAAGAAAGTCCTTAAAATGTTGCGCTGTTCGAGCTTGGGTACCTTTGTATTTAAACGACATTTTATGAGTTAGCTTACATCGTGTCACATCGTATCGCATGCGATGCTCAAAATGGATACTAAGTATTCCCATATTCGTTGTAAAGGCTTTTGATTAGATTTGAATTTATTTTGTCTAATAATCCTTGTTAAATATATTGAATCTGTACAAACAATTACGAAACTAATATTTATGCGAATACTACTCGTATTTTGTCATTTTTTTTTCCACATTTTAGTCTCTTCCATAACGTTACAAAGCACGCTGATATAAACCTTATTTTAATGTTATTTTAAATGATTTTCATACTGGCTGCCAACAAGCTAATATTTTACATTTTGAGTTATTTTAGGTCTCAAAGCAAGGGTAATGAAGGGCAGTCAGGTGCATATATATTTTGACCGTATTATACAAGCCCTAACACTACAGGAAATAGCTTAACCTAAATATAAATATAAAACATAATGTTAATATTATTAAACAAAAATAATAATTGAAATACACAATTATGAGAAAGATTACTATTTATATATTATATCGAAGTATTCTAACAATAATCCTTTCTAAAGAATATTGATGAGTCAACATTTACTAAGTGCTTTACAGTAAATAACAAAGAATTCCTTTTATTTTCTTAAAAAAATAGATCCTCTCAAAAGGTTTACACAAACAAACAACACAACATTAAATAAATCACTGAAACGTTGAAAACAGCAACACGAATACCAGTCAGCCTCCAAAATAACAAGTACATTTATCACAAACAAGCAACGCTCTGAATGTTCTTGATGTATGAATTCTAATCGAGGAGGGTAGCAAAATGTGTAGGAATTTTGAACATTTTTAGCTGCAGAATCCAAGAACTGTTCCTTAACTTTCTGTGGGATGTTATTGTATGTGGCAATCAAGGGCATACTTTTTTTAACATAAATGGAACCGACTTCTAATTTTGAAATGAAAGCATGAAACATCTTGTTAAAATCGATCCCATGCTAAGTATTTTCACAAAAAGCTGAGTTTTGTGAGGGCTCGCGTTTATTTTGCTTGATACACACCTGATTTTAGTGGTGTCATCTAGTATTAGACCTGGACATCTGACCATCTTGCTCCCAATTTTTACAATAAGTTAAATTATATTAAACATAAAGTATGGCATAGCGTAAAAATCATAATCAATGACTGGTTAAATAAAATGAATTATGATGAAGTGGAAGAATTATTATTAAAAATGCAATAAAAAACAAGACATAATCGATACTTCATATAACACTCACACAAACACACACACACATACAACAAATAATTCAAAAGAGCAGAAGTTTAATCAAATACGTTTAAGTTACTATCACCCTTTTTTCAATTGTGTAATATATAAAAAAAATTAAACAATGTGCAAACTTTGGGAAGACGCTGCCTTTTGTAACACAGTTTTATAACTAAAACAAAAGGCAGAGTACTAATTAAAATTTGTAACATAACATAAGTTTTACAGTAAAAATGTTTGTATTTGTGTTAAGTAGATTACCGATGTATATGAGTATTGTGTTTATATCTGTTGCAGCGACGTTAACTCTTTGGTTTTCTGACAGATGGCGTTCTTCTCCTTCTTGGTCGTGTTTACTTAATTACTAAAGGTCGTGTCCCTGAAAGGCCTTCATGGCTCTGTGCACAATATGATCTCCATTTGGTTATTTCATAATAAAAAGTGGCCAGGAGCACATTTTTTTATTTGTTGTTATACTTGAGATATAAATTGTACTGTTACTACAACAATTTGATGCTTATATTACCTTTTTTAACAATAAAATATTAACAATAACGTTTGAAAAAACACGGTTCCTGAACGGTGACCCACTTTTTAAAATTTTTGCTTTTATAAATTTATTATAATATATATTTTAATTATAAGTTTTTTTTTATATCCATTTGTTGTACTACAAACTATATACAACACTACAGCTACTACAATAAAAGCATTTGGACTCATAGGCAGTCCAAATGCTCTAGCCCACGATCAGTTGGCAGCGTGCCCAGCATATAAGTTAATATCATTATTAGTTTTTTTACATAGCTAGCGTTTCTTACATAGGCTAGCGTTTGCCCACTATCTCACCTGATGGTAAGTTATGATCTGGTCGAAGATGTAGTAGATGTGTAACCTAGAATTACTAGCTCCGAAGGACAGCTTCCGGAACACACCGTGAAGTGCTTGGCTTGCAGGCAATTCGCCATACTAACACTAATTTCAACTGATTTCTTCTTACGGTCCTCAAAAACGGTCTCTCTACGGTTCTGCCCTTAAAAGGTCAGAAAGACGATTGACGGATGGAGAGCCAAAGCTTAAAGTAATAAGGTCCTATTTGTATGACACCACTCTGACCGTTTCGGGCGAGGTGTTGCTGCACATTAAGTACACCACTAGGCCATTACATTAACGCATTGATTTCACAAAAAATTACTGGCATTCTACCAACAAAAGCATTACCGAATAGAGATGACGTTAGTCAAAGGTCCAGCCCTGTCCGACAATAAAACCAAATGGAAAACTTTTTACAATTATGTGCTTGTGTTGTCCTGTGTTACTGGAAATTTATGTTTGAATGTTCATGTTCTGTCTTTTATGTCCATGAAGGATATAATATGGGTATTACAGTGACCTTATATATGAATAGGATATATGAGAGTAAAAAGATGATAGTGATGGCTATAAATATATAAATGTAGCCTTTGCTTTTCTTCAATCCTATACAGTACGACAGTGTATGTGTGTAATACACAGCTTCATTATGTTTGACTGATTATAAGGCCTTGAATTTTTTATGAAATAGTTCGAGAACAACTTTGTGAAACGAGATTAAGATCGAAAAAGTACATGTGACTCTCTCGATGAGGTACTCTTTCGAACTTAATTTGACAAAAAACATGCATGTGGAAAACAAAAACGAATGTATCATAATTTACGTCGAGCGAAGAACAAGTGATAATTTGGGAGTCCAAACTCTAGAATTAAAACACATTTATCACCCGCCATAATGCCGGGAAACACTTTTGTCGCACTTGTAGCTAGGTTTGGCAAACATTTTACATGATCATAGAATTAGCGAAGTTTTAATTTAATTACTCGTATTATCTTGTTATTTTTTTTTGATGATGCCTCGAGCTTGTTCAGTCACAAAAACATTAAAAAAAAACACGTTCAGACAAATCGTCGTGGAAATATATAATTGTTCAGTACATACTAAGAAGTTAAAATTATTGTAAACTTCCTTCACTAGCCTTCAAACCTATCGTTTTTATAAGTCAAAGCTTCAGTCCAATTAATTTGCCTTATTGCTTTTTGTTTAAACAGTAAGTCGAACTCTATCTTGAAAGGTAATTATGTGGCGCTCCCGAGTATTTAGCTTGGTAAAGTTAATTAGTTCGAGTACCAGCTGTGACGCTCCGGGGTTGTTTTCTATAAGGCAGTCTCTCATAATTTACCACACGGTGGTATTGTAAATGTGGCAGATTATACAGATTAAATGAAAATTTTAGAAGATACGTATTTATTTACTATAAACACTGTACCTACTTTTTAACCGATCATAAAAAGGAAGTTTCGACTTAATTTTTTTTTAATGTTTGTTATCTCAGAACTTTCTATAGGGTGAACCGATTTTGTATGTTTTTGCTTATTTCAGCTTTATTTTTCTTTTTGTGCTTCCCGTATGCTTCCATTTAAATTTAATCAAAATGGGTCAGGCCATTTTTAAGTTACACTCCAATAACTGAAAAGTGTTTTCCTATCTTGATGATATAGTCATTATCAGTAAATGACGATCGATTCCGTAAGTAGCAAAGGTCACTAAAAAGACTGAAAACATTTTTTTTACCTTAAAATGAAATCGACTTCAACACTCAAAAGTGTGAAATAACTTGTTGAAATCGGTACCGTGCGCACAATATTGTGATAATAGGTACTTTTGAACTATCGTAGTACCGACTTCAATAAGTTACGTCACACTTTTGAGTGTTAAAGTCAGTTCCAATTAGACGTAATTTTTTTTTGTACTAATGTGACGATTACTGGTGTTAAATGGTCACTTCTGCCCATAAAGATGAGGTTCGTCACAAGTGATATACTGCACTGCGCCCGTCGCCCCGAGACATAAAGTTATTAAGTTTTATTTTCTTGTAATTTCTTAGGCACCCATACCCTTCAAATACGGTGATGTGAACATTAGTGCTTGGCGGTTGAAATTGGTATGGTGGCAGTACTTCTCCGGATTAACTCGCACAAAGAGTTCTACCGCTATGATAGTTGGAGGTATATGCGATAAATGTAATGCACCAGGGACCATGCTGTTTTTGCGTAAACAAATGGTTTTACTTTATTCCCGTTGTGTACTTTGTCCCCACATCACGTGAAAATAAACTGTGTGTTCCGGCAGCTGTCCATGAGAGCCAGTACTTCTAGGTTAGCCTGAACAACATCTTCGACCACATCATCACTTACCATCAGGTGAAATAGTGGTCAAAGGCTAACATATATAAAAAAAAAAAACTAAAAAATAACTCGTACTTACATCACATTTACTTTGTGCATAATCTATGAAATAATTTAGTCAAAACTTTTTTAGCATACTCTCCAAAGATTTGCAAGAATTAAAGCATACGTATACATAATCATGTTATTACATTTAAAATAAATATAATAAATGATTGGTTCGTCTATAAGTCCAAGCAAAATAGGTATTTTCTGTTAGAGAGCTTTAATGAGGGCGGATAAGAGTTTGAATTAGGAATATGAATATTGTTCTAACTAATTTTGTTGTAATTTTGTAAATTTTGTATGAATATTGTTCCTTGCAGGGCATCTAGATGGTCACGGGCAATGAACAATAATCAAAAGATTACGGTTTATAAAAAATTTGGTAAATAGTTAATGTTTACTTATTACTTCACTTTAATTTAAAAAAGAATATTAATACTATAATACATAGCGCACTGATGGTTTCAAAGATACGAGATGCAATATGACTTTGCTGCGGAACTCTTAAAACTTTTTCACCTCACCACACACAGACCAGCTTAATTAATGTAGTACATTTGCCCGAATTATAGTTTTTTTTTTATTAGCGGTATGCCTTTATTAACAAAATACTACGAACTATATACACCACTACAGCTACTACAATAAAAGCATTTGGACTCATAGGCAGTCCAAATGCTCTAGCTCACTACCAGTTGGCAGCGTGCCCAGCATGCTGGCAGCATTGCCCCGTTAAATTGCAATGCTTATTCTAGTAAAATTAAAGGAACATTATTTCAAAATATGTAGTATTAGACATAGAATGTTTTTTTTATATGTACTTGTTATAACACAAATTCAATAACAAAGAATCTATTTCTTTTAAGAATATCTTTCTCTTTGATTCACTTATATATTTCGTGACAAGAAATGACCGTCAAAAGAATAAAACATTCAAAAGGAATGCTTAGTGTTCTTCACAAAGATGTAATCGAAAAATGTACAAACAATACGAAGTGGAAAATGAAAAAGGTTTTTTTATAAAGGTAATGACGAAACGAGTCAAAGTGATCGTTGTTTTGAAAAATGTTTGTGACAACAAAAGATATAAAATCATGCTTCGCTGATTAAACTCGAAATACGCAAAACTCATCAGTCTACATTAACAACAGGCGATATGCCCGTATTAAATATACCAATTATTTAAAACACCACAGCTACTACAACGAAAGCATTTAGTCATATTTGACAATCTTTAAGCCATTGCAGCTCACAGGCTGTCCAAATACTTCATTTCAGAACCAATTGGCAGCGTGCCTAGCATCCTGGCACTTTACTTTACTTTACTTTGCAATGCTTATTCGTTAAGGCTAGAGTGCAGATGCGCTTTCCATATAAACGTAGTTTCATCATATTTTAAATTAATAATTTTATATACGTTGGATAGCATGTTATTGTACTACAAACGCCCTCTATCAAATACCAAAGAGTTTACATCACTGAAACAGAACTAAACTCGATACTCAAATACATCGTAGATAATGAAATTAAAACTAGATGACACCACTAGAGTCAGGTTGTAAAATAAACGCAAGCCCTCACAAAGCTCAGCTTTTTGCTCGGAAGTATAATATTATTATGTTGATTAAACCAACTGAATGGAATTTAACCAACTCGTCGAGTATGAATAGCCTCTAGTTACACATACGATATGTAGGTACAATAAGATAAAATTTACGCATATCATAAAAAACTCGACAGTTTGAAAGAAACAAACTTAAGATTAGATATATAAAGAATTTCATCCACGCCTAAGATAAATACTCCCCATTCTAATTTATTAGAGTATGTTAAGTCAAATTTTCAAAAAAGCTCATTCCAATTCCGAACAAAGAGACGTTATGAAATATTAGTGTACAATTATTCAAGAATGCAAAATAATGAGGAGTCTCAAGCTTTCCGCTATAAATTCCCTTTGAGAAATCATTTCTCGTTTAATCCGTGATTATACGGTACAATGAGAACTTGAATGGCCCCTCAGCTGATATTATTTCTACTCTCCTTGCTTTTCAACTTTTTTTCTGATTTAGGCAAACCATTTGCCGTACAAATGGCTACGGCACAGTGGGGCGCCTAATACATTTTATGGTACGCTTTTATTATGAGTTGTACATAAGAATTTGTTAGAACTTGATTGAATCTTAAACAATATTAGAATACGAACTGGGTTTTAAGACCAACACACATATTATTATAAGATGGTCAAGAATAATATAAGATGGATTACTACCAATCATGGTCAGCTGGAAGACTTCTACTGTTGAACAAAGGCCTCCCCTCTAGAACACCACAAAGAACGGCTACTAGCCGCTTGTAACCATTGGCTACCCGCGAGTTATACGATGTCGACAGTCCACCTAGTGGGGAGCCTACCAACCCGACGTCTTCCGGTGTAATGTAGTAACCATTCGTGAAACCTTTCTTCCCTATCGTTTATCAGTTCGTCGAGCAATGTGGCCCGCCCACTGCCACTCCAACTTGAAAATACTGAAAATTCCGAAGAAGACTTTGATATTTGGGCATATAGCCGCGTTTCGGATTTTACCGATCAAATTAACGCCGAGTTTAGCTCGCTTCATACCCCGTTGATCGACTCTAGACCACGTCTCAGTACTATAATTAATCACTAGCAACACACACTGTTTGAAGACTTTGATCTTCAGGCCCTGCGAGATGTTAACGAAAAGATATCGCGTAATTTTCAAAACGCTGCCCATTCCAGTTGGATTCTTCGGGCGACCTCTTTGTTGAAATTTGACCTACCTTACTGGAAAGTCTTAGGTAAATAAAATGGTCAAAAATTTAGAAAGTATCGCTTACAGCAAAGACTGGTCCCGATGCAACATGGACTTAAGACATATAGATAGCCAATCAGTAGTAAAGAATTAGAATAATCAAGATTTAGCAAAAGAAGAAAAATAACAAAATGAGGAGGAAATCGCCAAGCAGGCGTTATTGCAAACATAACAATATTAAAAATGAGGAGGTTTTTTCAACCAAAAAGAAACCATATACCCCTTATTATACGGTCAAAATAACCATATTGTGTTTACGGTTGAGAATGGCAAACAGATTTAATCTAGAAGGTACCTGCCGTCAAGAACAGTAGAAAGAAACACATGCTTAGCTGCATTTCCAAAATGCTCTATCACCTAGTGGTGAAGCTCACACTTGCGGCGGGAATACAACCAAAGACCTTCTGCACGTCACTCTATATACATATATACACACACATATAATATATATATATATATATATATATATATATTTCTATATAGTGCTTAAGTTCAATATAGGTAGGTACTGACCTTAGAGACTATACCAATTTAGGCATTTTTACTATTTTTCTGTACTTAGAAGTCATGAGTGACACGTGCAGCTTCGATGCTGAATAAACTACGACTAAATTGATTCAAGCTTGTCACCTTAATAATTTTATTTCACCAGGCAAAGCTGAGTAAAACGTACCTACCTCAGTTTAAATATAATATACCATTGGGTAATGCCATCTCTGACGTACAAAAGCTATTTGTTTTATCCTTAATTATAAGCAACTGATATTTCACAAGAATGAATTTATTTTCAGTCTAAAAGCTGAACAATCGCTTGCTCTTCAAGCAGAACGAAGTTTGTAAGATTCCATAGAAACACAGTTTCGTAATAAGGGGAAAAGTTTCGTTTTTATTGGGACGTTAATGCGAATTTTACGCTCAAACTTCGAGTCGGTAATCTTGTATACGTTTATGAGTTTGTTATTATTTCAGGCTGTTTCTATTAAAGTGTATTTGGCAATTTATATTAAGCTCATTATTGTTACGAGTCATCTCCATTAGTACTTTAAGTGACGTTTTAGAGCATATGGATATCTACACTAATATTATAAAGAGAAAAGATGTGTATTTTTGGATATTTGTATTTTTGTATGACATAAATAAACTTAAAAACTACTGGAGTGATTTGGATGAAATTTGGTATGGAAATATTTTGAGCCCCGGGGAAGAACAATGGATACTTTTTATCTAACTGCACAAAAATAAGTAAATGGTTTTACGCGAAACCCGAAATTAACGCGGGTGGAGGCATGATCTGCCAATTGAACTACCGTGGTGAGTGAGTCATAGCTCGTTCATTATTTCGTTCCTTTTATTTTAACCGTGTTATTAAACCAAGGCTCCAGAACCTTTAAGTATGTGTTTTGGAGAAATTTACGGTTGCTGTCTATGGAGCAAGATTGTCTACTTTTAATTCCATTTTAAGCAAAACGCCTAATAATGCAATGACTGTTAAGATTTTTATGACGTATTGGTAAAGTAAGAACAAGAACCGAGAACACATAAGGTAAGATTTACAAACAATCAGAAACGAAAATTGTAAAGCGACGTATACAGCGTGTCCCAAAATTCAACGATAAGCCGGCATCGGAGCATGGACCTACTCATGACTCCTCGGAAAAAAAAAAAAAAAATTATAACTGTTTTTTTTATTAATTACAGAGACTTTTATAAATTTCATCGATATTCGATACCCATTATGCTATTTTCAACTACCATGACCACAATTTTTGACATATTTTTGATATTTTTTGTGCGTAGCAACCTAAGAAGGACGGCTATCTACCACAATCCTTTAAAATTACAGAAAGTCTGTAGTTATTTTACATAAATCAGTAAAAAAAAAAAATTTTCTTATAATTTTCATAGATTTTAACATTCTATGCACTTTCTATAGTCTGGGTTAAAAAAAAAAGTATGGACACTACCATGGCAAGTTTTATTAAAAGTTGGCGCAACTTTATAAAAGTCTCTGTAATTAAAAAAAAAAAGAGTTATAATTTTTTTTTTATTTTTTCCCGAGTAGTCATGAGTAGGTCCATGCACCGATGCCGGCTTATCGTTGAATTTTGGGTGTATATAAAAAATTTAAAATATCAGCAGCATTAAAAAAAAAAAAAAAAACCTGTCGTATATTTGTAATTTTGTAAAGCATTAATAAAATAATTTATCGCAACAAAATTTACTTCGTACTTCCTCGGTGGTTGTAAACTTACTGGGTCTCATTTACTAATTTTGACTTCAACACGCTCACACTAAATTATATATGACCCGTTATATTCGTAATTCAATTATTAAAGACAACAAACATTCCAGCTTAAAATAAACAAACACTTAGTTTGCATAAAAACAAGAATGATAGAAGCTTCATTGTGAAATTAAATTGGCAGCATAGTCGCGTTATTCAAATACGGGCTTCTTCAAACGTATTGTCCCTTACATTTTAACTAGACTTGCAAACTATCAGAATATATGCTCATGTATACATTATACATAAGGCCATATACCCACACATGTTTATTATCTTCATATGTGCTTATATGTTCCCGCGAATAGACATATAAAACATATTCGTAAAGACACGCTCAAATTAACATTTCTAAGGTCCATTATCATCAAACAAAAATTCCAGACAAAGCAAAAAAACACTAGATAAATGATAGAAGTATAACTGTGAAATGAAATTGGCAGCAGCGTCGTTCAAATACGGGCTTAATTAAACATAACGCCCCTTACATTTTAACTAGACCCACTAAACATCACTATACATTATCATATACCTAAACATTGGTATATACACACACAAGGTATACGTTGTCGTGATCATTGTGTTCATATGTTAACCTGACTAGACGATTTATGCTTCGTAAAGACACGTCCTTATTAACTTTGAAAGTGATAGTATATTTTTTTATTGTATACTATTTTTCTATCAGATACTTACTTTTATAAAAAATATATGTATGCACAACCAATATAAAAAGTATAACAGTTTGTGTTTTCAAAGAAAATTTTGGTTGGTTAACATTTAACAGTCAGATATTTTTCATCTGATGATTGAAAAACTAAGCCTTAGTATGTAAAAAAGAAGGCATTAAAAAAACTAATTAACGATAAAAAATAAACGTTTAAATTAAATTTATTGTTAATAACTAGAAGTAATTTGAATAGCATCACAATGACATTCATTCTATCATATATGACAATAATAAAAGAGATACCTTAGCGTATGCTTAGCTCTTTCATTACCTTTTGAAATATTGTCAATATATAACAAAAACTATATTTAATCATTTTTTGTATATAATGTTATATAATTGAGTACCTAATGCCAAAAACATTATACTTTGTAGGTAGTGAATTTTGCCCAATTCTTAACATTTACGCCCTAGCCAACATGAGCTACTAAAACTAGAGCTACCACTATAAAACTACAAAAATAATAATGCTTTTGTTTTCGTATGTAACCTTTATATCCTTAGATAGTATATCATGTTTCGTATGGTGTATATATGCAAATTCATTTGTAACGTATGATACGACCGCGCGCCGCAACTTTGTAATTTGCGCCGAATGCTCGTGCAGCTGTCTGTCTCGTTATTGAATGATTTACACACGAATAATTGTAATTATAATTGAATAATTGTCATTACAATTGAATAATTGGTAAACTAATTGTTGAGGTAGATATCTGAATATGGGAGCAAATATTTTAATATTTTCTCACATTTACTTGAACAATTACTTACGCTTATTTATTTAACTACAGCTTTGTTTATTAAGCTGGTTTGTTACCGGATTATGCCAGATATAAGAAGAACAAAGAATGACCGGTGGCAGAAAAAAACTAACAGTTCTTTTCACTTAATGGTACACATTTAGTTGCTGAACGTGGCAGAATCTAGAATATTCATTGAATTGTTATGAGCGTCTAAATTTAATACATGATTCTTACAAGACACAGATAAACGAGAATTACTCGATTATCTGTTTGACGTTTTTCAAGTATATAAAATGAAAATAATAATATAGAAGTAATTTCTAGAAGGCGTGTACTGTCTGCCAACTCCACCATTGCTACATGACGACCACGACCGCTCTGCTAAGAGCGTATCGACTTAGAATTTCTAGAAATCGAAGTTGAACTTAATTATGTAAAACACAATGAATTCTAGTCAAGTCAATAAGTCATGTTAATAAGCCACAGTCGTGTCTATGTCATGTTTCACTGAAATGGGATATCAGTGAAATAAACATACTGGCGGATTTTAGACACTATACTGGGAAAAAAAACCCGTCAAGTGTGGTATCAAATGAAGAGTTTTAAAAAACGATTCCATAAATATTTATATATAACTTGCAGTTTACATTTCTATGGAGCGATAAAACGCTTAATGTAAACATATCATTTGTAGTCGGATTTTTAACGTTTAATTAATGTATACTTGTTATTGTTTTATTTTATTGGCTTGTGACAGAACAAGCACGAGGTCCACCTGAGGATAAAAAATTATCTCTGCCCATAACAGATGTATTTCGTCACAAGTGACGAACTACACTGCGTCCGTCACCCTGAGACATACAGTTGTTGAGTCTCATGAGCCTGTTCGCCTGCCTCGAACAAACTAGCTAGCCAGGCGAGCTTTCGCAAAATGCTCTTCCACCATGCGGCGAAGCTCAATCCACCGGTGGGGATCAAACCATTGACCTGCGGCACCGCAGTCTATAACTATTACCGCTTGGTTATCATTGCTCTCTCATCAATACATTTTAGAGTAAGCATTAAGTAGTAGTAAATTGATGTGATTATTAAAAACCGTCCAAGTGCGAGTCGGACTCGCGCACCCGTAGTTCCGTACTAACCTGTTGTATATAAGTCAAATTTATGGTATTTTTATTGCTAAATGAAATTCATAACATTTTAAAATTTTTAAAAATAATTTTATTATATGACATAACTAATCATTTATGCTTTACGAAAATTTTCCTATATGTGTGCTATAAGACGTTGATTGTACCAAATTTCAAGATTCTGAGTTCACGGGAAGTACCCTGTAGGTTTTGATTCTTTTGCGAGTGTCGAAAATTTGCGGCATAAACGGCTGTATCTTTTGATAGCGTTGGTTAAGATGTTTGATTATTTATTTGAGTATTTGATGTGAATTTCAGCTTGTACCTCCACCCGTTACAGAGCTAAAGAGTCTAGACAGACAGACAGACGGACAACAATTTGATTCTGTAATAACGGTTCCGTTTTTTCCTTTTGAAGTAAGAAACCCTGAAAATTGATAAAAAACTATCCACCATACTCAAAGAGACACCCTTGTTATAAAATAACACAGATCCATACAAAAATATCCAATATATACGCTGATACCACTAAGCGATGTTTACCGTTAGTTCATAACGTTTTAAACAGAAATGGCAGCCAACTAAACGACGTACTAAAGAAACAGATTCGTCCTCTCACGCTGAAAAATGCTCGGTCACCGTGGACCGTAGACGGTTTTTAACCTAACCTTATGTCTCATTCATCTCCCCCTCGGGTGGTCGACATGGCTAGATGGCTATCGATACAAGCAAAAAGAGGTCTTGTAAACGTTATATACCAACTATCGGGACGATAGAAAGAGTTTGTTTATTTAAGTTTATTATAGTTTGTAATTTCAGAATGAACCTAATATTTCATTCTGTATGATTTTTTTACAATTTGACTGTATTTTTTTTATGTTTGTTACCTCAGAAGTTTTTACTGTTTGAACTGATTTTGATGATTCTTTTTCTTATTTTGCTGATGCTTTTCGCGTGATCTCATATAAATTTCATCAAAATTAGTTTAGCTGTTTTTGAGTCACACTCCAATATCTAAATAGTGTTTTTCCAATATCTGAAAAGTGTTTCCTATCTTGATGATATAGTCATTGACAGTAAATGACAATCCCGTAAGTAGCAAGGGTCACCAAAATGATAGAATTTTTTTTTACCCGTCGGCTTTACCGTTTTAAAGTGTGAAAGAACTTGTCGAATTCGGTACCATGCGCACAATTGTGTGATATTACGTACTTCTTACTATCATGATCAAGTCGGTTCGATTTTTAGGTATTTTTTTTATATATTACAGCTTCAAAAAGTTATAAAACAGATATATGATTTTCAATTCTTTTGTAGTTTAACTATATAATACGCAACGATACGACTTTAACGATAGAAAAACGCTCTTGATTCAAGTTTGTTAGTTCAGGTTTTAAAGTCGGCTCTCGAACAAATAACTAACGGACTGGACTCTAAAATACGTAAGAACAAGTCAGCATATATATACATATATTCTAATGCTGCGTTCATACGCGCGCCATGCAGCATGGCAAGCAGCCTGGCAAGCGGCACGGCAAGCAGCGCGGCGCGCACATTCAGACTAAGCAAGCTGGTTATATTCAGCTATGGTTGTTCAATGCGCGCACCGTGGAGCCTAGAAGTGGCCCCGCAGGTAACTCAGCGCGCGTCAGCAGCGGACCAAGTTTTGCTTGGTCCGTTGTTCACACGCTCGTGCGTGCTCGTGGGACAGCATAGAGAGGGATAAAAACGCATGAGACGAAAATAATTGCTAATGTGTAAAACATACAAGTACCGATTTTCTGTACGAAACACTGAAGGCTAAGATTTACCAACATTATAAACAATACCCACTAATTGATTGTTAAAAGATAACACGGTGCAGTTTTGCATTTAAAAAATCAGACTACTTGAGTAACTCCTCTTTTTTTGAAGTCGGTAATTATTGCTTTGGTACTCACTTTACCCCACGCTCGTAGCCAAAAATTACTTTGCTGCGAGATATTTTTAACACCAAACAAAACCGTTGATTGCTTGCTGGAGAAGTGAAATTGAATTTATATGGTTCACTTTTATAACAACTTTATTTTATTAAATAATTATATTATTTACATTTTTCCTACTAAAAGATAAATTCAGTTTGATGTCGGAATCTAAGCTTATCAGTATAAAAACATACTTGATCAATGTAATCCGCCGAGCCGGCGTTATTGAAAAAATATCAGAATTAAAAAAAACTATCAATTTATATTCAACATGGCATTTAAAATAGCACAATGTATTGCATTGCACTTAAGTTATACATTAGCAAAACATTGCTGTCAAACTTCTATTTCAAACTCCAAGCACAGTTTGAGCTACTTACCTTTTTATATTCACGTTAAAATATTCAAAATTATCCTCTTTATATTCGCGGAGTCTCTTTGCATATACTTAGTCTGCCACCTGAGATTCACTCCGTATCATCAGATTATTCTTTGAAAACATTTTTGTTTCGGCTGGAAAAGTTTCAAAGCTAAAGCCAGACTGCATTTACTCGCTTTTATTATTCTTAAGAAAGAGTTACTTAAGTATTTTTGTTATTAAAATTGTAAAAACTTACTACCACGGTACATTTTATATATTAATCAAAGTCTTTTGTGAATATAAAGCGCTGGTTATGAATAAAATTTAAATGAAAAGTGAACTAAAATTAAAAATACAAGTGTGCACTTAGCACGCTTCTGTTTTAGAACCTTTCGCATTTCAGACAACAATCAATTTCTTTTTACAGCTGACACTCAAAATAGTTATTTTTTTTGTGAATTACTAGTGCTAACTATGTTAGTCTAGTCGTGTTTTAAAGAATAATTTGAAGGTGACTTACTACTTTACACCTCGTTAATTCAAGTTTACTACGATTTTTATAGTAGTTTATGCAACTGTCATATAGTAGAGGGTATTAAAACATGAGTGTAATTTTTTGAAACGAGACGCAGGCGAGTTTTTAATAGAGAGTATATAAACGAGTGTTTTAATACCTAATTATATGCAGTTGCATACACTACTTTATTTAATCTCACGGCTATAGCTTCATTAAATAAAAATTTTATCCAACAAAATATTACTCAAATTCGTATGTACGAAATAGCGCCAAAATGGAAAAAGTCTGTATTGGTCTATGGCTCGGAACCAGCGCGTTGCGCTCTCCACAGATAATGTGTATTTAAATTGAATTGAAACCTCCTTGGTCGAGACACATTGTACATTAATAATTAAAAAGTTGTATTAAAGCAGTTTGTTAGAAGAATAATGCTTTAATTTAACTTTTTAATTTTCTTAAAGAAGTATGTAAATTAAAGTCTGTATTTCATTTCATAACTAGAATATTACCGAATGAGTTGGTTCCGACACTAATGTATGGTAGTGAAAGTTGGGTGTGGCAGAAAAAACATGAAAGTAGAATAAATGGCGTGGCAAAAATCGAGAAAGGTATGTTAAGATGGTTTGGACATGGAGTGAATGAATGAAATAAGAATGACTAAACAGATATACATGGGACAAGTGAACGGAAGTTTTGGAAGGGGAAGACCTAGGCGAACGTTCCGAAATCAGATTGAAGTCGTTCTGAAAAAAGGCCAGGTCAAGAGTACCCTAAACTGACGCTTATGTATGAAAGGATTGATGAGTGTAGATGAAGCGAAAGAGATATGTAAGGATCGTAGTAAGTGGAAATCCGTGGTCTCTGCCTACCCCTACGGGAAAGAGGCGTGATTTTATGTATGAAAGTAATATTCTAATTATGAATATTAAATAAAATATATTGTAGTAAAGTTTAGATAGAACGCTACCAAATGAGTTTCGGTGCATCGTATTATAATATTTTTTTTTATCGTAATGGAACAATGAGGAGTTTCACCTGGTGTTAAGCGGTAAATTCTGTTCTTGTGTTATAACACAAACAGTTCGTCACATATGGAGAACTGCACTACGCCCATCACTCTAAGGCATAAAGTTGTTAAGTCTCTGCCTGTAAGTGCCTGTAAGTTTAACAGCACCAATGCCCTTCAAACCAATACACAGTAATGTGAACATTACTGCTACGCGGTACAAATAGGTATGAGAGCAATATTTCCCCAGACGAACGACTCTACGAAAACGAGCTACTATATTAAAAAAATGCAGTAATTATTAACCATTATTAGTGTTTAGTAACTGGCTTAGACTCGCGTAATATATACCGGATAATGCTCCGAGTATGAGTTATTTACGGAGGCCAGTGCTCGACGCTCTGCACAATCATGATTCTCAGACGAAGAACTTCAAATAGGTTCGAAACTGGATGTAAATATTACGCAAGTCCTTGCCGGTTACTAAATATTAATTATTAATAAGTTGGCATCGTCAGGACCACTATGTCCTAGTTATGAATGAAATTCTATTGTTATCATTATCGCCGATGCCAATGGGTTAACCATGTTAATTTTAAAACCCCACGCACATCCTACAGTTTTCATCAGGTCACCGAGATAAAATGCTTGCCTCTCCAGAATAAAAATAAAACGAAAACTCCATGTCAAAGGGGTTACGTAAACACACGTAAATATCAGGAGACTGCACGGTCCAGAATCGATAGATATTGCATCCGCCACGCTACATGCCAGACTGGCTGGATACAGGCAACCTAGGTAATAGTTTTCAGACCAGATTGGTCAGCGAAACTTATTCGATATCCGCATATTTCATGATGGGCTAAATGTGTATTATATTTTACAAAATTACAAATTTATTATAATATATTTAACCTACATATGATAATCAATATATATAGAGAAATAAACAATATATTTTATTTTCTTTACTTGATTCGCCTAAGGAAAAGATTAGAAAATCACATCTTGGGAAGAAAACAAATATGTATTATTTTCATTTAAGTTGTTGCAGAAAAATAATAAAATTTATTGATATAAACACATAGACCTCCATCGTTATATAAGTTCGTATTACAAGAAATAAAAGATGACGATGAAAGAGGTTATAAATATATAATTTTAATATTGTCAGTCCCGTCAATCACGAATTATTAAAATTCTTCGAATTGTCAAGACTAGATTTTATAAAAATAATATCTTCTTAACTAGCATAACTAACTTACATAATTGTTAGCTTAACATATTTTATTTCTTCACTTGTCCATTTTACACTTCAATCGGGGCAAGGGCAATCCCAGCTGGTTTTTCTGTTCAATTACGTTCCCGTCTGTATTTCATACAAGGAGAGTCAGTTACGAAACGTACACGTGATCGGTCAGTAAAACTTATTCGATATCCGCATACTTCAAAACGGCTCAACGAATTCAAACACAGTACATGAACGAACAATAAATTTGAACGATATTTGCATTAAAATAGTAGCTATTAGTAGTTGGTTTAAGGTACTAATATCAGTGTACCCAAAGGCAGCTTGTAGTATCTGATGCGTACAAATCGTCGGCATGTATTGTGGGGTTATTAATTATGTCCTTTAGGTATTGCTTCATAAAAGATAAAACAGATTAAAATACATGATATAAGTAAACCTATGAAAAATGTTTTATTCTATTTTCAAAACCAGGATTTTCACCTATTATTAAACGAGAAATAAGTAATTATCAAATATTAGTATAAATGTACCTAACATTAGTATCATCATTATTTTATAACTATCTAATGTTGTATTTTTTGTCTACTGTAAATACTACCCACCCAATGATTAGATATAAATGACTGTGGTTAAACGCAACAAAAAAAAAATTACCGGTGCAAAATATGCTTCATAGCAGAGGGTCTGACTTAACCCAATCCTTTGCGAATTTATTCATAAATTACGTCAAAACGTTGTCACTCGTATGTGACTGACGTGTGCTAAAAAAAGGTGCTTTGATGGCTTTTGTGCTGAGGTAATTTTCCGGTTGGCAGCTCTACGTAGAAATGGGTTCCGCTCGCTAGCTGTGTAGGCGGGCCGAGCATGTAGGAGTGGGCGCCTACCATTGCACATATACAACCGATGACTTTTCACTGATAAAATTGAGTGTGGTGACATTTTGCACATAGATACGTAGCGTTGGTTCATGGATGTACTCTTGTACTGTTGACAGTAATGTGTGATGTAACAACTTTCTCACTTGTATAGGAACACTCTTTTACTACCTCTCTGGGCTCTTTGAGCACAAGCTCACTTGATGATAAATCATGATTGGTCTATTATGGTAAACAGGCTTAGCCGTGAAAGTAACAGGATCACAGGATAGCTGCTGAAACACGTCATTATGAGGGCGGCGACAGATTTTAGCTAGCTAGGCTGGCTTAGCGTAAAATTACCTAGTTACTACCACGCAATTTTTTTTCTCTTTATGCAATCCTTTCAATATTTGGTATTGTCTTAGTATGGACGTCTTGGACGATATTACAGACATAAGTGGCCGTGTATCTGTTATTGAAGACCTTATGCCTCGACCACACAGTTTATTTTTTACTTACAGGTAAATAAAAAATTAACTGTGTGGTCGATATATAATAATATACCATTTTTTATACATATGATCTTTTCGCACTTTAGGCCTATTCTAAATCTATAAACCCTATCAAAATATAGATTGAAAATAAGTAAAGAATGACACTTTATTTGTCTGCCATAATATTTTCTCTTCTGAGCATAAAAATAATGTTTTGCTCAAACTTCTTTCGTGCTCTTATGTTTCTCATAAGATTATTATGTCATATAAGAGTTTTATTTACATAAGTAGAGTAGAAGAAGACCGAAGCAAATTAATTAATAAGCTTTGTTTAAGGTTCAACGTTAATAAATTTTCCTGTCCTAAATATTTCCACTAATACTTATAAGGAACACATATATTCTTTATTTCCATATAAGAAACACATATTATATTACTTATTATAAGCATATTTTTTTTACCGACTTCACAAAAAGAAGGAGGTGCGCAATTCCTCTGTATTTTTTTTAGTTTGTTACTTCAGCACTTTTGAGTGGGTGAGCCAATTTTGATGATTCTTTTTTTATTTGAAAGCATCAGCTTGCCGTATGGGCCCATTTAAATTCGTCCAAATCGGTCAAGCCGTTTTTGAGTTGCACTACAATGACAGAAAATGTTTTCCTATCTTGATGTTATAGTCATTGACAGTGAATGACAATCGATCCCATAAGTACAAGGTTCACTTGCATCCATTCAAAAAAATACATTAGACGTATTATAGTAGGACCCGACAAAACTCGTGTCATCATAATGTCTTCACTTGTACTGGAGAGAGCTTTGTGTGAGCTAGGTACTACATAGTTTCCGAGTTCGCGCCTTCCACTGTGGAGCAAGCTTGTACACGGTTTGTTCATTTCTGTTCTTCTTGATTTGACATTCTTTGTGAACGCGATAACGAAAAAAGCCCTTTTTGCTACATTAGTTTGCTTTGAGCGATAAAAGTCCATATAATGTGTGCACAAATAGCGTTATGGCAAAACTGTGTTAAGATTTGGCAAATTTTTTACATGGATAACGTATGTAGGCGTTTTTTTTGTCACAATTGGTAGCATCGACAAATTATCAGCTAAGCGTTCATTTATTTTGTAAAATTTTATGCAGCTAAAGCTTTCTTTTAGTATTTTTCTTATTTTACTTACAATTATAAAATTTTCGTAGCATGAATGTGAATATGTAGGTATATATTGTAAGATGCAGTTCATGTTTCTTTCATTTTAGGGTTCCGTACCTCAAAAGGATCACTTTGTTGTCTGTCTGTCTGTCAAGAATCTTCTTCTCAAAAATGGGTGGGAGGTAACAAGCTAAAATTCATATCAAATATTCAGGTCTACTATCCCATGGAACTGTTAAACAAATCAAACTTCTAAGCCAACACAATCAAAAGATAAGCAAGGGAATGAAAACCTACAGGGTACCTCCCGCGAACACAGAAACTTCAAATTGTCATACATGTTTAGTTACATCATATATTAAAAATATTTTTAATAATTTTAAAATGGAATTCATATAGCAATAAATATACCAAAACTTTTACTATATACCTACATGTTTGCACAGAACCCTAGGTGCGCGAGTCTGATTTGCACTTGGCCGGTGTTTTACACACTACATCTGTTTGCAAATTAAATACCGTAAGCCTACGTTACTCAGCTCTACTGGTGTTAATTAGTTGAAAACCCGACGCAACTTTCAGGACCAATAAACCATTCTTGTATATCCCACGCATTTCCGCAAATATAAAGCTGTTTAAAATACGCTAACCTAACGCTAACAATATAGCATGACAAGAAAAAAGCTTCAATATCTTTGGGGCTAACATAAAGATTCATGAGATGATTGCTGAATAGAGAATTCAAGAAAAATAAACTTATAATAAAATAATCCACTTTTAAATATCTCTAAAACATTTTAAGATCCAAAAGTAAAATAACGACATTGGTCTAGAAAATTGCAAAATCCTTTTACACGTTCATTGAATTAGCTAACTTTTATGACATCATAAACAACCGTAAAAAGGAGCTATAAACGGAGCAAAAAGTAAGCTGATACTTTCAAATTGCCATAAAAAGCTATGTTTATGTGTTATTCTCACATTAATATTCAGTCACGTTTTTTCTCCGCTCGTTCATTGGTGCATTTTTAAATGTCCTTCTTAATCCAATCTAAGGTTTGATAGATCTATTCACCCGAAAATTATGGGCACCAGAGTGACACACCAAATTTTCAAAAATCAAAGATTGAAATCATGTTTTCTTTTGATACTTTTTTTTCCTCGTACCCAGGACTTGCTGGTGAAAGGTTTCAGCCATTAAAAAAGTCAATATTTTTTTGTAATCTGTGGATTTTCTTTATGTATGATAATACTGTCACTATGCAGTTATTTTTATACGGATCTAAACACCGATAATTTAATAGTCGATCGTTACGTATATTACCGTGGGGTGCCGGGCTAGAGAGTCACCCCCACCATCTCTACCCGTGGGTGTCGTAAGAGGCGACTAAGGAGAACACACCAAAAAGTGGGCAGCGCCGCTTTCTAAGGAACTGATATCTCACACTGCGATCCCCAAAAACCGTGCCAAGCATGGGGATTATGGCAAACCCCTTCATAATGGGGGAGGCTGTGTTCAGCAGTAGACAATCCGGCTGATAGAGTAGAGTAGAGGTATATTGACTCTTAGCAAGTTTTTAATATTGTTATGTTTGCTATAACGCCTGCTTGGCGAATTAGCAAGTTGTTAACGCTTTTATAAACAAACTAGTTTTTTCAATCAATAAGGATTTTAATATAATGAAGTAAGCTAACAGATTAATATGTAAGTTTTCAAATAATTTTATACCTGCTTGGTTCTGATTTCTATAAAATTGCCAGGGAGCAGATACAGAAAACAGAAAAAACGCGATTCAACTAGACCCCGTGCAGATCAAATAAGCACAGATGCAAAATAAAACCTATGTTATTAAAATGTGCAAACAAAGTACGATTTACAAAAAATAATCAGAAAACTACTGCCTTTGGTACAATTAAAACCCATTTAGATGTTCGACCGACACTAACGCATACAGGTGTTTCCATTAACAAAGTGAAGTCTACGATCAATATGACGAACACTTATGATGTAGAGTATAATTTACATACATACAATTGTTAAATGCATTAAGAGCTTTAGAAATTTATTGTAATTTAAATGTTATTTAATTTATATGTCAATTTAAACAAACATTGTTAAAAGACGTTTAAAAGAATGGCCCCGAGTTTCTTGCCCGTTCTTCTCGCAGTGGCCTTACATTTTTTGCTGAACGTAGTACAATATTTCAATAATAAAAATAGTAATTGACCTTCATAAGAGCGTTGTAGATGCCTTAATGAATTGTATTTTATTTTTTTATTGTACATAAATAACATATATAAGTAACTGTTATAGATTTGCAACCCAGTATTTAAATTTTACTTTGTTTTTAATGTGTTTATCTGTAAGTGAATATTGTTATACTTAAGAGGATTAAAACTCTTAAACCACAAATTGTGAAAAAAAAAAATGGTGAAAAAGTGGCTAATATTTAAATATTGAAAACTATCACCATCAAGTATAACATCTTTCCCCAAATTTGTGACACTGCTTCTTTTCCCGACAACATTATTCATGATACAGTATATAAGACAGTCGTCATAGGCGAATTTAAAGTAGGTTTTGACCTATATGGTAGTCAAGTGGCTCTTACTATACTGCTACGACGAAGATTAATGTTATGTAAAGTTATATTTTAATCCTCAGGTATAAAATCTGTAGCCAAACCTCTGTAGGTTACACCTATATGTATTCTGGATGCTGCCTTAATATGTTTTCATTATAATATGTTAAGCCTTTTTAGCATTTTCCAGCAAAGACTGGCAATCCATGTTACCACTGCACTGGTGTTAATAATACCTAATATAATGTATGAAATTAGGTATTATTATTTAATGTATACGAGATAAATGATAAAGACGGCTATTAAGATCTGATATTTATCTTTTTATAGGAATTAAATTTATTGGTAAATCAACATAACGGGTTGCCATAATGCCCATGCTTGGCAGGTATCTTGGAGATCGCAGTGGAAGATCTACAGAAAGTTTGTCATCTCTTGCCAGAGGAAAATATGGTATAAGTCGAGCTAGCACCCTAATTTTTTTTCGTTTTCTTAAAATATAAGAAAAACATACATCTCATCGCTAAGATTGAAGGTACATCCAATATTATAAAAATAATATAGCATGCGTATTCCTGAGCCTAATATCTATGCTTCTAGTTTGCCAGTATTCATGAAAATTTTGTATTGTGTTGATATGATGTGATTTGTATAAATGTTATTATATAATCAAATCATACCAAATCAAATTTTTTAAGCGCTCGTTTACTTTACGCGAAGTTTACTTATCTGTTCTTATCGATCAGCAAAGTTAAGCAACGTCGCGCGCGGTCATGAGTTGGATGGGTGACCGCTAGTGATATTACTACTAAGCGCTTCCGTGCTTCGGAGGGCACGTTAAGCCGTTGGTCCCGGTTGTTGTCTTAGGATGGCAGTCGTTATAGCATGGTGGTAGGGCAATTTGCGAATGCCCGCCATGCTAGCTACCACCCTCAAGTTGAAAATCTGTCGCCAAACACCTAACGGTGTGTTCCGGTAGCTGTCCTTGAGAGCTAGTAATTCTAGGTTAGTCTGAACAACATCTTTGATTACATCATCACTTACCAACAGGTGAGATAGTGGTCAAAGGCTAACCTATCAGGCATAAAAAAAAAACTAAAAAAAAACAAATCTAATTCGTTTTCAATTTTACACCAACCTTAGCTCTGATGTCAATATTTAATTCTAGCTTCTACCCACGGTTAAGCTTCCATCAAAATTGGTTATAACACGCTCCCTCGAGACCTACTCCCAAAATCAGGATGAAAGTATTCCTACCTAATCCAGGACTAAGTAGGGGCTACCCACGAAGCGCGGAAGCGGATCGTTTCTCGTGTTTTTTGAGTTTTAGTTTTAATCTGCTTTGCCTATTTTTGCACTGTAAAATTTTGGCACCGCAGATAGACAAGCTATCTTCGAAATATTGTTTGATCAATTCTGACATTTTATTTATAAAAAAAACATTGTATATAATGTCTGAAAAACACCATTATAGTGTTTAAAGTGTTTGTTTCGTTTTTTTTTCATATGTTTTTAAATTTCAGTATAATTATACCAGCGTTAGGGACATTGGGTCCGTGGATACTGGGAGCTCAACGTATTTTCTAAAACTTATGAGAGCGCTTGGTCAATGCGACGCGTGATTAAAATGCTGGCACCTATTTGGCTCAACGAATAATCATTGCAATTTAACGGAGCAATGCTGCCAGCATGCTGGACACGCTGCCAACTGGTAGTGGGCTGGAGCATTTGGACTATCTTTCTACACTGACTTATAGATTGTCTAAATGGTTTTATTGTAGTAGCTGTAGTGTTGTATATAGTTCGTAGTATTTTGTTAACGAAGGCATAGTCGTACCACCGATAATAAAAAAAAAATATCAGCTATTCAAATTATTTTGGATGCAAATAGGTAACTTCCAGTGAGACTTGAACCCAAGAATATTTTTTCTACCCGGTATAATTTATTTGTCTTGCATAGTATGCGTCAATTCTCTTTAAAATAATAATCAGTTATTGCGATTTTATTTTAATTAAATCGCAATAACTGATCGAAGTAACAGCAAACATACACAGACACAAATAATAATCGTTTGTGTGCACGATAACTACCCAAAACGTCAACAATCAACCCAAACCTAAACTAAACAAATTGTTTTGCCTAAATATATTACCATCGGTGCCTAAACAAATAGGATACATGTTTAATTTTATTTATCCTTGATCCTATGGAAACATGATTTACAAGACTTTACTCACACAACAAAATCATATAAACATTTACTTAAAGGGAAGTTCGTCTTTATTTAATTTAATAATTTACATTGATATTCTTGGTTATGAAAATGGGTACAATGGTACAATTCTTAACAATTCTTCTAAAACTGCCGGGCTCAATAACAAGTTACGTAGATAATACAATAGATACAATAGCTAACTAAAACTGACTTACCTCTCTTGAAAAAAATTATATTTATGTAACCAGATATATATGGATCAAAGGTTCGTGTTTGTTTCATGCCGATATATAAAAACTGGCCACGTGCAAGTTGGGCTTCGCTCTTTTTTGGTATTGCAATGCCACAGTCCATAAAAAACAGAAATATGGTATTGACCACATCTTAAAAACTAAATATTAAAATAATTAAATTAGAATATATGCCCGCGGCTAAATTGACGCCTCCTCATCTCTACCCATGGGTAACTTAAGAGGCGACTAAGGGCAACAAACCAGAAGGTGGGCAGTAGCACTTTCTGAGGAACTGATATCTCGCACTGCGATCCCCAAGGCGTGGGGATTTTGGCAAACCCCCTCATATTGGGGGAGGCTGTGTTCAGCAGTGGACTATCCGGCTGATACAGAAACCGTCGCACCAACCCTCACCCGCGCGCAAACCTAATTGAATATCTACTCAAATGTTCATCTTTGGGCCAACGCTTTACACCAGATTTAACATTTAAGGTTTGATAACAACTCATTCTGTTAACGAGAAAGAGGCCCAGAGTCCTGGAGTCTCATGATTTTGAGAAATTGCACAGTTTTTGGAGTACTAAATGTAATCGTATGGATATAGAAACAACACACTTTATTCTTACACCACTTTTAACATATTATATAATAATAGTTTTTGAAATGATATTCTCGTGAGTGTCACACATTTTTAAATATAATAAATTAACACTCACGTTGGGGATCGAATATGTCTACCCGGGTTTCGAGCATATCAGATGCTCATCATCAGGGCAGAACCCGGGTCGACGTATTCGATCCCCAACGTGAGTGTTTTTTGCCGGTTTAATTTATAATACTTCAATAATAATAGTGTTACAATGGGTGGTTATGATCACTAAAAGTTATCTCGGCAAGGCAACCTTAAGATGGAGTTGAACAAAACAAAACAATTGGGGAGAGTGTACTCAAAATAATTAGAAATGACTTAAGAACATTCTCAAAACTCATAAAAATATTTTTCAAATGAAACGTGTTTTAGTTTTTTGTACACAACAAATGTAAAAAAGCATATATGTTATTATAATAATGAAATAAATAAACATAAAAATTAAATATATACAGTACATAAACGTAATTTATTGACTGCAAATAGAAACCTCCTACCCTACGCTCGCACGGCACGACAACCACATAATATGGCAAGGTAGACGAGAACTTCAAGTAAGAGCATAATGGTAATCCTCTAGCGCTTACAGACCCCAAACATGATGCTAAGTCCTGTTGAAATAATTCATGAAATTCTACCACTTAATTAATACTAGTTTCTGTAACCTAGTGAATAGTTTAATGACTTTGGTTTGAGTTTAACTTCGGTAACTTTATCTAGCTCATGTTAGAATATGATTTCAACTTTAGTTGTAGTAGGTTAAGTAATAGATAGATAAGACTATTTTTTTTCTCCAACACACACGTATTTTGAAATAAAGCATATAGACAACAATGCTCTAAACATATTTCTAATATAATATATATTTTTTTCCTACAAGCTCTGAACACTATTTCTATACAAATTATTATTGCATTTAATGATTACCTATATAAAAGAAAAAAAAGATGAAATGAAAGGTGATCTAGGGATTAAGAATTCTAGGAACTACTAAACTAAGTTTGAGTGCTTTTTTATTTCTATTCCTTATAGGTAAGCCTTTGACCACAATCTCACTTGATGGTAAGTGATGATGTGGTCAAAGGTGTTAACAGGCTTAACCTAGAATTATTGGCTCTCAAGGACAACTGCCGGAACACACCGTTAGGTGCTCGGCGATAGATTTTCTACTTGAAGGTGGTCGCTAGCCAGGCAAATGCCCTGCCATCATGCGGTGAAGCTCAAGCCCACGGCGGGATTCGAACCATAGCCAATGCCACTTAGCCATTACTGCTTCAAAATCTCCAATATTTTTTTTCCTCAGCACACATGGTCCCGCTAATTCAACAGCAAAGGGAACAAAGTCGTATGCCAGGGCTAAATCAATTAAACACTAGTCTAAAAACAGCAACTATTCAAATGGTTTGTGTGTGTGTGTGTGTGTAAAAAACAACGCCGTTAGTCACATCCTCACGTACCCCAAAGTTTATTCTATCAGCTATAAAAAAATCCAGCCACGTGAGAGTCATTCCTTTTAAAATATTTGTTATTATTATTTATAATATGGATTTCGGCAAAGTAACGCCTGAATCCTTATTGTTTTAGGGGCTTATTAGTTGCCAAATTAACACCTCGTTACTAGCGAGTACGAAAATGAAACTAATTGTCATTGAAATAAGGATCATATCAGCGCCCGCCCTAACGCGACGTGTCTTGGCAATAACGTTACCGTTTTACCCGAAATGCGCGAAGATCACACGAAACTTTACCCGTGAATACGGCTTTTTAAAATACCAGAAGGTAGCCAGCAGCGTCTTTTGAGGAACTGATATCTTAAACTGCGATCCCCAAGACGCCTGCAAGCATGGACATTAAGGGCAACCTCCCCTTAATGGTGGCTGTGTTCAGCAGTGGACGATCCGGCTGATATATTTCAAAATTAAAATTTTTATTGTCATGCCAGTATTCCCTAAAGGGATAGGCTAGGTCTCAAAAATTCAAAGTACCTACATGTTTACATTACAAAACTGTTTCTTGTATTATTGTTATTTACATCTAAATTTTAAAAGCTTAGTACAGCGCAATGTCAAAGATCGCGATAAAGTACTGAACTTTTAAATACAATTTATCACTATTTACTAGATAAGGCTAATTGAGTATAATGCGATACCTACCTTACCTAATTTCTAAAACATCATAAAACTCCGATGCAATCTGTTATGTACATCTATTCACTTGTCAAGAGTAGTCTAGAAAATTGCGAGCCGTTCTTAATTGATTAACTAACTAAGAAACATCCGCTACGGTCTTTAGTCTTTACTTAGACAGGCGACAGCTAGTGGCACTTACAACCGAGCGCTTCCGTGCTTCGGAAAGCACGTTAAGCCGTCGGTCCTATTGTTGTCTTAGGATGGCAGGCGTTATAGCATGGTGGTAAGGCAATTTGTGAATGCCAGTCTGATAAGCAATTTTTTTTTCTAATTAAAGGTGGTAGCTATCACCCTCAAATAGAAAATCTATCGCCAAGCGCCTAACGGTATGTTCCGGCAGCTATCCTTGAAAGCCGTAATACTATATTAGCCTGAAGAACACCTTAGATGGTATGATCACTTACCATCAGGTGAGATGGTGATCAAAGGTCAGCCTGTCAGCAATTTAATAAAATACATTCCATTTATTCATTCGATAATAAAACTACGCGAGTACTCAATCGATCACTACCAACGCGCATCGAAAGTGAATCGCTTTAACTTTAAATACCATAAAGTTAAATAGTTAATTAAAAGTTAAAAGCTAATTATTAACTAATAATAAAGAGCATCGGTGCAAGCAGTATTTAGAATACACGTCAACTCTACCACCTGTACCTACTACACTTACGCAGTAATAATATTCATGTATATGGTATATAAAAAGGAAGAATATAATATTTGTAAATCGTTGGTGTATGATATTATAAATTATTCGTAACATACTAAAATTTGCCTGACAAAAATTTTTAATTAATCGGTTATCCTTTATTACATGACTGCCCAAAAAAGGGAGTGTTATGTTTTCAGGTTCATGTAAGTATGTATGTCTCTATATCCCACCATAAGTTCTAAACGGCTTAACCAATTTTATGTATAAAAAATTAAACTGGAGGATTTTAGACGCCATATTGTAAGTAAAAAAAATATTTCTTTCTGAAAGATGGGCAAAAAGTAACAATTCCATGAACATATACATAACTAGCAGTTTTAATTTCAATAGAACGATATAACGATTAATGAAAACAAATAATTTGCCGTCGGGTTTTATAATTTTTAATTAATTTATTCTTGTTTGATATTAATATTCGAGCTGATAGCTAACACCCTCTGAACCTAGTCCAAGGCAAAATTCATCTAATAATAACAAAAGAAAAACACTTTGCAAGGGTATTGCAAAAGGGCGTATTCTGTAGAATATATTGTTAACTATATTGTAGGTATTATTGTCCTTGAGAGCCAGTACTTCTAGGTTAGCCTGAACAACATCTCCGACCCCATCATCACAAGTATAAAAAAAAAAAAAAAAAAACATAGTCTTCGTTCAAGAAGTCCTCAACCCAGTATTTCTCAAAACTTAAACAAGTGTAATGCTATATCCTAAACAAAATGAACGAAAGAAAGATTATATCAAGCATGCATAAGGTCATAAGGCCTCATTTTGAAGTCGGGTAAAAAAGTATTGCCTTCTTTTTGTTCAGCTGCTTTTCACGAATGCATTTTGTATCAAAGTTATAGAAAATTCAATTTCGTAACTAAAGTTGCACCCCAAGTCTTTATATGATCGAGCGAGATCGGAATCTACCAAATTAATACATTGTTACTATTGTATATTGAAAAAGTTCTTCCATATGTATAAAATTATTAAAAGTAATTAATCCAAAAACGTTGATTGCATAATTATTATCGTTTCATCAACTCACTTCAGAACATGATAAAAAATATCAATCATGATCCACGACGCGTACTTAAATCGTGTTAGCATTAAGCCTCTCATATCTTTTGATAAATGACTTCCCCGAAGGTGCTCTCACCTTCGCTGAATAAAATCTAGGTCACAGGAAATTTTGCTTTAACCCTCCACCAGCTATACATAGATACGCAGGTAATAGCACTTTATATATTTCAAGATAGACGTTTTCAGTTCCTCTTGCGCAAGTCATGCGCAGAGACTAGCTCAACGAAATTGAACCTTATTGCCAATACAAAGTTTTCATTGAACTTTTTAATGAATACTGTCTGTCAAAGTTTAAACGCAATGGTCAGGACGCATCGAGCTCCCTTCGCCTTGAAAAGTTTAATCTTTAGCAAACTTAATGGAGCAATGAAGACAAGCTGTCAATTGATTATACTAGCTATTTAAACAAATTAAATTAAAACTTAATGAAGATGTTATTATAGAAATGATTAGGAACAAAATTGTACACGAAATAGAAACGTAAACAAAACCTATAAACCTTGCACATTGGCCGAAAGGAGCCGCTGGATGAAGCTGTTTATTTATTTGTATAGCCTATTTCCTACCACTCAACTCGTAGGGCGGGCGGGTCGAAAAAACACTATCATTTATCATGTGCCGTGTTTGGGGCACCTGTAGCTTGCGGGTTTTTTGCTACATCGCGTGTTGTGGAGTGCAGAGAGCGAGCGCGCGAGGCTTCTCCACTGAGGACGAGGGCACACTGAGGACTCCCTCACCCCGCTACCCCTGCATCGACCGCCCCCTAGTGCCTCCGTTCTTTACGCCACAGTTCAGTTTCAGTTTCTACGTAAATTATACCCCAGATTTCATAGCAGTTTTTAAGCAGTTACCCTCACAGATAGCGTCGTAGTTGCGTGCCTCTCGCGTCTGTCGCGAACTTTCCGAAGGTCCTATTTCGCGGAACAATTAATGCAATTGAGCCTTCTGCGAATCGCCAGAGAATGGGCGAGTTTCTGAGTGAAATAAGTTGGATTTTGTGAGTCGTGAGGGTAAGTGTTTCTTTTGCTTTAATGGGGCTATGAAACTTGATCCAAAAGAAGGAAGCAAACGCATCTCGTCAGTACATGTTTTATAGACTTTCAAGTCACAGTAGTATGTAGGACAACATGAATCAAAATTGATACTTTTTGATTCAATTTATCACATCATACCATATTATTTATTTATGTATTATTATAGAGGCGACAGTTTGTGAGTGTGTTTGTATGTTTGTTACTTCTTCACGCTCAAACGGCTGGACTAATTTTGGTGAAATTTGGTATGGAGGTAGATTAGGCACTGGATTAACACGTAAAATACTTTTCACTATCATCATCATCCATCACCATGTGGATGAATTTTTAAGACTTTACATGCATTCAGGTTACTTTTTATACGGGTAAAGATAGAGTTTAACTTTGTAGTGTTTTTAACCGCTTCAAAAAGGGAGGAGATTCTCAATCGACTGTTTTTTTTGTGTGTGTCATCTCATAAGTTTTTACAGATGTAGGTACTGATTTTGATGATTTGTTTTATATTCAAAAACTGGTGCTTGTCATGTGTTCCCATTTATATATCAGTATGATCTGACGAGTACTATTTGAGTTATTTGAATAATGCGTATTTTATTGGCTTCGACTACATTGATGATGTTCTCATATTCACTTGACGATAAAATGAATAAAAGAACTGAATACAATGATTTGGTTTACAAACTTTAATATTTTCTGTTTGAAGTCGTCTTTGTTATCAAAATTTTAACACAATGATTATTGATTTTCTACTTTGTGTACTTTTTGTTCAAAGAAAACTAAAGGTGACAAAATGATCTATTTTTATGAGACAGTACTTACCAGTAGCTTTAAAAAGCACTTTAGCTTTAGAACTTTGATTTAATTAGCAACTTCGTCGTAAACACGTTCGTAGTAAAAACTTTTAGGCTATTAAAATAGCCATCCTGTTCCACAGAAAATATAAATCAGTACATAAACGCTTGCAAGTTGATTTAACCTCTACTAAAGCCCGTGGGGTGACGAGCTATAATGTCACCCCCTCCCCTCCCATCTCTACCCATGGGTGTCGTAAGAGGTGACTGAGGGTAACGCACCAGAAGGTGGGGCAGCAGCGCTTTCTGAGGAACTGATATCTCACACTGTGATCTCCAAGACGCCTATCAAGCGTGTGGATTATGGCAACCCAGGGGGGTGGCGGGGTTTCCATTAAACATTTTCTCGATCGTGCGCTCGTAGAGTCAAGTGAAGATGCTTCGTGTAGAAGCGACACGAGTTGAACATTCTTCCGGTTTGGCTGCGTGGCGTTTGTGACGTCAAGTCGGCTTAGCAGGAAAATTACGCGGAATTGTCACTAGATATATTTGTTTTATATTTTTCTAATGGTTTTATTAAGATATTATTTAAATATTTGTTAATATCTAATACGGATTTCCGCAAAGTAACGCCTGAATCTATTTATAATCTTTAATATTTTGATTTTAATTTATGTATTTACTGAAATTTCGTTCTCATATCATTCAAAAATATATTATATATGTATATATTATAACGATTTACGTTATATCTTTATCATATACCAAACTCGAATACTGTTACAATATTTTGTAAGCACTGTGTCCATGTTTCATAATAAATAATATCCAAAGTCGGCTCGAGCTTCCGAATATTAATTTAACAGAAAGCTGCTAACACCTAGCTTTTGTTTAAAATGTTAAATTAATTTTCCGATGACTGCAGCAACGGTTTACCTGTTGCCTTTAATGTAAATTTTAATTAATATTATTAAATCTATGATTATGGTGGTAGCCACGTTGGTCTGAAGCCCCAGAATTTATCTACATAGTATTTGTATGATTTTTTTGTATCTCTACTTTGTTTATTTTATGCCTTGTAAGTTAGCCTTTTGACCACGATCTGATGGTAAGCGATGATGTGGTCGAAGTTGTTCAGGCTAACCTAGAATTACTGGCTCAAGCTTGGCAAGGACTGCTGCCGGAACTCACCGTTAGGTGCTTGGCGACAGATTTTAGCTAGCCAGGTGGGCATTCGCGAAATGCCCTACCACCATGCTATAACGACTGCCATCCTAAAACTTCAACCGGGACCGACGGCTTAACGTGCCGTCGGAAGCACGGAAGCGCTCAGTAGTAATGTCACTAGCGGTCGCCCATCCAACTCATGGCCGCGGCGGACGTTGCTTAACTTTGCTAATCAGTTAAGAACAGCTAAGCAAACTTCGCCACGAGCGCTTCAAATTCAGGTATGTTATACAACAGAATAAAAAGGACCACTCCGCAAAGCTATTCCAATAATAAGCGACTCTACTTACGCAGCAATAAAGTGCACTTCAGCTCGCAATGTACGGAATACCTAATATAATATTCACCTACAAGGCGTCTCTCTTTCTAGCGCATAGCTATGCATAGCCCTGATCTCTTCTGACGCGGCACGCGCCGTACCATAATCCCGTCCGGACGGATACGCCGATGTACATGCAGCTTTGTACCTAAAGTCCACAGTGAGCCAGGCCTGGTTATACACACAGTTAACCTGTAAGACGTAATTTGAGTAAATGAAAGCGTCTCATTCAATGAAAATTTAAAAGGGCGATCACTATCCCTATCAGTATTTTTATAACCTATGAATGAATAATAAATCGAAACTTCTGAAGTGCTACTTATAACTGAACCTTTACATGCTTCAAAGAGTACCTCAGTCCCGGTTTGTCTTCCTATGACAGGTCATTACCGTCATCATCATCAAGGTCTGGATACGATAGTGGCTGATTAAGACTTAGAATAGCCCACACCTGTTTCTTTCTCTCTCTATGAGAACGTGTCCCAGTAGTTTGTTTATCTACTACATATTTTCCTAAGATAATATTAATTTAGTTCACTTACATTATCGCATATATTTTTCCTACAGCTGGCTTTTGGGCTAGTTGCAGTTTCGACTGCATCATCGGTAATTTTTTATTAAATAAGTTAGTGAAGTAATTTGAATTACTTACCTTTTATCCAACCACGAAAAAGGTACCTGCAATGAACTATAAGAGTACTTTTGACTTCAGGCTTCTTAGCAAGGCAAACAACCATGTGTTATTCAAATGTATTGAAATCTATATACACGTATTGTAATCAGCTGAGCTCCTTAGCACTTCAGTGCTATCAAAAAAAAAAGACAGCGCTTTGCCGTTCATGATACAAGAAAAGCTATTTTACCTCATAAGTAGAAGTATCTAATATCAGCACTTTAGTAATGCATGGTGGTAGGGCATATTGAGCTGACTAGCTACCACCCTCAAATAGTAATCTGTCGCCAAGCACCGGCGGTATGTTCCGGCAACTTTCCTTAAGAGCCAGTAATTCTAGGTTAGCCGAAACGACATATTGACTACATCATCATTTACCATCAGGTGAGATAGTGGTCAAACACTAGCTTATCAGCTATCTATCGCTATATATTAAAATTAATTCCTTGCAAACAAAACTGGCGTATAATTATTATTGAATAACGATTTCAAAAGAATAGAAGTTCGATGAGTATTATCATCAATATTTATATCATAAAATCAGGCCAGGTGTACGAATAAAATTGAAAATCCAATTGAAACAAAGCTATTTTTGTAGCACAGGTGCTTGACGTCGGATTGCGGCTGATTGATCACACGAGGGCCAAGGTCCTCTACGGGGGTACACGGGAAAACATTTATAAAATATATAAATAAATTGTTTTCAGAGCCGTCTGGGACATTTTGGGAGCACATCCTTAATTGACCTTTGTAAATTTGTAAGCATTTGTATTTTTAGAGTCCAATATATGTGTCCTTACTCGCTCTAATAGGGAGGCAAATCTCTTCAAACGTGAGAAAAAAAAAAATATATTGGTCTGTTTTATCATAGGCTACAAACTAGATTAGTGTATGAATCGGCGTTTTTATTAAGAAGGTAATTGTATTTTTAATATTGTTAGGTTTGCAATAACGCCTGCTATGCGGATTACATTACAAAATCACAAATATACGATAGGAAAAATGTAAGTCATGTGCGGGATTCGAACCCGCGTCCATCCACCCCTTGAGCCGGGTTTGCTATAACCAATTGAGCTTTGGTACTATATTTTAGATGTCGCTCCATCCCAATACGATGGTTAAAGAACAATAGGAAAGATTTGAGTTATGACGTCATGTCATGTTAGCTCAATTGGTTAGAGCATACCCCGGCTCAAGGGGCGGATGGACGTGGGTTCGAATCCCGCACATGACTTAAATTTTTCCTATCGTATATTTGTGATTTTGTAGGTAGTTGTAGTTAAAAGTTCAAATACCTAACTTGTTTAGTCCCTCATTCGTAATATTTTTCTTTATTATATATAAATAAATTGCAATATATTTCATACTACCACACCGCACGCAAGGGAAACATTAGTTATTTCAAAATAGTTTTTAGTTTGAAGCAAGTTTGCAAAGTTGATATTTGGCGCGACACGAGTAGGTACTTATATTGAAACATGACGCAGCGAACGATTCCAGGATAGAACCACGAGCGGAGCGAGTGGGTTAGAAATAGAATTCTGAGAGTAGCGAAGCACGAAATTTTTCATTTCTACAGTGAGGAAAATACTTGTTGCAAAAAAAATAACATATTAAATAATACAGTACGTCACCCCGTGACCACGATCACTGCAAAGTGTTTGAAATGTTAGGACACAAATAATGATAAATATACGCGATTCAAACCGTTAAATTAAAAAAAAAATTAAATTACTATGTGTAATAATCGCGAAACCCTAAGACAACATAAATAATACAGTAATTTATAATGATTTTTTTTATCGGTGGTATGCCTTTATTAACAAAATACTACGAACTGTATAAAATACTACAGCTACTACAATATAAGAACTAAGAGAACCTATCTTTTCTAGCCATTGCAGACTCACAGGCAGTACACCTCCAGCCTACTACCAGTTGGCAGCGTGCCCAGCATGCTAGAGGATAAAAACAAACAGATGTTAAATGAAATTGACCTTTCCGAGTTAGTTAGTTGAAAAATATTATAAGATGCGATTTCTAGGCAACAAAAAGTTATTCCAATGAATATCCTATTCAATATTCGGTTTAGGATCAACATAGTACACTAAATAGCTTAATTTAGTTATTTCTTAATTTCAGTTTACTGAATCTATTTACGAAGCAGAGACTTATGACGTACCAATGGACACGAAGTTCAACAGCAGACCGAGAGCTCGTTTTGACTTTAGCTACTGTACCTAAAAACTGTAAATATGTAGTTCCCTATACAATTATTACCTGACGTTTTATACTGTTTCCTGATTCATATTAAAACTTGTTTTTAAGTCCTCATATTTACTAGGAGTAAATAGTTGCTTATGGTATTACTAATCAAACAATTTCAGATGTAAAACATTAGCTATTATTTAGAAGCAGTGATGGCAACAGTGGCATTGGCTATGGACTGCCGCGCAGCAGTTCCATGGATCGAATCCCGCCGAATGCTTAAGCTTCACCGCATGGTGGAAGGGCATTTTGCGATTGCCCGTTCCGGCAGCAGTCCTTGAGAGCCAGTGAAATTACAGGCACATGAGACTTAATAACTATGTCTCAAGGTGACGGGCGCAGTGCAATTCGTGACTTCTGACGAAATGCATCTGTTATAGGCAGAGGTAAGTCCGTTTAACATCAGATGGGCCTCGAGCTTGTTCCGTCACAATAACATAAAAAAAAAAGTTCTACAGCAGATCGAGAGCTAGTTTTACTTTAGCTACGGAACCTTGTTTGTTGCTTACAGTATTACTAGTCAAACAATATAAAACATTAAAACTTGATGATTTTAACGAAACATTAATGAATAAACTGCAAGGAAGAATCCGATTCAGCGAATCCTGTTCTAATGATCTGACATAGGCTTATTACTTGGCTAAGCCGTTGTAACAAACATTTTCCTTATATTATGGTTTTCTAAAATCAAATACGATAAGATAATAACGACAGACTCTGTAATTTATTTACTGCATAAAATATATCCTCTTATATCTGTGTAACAATATCGGGATAAACGTACCTTCTGAGGTCTGTTTGAGAGGTAAAAAGTAATAAATATTATATAAAACCTTGAGCGTATTCTTTTGTTGTCGTTATGCAATATTTATACAGGATGTGTCGCAGTAAATCTCTTAAGTATTCCATATAACGCTTTGGTCGTGACTCTTCTGAAATAATAAAATGTGTACCGCGAATCTAGAAACAATATATCGTATTGTGTTTTATTAATAAATGCTGCCTTTATTGTAGAAAAATTGAACCGTATGAAGTGAAGAACATGACTGTTTATTCAATTTACTTGCAGATGGCTATTAATATTGTAAAACATCAAATGATCAAAGGTGTTATACATTCCATTTTTCCATGAAAATGTTGGTCTACGATTTTATTTTGAAAATTTGACATTCTAAGTCACGTTTGGCGTCCCTCCGAGGTAGCATGATTCAAAAGGATGTGAAATTTGTTTGGAGCAGTGATGGCTCAGTGGCATTGGCTATGGACTGCTGCGCAGCAGGTCCATGGTTCGAATCCCGTCAAGGGCTTGAGCTTCACCAGCATGGTGGAAGGTAATTTTGCGAATGCCCGACTGGCTACCTCCAGTAGAAAATCTGTCGCCAAGCACCTAACGATGTATTCCGACAGCTGTGCTTGAGAGCCAGTAATTCTAGGTGAAGCCTGTTAACACCTTCGACCACATCATCACTTACCAGCAGGTGAGATTGTGGTCAAAGGCTTACCTACTAGCAATAAAAACAGAAGATTGGATTGTATTAAGTACGTGACCATGTTAGAGCGCATGTGCGCTCCAGCGCCAGCTCCAAAAAAGACTCTCTGCGACTTGAGAGGCTTCAGGGCCACTTGAAGCATCACTATGAGAAGTATCTAGGATATTAATAAGTTGGCATCGTCAGGACGACTATGTCGTAGTTATGAATGAAATTCTATTGTTATCATTATCGCCGATGCTAATGGGTTAATGGTGAAATCATCACTTTGGCAACACCTCCATAACTCTAATGAGTAATGGACGTGCATACGTAATTATGAAAAGTAGATAAAATATTTAAAAAATCTATGTGTGTATCTATAATGTCTAGACAAACTGATATTCTGTACAATGACTGAAACTGAATCGAATCAGTGAAAATAATTCCTGAATTGTAACAGATGCGACATAAAATGAATGTATTAAAACGGTCTAGTGCGAGTTGGACTCAAACAACAAAATACTAAAAAAGCGTACACAAAATGTGCACCCCTTTTTGATATTATCCTGTGTCTGCCATACCAAAAGAATAAATTATATATTCTGTTACACAAGAAATAGTTAAATCTCATAATAAACTTTAGCACATTCCTTTTCAGCTAAAAGTTAGACGAGCCGTACCTCGAATTTCTCTAGTTTTGCGAGCAAACGCTGAAAAGCTATGTGTAGATATAAAATAGGTAGGTAAGTGAAATATCGGAACAGACGTAGTTAAATTGATTTATTGTTAAACTTTTTGCGATAACGGGTAGAGTTGTCGAGATAGCTAAAATTAGATAATGTTGACACATTACGGTAATATTACGTAGATATCACTAATATTGTAAAGAGGGAAGATCAGTATTTTTGTATGTAACGAATAAACTTAAAAACTACTGGGCCGGTTTGGAAAATTCTTTCACAATTAGAATCCTTTTTTTAGGAGTATATGCATGCGCACTGCTACTGGGAGGTTTTAGTGGGTCCAAGTCCCACACATTTCCTTCCACCACCCCCGCGGTGGAAGGGAATGTGTGGTACTTGTACCCACACACCAAAACCCCCTGTGAGCATCCGCTGATATGGGGTAAGATAGAATCGCGTTAGCATTTACTATTTTGCTCCGGCGGTAGGCCTGAACTTAGTCGAGCCTCTGTGCTGGTGGTGGGGCAACCTTGCTCACCAAGGCTGCCCCCAAAACGTGTGGGGCCTACAAGCCGGTGGAGTAACCCCCGACTCTCCACCAATGACCTGCTACCACCTGGTCCATGCTCATCTGCGCAGGAGAAGGGCAGCTAGGACAATATCTCATAGGCATCTTTTATTGAAATTTTTGTTAAATACCCGATTGAAGTCGGGGCGGTCCGCTAGTAGTTTATAAAAACCGTTTCTAAATCTGATAAATTTATTATAGTTATTTGTTATGCAAGGATGCAAAGTTGTTATTAAGCGCGAGTTCATATATTGTAACCTGAGGAAATTAAGGATTCTAGGTTTGAACCATGGGGTGAAGCGAGTGTTTTAAATATAGAATTCTGAGCGTAGCGAGACGCAAAATAGTTCTGTTGTTGAGCGAAACACACAGATATGCCCTTCACTACAGCGACGAAAATACTATTGGCTGTGAAATTGGTTGACTAGAAAAACAGTTTAAATAATATAATTGAAAGGTGTTTTTTCAATTTTAAGTGGTAATATTACAGGTAAATTAGCTTTTCTGGAACTATAACACAGGTTCAAATTTTAGAACCTTTTCGATAGTGGATAAAAAGTAATTTTGGCAGATTTCAGATGATATAAAAAATATTTCCGAGCTTGTGAGATGAAAAAGTAAATAGGGCCGGTTACTTGTAGGTGAGTAAAGTGTGAAACACAGTGTATGAGGTAACATTGCTTAGGCACATTATGGTATTATAGTGGTAACAATTTTGTCAACAACGTTTCGGATTGGTGATTTTAACCTGAATTGGCGTAAGTAAAAAAAATTCTTAGTACGTTCTTGTGTCTTCCTTTATATATTTTCGGGATAGGAGGTTAACGGTGCGGGTGGCGTGCTTGGTACTGATCACCGTCAGCCAAGGACTTCTGCAACACCTCAGGTCTCAAGGATTCGTTGCCGGTCTTTCAGAGCTGTTTTCTTGAAGGTAGGAAAACATATTTAAAAAGATGATGGCCTCATACCATACTAATGTAAAAAGGGTTTAGGGTCTACAACTGTGAAGGGATTTGCTTATAGACCCAATAGCTATTTTGAAATATGAAAATTCAATAATGCGAAGTCTTGAAAAATATAATTTATTTTGCATTGTGTAAGGGCGTTTTGCGAATACCTGCATGGCTAGATAACACCCTCAAGTAGAAATCTGTCGCCAAGCTCTTAACGTTGTTTTTCGGGGGCTGTAGTTAAAAGTCAATACTATATGATAGCTAAATCAACATCTTCGACCGCATTGTCATTAATCATCATGTGAGATGATCAGAGCATAGCTATTATAATACCCTGTGCTCAAACTCTGGAGTACAAATTTTATATTTTTTTTTAAGTTATTGTGATGGAACAAGCTCGAGGCCCACCTGATGTTAAGCGGACTAACCTCTGCCTATAACAGATGCATTTCATCACAAGTCACGAATTATACTGCACCCGTCACTTTGAGTTATATTTGTTACGTTTCATGTGCCTGTAATATCACTGGCTTTCAAGGACCAGTAATTCTAGGATAGCTAAAAACAACATCTTCGACCGCAATATCATGAATCATCAGGACATAATTCATATTAAAATTTTTGTCTTATATATTGTCTTACTGCTTATAAGGAAAAATGCTAGAAACCGTTCATAACAATTCTTTACGTCCGATAAAGTTTGTCGATATTCGTAGATATTTTACCTGAACCTGATAAAGATTGATAGCGGTCTATATTGAGCAACGTCTAAAGACGTTTGACGAGGAATAATGTCTCCTAAGGCATTTCAAGGCTTTGTCGTCGAGTTGTATATAATAGATGATATACTTTAAATGTACAATGAGATATTTGGACAAATTTGTTGCAATTCTTTTTATTTAAAGTTTTTTTTTTACAGTATAAGATGAATTGCTATGAAGCACAATGGAAGCCATTGTTTGTAACTTAATTACAAATATTTGTAATCCCTAAATACATATATTTGTAATCCCTAAATATTACCACAACTCACCTTTGAAGTGTATTACGTATAATTTGCTCTTTATACATTATTTTTAGGGTTCCGTACCTAAAGGGTAAAAACGGGACCCTAATACTGAGACTTCGCTGTCCGTCCGTCCGTCTGTCACCAGGCTGTATCTTAAGAACGGTGATAGCTAGACAGTTGAAATTTGCCCATATGATGTATTTCCATTGCCGCTATAACAATTTTTTTTTACCGTTTGCTCGATACTTATAACGGTGACAGGTGGACGCTTTAACTATTCACAGGATATTTAGTTTTATGTTCTCTGTAAATATAATAAATTAAAATAAAATATATAATTAAGCGTGTTCCCATACAATAAAAGAGGTTTTCGCCGTTTATTTGCTAAAAATAATAATAATGAAAACAGGTAGAAACTTGAAATAATCACCGAATATTCAGTTGTATATTTACTTTAAAAATAAATAATTAGGTAAATTAAAATAAATTATATAGTTTAGGAGTTTATACCTAGATTTAACGTGATTTACTCGTTATTAAAAAGAACTGTATGTGTCAGTGAGACGGGCGCAGTGCAATGCGTCACATGAAACTTTCATGTTGTTATAGGCAGAGGTTAATCCGCTTAACATCAGGTGTGCTTCGTACATGCATACCGCAACACCACATAGAAAAAAAATAGAAGCATTGATATTAGGCTCAAGGATATGAGTGCAATATTTGAATTCAGATAAGGAATTCAGATATTTTAAGATTTTAGAAGCAAATTACTATCTTATATATCTGACTGGCCTGACTGAATAGGGTTTTCATATCAACTTTGGGAGTGGTAGTTTTTAAGGTTGAACTAGCCGGTCATTTCTCCAAACAAACGCCGTAGGGTGATCACTCCCTTATTTGCAATTTTAAGCCCAGAATTAAGCATAATATCGATTGAACTCGTCATTATCTAGGTTTGTATCGTAACAAAATATTAAAAATTTAATTAAGTTGAAAGTTATGTGCCTTGAAAACTTTATATGAAAACCTTTCGAGGCTCATAACTCTCAAGTTAATCATTTTTTTTAAATTTCGTTACGATACAAACTTAGCTAATAACGAGTTCAATCAATATTATGCTTAATTCTGGGCCTAAAATGTCATATAAGGGAGTGATCACCCTGCGGCGTTTGTATGGAGAACTGACCGGCCAGTTCACCCATAAAGACAGTGCCTACCCAACGGGCAAAACGGCTCCGTCCATATGTCATGGATCCATAGATTGTAAACGGAATAGTAAATTTAATAACAAACCTGAAATATATATTATACTAGGTGTTGAACTTTGACTCCAAAAGGAATATGGGACTTCAAATATAATCAAATTATTTTTCATGGGCACTCCAGTTCATCAGGAGATAACGATAAATAAAATTAATTTCTTGTTAACAAGCATGTCGGGTACCATCGTCCAGAACTCTTTCAGTAGATTACTTTTTTTTGTGTAACCACAAAAATTATAATTCAATACGGAGTTCGACAGAGTTGTCAAATTAAGAAGTATTTCGTTCCGGGCTCTGTACCAAAAAAAATATGTTGTTAGGAATTTGTAATATATCGTTTTAAGTTGAAGCAATAATGGGCGAGCGGTAATAGCTATTGACTGCCGTGCCGCAGGTCCCTGGTTCGATCCCCACCGGCGGCTTGAGCTTCGCCGCATGGTGGAGCAACCACCCTCAACTAGAAAATCTGTTGCCAAGCACCTAACGGTGTGTTCCGGCAGCAGACCTTGAGAGCCAATGAGTTTACATGCACATGAGACTTAACACCTATGTCTCAAAGTGGAGGGCGCAGTGCAATCCGTGACTTGATGAAATACATCTGTTATAGGTAGAGGTTAGTCCGCTTAACAGGTAGGCCTCGAGCTTGATCCGTCACAATAACATAAAAAAGTGTACCATATTTCGGTTTATTATGTACTCTATCTTTTACACCAACAAATACTAAGAAATTTGTTGTTATAAGTAGTTTTCAGGTGATGATAAACAACCTTTTTAATTGTTATCCCCGGTTTGTTACGCTACGAATCCCAAAGCCCGAATCACACGGTGCCAGTTTTTTGTACCTAAATTATTTCCAATACTGTGTAATTTGTATTTTGCATCATAACCGGTTCCTTTGTCGTTCTGGCTGATCTGGCATGACAACACTAAATACATTTAAAAATTCTCTATTTTTATCAAAAATAATTCAAAAAATCACATAATATTTTATTTTATCTAATTTTTTTAACATATAAAAAGAGTTTAATACTTGGTGCACACTTATTCAATCGGCACTATCATCGAACTATCGCCTTGAATCAATACAAGCTTTAGAAGTAGTATTGAGGACAATAATTGGAGCATGGGTAATAGGAACGTCTGCGTCGGACTACACGAGTATAAGGTAAGTGTAAGGTTCTTAAAATCGTTATTATTAAACTATAATAAAATATTTTGATTAAAGTAGTCATAATTTTGGTTACTGCAGAAAAAAAAAACAGAAAAAAATAATATTGGATCAGTAAAGCAGGATATATTTTTGAAAGTAAGTATAATGCTAAAGTGAAAAATTGAGATCCTCTAGCAATATAAGGCGCTTTTTGTACTTGGATCAATGTGGCATTAATTGAATATTTTTTTCCTTGCATTTGTAGCATATAACTCCAATATAGAAAAAATTTCACTTGGATATGGTTCTACCTTCGCCATATAAGGTTACATTAATGAGCTGGACTGAAGTACGGACGCTCGGTACAAACGCGCGGGGGCAACTGAACGAATGAGGATACTTTTGCAATATAATCACATTGTGCTCACGTTGCATGTGTCCCTACAGTAACGCGAATCTCTCAAATAATTTTCTTCGGCTATACCCCAAAAAAGTAGAAAGATAGAATACAGAGAACTTTTAGTAATATTACCTACTGACTATCTACTGAGTTATTTACATATTTTTCTCAAAAACATAGACAATTATTACATATTTACGAGAAGAAAATCCCGCGAGCAATTCATTAAAACCATACAAACCGGTATTCAAAGTAGTCCAGCTTAATTATTTTCCGAGAAAAACTTTTTCTAATATTTCATAGGTCAAAGTAAAATATTATATTATAGAACAAGCTTCCAATATTACTGGGAGGTATAGTAGACAAGGGCATTTTAACCTACTGGACAGGTAACTGGCTTGACTAAAGGACTTTCTTAGATATAATCTTTAATTGCGTTCTACAATGATGGTGTAAAGACAAACAGGAATGTAGAAGGCTCGAAAAGAAGTGAGCGACAAGGCTTCGCTGAAACTTAATAATTAGGCCGTACGCATGCGTGGGTGAAACAACCAGTTGTGAGAAGCCATAGGCCAGGGCAAAGTCGTGAGCAGTCCTCCCCGCGAAGTCAGTGGACCGAAAACCAAGCCACTCAACGTGGTGAGCGTTGAAGTCTCCTAATATCCGCGGAGGGGTACTGCTCCAGTACTTTGTCAGTCGTCAATTGCAGGTGCTCAAATAACCGCATTGTGTCCGCGTCACCGCTGTGGGACCTGTAAAGGCACGTGTAAACTTTGTGTGGCCACCGTGATATACGCGCGCCTACAAAATCATCAGGTCCCGGTCTTCTAGGCCTTAGAGACGGCGACAGCAAATATCCTCCCTGACGTACATACACACCCCGGTGCGGCGCACAAAATTGTGCTCCAGTTTGTACCCGGAGTACTGTAAATACGATGTATCATCAGGGCAGGATATTTGCGTCACCGTCAAAAAGCAGGGTCGGCTGTGCAGTCTCTAGGTGTTGGTGTACTGCATTGACATTAGTATGAAGTCCCCTGATGTTACAAAAGTCCACTGATAGTGTGGACGTGGAGGCCGCTGAAGAACCATTCCTTTTCAAAGAGATTGATACAGATTAAGAGGAATAGCTGTGCCGTGCCAGCAGTGAGAGGAGGGACTTGGTAATAAAATTATATAATTAACACACGGTTAATTTGCAATAGTAGACGCTACATACTCAGAACGTTCACAACAACTTAAAAATACAGACAACAATTCCATCCATCCATCTACAAACAAGTAAAAATTAGGATTTTGATCCAGGATAGCGTTGAACGCGGCTAGGATACGTGGCAGTGGAGAATTGGCACGTGCCACTGTGAGGTGACTAGGCTCTGCGAACAGCACGTGATGTCGGATTATGATGGATTATGCGCGAGGCGGCGGGTCAGCCTCCCAGGGCGGAGATTAAGTGATCCCTGGGCTCGGGACCCCTACAACCTGCGGGCAGTCAGGGGCAGCTGTTTCACAGGGTCTCCCTAACCACCGCAACAAAACACCGCGTCTGCAGAACACAACGTTAGTGCGACACCACTGGTCCCCAAACACTGCCAGCACAGCGCTTCCTCATGGATCTCTGGCGACCTAACTCACCGCAGGAACACAACGCCACATTACAGCAGCGTTATTTAGCTGCGATCTTCTGTAAGGTGGAGGTACTTCCTCAGTCGGGCTACTCCGAATTTTGAACGGGCCAGCCCGTTATGCCCTTCCTCTCTGAAATATATTGCATAGCAATCAAAGATTCAAGGTTCGAAGGCAAAGTTTAAACTTTATCGTAGTTGGGAAGTGTTTTTTATGCTTGATACCACTATCTCACCTGATGGTAAGTGATGATGTGATCAAATATGTTGTTCAGGCTAACCTAGAAGTACTGGCTAACAAGGACAGCTGCCGGAACACACCGTTAGGTGCTTGGCGACAGATTTTGTACTTAAGGGTGGTAGCTAGCCAGGCGGGCATTCGCAAAATGCCCTACCACCATGATATAACGACTGCCATCCTAAGACAACAACCGGGACCGACGGCTTAACGTGCTTTCCGAAGCACGGAAGCGCTCAGCAGTAATGTCACTAACGGTCGCCCATCCAAGTCATGACCGCGTCGGACGTTGCTTAACTTACCTCATCGGTTCAAAACAAAACAAAAAAGTAATTACGTAAGTAAAAGTGTATTTTAGAAAATTGCTTGCCTGGCTAGCTACCACATTTAAGAATAAACTCCGTCTCAGTGCATCTAACGCAGTGTCGCAATACTTTACATCAAGGCTAGTTCCCGTTGTAAGTGAAGTATGTTCATCATCTTACCACTTACCTACTGTGGTCAAAGTAATTTATCACTAGTAAAATAGCCTTTTGAAGAATCTGTTAACTTCCCAACAAACACACCCATTGCACATTAAAATTATAGCATTTGTAACAGTCATGAGCAGAACTTTAAAATAGAGCTAAGTCAATTCTAAATTTCAAGTTTTCAAATTATGTATCTCTTGTTTAGTTATCGTTAGAACTTCAGGAAATTTCCGATCGAAGCCAAACTTCGCAAACTAGCAAGAAACGGGAAACCCTAAACCATCTATTTTACCAATGACAAAACAAGCCTAACAACTTAAAGGTCTTCAAAGTAAACTTTTGGAGCATCTGGTCCGACTACAACGCTCTTAAAACTGACTAGGAATCGATTATATAAGGTCTGATCTCTACTAAATTCTTTTAACTGCCGATTATATGGACCCTCAATTGACGTGTTTAAAAATGTATGTCGTAATGGATTTTACAGCCGACCCCATGTTTTTATGGGGGCTTTGTAAACATCTTTTTGTCAGATGACGTCAACTGGACGGGTCGATAGGCACTGAATTATTTTTATTACTTGATCCGAAGACAACAGGCGTGGGTAGTAGGTATCGCAGTAAAGTAGACAAATAACTTTATAAATACAAGCTAAATAGATCGACTCGTTGCTTTCTGTTTGCTTGTCCAACTTTTGCTAGATTAATTCATGTTTTCAGAGAACGGAGTGTTTTCGTGCGCATAACATAATTTCAACGTTTAGATAAAGTTTCATGTTGCTTGATTTTGTGTGCTGTTGAATATACTCGACAGCACACATATAAATATAATAATAATAATAAATAAATTGCTAATATAAAAAAGGGGCTAGTGTTGTCTTAAGAATGAAAACACCAGTAAAATTCAGAAAAGATCGGCAGAGTGTGTGGCCTTTTTTACGTTTGGGCAATTATTTATTAGGGTTTTCAATAGTGCAGGGCAAACATATAACAATGTTAGCATATGATAGATATACTTGAAGATATTTTGACGTTTATATAAAGAGCTACAACTTATATATACCTAACCCTATAGATAGGCATCTTTAAAGTTAAGGATTTCATAAAAATTTTGGAAAATGAATCGATTTTCACTACTTAAAATTATGTGTAATGCGCGATATTTTTAATGGATGACGCATTTCCCCCGTTATTTTAACGTTAAAACCAAGTTGCTAACCGATTTAGATGAAATATCCAATCCACTAATCAAAGGGACCAATCATTTATTTTCCTGGTCCTGTCTTTTGGAATAAAAAATGATTTTATAATAAGTATATAAATGAGGGAGTTAAAAAAATAACACACATAAAAAAACAACAGTTATGAGAATATCATTCTATTTTCTTCCGTTCAAACCACATCTTTCTGTCAGATGAAGTTTAATTAGTCTGGTTGATGGCCGCACCATAGGCTTATTGAGCGTAGCGAAAAAATTCTAACTCTATGGGCTAGGGTGACGGGCTAGAATGTCACCTGCCCAACCCATGGGTGTTGTAAGAGGCGACTAACGCAAAAATACTAGAATATGGGCAGAAGCGCCTACTGAATAACTGCCATTGGGTAGGCTGTGTACAACAGTGGACAATCTGGCTGATACAGAACAATAAATAACGTATATTTGTGATTTTGTAATAAATAACGAGCTGGTGTTTTTTTTTGATAGGCGGTATGATTTGATTAATAAAATACTACGAACTATATACAACACTACAGCTACCACAATAAAAGCAAACTTAAGACAACCTACAAGTCCTTGCAGACTCACAGGCAGTCCAACTGCTCCAGCCCACTACCAGTTGGCAGCATGCTGGCAGCATTGCCCCGTTGAATTGCAATACTTATTGGTTGAGCCAAATAGTTGTCAGCATTTTGATCATGCGTCGGATCGACAAAGCGCTCTGATAGGTTTTATAAAATACGATGAGCTCCCGGTCCCCACGGACCCAACATCTCTACGCCAAATTGCTCAAATATGTAACCCATACAGAGGTTAGCATACTTGCGCCGCTTGAGTTGTTCCGCCGAAGTAGCCGCGGTGACAGCCCTCACGTTGGTTTCAAAAAGATGTAACGGCGCTAAAGTGTCTACACATGTAGCGTTCCACACTACGGGCCGCCCTAACTTCCACGGAACCAGAGTGGTGCCTTCAGGTCTTTATAAAATAGGCAATGGTATTCTCTGGTTCATGACTTTAAGATTTGAAAGCGACGACGCATTCGCTCCTCCAAGTCAAGACAGATAAGTCAATTTGATATAGCTTTTGCATTATAAGCCTTATTGTGCACGAGAATAAACTCCATAACCATAGAAACCTCCTTCCATATAACATTTACTTCTAAGTGCATTTCCTTGTAAAACACCGAGAAGAATATACTGGTCCACACATGAAGTTTAATAGACGTTCATTGCTCACAGAGGACCGATAAATGTTCTAGATTAACCTATTGATTCGAGCAGGTGCCAGGAAGATGGAGTGATATTAAGTGCGAGCTTACCAGTATTGCGAAATAGTGAAATAAGAAAAATAGGTAAGTAAGTATTTAAAGAAAATGTTAGTATAACACAGTTTTACATAGGTAAGTTAATTTCAGTTTGGGGATGAATGCCTCGTTGGTGTATGTATAAAAGCGCCGCTTAGGGTTCTCGAGGTTTTGAGTTTGATCCCCAGTTAAAGCAAAGTGATTGTTTCTTAATATGCAAGTACTACTGCAAGCTGAGCTAAAATCACATTTACAAATCATTGGAGCACTAAATAAATAGAAAAATAGAAGAGTAGTGACATCATTGCAAGATTTAAGTGTTTGAATAAGCACTTTTTTGGTCTGATGACGTCTATTAGGCTGGTTGGTGACCGCACGCCTTCCCCTAAGATGGTTAAAGTAATACAATTGGAGGACAAAGATTCGGCTCGAAAGAGTAGAGTTTCGGTGGCCGAGTGGAATAGGCCGGTGTGAAATTGGAGGACGCGGGTTCCCTTCCACAACAAAAAATTGTCTTCCAGTAATTTGTAAATTAAAGTTATTGTTTTTTCTGATAAATAAATTTCCATAAACTACCCAAAGACTGGTACTGTGCCCGGTAGATGTCCATAGGCTTGCCACCATGTGACCAAAACATGTCTGGCAAAACTTAGATAATTTATAAATATAATTTGAAGCGCATAACACACAAAAGCGAATAACACACATAAAAAAACAACAGTTATGAGAATATCATTCTATTTTCTTCCGTTCACATCTTTCTGTCAGATGAAGTTTAATTAGTCTGGTTGATGGCCGCACCATAGGCTTATTGAGCGTAGCGAAAAAATTCTAACTCTAAGGGCTGGGGTGACGGACTAGAATGTCACCTGCCCAACCCATGGGTGTCGTAAGAGGCGACTAAGGCAAAAATACTAGAATATGGGCAGAAGCGCCTACTGAATAACTGCCATTGGGTAGGCTGTGTACAACAGTGGACAATCTGGCTGATACAGAACAATAAATAACGAGCTGATGTTTTTTTTTAATAGGCGGTATGCTTTGATTAATAAAATACTACGAACTATATACAACACTACAGCTACCACAATAAAAGCAAACTTAAGACAACCTTTAAGTCATTGCAGACTCACAGGCAGTCCAACTGCTCCAGCCCACTACCAGTTGGCAGCATGCTGGCAGCATTGCCCCGTTGAATTGCAATACTTATTGGTTGAGCCAAATAGTTGTGAGCATTTTGATCATGCGTCGGATCGACCAAGCGCTCTGATAAGTTTTAGAAAATACGATGAGCTCCCGGTCCCTACGGACCCAACATCTCTACGCCAAACTGCTCAAATATGTAACCCATATAGAGGTTAGCATACTTGCGCCGTTTGAGTTGTTCCGCCGAAGTAGCCGCGGCGCCAGCCCTCACGTTGGTTTCAAAAAGATGTGATGGCGCTAAAGTGTCTACACATGTAGCGTTCCACACTAAAGGCTGCCCTTACTTCCACGGAACCAGAGTCATGTCGTCAGGTCTTTAGTAAATAGGCAAAAGTATTCTCTGGTTCATGACTGACAGGGCCTAAAGATTTAGAAGGGAACGACGCATTCGCCCCTCAAAATCAAGACAGATAAGTAAATTTGATATAGCTTCGGCATTGTAAGCCTTATTGTGCAAGAGAATAAACTCCATAACTATAGAAACCTCCTTCCATATAACATATATTTCTGAGTGCATTTCCTTGTAAAACACCGAGAAGAATATACTGGTCCACACATGAAGTTTAATAGACGTTCATTGCTCACAGAGGACCGATAAATGTTCTAGATTAACCTATTGATTCGAGCAGGTGCCAGGAAGATGGAGTGATATTAAGTGCGAGCTTACCAGTATTGCGAAATAGTGAAATAAGAAAAATAGGTAACTATTTAAAGAAAATGTTAGTATAACAAAGTTTTACTTAGGTAGGTTAATGTCAGATTGGGGATGATTGCTTTGTTGGTGTATGAATTAAAGCTTAGGGATCTCGAGGTTCTGAGTTCGATCCCCACACTGAGAAAAATCTAAAGTCAAAAGCGCCCTAATGACGGCTAATTTATATGGTATGAAGGCAAAAAACGGACCAAACGTAAATACGTACAAAAACGCCTTCCAACTAGAAGGCGTTAAACGAGGTCAGTGAAGGCGAATGTTTCTTTTCGTCTTTCTTTAAGGTGTATTTTGTGGTCTTTCTTAAATATTGACTTTTCGATGAGGCTGATTAAGTCGTACGTTATAGTGATAATCACCGTATATAAACCGCCGTAAAAGTAAGGTATATTTTATGGTCAATACTGCAATTATTATCGTATAACAAGTTCAATTCTGAAAATACTTTACGGAAAGCGTTTTTTGACGGTTTTGTTCATTATAAAACATGGTACATTTTTATTAATTGGTGAAAATTATCTTAAGAGTTGTGAATTCACCTTGCGTAGTTACAATTCAACGGTAAAAGTTCAAATTTGATTTAAGCTTCAAAGTCGTTTTCCTCAGTGCAGTAAAAGCAAAGTGATTGTTTCTAAATATGATTACAAGCACTTCTGCGAGCTGAGCTAAAATCACATTTACAAATTATTGTAGCACTAAATATATAGCAAAATAGAAGGGTAGTGGCATCATTGCGAGAGTAAAGTGTATGAAAAAGCACTTTTTTGGTCTTATGAAGTCTAGTAGTCTGGTTGGTGACCACACGCCTTCCCCTAAGATGGTTGAAGTAATACAATTGGAGGACAAAGATTCGGCTCGAAAGAGTAGAGTTTCGGTGGCCGAGTGGAATAGGCCGGTGTGAAATTGGAGGACGCGGGTTCCCTTCCACAACAAAAAAATTGTCTTCCAATAATATGTAAATAAAAAGTTATTATTTTTTTCTGACAAATAAATTTCCATAAACTACCCAAAGACTGGTACTGTGTCCGGTAGATGTCCATAGGCTTGCCACCATGTGACCAAAATTTCCTGGCAAAACTTAGATAATTTATAAATATATTTTGAAGCGCTCGTAGCGAAGTTTACTTAGCTGTTCTCAACCGATCAGGCATAAAAAAACAGGTAACTGACTACCGAAATCCTGCCTTCACATTTTTAACACTGGAATCCAGACACAACAAGTTGTAATCCCCACCTAATTGATATTCCAATCATTCGCAGTGTCTTTCGTAAAGCGCACAGCTAGGGAGTGCAACTCGCAACTTGCGGCTGTATTTCCGCCAACTTATTATCCGAAACTTTTCAAAGTAAAAATGAATAGGCTTCTTCTGGGAAAGCTCGCTCCACCCTTAACTATATCTTCGCTTTTAATGCAAGATTGTTTTCAAGATCTTGCCCATTTGTAGAACGAAAAAAACCGAACAAGTATGAGTGGGACTCGCGCACGAAGGGTTCCGCACCATTTTCTGTAACCTAATCATGCAAGTTACAGACACTTTTCGCAGTGTCCGATTGAGCTGGGTAGGTACGGCGAAAACCTCTTTTATTGTATGGGAGCCCCATTTATTTTATTTTAATGAATTATATTTAAAGAAAACATAAAACTTAATATTCTGTGAATAGTTAAAGCGTCTACCTGTCACCGTTATTAGTATCAGGCAAGAAACGACCCAACAAATTACAGGCCTATAGCGATTACCTCTTTGCTCTCGAAAGTGTTGGAACGTGTTATCAATTCCCAGCTCCTGAGGTACCTTGAGTAGTATAACCTTATAAGGCTCATCAGCGCATTCCGTGAAGGAAGGAAGGAGGTATGCCCCCTTCACACTTTTATTACCGAACTGGCCGCTATCGTCAGAAGGGCCACCCGCACATTATAGATACGTGGAAGTATCGCACTACTCGATTTCATCGTCTGTTTCTGCCACGTACCTGTAAGTTGTGGCATGTTCTTCCACCTGAGGTTTTTCCTCAGGTCTACACCTCAGGTTTTAACGGCTTCAAAAGAGACGTGAATAGAGTCCTTTCTTTTAATGGTAGGCAACGCATCAGTAATGCTGCGGATATTACAGGTGTTCATAGGCGGCGGTGACCACTTACCATCAGGTGGACCGTCGGCTTGTTTATTACCTTGTGTATAAATAAAAAAAAACACAGTAAAAAAAACAAGTTTGCTGTATGGAAGCCCCCATTAAATATTTATTTTATTTTTAGTATTTGTTGTTATAGCAGCAATAGAAATACATCATCTGTGAAAATTTCAACTGTCTAGCTATCACCGTTCTTGAGATACAGCCTGGTGACATACGGACAGACGGACGGATGGACAGCGAAGTCTCAGTAATAGGGTCCCATTTTTACCCTTTGGGTACGGAACCCTAAAAAGATGATGCATATGTTGATCCAGAACCCAAACCAATTTATATTCTAAGTTTCACCTAAATCGGTTCAGCCGTTTCAATGTGAAGGAGTAACAAACATACAATTTGACAGCCTCACTCCATAGCATTATAATAGTCTGATTTACATAGTGGTACAGCATTTTGCGATTGCCCGCCTAGCTAGCTACTAACCTCAAATAGAAAATCTGTCGCCAAGTACCTAAAGATATATTTTAGCCTTAAGAAGCAGTTATTCTACTCGTATACTTTTACCTATCCTCGACCGCATCATCACTTGCCAACGCGTGAGCTGTTGGTCAACGACTTATAAGTAACAAAAAAGTTTGGTACATTACCTTTGTTCCGAATTTTCATCTATTTCATAACGCCTTCAATATTAGTCTATAAAACTACCATAACATTGTTATGGCGTAGCAGATGGTCCCCTGCGGGTGTCAGTTATTAATTTCGGTTTACGAGCAAAAACTTAATGACGAAAAAGCTAAACGATCTATCGTTCGTCTCGGAAGAAGTTAGAGAAAACCTTTGGCATATTTAGCTGACAATCAGTGTTTCATTAACCAATATGCGACATTCTGCGACTTTGTTTGTGTGTGCACCTATAACAAAGGAATAACTGTTGATTTTATGTATATTATGTCGCAGCCAACTTGTTTAATAAATCTTTTAATAAACAGTCTAACCATTTTACTAATTGATGCTGTTTAACTAGCGGCCTGAATGAAAATTAGCCTTTGGATTTCAAACATCATATAACAATCAAATCACTTGCTAGCTGAAACAAAGACCATTTATAAAATTATTAGTTTAGGGCAAAATTATCCATAGGTATGACAAAGAGCGAAGCGAGAAGGAGCGGAACGAGTGGAGGAGCGTATAAGGTTACTATAGGACCACAACAGCGTGCTATCTGAGTGAAAGAAGTAAGCGTGTCGTGGCAGCCGCCAAAAAGTTTCGCAAATCATCTAAATAGGCTAGGCAAGTTAAATTTAGAAACGCAAATTAAATTACTCTAGTCATGTGCTTTGCTACTTGATTGAATGCCTAAATACACTGCGAAAAATTACTTTCAAGATTCATGATGATTGTTAATTTTGACATAAAATATGGGATATTATGGGAGTACGAAACGTAAAAAGAGTTCTTACTTATAATATTTACGGTAATAACAAGAAATTACCATGAATTTATATTACGATAAAAATCAAGCAACAGTACAAGATTTCTCAGTGCTGTAAACTCATGTACTCTATCAGTAAGCGTCATGGCAAAATATCGTGATTAACTCTGAATTACTTTTAACAGTAATGACCAAAAATCATAAACTGAATTATAAAAATTTAAGAAGGAATGGTCTAGTATCAATAATGGAATAATATTATTGTTAAATCCAGGACAGTTTTTTTTTTCTGAAAATCTATACGGGAATGTTTTTATATGGCATGTGGCATTATAGCAGTTCAAAGAGCACATCACAATGCAGTTGTTTGGCAGGTGTCAGAGATACGTACAAAAAAAATAGGAACATATTACCAAGCCTACGCCGTTCTTTCACCCGTCCGTCCGAAACATATTTATATTTCCAGAATAAGCGTTAAATAGGATTTATTATCTTTAAGCCGTGATTTCGTTCTTGCAGGTAGTATTTGAATATAATTCAAAGACACAAAAAATTGCTTCATTACTTTTAAGGACTATTACTTGTACAAGGTATATCTGTCGAAATTACAGCGCAAGTAAGGAACATATTCTACTTTGCGATTTTCACGGCATTTTCTACCTCGCACTGCCACATTATGGAACCAGCTGCCATTTCCGAACGGATACGACTTAGGGGCCTTCAAGAAGAGAGCATATTCCCTCCTCAAAGGCCGGCATCCTCGATACCTCTGGTGTTGCGGATGTTCGTGGGCGACGGTGATCACTTACCACCAGATGAGCAGCCTGCTCGTTTGCCCTCCTATCCCATAAAAAAAAAAAACATATATTTTTGTTACAAAATATATGTTCCAATACTTAAGACACAAAAAAAATGCTTCGTTACTTTTAAGGACTATTACTTGTACAAGGTATCTCTGTACAGATGGCAGCGCAAGTAAGGAACATATATTTTAGTAACAAAAGCAGAGCAACAAAATATATGTTCCAATACTAAATACTAAAGACACTAAAACATTGCTTCATTACTTTTAAGGACTATTACTTGTACAAGGTATCTCTGTAGAAATTACAGCGTAAGTAAGGAACATATATTTTGTTATAATTCCACCACAACTTCCAGCTAATGCTAAAAACGTGAGTCAGCTAAGGTAATGACAAAGACGTGAGTGACTTCAGAAACGCAATGTTATCCAGACGGAACAATTTTCGACGCATGTCAGTTCTACAGCCACACCTCATCAAACAGTTTTGATGTCATCAAAATATATTGTCTCTCCAAGCACGCGTTTCACTTTGCTTTTCTGACACACCGGTGTGGCGAAATTCTGCCAAATTTTATTTTATTGCATAAGGTGACTATGTATAAGAAGATATATAAGTATATCTAAAAAAAAATTATGAAAACACAGACCTTAATCTATATAACGAAGTATAATTAAGATATTGAGCCTTTTTACTTTAAGACATATTTTTTTTGTTAATATGTAATGTAACTACAGTATCTAGGAACTATTCTATCTAGTGACTTAATTTTTTAAGATAGATATTGTGTTCTTCCGTTTCCTACGACACTGTCCACAGGTAGTGTATATAATATGTTATCAGAATAGCCATTATCCAACGGCGATGCCAGTTATAAAGAAAACCTTTTCTATAGTAAAAGAAACGCACATAAATAAAAGTTGCATGTCTCGCATTAAATTTACAACTGAGTACATCAAGTTCAAATAAAGTGGTGAAATAACCTTCTGTAGATAGATAAGTACCACATTTAAATATGCAGACACTAATAAAATAGAAATATTGTCTGAACAGCAGTACATAAATAGTCAAGACAGCTAGACGAATAACTTCTTAAATGACTTTAAAGGACTATCTAGTATTCAACGTGAAAACATATGGCCATGAATACTTTTAGAATGTCTAAATGCTTTGACACCAAATCATACCACTTAGAGCCAATAAAGAAGAAAATAGACTTTTTGATTAGACGGTTTTTAACCGCCTTCAAAAATATGGAGGTTCTCAATTCGGCTATGTTTTATTTTGATACCTCATAACGCCTATCAGGGTGTACTAATTTTGATGATTTCTTTTACATTCGAAAGCTGGTGCTTGTCATGTGGTCCCATTTAAATTTGAATGAGATCTGACGAGAAGTATTTGAGTTATCCCTAATGATGCGTGTTTTATTTTTGAAGTCTGATGTATTTTGTTAAAATTTTACTGGTAATCTTATTAACTCCTAGTTGATCGTTAAGACTAGTATAGATTAAATTTGTGTTTCTAAATTAATATTCAGAAACACAAGTTTCAAACAATCTCGTTCAAATCTTCACAAGATATAATAATATAACGTTGATAGTGGACACCTACTATTACAATAACTCACAGCAGATAGTAAGAATAAAATGAGTTGTGGTGTTTAACAAGTAGTAAATAAAATTCGCCGTTTTAGAGAGATTGAATAGTACGAAAATAACTCACACATTCACCCATATATAGTAGGACTATATAATATTTAAAATATAAAAAATATAACTCATTGTTATTTCGTACTACTCTAAGTCTTAGGATATAGAGTAAGAAATAGAATGAGAGAAATATAACAATACATAAAATTCGTCCTGAAGGTTACGGGTGTTTACAGGACAAATTAAATGAACGTAAAACATAGAGTTTTTTAAATTAGGTGGCGATTGGCGGTCTTTGGTCTGGTTGCACTTCTATAGATATTACTTAATTAAAACCAAACTCTGAACTCTAAGTTTTCGACATCAACATGGTCTTAAAACTTCTCCACAAATTGAAACTTGTTATTTCTTAAAACAAACCAAGTTTTCAGTACAAATATTATTCTCGCATAGAGTGCCAATCCAAACAGAATAAAAAAATGCATATTATTCAGCTCTCTGTGGGTTTGTTATGTCATGTTCGAATGTGTAAATTAATACCGCTATAAAATGCTACTATCCAATAAAGTTAATAGTTTTTTTTTTTGTGGCAATTTTTTTGTTTTTATTGCTGATGGGTCTGCCTTTGACTGCAATCTCACCTGATAGTAAGACGATGTGGTCGAAGGTGTTAAACAGGATTAACCTAGAATTACTGGCTCTCAAGGACAGCTGCCGGAACACACCGTTTGGTGCTTGGCGAGAGACTTGACTTGAGAGTGGTTGCTAGCCAGGCGCGCATTCGCAAAATGCCCTTCCACCATGCGGTGAAGCTCAAGCCCGCGGCGGGATTCGAATAATAGACCTGCTGCGCGGCAGTCCATGAAAAGTTAAGCAATAAAAAGTATTAAGTTGTATGGTGTATTGTTGTGGGAAGCTGCAGCTGAGATATTGTCAATTTTTACCTTGCAATTGGTGCTACGAGTATATATTATATAAAATTAATCCTTGCAAATATCTCATGGATTTTTTAAAGAAATTAAAAAATGAATACTTCGAATCTGTATACATTTGAACAAGCCGACAGAAGAGACATACGATGGACGGACAGATGACTTAGTAATAGCATTTAATGGGGTATCCCGTAGTCTCATATATATCATCCAATACTAATAATGCACGACAGGGGTGTTCATATAGTTCGTATCAGTGAAACATACAATTACTTTTTTTTTACCATTGGATGTTATATCAAATATCGACTGGTGGCGGATATTTTCTGTAATCGTTTAATTCTTCTTGATGACCTGTGTTTCAACTAGGTATTGCGAAAAACACGTATAACAAGCTTGTGACAATTCTATAAGGCTACGTGGGTTGTGGCACTCACAATACATTCCACGTCAATAATACTCGCCGAAAGTGGGCTGCACGCCCTTTGACTATGTAAAGGAATAGGATTATATACTACGTATAAACAGCTCGTTACGACACACTTTAACATATAAAATACTTAATTTTTCTTGGTAGGTTTTTCTTTGACCACTATCTCACCTGATGGTAGGTGATGATGTGGTCAAAGATGTTGTTTAGGCTAACCTTAATGTACTGGCTTCAAGGACAGTTGCCGGAACACACCGTTGAGTGCTTGGCGACAGATTTTCTATTTGAGGGTGGTAGCTAGCCAGGCGGGGATTCGTGAAATGCCATACCACCGTGCTATAACGGCTGCCATCCTTAGACAACAACCGGGAACGACGGCTTGAAATGCCCTCCGAAACACGTAAGCGCTCAGTAGGAATGTCACTAGCGGTCACCCATCCAACTCATGACCGCGGGTGACGTTGCTTAACTTTGCGAATCGGTTAAGAACAGCTAAGTAAACTTTTTTCGGCAGTAAAGATGCCCATTCTCATGGAATGCGGACGGATGGAAGATAGATCTGTGTGCACTGCGCGTGAGCACCTTTAGTGCCCTAGCACCGGCCGTATACTAATGAATACCGTTAGTGCTATCCGGTATATTAAGATAAATTATTACTTGTTTTTAGATAACAAATCCAGTTATAACAACGCAAGAGTGAAAATCAAAGTGAAGGTGAGGTAAATAAATAATAAAATACATGGAAAAATAGTAATACAGTAAACTGTTCCTTACACCGCACTCTTGGCCCGTTGGGCAGTTTCCCACAACAAACGCTTATAAAATTACCGTTATTGCCTTACTGTTAGTCACGAGAAGAAAGAGAGCAACGACCGCTATAGTGATGTTATATCTGATATATATTTTAGATAAACAAGGTATTTATTTTCTATGAGTCTGTCTGTACATTTCTATGCTGTATCAGCCGGATTGTCCACCGCTCAACACAGCCTCCACGATTATAGGGGTGTGCCATAATCCAATATCAGTTCCTCAGAAAGCGCTGATGCTCACCTTCTGGTGTTTTACCCTAGTTATCTCTTACGACCCCCACAGTTAGAAATAGGGAGCAACATTCTAGCTCGGCAACCCATGGCCACATCTCTACATTAATAATGGATGTTACCCATCTAAAATAAAGACTTAGGTGAGGGTATACACATCTCGAGATAACCCAAAAACAATCAAAGGTTTAAAAATGCTTCACACACTTGTATTTATGTTAAAATAATTAATAACTGAAGTATTCTACGGAGCAAACAGGACAGAGATAAAACACAGCCATTATGAGATAAGTCTAAGAACACTAAAGGGCACTTAGGTTACACTATGTCTTAATTTACGAAGCTTAATTAAGTAAATACATGAGATAAGCCTACAAATTTAGAAGAAATGTATTCGAAGACGGCAAGCATTTTGAATGGCTGGTTAATTATTAACATTATTTATTAGTGCGGTAAACAAAACTAAAGTACATAAGGTTCATTTCTGTTTAATAAATATAGTTAATAGATTCAGCCGTTATGTACTTTACAGTTCATATATTTTTCAAATAAATTACTATTTGAAAAATATATGAACTGTATAATACATATTTTTGATAAAAAAGAACTACTAGTAGTCTGGTTGATGACCGGATATTTGATGGTTGATGACGCGGACCCTTTAACGGTTAAAGTAATACACTTGGAGCACAAATTTTTGACTAGTAAATTTGAGCACGTAAGAGTAATGTTTCGGTGGCCGAATGGACTAGGAATCAGGCGTGAAATCGGAGGACGTGGGCTCGATTCCCGTCCAGAATAAAATAAATTGTACACCAATCATTTGAAAATGAAAAACAAAAAAACTTAAATATATATCATATTGCAGACACTTTGATTTTACAATAACTAACATTGACTTTTACTTCTTGGCCCCGAAATCACAGGCAAATTGACGATATTTGACATAAAAGTGCGTAGAAAAGGCAAGGGTATACTTACTTTCCATTTCAATTCAACACCTTGTTTCTGAGGGATAACGATGTAACCGCACTCGGACGAAATAACAAAGTCGCCTTCACAAATGTCCAGACGCATAAAGCTGCTAACGTGTAAACTACAAACCCGTTTCAAAAATATACCTAAGTAATTCTTTTAATTCTGTGATACTAACACATTACTAGGAATATTTTAAATTTCTAACGTCCGTAATCACCCATTAGTAGCCAGTTTAACCAGACGATCAATTCGGCTCTTGATGTTGACGGCGCTCTAGCTCGTGAAGAGAAGAGTTACAAAGCTGAATTTTTTATGAAGGTAAACGAATACATATTTTTTTCCATCCTAGCATGTGGAGTGTTATCCTCTAGGGCTAACTGAGTAAGTAATATATTTTTCACTTCTCATTCACGCAAAGTTCTTGTTTATGTCCGGTGTAAGCGGACTAAATCGAATTTTTACGCTATAGTGCTTAAAAGTCGGGGTTTATGCACAAATGAATAAACGTTGTCAAGTTTAATTTCCTCGCAATTGAAGAAACCTATGGCTCGCGCTGTTAAAAGTCTCGGCCAAAATTACTTCTTTAATGCATACTCAATCTTAATTTTAATATATTCTCCAAAAATAAAATAGGTGTCGTCAAAGTTGACATATATAAACTATTTTTGTTACGGGTCAATCTAAAAAATAATAATTAATTTAGTGATAATGTGGTCCGAGATGGTAAAAAAGGTTAACACAGACAGCTTCCACAGCACACCGTTAGATACTTGTCAAAGATATACCTACTACTTGAGGGTGGCATTAAGCCAGCATTCGCATAATACCCTACCATCATAGAGTGTCGGACTTTTCAGACCATGGAGAACATTGATTGCTTAAGAACAACTACCAGGCACACTCCACTACGAATGAATTTAAATTTCAATAAAATTTGAGCTATTCAATTCTAAGTTAAAGGTGAAAGAGGTTTTGGAGGTTCATAAGTAGTAACTTTTAATTTCATAGAGCTATCAAGAATTTGAATTATAATACTTTTATTGTTGTAATGACGCATGCTTCGGATTACATTACAAAATTATAACGAAAAGAAAAATTATGGTCAAGTGCGAAATTCGAACCTGCGCCGTCCTCCCTTATACCCGGGGTATGCTCTGACCGCTAAGCCAACATGACATATGACTCATAACTCTAATTGTCTTGGGTTCGAATCCCGCATTATAACTAGCTCTTGAAGCAGTGATGGCTCAGTGGCATTGGCTAGGACTGCCGTGCAGCAGGTCCATGGTTCGAATCACGCCGTAGGCTTGACCTTCACCGCATGGTGCAAGGGCATTTTGCGAATGCCCGCCTGGCTAGCGACCACCCTCAAGTAGAAAATCTGTCACCAAGCACCTAACAGTGTGTTCCGGCAGCAGTCCTTGAGAGCCAGTAAAATTACAGGCATATGAGACCTGACAACTGTACATCTCAGAGCACAGTGCAGCACAGAGGGCACAGTGCAATTCGTCGTTGACGAAATGCGTCTGTTATAGGCAGAGGTCAGTCCATTTAACATCGAGTGGGCCTCGGGCTGGACGCGTCACAATAACACTAACAAAAACAAATTACCCTCACGTATAATTTTGTACTGAATTTAAAAGTCAATAAAATTCAATTGAAAAATTCAAAAGAAAAACTCATTCATAACTCAACAAATTCAATGATATTTAAGAAAACCAATCCTAAATTAGTGATGAAAGAGGTCGAATCTTCTCGACTGAAGAGTAAGCAGCGTAATATTTTCACACCTACCAACATTTATGTATCCACATTTTGCATCTTTCGATAAATATGCGGGCCAACGCGTATAATTTTATTTATAAAGGTGTTGGGGCTATAAAGATCTTGCTTAAGCGCGTATTTTCTGTTGGCGCTCTCCCAGGCGTTTTATACGTGAAAAGGGTTCGATGGGCGCCCTTCTAAGGGCAACACTGTACTTGGACGTTTTCGTATCAATGGACTATACCTATTAACTGTTGCTGATATAGTTACGACGTAATTTATAGATTGTATTACTGTGTTGCACGTACACGATGCTCACATTAAAGTTTGTTAAGTTAAGTTTAAGTTATGTTTTATGTTACAAACACTCATCAAATATTGTATTGTATTGAAAGTGACTATGAAGTGAAGTGATACAATCTGTCTTAAGTGTACTTTAAAGTTTTGTATATCTACATTAACTCACCTAAAAAAACATGTGTCTTAAAGAGAGGTGTGAGGTCGCGTACCATTTGAAGTGGCGTTACAACGTCTGGAATCCAGCCGTGTGAAAACTTTTAAATCATACGTGCTTCGGGTTCCAGCGAAGAATAAGGATGCGTTCCTAATTCCCGACTTCTGGCCGGAGGGCATAGTATACTGGCGCTACAGGGAGGCCGAAAATGAATCCCAAAACTGTTTAAAGTGTTTTTATTATATTATTTATGTTATTTTGTAAGGTATATATTATATTTCTATGGGTCAGTGTTTATTTAATCCTGTTACCTGAAATAAAGAGTTATTATTATTATTATTATTAAAACACTTTCAACAAATTTAAGGAATAACTAGGTATGTACATAATATATGATATTAAAGTTCATTAAGTAAATGTTATAGCCTAAGATATTTGAAATAAACTATTTGTATTTATACATTAGAGAATTTTTTGATGTGCTCTAGGAGGAGGGGTTTTCTATTGTTCAATCGTCATCACCGACATTTCTTACCTTCAGAATCTTCAGATTTTTGTTCGGTTCTCGCTAAGACGTTAATTAAGTTTTTCTGATTCAAAATTATAGTGCTATAGTGCCCAGCAGATGATTATGCCCAATATTTATCACATGACATAATCTTGCAAAACGTAGACTTATAGGTTTCAGAAAGGATAGGTGGAGTTTCTTTTTGAAGTAAAACAGACGTGATGCCTATGTAGAGTTGGGTTGGCGACGACGTTGGGTTAAACTTTTCAGGATATATTAACATTAGCGGAGAAGATTATTTCACAAATCGCATTATTTAATTATATACCGTCTACTCGGGAACTGCTTAGTAAGCCAAGATAAATAGATCGCCCTGGTTAAAATGGCTGCAAAGTGTTACATACTTCCTTTTTATGGCTTCAAGTTAGTATGTGGCGAGAGAGCCCGTTTTTTTTTATATTTATTTATGCTTGATAGTTTAACCTTTGAACACTATCTCACCTGATGGTAGGTGATGATGTGGTTAAAGATGTTGTTCAGGCTATTATTTTGATTGTCATTCCCTGTCCATGACTATACGAGTATCATCAAGATCAGACACTATTTTTCACTTATAGGAGTGTAACTCAAAAACGCCTTGAATTATTTTGATGAATTTTAAATGGGACCACACGACAATAATTAGCTTTCAAATAAAAAAGGATCGGTTCAACCAGTTGAAAGTTCTGAGGTAACAAACATAAAAACCAGTCAAATTGTGAACCTCCTCCTTTTTTGAAGTCGGTTAAAAACATACAATCACTTTAAGCGATAAGACTGCCCATTGTTTCATTTAGTTATGATGTATCTTCAGTTGTAAGTTTTTTATTATAAAATTAATGTTTGTGTTACAAGAAAGAGTTTATCTATCTATCTATCTACAATCGAACTGTAATCCTCCTTCTTTTTTTTTTTTTTAATGTTATTGTGACGGAACAAGCCTGAGGCCCACCTGATGGTAAGTGGAATAACCTCTGCCTATAACAGACGCATTTCGTCAACGACGAATTGCACTGTGCCCGTCACACTGAGACGTCCAGTTGTTAGGTCTCATTTTAGCCTGTAATTTTTGTGGCTCTCAAGGACTGCTGCCGGACCACACTGTTAGGTGCTTGGCGACAGATTTTCTACTTGAGGGTGGTCGCTAGCCAGGCGGGCATTCGCAAAATGCCCTTCCACCATGCGGTGAAGCTCAAGCTCTGGGCGGGATTCGAACCATGGACCTGCTGCGCGGCAGTCCATAGCCAATGCCACTGAGCCATCACTGCTTCAAAAAGTTGGTTAAAAACTCATTATTTGAATTTTATTTATTCATAATCATATTATGTAGGTAATGCAGACAAGAAACAGATATTAAGTTACAATTAAAAACTTCGCTGTTTCTTGCTACAGTTAAGTTCAGTTTTCTTTGTTAACTATTGTAGTATTGAGAGACGCGCCAAGAGGTTAATAGGCACCGACTTTCTGAGGGAGTGGGAAAGCAGTGAGCGCCGACGCCGTAAAGCCGCTTGTCTATCGGTGTTTTACTGGATACATGTCGGTGAATATGCACAAGAACTGCACGATTTAGTTCCGCCCTCCCCCATCTTCCATCGGATGTCCAGACAAACGGAGAGGCGCCATCCGTACATGGTTGATAATCCCAGGACTCGAACGAAACGCTTCGCTTCCACTTTTCTTGGGTATACTGCGAAAGAGTGGAACTCATAGCCGTGGTCAGTTTATCCCGATGGATACAACATGGGTGTTTTCAAATTGAGGGTAAATTAATTTCTTCTAGGTAAGCGTGATCGCATCCTAGACCACATCAATGCTTAACATCAGACAGGGTGTGGTCAAATGCGACCCTAGTTTTTTTTTGTTTTGTGACGGAACAAGCTCGAGGCTCGCCTGATGTTAAGCGGACTAATACAACCTATAACAGATTCATTTCCTCACAAGTTACGAATTGCACTACGCCCGTCACCTTGAGACATGAATGTTAAGTCTCATGTACCTGTTATTTTTTTTATTTTGAAGCAGTGATGGCTCAGTGGCATTGGCTATGGACTGCGGCAGCAGGTCCATGGTTCAAATCCCGCGGGCTTGAGCTTTACCGCATGGTGGAAGGTCATTTTGCGAATGCCTGGCTACGCTCTAATAGAAAATCTGCCGCCAAGCACCTTGTGTGCATAGTGTGTTCCGGCAGCAGTCCTTGAGAGTCAGTGAAATTACAGGTACATGAACCTATTATATGATTAAAAAAACAAGCTCTTCGTGGAAAGTAGTCTAAATAAAGAGACGATCATGAGAAAAGCTCGCTCATTGACTACACGCTCCATTCAAATGGAAGCAAAAGGCTAACTAGTGACGCGGACGCCGTTATTTATTGAACCGTAAGGAGTCCTGCCATGGAGAAAAAAACATTACTTTGCAAAACAAGAAGGAAAAATTAAGAGGTCTTGAGTGGGTGGACAGAAACCACGACAAAGACATATGTAAAATCGATAAATGTATGAATTTTACAATGGAAAATCTGATTTTGAAAACATAATTACAAGCCTGAAATCCACTACTACTACTACAGCCATTTAGTCTACCGTAGAACTTATGCCTCCTTAAGGGAATTTGCTTTAATCTCCAAGTTTGGCAGGCGTTTTAGGGATCACAGCCTAAGTTGGCAGTTCTTGAAATGACGCTGCTGGTATTTTAGTGTGAAAAAAACTGACCGAAAAAGAGGAAAAGACGTGCCTTAGCCTTTGCGTTAAATAATTTTTATCCTTAACTCTTTCGACCCATTGTATGAAACAGTACACGAAAAAACTGAAATATATAGTTTACAAAAAATTTGCCCGTCCCAAATGAAAGCGCACAGTCTGATAGATTATAATAAAATTTGTATGATGAAAAATTTCGTCTACCTAAAGTTAGCGACAGCATTTGATAGGTGTCAGTTAAGTATGAGAAATTATGTGTTTATTATTGAACATATGTACTTGAATAAAACACTGATGAATTGCCCATAAGCAAGTCTTCTATTCAAATAATTCGTACAGAAAGGCAAAAAAGCATGCGGCATCGATTTCTAAAACGAGGTACAAGATACTGTAACAGCTGTTCATTGGGATGAAAAACTGTTGCCGGCTTTAGATGCATGCAAATCTAAAGAAGAACGCAGGTTCATAACCATAACTAAAATCTATAATCCAATAATACTACTGCCATCGTGTCGTTCACCGATGAACTAATGCCTTGGGGAGTTTGCCTTAATCTCCAGGCTTGGCAGGCGTTTTAGGGATCGCAGTGTAAGTTGGCAGTTCTTCATATGCCTTTGTTGATATTTTCCCTTCGTCACCTGTTCTGACTCTCACAGCTCGTACTCGTATTAGGTACCCACTTAATACTTTCGGAGGTAGGAGAGATGGGGGAGTAAGCCACTGAAGTCAAAATTTAATTTGGTTAAATAAATATGTATTATTGCAAAATAAAAAAATAACTAAAAATATTTTTAGTACAAATATAAATCAATTGCTATACAACAAAATTAGGGTGTCCCAAAAAAAATATATCAGGACAAAGTCAGATGACTTTGTCCAACGTACCCTTTAATTTTGTTCAAATAATGTCATAGTTTAGTAGACCAATATCATATTTGGTTTCTAGGAAGAGTTATATTTTTAAGGATAGAATAAGATAATATTCCAGTTCTCAGTAAAAAGGAGTGGAAAAACTGAAGAAATGGTACGTGACAAAAAAAAACTCGGAATGTCAAACGGTCAATTAGGGTTATACTACATTCAGGCCACGAAAAAAAGGGTTTACTATACATTTTATCACAAGTAGTAAGTACCTAGGTACTAACATCAACCGACAAGCAGGCGTCATTGCAAACCTATAAATGTATAAATTATAAGCGTCATATTGCGTCATCATTTACAAGTTTAAAAGCAATTGCAAAATTGGTCTTGTTTGTAGTACAACGTAAGTTGAACTACAGGTGTCGCTCCATCCCAATACGATGGTAAAAATCGAGAGGAAAAATTGGAGTTGAGTCATTGTCAAGCTCAAGCTGTCAGAGCATACCCCGGCTATAGGGGTGGATGGACGCGGGTTCGAATCCAGCACATAAACATATTTTCTAGTCCACTCTCACATAATATAATGTCATTTGAAGTTTGTTGTAAGAAACCCTACGGTCAGTATTTTCTGTGTACACATGTTTTGTAACAGGTGTATCTCCTAATGAACAGACCGGTCAGTTTGATGTAATGGCAGTCTGACCACACAAGGGTTCTGTGGTAAATCCGTTTTGTTACAACTTGAAGGTTCGAAAGGAATCGATGGACGGCGGCTGCGATCTGAATTACTCGTTTTACTTCAATAAGAGTAGATATTTTGATAGATTGCATGTGGTATTAATAAAACATTATAATTTTCTTGGACTTGATATTTCGTTCAGCGACTTTGAGCAGACGTTCGGATTAGTAGGTATGTTGTAGTTTGAAAACTTTGAAACAATCATAGCTGAGCGGTTATAGTATATGGACTGCCGAGCTACAGTTCCATACTTTGATGCCCACCGCTGGCTTGAGCTTCACCGTAAGGTTGATGGGCATTTAGCGAATGCTCGCCTAGCGATCAAGTAGAAAATCTGTTGCAAAAGGACTGCTGCCAGTTATTCTGGTAGCAGTTCTTTTAGTGTGTTCACACTGTTAAGTGCTTACAGTGTGTTCTGGTAGCAGTCCTTGAGAACCAGTAATTATGAAATTACAGGCACATGATACTTAATAACTGTATGTCTCATATAGTGATAATGACGCGCGAAGTTGTTCATTCGTGAAGTAATGCATCTGTTATAGGCAGAGGTTAGCGCTTAACATCAGGCTTCTTGTAAGTTCAAGAAAATGTATATCGGTCATGTGTTTCGCTATTGAATCGTTATATAAAACTGAATACCAACGTAATTGTGAGTAGGGTACCTACTGCAGTTTTGTTATCTTAAGCTTGGGTTCTGAACGTATTGCAGAGTCGCCCACAACGAGTTTCTTGCCCGTTCTTCTCGCAGTGGCTCTATACAATTTATTTGCTGAACGTGGCAGTACAATGTAGAATATTTCAATACTAAAATTTGTAATTGACCTTCATAAGAGCGTCGTAGACGCCTAAATTGAATAAATGATTTTGACTTTGACTTTGAACGCGTTAGTTTATTTAAATGTACATAACATTAAATTGTAACCGAAACGCAGATGTGGAAGTGCAAGGACATTCCCTGATCCGCTAATGACTTTATTCTTTTATTTCCTGAGATTTAGGTCACTATGAAGGTGAACTCCTGACTCCTCTACTCTCCATGTGAAAAGTATTAATTGCTCTAATTGTACACAAATACAAGTAGCCACCATGCGCAGAGCCCATTAAGACTTGGACTTTGTTTAATTCACATTTTATTTTTCGTTACAATTCTCAAATACGAATTGATTGGCATACCCTTTTACCAACGACACAATAAGCGAAAGGGACTACGACTGCTACGAGGCGTTCTTAACTGATCAACTAGGTTAAGCATCATGACTTGGATGGGTGATTGGTAGTGGTAATTACTACTGCGCGCTTCCGTGCTTCGGAGCTGTCGGTACCGATTGTTTTCTAAGGACGGCAGTCGTTCTAGTATGGTGGTAGGGCATTTTCAGTAAGAGCCAGTAATATAGGTTAACTTCAAAAATTATTTGACCTCGTCATCACTCACCATCAGGCGAGATAGCGGCCAAAGGCTAGCCTCGCACATAAAAAAAACCGGAAGGTTTGTGAAAATTCCAAGTCTAAACATTCCTTTTTTGTACTGTACTGTACTGTATCAGCCGGATTGTCCACTGCTGAACGCAGCCTCCCGTTAAGGGGTGGTTTGCCATAATCCCCCACTTGTATAATTACATAAATTGAACTCGATTCAAGAAAACAATAATTCAAAATGATTACGGGACTAAGCAATTGCGAGTACAAAGGGTAGAACGAACTATTAAAAGAATCATACTGCCAAGTTCTGCTAAAAATGGTTTAAAGGAGCAGCGAGGAGAAGAAGAGCGGTGATGATTTATATAATTTGCTTAACTAAAATATTCTAATTCCTTATTATCGTTGCAGTATCTTGCGTGACTCTGCTTTTTGCTATGCTCGTCACTCCGACACTTGAGTTCTTACATATATCTCGTTCACGTTATTACCTGGTACTATTTGGATTCGTTTTAATACCCAACTTAAAAATAAACATAAAGGAACAGCTGACTCCGAGTTGTCTTAAAATAGTAGATATCATTTGTGACATTAATACTTACTTTTGAAGTTTAAGAATTTAATGAATACCTAAATCCATTCCAGAAATAAGTTCTCTTTCGAAATGGTCTTGGAAGGATTAGTCCTTTGATATTTGATTTATGAAATTTCAGCAGCTTTCCTGAATTCGTAACTAGGTTGACAGGATGTTGGATAGCTATACATAATGTATCACGGAATTTACTTTTTTCCGTGTAATATTCTATACGTAACTACTTATGCCAAATAATAATATTGCGGGCCACATTACTCTACGAAATGATAAACGATGAGGAAGAAAATTTCTCGAGTGGTTACCACACTACACTGGAAGACGTGGATTTGGTAGGCCTTCCCACTAGTTGGACTGACGAAATGGTAAAAATCGCTGGCAGAGAATGGTTAAAAGCGGCTACTAGCCGTTCTTTGTGGCGTTCTATATGGGAGGCCTTTGTTCAACAGTGGACGTCTTCTGACTGATGATGATGATGAATTATAAGACGTGATTTTCAGATTTAATGCCAGATTAATTACGAACGCTGATTATCTATTTAGACCCTTTTATTTCATATATTTGATGCTGTGTTTCTGCTTTCTCAGCATTTTGTAGCTACTGAAAAGTTGGGCATCTCGAGTCAAACTTTACGTAGGTACTTGAGAACTCCTTCAATTAGCACAAACCTTCTCAAGTCGAGTCGGAACGTCTAATCTAACTTTAATCGATTTTTTAATTAAGTTCCGCCGGATGTTAAGATCCATTAGGCACCACAAAAAGGAAGCAAGTCTGTTTGGTTCTTTCGTATTTACCTAGTTAACGCAAGTTTGTAGTGGAGGGGTAGGTATTGATCGTCTACGAGCGCGTCGCTTTGTATTTTACAAGGTGAAAACGGTGCCTGTTTTTATTTATTTCAATACCTTATAAGTATCTAGAAATAGTATTTGGATACACGTTCGTTGATAGATCATTATTATACGAAGAAATGAAGATTCGTCGCTGAAAAATGTTTGGGTATAATTCACCGCCTTGTTTATTAAGCCATCAAGCAATATTGTTGTGTTTTTTCACATTGTTGGCTAGGGGGTAACCTGTTAATACAGGCACTATAAGATTGAACTTTATAATTTAGATTTGTGATTATATTTCATAATTGTCATCATCATCATCATCAGCCGAAAAATGTCTACTGCTGAACAGAGGTCTCCCCCATTGAACGCGACAAAGAATGCCTATTAGCCGCATGTAACCATTGGTTAACCGCGACTTTTTTTTTAAATTTAATAAGTTTCGTTTATGTTTAATAATAATAGTGCATGATGGTAGGGTATTTTACGAAACCCCGCCTGGCTAGCTACCCTCAAGTAAAAAATCTGCCGCCAAGCACCTAATGGTGGGTTCCAGCAGCTTACTTACCATCTGGTGAGATAGTGGTCAAAGACTAACCTATCAGGAATAAAATACTCATCTGACCACTTTCTCATCTGTGACATTGTAATTATTAACACCTGCTAAGTGAAAAAACTTATATAAAATGATAAGAAACCTAGTTTCAGTATAATATTATAGCAAAAAAAAATCAATCAAGAACAGCTACTGAAACACTAATAATCTGACTACACCTTACTAATCAAAATCAATGTGTAAAAATGCACGCCCATCCAATGTCTTTACACCTGCATGCAAAATATTGTATAGACGGGAAACGCGTACCCTCGATAATATAATCGGATCTTCAGTCACGGTTGTGTGTGTGCGGAGTGCCCGGAGAAGTCTAAAGCCTGTATTAATATACGCATCTCTAAGTTGAGATCGTTCTATGATGCAGTTTTGACGTTTGGGTATACTAAACATCTGTCAAAAACTGCAACTTATTTCGATTTCAAATTTGAGGTTCATTTAACAATACGAGCCTAAGTTCAGTAAAATCGCTGCATACATAAAAATAATCAGGTTTAGTGGAGAGGCGTGAATTTTAAGAGCCACAAACTACCTACAGCCTATCGACTAGAAGTAGAGGCGCAACTAACTGAGTATTAAACATCTATCATCCTAATCTACTAATAATTACTGTGCCGGTGTCTCACGTGTGCCTTGTTATAGGAACACTAATTACTGCGTACTTTTATCGCACCTAGGTATAAATGGTATGAGAGTTTTCTGTAACAATACACGATTTTGAAGCGCTCGTAGTGAAGTTTACTTAGCTGTTCTCAACCGATCAGCAAAGTTAAGCAACGTCGCGCGCGGTCATGAGTTGGATGGGTGACCGCTAGTGACATTACTACTGAGCGTTTACGTGCTTCGGATGGCACGTTAAGCCGTCGGTCCCGGTTATCGTCTTTGGATGGCAGTCGTTATAGCATGGTGGTAGGGCATTTTGCGAATGCCCGCCTGGCTAGCTACCACCCTCAAGTAGAAAATCTGTCGCCAAGCACCTAACGGTGAGTTCCGGCAGCTGTCCTTTTTTTTTTTTTTTATGCCTGCTAGGTTAGCCTTTGACCACTATCTCACCTGATAGTAAGTGATGATGTGGTCGAAGATGTTGTTCAGGCTAACCTAGAAGTACTGGCTCTCAAGGACAGCTGCCGGAACACACCGTTAGGTGCTTGGCGACAGACTTTCTACTTGAGGGTGGTCGCTAGCCAGGCGGGCATTCGCAAAATGCCCTACCACCATGCTATAACGACTGCCATCCTAACATGACAACCGGGACCGACGGCTTAACGTGCCCTCCGAAGCACGGAAACGCTCAGTAGTAATGTCACTAGCGGTCACCCATCCAACTCCTGACCGCGCGTGACGTTGCTTAACTTTGCTGATCGGTTGAGATCAGCTAAGTAAACTTCGCTACGAGCGCTTCAAAAAGAGCTCTTGAACCTTGAGAGCCAGTACTTCTAGGTTAGCCTGAACAACATCTTCGACCACATCATCACTTACCATCAGGTGAGATAGTGGTCAAAGTCTAACCTATCAGGCATAAAAAAAAAACACAATGTTAAATTACACCGAAAGTGAAAAAATACGACTGGAGTTTCTAACCTACTACCATCCATTCCTGGGCCTAGGACATGCCATCTCAATTTGAGCTACCGTCTTGAAGTTGAATAATCGTTTAAATGTATCCTTTCGTTGAAATATCCAACTATCTAGGGACGGGTCGATATCTATACGTATAGTCTGAATTGATATTTCTTTTCATGGGATAGGTGGGCACAAGCAAGCAGCTCACCAGATTACCCATCGCCTACGAACATCCGTAACACCAATGTCTCGAGGATGCGTTGCCGGCCTTTAAAATTTACAAACAATCAACTGCCTGATGCTTACCCACTTTGGAATTCTTTGTTGGTACTATAACTGCTGCCATTTAGCTAATGAAGTTATCATTGCTTGCACCTTCTGTGCCCTGCACAAGTTGATAATGTAGTATGTCTACAGATAGACTTTACTACAGACTGCTTGCTGCTCATACGACGTAATATTTTGTTTTATTTGGCTTTTCCGACACCTACTTCCAAAATTAGTTATGGAATATTTAAGAAAACGAAAGAATAATTTGAACTGCAATGACAAAGATTTTTCCATTCATCAATATAAAGCTGAAGCGAAAATGCTTTTCTAATGCATATATATATTTTACCTCTTCTATCTTTAAAGTAAATCATACAATGAAAAATTCTGTTTGGCATGAACAAGTCTCTATTATAATGATTTAAAAGAAAATTATCACCTACGTCGCAAAAAAGGCATGAAACATAAAGATAACGCCCGGCCATTCTTGGTTTAACCGTTTTTTACAACAGCATAATAAAGCTTGGGGCTGAGGTGAATAGGTAGGTAGGTACAGACGAAGGTATATTTTTCACCTCGTAAAATGACACGTGCATGTTGTCAACCAGATCAAATATCTAAGCGTAAGCACTGCATGAAATAATCGATGGCAGATAAACAGACAGCCGAGTGACATGGACAGGGATCTCGTTTACCCTTTAGGCAAGGGGCACTAACAATGGGGGATTACTAGGTTAATGACTAATGTCTCATACCCCTTGTAATGTGCAGTTTCACCTTTATTGTCTGTTATCTGTACTTGTACAGATACAGAGACAATAAAGGTGTCGGACGTTTAAAATACAACTTTATCCGGCGATGTCGCACTTGCATTGAGCAACAAAGGGGCCATTTAAAAAAAATATTGTAATTTAATACCTTGTAATTCGTTCACTTTGCTTGCATTAATCATCATGTAAATAAAAATTTTGCACTCACCACATTTAGATTAAATTTTTTGATTGAAGCCTTATGAATGATGGAATGATATTTTCAGGGTAGCTACTTGATAGATAGAGCAAGTTTTTGAAAGCCAAACGGTATTTTTTTTGTGTGATGTAATTTTTTTAAGAGCCCTTGAAATTGTGAACATACTAATTAATTTTATATTACTTGGCATTTTTTTTTATTCCATTCAAAGATCTAACGATAATAAATGCTACCATACTAAATCGGCCAGCTACAGTATATCGCTACTTCTTGAGACAGCCTGTATATGAATAACCCCGTTAGTAATTTATAAACATATAAATTACTAATTTGTAATTTATTCTGACTACGTGGTAGAGAACAGTGACATACTTGTTTAAACCAGGGCTATTGCCAGGGTAATTGCAACTAATTAAATAGTTCTGATATCCAGGGATTTTGGATAAACACTAAGTTACCGGACATATCATTATGATTCATGAACAAAAAAATACATTACTAACTTTTATTTTTCTAGTAAGTGTCTAATCGTTACTTATAAAAATACATTTGGGTATACTGTTCAACTGATGTATAAAAAAGATGGCCCGGTCAAGTTAGCCCGAAAAATATGGGTACCCCTGCATAAATTCTCCAGAAACTGAATATTACCATAAACGTTAGAGATACTATCATAGTGAAACTGTGAAAAGTCTCCATCGATCCCATGGATGCAAAAAATTGTGTGCATGGTCAAGGTTTACATAAATTTGTTTTAATGATTAAATAACGAAACGCGTATCTTGTGATGAAAACAGCCTTGCAAAATTGAGGATTATGACGAAATCTTAGCAAATAGTTGCCCCTAAGCTTTAGAAATATTCATTCTTAGTAATGTGAAGCTGCACTTTCGCTTACTTTTGAACGCTCGCTATTTGGAATAATTTGAGAACTAGCTGTCATTAGTTAATAGTGAATTCTTCACTAAGTCGAAAATCAGTCAATTTTCCTGACGAGGTTTCTTTACACAACTAGATTGTATGTAATGCTAAATAAATTTGCAATTGTGTAGGCTATTCTTGAACAGTGGTCAATTGTGGCTCAGAACTGAGGTACCCCTTGTAATGTGCAGTTTCACCTTTATTGTCTGTTTTCTGTACAGATAACAGACAATAAAGGTGAAACTGTACATTTCTGTACAAGTACAGATAACAGACAATAAAGGTGAAACTGCACATTACAAGTGCGTAAGGCCCGTTTATGATTGACATGAACATGAGTTTCGTATAAGTTTTAACAGTGGGTTTTAAAGATAACATACCTAAGTATACTGTGTAGAAGGTTAGAAGATGATTTTGAAATTCATTGACATTATTATTTGTCCCTATATATGAAAAATATATGAAAAACTTGCCTAAATATATGAAATATAACATATATATGCCCATAATTATATGAAATATACCGATAAAATAAACCCATAAACACCTGTACCTGTAATTTCTGCTGTGATGAATCTATCAAGATAAACGTCAGACACACGGTAAGTACAGAAATATTCAAAAAAACAATTTCATCAGTGTAATATTTTTATGAAATCTTTGACAAATTTAATTTAATAGGTATATAAAAATTTTCATTTTTCAAAATACGTTGTCTAATCCGCCACAGACAACTTCTCCACGGTCTGCTCGAACACAGCTAGCGCATCTTTCGGCGACGACATAGAGAAAGGACTAATTTTCTCTATGGTGACGATGGCGTTTATCCCTTTGAGCTATTTTTTTATTTCAGGGATAGACAGAAATCACATGGCCAAATCAAGGCTGTGAGGAAGATGACCTGTTTTACCGATATATTGTCCAGGAAGTCAAGAGCTTCAACACATGGTGGAAGGACATTTTGCGCATGCTCGCCTGACTAGCGACCACTCTCAAGTAGGAAATCTGTCGCCAAGTTCCTTACGCTGTGTTACGGCAGCTGTCCTTGAGAGCAAATAATTCTAGGTTGAGCCTGTTAACACCTTTGACCACATCATCAATCAACCAGTTGAGATTGTGGTCACAGACTTATTTATCAGCAATAATTGTAATAAAAAAATGTCTCTCTTTTTAAGGGCGAAGTCCACGAACATGTTTTCGTGGTCGAGTCCCGTGTAAGATCACTTGCTGCTCACATCTGTGAATTTTTGGCAAGCATTTCGTAGTGGCATTAGTGTAACTTTTATCACGTTAAAGTAGAAACACTAGACCCCCTAGATGTCATACGAGTAAAGAAAAAACTAGCATTGAAAATCTTTATATATGGTTAGGTATTGGTTCATTTTGGAGCAAATTGTCGACTGGTGCTTCATTTTTGGATTGTATTGATATATCTAAGATTTTTCATCTGTTGTTGTCTTTACGCCAAGACATGCCTGCTTCAAATTTAGCTAAAATATCTCGGCACCATTACACAAGAAACTGCTTCTAAGTATCGGTGAGAATGTGCGGTACACATTGCAAAACTATCCTCCTCACCTATAAACTGATGTGATATTTTTTACACGATTCCTGCCCAATTTTTAAGATGGGCATCGAGAATAGGCCAATTTCATATGAAGAAATCTTCTGAGCTCTCATTGCTCAAATGTTCAACTGCTGACACGTTTTCTTCTGTAAAAGCTGTCAAAGTGAATCTTATTTATTTTTATCGGGTTTATAGGCTGACTTTAAATTTGTTGAATCATAAGCACACAGTTGCCTCTATACCTTCATTAGTAATTGCAATTTGAAGTATAGTAAAGGTTTTTTTCGTATATAGGGCACATTTGTGTGCAAAAGCAAAATGTTCTCGAGACAGAATTTTTTCAGAGAGGAGACACGATAATTACATTCATGTCGTAATAAAATGTGGATTGTAATTTTAATTTGGGACTTTTGTATTAATTATCTTGAATGAAAGTATAATGGCAAGTGTTCAATACATAAAAAAAAAATGTCGTCAATATTTCTGATTAGCTTGGTAATTAGGAGATTTGGTAAACGCTGATCAAAACTTGCTGTGAGTTATAACCACATGTAAAAATCGTATCTTAACTTACTGTAACAGCCGACTCGTCCACTGTTGAACACAGCGTCCCCTATTAAGGGGGTATTTACCATAATCCCCACGCTTGGCAGGCGGCTTGGGGATCGCAGTATAAGATGGCAGTTCTTTAGAAGGCGCTGCTGCCCACCTTCTAGTGTTTTTCCCTTAGTCGCCTCTTACCTCGACACCCACGGGATGATATGGGGAGATGAAATTCTAACCCGACACCCCACGGGGAACTTCCAGTATGATAAATATATATACTAAGTTTAACCGCAGCTATCCCAAACTATCCCGATAGGGAAATGCGTAGGTAGGATAGTACTAGTCCTTTGTGGCCAGCAGTTTCGTCTTAAACCATTATCTTCTCCAGAAATAGATTACATTAATGTTATTGTGTGGTTCGGCCAAACTTCAGCCGTTATCGGCCTCCGAATCGCCTCTAGAGGAAATTGGACAGCTATGGTTACTCGGGTCTCGGATGTTAAATCTGCGTAGGTAATTACTGGACGTTTGGATGAATGTTTTGTTCTGTCCGATAACTTGCTTCAGTAAAGACCTATAGGCGTTTTTAATGAACTGCAGTTACAAATTGGGATCCCCTGTTATTCCGGAATAAACTTACCTACTACAAAAATTTTCCTTCGCTGTGGTTTGAAGAACCTGAGACTGCAGTTACTACCTGTCAATACCTTAAGATGTTTTTTTTCTTTTGTCTCTTTGATACAAGCACAATGAGTACCTGATGTCAAAAGTCTCTTGTGCCTGTAATTTATTATACTTTGCTCGATGTAAACATTCAAAACTTTATTAATAGGGAGGGCGGCGCGGTCTACTACTTAAACTTGAGTCTCGCAGTAAAAGACAGCGCCTGCCGCGGCAACACTGGACCGCGCTGCGCTCCCTCTGAATAGAGTTTTGAATATTAACATAGAGCAACGTGGTAAAAAAAAGAAATAATAAAATACAGGCACAAGAGACTTTTAACATCAGGTACTCCTCGTGCTTATTCCGTCAAAATAATTAATAAAACAATAAAAAAAAACATGCATCTCAAAACGTTTGTTAGGACTAGCAGAAGTCAACCCTAAGAGGTTGTTAGCATTTTTCCAATAACTCTGTATATAAAAACAATAAAGTTTCCAAAACTAAAATGTAGGTTAGGACGCACTTCCTTTGTTTTTAAGATTAGGTCAAGCATCTGTAACAAAGTGAGTCAAGGAAAAAAATCGTATAAGGAGTACCCAAACTCACTTAACTTTCTACCAAAGTATTCCATAATGCCATTATGAGGTCACCATCCCTTTGATATTATTTTAGATGTCTTCCCGTAACCTCTCCCTATCTTTAACATTCGAAAGGTTTCATATAAGCTGAAAACTTTTCGCCGATATTCCGTTACGATTCCTCACACGACCGACTCGACATAAAAACGCTTCAGCCATACCTAATGCCTTCGAATGTGCTTATTGAGGTTTACCTAAAGTTGTAAATATATTACTTATGGATAGGTGACAGGCGAGGTGGAATAATGCTTGTGAGCGTCTGAAACTTTTGTCGTGTCTTGACTCCGTAAGAAGTTGGAAGCTCCTTTCTGTTTTACCCATTACAAATATGTTAATGTGTTTAATAAGCTGTACTCACTCGTATCGGGCGATATTGTCGACCTAGATTTCGGGTATATCCGAAGTCCTTTATCTGGCGAGTTCACGCGTCTAAATCAAAAAGACGACTGAACTAGTTTCGCGGAGCATAGCCAGTTATATTACAAATTAAAATATCTCGTGCTGACGAGAACTTAAAAACTAAAATTACTAGTTTTTATTTTTACTACTTCAATTAATGGAGGAATTTGCATGGTAGTAAGGCATTTTGCAAATGCCCGCCAGACTAGCTAAATCCCTCAAGTAAAAAATCTGTCGGCAAGTGGCTAACGGTGTGTACCGGCAGCGGTCCTTGAGAGCCAGTAATTCTAGGTTAACCTAAACAACATCTTCGACCGTATTATCACTTACCATCAGATGAGATAGTGGTCAAAGGCTAGCCTATCAGCAATAAATAAAAATAAAGGATAAATACTAAAAGGGGCAAAATACATTGTGATGGAAGATGTTGTTCAGGCTAACCTAGAAGTACTGGCTCTCGAGGACAGCTGCCGGAACACACCGTTAGGTGCTTGGCGACAGATTTTCTACTTGAGGGTGGTAGCTAGCCAGGCGGGCATTCGCAAAATGCCCTACCACCATGCTATAACGACTGCCATCTTAAGACAACAACCGGGACCGACGGCTTAACGTGCCCTCCGAAGCACGAAAACGCTCAGTAGTAATGTCACTAGCGGTCACCCATCCAACTCATGACCGCGCGCGACGTTGCTTAACTTTGCTGATCGGTTAAGTTAACAGCTAAGTTACTTCGCTACGAGCGCTTCGAAAAAAGCCAGTCCGAATGGTGGTAGGACGTTTTACAAATCGCCAAGTAGATCTGTCGCCAAGCATTTAACCGTGTGTTTCAGCAGCTGTCCTTGAGAGCCCACATTTTAAAAGCCAGTTTACCATCTTCAACCCTATATCATTTACCGTCAGGCCAGAGTAAAGTACAAAAAAATCTTCGCGAGAAAATCGATTACTTAGGGTTTTTGGGAAATGGCGGCTAACGACCTCTTAGAGTTGACTTCTGCTAGTCCTAACAAACATTTTGACATGTTTTTTTTATGTATTTTTGGCGGAATAAGCACGAGTACCAACTGATGTTAAAAGTCTATTGTGCTCTTACAGGAAATATTGTGTAATCGTAATTTAAAGAACTTCATGTTTAAATTTTTTATATAGCCGGAACAAACCATAAGGCGCTTGGCGACAAATTTTCTACTTGAGGGTGGTACCGAAAAAGAATAAATAAAAAAAGATTATTTTATTTCGTTGGGGATGACTTGTGTTAATTGACTATGCTGATTATATAAGAGATGAAAAACTGATGATTAGAATAAAAACTTTACAAATTCTGTAAAAATTATAAGATTTTATTGTTAGAGATAATCTGCAATGCAAAAATTGTGCAGGACGGAATCGAACCCGGGACATAGAGACTGTAATATAGTAGATAAACATCATAAAATTTTTTAATTAGCGTTAAGAATCAATGTAATTTAAGATAGTATAGAATATCACATTAAGTGATTACTTAACAAGTTCCCATCCCATAGAATAAGTATGCAATGTAATGTTTTTGTAAGGCGCTACCTTAAGTAGCTACCATTGTAATATTAAAGGAAACCCTATAATATAGTATAGCGTAGGTTGCATACATGTAATGTTTTATATAGTATCGGCGTTGCCTTATGCAACTACCATAGGGATATATAGGGACCAATGTACACTAAGACATTGTAAACAGTAGAAAGACTACTATAACTACTATATACTTATATCTACCTAAGCTGAATAGCTTATATAGATATAAGTATATAGTAGGGCCTTAGTTAGTATATAAGGACCCATTGTTTATAATGAATAAACTATGCAAGTTGTATGTGTCCTCATTGGGTGAAGAGACTATAGGTATATAGATAGGTACATAATGTACAAACAGCGAGTACATGACAGACAGTTATATATAGGCAGATAGGTTTAACGGTATAAAGGTAAAGGTATATAAAGGTAAGAATCTCTACATGGTTCACAAAGGTAGTATATAGGCACTGACACACAATAGGTGTCAGGTATGTACATATAACCGCAGCCGTGTTATATGGACATAACGTCTTATGTACCTACGAGCATATATACGCAATAGGTATAATGTATGTATATAACCACTGCCGTGTTATATACACTGTGGGTACATAACGACATCGTATATATATAGGTACGTATAGCCACCGCCGCGTTATACGTGCCATAGTAACAACGCCAAGTGATTGGCCGAGATGTATCGAACTGACGTTCGGTGGTCACAATGTAGCTTGCCTAACTCGCTTTTCACAGTTTTATTTATTCTTCTAAGCAGCTTCAAAACAACCCCAGCACCCCATATGTGAGAAGGGATCCAGTGCCTACGAAACAGTTCCTAATAAATTGTGGATAATCCACAATTTCTTAGTTTAATTTTTGCATTTATTACTTAATAGTAATTTTATAGATAACTCTCATCAAAACTAAATTCCATTCTGATAACCTAAATAGCTAAATTCTCTCTTATTCCTGAGACGTCCCAAAACTTAGTACGTTGGTGGTAGGCTGGGACGTAACTAGGTAGAAATTGTCGATACTTCCTAAACCCTAGTTAAACAGGCGGTATGCCTTTAAACATCAATTTATATATGTTCATCAACGTTCTTTCGTCGATAACAATACCGTGTCATTTTTGTGTTTGATATTAAGTCAGTCTTCAATATTATTTCTAGTGAAATGTACTAATTTACTGGTGTTTTTAGTTTTTTTTTTCTACCTAGTTGCTTATGTGGGTAAAGTATGTACTGTGTGCTTCTCTTCGCCTATCCTTATAATTTTACAAGCTTGTTCACATATCAGGCAAAAATAAATAAAATAGTACAACGTAAGAATTATCTGGTCTCATCATCGTAGCTTATTGATATATTAGTCTTGTTTGTAGTTTGGCTGCGATGGACGGTATTCAATAGGAACGAAAGGACAAATTTGAGCTATGAGTCACTTACCACGATTACTCAACTGGCAGAGCACGTTGCGGCTATAGTGACGGATGGTCGCGGGTTGAAAACGCTTGTGGTTTTAATATCTCCTTTCGTTGTAATTTTTAAAAATATACCCACCTCTACCGAGTTATCATTTATGCTCAAACATGCAGTTGGTAAGACTCCAGCTTTCAATAATAAATACAATGAACTTATCGTCGCTTCGTAGTAGCAAACTTCTATTCCATGCAAGAGCTCTCATTTCGAAGTAAACTAAGTTACTGCGAACACGGTAGAAACGTTATCTGCAACGTAATAAATATAATATACGGTTTATGCTTTGCTAGCTCAGAAAGCCTACCTCCTTACATCCTACGCTATATTACAAATTATATAGTAGTTACTACGTGCTACATTTTTATGGGAGACCGTTACGAAGAGGACACGTGGAGGTCGTGAAATATACTAGGTAGGCGCGTACTTACATGACATGGATGTTTCATGTGATTTCAGGACGTCGTTAAGTATGTTTATTTTGAGAGAAGGCGGCGTATCCTCCATTCAAAGTTAGGTAGGTATGTCTCTAGGGCTATAATTTTTTTTTGCATAAAATTTAGGCCTGTTAAAGACACTCTCTTGTCAATGAATTTTTTCTCAGTGACTTATTATTATACTAAAGAAAATATGACCTTAAAACTCACTAAAATGCCATTTTTACAGTCATTATTAGAGAACCACCTGAAAAATTTAAAAAGCTTTTAACTTAAAAGTAATATAGGAGCCTAGCCTATACTCTTTATCTAGATGCTAAAAAACAGGCTAGCTAGGCTGAATTATTTAGAATTTGACGTCAGCTATGAAGATAACAATATAAAACATTTATGAGAACATATAGGTATAAACTAAGTTTAATATTTGAGGCGCTCTCATCGGATATTCTCTCTGCCATTCTTAATAGACGTCCGCTGCGTGACGATCGCATGCAGCCACAGATCAAAATAATCTTTTTTGATCTGTGGCTGCATGCGATCGTCACTTGGCTTGTTGGGCACTGGTGGTATTTACTATACAGCGCTTCCGTGCTTCGGACAAGTGGTCGGTAACGGTTGTTGTCTTGGGATAACACCCATTGTAGCATGGTGTTTTTTTTATGTAAAATTGTGACGGGACAAGCTCGAGGCCTGATGTTAAGCGGACTAACCTCTGCCTATAACAGATGCATTTCCTCACAAGTCACGAATTGTACTGCGCTTGTCACCTTGAGACATAGTTGTTAAGTCTCATGTGCCTGTAATTTCACTGGTTAGGTGCTTGGCGACAGATTTTCTACGTGAGGGTGGTCACTAGCCAGGCTCGCATTCGCAAAATTCTCTTCCACCATGCGGTGAAGCTCAAGCCCGCGGCGGGATTTGAACCATGGACCTGCTGTGCGGCAGTTCATAGCCAATGCCACTGAGCCATCACTGCTTCATATGCTGCAGAATACCTGGTTAGTAACCCCATAAAGTAGAAAATCTGTCACTAAACACCTTACTGGTGTGTTTCACCAGTAAGGTGTGTGTTAACTGTTTCTAGAATAAGTGTTTGTTGAATAGGTGAATGGAATGTACTTTCTGCATTGAGATTTAAATATGCACGACATTTTATATTACCTATACCTAATGTTGTCTTAGGTTTTCGCGATTATTACACATAGTAATTAAACGGTTTAAATCGCGTATATTTATAGTCACGGGGTCAGTCACCCCGTGACCACGATCACTGCAAAGTGTTTGAAACGTCGCACATAGGAGTATTTACATGATCTAGCCAGCCAAAATTACATTTCTCAGAATTACGCTCAGGTAAAAAAAAATGCATTCCTAGAAGAGCCAGGTAGTTGGGCGACCCAACCCTATTGTTATTTTTTGTACCCACCCCAAATTGAACAAGATATAGTCAGTTGAAACTGAGACATTGCTCGAAGCGGTTGTTTATTTTCAATATTCGTGCTTTAAAACTCAATTTTAACTCATTTTTATTTTATGTTGTGTTGTGAATAATCCAAAATTGGCTATGGATTCTGAAACTGCTGGTAAGTGACTTATTTAACATATTTAAAATATTTAATTTTGTGACGGGATTATATTTTATTTTTCGTCATTTGAAAAAATACCGGTTTAATTCCCTAATTTTTTCAAGAAAATTTAGTTTTACGAGGCTTTTTGTTTTAGTGCCCGGCATTACCCGGCTATAATTTTTATATATTCGTAATATATAGACTTTCTACTTTTAAAAAAGGAAAAAATTGGTTCCTACTAATTCCTACTCCGTCATCTGGAGCGATTTTAGATATCGTACTTAAAAATGTAAAAAAAATGAAATTTTGATTTAATTTAGTTTTTATTATTTCAGGACCATCTGGAAGTACTTTAATGACTCGCAAGGAGATATTTGGTCTAATGAGATCACAAAATGATCTCAATTTTAACGACCAATTAGAATATGTTGAAAATTATTTGATTTCACATAAGTCGTACTCGGAAGAACAAATAAAGGACATAAAGCGTAATTTTGCACGCATGAAATCAGAAATGAAGCATCGATGGGTAGCAGCAAAATATAGAAGTGATCTATTTGAAAAAACCAACGAAAAATGGCTGAATGGGACTTTTGAATTACCTCTAATACCCACAAGAGCAGGTAGACCCGCTAAACCGTTTGAAGAGACTAGTGAACGAGGCAAAAGACGTAAAACTGAGACAATACGTTTGTCGGATAGCCCTGAGAAAATAATTTATGCAGCTCAAATGGAATTGCGAGCCCAGGGCAATAGAAGTGCTTCAAATATTTTGAAAGAGATTTCGGAAAATAGGGACCGCGCTAAGGAATACCGGAAGTCAGTAGACCGTGACATGGCACATGTTAAGCATATCAATCCAGAAGAAGCGCTGGCAATGTTTGTAGATGCGAATCTTTCAAGGTCCCAATATGAAAGGATCAGACAAACCACAGGAAATCTTCCATGCTATTCAGTTTTGCAGCTGTATAAGAAACAATGTTATCCTTCCAATGAATTTTTTAGCGTAACCGAAACCTGTGCCGAAGTGAATTTACAAGGAATAATGAATCATACTGCCGAAAGATTACTTATTCACTTAGAAGACGTTTTGAAAACCCTTAGCGATAGTGAGAAAGATCTTCAAATGATCTGTAAATGGGGTTGTGATGGCTTACAACAGGCTCAGTTCAAACAAAAGTTTGAAAATGATAGCGGATGCGACTCGCACATTTTTCAAAGTTCATTTGTGCCACTACGCTTAGTGTATGGGGAAAAAAATAAAATATTATGGCACAACACAACTCCATCATCGCCCCGCTACTGTAGACCTATCCGTATACGATTTTTAAAGGAAACAGTTGATATAACGAACGACGAAATCAACAATGTGGAAGCCGCAGCTAAAAAATTAGAACCTATATCAGTAACAATCGGTGGAAGATCATATGTTGTTAAAACCAAAATGATGCTAACAATGATAGATGCAAAAGTGTGCAACGCGGCAACTGGGACAAAATCTACAATGAGATGTTACATATGTGGAGCAACATCAAAAGATTTTAACGATTTGAATAAAACAAATGTAGTTAATACAGATACATTGAAGTTCGGCTTATCTACTTTACATGCCAGAATTCGGCTATTTGAAAATTTATTACATATTGCCTACAAGCTCGGTGTGCAAGATTTGCCACCAAAATCTGAAGCAGACAAACTGCTAATACAAAAAAAAACAAAGAAAAAATTCAAAACGAATTTAAAAATAAACTAGGTCTTCGGGTAGATTTTCCTAAAGCTGGATTTGGCAATACAAATGACGGAAATACCAGTCGAAGATTTTTTGAAAATCCAGAGTTGGCAGCTGAAATTACAGGTCTAGATATAAATTTTATCAAAAAAATCAAAGTGATTCTTGAGTGCATTTCATGTGGGTACAAAATAGACGCAGAAAAATTCAATAAATGTACTACAGAGACTGCCGCACTTTATGTTAGTTTATATGGTAGACATAATATGACGCCTACTATGCATAAAATCTTAATGCATGGGGCTACTGTAATAGAAGATGCACTTTTACCAATAGGACAATTAACTGAAGAAGCAGCAGAAGCAAGAAATAAACATTTTCGTTTATACAGGCAAAACTTTGCAAGAAAATTCAGCAGATTAGAATGTAATACAGATGTTTTGAATAGATTGTTGTTAACATCAGATCCCCTACTTGCATCAAGAAGAATTGTTAAAAAAATAAAACAAAATCATTTTATGAAGGAAACATTAGAAATGTTATTATGTGAAGAAAGTTATGCCTAATTATTATTTATATTTTAAGTTTTTAAATTTGTTTTGCGATAGTTGTTTATTATAATTATATTTATACATTATTTTGTGTTATAAAATATATTTTCTTATACAAAACTACGCTTTTTTTTCTACCTCATCTTTTTGTCTCTTTATTCAAATTTAATGTATGAATTTGTCTTGTAACTGAAGGTTAAGAGTATTTATACATTTGTATTTAAGGTTTTATGAGATACTGAACCATTTCTAATTGATTAAGAGCGATAAATAATTTTGGCCAGCTAGATGTCTCAAATACCCCTCTGGTCGGGACAAAAATAATGATATATATATACGCGATTTAAACCGTTTAAAGTTGTTTAATTATTACCTATACCTATTTTACTAAACTTATCAAGTTTACAGTCGCCTGCAATAATAAGTATACACATAGTAATTTTCAAAATTGTAGCAAAGATTTCTGTTCCTCTCTATGTACACAGAAGTATGTTAAAATCAAAGAATGATTTGAATTCTTTACTAAGTTAAATTCGATTATTAAGAGTTTAGTGACATCATATTATTATGAAAATTACGTAGTGTATACTTAACATTGCTGGCTACTGTAACTAATTTGATAGCGAGATTTTTTAATATATTTTTTGCTATACTTACCTACCCAGAATTTCTTACGAATCTCGCTTTATTTTTTAAATGCTGACTGGTAAGCCTCACCTGATGGTAAGTGATGATAAGGACGAAGGTGTTAACAGGCTTGACCTAGAATTACTGGCTCTCAAGGACAGCTGCCGGAACACATCGTTAGGTGCTTGGCGACATATTTTCTACCTGAGGCTGGTCGCTAGTCAGGCGATCATTCGCAAAATGTCCTTCCACCATCCGGCGGGATTCGAACCATGGACCTGCTGCGGGGCAGTTCATAGCCAATGCCACTGAGCCATCACTTCAAATTTCAAGGTTATAACTTCCCTATGTTATTTTTACAACATAACTATTTTAGTTCGAACATAGTTTTTGTAGAAGACCAATATTTGCTTCCGTTACAATATATAGAGCACTTACGTGAATTCCTAGACTTTTTATGTCATCTTATGTTACAAGAGGTCGTCGTTATAACGTGAAATCGTTATAACGACACGGATAACCTTTCACGGGCGTTGAATAGTTCGTTCCCCTTAGGGTTTGGTTACCTTTTTATACCAAATCGGTATGCGATGTATGAATAACGTTATTGTGTATCAAATGCTAAGTATATTTTGCCCCCACACATCCAATGTTATGTGTAGGTAGTAGGCAGTCAGCATCGCTTGCGTGGTTATGGAAAGATTTTTACCATTAGTAATATGTTTCTTTAAGCTCAATAATGTAGCGATGTTGGCCGAGCGTTAATAGCTATGGACTGTCGTGCTTGAGCATCACCGCATAGTGGAATGGCATTTTGCGATTGCCCACCTGGCTAGCTACCACCCTCAAGTAGAATATCTGTCGCCAAGCACCTAACGGTGTGTTCCTGCAGCAGTCCTTGAAAGCTTGTAAAATTACAGGCACATGAGACTTAACAACTATATTTCAAGGTGACGGGCGCAGTGCTATTCGTGACTTGTGACGAAATGCATCTGTTATAGGCAGAGGTCAGTCCGCTTAACATCAGTTGGGCCTTGAGCTTATTCCGTCACAATATCATAAAAATAAGCTAACTCAGTAAGAAATATTTATTTTATTTGTTTCTTTAAGGGAAAACCAACAGCTGAAGTAACTAATATAGGCATAGTAACAGAAAGCTAATTATAGGTTTTCAGGTATAGTGACAACATAATAACAAAGTGTGAGCAATAACAATATAGCTCATGAAACACATTTATGCTTATAAGTAAAATATCCTAAAAACCTTGAAAGAAAAAATTATAATTAAGTAATAATATCAAAATTCACTTACAAATGTACCTATATAAATATCAACACTGAAGAAATTAGTACCAACTCAACCATTGTCTGGGTGAGTTTACGCTCGTACAAAATAGATCTAGATCATTATGCCTGCAGATTTTATTGAATTGGTTTCTAGCTCGCCATAGAAATTAATTTTGTCTGTAGTTTGTTCTTACAGTTACAGACAGTGGGGTTACATGGAGTTGTTTTAAAGGGGGCGTTAATGGAATTTTGCCAGCTCAGAACAATCAATGTTGTTTATTTTCCGTTGAAAAAAAAAATGAAATATCTATTTATTTCCACACAAATAATATAACACAGAATAAGATAAAAATTAAAGAAGTGATGATTCGTAAATAATAGGGTTACACTCAGCATAAGATCATATCAATGCTTGTACATTTTCATAATCTAGCGACGCTGTTTTTCAGTGCACCCCTATGCTCGGGCTGGTGTTCGCCGAGATAGGTATAGGCTATAGCGAATGATGATGAATGTGAGCGATCACACTACGTAGAGTTTCTTTATAATACAACTACACATATATACAACCCGTAAGTACAACTGAAAAAACCTATACTAATAAAAATAAGGATAAAAATGCATAAGCAATTGGCGTGTGTTGTCATGGGTGTGTATGTTGTAGTATATAGGTAGGTAGTCATAATAATTGTGAGTAGAATAAGTTGATGTAGGTAGCCCTGAAATTAACCCTGTAGGCCCGGGTTACAAAGAATACGGCTACGGTCACCCCTGCCTGTCGTAGGAGCCGACTAAAAGGGGACTTAAAGTTCGGGGATTGTAGGGGATGGAGCATGTTCCCACCAACGAGTTAGAAGAATATAGCGTCACTATGTGGCAAGTGATGTAAAGCCACTTTACATGGCTCCAGAAGACAAAAGTAATACCAAAAAGATGAGCCTATGGGCAATGTGACAGGATGGTTCCAGTGCGTTCCTGAGGAGAACCCGGGGCCGTCCGATAGCTAGTCACAGAGGAAGACCACCGAGGGCGTTTTAGTGGGTGAAAGCCCCACATAACCCGGCATGCTCTCCATAGCACCCAGGTATCTGTGAAGATTTCCCCCCATCACAAAACATTGGTAGACCTGAAATAAATTATTGTTCAACCAACTAGCGTGTGTTTTACTACATGCGCATGGATCCCACCGCTGTCACCGTTTAGTGAAGCACACGCTAGTTGGTTGAACACTGATTTATTTCAGGTCTACCTACATCAATTTATTCTACTCACAATTATTAAGACTACCTACATAAATATACTACAAATGTGTGTATGGGTGTGGTGTATGTTTATGAGTTAATGTGTATGCGCGTATAACGATATATGGAGGCGACTAAGCTCTTTTGTTTTTTGGCGTGAATTGGCCCACAATGTCACGTGAGCTGATAATATCGAGGAAGATGTTATGCCATGCCTGGAATGGGGAACTGGCACTCAAGAACAGTTTGTAGCCGGGGTTTCGCAACAAATCCTACCACCATGCGATGATGCCCAAGCCTGCATCGAAATTTGTAACATGGACCTTATGCGCAGCAGTCTAAAGAACGCGTATAGCTATATATAACGCGTAACCGGACCATCACTACTTGAACAGTATCTATCTGATTAGTTTAACAAAAATTTTACGCTATCCCAAAATCTCTTATCGAATATCAAAGCCGTATGTGAAGACACAAAGTCTTTGATATTGATTCGATGCAGTGTTGCCAAATGGCCAATATTTAAAAAAATCGTTTAATTTGACCCTTATGTAACACGTAGGTAATATTTCTTTTAAGGTGAAGTTTTGCAACACTGCATATTTTCAAGAAACTACGTTTTTATATTCGGCAATCTGTTTCAGAACGCAAAATCATCAAGCTCATGACATCAGTGAAGATATTTTGGTATGATCAATAACTGCTTTTGCGTTCGGAAATATATTGCTGAATAAGAGTTGAGATAAAAGCGTTCAAAGAACTCCACATTAGTTTTAAAAAAATTCAGTTGCATTCATAGGCCAGAACAGTGAGATAAACATTCAAAAAGCTACCATAAGTATAGGAGATTGCAAATCAGCTATGGCCTGAAGTTGATGACTGGTTTGAAGACCATCAACGACGCTAAGGCCAGCAGTGTATAAAGATGAAACAGTTTATTCGGTATAATCCAAAAGAGTGGAAGATAGCAACATGGACGGAGTCGAAGGCATTGTTCATTTATATTTGTGATGATTCGCGCGGTTCCGCAAACATCGTGGAGACACAGCAGGTGTACATATTAAACTCAATACATTTACTGTGATGGAGAGCTTGAAGGTATTCACGAGTATTCTTGATCAGATTCTAGATCTCGCTCGCACTGCGTTCGGTGTGTGTAGACCATAATTCTCTTGGCGCTCGTATGGCTCGTGCGGGCCATAAAAAGGTGAGAGTCTGTTACTTTTTTATTTTAAAATACAGCCTGATCGCCAAATGTTTAATGTCTCATCGAGCGCAGTACAGTGTCACGCAGAAATATTACATTGACATTACCTACTGTAATTAGCAGGTATGACGCATCGACGCTTACCATTTGGTCGGCGACTTATCCGGATTCCATACGAGAAAACGGGATCCAAGTACCTACTAAGACTCGACTCTCCGTCCCGGTTATAGATGATGATAGTATTCGTCCGGACTTTGAAAGGGCCGTAGCTTTGGAACGGTAATAAAAAGCTGGTTGAAATTGTCACAGAAAATGTTCTAGTAGGACGAATAGCTACATAAAAAGTTAGTAATATTATATTCCAATATTTAACGTAAAACAACAAATAATATTAAAAACCGGCCAAGTGTAGTTTGGACTTGAGCTAAGGATCTCGACATGTATGAAATATATAAGGGTTTTTGTGGTCCATTTTGTGTTGGTACGGAACCCTCTCGGTGTGGCAGTCCAACTTGTACTAGGCCGGTTTTTGGTATGGTGATGTGGCATGTAAGGTATTTATGGTATGTATATATAGGTAGACGGTGGCAGCCCTGTCAAAAATTGACAACGGTCATATTTCTCTAGAGCACGTCAAAATTCCCCTACCATGGGTTACGTCCTGGTAACGGGAAGCTAATCCATCACCGTCGAAGGCAGCGAGTCTCGTTAACATAATGAATTAGAGGCTTGACTCGACGCGTCTTCACGTTTCGTTAGCCTATAAGGATTGAGGACACTTGTTGGGTGGTGTTTATGTAATAAGCACTATTTATAAACAGTTTCGTAAGTATTTTTGAACATAGTCTGACATCGTCTTTCCGTATATAAACTAACCAGTCTTAAACACTTTGAGCACATTCTAACCAAAACTTGAAATAAAATAGGTAGGTATATACCTACACAATAAAAGTTTAAATTTAAATATTATACAATATTAATATTACAAAATGTACTATCTAAACTTGTCACATTGTTTCTAAATGCCCATACCTATACCACAACAGTTGAAGAAAACGTCTACAGAGCGTTACCAACAAATGTAGATACAAACATTGACCTATGTAGGTATATATACTAGACGCGACATCTCATACGAGGATAGTTGACCAGTGCAGGTATGCCGGCCGGCATACTCTCCCATACACGCAGCCGGGCACTCGTAGAGATTACACGCGCTTTACGTTCGAAAATTGTGTAATATCATTTTTGTATTTTGAATACAAAATGGATTCAAATCAAAAGTATGATGGTGCAATTGATCCCTACAAACTAGTCTGAAAAATTACCATTTTCTCACCTAACATAACATAGGCTCCCAAACTTTCGTTCCATGACACCGTGCGCTATGTGTTATATCAAATTGGTCGCGGTTAGGTATAGGTAAGTTAAGATGGTGCGTTCGAAGATTTGAGTACCCACAATAGACCTAAATTGGACTGAATCTGTCTCTCAAGGACAAAACACGCTTAACGTCCTAATGGTTTTGGTATGCCCCCGGTTTCTTTCACTGCCGTGGTTATGTTTCTTGATGGGACGTATATCTAATAAGCGAGAAATCGCCACAAGCCTATATCCAACGTAAGTAGTTGCAGCTCATACCAAATACTGAAACCAAAGACTTACTTAGTTATATATTATAGCGTAGATTATAAGCAGTAGCCAAATTCAAGTCGTCGAGCTAGTTAGGAGTATCATTCCTTCGAAACCTATTAACAAATTAAGACCTGTCAGCATCTTCCATTGATATATCAATTTCCTCTCCACCACTAATACAAAACAGTAACAAAATATGCATACGATACGCTAGCACGATGTATTGCTTAGATTAATAAACTGTTTTAAATAACTTTTAACACTATTCTGCTGCTGGCGTGGTCACAAATTAATAGGTACAGCAGGCTACACCCAAAAATGGGGATTGGGTATCAAAGCGATATAAGCATATCATCATCATCATTCACTGGCAACACACACTGGTTAAAGACTTTTGTCTTTGGGAACTGAGGTATTTAAGACGAAAAGACTCCGTGAAGTTTCTTAAACGCTGCCCAGCCTTCCCCCAGAGCCTATCCCAGCCAGAGTTGGATTCGCCGATTGACCTCTTTCACAAGGGTGGACTTGCTTAGCTGGACTGTAGTTCCCCACTGTTACAGGGACGGGCACAATATGGACGTTCAACATTACCTTTGTCTTGTCCATGTTCATCTTAAGGCCAATCCGTGAGAAACTCGATTAAGGCTTTCGAGCATTGTGCTCAAGTCTTCCATCAATTCTAACATGACCACAAACAATAGGTATCAAATCGGAGGTGATTGATGTACTCGCCATATATTTATGCCAAGTCCTTTCCACTTCAGAATTTTTAAGACATTCAGACAACAATGCGGCTGTGAACAGTTTTTATCAGACATATACCTACTAACATTGGAATGGTTATTTCACCAGACTGAGATCTGCAGAATGATGTAGGTAGGTATAATACCCACACGAAATTATACTTACTATGAAGATATCTGTCGCCAAGCACCTAACAGTCAAAGGCTAACCTATTAAGCATAAAAAGGTGATTCTATAGGTATTGAACCTAAAGGCTAAAATTGGCTGATCCGTAGTTGACTCTCACTGCCCTTGTTATCATTGCTTCAAAAACCAATTAACACAAGCATTGCCTCGCGCATTGATTTATGAAGGCCCCTTGCCACCAGTTGTTTCCCAAGACGTTTTGGTGTCGACTGACAGTAACAAAGGTGAAAATAAAAAAAACAAACCCGACAGATTGCTTTATAAATAAGCAGATCTTAAAATAAATTTCATTAATGAGGAAAATTTACAGAGATTATTCTCTGGATGATAGGTACGTTCTAGTGAGTAGGTAGTCATCTCTACCCACATAAGTACTTGCTTGGTGTGCGGGTAGAGATTCCACCTAAATAAAATTTGTTATTTTTGTGTGTGATCTTAACCTACACCCACGTGCTGTGTGTTACATGAAAAGTAGGTACCTACAGCCAACACCAAAATTAAACAATTATAGATTGCCTCGTTCGTTGCTATGATATAAGCATCTTGCAAGGTTGGCTTCGATTCTCGTCATATATGGCGAGCCGGTGCGCTTTAAGGTACAAAAATGGTTAACTTGGATGGATTTAAATTACAGACACATGAGACTTAACAACGTTTCAAGGCGGGCGCAGTGCAATTCGTGACTTGTGACGAAATGCATCTTTTAAAGGCAGAGGTTAGTCCGCTTGACATCCGGTGGGCCTCGAGCTTGTTCCGTCACAAAAACAATAAAAAATGTGGTATGGCACATATAAGTACGATGTTTTAAAGTGGAATTATGAGTCATTATTTCATGTTAATTCAATTGGTTAGAGCATACCCCGGCTGAAGGGGCGGGTTCGAATCCCGCACATGACTTTATTTTTTTCTCTCGTAAATTAATAATTTTGTAATTGTTATTGGCAGTTCACCAGTATCGATGACAACTTATAATATTCATGCGTATATTTGGACAGAAGACCAGGCAGCTAAAGGTTCCAATGAGATCTGTTCAGCACTGTATGATTATATGAATTTATTAGATCTGACTGGAATCAATAAAATAAGGCTGACGAACGGCTGTGGTGACCCAAATAAATATTCTAAGATTATATATCTGGAAGTGTCAATAAATGGGACTATAGTTATCCATTACTAATTCCCAGAAAGAGCGTTACATATTCATTATTTTCGTTATTCATTATATGTTACTATTTTTAACATACTGTGCCAAATAGGTGCTGCATGGGTGATTTTATAATATTTGCTTTTCATCAAAACGAAATCTAATGATATTTTTTTACTGTCTAAAAATTTATTAATGATTTCGCCATAGCAACACTTTGGCGTCTACCTTATATTATAAGGTTAAACAAAATTTTAAATTATATATACCTTCCAAGTAAACTAAAATCAGGGAATCGCCCCTTTAAGTAGGTACCGCGTTTTGAAAGAGAAATATCAGGTTATTGAATTTTCCGCCCTGAGCGTCATTTACGAACATCACGCCTTACAACGCTGTGAAAATCGCTTTTCATATAACGCTGATACTAGCAATAAAGAAAGTGTTCTATGTGTCATAAAACGGTATAAATAGATATACTAACAAAATGAAGCCATTCACACAGGTGAAGGGCCCGTGGTGGTTTTTTTTTCATCCAGACTGTAATCATAATATGTACGGATATCACTATGGGTCTTAAATAAATCATAAATCAATTTGATTTCAGATTAGTTAGCTAGATTTATCTAAAAATACTTCAAAATGGGTAAAAAATTAGACATCTGTCTAATTTAACGGTTTCAATTTTCAATTACATCATCTGTCAAACTTAAAGAGGCTTAATTTTGGTAACTATAAATTCTAGACCAATAGTTTCTTTACAAAAATCTAACTACGAAACTAATCAATAATGAGATAAGAGACACATTTTTTTTTTTTTTATGTTATTGTGACGGAACAAGCCCGAGGCCCACCTGATGTTAAGTGGACTAACCTCTGCCTATAACAGACGCATTTGTCAACGACGAATTGCACTGTGCCCGTCACACCGAGACGTCCAGTTATTAGGTCTCATTAGCCTGTAATTTTTCTGGCTCTCAAGGACTGCTGCCGGAACACACCGTTAGGTGCTTGGCGACAGATTTTCTACTTGAGGGTGGACGCTAGCCAGGCGGGCATTCGCAAAATGCCCTTCCACCATGCGGTGAAGCTCAAGCTCTGGGCGGGATTCGAACCATGGACCTGGATATAATGCCACGGAGTCGGTCAAAATTTACGTTATTAAACTAACAATGTTAAAACTTTTTGGTTTTAGTAAGTAGCTATTTTCTTTATTCTTATGTAACCTGCATGGCGAATATGCGCGGCGCGAGTAAATTCTGTCAATTGTTTATTTCGTGCTAAAACGAGACAGGATAGATAGAGCCTAGATATGTTATGTCTACGAGTACTAACATGGCAGGGCAAAGAACTCGTCGTTTGTTTGCTTCTATTTGTGCTAGGTGTGGCACATGTCGACAAACCCTCACATGCGCCATAGTAGAAGGAGTGAGGAAGTAAGTTATATTCATACAAACGCACCGCGCGCGGCTTGTTTGTGTGCGCCGTAGTATCTATGCGTCCCGCACGCACACCCTTAACACAATCTCGACCCGTTTCTCTCTGACCAACCTGACTAACCCTGAACCCAGACAACACAAGTAAAAAATACAACTTCCCGGCCCTAGCCTATTTCTAGGTACATACATTATAAACAAGTAACAACCCTGAGACAGACAAGTATGGTAGGTAATTAAATCGCGTTTTTTTTTTTTTTTTTTATGTTATTGTGTAGGAACAAGCTCGAGGCCCACCTGATGTTAAGCGGTATCCTCTGCCTATAACAGATGCATTTCATCACAAGTGACGAACTGCACTGCGCCCAACACCTTGAGACATATCTGTTAAGTCTAATTTTGCCTGTTATTTCACTGGCTCTCAAGGACTGCTGCCGGAACACACCGTTAGGTGCTTGGCGACAGATTTTCTACTTGAGGGTGGTCGCTAGCCAGGCGGGCATTCGCAAAATGCCCTTCCACCATGCGGTGAAGCTCAAGCTCTGGGCGGGATGCGAACCATGGACCTGCTGCGCGGCAGTCCATAACCAATGCCACTGAGCCATCACTGCTTCAAAATTTGGCCGGAGATGGCCTACTTCCCCACTCTTTCTACTATGCATGCGCGCTTTAATTTTATCGATTTTTGATACCTAAGTATCTGCTAGTAGGTAATAGTTTTTTTTAATTAACATATTAACTTTGCCAAGTCTTTATATTTCTGAAATATGTTGTTTACTCGAACGAACTTAGGTAAATTTAAATAAAACGAAGAGCACCACAACTACAACATTAAGGAAGAAAATAAACTAGCGTTGCCAAAGTTTTATGCCAGCAAAGACAAATAAAAATAGGTACCTACTTTCAAAGGTAATTGTGTGGATTGTTTTTTGTTTTATTGTTGATATGTAAGCTTTAGACCAAAATCTCAAATGTATAATCTTGGTAAGTGATGATGTGGTCGAAGGTGTTAACAGGCTTAACCTAGAATTACTGGCTGTCAAGGACAGCTTCCGGCGACAGATTTTCTACTTGAGGGTGGTAGCTAGCAAGGTGGGCATTCGCAAAATGCCCTTCCACCATGCGGTGAAGTTCCAGCTCGCGACGGGATTCGAACCATGGACCTGCTGCGCGGCAGTTCATAGACAATGCCACTGAGCCATCATAGCTTCAAAATTTTGTATCATGAAATTCCTAACGATAATACAAGTCTAGGAAAATTCAAGCTTCATGTAAAAAGATTTTAATTACAAAAGCGTAAGTATTATTATCTTGGTGATTATTTTGAAAAAATAATGCTTGGGATATTCCACATCTACCAAACCTTCACCAATAATCAATGTAATAAATATTGTAATAATTTTATAATATACTTACACACAGTAAAAAGATTAAAGCAACGGTGTATCATACATAGATATCAACTCTAAATGCACGGATCTTTCCGTGTTGCGGCCGCAGCCATCTGCCGCCACTTGTCTACGCACGAGAAAATAAACCACTCGACTAAAACTTTCGTGTAGTGCATACGTACATATATACTACGTATATACGCGCTTCTTAGCCAAGCAGATATCAGCCGTGAATATTGAGTCTGTGAGTCATGGTGCTGGTAGGTGTTTTAATTTCACTATTCTCAAGGGTGCATGCCAGTAATGATTTTTATAAGGTCGGAAAATGGTGACCTGAGCATCTACGAACGGCCACGGAATTTAAAATATTTCATCAGGCAGTGGTGTTACATACAATCATAAACTAGCTAGCTAGGTACAGTAGCTACCACCCTCAAGTAGAAAACTTGCCGCCAAGCACCTAGCGGTGTGTTGCGAAAGCTGTTCTTGAGAGCCAGTAATTTCTAGATTAGCCTGAACAACATCTTCGATCACATCATCACTTACCATCAGAGTGAGATAGTGGTCAAAGGCTAACCTATCAAGCATAAAAAAACGCACAACGCTTCGAAGGCATATCAAGTACCAACTAAGCTCGTGTATAGTAAGCATTAAGTCATAGAAATAATATCTTGAACTACCTATACCATTTTAGGAACAAAAGTAAGGTAGGGTGGGTGATTAACGCCCGCTGTCTAATCACGCCCAAGTAACAGAAAACACACTAGATATGGTTAGGGCGTTCGGATAGCCTATCGGTGCCAAAAATAACACTCACAAACGCTAAAAATGATCACACGGGCCGTTCGTTTTGGGACTTCGTGAGCAAAAATATCGTTTTCGCTCACCGTTCGGATAGCTTTGAAAACGCTACAAATGACAGAGAAAAGTGATATTTTTGACCCATGTCTTACCGTGGCATCGTTGTGATCGTTTTTTGACAACTGCTGTTTTGACAGTTGTATTTGGCGCGATTGAAGAATTCACAAGTTTTTTATATAGTATTTATATTATTTATAAATATATAATATAAATACTATATTATATAGTAGGTACCTACTTGCTTTGATAATTTTAGATATTGATTCCATGTTTCGTACTGTGCAAAATTGTTAAAATATTGTCGGTTGTCAAAGTATGTTTTAAGCCGTTCGGATAGCATGCAGTAATTGGTGGTTAAAAATAGTAAAAGCTTCTATCCGAACGCTAAAATACTAATGCCACTTTTGAAACTGCTACAAACGCAATCGAGCCAAAACGAACGCCCCTGGTGTGATTCAGCTAACACTCAACGCACACGTAGAATAAACCAATAAGAAGGCGCAGCGCGAGCGGCGGCTCGCTTGCTTCCCGATTGTGGCAGTGAGGCGCCGCGTTCCGGCAGGATCGGTCACGTACCACGCTGTTGTAATAAGTGCCGCGACGAAATCGTAAGTTTTGCTGTTTATTTTATTGTTTTGTGTATTATTTCTTCATTTTGATAGATATAAGATGAACTTAATTCACTAGTGCTTGAGTATTTTGTCTCGATTTATATGAATATTTTCCAATAACGTGTCATTTGGGTAATAACGCCCATGTGGGTAATAACGTCCGGCAAAATGACGGTTGGGCGCTATTAGTCTGCATGGGCGTTATAACCACAGAGCATTTACTAGTATGTCATAAACTACAATGGCTATATAATTCGTTTGAATTAGCTGTTAAATGTGTTTTGCAGTAGGGTTTTCCAAAGAAGTTATAATACGAGTGGCTTGTACATCACACAATTTTCGATTTCAAAATTTAGTTAGCATAACTATCCAGCTTAGCATACCATGTTTGGCATTCCTTCGGGTTCGTGGCTTAGGCCCCCAGTGGTCGACGCACCCGTGGCTGACGCCCCCGTTTCCAATAAATTTAATATATTTAAGTTTGTGCTATTTTTCACTAAGTACAGTAAACAACAAAAGTCTTTCTTAACCAAATTATCATACGTACAAAGAAGTGTTTAAGTTAGTAGTCACTTATTTGCTACTAAAGTAGCTAAAAGTGAAAAATCCTTAGAGTTTATCCACCAAAACAAATATACAAAACTACGATGTGAATTATATCATATATATTAGTTTTTAAAGTTGATTATTTTTAATTATCATTGTTACTATTTTTTTAAAGATAACTACTAATTTCAAATGTTGTTTTGGCACCTTCCAGTTATTTTATTTAAGTAATGACTATCTTTTTAATTTTGAGACTGATTGTTATCATTAGGTAAAATTATTATCTTGATATAGAACAATATAGGTGATCAAAGAGTAATAGGTAATTATTTATTAAGTAAATAGACATGATTTTGCTTGTAAATTTTATTTAGTGTTTTATAATATATATACGTTTTTAAAGTTGATTATATCTAATTATTGTTGTTATACCTTTTTATAGAAAACTTCACATTTCAAATGTTGTTTGAGTACTTTTCACTTTTTTTTAAGACTGATTTTTAGTTACTATCTTTGAGATGTGAATTTTATAATATATATTAGTTTTTAAAGTTGATTATTTATAATTATCATTGATACTATTTTTTTAAAGAAAACTACAAATTTAAAATGTTGTTTTGGTACCTTCCAGTTATTTTTTTGAAGACTGATTTTAAATGACTATCTTTTTTAATTTTGAGACTGATTGTTATCATTAGGTAAAATTATCCCCTTGATATAGAACAATATAGGTGATCAAAACTGTGGTTGAGATACTATTCTTTACAAATTTATATTTAAGAAATAAATAATTAGAAATAACAAAGACTTTTTTTTATATATACTTTCTAATTAAAGCATCTCTACTTAATAAGTATCATTATGATATAAAACATTGCATAAATTTTCTCTAGATAGGTATATACATTTATAACTATATGGTTATTAATTTTGTAAAACATTTTTATGCCTGCTAGTACATTTGATTAAAAGTTGCTTCGATTTGAATTAAATTGACCGGGGGCGTCAGCCACGGGTGCGTCGACCACTGGGGGCCTAAGCCACGAACCCATTCCTTCATGTCCTTTAGTATGTGTGTTTATGTGGCTAATAAATAATGTTTATATTAACGGTATTTCTAATAAGCATAATTATAACTTCTTAAACCAATAAATGCAATGTTTGCTTTATTACAATCTTAGTGTTATTTTATTTATTTTAAGGAATCAACAAAATGTCTCCGCGTAAAAAAAGAGGGGAGTCCTGGTCAGAATACGATTTGAAAGCTGCTTTGAGAGCTATGCGAAAAGGCAAATTGAGCCAGCGAGCCATAGCTCTCAAATATAACATTCCAAGACGAACGTTGAGGGACCATATAAAAACAGGTCAAGATATCAAACGATTAGGAAGAAAACCTGTATTAACAGACGTTCAAGAAAATGACTTATGTAACAGAATCAAGAGGTTTGCAAAAATTGGAGTACCCCTCACGCCAAAATTTATAAGAAAACAAGCTTTTATGTTTTGTGAGAGATTTGACGTAAAACACAACTTCAACCCGTCAAAAAGAATAGCCGGTGCTGATTGGTTAAGACAGTTTTTGAAACGAAACCCATCGATCAGCAAACGTAAGCCACAAATTATGAATCCAGCCCGTGCTCAAAAGCTGAACAAACCAATCGTTCAGCAACATTTTCAAAGTGTGAGAAAGTTATACGACCAGCTGGATATTATTCAGCATCCTGAAAGATTGTATAATATGGATGAAAAAGGTTGCCGAATTACTGTCCACAATCAGCATACAGTACTTGCTGTTATACCCCACTTTCCCTTACTATTCTGCTTACCTTTCCTATATCTATTCTTTTGAGCTAAGTCAGCATTTATTACTTCTCAGACGCCTCTCACTCCTACCTCAGTCCACATCCATATTCCATTCGCGCCGGTCATTTTCATAGTTTTAGTTCATTTTCTATTTTTTCTATTTCAATAAACTTTTAAATATTTGTGTGGAAATAAAACCTTTTTTTAAAAACCTAAATCCCGGTCTCCGGATAACAATGGTGGCAGCGTAAAAGGGATACATAAATCCCTCGGAACGTCTCATTCCTGAAAAACTGTAAAAACTGTGTGAAAAGTGTGAAAACGAAAGTGAAAACTTACTTACCGTGTCTACCTGTGTGTGTTGTGTAGTGTTGTGAAAACACTTGTTCTACATCTTCGTGTATCCTGCAAAATACCGAAATTTTCTCAAGTGAAGTAAACTAAAAAGAAAATATACTTACCAAGTTACCGATGATCATCACTTGCATCTATAGTTCCTGTTGAATAAATCAGTAACTACCAAATCATACCATACCATCGCATCAAACCTAACTTCGTGTCAAGAATCACCTCATCAATCGCTCCGGAATGCGTCTCGGGCTCCCGCTCATCGTTATCACCGCCTACGCAGCAAATCTGTGAGTGTCTGGCCCTTGTTTAAGCTACATACAGATTAATTACCAGTAACTTATTCTAATAATAGACTTATATTGAACTTTATTGATTTATGCTTGTAATATAATTATATTGTAATGTTTGACTTCTACATTAATTGTATAGCTTGTGTTTGACTATCGTGATGCTTAAAGGTATTAAACCAGAAAACAGTAAGTTAACTATCGATATTCCCGATTTGCCCCCCCTCACCTGTAGGATCAGATAAATCACCTGGCTTATCCCCGCGGTACACTAGATCGTCCCAAGCAACCGATATGGATCTCAATACCCTTTTTAAATTTATAAAATCATACGATGGCAGTAGAGAAACATTAAATTCATTCATAATTAACTGCAATAATGCATATGAACTAGCTACAGAAAATCAAAAACCTATTCTCTTCAAATATATCTTAAGCCAATTACATGGAAAAGCGGAGCTTGCCTGCTCTATAAAAGAATTCGCATCATGGGAACAATTAAAAGATTTTCTGAAAACCCAATTTTCCGAAAGGAAACACTATGCCCACCTACTTACTGATTTGCAAGAGAGCAGACAGGGCCCGCAAGAGAATGTAAATCAATATTCATTGCGCATAGAAACTTGTCTTTCACAATTGCTCACCGAGATTTCTTTAAGTAATACCAAGAAAAGTGAACTTGCTGGGCGCACCGCCGCCATCAAATTCAAATTCAAATTTATTTATTGTGATAAAAAACGTACATATTATTACAATTACAGATTATCACACATTAAAAATTAAATAAAAACATACATTAAATCAATCAAATTAATCTGGAATGTCAATATAATCAAATAATTAATATCGGACAACATTCAAAATACAATCAAATATAGTCAAAGTATAATCCAAATAATACAATGTCAAATTTAATAAATTCATTGCGAAACAATAATTTGTATATTATATTCAAATAGATTTAAACATAATGTCAACAACAGGGTGCATCCCACTGGTTTTTGAGTCCTTCACAATATCGCAATAACGTACATAAAATAACATTCCATTTATCACATGTCAAATCAATTTCGGTGTTGGCGTCGAGGAGCGCATTAAAATGGCGTCGGATTAGAATCAAGGGAGATTCAGAGCGCGCCACTGTGTTATCCCGAGGGACGTAAAACAACTCGTGTCGCCGGCCGCGCGTGTACATTGGTGGAACATACAATGTGTACAAAAGACTGAGCAACTGCAGGCAGTCTACCGCACCTCTAATAATCTTGCAGCCAATGCCTAGTTGATCGAGGGCTCTCCGTACCTCTAACGAGTTATAACCGAGTTGGCCGAGCAGGAATTCCGTCGGGTATAGGAAAGGGTAATATCCATAAAGCTTCTTATACAGCGATCTTAAGAAAGCTTTTTGAACCTTCTCAAGCATCCTTGTATAAGTTACCTGGTACGGATTCCATACACACGCGCCTGCCTCCAGTTTACTTCTGACCAACGAGTTATATAAAGTGACAACAACCTGAGGATTTTGAAACGTCTTAGCGTTTCGCAAAACAAACCCCAAACGACGGAAAGACTCTTTAGCAAGGGCTGTTATGTGGTCATGGAAAGTCAGTCCGCGATCTAAAGTGACTCCGAGATCTTTAATACAGTCAGCTCTATTAATACCTACACTGTTCAAATGGTAATTAAAATGAATAGGATTCTTTTTACGGTCAAAGGTCATTATATTGCATTTATTAATATTAAATATCATTTTATTAGTAACACTCCATTCAAATATCAAATTAATGTCATTTTGTAGCTTAAGGCAGTCACTAAGGGAAGAAATTTCTAAATAAAGTTTCAAATCGTCAGCGTAGAGAAGACAGTTTGCGGAACTCAGCACTTTAGGTAAGTCATGAACCATTATCAAAAACAGAAGTGGGCCAATTACTGACCCCTGGCTTACCCCGGATCTGGTGTGATAAGGCTCTGAAATGTACATGCCATGCCGAACAAACTGCCTACGATTTTTCATATAGTCAGAGAAAAAATTAATAAGACTAGGAGTAAAGCCGATGACTGACAGCTTACGCAATAGCAAATTTGTATCAATTTTGTCAAAGGCTTTTTGGTAATCAAAATAAATAACATCCACCTGCAGTCTGCGATCCATAGCACTGGAGACATAATCGACCAGGCACAACAAATTTGTATTCACGGAGCGCCCCGGCCTGAAACCGTGCTGCTCGTCACCCAACTGCTGCTTTACCTGCCTGTATATTTCACTATGTAAAATATATTCAAAAACTTTGGCAGGCGCACATAAAATTGCTATTGGTCTATATTCCTCGACTGCAGTTCTATTGCCACCCTTAGGAATGGGTACCACTCTAGAGAGCTTCCATTGAGTGGGATAGTAACCATTTTTGAGTGAGAGATTTAAGATATGCTGAAGAGGAGGAATCAAATGCTTTTTATAAGTTTTAAGAACAAAACCTGGTATATTGTCCGGTCCGGGTGAACTTGCAGATTTTAATTTATCTATACCACGCTCAATATCTTTGGGTGAAAGTGTAGGTATACTAACATAACCTCCACACGAAACTTGTGCTTGACATAGATTTGCATCTCGATGAGAGTCTGCCAAGAAAACGCTAGAAAAGTAGTGTGCATACGCTTCGGCAGCCTCTACACCAGTACATAGGTTCCCCTCATATGTTACACTGGGTTCAAAACCACCCTTAGACCGAAGGCTATTAACGTGGGTCCAAAAGTGCTTGGGATGCACTTTTAGGTTCTCTTCAATAATTGAGATATGTTCCTTATACGCTAAAGAAATACGACTTTTTAAGCTAGCTCGTAAGTCTGAAAATAGGTTGTAAGATGTAGCACATTTTGAGGTCAGCCAAGCTTTGTGCAACCGCACTTTACGTCGTACATCTTTAATAATGTCACCGTTAAACCACACTGGGTATCGGCTACATTTATTGAAGTGTCTCTTCTTTTTAGGGACTGCTTTGTCAAACAAGTGATACATAATGCTGTAAAAAGCATCAGTGGCAACAGAGACATCGCTAGAATGGAAGACAGGTTCCCAAGAGGCTTCAGCGAGAAGCGATTTAAAAAGTACTAAATCCATTTTATTGAAGTTCCAATCGAATGACGCGTCTATATTGCTCGGCTGCAGTCGGTCAGAGGTATTATTACGCAATCTTAGACTCACTGTTATCTCGAGCGGGGGGTGGTAGCGGGCCTCGATAGGTACAAACCCGGCAGAAGCCTCTGTGACGCATACCTGCCGCACTATGGATTCACTGCACTCCCGCGCCAACACTATGTCAAGAACACCACCATGACCGTTAATTATATCATTATGGTCAATTAAATCACAGTAACTTAAAAAATAACAATAATAGTTCTTTATATTGATAGAGGCACTATTCATATTTAAATCACCTATAATTAAAAAGGTACTGCTATTATTACAATTAGACAAATGTGATTCTGCATTGCAAAAAAAATTCATGTAAACAGAATCAGTTGATTTCGGCTTTATGTAAACAATGCAAACAGTTATTGTAGTACCACAGTATGTTACGGTTGCCCAGATATCTTCAGCACATTCGGACTCAAGTTCCAGACGACGATGCAGGGCGACGCCTGGGCCAGCAGCCAACAAGACTCCACCGCATGCCGTGTCCCTGTCACGCCGCAGAACCGTCCAGCCATCAGGTGCCACCTCCGCATCCTCTACTGAAGTGTCCAGGAACGTTTCCGTTGCTCCAACTAGCAAATGATCAGAGGTCAGCATGCTGGGGTACCAGTAATCTCTCAGCTTCGTCTTTAGCCCTCGAACATTTTGATAAAAAATGTTTGCAAGCTTAGGTACTGTGGTGCACGGCTCATTTTGTGCCGACTCCGCCGCGAAACATTTGTTTATTTGAGTCAACTGTGCGGTTCTTGTTATAATTAACCCACACCTTTACTCGTGCGTTTTCTGGCCATACATTGACTGAAAAACATTTCTGAAAACAGTCCTCTGGAACCCCTATCTTGAAGGATTTATATGTTTTCGCCGTTCTAAGTTCCTCAACTGTAAACACTCTTTGAGGGCAGAGTTCTTTTAAATATTGTTCGACCTCATTAGCGCCAGATAACATATTCCATAAATGGAAATGTTTTCTTAGTTCAGCCGCTTTGAGTGACGTAACCGCAGGCCCGGCGTTACAGCGCAGGGAGACAGACCCGCGGTGCTTTTTACGTCGTACCTCCGTCCAATTATCGTTAGCAGGCTGAGATGCAACACTGGGCACGTTAGCAGATGGTAACTCAGTTGGCATCGTTTCAGATATGGTAACCGTTCTGGGAGTATTCTTATCCGGCGAGTATATCAATATATTGTTTCGCTGTTTACGAGTCAGTGATTGATGTACCTGGCCTGGATCAGGATCTTCAGTTGAGGCCGCTGAAAATGTTTGACACTCGGAAGACATTGCCTTTTTTGGAGGTGCTACAGATCTTTTTTCCGTTAACTTAGGAAAACACAAGTGGTCTTTACAGGTAGATACTGAATTGCACGCCGCTATTACCGCCTTCAGGTCACAGATTTCATTGGCTTGAGCTTGAATAAGGTTAGCTTGTTCCAACGACATAGTCTTTAGGGCCTTCAGATCACCAGCCATATCATCAAGCCGAGCAATAATGCTTGCCACCGTCTCAACCGACACTTGAAACACCGACATTGTTGATTCGAACTTTGCACAAAAAACGACGGTTAACGTCACAAACGCGATCACACGCTGTCGCTTAACTGGATGCGAGCGCATGCGCCGAGCGCTCAGGCGGAACTGCCATGGAAGACTTAGCCTTACACCACTTCCTTATGGGGTTGCAACCCCGTATTTCTAGCATAGTCAGATGTAGATCTCCCCGTAACCTGAACGAGGCCATTAACCTCGCTATCTCAGAGGAGAGAATTCAACAAACCGTGTACCGAAGAAATCAAACTGATAATAAGCCTCGGATACAAACTCAAACCCAATTCAGGCAAAATCAGTATAGGCCCCCTCAAAGGCTATCTAACACATATCAGACACAACAAACCCCAAATTCGTCTCAACAAATGTCATTGTCCAATGTGACCTGCCGATATTGCAAAAATATTGGACATACTATTGAAAACTGTCGGAAACGTCAATATAATAATAGTAGACGATCAGATTTCAATCAACATCAACAACCATCAAATAACCTACAACGACGTAATCAATCTATCCATTACGTGCCTGAAACTCAAGAATCTGATCTAAATGACATCGATAATTTAAACGAACAGGCCTTCCTGCCCAGTATCGTGCGGGAAAATTAACAGGAAAAATCGATACAAAATCACTCCAACCTTGCCATATCACTGAATCAAATTCGACTAACAAACAGGGTAACCAGCCCCAAACTTATAGTTGTATCACTAAATCTAAGCCCGCTAACAAACAGGGTAACCAGCCGCAAACTTACAACGGCTCTTTCACTGAATCCATATCCACTAACAAACAGGGTAACCAGCCCCAAACCTATAGTGGTTTTGTAACTGTTTCTAATTCTACTAAATCCCAACCTCGAACTCGTGATACCCGATGCTCTGTTTCTAATCCTATTCATATATCGGGATTACTAGATCACCAAAATCGCGAGGATGGTGACAACACTAGCTTCTTGAAATCTGACACCATCCATCCGCAACTCACTAATAGTGTGAATTCATCTGCTAAATCATGTCCTTCGTGTTCAGCACCTGAAACAGAAAAAAATGAATTAAAAACATATAATATAACTACAAACCCAACAAAAAAATACTTACCTTTCGTGGAAGTTCAAAGCTCCGTCTCTTCCAAACCTCTGAAGCTTCTCGTCGACAGTGGCGCATCCATAAGTCTCATAAAAATAGATGCTGTTGAAAAAATGCCTGAAATAGTAAAGCATATTATTAGTTTAAGTGGTATAGGATCAATAGATAACCCGATGCACTCATTTGGTCACATAATAATTAACTTCGATTCCCTAAATAACCACTTCCATGTGGTTCCAAACATATATTTCCCATATGATGGTATAATCGGAAACGATTTTTTATCAACAAATAATTGCAAAATCGACTATGCCGAAGGCTTACTCTTAGTGGACAAAATAAAACTTCACCTGAAATTTAACGAACCGATCTTTACTATTCCCCCTCGAACTGAGACAATAATCGAATGTTCGGTACTGAATCCCGATGTTAAAGAAGGACTGATCCTTGATCAGAACCCAATTGACTCCCTCTTAGTTGCAAATTGTATTGTTAAAGTCAAATCAAACTCTAGAGTAAATATTTCAGTCGTAAACACCTCTGAATCAACAATACGCATCGACTCTAATAATTTGAAGTTTAAAATATCACCCTTTGATATTAGTTGCAGTCATGAGATCTTTCATGTGACTCATGCTGACGATAATCAAAATTGCCTGAACCGAACTGAAGAAGTGATAAACCTTTTACGTGTTTCTCATCTTAACTCAGAAGAGACAAACGCATTATATGACCTGTGTTCCGATTATTCTGACATATTCCACCTACCTGAAGACAAACTGACATACACTGATGCTCTGCAACATGAAATTACTACTTCCTCCGCAGTACCGATCAATACAAAGTCGTACCGATTTCCTGAAATACACAAACAAGAAGTGCAATCTCAAATAAATAAGATGCTTAATGACGGTATTATTAAACCCTCGACATCCCCATGGTCTTCTCCAATTTGGATAGTTCCAAAAAAGGCAGACGCGTCTGGTCAACGCAAATGGCGTGTAGTTATAGACTACCGTAAGCTTAATGACGTAACAATAGGAGACTCATACCCGATCCCCAATATTTCAGAAATATTGGACCAACTTGGAAAATGCAAATATTTTAGTACCTTAGACCTTGCTTCTGGATTTCACCAAATTAAAATCTCCGAACAGGATGCACCTAAATCAGCTTTTTCAGTTCCTCAAGGGCATTTTGAATTTACACGCATGCCGTTTGGATTAAAAAATGCCCCAGCCACTTTCCAACGGCTAATGAATTCTGCACTTTCAGGTCTTCAAGGAATCCAATGTTTCGTATATCTAGATGACATTGTAATCTATTCATACGACCTTGAAGTTCACATGAAAAACCTTTCCAATGTCTTCGACCGACTTCGCAAATTCAGACTCAAATTACAACCCGATAAGTGCGAATTCCTTCGTAAAGAAGTTTCTTATCTTGGTCACATAATTACTGACAGAGGCGTGAAGCCAAACCCTGAAAAAACAAAAGCCGTAGAAGAATTCCCAACTCCTAAATGTCCCAAGGACATTAAGTCGTTCCTAGGGCTAGTGTCATACTACAGACGATTCATACCCGATCTCGCTAAACTAGCAAAACCATTAACTTCACTCCTAAAGAAGGATACTGTTTTCAGCTGGGAAAACGAGCATCAACTGGCATTCGAATCACTCAAAGGGAAATTAATTTCCGCACCAATACTAGCTTACCCCGACTTCACACAACCATTCCTTCTCACGTGTGACGCCTCAAACTATGCCATCTCCGCCATTTTGTCCCAGGGTCCAATAGGACAAGATCGCCCTATTGCCTATGCATCTCGTACACTCAACAAGGCCGAGTGTAATTACAGTGTTACAGAAAAGGAATGCTTAGCTATCATTTTTGGCACTAAAACCTTCCGACCATACCTATATGGACACAAATTTACAATCATTACCGACCATCGACCATTGAAATGGTTGTTTAATTGCAAGGATCCAGGTTCCAAACTTGTCCGTTGGAGACTGAAATTAGAAGAGTTCGACTACGACGTAATTTACAAAAGGGGAAGAATTAATAGTAACGCAGATACATTGTCCCGGTATCCAGTGAATCCAATCTTGCAAGACGACGTAGATCCTCAACCTTCTACATCTGGTTTACTCGATGACTGTCCTATTCCAGAAACAGACACTCCTATAGATATCCTTGACGATCTGATCGAATTGGGCGATCTTGATATAAGCCCACTCGAAGAACCAAACTTAGATTTTATTCCACTGAATCCTCCTTCTGTTTCGGATCCACAGTCACCTCTGAACCCTGTTCCACCTCTAGATCCAGTTCCATTACCGAATCCTTCTACAACATCAGATCAACTTCCACCACTGAATACTCATTCCCCACCAGATTTTCCTGCTGGTTCACATTCTAATTCCAGCAAAGAATATTCCGAGTTTCTAAAATCCTTCTCTAACAAAGACGAAACATACAATACCTATATAAAGGAACACAATGAAAGCCTGCTTAAAAGCAAAACTAAAACGATACTAGTTCCATTATCTGTTGATTATGACGAATCAAATCCTTACCTGCCAGAAATAATCTCTGCAGCAGATGCCTCTATACATGACGGTGAACGCGAACTCCATTCATTCCAGAAGTTTACAATAAACGATAAGACCTATTACTTTCTCTTTACAAAAGTGTACTATTTTGACAGTTGTTCATATCTTGATATTTTCAAAACTCTGAAATCAGTTCGAGATGAAATTCTTCTTAAGGGCGATATAAACGAAATAGCAATATCTGACTTTAGAAATCCATTTGAACAAAATTCTTTTGTGAAAATATACAACATGCTCGCGTATCTTTTCAACAACACGAATATAACAGTTAATATTCATCATAACACGATTATATATCCAGTCCCAACTGAAATAGCAAAAATCCTAAAGGAAAACCATGACATTCCTATCGCAGGACACTTAGGCTCCAACAGAATGTATGATAGAATAAAAGAACGTTACTATTGGAAAAACATGCGTTCTGAGATCGAAGATTACATAAAAAATTGCAAACTCTGCCAATCAAATAAAGCTCTCCGTAAAATAAATAAAGCCCCGATGCAAATCACTACCACGTCTACACGTCCATTCGAAAGAATCAGTCTTGACATAGTCGGTCCTTTACCTGAAGCTGGACAACAAAAATTAAAATACATACTCACTCTCCAAGATGATCTTAGTAAATTTTCTCTCGCATACCCCATGTCAAATGCAACCGCAGAAGAATCCTGTGAATGTTTGGTACATTTCATAACTGCTTTTGGTATACCAAAATCAATACTGACAGATCAAGGAACTAATTTCACTGCTGATCTCTTCAAAAGGACTTGCGATTTCTTAAAAATAAAACAAATTTGGTCCTCACCTTACCATCCACAAACGCAAGGTGCTCTAGAAAGAAGCCACTCAACTCTAAAAGAATATTTAAAGTCATATGTAAACGAGAATCAAACCAACTGGCACAGGTTTGTTTATACTGCCATGCTTACCTACAATAGCTCTGTCCATACAACAACACGTTTCACCCCATATGAACTCGTATTTGGCCACAAACCGTATATTCCTGATTTCATCTTTGACTTACGTGCTGACGTCACTTATCCAGAATACATTAAAATGCTCCATCATCGCCTTAAAATATCCCGTGAAAAGGCCTTACAAAATATACAAGCTTCCAAAGACAAATCGAAACAGTATTATGACAAACATAGCCGACCAGTTCAATACAAAGTTGGCGAATATGCATATTTAAAAAATCACGTCAGGCTCCGTAAAGCTCTTTCCCCTTTGTGGAAAGGTCCATACAAAATCGTAAAAGTACATAGTAACAATACCTTATCACTTCTTATTAATCGAAGACATGTCACCCATCATTTTGACGAAGTTAAACCTGCAAATGAAAGCGATTAGTATTAGTAAAGACCACTAGGAGTCTATTTACAATTTATTTAATAACATATACTTTATTATACTATAATTAACTTAATCTATATACAATATACAACTCATTTACTTAATAAAAAATATTCATATGCAATTCAAATTAGAGTAGTTATTATGATTTACAGAACCGTCGCCATTACGCGTAGAGACGCGTCGTCGGCAACTGACGACGCCCAATACGTGGAATTCATCACCAAAAGTCCTGGTATTTACTTCGATCCCGTGAGCAATCTGAAACTTATAAATGACCATGTTCATTTTGTTATTCCAGTGGATCTAAAATTTATAAAACCACATTTAACGAATATTGAAAACATTCTCGGCTCATTCAAAATTATTTGTGAACAAAATAAAGCTATCGATGATTTTCGATGCCTCAATGCACTTCAACCACTTACCTCCCTCTATAACGATATTCTTCGGGACTATGATTCCATATCTCATATGCTCTCAACTAAAACTAAGAGATCAGCTTGGTTTGCAGGGATAGGTTCAATTATGAAAAAGCTATTTGGTACTATGGATGAAAATGACTCCGAGAAGTATTACCACGATATTCAAACACTACATTCAAATGACAAACGATTAGCTCATCTAATAAAACAGAGCATTTTTATTTCTAAATCTGCGATTCTTAATTTTAATAAAACGTTAGAAACTATTATTGATAATGAGGCTCGTTTAAATGATGTAACTAATAACTTGCTGAAAAATGTATCCATAGTAACTAACGAATTATTATTTAGAAATAAGTTAAGTGAAGTGTTAAATGTTCTTCACGCCAGTTTACTCACTTTATCATTTAAGCTAGAAGATATTGTTAATTCCATTATGTTTGCGAACAGTAACACACTGCATCCATCAGTTGCTACGCCAACTCAATTATGTACAGATATTGAAAGTAGTATAAGACACTTACCTAAGTATAAGGAATTCCCAGTAACCATAGATGTAAGAAATATTAATGTATTATTAAAAATCTCCGAACTTGCTGCTTATTACAGCTCAAATAGTATTGTATTTGTGTTAAAAGTTCCATTAGTTTATCATATTGACTACGATCTCTACAAAGTCATACCAGTTCCTATAACTCATAACGTAACTTCTCCTAATTCATATGCACTAATTGTTCCTACTATTAATTATGTAGCTTTAAGTAAAGATAAATCCACATATTGTACACTGGATGACTTAAATTCGTGTAAAACCTTATATAATGGATATATTGCTTGTAACACTCTTAATATCCTATCAGTTAATTCGAATCCCATTTGCGAAATTGAATTTATGACTAAAATTATTAAAGCATTACCTTCACAATGTAATACAAAATTTATTTATGGACATATTGACATCTGGCAAAACCTAGGACACAATAATTGGATATTTGTGCAAACGCGACCTACCAAGTTAACTTTAGAATGTGACCTTCATAATAAAGAGATAACTATTATGGGCACAGGTATTTTATCTCTTAAACCACAGTGTGTAGCATTCTGTAGAAATGTGAAGTTATTGGCGATGCTCAACTTAGAAGTAAACATACCACCTATAAACTCAGATTTTAATCTAATTGATGACAAATGTTGTAATTTAAATACGTTTCAAAAATCTAATATTAATACATCTGCAGTGACAATATCTAACATTAATCTAGATAAGCTCAATAACTTGAAAGATCAAGCAGATCAATTATCCACCGAAGTCGACGATTTTATGAGCACTAATAATAACGTTTTCACAAACCATATTAGTTTTCCTATTGTCACTATCCTTTTTATGATATCTTTTATAATATTTATTATCTATTATTGCAAAGCCAACAACTATATTATACCATTTTCATGTAAGCATTCTCCTCCTAATGTAGAAGAGGAAATACCTGGAGAAGAAGAGATTCCTCCACCTAGACTAAGAGTATAAGAAATACATAGTTGTAACTTACTTTTACATAGCATAAGTACTAGCGTTAAGTTAGAAAGGCGCATCCTACCTCCCGTATACTTTTCCTATCCCAATTTTAACTTACCTGATTTACCCTGTATTCTACATCTGTAAACTTCCTTTCAGTAGTAAGTTTACACTTAGTGGGGGAGATGTTATACCCCACTTCCCCTTACTATTCTGCTTACCTTTCCTATATCTATTCTTTTGAGCTAAGTCAGCATTTATTACTTCTCAGACGCCTCTCACTCCTACCTCAGTCCACATCCATATTCCATTCGCGCCGGTCATTTTCATAGTTTTAGTTCATTTTCTATTTTTTCTATTTCAATAAACTTTTAAATATTTGTGTGGAAATAAAACCTTTTTTTAAAAACCTAAATCCCGGTCTCCGGATAACATTGCGGAGAAAGGAAGTAAAAGAGTTCACCTTGTTGCGCCCGAGCACGCTGAAAATGTAACCATTGCGATGTGTGTCAATGCTATAGGAACAGCAATTCCTCCTATGCTTCTTTTTAAAGGGCAAAGACAAAGACCGGACCTTACAGAAAACTTACCTGCCGGAACATTAGTTAGAATGGCGCCAAAAGGTTCTATGACTGCTGACTTGTTTGTGGAATTCATCCAGCATCTAGCTAAATATAAGGTTGCGGAGAAATGTTTACTGATTTTTGATGGAGCTAAGTGTCACTTATCAATTATAGCACTCGAAGAAGCTGATAAAAATGGCATAGTGTTATATTGCCTCCCTTCGAATACAACGCATGAGCTACAGCCGCTGGATAAGTCAGTAAACAAGTCTTACGAACATCACTGGGATGAAGAAGTTTTGAACTTCTTATACGTTAGCGCTGATAGAGCACTCACAAAAGCCACATTCAATAAAATATTTACTAGAGTTTGGCCAAAATGTATGACGCACAGCAACATAGTCAATGGCTTCAAGGCTACGGGTCTGTTCCCGTTCGATCCCGAAGCTATACCAGAGGAAGCATTTGCCCCGTCTGTTTTATCAAATTCCATGCCCCCAAACTCAAGAGCCCCTGCAGCATCCCATACCGAACTCATTGGATGATTACACTGATGGTAGTGATAATGATCATGATAAATTAGCTGGAATTGCAACATTACCAACTTTTCAGAGAAATAGAGAACTATCCAATCAAAATATCAATCCAGGAATCAAGCCTCGCCTTGTAGATTATAGCTCGTCATCCGATGCTTCTGACATGATAGAAGAAGACCGTGTGTCGCTTTCCTTAATACCAGATAGCAACTCAAGTAGTGTTTTTGATTTTGACCAACCTCACAACAATGTTGGAGGTAAATCTATAGGACAACATGATCCGGTAGTTCCTAGTTGCTCGGGATTACAAAGACCTTTAAGTGACAATCCCGGATCTGATTCATCAATATCGGATTTGGATTCGTTTAAAACTGGGCCTTTTTTTAAAGCATCAAAATACATCGCTGAAAATATCTATGATTACTCGTCAGACGAATCGTCAAAGGATGGAAGCCAGTTTCCTATCTACAAAGAATATACAACACCAAAAAAGCAAATAATCTGTTCTATTCAAAATGAAACTTGCAACTCAGATGACGATGATGATGATAGCGTTCCATTGGCCAGTTTACAAAAAAATAATAAAACACAATTCCATGAATTTCTACCAACGCCTAACTATGCATGCATTAAAATCTAAAAAAACGCGTAAGAAAGCGATGAACTATAAAGGACAAAGAATCACCAAAGATTTATTCAATGAAAAAACTGAGAAAGAAAGGAAAGAGAAAACACTTGACAAGACCATGATTAAAACTAATAAAGAGCAGAAAAGATTAGAGACAAACAAAAAATTACAGAAAAAAGAAAACAAAAATGAAGAAAGCCTAAAGAAAAAAGTAGAAGAAAGACATAAAAAAGGAAAAAAAGAGAAAGTCAGCCAAAGGAAGACTAAGAAGGAAAAGAAAATAAACACTGACGAAGAAGAAGACTGGTACTGCTATGCTTGTTGCGAGATAAAACTGTTAGATATGCGGCAATGTGTAGTATGTAAAAACTGGTACCATGAGGAGTGTGTAGGCTTAACTAAATGTGATACAGAGTTCATTTGCTCAGATTGCTGATAATTTAATTAAGTATAAAGTAGCAATTGCTCAACTTGTGTAAGACTGAATTAATAATACTTATAAGTCCTTAATGATAATCGTTATTTTTGCACAATTTGTATAAGACTGAATTAATAATGTAAGTTTTTAATTTCAATGATGATTTATGACTACTGCCTGTTGTTTATCTTATTTGGAAGCTTAGAATAGTGTTCGTTGGAAAAGTTGTCGACCCACTTGGTGTACTGTTTTTGTTATTAACTTCTATCTACGGGCGCTATTATCACCCGTCAGTTTAATTGCGCCCAGTGAACTTTAAAATATTATCTTAATTTAGCCTTAAGAACGACTAATACACAAAGTGCTCATGGTATGTTGTATGAAAATACTCAAATATTACCTTTAATATAACCAAATACAAATATATCAACCGATGTTAGGTATATTGTTAAATTGGACTAAGTCTGTGTTAAATGTTGATTTTATTTCTTTGTTTTTGGCGTAATTAAAATAATATAGAGTGGGATATCGGTTGTGCTATGTTTTTTTGTTCTAGTAAGTCTTTTTTTGTATTTAAAGCCTAGTTTATAAAACGGGCGTCAATAGCCACGTAATTTTTAATAACGCCCAAAATACAGATTTTTTAAAATCTGAATAAACATAAAGATTATAAGTAAAACTCATTCTAAGGTGTTATTTTCTTATTCACAAATAAATAAACCATTGATTAAGACATCATTTGTTTTCATAATCATTTAAATACCAAAACTATTGTTAATATAAGTTAGGTGGGCGTTAATCACTCACTGTACCTTATGTGGTTATTGAAATGTGAAATCCCGCCCCGAGCGTAGCAAACTTACGCGAGCGACGCCTATATCAGATAGGTTTTGCTGGGAAAATCGCTTGTCATGTAACCACGATACTAACATTCTAGATGCCTTATTATGCTCGAATAGGGTGATAACTGGCAACGTCACACTTTCATATTTCGGTAGGTGCTTTTGCCCGCAGCTTCACACGCGCGTTTAATTTGGTATTCTTCAAATTTTATTTCAAATAAACATTCTCAATCTTTCACAGTTGATTACATATTACCAATTCAATTTAAATTACCTCAACCTCGACCTTAATCGACATCTACGTATACAATGACCTTACCTTTAAGTTACCATTATCGTTATCCACAGCCTTACTTTTACTCTAATTACCCCCTCACTAGATACCGTCAACCGTATTCCCAATCTTACTTCCTTCCAAACGCCTTTAAAAATGCCTTTCTTAAGTAATTTCTTAGGTGATATGTACACAAGGTAAATTATTATTGTAAGATATTTAGAATTCCTGTTTCAGCTTTCATAAAAAAATTAAACCCTTTTTGTGACCATTTAGTTTGGTATAACCTTAAAAATCTTGGCACCGTAAAACCTGGTAACTTCGCATGCTTTACAAAGTTTTACGCTTGGCAGGCGGCTTAGGTTCGCAGTTTGAGATATCAGTTCCTCAGAAAATGCTGCTGCCCACCTTCTGGTGAGTTACCCTAAGTCGCCTCTTACGACACCCACGAGTATAGAAAGGGGGTGACTAGGTAGGAAACCTATCCACCCCGCGGGTGGATAGGTAGGAAAGCACCTAGGCTAAAATATGATATGTATCGGTACATTCATAATGTAAATTCACCTATTTTCATGTTTTCTATCGAACAAAACAGCAAATATGGTTAATTAAATAGTTCTGTGAAGGTTTTTTCGAAGATGGAAGATGACCTATTTTCAATTCATATCAATTTCATTTTGGACAACTTAAAAATATGATAAGTAGGTGTTATTGACCTTTATTAAAATGATTTCTTACCAATTTTTAGTATAAGACCTACAGTAGGTAGGTACTTTATTTAACTTCGAAAACAAAGAACACTAACTTGTACTCTCAATTAGAACCTCATTTTATCGTGCATTTTAATAAAACCCGTTCATATCTGACGTCTCTTGTCTATATACTACCCACCTGTCAAACTTAAGCTTCATAGTGCACCTAGTTTAAAGATCGATCAAGAAAGCTACACTACGAGCTCTTCAACTTCATCATTCGTTTTTAAGGGAAGTAGGTATTTTCATAGCCCGTGCTCGTGGGTAAGTAATTTTACAAAAGTCAAAGACTATCATTCGTGCGCGTTATACGAATTTGGATTTTAGCGTCGACAGAGTAAGAATCATTTACATATATTCAAAGAAGAATTAAAAATTTAGAGGCACTTAAGGAATTTTAAATTTTGAGAATTTATACATTCTCTAAATTTAAAATTCCTTAAGTGTCTCTAAATTTTAAAGACGAATTAAAAATTTAGAGACACTTAAGGAATTTAAATGAGTCTATAAATATGTGTAAATGATTCTTACTCTGTCGACGCTAAAATCCAAATTCGTATAACGCTCACGAATGATAGTCTTTGACTTTTGTGTTCAAATGTGGATATGTTTTACGCTTTACGAGTAGGTAGTCATGTAATGAAACTTGGAACTCTTTAAACTGATTCAAAATTAATTACAATTGAATGTATCTAATAATTCTATACTGAATGTCCAATTTTAGTGTAACATGAATGTGGATTTCAGTGTAAACAGAATAAGTAAGTACTACAATCGTTTAGAGATTTTGAAATTTAGAGAATCTGTGTAAAATCGGCACCACTAATATATAAAGACAATAAAAAACATGTTGTTGAAAGCGTCTTTATTACAATTTTAAAATTTACATTGTGTATAATATTCTTGGCATAATATTTTTCTTTAATTTAAAGGTATAGAAAATAGATAAGTACATTTTGATAGGTGACGCATACTTTAATCATGTATGTTGCTCATTGTCAGAACTTTATAAATTACGACAATATTTTTTCCTCTCGTAACATTGTAATGAAATCCGCGGAGCGTGCATTATTGCAAATATAAAAATAAGTATTCAAATTATTAGAACTTCTTCAGGTATTGCTATTAATTTAACGGATTTTTCGTTTTGTAACCTTGTTATTTATGCTTAGTAATAATTATACCGAGAAACTCACATTTTTATTGTATACATGATCAGATGACGTTCTTCAGATATTTTTATATACTTACATTATAATGTCACTTTCGCAAATTCCACAACAATTTATAATAATTACCAAACCTACACATAGGTACTAAAACAAACAAAGAAAAAAACGAACAACGCATGCCTATAATGAAAAGCCTTTGCCAAATCCTGTTTGATTCTATCGCCAAAATTCAACATGATTATTTTTAATAATTACCTAATATTTTGGTTAAGTAACAAAATATGAGATCTAAAATTAAACAAAAAGTCGTTTTGAGATGTGCCTACCCTAAAAAAAAGAGCATGATTGTATATATCATGCTCTTGTTTTTAGGGTTCCGTACCCATAGGGTAAAAACGGTACCCTATTACTTAGACTTCGCTGTCCGTCCGTCCGTCCGTCTGTCACCAGGCTGTATCTCAAGAACGGTGATAGCTAGACAGTTGAAATTTTCACAGATGATGTATTTCTATTACCGCTATACAAACACATACTAAAAATAAAATATAATACATATTTAGGAGGGGCTCCCATACAACAAACTTGATTTTTTACCGTTTCTTGCTAGATACTAATAACAGTGACAGTTAGACGCTTTAACTATTCACAGAATATTTAGTTTTATGTTCTCTTTTTAATATAATTAATTAAAATAAATAATTAAGGGGGCTCCCATACAATAAAAGAGGTTTTCGCCGTTTATTTGCTAAAAAATAATAATAATGAAAACAGGTAGAAACTTGAAATATTCACCGAATATTTAGTTGTATATTTACTTTAAAAATAAACAATTAGGTAAATTAAAATAAATTAAATAGTTTAGGACGGTTTACCTACAAAAAATATTTTGATAATATTGATTTATATTCAAAACTTCCTCGTGTTGCTACCACAACGGGTTATACTCAAATAGATAATGTGTTTAGCAATGTAGACTGTACCCACCCAGCTCAATCAGACACTGCAAAAAGTGTCTGTAACTAGTAAGATTAGGTTACAGATAATAGTCCGGAACCCTTTGTGCGCGAGTCCCACTCGCACTTGGCCGGTTTTATTTATTTCTCCAATTATTTGTAAGTGGTACTAACAAAGTTACATGATCGCCATACAGGTCAGGCGTTGAAATGTATCGTAAGACAAAACACAAATGCTCGGAGACTTAGCTCGGTCACTAACTTATAATGTATTGCAACGCCTGTGTTGGAACAATTAAATTTGCAAATTAAATTCCATCAAATCAGATAAAATTAATACAAAACCTACATGGAAATGAAACTAGTTAAATTCCTTTCTAAACACTCATATACCAGGATGAGCCTTATCCCTGTGCTTTTTCATTGCATAGTTAGTATTAAAAGTATTGTTACAATCTCCACATTTAAACGGCCTTATCTTTGTATGCGACATCGTATGAATATACAACTGTCTTTTTCTAGAGAACCCTTTAGTGCATACAGTGCATACGTGGGGCCTATCACTCGTATGCGCGCTTCTTTTATGCATTTTCATTTGGCTAATCGTTTTATAAGTTGCACTGCAAATGTCACATAGGAAAGGTCGAGAGTTTGTATGACTCATCATGTGATAACGAAGGTTTGGTCTCGTTTGGAACGTTTTTGAGCAGGTATCGCAAGTGTATGACTTTTTTCCGTGTATGGTGTTGATATGTTTCTGGAGGTGACACATCTTCATTGTTTTCTTACATTTGGGGCAATTGGTTGTTATACTGTTCGTGTGAACCTGATTGATGTGTGCCTGTAACAAAAATAAATCAAATTTGTAATCTGGCAATACGGACTATGCAGTCATAATATTGCCAGATATAAAATTTCTAACCTTTAGGTCATCATAAGTCTAAAGACTTCTTTATACTGAAGATGATCTATCGGATATTACTGACTAGGATATTTTTATATTGATAAAGAGCTAAATTAACTGACTAGTATATATATATATATATATTAAAGTAAGTATAGCTGACACACTACAAAATAGAATAACTATTATCAGTCTTTAGCAATACTTGTCAGTTAATTTAGCTCTTTATCAATATAGAAATATCCTAGTCAGCAATATCCGATAGATCATCTTCGGTATAAAGAAGTCTATAGACTTATGATGACCTAAAGGTATATATATATATATAAATATTGTTGTGAAAACTGGTACCTAATACCGGCTAGGATTACTATGCATTTTTGAAAAGACTAGTATACAGACAGAAGTAATGATGGCCGAGCGGTAATAGCTATGGACCGTGCCGCAGTACCCTAGTTCGATTCACAATAACATTAAAAAAAAAATTGACAAGGTTGCGATAGATTGTGGAGATAACTGGTAATACTGACAAGAACTGCTATAGCTTGTTGAGATAAATGTCAGTACTGACTAGCACTGCTTTATATTGTTGAGTTAACTGATAATACTGGTTAGACCTGCTGTAGACTGATAATGATCAAACTGAGAATACTGAATCACTGCTATTTATTGTTGAGCCAAATGATTATATTAGTTAGGACTGTTGTAGACTTATGATGAGCTAACTGGTAATACTGACTAGGATTGCTATAGATTGTTGAGCTAAATGGTAATATTAAGGGTTAAGGTATGAAATTGCCGATTTGTATTGAAAAATTTAAATTAGTTTTTTTTTTTATTTAACATATTTATTGAATCAAAATTACTAGCAATATTGTCTATACATTGCTGCCATTTAATAGGAAGGTCATTTATGCCTTTGCGATAGAACTCCGGTGACCTAAATTCGACAAACTGTGTGAAAGCATTTTGTACTGCCTTCTGGGAAGAGATTTTTTTATCACGTAGAAAATTTCAAAATCACAAAAAAATGTCAGTGCATTGGAGCAAGGTCTGGCGAATACGGAGGGTGACGAATGGTTTCTAGTTACAGTTCCTGTCGAGTTAAAACAGTTTCTCGTGCTGTATGACGTGTCGCGTTATCATGGAGCAATAATGGTGAAGATCGATTCATGAGTCGGGGCTGTTTTACTGCTAGTTTTGCTATCATTGTTCGGCACAGTAGACATCTGCCGTTATTGTTTGACCAGGTCGAAGAAAGCTATGGTGAATAACACCATGCTGAGACCACCAAACGGTTACAATTACATTTTTATTAGTAAGCTTTGTTTAGGACACTGTTGCGGCGTTTGACCTGGGGTCAGCCATTGCATTTTTCGCTTACGGTTATCGTAGAGTCCCCTTTTTATCACATGACACAATTCGATCCAATATTCCTTCATTTCTGTATCGTTTCAACAAGGCAACACAAGTTTCAACATACGTTTCTTTCTGCAGATCATTCAAATCATGAGGCACCATATATACATATTTTTTTGCATATTAATTTGACGCAAATGAGTAAATATTTTGGTAAGGTAACGTTAAACCATGTCGCTAATTCCTGGGTACTTTGGCTGGGATCAGCTTCCATCATCTCTCTTAATTCATTGTTATTCACCTGTGTGGGCGGTATTTCCAGGTGGTTCGTTCTTCAAATCAAAGTTTCCATCACGAAAGCGTTTAAACCAAAATCGTACGTTGCGTTCATTAGCAGTCCCCTCTCCAAACGCAATATTGATATTGCGAGCTGTTTCTGCCGCGTTAGTTCCGCGTCGGAACTCGTATTCAAAAATCACTCGAATTTTCGAAGTATACATCTTTCTTGCGCTGAATAAAAAAAACAACTGAAAGACGATTATCGAATGTAGCACATTTTTTAAAAGAAGAATCTCATATGTACCATGGAAAACAAAATCATTCAAAAATCTCAAACCGTGAAGGTTCTATGTCAATTTGAAGTACATGTTACAATAAAAAGGCAATTTCAAACTATAACCCCTATTACTAGCTAGAAATTGTTTAGACTGATGATGAGCAAACAGGTAATAACTGACTAGCACTGCTATAGATTGTTGAGCTAAATGGTAATGCTAGCTAGGAATTCCTTAGACTGATGATGAGCTAACTGGTAATACTGACTAGGACTGCTATAGATTGTTGAGCTAAATAATAATACTAGCTAGGAATTATTTAGTCTGATGATGAGCTAACTGGTAATACTGACTAGGGCTGCTATAGATTGTTAAGTTTACTTGTAATACTGGCTAGGACTGCTATAGACTGATGATGAGCTAGCTGACAATACTGACTATGACTGTTATATATTAGAGATGAACTATCTGACAATGCTGACTAGTGCTGCTACATATTGAGGAGCTAACTGGTAATACTAACTTTAACTGCTAGGTTCCGAGACTGTTATAGATTGATGAAAAGGAGTACCTTTAAATTCCAGGGTCTAGCAAACACAGCTCCGCATTTATCACACACACATCTGGATTTTCCAGATAACGAGCGAATATGATCAATTAGTGAATAGCGAGATGCAAATCTGTAAACAAAAAACACGTTTAAAATTGCGGCCTACAAAGTTCATACCGTTTCCATACGCAGCTCTGAATTTCGTACCAAGTTATTAGGAAAAAAAGTCAATGTGCTTGGTCAAGCTGGAAATTATGTAACCTCGTTACTTACGTTTGAATAATATCGTAAATAATGACGGATTCACGATTACCTATCTACATTAAAATGTTTTTAACAATGTCTTTTTGTAACTGTAATTTTCTCAATGAATGGTGCATTCTAAGACTAATGGATATGATAATTCTTAGTGCTCATAGCTTTCAGCGCTCTAATTCAAATATCACGCATAATATAATGATAACGCCCCTGACCGCGCTTCTAGTATGGAACAGTAAAAAAGGTGCAAATTTATTTGATTATTTTAATAATGTAGCAGACTAAGGACGCGCTGGCATTAACTTAGACGCGTCTTGATCACATTGACAACAAATCAAATCTATGAAGCAAGACTGTCTACTTTTTAATAAGACTTTAAAGCAATAGCTTAAATAGTAAAATGATTGTTTAAAAATTTGTGTTATGTGTACAGACAGGGTTTATCTAAATTTTATGTAACTGTATATGTTTAAACTAAAGTCGAAGGACCATAATAATTCTATCTGTCTCACGTTGACGTTTTGCAACAAAGACATCAAGCAAAATATATTATATTTGAAATTCTTAGGCAAATTAACGTTTAACCATACTTCATTTTAGACAGGGTGCTAAGTGGACGTTTTTATTCTTTCGACATAATATTTAAAATAATGATATTTTGCTTACATAACTATGTTTTTTGGTGAACGTAAAAGTTAAATATTTCAAGATTAAGAACTTAAATTTGTTATTGACTTTTTACGACTCGTAGAAGCCTAAATTGAATAAATGATTTTGTTTTGAGTTTGATTACTTGGCAATGTGATCAAGAAGCACCTAGAAATGTTGCTTATGTTAGGTCAAATGAAAATGTTCCCTACTTTCATTCATTTGTAATAACATAATATCGACACAACTTTATATTCCCGAAGGAGTACACCGAGGTGCCAAAGCTGCCATTATTTTTTATATCTCGATTAGAATTTCGAATCCAATTTTTGGCAATAGTTTTAATATCCAAACCATAGATTGCAATGTCAAATCCTAAAATGCGTTCTATTCACCCTAGGGTGCCAATTCATTTTGGCGGTAATTTTTTGAAGGATTCAAAGTAGCACCATGACACAAACGTATTAACATACTCACTTAAATCCACAGCAATCACATATAAATTCTGGTTTACTGTGCCCGAAAACTTTCACAGCTTGACACACCTGCTCGTGTCTTCTGCCGCTCCTCATAGTTTTAAATTCAACATCACAAAACCGGCACAAACCTCCGGTTTTGTTTGCGTGTGCTGTACGAAAGTGGAAATGCAGTGAACGGCAGACCTTAAAAAGCTGGCGGCATTTGAAGCAGTATAATTGAATTTCATCTCCAAGATGTGAAAATCTAAAAATAAAATATTTTGTTAGCTAAAATAATCCATTTAAGGATGATCCATATGGAAGCTCATAAAGTGGGCATACATCAATTAAAACTATAAAGTGTATAAGTAGATACGCGTTGATTTGAGTACCTCCTACTTTTTGTACGCTTATAAATTAACCTTATTGAACCCTAAGGATCTAATACCTAAGATCTAAGGATTATATCGCCGAAGTACACTAGACCAATGAGTATGATGTAAAAAAAAAATATTAAAATTTACACATCAAAACTCAATATAAAAATGTACATACACGCCTCACCTATGATAAGCCATTTCCGAAAACTCTCGGGCAGTGTAGTCGCACAACTTGCATTCCAAATCATTTCTACAGAAATGTTCGTTTAAATGTTTCCACAGAGCTTCGATATTTTTCGTCGAGAATTTACAGAGACCTGGAAAATACTAATTTATCAGGCACTACAGAAAAGGTAATGTCTCGTTGAGTATTTACAGAGACCTGGGAATCACCAATGCCTTAGATACTAAACTAACAGAAAAGGTAATGTCTTCGTTGATTTTAAACCGAATTTACAGACTTGGAAAATACTAATGTATTTTGTACTACATACATAATACAGGTGTTACAGATATCCCTATGCGAAGGTAATCGCTTTCCATCAGGCGGCCCGTTTGAATGTTTGCCACCTATCGCATAAGAAAATTGGTACTGTTCCAAAACAATAGGCGCAATCAGATTAGGAGTCATTGCAAACTATCTGCAAGTGGATGGAGTGTCAATGGGTCCTTCTATTACCACGAGTGGCAACCAATATATTCATGGATGTTTATGATAAATTAGCTCTGAATACGACGAGTCAGACCACGACTCTACTTTCGTAGACTTTATTTTTTTGACAATAATTTTGCCACATCAAAGATGAACTCTTTGAGTTTGCTGATCAAGTGATCAGTTCATATCCCAATGTCATCGTTACAGTTGGCGATGAGGTTGACGACATTCTTAGCACACACAGTGTATCACGTTTTTCCTGATCAACCACTTGTTGCAGTCACCGAAAAACTAACTATTAAAGGGACTATTAAGTGTACCTAGTGTCTACAAAATAACATGTGACCGTGGCGTGAGTAGATGAAATAAAACTCGTGGCAACAGCCCAACTAGAGAGCCAGAAATGTCAGGCGCGTTAAGAATATGATATAGATAAGACACAACTAAATTAGGATTCCCGGAGTATTCTTTATAACTCGTAAAAAAGTAACAATATCGCGATCATACAACAGAGATCGTAGGTGACAAAGGTGGAGAGTTCAACGGTATACGTCCACTATTCTTAAACAATCAACTATGATGATACATATCAAAGTGGCGAAAAGGATGCACCACTATCGGCGGGGCTTTCCCTCAGCCCTCCACGCCGCGCGCCGCCCTTACGTCTCTTTTCTTCTTTTCTCTCTTCATGCGGCGTTCTGAACTAGCAGATGCGAGTTTGTCGGTCGTGCCACGATATTGCCCTGTCATAGTTTGGCGCAGACGGCGTCAAGTAGCATTTAGATAAGGAAACATTTAGAAGAAAATTAATGTCATAATAGTAGCCACCAGCAGGATCTATTAATACAATCTATTTTATCGATCTATTAAAGTAGCTAGAGTAGCTCGTACTATAACCATTGTTAGTTTATTTTATTATTATATCTATTCACACAAAACAACATTTATCATGTGTATATACTTGCAGAAATGAGACACATTACTATAACATACACTATTCACATACGTCATGCTTACATTCAATCATTACACTAAACCAAATAATATTCAGATAAAAACAATCATCGCCACGCGGCTATTGGAGTATAGGGCGTGACATCTAAGGGATGTTGTGAGACAAGCCCTGGCCCCACGATGCGTTCAGCAGATCAGCTATACGAAACCTCAGTCGAGAACTGGCCATTACTCGCGAAACCCACGTCTCTCTTTACGGTTTAACTGAATCACGTATTGCGCGATATTGATTGTTTGTTGACTGTTATTAATTGTATTTATCTCGTCATTTATTGTATTCGACGAAGACTACTTCCTCGTTGTAATATAGTTAACTCCTTCTGTTTGGAATAAACGGTGTTTTGATGTGTGTTAATTGGGTGTCTATTCTAGCTGCGTACAACCCGTTACGTATAAAATACATAATCACCACAAAATACATGGCGCATGTAATGGATTATGTCACAACCCGCTAAAGTAGATCACACTTATTCTTCTTACCGCAGTTCTGCCAGGCATAGGTTTCTCTATGATACCATTTATGCACATTACAATACTTAGTATGGGCTTCAAAACTTGTATAGTCACCTAAAACAAAGAAATAATATAAGTACATTATATATCGCAAAAAGAACAAAACTTTCAATAATTTTCGTAAACAAAACTATGTGTATAGGTATCTCCACATAAAATGCTATAACACACCAGACAAAGACAAGATCTTTGTGGATTTTATAGCGTTTAAAAGGTCTACAAAATTTTGATACCACGGATGCACTACAACGCGGACACAACTAGAACTAGGTACTTTAGCAGCAGTCTTTACGCAAGTTCGTGCGGGGAAGTACTGCCACTAAAGCTATCTCTACTGCCCAGCAATAATTTCCATACTCCACATACTTTGTTCCAGTTCGAAGGGTATGGGTGTCAGTGAATTTAGCTTATGGAGCGCTCCAGTACAATGGATTGCATTACGGTTCTGAGTGTCAATTTCTTCCTCCCTAGTGTTTTTGGTAATGCTATCATGATGGAACAAGCGAGGCCTATTAGGTGATAAGTGGCAATCTCTGCCTATAACAGATGCAGTTCGTGCAAGTGGTAACCTGTATTGCGCCCTTCTCGCTGAGACAAAGTTAAGTCTCATAAGCATATGAGACTAATAGGCCTCGCTTGTTCCATCACAATAGCATTACCAAAAACTAGAGAGGAAGAAATTGACACTCGGATCCCTAATGCACTCCATTGTACTGGAGCGCTCCATAAGCTGTTGGTTTCTAGTCTACGAAGCAAGAAAACCATGATCCGAATATACAAAACTATCATCAAACCGATATTGCAATACGAAAGCGAGGTCTGAATACTAAAACTCAGAGAAGAAGAAAAACTTCTAGTGGCAGAGATGAAGATTATGCGCAGATTTTGGGCCCTGTTCAACGTGATGATGGCAGCTGGTGTTTGCGAAAGACGCAGGAAATCGAGGAGCTGATCGTCCAGCCTAACTTCAAGGGAGAGATCAAAACCCAGAGATTCCGCTGGCCACGTTCAGAAAATGGGAGAGGATAGAAAAGTCAAGAGAGCGTATCTTGGAATTCCAAGTGGCCGCCGAACCGTCATCGTCGCGTCGACAAGCCCAGATTATGCTAGAATGACGCTGTTGAGTCGGACCTGCGCGATCTCTAAGATGCTGACTCGCAAGAGGCAGCGACCGATCGCTTTATCTTATATCGGAGGCCAAGACCCACTTTAGGTCGCTGCGCCAGAAAAAGAAGTAAATTTGAAACATTTATCGTGCGACGCGTTATGCGCTGTGATTAGTTTACCTACTAAGATAGTAAGATGCTTTTGTAAGAGCTATATTGTTTTATTACCATTACATTTCGGACTATTCCGACTATTTCTAGGATAACTTTAACTCGAGAAGTCCTTAATCACTAAAAAACTTAATCACTATTTTTACTCTCAGGCATATATTCCTGAAACCAGGGTTTTATTTTTATCAGTGGTTCTTCAGCAACACGCCCAGCTTTTGGAATATCGTTAGCACTTAACGTATGACCAGATGCATGAGAAAGGGAATTGCTTATCTAATAAAAGAGTTAAGTAATGGGTTACCTAACTGTGTTCCACATTTGCAAGTAAGATCGGTAATTGAAGTAACATCTGGGGAAACATTTTTATTCTGTAAAAAACTCACTTGACCATCTTGTGAAACTTTTTTGCTCTTCCTCTGTTTTACTTTTTTACTGGTTTGAGTTTTTTTAGCTCCATTCAAATTATTATTTCTCTTGCAATCAAGACTGTCTTTTGGATTGTTTATTTTCAAATTGTGTTCTAAGCTATTTATTGTACCTTTTTCTATTGAATCATTGCCATTATTTACATTGCACTTTACAAAATCAATGTCATTTTTTATGTCTGATAGGTTTTCCGTACTAAAATTATAAAATATGTCTTCTTGAAATAAGACTTTTTTTTCTTCTTTTTCCTCACATATTTCTTGAAATTCATTTAAGTTTTCTTCAGAATAACAATCAATTGAGTTATCCTCTAATTCTAATTTTGTCTCATATTCTTCTAGTTTTAGCGATATGGTTATATCCTAAAATGATAAAATAATAAGTATAAACTGTATATACTACATTGATAATATATCAAAGACAGACAAATAAGGCACAATGTAATTATAATAATAATAATAAAAACTCATTCGCAAAATCTTGCTATTAATAAATATTCTACGGGCAGTTGGCACATTCAGCAAAAGTGTAGACCCACATCAAGAGCCTGGGCAAGAAACTCGGGTAATTTATTTCAAATCACTTTACTCTTTAACAATGTGTGACATCTATTATAAAACGATTACAATAATATTTATTTTTTTATTTATTTGGGGGGCTTACAGGTATCATTACAAAAAAGGTTTAATAACTTAATTAAGAAAAGCCGTAAACAAGCATCCACAGATATAAAAAAAAGTATTTTACACACACGTAATAAGATATACAAAGAAATAGTAAAAAAATGTTAATCATACGCAGCCACTTCATTTCAAAATATGTGAAAATTTCACGAATTAAAAGTGACATAAGCAAGGTTAACATGAGACAATTTGCTAGAAAAAAGATCGATGGTGTGACCTTCGTGCTCGATAAACTCATTAGAAGCTGTTAGTGAACTTAATTAGAATGAGTGTCTGCGATAGTTAGTATGTGTGGGTGGTACGTGAAGCAACCTTCTGGGTCTAGCGAGTCTAGGTGGAACATATTAACTTAATTTACCCACTAAATCAGAACAATCGATTTTGGATTGTGCAATCTGCATGAGCAGTCATATGTCAGAAATATTACGACGAGTTGAAAGTGGTAACAGATGGAAACGAGCACAGCAAACTATATATTTAGAACGTGCAATTTTTTATTTATATCCTAAGTACCTAATAAATTTATTTTGTATTCTTTCCAGCCTTTGACTATGTACGACTTGATTAGGATTCCAAACTTGACTTGCATATTCAAGGTGACTGCGAACATCAGCACAGTATAGGACTTTTAGAGTCTTCATGGTTTAAAAAAAAAATATATATTTATATTTATAACTTATGTGACTGGCAGTGGCTTGGCAGGGGTGGAATGCCTCAAACATTATAGTCCTTTGAATCACCAATTTTCTGTCCACTGCCTTATCTTACAAATGGAATATGCAGCAGCACTAAGTTTCCCGGACAGATCATATATTTCATATATATGACCCCACTGTAGATTGGTATCCATATTCATTCTCTAGAATACTGTTTGTTAACTAATTGCAAGTTTAACTTGATCAAATTTGGTGTTTGGCTGTACAAACTAATATAGGGTTTGGAAGCGCTCATAGCGAAGTTTACTTAGCTGTTCTCAACCGATCAGCAAAGTTAAGCAACGTCGCGCGCGGTCATGAGTTGGATGGGTGACCGTTAGTGACATTACTACTGAGCGCTTCCGTGCTTCGGAGGGCACGTTAAGCCGTCGGTCCCGGTTGTTGTCTTAGGATGGCAGTCGTTACAGCATGGTGGTAGGGCATTTTGCGAATGCCCGCCCGGCTAGCTACCACCCTCAAGTAGAAAATCTGTCGCCAAGCACCTAACGGTGTGTTCCGGCAGCTGTCCTTGAGAGCCAGTACTTCTAGGTTAGCCTGAACAACATCTTCGACCACATCATCACTTACCATCAGGTGAAATAGTGGTCAAAGGCTAACCTATCCAGCATAAAAAAGTAAAAGAGGGTAAAGAAAAGCAAACAATTCGTCTTTTTCGAATTTCATAGTAAATTATTAGCGGAAAATCATTTAGATAGACAATAATAAGACATTATTTACTAGAATTAGTTTGCTATCTTTTCTATCTACTACATAAATCTGAGAGATATGGTCTGCATATAAAACCATAACATAGAGATCTTTGATCATGTAATGCAAATCATTGATGTATGCTAGAAATTAAATATTTGCACATCTGCTTGCAGGCAGAATACAGAGACCACGCATTTTACACAAGAACTCAAAATGTACATATACGATTGTTTTCTTGCAAATAAATTATTTGATTTGATTTGAACAGATATTATGTTCCCAATATTGATGCTTGCACATCTCAGACTTTTTCCTAACACCCGGAAGTTACTTTTTTTATTCAAATTTTATTTAGAGACTTTTAAACATTGAAGTAGTTTATACCAGTCCCATCATAGCCTTATAACAACAAACTACAATACACTACTACAATTAGTGATGAGATAGTGCATGGGTAGTTTGAATTATGAATTAAGGCAAGAAGCAACTAATTCATAAAACAAACCGGCTTCATCTGAAGTTGGCCTGGACAATATGTCAAACACTCCACCAATATTTGCCTCACTCACATTAATATCTATAAATATTCTATGTGATTCGTCAATTATGACGAAATGTATTTGTTATTTGCAGATGTTTATTGTTAGTCCGCTTAACATCAGGTGGGCCTTGTGTTAGTTCTGTCACAATAACATTTAAAAAAAACTACATTTCAAAGTTTATATATCAGGGTGTGTTGCTTTACTCAGTCAAATGTGGGTTGTTGATGTGCTTTTTGTGAAACTGAATTGATTTTCGTACAATATATGTTCAATAAAGGCACTTCTGTCACAATAACATTTAAAAAAAACTACATTTCAAAGTTTATATATCAGGGTGTGTTGCTTTACTCAGTCAAATGTGGGTTGTTGATGTGCTTTTTGTGAAACTGAATTGATTTTCGTACAATATATGTTCAATAAAGGCACCCGCACGGTGAATCCATGGAATGCTAAGTAATTCTTATCTCTCAGACAAAAGTCAGTTGGGCATTTTTTTTTTCTCCACGCATGAAGAATGGATATGTCTACAAATTGATAAGGTCAGATTTAGCCCTTGACTTAAAAATTGGTGTAATTTTACTGTTGCATTAGATCTGAAAAGGTTCCTGTATGAACACAAACATTGAAAATAGTTGCTAGATACAACTTTCACTGATTGAAAGGTAAAGATTTCTATAATCGGACATCTAGGGACACTCAGAAGCGCCACCGCTTCATGGTTGATATTCCATTTACCCGAACGAAGCAATTTGCGTCTTCGTTCATAATATGAACTGCCAGGGAATGGAACACCCTGCCTGAGACTGTGTTTCCAGTTAAGTACAATATGGGATCTTCAAAACGCGAGTGAATAGATACCTTCTGGGTAAGCGCACTCCATCATCATTCACATCATAACTTAACATCAGGTGAGATAGTGGTCAAGTGCTACTCAGTTTAGTATAAAAAAAAAGAATGGGCAGCAAAGATTCTTATCTGCAGCATGTGGATGTGCATGCATTTTATTTTTAAAATTATATTTCATCTCAAACACAAAATGGGGTCCCTGAGCAAATTAAGGCAGGTTAATATTATTTATAACAGTCCCCATACAATACATAGAACATCCTGAAATTTGCTTCCCACTGGTATACCTATTTTGGTGGCAAATACCAAATGATTATTGACAAATGTTGTATTATGTTTATTTAATATTGTAATTTTAAAATCTTTTGACTGAATGACTATTAATGTATATTTTGTGACCATGTAAGTTTAATTATGATTAATTATTGTAAATGGTATGTCTGTTATAATTAATAAATAAATAAATAAATTCATAAATTCATATTTCTACAAATCTTCTTACTCTGAAAAAAAATCTTGTTTAACATCTTTGATGAAGATTGCTTTGGAACCCTGAGGTCCAGGAAATAATCCCCGCTTCTGAGCCATTTGATAATTTTGTTTAGTAGCAGTCTGGAGGTTAGAGTAGTTCCCAGTGATGGCAATATGCTTACATCTTTTACAAGGGATCAAAACTGGTGACATATAGTTAAAGATATGGCTCTAAAAAACTCATTCCAATGCTCAAGGACTCTTGAATTTCACATGACGGTCTTCCTTGGTCAGCCAGCACAACATCAGACAATTACTGTGTGACATCTGATTTTAGCCAACACTTCGCTACGAGGAATACATGGCCACATTGAAGTTCTTAACCCATTGGCATCGGCGATCATGATAACAATAGAATTTCATTCATAACTAGGACATAGTGTTCCAGTACGATGCCAACTTATTAATACCACCTGTATATATTGTGTTATTAGCATTGTAGAATGCTTTGTTACTAAAGGCAGCAGTTATCCGGTCTCCACATTGTTTGTGTGTTAATCCACTTTCCAAGTTGTAATACAACATAGCTCAAAATTTTCTTTGCATTTTGCTCACCTATTCTACAGCATCCAAAAGTAATTTAAACTAGATCATTACATTATTTTTCATTATGTCAACTGTTTAACGTTATGCTTGCAAGCCGAGCTATAATATTATGTATCAACAATCAAATAAACTTGTGAATTTAAAAAGATTCCTGAAATTTTTAGTACACTCCTCTTACTTAGGTTAGAACGGGTTTGAACTTATTCAATTTAAGAGCCACAGTTCTGGGTACTATTTCTAAGTTAATCTAATGTATGATTGTTTAGGTTTTGTTAATAAAGCAGTCTCTAGTGTCAAAATACAGTAGATGCAATTAACAGACACAATAGCTGTGAGCATATACAATATAATATGAAAAATAGAAGAAAATTATGTACATGATACTTACAGGTTTCGTATAGATGTGAGATTTCCACACCTTATCTGATTTTAAACATTTTTCTTTGAACACAGCAAATTTATTTAAGTTATCTGCACATTCCTCGCACAAAATTCTTGCCAGGTCTTCCACTTGAATCTAGAAACAAATTGCAATTTACTAATAACCAGCCTATCATGTTTCCAATTTAAGACAAAGAACTATCAAAGGAGAAAGAGTGAATATGGGCAAGAGTGAATATCTGCAACAAGAATCTAGTCCAGGCTAAAAAATATACATGTCCCTGTATTCTCTTGGTTGCAGACCAAAATGTATGAAGGGCATCAAAACGTTTGCATTGATGATGGGCGTGATGTCATCAATTACCTACGGTACACATTTATAACAGTACTCACAGCCCTGCGGTTAGGCATAATGAGCACTCCATGCCAATACCGCTTGTAGTATACTTCAAGCCAAACATTGGCTTGCATAGTGGTATGCTATGGTTCAACTTCAATTGATATACAATTTTGAGACATTTTACAGCTTCTAAAAATCTCTCTCAAGTGAGTATTTGTATAGTGATAACAGAAAAAAAAACTGTAAATTATTAGAGAAGGTAAGAAGGTAATTAATTTATTTATTTCAATTGCTTGCAGCACATACAGTTAGCACCAAAACATACCGCAAGCCAGTTAGTTGTATACAAATCTAATACTAATAATACTTAAATTATTACAAAAAAATCAATACATGAATGTTTACAAAATTATTACAAAAAAATATATAATTAATTTAGTAATCGCCCCCACCCCTCACCCCCCTTAAATCGATGTTTGTAAACTAAACCAGAACCTTAATAACTTTGTTGCTATTGCTGCATTGAACCATATGCTAGCTTCTGGTGTACTTAAATATTAGGTACCTAATTAATAGGTAGGCGCATAACGTACTGTTCTTTGATTATATACACAATTGCACATATCTACCTACTTATTGAAGCCTTTAATATATAGCAAATAATGGTTATCCTTCAATTTGTTGGATATGTTACAGCAGGTTCAACGTATAACTTATCAATAAATTGAATAACTACATATTTTTTAATTAAAAACTTACTTGCAGACCAAAACAATAATAAAACCATTCGAGATATCCATTTTCTTTAGTCATGAAAACTGTCTTCCCGTGTTTCATAGTAAGGCAAACACGACATGCTGAAGAACTGAATGGTTGACTAAACATTTTTATATATAATATTTATATTAGTGTTCATGAAGCACTGTTAATAATTATCATCGGGCAGCAAAAATAATTAGATAAACACAAATCACAACAAAAGTTTCGAGTCGAATAGAAACCACAGAGTAGTAGTACTTTAGCTATGTCGAAAGTACTCTGTGGTAGGAGTGGGCGACATTAAGGGTGCATACCATTTGAAGTTAGATTCGCTAAAAACGCTAAAAACGGTCACACTCCCAAAAAGTTGTTCCACATGGGTCTTGGCGTTATTTTCGCCATAAACGCTATGAGGCTACTGGGGGTGCATACCATTTGAAGTTAGATTCGCTAAAAACGCTAAAAACGATCACACTCCCAAAAAGTTGTTCCACATGGGTCTTGGCGTTATTTTCGCCATAAACGCTATGAGGCTACTGGAACAGTTTGAATTCCCTACATCTAAATTCTCCGGCCTGCCGGATTTACCTTGTGTGTCCCAACCGGCCTGCCGGTGAGCGGTCATAGTCGTGATTACATATTCACCATAAAATCTGGGTAAGTTCGATTTTCATAATTCAAACGGTTTTAGTGAGGATGGATCCTTGGCTATACGAGAAAAAAACCATTTATGTCATTTAAAAATAATCTCGTCACTACTTCTAAAGTAATTAACCTAGAAAGCTGTAATTTTGCATTTGTATAGGCAACAAGTCAATAACGATGTTAAAAGAAATTAAAAGGATAAGGATTGATAACTTTTTTTTTTATATATTTTTTTATTTGACCCCCGTTTTTGTTCCGGCCGGAATTCCGGTGGTCTAAAAAAAAGGTTTAGTGTGAAGCTTGTATTTATCCGATCATTATTATTCAAACGTTGTTAGTAAGCTACTATCATTGGCTATACAACAAAAAAAACCGCATTACTCTATGGTAACGAGAAGTTACTCAAATCATGAAATGAAAAAAAATAACTTTCAGTCGATGCATTTTGCCGCGCAAACACTCACCGATCGAAATTTACGTAATAAATAATCTCGTAACTACTTTTAAACCTATAAACCTAAACATCTGAAATAATTCAGTTTTAATCTCGTTACTACTTATAAAATATTTATCCTTACAATGTGGTATAATTCATGGGTAAAGAACCATAATAAATACACACATTAAAAAAAAAACAAAGTTGTAGGTAGAATAGTTTCTAAAAAAAAATATTTAAAAAAAATATAAAAAATGCTGTTTCCCGCCATTTTCGTCGTCTGTTCAAACCCCTTTTCCTGTAAAATTTTCCATGAAAAGGTCTATTTTCATTTCTTTTCCCGTAAAGCAAATATGATGAGGATTGCATTGGTACCAAGAAGTTTATATGTTGATTGGAGACTGCCACAAATAAACTCGATTAAAAAACAAAATACCTCAAAATCTGGAAAAATATATTTTTATTCGCTTTTTGATCCACTCAAACTAAATGGATGAAAATGTTATTTTTTGTATGGTATAGGTAATATATTAGGGTATGGGGATGTTAGGGTGACATGTTTAGGTAATGGAAAACTACTTAGTACTACAAAAAAACGTTACGGGGCGTCGCGGAAAAAAAAACGTGAGCATTTTGTACGACTGGGTAAGGGGAGATGAGCAGACGAGTATACACGAGGGGATAATGTCAAAAGTGACAGAAGTGGCAAATTTTAGTGGCATTCTTAGCGTTCTTATCCTAAATGGAACAGGGGATGACAGTTACAAACGATCACAGTGATCACAACCACAGACGCAGAATGTGATCAAAATTATCGAAATTAACGTTCTTAGCGACTAATGGAACACGCCCTGGAACAGTTTGAATTCCCTACATCTAATGTCAAAAGTGACAGAAGTGGCAAATTTTAGTGGCATTCATAGCGTTCTTATCCTAAATGGAACAGGGGATGACAGTTACAAACGATCACAGTGATCACAACCACAGACGCAGAATGTGATCAAAATTATCGAAATTAACGTTCTTAGCGACAAATGGAACATACCCTAACATATTGTAGTACCACCAACTTAACTGTGCAGTTCTCGAGGGCGCTAGTGGTCAAGGAAATCAACTACAAACTGTCACAATTTGAGGGAATTTTGTAGTTTTTTTTTCTGCCGCCTGAACAGATAAGTTGGTGGGTCTGTAGATAGTTTTAAATACTTGAGTCACAAGATAATATTGTTTATATTACGCTGAACTTAACTTTTGGCCAGCAAACAACTATAAAAAAATGAAATGTACTTAGTAATTATACTAATTTTGGAAACCTATGAAGCATTTAACATAAAAAAAATCTTTTCAGCAATAATTGATTACTTTAGTATTTACTAATAAAACACTTTTTTATGCGACTACATATTAACGCATATATTGAAGCCTGAAAAAATAGTGTTAGATTTTTTTGTTTTTAATTGCCACTCTGGCGGGATCGTCGACATTGTGCATCTGACGCCATTTTTGCTTGTTCGTAGGTAAATCGTATTTAAATTCGAATATGTTTCTCGCCGATATTTTTTCTTGTTATTGTGAATTTCCTTGTTATTTATTATTGTCTTTATCGTTTAAAGTTATTTCAGAGAGTTGTGTTCAGTTTTTGTTTATTGTTACGAATTACTTATTTTCGTATTATGGAGGCTCCCAGCCAGAGCTCTGACCGGGCTCTTCAACAACGAAAGATATTGTATCTCCTGTTAAGAAACGTGTTCGCAAATTTTAGAGTGCTTCCGAAAAATTGATGGTGATCAATGCGTATAAACACACATCTATAGCGTGGCCAAAAGACGAGTATTGCTCGTTCTAGTAAATGATACGGGATAACTCACGTGAATAAGTCAGATAGCTCCGACTATAGTTTCAACCACATTCAGTGGTCTTTTTCAAGGAGAGCTCGGGACGCCCGCGTTGACGTCTCGCTTAGGACTGAGTATTGCTCTTTTTTATGTTATTGAGACAGAACAAGCTCGAGGCCCACCTGATGTTAAACGGACTAACCTCTGTCTATACCACTGTATGATGACATGAGACTTCATGTGCCTGTAATTTCACTGGCTATCAAGGACTGCTGCCGGTACACACCATTAGGTGCTTGGTGACAGATTTTCTACTTGAGGGTGTTCGCTAGCCAGGCGGATATTCGCAAAATACCCTACCAATATGCGGTGAAGCTCAAGCCCGCGGTGGGAATCGAACCATGGACCTGCTGCGTGGCATTCCATAGCCAATGCCACTTAGCCATCACTGCTTCAAATGTTCTTAAAAAACCGCGGACATGTTGGAAATATCGTCAGTTTCAGTCAGAAGGGTAGTCCGCAAAAATAAGGGGAGCGGTGAGTTCACTTCGCTTCGCCAAGATAAGTTTTCACGCTATAGGTACGGCAGATTGTTCAAAATTTTTTCAAGACTGCAAAATTCATAGGTATAATTTAGTAAAGGTAATTATTACTTTTGTACTTTCTCAACAAAATAAGAAAACATAATATACCTCCTCAAGCACAAGTCACACAATCAAATCCGAAACTTCCACCGTTGAACAAGGTTCCATTGGGGGGATTTGCCATAATATCCACGCTTGGCAGGCGTCTTGAGGATCGCAGTAGAATTTGTTAGTTCTCCAGAAGGTGCTGCTTTTCACCTTCCGGTATTTTTGTGGCCCAACGCCCCATGGGATGCTTGGTTATAATGTCACCCCCGTTTTTTCCCGTGGGTGTCTTAAGAGGCGGCTAAGGTAAATATATACGGTATATAGGTGCGGAGTTATTTCAATTGAATAAAAATGTGTGAAACTTAGCGCAGCAGGGAGCGCCGTTACGGATTACGTAAAAACATTTTGAAGAAAAAATATTCAATACCCCTGACCAGTCAGTTTGACAATGACATATATTGACATTTCTTTGTTTACCTTTTTGATCTCGAATTAAAAACCAGAGTATAGATAGGTATCTAACCGGAAGTTCGTCCGGAATTGCGCTACATGTTTTTAAAATACTCAACCTATGTTCTTAATATTCGATTTTAATAGTTTTTGTATCAAAACGTCGAAATTATTTTATTTATTATACACTCCGTTATGGCTGTATACCTACGTAAGTATTCGCCCTTAATGTTTCTGAACGAAACATTTGTATAATCTGTTGTGGGCAAAAAGCCCGCCATCCGCATAAACATTTCACACTTCACCTATTTCGTAATAATAGCTGTTGTGCTAACTTGTGTATTAAAGCCAGTGTTTCCACAATGAGGGGAAATTAGGGTCCAGAGGGGAAGAAAAACAAATCGTCAACAAATCTTGTCGATGATTTTGTAGTGTGTTGTAGTGTAAATAATATTATCATAGTATAGTATCACCAGAGGCGTGGGCGTTTTTTTTAGTAACTACACTAGGGCAAAACTAAAAACTACAGCAGAAAAATTTTTGAGGGGAAAAAAGCCCTGAGAAGGGGATATCTGAATTGAGGCGAGGGGAAAGGAAATCATTAAAGTGAAAACACTGATTAAAGCTATAATTTATAATTATTTACTCGCAAATGTGATGTAAAACATTGCATGTTTCACGGGCGGTACGGCAATTACAAACTTCGACTCAGAAAGCCCTGTCTTCTAGTAGAGCCTCAATCGTACTTCCTTACTTACCGCCCTTAATACACAATGTACTATAGTTTTATTTTATGTAATTGTGACGGTACAAGCACGAGGCCCACCTGATGTTAAGCGATATCCTCAGCCTATAACAGATGCATTTCATCACAAGTGACTAACTGCACTGCGCCATCACCTTGAGACATACTTGTTAAGTCTCATTTTGCCTGTAATTTCACTGGCTCTTAGGACTGCTGCCGGAACACACCGTTAGGTGCTTGGCGTAGTGGTAGCTAGCCAGGCGGGCATTCGCAGAATGCCCTACCACCATGCAAAATTACTGGTTTTGAAAAACATTTAATTAGCAGCACAAGCCATTAAGTGCTTGGCGACAGATTTTCTCCTTTAGGGTGGTAGCTAGCCAGGCGCGCATTCACAAAATGCCCTACCACCATGCAAAATAACTGGTTCTCAAGGACACATAGCGACACACCGTTAAGTGCTTGGCGACAGATTCCTTAATACACAAATTTCCTGTGTAATGTATTTATTTCCTAGGGATTGTATGCAATTCCGAGATGACACTAGGAAATATATAAAAAAGTAATGCTTTCTGTGACTAAAATAAACAAAACACGTATGTAAACTGAAATCAGACTTTTTATTAAGGTTCTCGTTGACATAATATACGAGTATAAGTTAACAATCACATATTGTAATCGAACACCAAATGTAGTAAATGATCACCAAATGTAGTAAATGATCACTAAAGTCATATTTAGGTGCGACGACGAGCGAAGCGAAGAGGAGCGTTAGGTTACTTGTGACCACTACAACGCGCGAGTCGAGCGAGCGAAGCGAGCGTGCCGCGGCAGCGGCCGGCGATGTGTCAGAATGTAGTTAGTACATTTCCGACTGCTATTTAGGAAATGTATAGATTTCCTAGGAAAAGTGCATATTACATATAAGTGCATAAATATATTATAGATTTCCTATCCATTTTAGGAATTGTTCACATTTCCTAGGCATTGTATACAATGACGGATTACACAGTTTTCTACCTACCACAGTTACCTATTTCAGAAACAACTAGCGTTCGCTGGGGCCCGCGGGTCATTAATTTAATAATTACTCGTTGTGAAGGACACATAGCGACACACCGTTAAGTGCTTGGCGACACATTTTCTTATTCAGGGTGATAGCTAGCCAGGCGGGCTTTTGTAAAATGCCCTACCAACATGCAAAACCACTGGTTTTGAAGGACACACAGCGACACACACCGTTAAGTGCTTGGCGACAGATTTTCTACTTTAGTGTGGTAGCTAGCCAGGCGGGCGTTTGAAAAATGTCCTCCTCCATCCAAAAGTCTGGTTCTCAAGGACACAGCGACACACACTCTCAAGCACACATATCAGCACAAGCCGTTAAGTGCTTGGCGACAGATTTTCTATTTGCGGGTGGTAGCTAGCAAGGCGGGCATTTGTTAAATGCCCTACCACCATGCAAAATGACTGGTTCTCAATGACACATAGCAGCAAAAGCCGTTAAGTGCTTGGCGACAGATTTTCGGTGACCGTTTCATAAGGGTAATCGTTAAGGAAACTGTACTACCGTTTCATTGCGGTTACCGTTTATATCTGTTACCCATACATAGGTTTATCATATTAAGCGGCAACCTTTATGAAGCGGTATTTAAGTCCCTGCCTACAACATTGTCAATTTCAAGTATTGATTCGTTTCATCAGTGATAAAACCAAATAAAATTTGTCTATGTTCCTACATTATGTCCACGCGCATACATCACGTTTCAATCAAGTTGGCCCTCTGCAGCGAGCGATTCATTGCACGCACATGGCTGCATATACGCGCGTGTCAATACACTTATACAAAGTTAAGATCGTCGTCAGGCGTAAGCGCGAGTGGAGCTACGAGCGACACAACCTCCCCGTGCCAACGCATGCGCACGACTGCCGCCCGCGTCCGCGCAGAGCACATCGGAATCGCTAGCGTTCTGAACCTGAATAATTAGACATTTTCTTAGAAAAATGTCATTGGATTTACAAATGCTATGTTGCAATTGTAGTATATCTATGTAGGAATTTAAGGGTACAATTTATAACCTAAACATCGTAGCCGTTTAAAAGGAGTTCGTAATATAAATCAAGAAATATTATACTGATTGTTTTTTTTAGCAAAAGCAATAGTAATACCGTAAAATCAAATGTTGCAAATGTTGTACTTGAATTCATCTATAAAATATTTTTTTTTCACATCTTCAACTTCAGCAGTCATGAAGTAGTTCTCTTTAGAAAGTACGCATTTGACGATACTAAGGCCTCGAGTTTGTTCCGTCACAATAACGTAAAAGAATAAAACAAATGCATTAACCCTCGCGTACTAAAACCTGACCTGATTGGTCGCGTGGATTGCTATAGTATGCCATTTATAAATTCAAATAAAAATACATTTTGAGCTTCAATTATTATTGTAATAGTCTTACTAAAGTATTATGTTTTTAAAAATAAACAATTAATAAAGAATCACAACCTCTAGGAGTAAAACAATCAACAAAACAAAAAAAAAACCTCTAAAATGGCAGAAAAAATCACATAGTTTGGTATGATTGAGATCTCAAAAATTCTTATCAAAAATACTAAATTCTAATTCGTGTTTTCTAAACAAGACATACATACAATCCTGGAATGATTGCCACATATAAACTTTTTGCATGTGTTGCACAGTTTTCTAGTGCTTTTATTGCGGCTTCTTCCGCAGTCGTGGCAGTGACCTATGGAGCGAGTTGGTGTCTGCGCTGATGTTGTTGCTGTGGTTTCTGCCTGGGCAATGCCAAGAAAGTCTTATATTTTAAAAACTAGACTTCTTAGTTATTTATTGTCCAATCTTCCCTGATCAAGAGGTTTCATCCAAGCTAGAGAAAGTTCAATGAGGAAGTAACGGCGGCATACACCATTTTTTGTTTGCGGTGTAAATGCACTATGCGTTTAGTTCGCTGAGATTGAGCAGGTGAAAAAAAAACAGTAAAGGGACATCTTCGTGAGTTTCTGAACGTACGTTCGTGAACGTACGTACGAACGTTCTGAACGCTACGTACATAGCCACCTTGTCCACTAGATCAGCGCCATTTTTTGTTCCATTAAAGTAGTTAATTATTTCTGGCTTGCGCTTGTCTCCCGAGTCTGAATCAAATGCAGCATCATTATGCATCGTTGACATCAAAATGACAACTTTGTTAGGCTTAGGTGCGTACAAAACTAACGCACATGTTTGATGAAAGCCAAATTTTGACGAAGATAGTGTGTTACCTCTTGAAACATGAAATTCTCGTGGTACCTCTATTTTATATAAAATATGTAATATTATATTGTAAAATTTTTTTTTTTAGTTTTTTAACCAAGAATTAACTTAAAAACAAAAAATATTACAATAGAATTACGTTCAAAACACTAACGTAATTGGTCGCACGGCGTACGGTTGTAATACGATGACTTTGCGGCCCCCATGTGACAACCGCGTGCGACCGACGCTTACGCAACACTGAGTGTGTTTGTCAACTATTTAATTTAGGGCGTATACCATTTGACGCTAAATTCGTTATTTTCGATAATTTTGATCACATTTTGTGTCTGTGGTTCATATTAAATGTGGATCCATAGACGCAAATGTGGTCAAAATTATCGAAAATAACTCAAATAGAGTACGGCCTTAGAGTACCTAGAAGAAAGCGAACTTTACGCGCGCCGTTTTTGAGAATTTTACAAATTAGTAGGTGTGGATTACATAATAATATGTAAATCACGCGACCACTCTAGGGTTAATATGTTTTTTTTTCGGTTTCCCAGTCCTATTGGCATGGTATCGGGATCAGAAATATTTCAGATTTACCTACTTTACATGTTAATCGAAATTACTATTTTATTGTATTGAAAAGTGAACGCGAATTTATAACCTTGTTTTTATATGTTGTCTCTTGCCGTTTATTTTAGTAGTTTATATTGTAGGTTTGCCAAATGTTTTTAATTCACTGTAACAACAAAATGTTAGATGGCGCTGGTGTAAGTGGTGCTTCATGTAATCGTGGTGATCAAATTAGTCTTTTGATCCTGAATAAATGTTATAAGCTTAGTATAATATTAACTTTTTGGCCCATTAAAACTATTTACAAATCCGTCTTCTGTATAAGGAACAAGTACCTACTTAGCCGTTTTAAAGTATGAAACTGTAATAATAGCTACCACTATAGTACATCAGGTATTATGACGGCAGCATATTATTATATGTTATATGATGGCAGGTAGTTACTGGCCGTATTCCATTTGAGTTATTTTCGATAATTTTGACCACGTTTTGTGTCTATGGATCCACATTTAATATAAACCATAGACACAAATGTGATCAAAATTATCGAAAATAACGAATTTAGTGTCAAATGGTATACGACCATAGTTATGTTAAGAAATGAAAGGGGCGTGTTTTAGCATACAAGCCTCTGTCATTCATTTTGGGCTTAAATATATTGCCCTGGAGGCATAGAAAGAGGATAGGCTAAAGATATTATCCTAATAGGGAACTGCATTTGTATAGAGAATTGTAAATTCCCTCTTAACTTCCGTGACGTTTTCATAGATAGGTACAGCTTCGCTTATTGATCGCTTCATATATATGCATAAAATATAGATATATTCCTCCCACCTAAGTAATATTTTTAAAATTCACACAAAGTTGTGGCACTGAATTAGATGGCTGAGCACGTTCCATACGCAGAAACACGAACGCTTTACGCGAATAGAATATCAAACTAACTCTTCTCTTTGATATGACGATTAGGTAAGGTGCAGTGGGGAAATAAAGAACATACCGTTGCGTTAGTAATAACAGCTGAGGATTGGACACCTACGTTGTGATATACAAGGAAACGGGACTATGTTACTAAGGGTACTTACCATTTGAGTGAGATTCGCTAAAAACGCTATATACGATCACACTCTCAAAAAGTTTTCCACATGGGTCTTGGCGTTATTTTCGCCATAAACGCTACATCTAATGTCAAAAGTGACAGAAGTGGCAAATTTTAGTGGCATTCTTAGCGTTCATAACCAAAAATGGAACGGGGATGACAGTTACAAAAGATCACGTGATCACAACCATAGACGCAGAATGTGATTCAAAATTATCGAAAATAACGTTCGGAACATGGAAAAAGCATTTAGCGGGTAAGTTAGATATAAATTTTGTAATGCGCGTCGCTACAAACGTTTTAAAGCGGTGCGGTGATGAATGCACCCAATGTAGGGCGACCATCGAATCGGTAAAACAATAGACATTAGCTATAGGGTGACGCAATGAATAGGTATCAATAACACGGCGGACGAGATCGGACATTAATAAGGCGGCACATATTTCAAGTCTGGCTACTGAAACAGTCTTTAGAAGACTCACCTTTGATTTTGCGCATACAAGCGATGATATGGGTTTCGGTCTATTAGGCTCTCAATTTTAACAAAAACTGCACACCCGTATCCCTTTTCGCTGGCATCGGAGAAAGATATAATGGAAAACTCATCGTTGGGTGTTACACCTATAGATGACGCTTAAAGCGGAGATCCATGAGCATCGGCAATTCGCGTATGTACCTTTCCCAACAGTTTATGATTTCTTGCGGCGGGTTGTCATCCTATAGTCTAAATTTAAAACGTGTAAGCGTTGAAGAATTATTTTAGCGTGAAGTATGACTGGTGCAATAAGTCCGCGAATATCAAATTGACGTGCAATAATAGATAAAATATTGCGTTTAGTGCACGGTCTCTCATTTAAAGTCACTGTGAAATAGAATTCATCAGTTATGGGTGACCACTGAAGGCCAAGAACTTTCAGAGGTTGAGTGGATCCATCAAATTGAACATTGTCTAGCAGACGACTGCAGCGACCCGTCAAGACGTGCGGTCTGTAACTCGGATGCCTGTGACGTAATTGGTTTACGACAAATTAAAGAATGATGCCGAATATTACAATGAGGACAGCTATGAACAGATTTGCACGCAGAGTTACTGTGCGATGTACTGAGGCAGTTTGTGCATGCCTTATTTTCTTTGAGGTAATTGAATCGGTTATTTACATACATATTTAAAAATTGCGGACATTTATATAAATTAAAATGGTCAGTTTGATTACAGCACACACAATGTGTATTTGCAGTTACGAATGCGTTTGTAGATTTTTGCGGGAGTTTAGTTTGTGGTCATTATAATTACGTTTACCAGAAAGACCTGCGGTGCGTTCTAGAATTTTCGTTTGTTCTCGAAGATATGTAATGAAATCATCAAATGACGGAATTGAACTAGTCCGCATGCATTTCAAACGACTTCGCGGTTTCTGAATCTATCTTCTTTAGCGAAAGATAAAGCAAAATGGGAAGGGGTGGAGGGGGAGAGGGGGGTTGTAACATATCCCAGAGGGGTGGGGGATTTGGAAAATATTTTTTTTATGGAATAATAATTTAAAAAAAATGTGTATCGACATACATTGGAAGGACTAGGTATGGTATATGTATATATTTTCTGCAATGGGGAGGGGGAGAGGGGGAGGAATATTCCCCATTGTAAGATGGGGGTTACAGAAACCTATCGTTTTTTTAATACAGATTATATTTCTCATAATTAGCTTCTTCTTCATGAAAATAATTAGTCACAAACCACAAGCACGTAAACGTCAACAAAAAAAAAGTTAGGCTTAGAGACAAATGTCTTAATATTAGAAGTGAAGTAATTCTATGCTCTGGCGCTGTGGGTACGAGGCTTTAGTCTTCTCGCAACCTTATCGCGGCGTACTCGCTTCACCTTCGCAGTATACTTGCGCCGCTCCCCCTCCGCGTCTCCGGCTTATAAAAACACTCTAAGGGTAGGGCAGACAAGACTGCTTTGAAGGTGGGTGCCCTGATTCAGTTAGTCACACCATTCGACCTTATCTAAGCCACCTGATTAATTCGCGGTCAGAAACAGTTAGTGTAGTATTTTGAATCCATTAGGCTATGTCATGTACCTAGTAGAAGTGCAATATACGCAAATCAAGGTTAAAATTAAAACTTCAATAATTTATTTCTCAAAAACTATTGATTTCCGTAAGATAAAATTTCGTGTGATTATTCAAGATACTATAGAGAGATTTCACGTGCAGGTGAGTTGTTTTAGGAGGTCTTTGTTCTGAATCTGCTCGAAGGTAGCCTCAATAATCACTCGTGATAATCCTCCTTGTTGTACCTTGTAACTCAACGTAACCCTACCCTGCTCGTTTAAATACTAAGACTGGATGCCATACACTATGTATTACTGCCAACCTATATATTAACTGGACTAATTAAATGGAAAAACTGTATAAAAAAAATTACTTTTGTATATTTTACCTGTCTTACTCACAAAAAATGTTTACTAAATTTGTGGTCAACGATGTTAGTCTCACAATAATTATTAGTTAAGAAGACTTTTACAAGAAAATATTGAGACTCTTTTTGTTGCTTATATGCTATGTTTCACAAAGCTGCCGCTAGATGGCAATGCACCAACGGATTCTGAATCGCGCTATTGTTGCGTTTTCATTCGAGTACCTATAGAAGTCACAATAAGAAATTTACGAATTACAATTCAAATAATAACTTGGCAGCAATCGCACTCTTATATTTAACAATGTGGAAGAAATAAAAAAGAACCACAAAATCGTTCTATATTATGATACCGGCTACTACGGAACCCTAAATTGCACGTGGTTCGACACGCACTTGACCATTTTTTTTCCATTTGAGGTATGGAACCCTAAAAATTAATAACGATATAATATATAACATGAAATAAATTTTGTCTAATAATTAGATAGAATATACAATTATATAATTAATTATAAATTGCATGCCTTTATTATTTATAGGTATGTTATATAATATAAATGATGGAATATAAAAGGTAATTAATTAAGTAGGTAGACATCGATTTATTTAGATTGATAACACTTAATTGCACTTAGTACTAGTTACAAAGTAATGTATCTTAGAAATAGTACATTCATGCTAGGCAGCAATCTCTTCCAGGCAACCGTAAATGGTAAAAAAAATACTATAGCTAAGAAATGGAAAATATTAGGTCATTACATATGAAATTGGCGTTTTTCGTACTGGCCACTTTAATCACGAATTTCTCCTCTTTGGTAAGGAATTCCAAATTCAAATTTGTACAGCTATAGACTCATGTATTTGTGCTTCGATGATCGTCATTCATTTGTTTTTTTTCTTCTGTTTTTTTCTGTTTGCATCACTCATTTTACAAAATGGAAAACCTTAAATATCGCATTATTTACGAGTACGAGTTCCGCCGTGGCACTAGTGCTGCGGAAACAACTCGAAGGGTGAATGATGTGTATGGCGGTCGTGTTGCAAAAGAAAACACAGTTCGTTTTTGGTTCCAACGTTTTCGTTCTGGAAATTTCGACCTGCAGAACAAGCCCCGTGGACGGCCTGAGACTCAAGTTGATAATGAAGAGTTGAAGGCTATTGTGGAAGCGGATCCATCGCAAACCACGTCCGAGTTAGCTGCAGGCTGCAATGTTAGTGATAAAACTGTTTTAATTCACTTGAAGCAAATTGGGAAGATTAAAAAGCTTGAAAGGTGGGTACCTCACGAATTGACTGAAACAAACCGGCAAACGCGCGTCGACTGCTGCGTTACATTACTAAACCGGCACAATAATTAAGGTATTTTAAACCGAATCATTACCTGTGATGAAAAATGGGTTCTTTACGATAATCGGAAGCGCTCAGCGCAATGGTTAGATCCTGGCCAGCCAGCCAAATCCTGCCCCAAGCGAAAATTAACCCCAAAAAAGTTACTTGTAAGCGTTTGGTGGACTAGTGCCGGTATTGTTCATTACAGTTTTTTCAAATCTGGCCAGACTATTACGGCTGATGTCTATTGTCAGGAATTGCAAACCATGATGGAAAAGCTAGCGGCTAAACAACCTAGGCTGGTCAATCGCTCCACGCCACTGCTGCTTCACGACAACGCTAGACCACACACTGCGCTACAGACGGCTACTAAATTAGAAGAGCTTCAATTGGAAAGTCTAAGACATCCTCCGTACTCCCCGGACCTTGCTCCAACAGATTACCATTTTTTTCGAAATTTGGATAACTTCTTGCAAGGGAAAAAATTCAACTCCGATGGGGCAGTCCAAATCGCCTTCCAAGATTTTATTGATTCCCGTCCGACTGGTTTTTTTAGTAAAGAGATCAATGAACTACCTATGAGATGGCAAAAGTGCATAGAAAATAATGGTTCATACTTTGATTAATTAAATATATTATATTAAAAAATATTCGACTTTTTGTTCCTCCCATACAAAACGCCAATTTCATATGTAAGGACCCTAATATTTTACTACAATTTTTTTATGTTATTGTGACGGAACAAGCTCGAGGCCCACAAAATATAAAGCGGACTAAACTCTTCCTATAACAGATACATTTCATCACAAGTCACAAATTGCACTGCGCCCGTCACCTTGAGGCATAGTTGTTAAGTCTCATGTGCCTCTAATATCACTGGCTCTCAAGGACTGCTGCCGGAACACACCGTTAGGTGCTTGCGACAGCTAGCTAGACGGGCAATCGCATAATACCCTTCCACAGTGTGGTGAAGCTCAAGCAGACGCGGCTGTGGCTGCGGCACGGCAGTCCATAGTTATAACTGCTCGGCCATCATTGCGTCCAAACATAGAGCTATTTAACATACAAAGTTTTGCTAAGACGTAACTGCATGGGTTAACAAATAAATAATGAGGTAATTGTTATTGAACATTCTAAAGCAATAATTTTATTGTCTGTGTTAAGTAGGCGCTGGTAAAGACTAGTGAAAACAATAAACTAAACATGTTCATAGTAATTAAACATTATCATTATTTTTGTCTCGAGCGACGTTTCAAACACTTGATCGTGGTCACGGGGTGACAAATTGGTTTTACGTGTCACATAAGTTATTTAGAAAATTATTTGGCCTACCCTACGAATCGTAGGTCTACCGTCAGAAATTTTATATTAATCATATAGTTCCCTATTCACGCAGTATTCGCTCACAGTGTCCAGAGGTCTTTCAGATTTGTGTCGGCCATGGGATTTAATTAAGGATCCCAAGCAGGTGGTACTTGCCAACCATTATCTCTATTGAAATTTGGGTACTTTTTGATTTCAATAGCCTCGCGTAGCATTCTTGGCATAAACCGGGTCTCTCTGGCGAGGATTTGTAGATTTTCGAACTGGATGTAGTAGCTGGGTTTGTCCTGGGCATGTTCACAAATTGTTATTGTTTAATTACTATGTGTTATAATCGCAAATACCTAAGATAAACATGTTCATATTAAAATTTAAAATGAGGTCATGAAGTCTACATTAGGTTATTAACTCTTTAATTCCCATATCCAAGTTAGTAATACTTTTCCTATATCTTCATATAAAATAGCCTAGATACCAGTTGCGACATAATAATATATTAAAAAAAGTAAAACTAACCCCTCTCCTTATTTACAGGGGGGTCACCTACAGGTGACACTAGGTAATAAAAATATTTATACATTATTCATTTATTATGAAAACTGTACCAACACTTTAGATTAAAACCGATACTGCACTTGGCACACAGTTTTCTAGTGCATTTTATAGTTCACAAGGTGACAAAGTCTGCATCTTCGTAGACCGCAGGAGATTGGTTAGTGATAGTCTTGATCGTTTTTGTTCAGTATATGCTGACTAATCAAAAAGTAGTGATTTTGACAAGCTGCATTTAGACGCAGCTTGTCAAAAGCAAATAAGGCAAACCACCACGAACCCGCAATGGTGACAATGCTATTGTCATACCATTTAGCTGCAATAATTTCTTCAGCAGCTTTATGACATACCTACATATGGGCTCGTTTTTCATTTACTTTGAATTTGGCAAATTGCAATTCTCCAGACGGTTTTCCAGAATAGTACCCATACCCGCAACATTCTGCTCTCGCAAATACTTTAGCAGTGGTAAACCAGTGAAAAAAAAATCAAAGTATAAGTTGTATGGTCCCAACCCTTGTGCATGGTAGTCTAGAATGAAGCTCTAAAATAACAGCAGCTCCCAGGCGTATAATATTATATCATCCGGGTCCTCTCCAGACTGGAATTCTTCGGCAATCTCATCTGAAGTCAACCTGTAATAGAAAACAATCTCAAAAACTACAGCATCACATAACGAAAAGACCGAATGTAAATATAATTACTTAGAAAAAATTCAGAACGAACGAGTTATTATAATGCCTAGTGTCACCCTCAGGTGCCATGGCTTATTTCTGGCGTTGTAGCAATTATGCTTTAAATTATTTCTATCGTAAAATACATTTATATAACAGCTTATGCATTAATTTTTTTCATGGTATTAGAAATAAAACAATACTTACAGTCTGGGCATTATTATTCCACGTTATGTCGCAAGAAATCACACAAACTTGCACTGCTTCAATAACGCGTCAAATAACTGAATGAATTAGACAAATGACGTGTGGTTTGTATTGTCAGAAAAATAAAATGAAAAGTGTTAATAGGTGACTTTGTAACAATAGTGGTAGAAATTAAAATAAAATTGCCGTGTGGTAGAAAAAAAATATGAAACTTGAGTCACCTACAAGTGACACTGGAAATTGAAGAGTTAAAGTGAAAATTAAAAATTGATGACCACTACCTACCTGATGGTGAGTACTGATGCGGTCAAAGTGGTTGGTCATGCTTAACTAGAATTACTGGCTTTCAATAACAGCTGCTGGAATACTGCTAGATGCTTGGTTGCAGATTTTCTACTAGAGTGTGTTAGCTAGGTAAGGCATTTGCAAAATGCCCTACCACCATGCTATCCTGATATTACAACAGGGATCACCAACTTAATGTGCCTTCTAGAAAAGGTCCGCAATAAATGTTATTAATAGTTATTGTTTAATAACTGCAAAAAGAGAGCACCAGTACGAACGTTTCAAACCTGAAACTAACAAAAAACATTGTTTTCCATGAAGCGCGATTACAAAATACTGTACCTACGAAGTTGTGGGCAGCACCTAGCGGCAATCAAACTTTCTGTTATGGATTTACAAAGCGAAAGCAATTTCCCAACCCGTTCCAATTGTGTCATTGTATTGGATCGTTACAGGAAGAAACGGGTAGTTTTGTACTGAGTCAAGCTTGCGATTCTGTTAAGCGAAATTTTAAGCGGCTGGTTACAAATGCTGGTTTCGTTCTATTTCTTTAAATCATATATTTAAACTAGCGCGTTCCGTTTGTTGGTTCGGTAGTCAACCAATAACAAAGCTCTGTAAACCAGAGCATACGTACCTTTCCTCGTCTCTGATTGGCTGTGGCAGTCAGTGCATGAGCGTTCTTCATGAAGTGAATGCAACTCGTGTGCATCGGTGTCAACATCAAGTTGGAAAACCGTCGGTATTTCTTTCCAAAACGGCAAATTATTAGAACCTTTATCAACATCGTTATCCTCTGAGTGAAGTGTAGTGAAAACCTTATAATATATTGCTGTGTACCACGAGAAAACAATCTCACGGGCAAGACGCACGCGCAGAAGGAACCTACCCTACGACGAGATATCATTTCCTTAAAGTTAAAGAGGCACGTTTGGATGCTAGTTAGCTAAGGTAAGCTCTGTTCCAGTACCGATGTGGCATACAGAATGAAAATAGTAGTATATAGGTAATTTAGTAAATTTGAGCTTGCATATAGAAAGTACCAGGTGAACATAAATAATTTAGAAATTATGATAAATTTATCTCGTACAAAGAAAAGCAATACATAAATCTGAAGAACGTCTATTCTTATTAAATATCATAAAATACTTCACATATCCTTATACCTTTAAGGTACTTACTGTATCAGCCAGATTATCCACTGCTGAACACAGTCTCCTCCATTAAGGGGGGGTTTTGCCATAATCCCCACGCTTGGCAGGCGTCTTGGGGATCGCAGTTTATGATATCGGTTCCTCAGAAGGCGCTGCTGCCCACGTTCCGGTATTTTACCTTTAGTCGCCTCTTCCGACACCCACTGGTAGCAATGGGGGGTTTACAGGTGGTAAGGTACTTACAAAATATTTATTGTACATTTTTTTTTCACTATAAACTAAATTATTTTCTAATATAAAAAAAAATTACATGTTTCTTATGGATCAATCAAAATACACAATTAGTTGGTAGCACCATTTTATAAATAATTCTGCACAGGCACCTTACACCTTAGAACTCTTTGTCACTATCGGCAGTACCCAATCACTCAATGTTGTAGAACGCAGGTCACCAATTACTATGTACGAGTAGCTCTCCACCCTTCTGTTCTCTGACAAATTTATTTTCTTTCGTAAATGTATTTGTATATTTATTGTGGATGTAAGTTTATATGTACACTACAATATGCTAGGTTGGTATTTGTGTGTACCTATATAATTTGTGTTGTTGATTTTTACTACAGTGCAGTTATTTACATTTACTTTGAGTACTTATTGTCCGTATGTCTGGTTGTTCTTCTCTATAGGTCCCATTTCTCTTCCGAGTCTCGAGAAATTTTGTGAGTATGTTTAATAATTCTCTAGAATGTTTTTGCCGATTCAATTGTAAGTTTTTTTTTAAATGACGGATATATGGAGTTTAGAACTTAAAAAACCGTATTTCTGCCATATCGAAAAATTTTCTATATGATAATAGACTTTTTTTACCCATGTCAAGAAGCATTTTTTCATCAGAACAACTTTTTCTCCCGATAAACTTAAAGGGGCCGCGGTGGAAAAGAATATAGGAAAACAGCTGATATCTTGTATTTTATTTGTATACTTGATAGATTAGTCTTTGACCACTATCTCACCTGATGGTAAGTGATGATGTGGTCGAAGTTGTTGTTCAGGCTAACCTAGAATTACTGGCTCTCAAGGATAGCATCCGTAACACACCGTTAGGTGCTTGGCGACAGATTTTCTACTTGAGCGTGGTAGCTAGCCATTCATTCGCAAAATGCCCTACCACCATGCTATAACGACACACAATCCTAAGACAACAACCAGGACCGGTAGCTTAACATGCCCTCCGAAGCACGGAAGCGCTCAGTAGTACACCACTAGCGGTTCCCCATCCAACTCATGACCACGGCGGACGTTGCTTAACTTTGCTAATCGGTTCAGAACGGCTAAGCAAACTTCACTACGAGCCTATATATATTAAAAAAACTCGCACTCCCCCCCCTGCTAAAACATTTATTCTCTGTCCATACAAAGGTTGTCAGGAAAAAATTCAAATTATTTAATTGCCATAATGCAGGTACAGTACAAGTCTTAAATAAAATAATATGTGACTCTACATTTGAACCTTAAAGGCGTGCAAATTAAATTACTGGGTTTATCTAAATTACTTGACTTGTCTAAAACTTTTGATCGGGTTTCATATGATATCCTATGGAAAAAGCTTAAGAGTGTTTATTTACCACATGGACTCATTTGTACATTCAGGTTTTGGTACGAGCACCAATTTTATAGTGTCAAGTGGGTAGGGGTGTTATCAGGGCCATATCAGCTGGTGTGCGGTGTTAGACAAGGTGGTTGGACCTGACCTACTTTGTTTAACTTGTATATAAATGACCTACCTTCTTTACTGTCGGCTCAGCCATCACTGAACACAACCAGGTATCTGATGACGCTTATCGTCAAGGATTGACATCCATGATAGATGATTTAACTGGAGTTGAAAATATATTTTTTATATATAAATTTATTTCATATTATGTGTAATTTTCTTTAACAGAAAACTGTTTCAGAGAGAAAACTGTTGTTTATAATAAAAAAAATCATAGAGGTTTTGATAAAAGTGATTAACTACTTTTTTGATATGGTGTATATTTAAATTAAAACATTTTAAGTAGCTTCACTTCACACTTCACACATACTAAAATATGTGTCCAGTTTACAGGCCAGTGAACTTTAAGTGATAGTTAACGACGCAGAACGGTCATTGGCTAGTTTTTTGGCCACTCTATTTATTTGATTTTCCCGAACCATAACCATTTTCAGTATTTAATTCAGTTTTTAAATAAATGTCGTTAAATAAATTAACATATTGGGTCGTAGGTACAATTATTAGAATGCACTTTAATAAAAAAATAATACATATATTTAGAGATGACGATTTTAATATTTCTTATAATTTTTGAAAATATGCTAAAATCATATCTTCAGAAAATGATGAAGTACAGCTTTTTGATAACTTTAAATTCATGAAATCTTGGTACACCTTTTCATATTGTTTTCTAGATTTTTATGGTAATAGTTAGTTAGAAATGTCCTCCGAAGCACGGAAGCGCTCAGTAGTAATGTCACTAGCGGTCTCCCATCCAGTTGGATGACATGACCGCGGCGGACGTTGCTTAACTTTGCTCATCGGTTAAGAACAGCTAAGTAAACCTCGCTACGAGCGATTCGAATTGTTCCAATAAGCTAGATGTTTTAGAAACTTTTATAGAGAATTTATAGCATGGGTGTAGATAAAGGATTAAAGGTCAGATAGACGACAGCCGAGGCTAGTAAAAGGGAACTCTAAAAAGGTATTAATTAAAAACTTTTAATAAGGGTCAATACTTATTGAACTATTTACCATAACTTTTGTCGAAATAATAATCGATGACCTATTGCGTAAGGCAATAGTGCTTGCTGCTCAGAGAAATGAATAAGAAAGAAGGAGTCTAATGAAAATCAAAAATGAAGCATCAAATTCAGCCAATTTTATGTAAGACACAACTCACTTACACAAACGTATCCAAATTCGGTCAATTTTGTCTTCATTCACGATAGACCGTCGCACATTACACACGTCACACCACGGAATAAATAAACAAAAATACCGACTTGCGTCTTAAAACACACGTATGTATTGAATTAAATGTACTTTCCTTAATAGTTTACAACGCAATTTAGGTTACGATTTCGAATAAAAAGGTAAACAAAAGTGTTGCCACACGTATATTTGGGATGCTTCCAAAAGTGTGCAGTTAATAAGATTATTTTTAAGTCGGTTTAAAATCTTTAAATTACTTTTATTTATGCATTTTTAATAGTATTCACTCGTTATCTTTGAATCTAAAAAAAATTGTCACAAAACTTCACCTAAAGTTCGATAAATTATCAAACACACTTCACTACAATTGGTACATCAATTTTTGCATTATCAAGCATGCCAGACCCTTTTATTACATAGTATGAGTGATAAACATACCCAATTTTGTTCAAATCAACTCAATAGATTGTGCAGCGACGTCAAAACCCTCATTTTAAAATTTAAAAAGTCCTGAAAATTATTGAACCGATTTTGATAAAAAATACAGTGACTTCTAAGTTTAGAGGTACTTTATTCAATAAAACTAGAATTAGTGGAAGAAGTTTTGACATTATTACATACATAAAGGTCGAATTGATTACCTCCTTTTTAAAAAACGGTTAATAAAGACTCGCCAATTAGTTTTCTTTCCAACTATGTCACCTGCGTCGAAACCCCACCATATACGTGACCTACACACCCTTGGTCAATTATTTACTGTCCTAGAGGACGCAAACTACAGAATCTCATAAACAGATTGTGAAACATTATATAAAATAATAATTTGTGGATTATGCAATATTATTGTAAAGTTTTCTATGAACAGATTTTGCTGTAAGATATATTTTTTTATACTTAACTGGGCAGCACTTGACCCCTATCTCACCTGATGTTAAGTAATTATGCGATCGATGATGGAGCGCGCTTTTTCAGAAGATACCTATTCACTCGCGTTTTGAAGACTCCCATACTGTACTTAACCAGAAACGCAGACTCAGGGAGGGTGTTCCATTCCCTGGCATTTCGGATGATAAACGAAGAAGCAAATGACTTCAGTCGGGTAAATGGAATATCCACCATATAGCGGTGGCGCTTCTGAGTATCACTGGATGTCCGATTATACAAAGGGGATGGCTGAATCGAATCGTGAAGTTCCATTGCACACTCACCGAAATGTATCTGATAAAAAACCGATAAACAAGCGAGTTTGCGGCGAAGCTCGAGACTGGAGTCTCTTGCCTACTAGATGGTCGTCGTTAATGAGTCTCTAGGCTCTCCTCTCAATAGCTTTCATTGTCTCCAGCTGATATTTGGCAGAACCATCCCAAAGGTGAGAACAGTACTCCATACGCGTCCGGACTTGGGCTTGATAAAGATTAAGCAACTGTCCCGGTGTGAAGATTGTCTCACCTTAGCCAAAACACCAAGCTTTTTTGAGGCAAGTTGAGAGTTGGTGTTAATGAGATGCCAAGAAGCTCAAGATGGTTACTTTTCGGCACGGACACATCCCTGAAAATAGAATTAAACTTGACCAGATTGGCATCACCCCAATCGGAGACCGCCTTCAAAGAAGAGTTCAAGCGCTGAACCATCGCTTCCCTATGAGACTGGATTGGTCTGGACTTTGATCTGGACGGATTGGACTGGTTCGTATCTTATATATAGATACGAATATATCTTATATATTCATATCTTCAAAAATGTGAAATATCTTATAAAAACTAGCGAAAAAATATACCGTAGTAATCATATAATTTTATTGTGAAAGTTTTAAAATAAAAAGATGTATATTTTGTACTTAAAAATTTGAAATATCATTTACAAAAAAATATACAATAATAATCGGAAGATTGTGCAGTATTATTGTACTTTAATAAACATATTTTGCTGTAATTATATTCAGTATATTTAATTTATTAAAAATGTATCTGCCATAAATCCCACAAATTAGTTATTTTTTCTTTCATATGGCAATACTTCTATCGCACACATGTATAAAAGTGTGGCTTCAGTTTGATGTTTTACGAGCCTCCGTCGTTTCTTCTATTTTTTCAGAGGCTGTTTAGTGTAGAATAATTAGTAAGAGTCATGGCCATCGACATATTTAATTAATCAGTTTTATTTTTAAACAACAACACGAGTCACTTGGCGACCATCATACTAATACATTAAATATTATAATTGCAAGGTAATATTTTTAACCACCGGTATGACTTGATTATTAGAATACCACGAACTATACACAACACTACAGCTGCTACAATAAAACAACCTGTACAAGTCACTGTAGACTTACAGACAGTCCCAATGTTTCAGCTCCCTACCAGTTGGCAGCGTGCCCAGATTTCTGGCAGCATTGCCCCGTTGAATTGCAATGCTTCCTTGTTGAGCCAGCATTTTGATCACGCGTCACATCAAACAAGCACTGTGATATGTTTCCCTACTTTCTATAAATATTACCACTACGGCGTATAATAATAATAATAATAATAATAAAGCTTTATTTAATTCCATGCATAGTAAGCAACAATTGGTAACTTATTAACCTATAAATTAATTACATTTAATACAGTTAGATGAATTTGGTTTCTGATAATAGATTCTATTTTGTAATTAGTTTCATTATTAATTTGTTTTAATTTTCACTACTTATTATTTAATGCATGGACCCCATTCGGGTAAAAGCCTCCCCCAAGGAATTCCATCTTTCTCTGTCATTAGCTCTGTCTAGCCACCTTCCTCCCGCACACGCTACAATTTCGTCAGCCCATCTGGCCCTTGGTCGACCTCTTGATCTGGTGCCTTTTGGTCCAGACCACGTTAACGACCGTAGAGTCCATCTATCGTCCTTGTAACGGGCTACGTGGCCCGCCCACCTCCATTTGGCCTTCATTGCAAAAGTTAAGGCATCGCATACTTTTGTCTTCCTTCGAATGTCAACGTTCTTTACCTTATCCTTCAGTTTTATACCAAGGCAACTTCTTTCCATTCTTCTCTGGGTAGTCTGAATTTTGTTCCTGGTTTTGAGATCGAAGGTCCAAGTTTGGCAACCATAGGTGAGGCAAGGTAGAAGTCCTGTATCCATGACTATTTTCTTGGTCGGTAACGGAAGTTGCGATTTTAGTATTTCTTTATGGTGCCAGAACTTGTTCCAGGTAATCGCCACTCTTCGGTTAAGTTCTTCATTGTTTCTTTCCTTCCTAAAGGATATTTGTTTTCCTAAGTATATGTAGTGGTTTACAAACTCGATGGGAGTGTTGTTTATTGAGATGGGCGTTGCACTGCGGTTAGACATCATTTTAGTTTTTTCCAGATTTATTTCCAATCCAGTTTTTATACTAGCCTGGTTTAATTCATTTACCATTTTGTTTAATTGGTGAGGGGTTTCCGAAAATAAAATTATGTCATCGGCAAATCTGAGATGACTTAAAAATTTCCCATTTATATTCACACCTTGATTAGACCATGGCAGCTCTCCCATTACATGTTGTAAGACGGCTATGAATAATTTTGGTGAGATCGGGTCTCCTTGCCGGACACCTCTCTTTATGTTGATTATTTCGCCTACTCTATCCAGTTTAACTCTACTTGTGCTGTTAGAGTAAATATTTTTTAGAATATTGATATAATTTTCATTTGTGTTTAGTGCTTTCAGCGATTCCCAGATGCTCTCGTGTGAAATTGAATCAAAAGCTTTTTTGTAGTCGATGAAAGCTAAATACAGGGGTTTGTTGAATTCTGAATATTTTTCTATCACCTGGTCAACCACCTGGATGTGATCCATCGTGCTGAAACTGCTTCTGAAACCGGCTTGTTCGATCGGTTGGTGAGCATCAATGACTGGGGCTATCCTTTCTAGTAGACAGGACGCAAAAAGTTTATAAAAACGGCGTATAAAGAGTCAGTAAATTAATCCCCCCTCTACCGTTCCAGTTTTTTTTATGTTATTGTGACGGAAAAAGCACGAGGCCCACCTGATGTTAAGCGTACTAACCTCTGCCTATAACAGATGAATTTCATCCCAAGTCACGAATTGCACTGCGTCGTCACCTTGCAACATATTTGCTAAGTCTCATCTGCCTGTAATTTCACTGGCTCTCAAGGAATGCTGCTGGAACACACCGTTAGGTGCTTAGCGACAGATTTTCTACTTGATGGTCGTCGCTAGCCAGGCGGGCATTCGCTAAATGCCCTTCCACCATGCGGTAAAGCTCAAGCCCGCGGCGGGATTCGAACTATGTACCTGCTGCGCGGCAGTCCATAGCAATTGCCACTGAGCCATCATTGCTTCAAAAGATGTTGGAGAGGTGTCTATAATATTCGCTGTACGCCCGTGCTAGATGAATGGTAATCCTTTGCACCAGACACGAGCCAGAGCGAGAGCTACCAGAATTTATGGCCAAAATTTGGTTTTAGCAAACAACTGCCCATGGTCTCCAAGGCCACGTTCAGCAGCCATACAAGAAGTTATGAGCTCATATTTCGCTATTTTCTATAAAATATTCTTTCAGCGCAAATAATAATAAGTATCAAATTGGCAACGACACACAACTTGGTAGATGTATCCTAAAAAATAATCACAAAGCAATAACTTCGTAAGTGTTTGTAACTTATTTTACTTCGAAAAAGTTTTCACTTCCGGAATATTTAGCTGAATTTCGTATAGAATATTGATTTCTAAGACAGTAATGTTCACATTACTGTATTCTGGTTTGATGGGTACGAGTGCCGGTGAAATTACAGGCATGTGAGACTTAACAAATTTCTCAGGGTGATGAGCGCAGTGCAGTCCACGATTTCTAACGAACTGTATCTGTTATAAGCAGAGGGTACCGCTTATCACCAGGTCATCTTTCTACTATGACCAGGTGCTTGTGCAACTTGTTCCATCACAATAGCATAAAAAAATATCACGAATTACTAAGTAGGTAGTTCTAGAAGGAGCGCGATAAAACTTGATCCACAAGGGCGCAGTCTGGGAGTGAACCTTGTAATAATTTGGATTTCAGGAGTGAGACAGATGTCTGGATAGGTACCGCCTCGTAGACTTCTTGTTTTAGCTGACAAGAAACGGTGTTAAAATGGCTCCGTTGCCGATTGATCTATATGCGCGGGAATATAACATCAAAGTTTATTCAATAAACATTTCTAAAACTACATGCCTGTTTCTGGACGTCGCCTTCGCCTTCGCCTTTGAACTTGTTATAATAATAACTAGGTAGTTTGAAAAACGCACGAATTCCTGTCCGGAAATATAAATTAGGAAATCTTTCCTTTTTTTACCGACTTCAAAAAAAGGACGAGGTACTCAGTTCGACTGTATTTTTTTATGTTTGTTACCTTACAACTTTAGATTGGGTGATTTTGATAATTATTTTAAACTTTTTTTATTTCAGTTTCACGTGTAGTTCCATTTATATTTCATCAAAATCAGTTTAGCCGTTTTTAAGTTACACTCCAATAACTGAAAAGTGTTTTCCTATCTTGATGATATAGTCGTTGACAGTGAATGACAATCGACCCCGTAAGTAGCAAGGGGCACTAAAAAGGGTGAAAAATATTTTTTTACCTAAAAATGGAACCGACTTCAACATTTAAAATTGTGAAATAACTTGTCGAATTCGGTACCAGGCGCACAATATTGTGATAATAGGTACTTTTGAACTATTATGGTACCGACTTCAACAAGTTATTTCACACTTTTGAGTGTTGAAGGCGGTTCGATTTTTGGGTAATTTTTTTGACCCAAAATTTCAAAAGCTTAATAGCGACTTATTACGTCGTAAGTAACCCTTTTCATTCCCAAGCATCGAACGAGCTATATAACAAAATACCCTCACATATAAAAAATGTAAACTCTTTTCATGCATATAAAAAACTACTGTATAAACATATTATTACCCATGAATCATGTTAATAAGCAAGTCAAATGTATGAAAGGGGTCATTGTGCATGTTTAGAACGCTAAATAACCGCTGTTATTTCATTGTACTTTATTTTATGTTCACATCTTTGCGTTGACGAACACATATATTATGTAAAAGTTTAATTATGTTACCACGTAAGTGACAGTTTGTCTTTGATGGTAATAAAGTTCTTTAAACCGAAAACCGATAATTAAACATATATATTAACACTTTTTTATTTGACTTTTACGTTCGTTGTATCTCCTACTGGAAACACACGCAGTAGAATAAGAATATAAATAGGGTGGCCCTATATATTCAGGGTTATTGGAAAAATGCTAACAACCTCTTAGGGTTTACTTCTGTTCTGCAAAGTAATAAAAAATATGAAATAATAAATTACAGGCTCAAGAGTGTATATTACATCAGGTGGTCCTCGTGTTAATTCCGTCAAATAAACATAAACAAACAAAAACACAACTTAAAAAAAAACTCTAAATGTTTGTTAGGACTAGCAGAAGTCAACCCTAAGAGCTTGATAGCATTTTTCCAATGACCTTGTATATGGCTTATAAAAACCAAGGCTCAACCGATTACTTAAGTCATGAAATGTACATTTAAACTTCAATAGGAAGTAAGTGGTACGGTTATCTAGCACTTACTTACTGAGTGCTTCCGTGCAGTTATGACGATGCTGCGCCACCGTCAATCAACGAATCACGAGTCAATGGCAACGACAAAACAGCATGGGAGTTTTTAGTCGGTAGTGGACCGCTGCGCTGCCAGTTTCCGCCACCTCAGTATGAATTTTAATGATGTATCGCGACCGCTGTCCTTGAGGCCCTGTAATTGTAGAGCTGAGCAACATCTTCGACCACATCAATACTTACCAATAGGTGAGATAGTGATCAAAGAATATACTAACTGACTATAAATAATAAAAAAATAGCCAGTGTAAATCCGCGATCTCTTCCTACCGTGAAACAGGCGTGATGTTGTGTATGTACGTAAACGACATGCATTGAAAATTTAAATTACTTCGGGGAAGTGACAGTGTTATTGAAAATAACTAAAAGTTACGAATTTTTAGGTGTACTAAAAATGTTTAATCCATCAAATGTTGTTTTATTACATTCGTAATATGTACTGTACTGTATCAGCCGGATCGTCCACTACCGAACACAGCCTCTCCTGTTAAGGAGGTATTTGCCATAATCCCCACGCTTGGCAGGCGGCTTGGAGATCGCAGTGTAAAATGACAGTTCATTAGAAGGAGCATTTGCCCACCTTCCAGTATTTTCCCCTTAATTGCCTCTTGCGTCCTTTGCGACACCCACTGGAAGATATGGGGAGGTGCAATTCTAACCTGGCACCCCGCAGAAATTTGTAATATGACTTTCTTTTAATTTGCAAGTGTAAAGCACAACATAACTATCAAGAACTAGCTATATCAGCTGCAGCTGTTATATGCATATGTAGTTATTTAATTACATGCGAAAGATTTAACTTTTTTGTTGACTTGATAGTCACATGAGTGAGAGGAAAATGAGACATGATCAGCATTATATAGCCTTATCGATAACTACCTACATCAACGTCAAAGCAGTTACGACTCGAAGGGGACTTCCTTTCCATCATTGCACATTACTTGCCAGTGCTCGCTAGTGGGACAGCTTTCTTCCGGCGTTAGGGGTTCGATTTGAGATAATGTTATTATGTGGGTGCGGGCGTCACCCTGGGGCAGGTGTCCGCGGCTATTTACCGCCCTACTTACTCAAGTGCCGTGGGGGCGTAGGTACGAGCGCTATGGATCGCAGGACTCCCAGTGAGCAGAGTGGTGCGAACCCGCGCGGTCGCCTCGCAGCCCTCAGTGCCTCAACGCGGCTAAAAAACGAGACGCAAAACACGTGACAGGGACGCCAGAACGGGATAGCATCGACTTCCGTTTTCAACAGGTCGTTATTGCAACTTCTACTAAATGGTGATACAATATTTTTTCATTTCAGACATCTGACAGTACTTTTATGAAATCGCGCCGAGCTTAACTTTTATGAGTTTCGTGCAGCGATATAAAAGCTTAGCTATACAGCTGTTTTGTTACGACTATTCGATTTTAACTTCCTATTTGTGTTCATGAGAGTCTCTTAAGTTTGGAGTGGTATTGAACGAGTAGTAGATCTATTAAGCTGCTATAGAGCGGAGATTTTTATTTTTTATTTTCACGCTGAATCCTTTGAGACCGGTAGCATGATTAACAAAGGCTTGAAAGGTTCACGCAGAAATGTTGTTATATTATATACCTTCTGTGTAATAGAATAAAACACTGTATCGAGGCAACCCGGGCACCCACCTGATGATATGTGGTCAACGTTTCCCATAAATATATATGAGGTTAGAGGCTATATCGAAGCCTGGCGATAATATTTGAGCATTGGTTTAGTAAGACCTTTCCCCTTTGGAAATTTATTTTCCTCTAATGCTAGTTTGTTATGCTGAACATGTTTGACCCATCGCTCTTGGCATCGTTCTCGGAGCGTCTTGTGGTTTGCTTGCCCCTTTTATGGTGACCTATTTTCAGGAATGATCCATTTTGAAAATGCGCGTTCATTCATCATTACTTTCCGGGAAAAACTTTTAAGGCCGGTATGTATTGTTTGTTAAGTTTATATTAATGTACTCGGAATTTTTAGTGACGTATTTTGAATTTCAGGTTAAATATCTAAGCTAACGCTGTATTATTAGAATCGAGTAGTTGTTAATATAGTTTTATAGTTATTACTATACATTCTTTTAACTTTCATAACATTCGAGCGTTAGACACTTAGTAAAATTATTTAATGGGCTCAAAAGAATTACGAGATAAGGGGTTTAATAGCTTCCAATTATGAATAAAGGACACTCTTAGACTAATTAACGTAAAGTACGTACTTTTATGCTATTAAAGTTATTGGATGTAATTTTAGTAGATGTAGGAGTCGGTTTGTATAGATTAATAATTAATAATAACAAAAAAAAACTATATAAATATGAATTAATCAAGATATAAAAACATAAAGATTTTATGACAATTTCGCGTAGAAGCGAAACGCAGCTAAATTTCTTCCAGTTAGGTAGCGAAACTCATAATTTTGTTTCCGTTTACTTCCATGATATTTTATTGACTTCAAAAGCTTCCAGCAGCGAAGCAGACAGAGTAACATTGTTTTATGAGTATAAAAGGTGTCGTTAATATTTGAGTCAGATTAAGGGCTGAAGCTCCTTCTTAATTATGAATAAAGGACACTTAGGCCACTTAGTTAGGTTTTGTATATCGTACATTGTATGGATAGGCTTTTGTTTTACAAGAAATATTATGTTTTAAATGATTGCCCTTATATTGAGAATATGTTAGCTCACTTTGCGTGAACTCTCACTAGATCAAAAGAAATAAAATAACTTAGTAATTTTATAAGTTCTTTTCTTAGATTATGAGTACTGCTGAACGTTAAATCTACGCGACCGAGATCTATAGCTACCCTTAATTAACATTTTATTATAGGGCACGGATTAATGAAATAGCAATAAACATTAAGTTTGAATGACTCCATAAACTTCACGCTGTCAGCAATTACTTCATTATGAATTTATAGCGAGACAGAAGCTACACAACGCAATAGTTTATTTTATCTTTATTGTTTACTTTATATTTTTTTTAATGTTTTTGAGACGGATCAAGCCCGAGGCCCACCTGATGTTAAGTGGACTAACCTCTGCCTATAACAGATGCATTTCGTCAATGACGAAGTGCATTGTGTCTGTCACACTGAGACGTACATTTGTTAGGTCTCATGTGCATGTAATTTTTCTGGTTCTGAAGGACTGCTGCCGGAACACACTCTTAGGTGCTTGGCGACAGAATTTCTACTTGAGGGTGGTCGCTAGCCAGGTTGGAATTTGCAAAATGCCCTTCCACCATGCGGTGAAGCTCAAGCCCGCGGCTGGATTCGAACCATGGACCTGCTACACAGCAGTTCATAGCCAAAGCCACTGAGCCATCATAGCTTCAAAAAAAAATATGAATATTAATAAAGATGCCTGAGGTTAACATTATAGAAGTCGTCTTTGGACCAATCCAAAAGCATTTCCTTTGATTTGCGGGTCAAACAAGTTAGTAGTTAATAATAGACTTAGGCGTTACTTTGAGGAAATTCATATAACAACACATGTATATATTATAAGAAATACTTGAAACATCAAATTAAAATTTAAAAAAAGAAGCGTTATTAAATATATCTTTTGACGACAACGCACTATCGAGTTTTTACTCGATCGTACCCTTGAAGAGTCTAAGCCTCCTGATAATGCTTCAAGTAGAATCGAAACATGTCAATAATTATTCCAGTTGGGCTACGTGGCATTTATGATGTTTCGTTGTCTTTGCAAGATAATTAGGCAGAATTCACACTGGATATATTTTAAATATTTTTATAAAATAAATATTTTATGTTTTACCACATGTTTTTAGTTTGTTGCTATTAATTTACTAGTTTCTAAAAATAGCAAAAGAGGTGGTCAAATACTTACTACAATTAATTTCCAGATACAGTCCTGAGTATAAAACCATAATATTAGAATTCAAGCCCACTCCTTATTATAAGACACTTGAAAGCATACGTGGGTAGTTATATCCTTTTCTGATCCACCGAATAGTAATGAGTCATTGGCAACCATTGACTTTAAGGTGGGCTGACAAATTCGGGATGTACAAAGAAAATATTTATGCTTTCTATACGAACTCACCCGATTTCTATATTTTTTTCGCTTCACTAACATTTGTCGATGATTTCAACATGTTGTAATTGTCATCCTGTCGTTGTTGCTGGTGGTTCATCTTCGTAAAGTAACTATTTCGTTAAGAATCTCCACATTTTCATTATTAATTATTGAGTATAATTTCGAGATCATTGAGGTCCAGATTGTGGTCCAGGGTTAATTAAAGAACAGTAGCCCAAGCACAAACATTTCGATAGTCCGTAACGTTATCGTATCGAGTTCACCGCCCGTTTACGCAGGAGGCAATGGTTGACAGTACGCCGCATCGTTTGCTGGCTAACGTGGACTCGATAGGATTACAAAAGTGACGTCATCCAGCGTAAATCACAACAATCATACCTTTTTTCTAAGACCTAACAACTCATTCGAAAAGAGGTTTTAAGTCTTATTTTGCCTATAAAAGTTCCTCTCACTGAGCAAGTAATATTAAGAGTTGGCACGGACCTTGTTGCTTTGAAACTCAGATTTGAAGTTATTTTATACCAACCATTACAAATGAAAACTATATTTCCAACACAATAATAGTGACATTTGTGAGTGTTGTACTACTGATTCCCTAAAATCGATTAGTTACAATGAAATCGATTCCATTATAATCGATATAGGAAACAATGGTAAGAAGGTTAGGTTTATAAAATATATGTTAAGGAAATATAAAATAAAACAAATATTTCACACAGATTTATTAATTTATTCAAAATCATCAAAATATTTTATCGTGCGATATATCTTCGCTAGTATCGAAATCCGTATTATTGGGGTATGTATACATAGTTCCAAAGTAATTTGTGTACTAGAACATCTTTACAATACATATTTTTCATTGTACATAACAGTTTTCAATATATAATACTTATTTTCTAACTGTCGTATATGTAAAAGTAAAAGATACTGCACGTAAGTTGCACTAGTAAACTTGTCATCAACTGTTAACAATTATTATTATTTGTAGTTCAATCATAAAATGTAGTATTTCTGACGCACTTTTTTTAATTATGTATAGACTGTTGACCTTTAAAAACTTTTTTGGTGTAGTTGAATTATTTAGATATTTCATTTAATCTTGCAGCTGATCTATTTCATTTGTATTGCAAGAAGCTTCTTCTGCACTGATTTGTTTTATTTATTGATTCAATTAATATTTTTCTGCGTAACATATACATATCTGAAATTACAAAAATAGTTTATTTAACTGCACTCGAAAGTTGGTTAATTTTAAAAGCAAACAATGTAGAGTATAGTATTATAAGTATTTAAATAATTGGGATTGTATGTTGATACACATGTTGATTTTTATATAGTATTGAGGTGACATAGTACCTTTAATTCCATGCCATAGCTCTATCGATTCAGCATTTACTTTGAAAGTATATAAGCGACGGAGTTTTGTTTAAATGAACTGAAAACAAAACAACTCAGATTATTATCACAAGCATAGATATGACGTTATTTACGCTATTTATTATTAATTGTATAATATTTAGGTCGATTTACATATGTTAGATAATAAATATTGCTCTAGCCGTTCAGTTAGCAAGTACTGTGCCAGTTATGTAGAGAAAAATTGATAATACCTGGTGTTTCAAAATGCTTTTGAGCTAAAGATGTAAATAACAGTCCCTAAAATACACATGTTAAGTTTCGTGGCATAATAAAACATTCCGCGTGATGGTTTATGATCACCAGCATCGAATATGATATTTCCTAACTTATTGACACTATGAAAAAGTATATGTACCCATACCACTGACATTATAAAAAATCGATACTACAAAGGTATCGATACTTTCCTTGAGCAACACTAAACTTACTTTACGTTACGTAAATATTTGTAATTTATATACAAATATATGTAAGTACAGCAATTCGCATGATAACACATACCTACTTAAATTACAATAAACCAAGCGATCATTAGCTCTGAAACAATAATGTAATTTCAATGACATATTTTCATCAACTCACCGGTTCTGGATCTCATGAAAATCTATTGTTTAAACATTTTTATTTGTGTTTCGACACCACAGACTTCGCATTTTCTTTGCGATTTCCGTATTGTATTGATGTTCACTATGAAATATTAAAATTTTTGAATAAAATGTATTTGAGGTGATATATTTACTAAGTGCCATGACATACATTATGACATAGAGAAATGTAATATACCGGAAACAATATGATTAGTCTATAGCCATGACAGTCCAGTTGAGTTGTCAAGGTGACAATGACTCGCATCGTATTTGGTAATTTTGGACAGAAATCGGTACACCTGCAATACTTTACCTTATTTTAAGGTTGGTGACGCTGGACTGGTTCCTCTATGATTGATATTCGTCAAATTTAGCTTTTTATTTGGTGAAAACCAAACATATTTTTTTCCGGTATGTTACTTTTCTCTATGTGTTACTTGCTCAGTGAACCAAATTTTATGGTAACATCATTAGAGGTATTAAAATAAAAGATTATATATAAATTATGAGCTATAAATTCTCAAGCCAAGAATCTACGCCACTGATAATTTACTATATGAATTACAAACAGCTACTATTACACCTTTAAACAGAGGGAGGAGTTTCAAGAAACCCTGAAGGGCCGCCGGCCGGCGTGAAGTATATTTTGCGCTTAATTGTATGGTGTTTCAGCAGAAAAATAGGCTATTGAGTTCAAGCAGTGCATTCTATGAGTTCTAATTGTTCACTAAAGGTGATTCCCGACAGAACTTTCGTCTCCAGCGGTATTTTACCGCCTGTTCTGGGAAAGAAGAATGCTGTGAAAACCTGGAGTGCGTACTAATGTACCTACCTAACAGTTTTGCAAAGACAAACCACGTAGCATTTCATGAATGCGCCGTTACTACAAATCGGGAGTGCTGTGACTTGTAACCGTCTAGGCTTAGTGTTGTTTTAAGTTCATATTAATTTTAGGATAATTAAAGCGTTTATTTTGTATTAGTCAGCTTATGGTTGGTTATTACATTACCAAAAATAAAGAAATTACTTAACTGTTGGTGTAGTTTTGTCTTTTTATTCATCTACTTTCCTTATTTTTAAGGAATAGTGTGGCAAACGAGCATGATATCGAACTTACCTAGCCTATAAGATCAGAGGGGGAAGAAAAATGCTTCTCACGGCCCTGCTATGAGTTCGCCACCCAATAGTCTTTTATGCGCCACCAATAGAAGCACACTCTGATCCATCTCATCATCACTGTTGTATGCTCAATGCGTGGCAACATCCCACTCACACCGACCTTAGTAGTGGCATGCTGCCACGAATTTTGTCTTGGTCGCGTTTCACAACATCCAACGAGATATCCTATTATCCCTAACCCACGAACTGTTCGGTATATAGGTACCAATAAATGAAACGCACAATTGCACTTCGTTTATTTTTATTAAGAACCCAAAGTCCAATAACACAGCTTCTACGTTTCACATTAAAATCTTCTTCTTCGTAGTGGTTAGAATGTTGGCGTGAGCATGGTCATCACCTCAGAGTTCGTAGGTAGTTAGTCTGACAATCCGTTGGTATTCCTTTCGTGTCGCTGCCTGTGTTCTTCTGGTGCATTTGTTGACAGCTTTGGTTGATCTTGAAATCTTGAATGGATAGGTGATCTTCTTTGAGCCTTATTGTTTTCAATTTGACCATGCACAATGAAGAATTTCATAGCAACATTATTGCGCCGCAAGACATATCCAACGAGCGAAATTGGTGTAAATGTGGGCTGGAACGGTGGAATATGGACGCTGTTTGATGCAGAGTTTTGGAAAATGTCCTGAATTGGGTTCATCGTATATTAGCATCACTACCCCCCAGTGCCATAAATTAATAAATACCTACTTTGCGCCTGGTAAACGACATGGTACAATACTACTTCTAATCTTGCTGCAATGTTTGTAACTCTTTTCATAGGTAAATTATGAATGAACAAACACAATAATAACATGAATTTTCGAAGTTTTACCACAATTGAATACGTTACGTCAGCCATCTGACTGAAAATTTCTCAGTGACATGACATTCGTAGATTTTTGACAGATCCTCGATAGCCAGCCTTCGAGCTTACGTTAGAATTAGGTTCGTGCTCGCGATTTCATACAAAACTTTTTACGTGACAAATCATTCTCGTTAAAATCTCGACACGTTAGTTGTCAAAACCTTTTTTTCTGTCAAAATTTAGTTCCTTTTACGCACTGTAGAGGCGCTGATCAAATCCTATACAAAATGGTGACATTTCGATACGTTTACGAAACGGTTACGATTTCGCAAGTTATTCGTGCTTGGGCTACAGATGCAAGGTATTCATTCGATTAAATATCTCCTTTCTTGTTCAATTAAAAAGTCGCGACATAGTATTGAAAATTGTATTACCTGGAAAGAAGTAAGAAATACATAAATTTAACAATTACTTGCAAAGCAATATTTACATTTCTGCATTTCTTACTTACATTTCTTATTTCGATGAGTTAAAAATTCTTAAATTTTACATGTTTCGAACAAATAATTATCTACTCTAAAAAACGTCATTTATATAAATACATGTTTCAGCATATGTTCATACTAAAATTAAGCTTCTTCTAGCATAAACTAAAAAGCTTGAAGCAAACTAAACTGTGAAATTAACTGTTAGAAACAAGGGTTAGAATTTGTATTACTCTTGAGTTTGACAGTAAAGTTAATGCTACGTGAGTGCTACGGAGAGCTACGAATAGTGTGGGCGGCGTAGCGCGTCGTACACTTCGTAGCGTATTCACAATTGGATTGCTGGAAAATCTTTTGCATTTTTATATCTTTCTTACAAAAATCCGTAATGTATTTGACGAAACGTAGCATTTGATAAATTTAATATGCAGAATTCGTATATACCATCGAGTATATATTTATAATAATAATAATAATAATTTTTTATTGCAGACACAAGATCCATAGACACACGATTAAACATACACATAATTTATACATAAAAATTAAAATAAATAATAATAATACAATATACAATAAGTATTTTTTATTAGGTCAAGTTTTTTTTTATATAGCTAAAATTTGTAGCCATCGTCCATACATTTATACGAGTATATAGTTTAGGTGAAATAACAGTTCAAGGTAAGTAACTTTTTAAAGCATTGATGGCTCAGTGGCTTGGGCTATAGACTGCTGCGCAGAAAGTCCATGGTTTGAATCCCGCCGCGGGCCTGAGCTTCACCGCATGGTGGAAGGGCATTTTGTGAATACCCGCCTGTCTAGTGACCACCCTCAAGTAGAAAATCTGTCGCCAAGCACCTATCGGTGTGTTCCGGCAGTTGTCCTTGAGAGCCAGTAATTCTAAGTTAAGCCTGTTTACATCTTTGACCACATCATCACTTACCATCAGGTGAGATTGTGGTCACCTATCAAAGGCTAACCTATCAGTAATAAAAAAAAACTACTATATTGTTAGAAAGGACATCGAACAGACTACAATGTGTCCCACTGACACTGATACCTAATATGATTGTCACTAACCATCACAGGGTGGTATGTCTCTTTAAAAATGTCACAGGCATTGTAATTTTGTCTTTTGTAAATGTGTATTTAGTCTTTCTTTGATTCGTCATTTCGAACGAATGGTAGTACAATGGGGGCCTGGAGCTCATATTATTTTATTTTCCAAAACTTATTAGAGTGCTTAGTCGATGCGACGCGTGACAAAAATGCTGGTAATTATTTGGCTCAACAATTAAGCATTACAATCTCACGGGGCAAGGGCAATGCCAACTGGTAGTGGGCTGAAGAATTTGGGCCACCCATGGGCTTGCAATGGAATTTAGATAGCCTAGATGCTTTCGTTGTATTAGCTGTAGTGTTGTATATAGTTTGCAGTGTTTTGTTAACTATAGTGCACATCACTTTTCAGAATGTTTTCGGGTCAGATCTGGAGTATAAGTAAACATTGGCGATGATTGGTATAGATGTGATTGAGGATAATAGTACGAGTTGCTGAGTATTCAGGACTTTAGAAGATCATAAGAGAATATCTCGGTAGTAACACAAAATTATTGTAATTATCGTATTGTACCTGAAACCATTAGAAAGAGGCAATGGTGCAACACAGACAAGCTTGCTAGCTTTGAGAGTAAGTCTAATTAAAATGACTAACATTAATTTTATAAGTAGATACTTGTAAAAAGTATCAACAAAACATTGAACTGTAGAATCGTAGTTTTCGAGTTATATCGCCATCGTCTAATTTTAAGCAAAAGATGTCCACGGCTTTACATTCCTTTAAGTAATTATTGGCGTTTATATTATTTTTGCTTGAATAATAAATATATACAATTTATTATCAAATTAAGAAAGCATCAGCGAAAATTTAATGAAAATGGTAATTTGAGGCCGTAATTAAATTCGTATCTGAAAAGTTAGCAGCGACTTATTTCACAATAAAGTTAATTTACTTGTCATCAAAACTTAGCTGTTATAATGTTTTGATTTGTCTTCTAAAGTGCTTACTTTAATAAAGCTGTTTACAAAGCCTTATTAGAATATATTAATGTGGTTATACAAAATGTGAATACCAGTTTGACCTTTAAATTTTACATTTTCATTTTGTGGGTGGTTAATAAAATGGAAAAGCTATTTTGTTTAGGTAACTGGTTACGAAATAGTGTTTTTTTTATTTCATCGTCGAAGTTAGTAATTAAATTCCGCTATGAAAACGAAGCGACTACTTTCATAAAAGTTATTAAAATAATCCATTGTATTTCTAGTTACGGAAAAAAAGGGAAAGAGTTTTATTTGTGAGTATTTATGGCAAAAGGACATGGTGATTTATCGCTGAGGTGTATTATTTGCTGACTCACGCTTTTTTCCATAAATAGAGTAGAGTGTGTGAACCACATCGTACAATGTAAGTACATGGCCACGACTTCATCTGCATTTAGATTAGTTTATTCTACTATGAGAATTCGAAGCGCTCGTAGCGAAGTTTACACCGATCAGCAAAGTTAAGCAACGTCGCGCACGGTCATGAGTTGGATGGGTGACCGCTAGTGACATTACTACTGAGCGCTTCCGTGCTTTGGAGGGCACGTTAAGCCGTCGGTCCCGGTTGTTGTCTTAGGATGGCAGTCGTTATAGCATGGTGGTAGGGCATTTTGCGAATGCCCGCCTGGCTAGCTACCACCCTCAAGTAGAAAATCTGTCGCCAAGCACCTAACGTGTGTTCCGGCAGCTGTCCTTGGGAGCCAGTACTTCTAGGTTAGCCTGAACAACATCTTCGACCACGTCATCACTTACCATCAGGTGAGATACTGGTCACAGGCTAACCTACCAGGCATAAAAAAAAAAACTATGCGTAGGCAGGCAACGTCACTCTTAACAAAAAGTTATGAAAGAAAATCCTGAGTACTAATGTTTATATTGCCATGAAACATTTATCCAACATGAAAACCTTATAAAATAGCAATCCAATCCCAAGTACTTGTTGAACACGTTCAGCAAACACTGATAACGTATGTTAAATATATTCATGTTCTGTGCTCCCTGCGGAATTGAAACTTGTTCTGGGTTGAGATTAAAAGGCGCTTCTTGCTACCACTAATACGAAGGCTTTGTATTCAGATTATGATATTAGCTTTCGCCGCTCAGAACAAAGAGAATTCTTGTGAAGGGAAAAAGAAAAATGATGGTAGTGTTTGTAGTAGGTACTACTGTGGGGAAGGGTAGATTTTGTATTTCACAGTTAACGTCAAAATAATTTATTTAGTTTTAAACGTGTATGATGTGTATACAAGCAAGATTCTGTATTCTACTGCCGTGCTTAAGAAAACAGGGGTACAGCGCCATTACGAAATAAATGGGCGATAAATCGGGGCCGTTTTTATTGCACCATATGGTACTTATATACAATGTTTTTTATTGATATTTATATACATATAATTGAAAGATAATTTTTAATATTACAATTAGAACCATTATTATAACCAACTAAGTCTTATTAGTTTATTTAATATATATACAATTTAAAGCAATGAGTGGCATTGGCTATGGACTGCCGCGCAGCAGGTCCATGGTTCGAATCCCGCCCAGAGCTTGAGCTTCACCGCATGGTGGAAGGGCATTTTGCGAATGACCGCCTGGCTAGCGACAACCCTCAAGTAGAAAGTCTGTCGCCAAGCACCGAAAGGTGTGTTCCGGCAGTAGTCCTTGAGAGCCAGTGAAATTACAGGCACAATGAGACTTAACAACTATGTCTCAATATGACGGGCGCAGTGCAATTCGTAAGTTGTCATGAATTGCAACTGTTATAGGCAGAAGTTAGTCCTCTTAATATCAGGTGGGCCTCGAACTTGTCCAGTAAAAATAACATTAAAAAAAACACATAATCTGGCTTTGCTTAAAGTGCTCTTTGAGTGGTTGTTATTACTACACTACTATAAATATATATTAATTTTATAAATTATGTTATGTTTTCTCGTTACAGTATTTGTAATAATTTGATTTAGGAGCGTCGTCACAGTAAAACCGTTATTCTTGAATAGGTAGGAGTTATTTAGTTTGTATTGTAGATTTTAGTAAGGGGGCGATTTGTATCATGTCATTATACTATAATCATATTTATGATTATTGGTAAAATTAATTAGTCATTGTCAACCGGGCTTAGATGGACTACAGTTACCTATGATTAGTTTTTCAAAACAAATCGCCAAATGTCCATTTTCTTAAAAAATATATATGGTGTAACTTTGTTATTTGAAGCTCTTGAAATTACGCTTACAATGAGATTTTTACATTGAGATTTTTTTTAAAGTGATTCTAGGTCAGCATGAGCAAGTCCTTTGACCACTTCATAACTTACCATCAAGTTCACTTATCAAAGGCTAACCTTACAAGCATATAAAAATAAAAATTTGAAATCTACTAAAAACTTATATTCACGCACGTAACCGCACCAGTGTGGAAACATTTCGTTTTATTGTGATGTTTGTTTACTGAATGCATTCTGAGCTATTTGTAATTTAAATTCTACATTTGTTTACGCGAGGAATGCAAACGTGTATGTGAGTTCATCTTTTTATAAAGCTAAAATTGTAATTATTCTTTGTGACTAAGCAGATGATGTTCTCTGACCTAGTATGTAAATTTGTTATGTTAAATATGGAAACACTTAAAACTAGGTATTTCTTAAAGGTTTTCATTTTTTTATCTGATTATTGTTTTGTATATTAATCAATGTACAACTGAACTAATTTGAGTTATTTCAGCACAATTGCTAAAATTTTACGTAGTTATATTAAGGTTGTTTTTTATGTAATTACGACGAAACAAGCATGTGGCCCACTTGATGTTAAGTGAACTAACCTCTCCCTATAATAGATGTATTTCGTCACAATTCATGAATTGCACTGTGCCCGTCACTCTAAGACATACAAGTTTAAATCTCATACATTCTAAATGTCTATATTTTAGCTTTCTAACTTATTGCTTTTACAAACTAGTCACCTATAACATATACAGGCAGCAGATTGACATGAGACATGATTGATTGATAAATCGATAAATTACTCAAAATTATACTGTACTGTATCAGCCGGATTGTCCACTGCTGAACACAGCCTCCCCTATTAAGGGGGGTATTTGCCATAATCCCCACGCTTGGCAGGCGGCTTGGGGATCGCAGTGTAAGATAGCAGTTCTTTAGAAGGCGCTGCTGCCCACCTTCCAGTATTTTTCCCTTAGTCGCCTCTTACGACACCCACGGGATGATATGGGGAGGTGCAATTCTAACCCGGCACCCCACGGGGCAAAATTATAGAAACCTACTTATTGTTACGTTTTTTTAACCGGCGGTTTGCCTTTATTAACAAAATACCACGAACCATATACAACACTACAGCCACTATAATAAAACACATATACACAACCTTCATGTAATTGCCGACTCCCAGTCCAAATGCTATTGACATTGTTGTTATTCTTTAATAATAATCTAGTCGATCCTCGGCGATAATGCGGTCATGTTTAAACGCTGAAATACGTACCTACCTGAAATCGTTTGAAAACTTACTTAAGCTGAAGCACAATCTACTGTTGGTATAGATAGTTGATATATTTCGTCTAGTACGCCTTTCATTAGATATTAACGTATTTATCACCCATATTCCGAGTACCTACTAAGTTTTACCAAAGTAATAAATAGCGTTTACAATTTATTTGCTATACATCGAAGCACACGCGAGCAAAATTTACGTCTGGCTGCCGTTGAAGATATTACGCTGTACGTGAAGTAACTTCCATGCAATCTGTGACCGTAATACTATACTTTAGAACTGAATACATACAACTTCTGAATATAATATTTCTAGGACGTCTTACTAAATAGCACAGTGATTAACCTTAATCAGGCGTTGAGGCGCCAGGCCCGAACAGAGTGTTCTAGAATTATAAGTTCCAAGTTCTACGGCTTGCGTTCACTGTAAGGTATATAATAGCTTTTTTCTTAATGATTTGGAGGGTAGAGGTAAGAAGTGTCGTCTCATTTGATAGAAAACTTTGAAAAGTGTCCAGCTGTTAGATATAAATAACAGTCCAAAAACCTTCCAGAATGGCGCTGGTGTAGACAAAGGGTATGGTATGAATGTAGCAATTGTAAACGAATTGAAGTTTGCCGAGTTAAAAAACTTACTTATTGAAACTTTCAACTTCTTGCGTAGAACAAAGTAATGCAGTTAATATAAACTTAAGAATTATTATGAGAAAACGTGTAGCTACAGTGATTATATTTCGTGAACTGTGTTTATTCGAGTACGTTTATTGATTTAGGCGCTTCCTTTAAAATTTACACTGATGCTAATATGGCACCTCCCTAATTTAATGAATTTGGACGGACACTTTTTCATGTACACCGATGATTCTCCTTACCTCTACCCTCCATGCTTATTGCACAAACAATAGCTGTCAAGCTGGTCAAAGAGTTTAATGTCAAGTTTCATTGGGGTTATATTTAAGTCTTTTGTGGTATAGAGCCTTTTTAGTGAAAGGGTCTAACCTTTGACATCGACAATGTTTTTACCTGGCAACGGTTTGTAAGTCATATCTCTTGATGTGAATGTTGAAGAAACTGACTGAACTGAAGAACTTGATCTTTCGTTGTGTGCAGCAAGTAATACGGAACGCAGAACTCTGAACGCTAGACCAACCGCAGCAGAAGCTCTAGAGCGCAGATAAACTTTAGATTGATCGTAAACAGAGAACGTTGAATTTAAATTATGTTTCGAAGCGCTCGTAGCGAAGTTCACTTAGCTGTTCTTAACCGATCAGCAAAGTTAAGCAACGTCGCCCGCGGTCATGAGTTGGATGGGTGACCGCTAGTGACATTACTACTGAGCGCTTCCGTGCTTCGGAGGGCACGTCAAGCCGTCGGTCCCGGTTGTTATCTTACGATGGCAGTCGTTATAGCATAGTGGTAGGGCAATTTGCGAATGCCCGCCTGGCTAGCTACCACCCTCAAGTAGAAAATCTTTCGCCAAGCACCTAACGGTGTGTTCCGGCAGCTGTCCTTGAGAGCCAGTAATTCTAGGTTAGTCTGAACAACATCTTCGACCACATCATCACTTCCATCAGGTGAGATAGTGGTCAAAGGCTAACCTATACGTCATAATAAAAAAATGTTATTACCTTTCTGATGGGATATGGTTCTTGATTAAACTTAATTACTTAATCTTTTTGATTTCATAATGAAGCTTTGATGTTATATTGATTGTTTGTTTTGATGTTATGGCAGTCTATATTTACTTCGTGATTATGCCATAAGGTACATAGATACACTGTTTCCCATGGATAAATGACAACCATTAAAAGATGTGGCGAAAAAAAAATGAAAACCTTTCATCTTTTTGATAAAAATAACAACAATGTTGGTTGTCATGAAGTAAAACTTACACAAAACTTGATTCAGTCAAGTAATATTACACACATCTTAAATACCTATGGAACTTGTATATTTTGAACTTTAGAAAAATATTCAATTAATATTTACCAAATCTAAATAACCAGGCTGTTTTTTTTAATTTAATGCTATGCTTAAGTTCATAACAAATCTCCATATTAGAATTGCACCTCCCCATATCATCCCGTGGGTGTCGTAAGAGGCGACTAAGGGAAAATACTGGAAGGCAACAACGACTTCTAAAGAACTGCCATCTTACACTGCGATCCCCAAGCCGCCTGCTAAGCGTGGGGATTATGGCAAATACCCCCCTTAATAGGGGAGGCTGTGTTCAGCAGTGGACAATGCGGCTGATACAGTACAGTACAGTATAATTTTGAGTAATTTATCGAATTATAGTAGCTCATGTCAATCTGCTGGCTGTATATGTTATGGGTGACTAGTTTGTTAAAATTATAATAAGTTAGAAAGCTAAAATGAAGACATTAAGAATGTACCTATTATGTACATATTATGATCCAAAACTAAAATTTTATTGAAAATTCTATCAAATTATTTCTATACATAAAAAGGTAGCCGAAATATTGATGTTGTATCCTAGGATGCGACCTGTCATCGCCAAGATTTCACTGAGTACAAAATATTAGGTCCTTACATATGAAATTGGCGTTTTGTATGGGAGGAACAAAAAGTCGAATATTTTTTAATATAATATATTTAATTAATCAAAGTATGAACCATTATTTTCTATGCACTTTTGCCATCTCATAGGTAGTTCATTGATCCCTTTACTAAAAAAACCAGTCGGACGGGAATCAATAAAATCTTTGAAGGCGATTTGGACTGCCCCATCGGAGTTGAATTTTTTCCCTTGCTAGAAGTTATCCAAATTTCGAAAAAAATGGTAATCTGTTGGAGCAAGGTCCGGGGAGTACGGAGGATGTCTTAGACTTTCCAATTGAAGCTCTTCTAATTTAGTAGCCGTCTGTAGCGCAGTGTGTGGTCTAGCGTTGTCGTGAAGCAGCAGTGGCGTGGAGCGATTGACCAGCCTAGGTTGTTTAGCCGCTAGCTTTTCCATCATGGTTTGCAATTCCTGACAATAGACATCAGCCGTAATAGTCTGGCCAGATTTGAAAAAACTGTAATGAACAATACCGGCACTAGTCCACCAAACGCTTACAAGTAACTTTTTTGGGGTTAATTTTCGCTTGGGGCAGGATTTGGCTGGCTGGCCAGGATCTAACCATTGCGCTGAGCGCTTCCGATTATCGTAAAGAACCCATTTTTCATCACAGGTAATGATTCGGTTTAAAATACCTTCATTATTGTGCCGGTTTAGTAATGTAACGCAGCAGTCGACGCGCGTTTGCCGGTTTGTTTCAGTCAATTCGTGAGGTACCCACCTTTCAAGCTTTTTAATCTTCCCAATTTGCTTCAAGTGAATTAAAACAGTTTTATCACTAACATCGCAGCCTGCAGCTAACTCGGACGTGGTTTGCGATGGATCCGCTTCCACAATAGCCTTCAACTCTTCATTATCAACTTGAGTCTCAGGCCGTCCACGGGGCTTGTTCTGCAGGTCGAAATTTCCAGAACGAAAACGTTGGAACCAAAAACGAACTGTGTTTTCTTTTGCAACACGACCGCCATACACATCATTCACCCTTCGAGTTGTTTCCGCAGCACTAGTGCCACGGCGGAACTCGTACTCGTAAATAATGCGATATTTAAGGTTTTCCATTTTGTAAAATGAGTGACGCAAACAGAAAAAAACAGAAGAAAAAAAACAAATGAATGACGATCATCGAAGCACAAATACATGAGTCTATAGCTGTACAAATTTGAATTTGGAATTCCTTACCAAAGAGGAGAAATTCGTGATTAAAGTGGCCAGTACGAAAAACGCCAATTTCATATGTAAGGACCTAATATATTTTATTCTCATTGTTTTTTTTCTGTTATATTCGAGTTGTTGGTTATGAGTATAACTCATATATGTTATAATAGGGGAGGCTGTGTTCAGCAGTGGACGTTCCGGCTGATACAGTATATATATATATATATATTATGTTTACGGGCTAACTGATGATTTTGCACGTGGGGCATGTACTTATATTTTCCCACAAGGTAGAATCATTCCATTGATAAAGTCCTGCCTACAATGTTCTGTTTATTATTATTAAACATCTCCTATAATAAGATCATACTACAGATGCCTTACCTAACTTTTGAGTCAACTATATCTTAACCAAGTTTCATCAAAAACCGTTTGTCAGTATCGGAGGTGTTTGACAACAAATACACTTATACCTACTTCCTTTCACGTAGTTTGATGTGATACATTTGCAGTATTTACTAATCAAATAAGAATAACGATACGCTAGAGTAAACAAACAACCTAAGCAACGTTATCAAGGCTTACGAAGAAAACAACAAAGTTCCATACAAGTGTAGGTTTTATCAATATATTTCTTCAGCCTTTCCCTGAGGGATGAGCTCATACGATAACTCATAACAAGCTTGTTACGAGTTAATTAGCAAAGTTATGTCAAGTATAAAGTTTTAGCACTTTATGGAGAGGATGTTGTGTGAACTTGCGTGCCGTAGTGATGTTGCATAAACAAGCACTTTGATAAACATACATAGTTATATTATTACATTAAAGAAACCAGCCAAGTGCGAGACGGACTCGCACACCGAGGATTCCGTAGAATTATGTTATGTAGTTATATAAGTAAAAGTTATGGTATTTTTTTTGCTAAATATAATCCACAACATATTAAAAATTAATAAAAATATTTTTATTAGATGATACTAAACATGTATGCTTTTCGCAATAAACCTTTATCTGTGCTAAAGTTGATTCGTGCTAAATTTCAAGATTCTGAGTTCACGGGAAGTAAGCTGTAGGTTTTGATTCCCTTGCGAGTGTCGAAAATTTGCGGCATAAAGGCTGTATCTTTTGATTGCGTTGGCTTAGTAGTTTGATTTTTCACAGCTCTAAGGGACAGTATTAGACTGAGAATTTGATATGAATTTCAGATTGATATATACGCATTCCTGAGAAAAAGGGTCTTGACGGACAACAAAGTGATCCTATAAGGGTTCCGATTTTTTTCCCTTTGAGGAACCCTAAAAAAGGAATTAAATAATAGTAAATATATTAATATTTTTACCTGCAGTAGTCAGAGGACTGCTTCGATGCTCGAGTGGCAGCAATCGTCTTTTTAGAATCTGGAAGTCCCGCTTTTAATTGCTCCTCGTGTCGGATAACTATTTATTGGATTTATTACAGAAATTTTCAGTAGCAGTCCAGTTTTGAGCTGTGCCAGGTAGGCAATTAGCTCATCTCCTATTACGTAATCAAAACATATCAGTCCAAATGTGGGTGTTTTATCAACTCTGTGATGATTCATGAAAAATTAAACTGCATGACAGTTCGTAGATCAGATAAATTAGACGAATATTGAGATTGCCGTGAAATTCTTTCGTTAACATCATTCTAAGGTTCCGTACTCAGAAAAGGGATCAAAGCAGAGCATACCCCGGCTATATGGGTGGATGGCGCGGATTCGAATCCCACAGATGACTATAATTTTACCTCTCGTAATTTTGTAATGTAATCAGCGAAGCATGCGTAATTGCTTAATGAATTTATCACATGGTTACATAATAAATGTAGTAAACGTAATTTTAAATATGTTTTAATGGTAGTTTATGAAATTTGCATTGGTGCCCAATAACTGTTCAAGATAACACGAGCGATATGATTTTAAACTCACGAATACCATGATCTTGTGGAATGGTAACGATAACTAACTACAAGCAATGATAGCAGAGCGGTTATAGCTATGGACTGCGGTGCCGCAGGTCCATGGCTCGATCCCCACCACCGGCTTGAGCTTCACCTCATGCTGGGAGGGCATTTTGTAAATGCTCGCCTGGCCAGCTACTTCAAGTAGAAAACGTATCGCCAAGCACCTAACAGTGTGTTCCTGCAGTAGTTCTTGAGAGCCAGTAAAATTATAGGCACATGAGACTAAACAACTATATCGCCTCTATATATATATACGTCACTTTTAACGAAATGCATCTGTTATAGGCAGGGGTTACCGTTTTAACATCAGATGGGCCTCGTGCTCGTTCTGTCATATCACATAAAAAAGAAGTAAAAAACTGTTGCAAACTTGAATTTTCCGCCATAGACGTCAATTCCCACTATATGAAAATAATATTTTTACCTGTACGAAATGGAACGAAAAAAAATTATGCTTAAAATATTTTCTCAATCTTACAAGATATAACAGTATAAAATGGCCGCTTTATTTTACAAATGAGAAACAAAAAGAATAAATGTAAGAGTAAGTGAAATTAAGTAGCTAAAATAAATGTGTTTTAATGCGAGCTCGTTAAAAAATTCAACTGAAATCCATCCAATGTTAGGAGTAATTTTTCCTTCCTGTTCACACGAGTGTAGGCGGACAGATGTAGAGACATAATGAAGATTTAGCGCCTTTATTTGGTTTGATTGATGGAGAATCCTCGGCATCAATCTCAATTGATGGTGAGTCGCCAGAATATACATTCGAGTACATTGGTCAAAACGGAAGTGATGAGAGCTTATGTGCAAAATTATAACGAGAAGAATAAATAAAACTCGCTGAGTCAGGCTCGCATACTAAGACCGAACCGAACTTCTGGATATACAAGTTACTGCTAATTAACTGGCTATATGTGATATTTTACGCACAAATTTTTCAGCGTCTCCGAAAATTTGATGACCCCATGTTCTCTGTACTTTGGGCGTTGGTGGACACAGTTATTGAGAAAATTCTCTACGCTTGTGTTTACCGCTCACATAGTGGAAATCAGGGGACAACCAGCCTCACCAAATACCTCAATGAGGTGGCGGACGTAGCTCAACAGAAGTACCCTACTGCCTACTGGTGTTTCTGGGGGATTTTAATGGCCATCACCAGGATTGGCTACACTCTCTACCGGCATGGTCGGTGTCCTGGTATGGGTACCAGGACACCAACCATGCCGCTAGAGAGACGCGAAAGCTTGCGTTAGCGTTAAATCTCACCCAGCTGGTCCAAGGAGCCACGAGGGTACCCGATGTTGAGTCTCACACGGCCTATTGCCTGAAACTTCTGCTGACAACTGATCCAGACCGGTAATCGGTGTCGGTTTGTTCACCGTTAGGTAAGTCCGTCCATTGTCTGGTGAAATCTGTATCCGTCTACTCCCCACCCGATCCCAGTCCTCGAGGCACTCGGCGGATGTGGCGATACAAATCAGCAGATTGGGATGAGATGCGGTCTTTCCTTGCATATTATTCTTGGCAGTCTGTGTGCTTCTCTTCTGGTGATCCTACCGCATGTGCAAATGCCGTGTCCGATGTGTTGCGTTCAGCAATGGAATACTTCATTCCATTCTCTGACGTACCATTGTCCGGCAAAGCTCGCCCATGATTCGGTCTTGAATGTGGACGCGCTGAGGCGTTAAAACATCAGGCATACCTAGCCTGGGTTGATGCTCGTAAGCATAAGGCTAAGGCTTACACACCTAAAGAAGAGAGTTTTTAACAAGGCTGCCAAATCTAGCAAAAAGTCTTACAGAAGGCTCGTTTTGACCACATTGGCTGAATAGGGAACAAGCTAGCTTCGTACCCCACGGGTAGTAAAGCGTTTTGGTCCCTAGCTAAAGCGGTTGAAGGAACTTCTGTGCGTGGATATCGGACTTCCTGAGGGATCGATCATTACGAGTAGTCGTGGACGGCTACTCGTCTGATCAAATGGGTATATTTTGTATGGATACAACATGGGTGTCTTCAAATCGAGAGTAAATAGGTTTCTTCTAGGTAAGCGTGCTCCATCTTATACCACATCAATGCTTAACATCAGGCAGGGTGTGGTCAAACGCAAACCTATTATGAAAAAAAAAAACTGTAAGGTGATTCTACGCATACTCTTCACACTTGTCTAAGTAAAAACAATATATTTTTATAGATAATATAATATTTTCTGTCAATACCTATTACACCTATTTCGTTACGCCAGTTAATTAGCGGTAACCTTGTACATGTACGCACCTTATTGTAAAATATACAAATATATTTATAATTGTATTTATAGCCCTAGTGTGGATAAACTAATACCTACATTAATTAAACATTGAGGAGATGAAATGAACCTTGCTTTACGCTGATTAGTCATTGTTTTCCAGAAAAAAGCCATAAAAATTGTCAACTTTCACCTACTGCTAAAGTATTTGAAAAGAATATTTAAAAACAACAAAACTAATTTTGTAAACAATAGCAAAAAGTTTACAAATACAAAAAAGACATTTCAGATTCAATGAATGTCATAAAATACGCACTCATAATCTTTTTAGGTATGCTATAACTTTTTGAAGCGCTCGTAGCGAAGTTTGCTTAGCCATAATCGATCGCAACGTCCGCCGCGGTCAAGAGTTGGATGGGTGACCGCTTGTGACATTACTACTGAGCGCTCCGTGCTTCGGAGGGCACGTTAAGCCGTCGGTCCCGGTTGTTGTCTTACGATGGCAGTCGTTACAGCATGGTGGTAGGTCATTTTGCGAATGCCCGCCTGCTAGCTACCACCCTCAAGTAGAAAATCTGTCGCCAAGCACCAAACGGTGTGTTCCAGCAGCTGTCCTTGAGAGCCAGTAATTCTAGGCTAGCGTGAACAACATCTTCGACCACATCATCACTTACTATCAGGTGAGATAGTGGCCAAAGGCTAGCCTATAAGCAACAAAAAAAAAACTAAACCCTATGAGAAGGTATAATACAAACATTTTAGATACCCAAATTACTAAGAACTATATACAACACTACAGCTACTACAATAAAAGCATTAAGACAACCTACTATTGTAGACAGGCAGTAGAAAGGCTCCAGCCCCCTAACAGTAGCGTGCCCAGCATGCTTTTAGCTAGACTATAATATAAGCAGATCAAAACCCATATAAATGAATCGCTCTATACCTCAAGCAAGTGTAGGATGTGTTCTATTTTAAATAAATGACCCAGCAAAAGCAATTGACGAATCATGCGTCCTTTTTGCATTTGTTTTCTCGTCAGACACCGTACTATAACAATCTTGAGACATAGAGATTTGTTTATTTGTAGAATTATATATATGACCATCGGCTTATTATATATCCATCGGCTTCCCGCGACTGTTATGATATCGTCAGTTTAATAGTGGAGGGCCTATCAACTTTACCTCTTCATGTGTAATGTGGTAACCTTTCTTCCCCATCACTTATTGGCTCCTCGAGTAATTGGGCCAGCCCATTGCCACTTCAACTTGCAGAAAGCTGTGTCGAAGTTTGTCTCTGGTGGTTATCGAACTATGCATTGAAGCTCAAGAAGGTGATTAGGACCGAACCATAGACCTGAGGCACGGCAGTCCAAACCTACGATTACCACTATATATTATTATATCGATATTACCACTCGGTCATCATTGCTTCATAAATAATATCATATTCGACCCTTTCCATCACGGAGATTCTGGCGTTAAATTCGTGCTGTCGTGACATAGACAATTTTAAATTTGCCGCCAAATCGTAATACTAATGACAAGTAAATAAAATAAATATTCAATAATATACTCAGTGTTCCATTTTTAAAATATGAACTTATTTTTTATTACATTGTTAACAAGTGGCCAGTTCTAAAAACTTTTCGCATTAGGGTAAACTGAGTTAAATTGGTGACATTAAGGAATTTAAATTATAAAAAAAATAATTATAACAAATAAATTAATATCAGTTATTGAATATAGAAACTAAAGTATTACCTTTCTATCGGCTATAGTAATATTAAAATGTTTTCATTATATATTAATTTATGTCAAATCTAAAATCTACCTTGAATCTGAGCTTACTTGGTGACTTGAGATAACTTAGTGATAGGGCTCCCCTATCTTGGTGGTATATGAAATAAAAGCAAAATAATATTAAACAGTATTTTTTTTTATTTTTATCTGAGATTTCATGTACTACATGGTATGTTATACTTTCGTTAACACTGATAAATTGATGTACCATTTTTTATATTACTCAGAGCTTGTCGCAGATCGCTAGACGTCAGTTTCTTTATGAGTTTCTTTATTAAAATCTTTGTTGAAATAATAATATATCTAGAAATAATAATAGAAATTATTAGTGAATGTGCAATAAATAGTAAAAAATAAGCAAACATCATAACATTTTAATACTGCTAATTATACATATGAAATGAAATAAGAGGTGTTAAAACTGCATAAATACTTACATTAATTGAATTACGCTATTTAATCCATTTCATCGTAACACATACGCTTGTAATGTTTTTTCTTTAAGAGAAGTATTTGACCTCTTAACACACTGAAGCATATGAACTTCAACCGTCGATAAATCAAAATTGTTAAAATACTGTAGTTAAAATGGAGTTCTAGCTATGACCATGATGAAGTAAATCTTATGATCCACACTAGATACCGTCAAAATAAACAAATATACTGGTGGTTCCTTGGCTATTCGCAATATTGTAAATATCACGAAGTTGGCAACCATCGCCAAGTTACCTCAGTTTACCCTACCGCTCGGCCATAAGTGCTTCAAAAATTATATCATATTCGACCGTTTCCATCACAGGAGATTCGGGTTAAAAACCATACTAAAAAAAACACCCGTATAGTGAGCCATACCTCATTTAAAAAATAACATGAAGGACATTATAAAATATAGAAAGTGCAGCTACAGTAAACTTCCACATTAAATATATATTAAAACTTAAACTTTTCATACGAGGAAAGTCATTAGTTATTAGGTATAATTAAAATATTTGTTTCGCACAGAGTAAATGCCTAATTGAGAAAGTTACCATACAAAACTTTCGGAGTTAGCTTGTACCTATACGGTAACTTGATATTGTGCGGATTTTGGAATACGTACGTTGGAGTTTTGTTTTGAATATGTGAAAGGTTTTGCTAGGAATTAATTGAATTTTCAACTCGAGGCGAGTTTGAACTTCAACTTTTTGTATATCAGGTTGTCTGATCGTCCTTTCTACCTATACGGGGTGAATATCACTTAAACTTGAAGCCAATTTTTATTTATTTATTTATGCCTGATAGGTTAGCCTTTGACAACGATCTCACCTGATGGTAAGTGATAATGTGGTCGAAGATGTCTTCAGGATAACCTAGAAGTACTGGCTCTCAAGGACAGCTGCCGGAACACACCGTTAGGTGCTTGGCGACAGATTTTCTACTTGAGGGTGGTAGCTAGCCAGGCGGGCATTCGCAAAATGCCCTACCACCATGCTATAACGACTGCCATCCTAAGACGACAACCGGGACCGACGGCTTAACGTGCCCTCCGAAGCACGGAAGCGCTCAGTAGTAATGTCACTAGCGCTCACCCATCCAACTCATGACCGCGCGCGACGTTGCTTAACTTTGTTGATCGGTTGAGAACAGCTAAGTAAACTTCGCTACGAGCGCTTCAAAAAATCTAAATTTTCACAAAATATGCACAATGGAATATGCATGTGGGGTGCCGGGCTAAAATGTCACTCACTCATCTTTTCCCGTGGGCGTAAGCGGCGACTGAGAGTATTATATCTGAAGATAGGCAGAAACGTCTTCTGAGGAGCTACTATCTTACAACTTAATCCCAAAGACGCCTGCCAAGCTTGGGGATTAAATCCCCCTTAGTGGGGGAGGCTGGGTTCGGTAGTGGACAGTTTGGCTAATATAGTACAGTAGTACAGATTGTAATTTTTTTATTAACACCAACTAAGCGATTCAACTTATACAATTACAACGAAAGGAAAAATCCGAACTTCAAGCGGGATTCAAATCCGCGAGAGACGGACGGATTTTTACTTTCGTTGTAATTTTGTATGGCGGATTTTTTAACAAATAATAAAAAAATTACGTACTTTTCCGCTTCTGTTTTGCTTTTGCTGTAATATGTAATCTGTAATACGTTTAATCATCAACTTCAACGAAATATAAAACGAGTTATGAGAATAGTACACATCATATTGTAAGAACAGCGCTTAACAAGTATAAATTAATGTTGTCTTAGGTTTTCGCGATTATTACACATAGTAATTAAACAATTTTAAACGTTTTAAATCGCGTATATTTTAGGTGACTGAGTCAACCCGTGACCACGATCACTGCAAAGTGTTTGAAATGTCGGGACAAAAATAATGATAAATATACGCGATTTAAACCGTTTAAAGTTGTTTAATTACTATCCCTATAAGTCATTAATGAAACTGCAATATATTCACATAATAATATTGTATTAATCTTTTAGAGCTTCCAAACCGACACACAATATTTTATAGATATATATACATGTTTGTCCACGTCTGTCTCCGAAACTATTATTCGAGTAGTGACCTTTTGTTATCGGCTTACATTTACATCAATTTAGGGAACAGGTAAAATTTTGTAAAGTCGCTTAAACGGCCTGTTTAGTAAATATATTTGAGAAATTATTTTAAAATATGTCAATTTATGTTTGTTGAGCAAAGGTGCACGTATTTGAAATAATCAGATGCTGAATAGATGGTTCATTATCAGGAGCTTTATTTATCAGGAATTTTATTCAGACGACGATTATGCCACCAATATTTAAATAAATAATACTGTACTGTACTGTATCAGCCGGATCGTCCACTGCTGAACACAGCCTCCCCTATTAAGGGGGTATTTGCCATAATCCCCACGCTTGGCAGGCGGCTTGGGGATCGCAGTGATGGCAGTTCTTTAGAAGGCGTTGCTGCCCACCTTCCAGTATTTCTCCCTTAGTCGCCTCTTACGATATCCACGGGATGATATGGAGAGGGGTAATTATAACCGGCACCACACGGGGAATAAATAAATAATATTCATCATCATCAGCCGCAAGACGTCCACTGCTGAACAGAGGCCTCCCCCATAGAAAGCCACAAAGAACGGCTATTAGCCACTTGTAACCACTGGCTACCCGCGACTTCACGATGTCGTCAGTCCACCTGGCCTACCAACTCTACGTCTTCCGGTGTAGTGTGGTAACCACTCGAGAACCTTTCCTCTCCATCGGTTATCAGTTCGTCGAGCAATATGGCCCACCTATATTCAACCGAATAAATAATTCTTGCTACTAAGAGCTTATTAAATTGAAGACGCTTTAAATGTTTGAATTTAACAAGCTAATTATTAAAAGACAATCGTTGAGTTAATCTTCAACTATAGACATACGGATTTGTTGGAATTCCGTGGTAGAGCACCTACTTAAGGGTGCCTCTCCCTCAGTGGAAACAACCGTAATCCTGTCACCGTATTCCTGAGAGCAAATACAACTCCATTCACAGTGTGCTCTCTAGATTAATCCCTACAGATTGAATCAGGGCTAATCTATCTCAGGTCAAATAACACTTCACTGAATGTGCTTCTAAGTGTAATTATTGGTAACATGGCAGTAAGCAGTAAAATTATTTTCACCTCACAAACTCGAAAAGGGTTTATTTATCATTCAAAATCTACGAGCAAAAGAGCTTTTTATCTCGTGGAAAAGGCTTTTGAAATTCACACTTTTAAGACAGTTGACAAATTAAGTAACCGTATTTTGTTTGCTCTATTTTTATTTTCCAAAACGTATCAGTAGCCCAAGCACGAATAACTTGCGAAATCGTAACCGTTTCGTAAACGTATCGAAATGTCACTATTTTGTATAGGATTTGATCAGCGCCTCTACAGTGCGAAAACGGAACTAAATTTTGACAGAAAAAAAAGGTTTTGACAACTAATGTGTCGAGATTTTAACGTGAATGTTTTGTCACGTAAAAAGTTTTGTATGAAATCGCGAGCACGAACCTAATTCTAACGTAAGCTCGAAGGCTGGCTGTCGAGGATCTGTCAAAAATCTATGAATGTCATGTCACTGAGAAATTTTCAGTCAGATGGCTGACGTAACGTATTCAATTGTGGTAAAACTTCGAAAATTCATGTTATTATTGTGTTTGTTCATTCATAATTTACCTATGAAAAGAGTTACAAACATGGCAGCAAGATTAGAAGTAGTATTGTACCATGTCGTTTACCAGGCGCAAAATAGGTATTTATTAATTTATGGCACTGGAGGGAAGTGATGCAAATGTACGATGAACCCAATTCAGGACATTTTCCAAAACTCTGCATCAAACAGCGTCCATATTCCACCGTTCCAGCCCATATTTACAACAATTTCGCTCGTTGGATATGTCTTGCGGCGCAATAATGTTGCTATGAAATTCTTCATTGTGCATGGTCAAATTGAAAACAATAAGGCTCAAAGAAGATCACCTATGCATTCAAGATTTCAAGATCAACCAAAGCTGTCAACAAATGCACCAGAAGAACACAGGCAGCGACACGAAAGGAATACCAACGGATTGTCAGACTAACTACCTACGAACTCTGAGGTGATGACCATGCTCACGCCAACATTCTAACCACTACGAAGAAGAAGATTTTAATGTGAAACGTAGAAGCTGTGTTATTGGACTTTTGGTTCTTAATAAAAATAAACGAAGTGCAATTGTGCGTTTCATTTATTGGTACCTATATACCGAACAGTTCGTGGGTTAGGGATAATAGGACATCTCGTTGGATGTTGTGAAACGCGACTAAGACAAAATTCGTGGCAGCATGCCACTACTAATGTCGGTGTGCGTGGGATGTTGCCACGCATTGAGCATACAACAGTGATGATGAGATGGATCAGTGTGTGCTTCTATTGGTGGCGCATAAAGACTATTGGGTGGCGAACTCATAGCAGGGCCGTGAGAAGCATTTTTCTTCCCCCTCTGATCTTATAGGCTAGGTAAGTTCGATATCATGCTCGTTTGCCACACTATTCCTTAAAAATAAAGGAAAGTAGATGAATGAAAAGACAAAACTACACCAACAGTTAAGTAATTTCTTTATTTTTGGTAATGTAATAACAGACACAATCATAATCAAAAAAAAAATAACCAACCATAAGCTGACTAATACCAAATAAACGCTTTAATTATCCTAAAATTTATATGAACTTAAAACAACACTAAGCCTAGACGGTTACAAGTCACACCACTCTCGAATTGTAGTAACGGCGCATTCATGAAATGCTACGTGGTTTGTCTTTGCAAAACTGTTAGGTAGGTACATTACTACGCACTCCAGGTTTTCACAGCATTCTTCTTTCCCAGAACAGACGGTAAAATACCGCTGGAGACGAAAGTTCTGTCGGGAATCACCTTTAGTGAACAATTAGAACTTAAGAATGCACTGCTTGAACTCAATAGCCTATTTTTCTGCTGAAACACCATAACATTTAGCACAAAATACACTTCAAGCCGGCGGGCGGCCCTTCAGGGTTTCTTGAAACTCCTCCCTCTGTTTAAAGGTGTAATAGTAGTTGTTTGTAATTCATATAGTAAATTATCAGTGGCGTAGATTCTTGGCTTGAGAATTTATAGGTCATAATTTATATATAATGTTTTATTTTAATACCTCTAATGATGTTACAATAAAATTTGGTTCACTGAGCAAGTAACGCATAGAGAAAAGTAACATACCGGAAAAAATATGTTTGGTTTTCACCAAATAAAAAGCTAAATTTGACGAATATCAATCATAGAGGAACCAGTCCAGCGTCACCAACCTTAAAATAAGGTAAAGTATTGCAGGTGTACCGATTTCTGTCCAAAATTACCAAATACGATACGAGTCATTGTCACCTTGACAACTCAACTGGACTGTCATGGCTATAGACTAATCATATTGTTCCCGGTATATTACATTTCTCTATTTCATAATGTATGTCATGGCACTTAGTAAATATATCACCTCAAATACATTTTATTCAAAAATTTTAATATTTCATAGTGAACATCAATACAATACGGAAATCGCAAAGAAAATGCGAAGTCTGTGGTGTCGAAACACAAATAAAAATATTTAAACAATAGATTTCCATGAGATCCAGAACCGAACCGAACTGAGTTGATGAAAATATATCATTGAAATTACATTATTGTTTCAGAGCGTAATGATCGCTTGGTTTTTATTGTAATTTAAGTAGGTATGTGTTATCATGTGAATTACTGTAATTACATATATTTGTATATAAATTACAAATATTTACGTAACGTAAAGTAAGTTTAGTGTTGCTCAAGGAAAGTATCGATACCTTTGTAGTATCGATTTTTTATAATGTCAGTGGTATGGGTACATATACTTTTTCATAGTGTCAATAAGTCAGGAAATATCATATTCGAAGCTGGTGATCATAAACCATCACGCGGAATGTTTTATTATGCCACGAAACTTAACATGTGTATTTTAGGGACTGTTATTTACATCTTTAGCTCAAAAGCATTTTGAAACACCAGGTATTACCAATTTTACTCTACATAACTGGCACAGTACTTGCTAACTAAACGGCTTGAGCAATATTAATTATCTAACATATGAAAATCGACCTAAATATTATACAATTAATAATAAAAAGCGTAAATAACGTCATATCTATGCTTGTGATAATAATCTGAGTTGTTTTTTTTCAGTTCATTTAAACAAAACTCCGTCACTTATATACTTTCAAAGTATATGCTGAATCGATAGAGCTATGGCATGGAATTTAAGGTACTATGTCACCTCAATACTATATAAAAATCAACATGTGTATCAACATACAATCCCAATTATTTAAATATTTATAATACTATACATTGTTTGATTTTAAAATTAACCAACTTTCGAGTGCAGTTAAATAAACTATTTTTGTAATTTCAGATATGCATATGTTACGCAGAAAAATATTAATTGAATCGATAAATAAAACAAATCAGTGCAGAGGAAGCTTCTTGCAATACAAATGAAATAGATCAGCTGCAAGATTAAATTAAATATGTAAATAATTCAACTACCTACACCAAAAAAGTTTTTAAAAGTCAACAGTCTATATATTATTCAAAAAGGTGCGTCAGAAATACTACATTTTATGATTGAACTACAAATAATAATAATTGTTAACAGTTGATGACAAGTTTACTAGTGCAACTTACGTGCAGTATTTTTTACTTTTACATATACGACAGTTAGAAAATAAGTATTATATATTGAAAACTGTTATGTACAATGAAAAATATGTATGGTAAAGATGTTTTAGTACACAAATTACTTTGGAACTATGTCTACATACCCCAATAATACGGTTTTCGATACTAGCGAAGATATATCGCACGATAAAATATTTTGATGATTTTGAATAAATTAATAAATCTGTGTGAAATATTTGTTTTATTTTATATTTCCTTAACATATATTTTGTAAACCTAACCTTCTTACCATTTTTTCCTATATCGATTATAATGGAATCGATTTCATTGTAACTAATCGATTTTAGGGAATCAGTAGTACAACACTCACAAATGTCATTATAATTGTGTTGGAAATATAGTTTTCATTTGTAATGGTTGGTATAAAATAACTTCAAATCTGAGTTTCAAAGCAACAAGGTCCGTGCCAACTCTTAATATTACTTGCTCAGTGAGAGGAACTTTTATAGGCAAAATAAGACTTAAAACCTCTTTTCGAATGAGTTGTTAGGTCTTAGAAAAAAGGTATGATTATTGTGATTTACGCTGGATGACGTCACTTTTGTAATCCTATCGAGTTCACGTTAGCCAGCAAACGATGCGGCGTACTGTCAACCATTGCCTCCTGCGTAAACGGGCGGTGAACTCGATACGATAACGTTACGGACTATCGAAATGTTTGTGCTTGGGCTACTGGTAAGGCAGGAAACGCAAGTGAACAAAAAAATGCTCCACTAGTTAACTCAATAGACGCAGCATCTAACAGAGCAAACAGGTCTGTTCATGTGAGTTACAATAATCTTCCTCAGCGAGAAAAGAATAGGTACGCGCAAAATAGTTTTCGCGAGTTACTAAAACATACACAAACATTCATCTTCATTGCTATTTGTTTACCTCATTCACTTTACCGTCGTACAATAATTTTTAAATAACACAGTGCCAATGTATTTTTTTTAAATAAGATATAGTCAAAGGCTGGCTGAGATAGAGACATTATCAGACATTATTTATTTCGCATGCCAAGTCATCGAATGCATTTAAAGCGCTTTAAGTTTCATATGTAGGCTCTAGTAGGCTTAACGCGTTCACATTACCTCCAAAAAATAACCAATAAAAAAAAAACATTTTTTTAACAAAATTTATCAATTTTTATTTTTCATTACTTTTTGTATTCGTTTAAAGACAGTAATGTAACGCAGGCAAGTTTAAATAGTTTTTGTATGCGAAATGGTTTTAAAATGGTGTATAGATTTTTAGTATTCAAAGTAAAAATGCTATGTAAATACTGTATGTTTTCCGAAAGAAATAAAAACCATAAAACTTATTTCACTTTGTACCGTATCAAAAAACGTCCTCCATATCCCTTCAGTAACGTTTTCATGGAATCATATATACTTTGATGCACATGGAATCATAAAACCTACACTTTGTCTTATCTTCAATTTTGAACAGAAGATATTACTTTTAAAATCCTAACAACTTTATTTTTACGATACCTAACATGCAGAACTAACATTAAAATAACGCGATAAAATTTATACGAAAATAAAGATACGTGATACAAATAAGGCCTACGTAATAATAAGGCATCTAACAAACACAATGGAATAACCATATTATTGTCAATGCTTTAGGTATCACCAAAGACATACAAATTAAAATTCATAGCTAAGCAATTCACTCTACACTGTATCCTTATTGTCTCTTATATTATTAAACATGTTAAAATGTGATCTTCATAAGGCCTATGTGCATTGCAAAATAAAACCTGTTCCTTCTTATAAGTTAATTTTATTGATAAGATTAATTTGTACAAATATGCTTTATTATACCAATGTATAAATTGATGAGTATTTACAGTAAATGTATTTAGAATATTATTTATACTATAGTCATGCTTTTCTGAAAAGCTGGAAAAGGCCTAAGGCCTTAATAAAATTTAGGTCTTTTCAGGGTATTTAAGGCCAATATTTTGTTTATATTATAATCAATAATTAGGCGCAAAGAAATATAGTTAATATATATAAATATTGTTAATAACCGTTCATAAACGTGTGTTCAAAATTGTAAGAAGCAACACGTGCAGTCGTTATGAGTTAATCATATATTGACGATTTAAGTATTAAAATCGATTTGAAATTAGGTAGGCCGTATTTGTATCCATTTAAGTAAGTGGAGTTGCTGAATTGGGACCATCGCCCAGGATTACCAAGAAATCCCTTGCAATGACGAAGAAGTCAGGAGAACCTACTGTAAGGGCTTGAAAAATTGTTCGCTTCGCTTGTTTTGTATTCGTATTGGCTTCGCGATGTGTAGTCGTAGCGAGAACGAGCGTCAGATCTCGTGAACTAACGAAAATCTAAATAAAGTCCAAAAGAGACATCTGTTTCTAGGCGTATTTGATTGCAATTCTTATTTTAAGCTCTTTTTCCTGGTCTTTACCTGAAATAATAATACGATCGCTTATGAGTGAGCCTCCACAGATATGCTTGTAAGGCGTCGTAGTCTTCTTGAAGATGCCAGCAAACCACGGAACCTCTCCTCGTTGCGCTGACTTCCCTCCGACGATGAGAACTTGGGCCTCTTCTAATGTGACAATTCCGCATTCTGTAAACAAGGAAAATGTACTAAGAAAATGAAAACTTGTTATGTATTGAAGTCGATTATTACGAGTGTTAAGATTCCAGATTGCCCAGGCAGGTATGCAAGGCAGAGTCTTCCACCCGGACAATCTGTTTTGAATACTTAACAAGCCGGCGATTCGCCGGGCTGAAAAGGACAAGTTAAAAAATACACGAAAATTACATACTGTAGCCCAAGCACGAATAACTTGCGAAATCGTAACCGTTTCGTAAACGTATCGAAATGTCACCATTTTGTATAGGATTTGATCAGCGCCTCTACAGTGCGTAAAAGGAACTAAATTTTAGCAGAAAAAAGGGTTTTGACAACTAACGTGTCGAGATTTTAACGTGGACGTTTTGTCACGTAAAAAGTTTTGTATGAAATCGCGAGCACGAACCTAATTCTAAAGTAAGCACGAAGGCTGGCTATCGAGGGTCTGTCTAAAATCTATGAATGTTATGTCACTGAGAAATTTTCAGTCAAATGGCTGACATAACGTATTCAATTGTGATAAAACTTCGAAAATTCATGTTATTAATGTGTTTGTTCATTCATAATTTACCTATGAAAAGAGTTACAAACATGGCAGCAAGATTAGAAGTAGTAATGTATTTCGTTTACCAGGCGCATTTATTAATATATGGCACTGGAGGGAAGTGATGCTTATGTACGATGAACCCAATTCAAGACATTTTCCAAAACTCTGCATCAAACAGCGTCTATATTCCACCCTTCCAGCCCACATTTACACCAATAATGTTGCTGTGAAATTCTTCATTGTGCATGGTCAAATTGAAAACAATAAGGCTCACAGAAGATCACCTATCCATTCAAGATTTCTAGATCAACCAAAGCCGTCAACAAATGCACCAGAGGAACACAGGCAGCGAAATGAAAGGAATACCAACGGATTGTCAGACTAACTACCTACGAACTCATAGGTGATGACCATGCTCACGCCAACATTCTAACCACTACGAAGAAGAAGATTTTAATGTGAAACGTAGAAGCTGTGTTATTGGACTTTTGGTTCTTAATAAAAATAAACGAAGTGCACTTCTGCGTTTCATTTATTCGTATATACCGAACAGTTCGTGGCTTAGGGATAATAGGATCTCGTTGGATGTCGTGGAAAGCGACTAAGACAAAATTCGTGGCAGCATGCCACTACTTAGGTCGGTGTGAGTGGGATGTTGCCACGCATTGAGCATACAACAGTGATGATGAGATGGATCAGTGTGTGCTCCTATTGGTGGCGCATAAAAGACTATTGGGTGGCGAACTCATAGCAGTGCCTTGAGAAGCATTTTTCTTCCCCGTCTGATTTTATAGGCTAGGTAAGTTCGATATCATGCTCTTTTGCCACACTATTCCTTTAAAATAAAGGAAAGTAGATGAATAAAAAGACAAAACTACACCAACAGTTAAGTAATTTCTTTATTTTTGGTAATGTAACAGACACAATCAATATCCAAAAAAAAAAAACCAACCATAAGCTGACTAATACAAAATAAACACTTTGATTATCCTTAAATTAATATGAACTTTACAAGTCACAGCACTCTCGATTTGTAGTAACGGCGCATTCATGAAATGCTACGTGGTTTGTCTTTGCAAAACTGTTAGGTAGGTACATTACTACGCACTCCAGGTTTTCACAGCATTCTTCTTTCCCAGAACAGACGGTAAAATACCGCTGGAGACGAAAGTTCTGTCGGGAATCACCTTTAGTGAACAATTAGAACTTATAGAATGCACTGCTTGAACTCAATAGCCTATTTTTCTGCTGAAACACCATAAAATTTACCACAAAATACACTTCAAGCTGGCTGGCGGCCCTTCAGGGTTTCTTGAAACTCCTCCCTCTGTTTAAAGGTGTAATAGTAGCTGTTTGTAATTCATATAGTAAATTATCAGTGGCGTAGATTCTTGGCTTGAGAATTTATAGCTCATAATTTATATATAATGTTTTATTTTAATACCTCTAATGATGTTACAATAAAATTTGGTTCACTGAGCAAGTAACGCATAGAGAAAAGTAACATACCGGAAAAAAATATGTTTGGTTTTCACCAAATAAAAAGCTAAATTTGACGAATATCAATCATAGAGGAACCAGTCCAGCGTCAACAACCTTAAAATAAGGTAAAGTATTGCAGGTGCACCGATTTCTGTCCAAAATTACCAAATACGATGTCATTGTCACCTTGACAACTCAAATGGACTGTCATGGCTATAGACTAATCATATTGTTTCCGGTATATTACATTTCTCTATGTCATAATGTATGTCATGGCACTTTGTAAATATACCACCTCAAATACATTTTATTCAAAAAAAATAATATTTCATTGTGAACATCAATACAATACGGAAATCGAAAGTCTGTGGTGTCGAAACACAAATAAAAATGTTTAAACAATAGATTTCCATGAGATCCAGAACCGTCGAGTTGATGAAAATATGTCATTGAAATTACATTATTGTTTCAGAGCTAATGATCGCTTGGTTTTTATTGTAATTTAAGTAGGTATGTGTTATCATGCGAATTGCTGTACTTACATATATTTGTAAACAAATTACAAATATTTACGTAACGTAAAGTAAGTTTAGTGTTGTTCAAGGAAAGTATCGATACCTTTGTAGTATCGCTTTTTTATAATGTCTGTGGTATGGGTATATATACTTTTTCATAGTGTCAATAAGTGAGGAAATATCATATTCGATGCTGGTGATCATAAACCATCATGCGGAATGTTTTATTATGCCACGAAACTTAACATGTGTATTTTAGGGACTGTTATTTACATCTTTAGCTCAAAAGCATTTAGAAACACCAGGTATTATCAATTTTTCTCTACATAACTGGCACAGTACTTGCTAACTGATCGGCTAGAGCAATATTTATTATCTGACATATGTAAATCGACCTAAATATTATACAAATAATAATAAATAGTGTAAATAACGTCATAGCTATGCTTGTGATAATAATCTGAGTTGTTTTTTTTTTCAGTTCATTTAAACAAAACTCCTTCGCTTATATACTTTCAAAGTAAATGCTGAATCGATAGAGCTATGGCATGGAATTTAAGGTACTATGTCACCTCAATACTATATAAAAATCAACATGTGTATCAACATACAATCCCAATTATTTAAATACTTATAATACTATACTCTAAATTGTTTGATTTTAAAATTAACCAACTTTCGAGAGCAGTTAAATAAACTTTTTTTGTAATTTCAGATTACAAAAAAATATGCATATGTTACGCAGAAAATATTAATTGAATCAATAAATAAAACAAATCAGTGCAGAAGAAGCTTCTTGCAATACAAATGAAGTAGATCAGCTGCAAGATTAAATTAAATATCTAAATAATTCAACTACCTACACCAAAAAAGTTTTTAAAAGTCAACAGTCTATATATAATTAAAAAAGGTGCGTCAGAAATACTACATTTTATGATTGAACTACAAATCATAATAATTGTTAACAGTTGATGAAAAGTTTACTAGTGCAACTTACGTGCAGTATTTTTTACTTTTACATATACGACAGTTAGAAAATAAGTATTATATATTGAAAACTGTTATGTACAATGAAAATTTAAAAAATAATTATTGTAAAGATGTTCTAGTACACAAATTACTTTGGAACTATGTATACAGACCTCAATAATACGGTTTTCTATACTAGCGAAGATATATCGCACGATAAAATATTTTGATGATTTTGAATAAATTAATACATCTGTGTGAAATATTTGTTTTGTTTTATATTCGATAACATATATTTTATAAACTTACCTACCTAGCATTTTTTCCTATATCGATTATAATGGAAGCGATTTCATTGTAACTAATCGATTTTAGGGAATCAGTAGTACAACACTCACAAATGTCACTATTATTGTGTTGGAAATATAGTTTTCATTTGTAATGGTTGGTATAAAATAACTTCAAATCTGAGTTTCAAAGCAACAAGGTCCGTGCCAACTCTTAATATTACTTGCTCAGTGAGAGGAACTTTTATAGGCGAAATAAGAATTAAAACCTCTTTTCGAATGAGTTGTTAGGTCTTAGAAAAAAGGTATGATTGTTGTGATTTACGCTGGATGACGTCACTTTTGTAATCCTATCGAGTTCACGTTAGCCAGCAAACGATGCGTCGTACTGTCAACCATCGACTCCTGCGTAAACGTACGGGGAACTCGATACGATTACGTTACGGACTATCGAAATGTTCGTGCTTGGGCTACTGAGCGCTTGGTCGATGCGACTCGTGAACAAAATGCTGCCACCTATTTGGCTCAAAGAATAAGCATTGCAATTTAACGGGGCAATGCTGCATGCATGCTGAGCACGCTGCCAACTGGTAGTGGGCTGCAGCATTTGGACTGCCTGTGAGTCTGCAATGACTTATGGGTATCTAAATGATTTTATTTTATGTAGCTATTTTTTCGAAGCGCTCGTAGCGAAGTTTGTTCAGCTGTTCTTAACCGATCAGCAAAGTTAAGCAACGTCCGTCGCGGTCATGAGTTGGATGGGTGACCGCTAGTGACATTACTATTGAGCGCTTCCGTGCTTCGGAGGGTACGTTAAGCTGTCGGTCCCGGTTGTCTTAGGATGGCAGTCGTTATAGCATGGTGGTAGGGCATTTTGCTAGCTACCACCCTCAAGTAGAAAATCTGTCGCCAAGCACCTAACTGTTCCGGCGGCTGTCCTTGAGAGCCAGTAATTCTAGGTTAGCCTGAACAACATCTTCAGACCACATCATCACTTACCATCAGGTGAGATAGTAGTCAAAGGCTAACCTATCAAGTATAAAAACAAGTAGTATTGTATATAGTTCATAGTATTTTGTTAATAAAGGAAAAAAAGTAACTGTATTACCAAATATGTTCTATTAAAAAAAATCTGCATCATCGGAGCTGCAGTCAATGTTAAACGATCTTCACATCGCAAGTCAACAGGTAGGACTAGAAATTAACCGCAGCAAAACCAATATAATGACAAACTACCTGAAGTCTCCTGTATACTTAAACAATGAAGCACTGGAGTATGTAGACACCTATGTATACTTGGGTAAACAATTATCGTTTAAGAAGCAAGGAAATGAACAAGAAATAGAGAGGAGAGTTTCGAATGCTTGGAGAAAATTTTGGAGCTTAAAAGAAATTATGAAAAGTGACATGCCAATCAATATTAAGCAAAAAGTTATGGATACCTGCATATTGCCATCATTAACATACGCTAGCCAAACTTGGAAGTTCACACATAAAGCGAAATCAAAAATCAGGACGTGTCAAAGAGGAATGGAAAGGAGTATGTTAAAAATCAAAAGAATTCAAAAGATACTCCATAGTATAATTCGAAAGAAGACAAAAGTTACAGACGCTCTGATTCAATGCAAAAAGCTTAAATGGCATTGGGCTGGACACATAGCCAGACTAACAGATAACAGATGGACCGCCAGGATAACATCCTGGAAGGGTCCATCAGGCACCAGAAAGAGAGGTAGACCAACTGCCCGGTGGACTGACGATATTATACAAGTGGCTGGCAAACAGTGGATGGAGACAGCGAAGAACAGGGTTCTTACATAAACAATAAATTATATATCCATAAATATAAGGTTTAACTTTATATTTACTCGCAGATAATTAGAAATAAGTTTATTTTTTGTATTCTTTGGTAAGAAATATAAGGCTTTTTTATTTTATTTATTTATTTATTATTTATGTTTCAATACAAGTTCTCTCAAAACAACTTTGCAGCCTTGCATAGTATGTAACTAAAACTGATTTGCCTATTATATGTAATGATAGACACCTATATGTAAATACACTCGAGAGCAATGAATCCGGGTCACTTAAAGAATCCTAAAAATCTCGGAAACTAAAAATGCTAGGTTAATGCAATAAATTGTATTTAATAGACATTGTAATACTCCTTAAATGAAGGTATTAAAACTTCTTAGTTATTGTAAAGTTATATCATAAAAAAATCAAATTTGAAAAAGGGCCACTTTCGAAGATGGAACTACGAAATTACAGCATTTGGTTTTGCTTTTGTTTGTAATCTGTCATTTATGTGGGTACATAAACCATGTTGATAGTGCTCTATATTCATTATTCAAGCTGAAATTATGTCGCTTACGCCTGAAGAATGCACCAGAATACTTACAATGCTGGAAACCGGCCGGAGTCAGCGCGATACAGCCAGGACTGTCGGTGTGTCGCTGTCAACAGTACAAAGAGTTCTCCGACGTTACGAAGAAACTGGTTCTAACCTACGCAGACCAGGAACGGGCAGAACCAGGTGTACCACAGCACGAGAAGACCGATACTTGGTGAACACCATGCTTCGAAATCGCTTTCTCACAGGAACTGAACTCACCAATCAGTTTCGACGCCTCGGAGGAAGTAACCCAAGTGCATGGACAGTAAGACGTCGGCTTGCTGAATCTAACTTAAAACCCCTTAGACCTGCAAACGGCCCTAAACTGGAGCGTGGGCATCGTATTTCGAGACTAAGATATGCCCAGAGCCACGTAAATTGGAGTATTGAAGATTGGTCAAAAGTTATGTTCTCCGACGAATCAAAATTTATGCTCTACAAGCACGATGGAAGACACAGAGTGTATCGAAGACCAGGGGAAAGATTCAAGCAAGCATGCATCGAAGAAAAAGTAGCCTACGGTGGTGGGTCTGTACTTGTGTGGGCCGGAATTTCTTCTGAAAGTCGCACAGAGCTGGTGATCATAGAAAACGGCTCTTTAAATAGCGTAAGATATGTGGAAGAAATCCTCAATGATCACGTTGGTCCATTTATGGTCAATTTAGGTGAGGATGCTATATTTATGCATGACAATGCCCGACCTCATACAGGTAGGATTGTGAATGACTACCTTCAAGAGATGAACATTACTCGTATGGAGTGGCCAGCGCGCAGCCCGGATATCAACCCGATCGAGCATGCTTGGGACGAGCTAGGCAGATGCGTAAAACAACGAAACCCTCCCCCAATCACGCTTCGTGAGCTCAAAATTGCTCTCACAGAGGAATGGGAGAATATTCCCCAAAATCGTATAAGGAACTTGGTGTACAGCATGCCAAACCGCGTAAACGCAGTAATGGAAGCACGAGGAGGCAATACGAAGTATTAAAATTCAAGAAAATCGTAATAAAGTTCAAAAATTTCATGTTTCCTATTTTTGTTTTAAGGAGAGATCAGCAGTTTTTTTCTTTATGTAATTTTGTGTTAATAAAATGTATGGTGACTCATATTTTTTTTACTTTCATTTAAGGAGTATTACATTGTCTATTAAATACAATTTATTGCATTAACCTATCATTTTTAGTTTCCGAGATTTTTAACATTATTTAAGTGACCCGGATTCATTGCTCTCGAGTGTATTACCTTTCATATTTATTTTAGATACCTTTTTCGACCTCGCCGCGTCGCATTTGCCGCGTTTTAAACTACTCGACTACAGGCCCGATTGCTAGCGCAGCACCAATTATCAGCATATTAGTGAAAAAAAAACTATGATTTTTGTATTGCCGAAGGAAGAGGTGGCAGAGGATACCGCTTAAAACTAGGGTCTCGTCCGCCTGGCCTCTATCCTCTGCCTATAACAGATGCATCACAAGTGGCAAACTACCCATGAAATGTAACACCTGTTTGTCTCAGTATGTCACCTCTGGTTGATCACATATCACAATGACAATAAAATGCTATGTCTCTTGTGCCTGTAATTTCACCTGCACCTGTACTGTTCTGTGGAACAGAGTAATCGATAGGTGACAGAAGTGAGAACAGAGTAATGCGAGTTTGGCGTTAGAAATAGGTACGTTGACAGTAGTTCCCCCGATGAACTTGGAGAGTTCTGCTATTACCATAAATATTAGCAAAGCGCAAGACTTTAAAACATGTTCATTTTCAAAATGGTGTCATAGTTCTAATTGAGTAGTAATTCAGCAGTTACCTACTGCGCGCATAGTAAGTCATTTCATGACGCGTGGCAAATGCCGTCGCTGCCAGAATACAAAGCGTACCTTTGCAGGATGAAGATTGTTTTATTCAAATTATATGGTAAGACTTATGAAACTAAATGTGGCGCGTAGGTAGACCTAGGCAATAACAAGACGAAGACGTAGCCACGCATAAATCAAGTTGAATAAATTGGTATATGCGGTGGGTATACTAATGTAGATAAAAGTCTTAATATTCTACAATATAATAGAGCTATGAAAAGCAGTAATAAAAATATTTAGTGTAGAAATCCATACTTAATAACAACATACTGTACTGTATTGACAGCCGGATAGTTCACTGCTGAACACAGCCTCCTCAATATGGGTTGCCATAATGCCCACGCTTGGCAGGCGCAGTGTGAAATATCAGTTCCTCAGAAAGTGCTGCTGCCCACCTTCTGGTGTGTTACCCATAGACACCTCTTACAATACCCACGGGTAGAGACGGGGAGATGTCATTCTAGCCCGGCAGCCTACGGGCAACACAGTCATAACAATACAAAATATTTTGATATTAATTTAATATAAGTTTTTAGAAAAACATAACAAAATATAAAAAATACAAAATATCTAGTGCCGATTTCGCCTAATCTTCCTGCAAAGTCGAAGTGACGTCATAGACGCTACGTAGCCCAGTTCGAAGAATTTTCGACGCGGTGCGCTTCTACACCAGATATCTTGTCGCTCATGCGCTCGAAGAATCAAGACAGATGATGCTAAAACTTAAAACTGCGTGAAATACAAGGCACGGGAAGAGCAATCTTTTGGCTCAACTTTAATAATTCCGCCACTGCGGCGGAATACAAAAACAAATAATGTCGATTCAGCTACTATTAAAATAGTAGAAAACAAAATTAATGATGGTGACATCAAAAACGCGGCACGCATCTTGTTTTCGAGTGATACAATCGCCCCTTTCACATCTGACACGTTGAATTCCCTAATAGAAAAGCATCCGCCTGCAACTGCAGGTCTCCACCTTCCCGACTCTCCTGAACAAAATAATGACATTGTTGAGGTGACCCAACAGGATGTTTCTGCAGCCGTGGCATCTTTTCGAAGTGGCTCAGCCGGTGGTCTAGATGGCCTGACGCCTCAGAACTTAAAAGATATTTTATCTTTTAGTTCTGGTGAGGTAGGCGAGACACTTCTAAAGGATGTCACGGCTTTGGTTAATTTGATGTTGTCGGGTCAGGTCAACAATGAAATTACCGAAATTCTGTACGGTGCGAATTTATGTGCCCTTAATAAAAAAGATGGTGGTATTAGGCCTATAGCAGTAGGCACCAATTATCGTCGCCTCACAGCCAAATGTGGTTGTAGGAAAAAGGTTGCTTTTTTAAGTAATCTTTTTCAACCACTACAACTCGGTTTTGGTTCTCAGGGTGGTTGTGAGGCTGCTGTACATTCACTACGCACATTTCTTGATCAAAATTGTGGAGATGTGCTTTTGAAGGTGGATGTTAAAAATGCATTCAACTCATTAGATAGAGGCACCCTTTTGACCGAAGTGAAAGATAAAATTCCGGAATTATACCCTTTTCTTTGGCAATGTTACGGCAAACCATCAAAATTAACATACCAAAACAACGTTGTATTATCTTCCGTAGGATGTCAACAGGGTGATCGTCTGGGACCAGCCATTTTTAGCCTTGCCATCCACTCAATAATTCAACGTCTCCAATCTAAACTTAACGTTTGGTATTTGGATGACGGAACCTTAGGTGGCGATGCGAACACGGTATTGAATGATTTGCGAGTACTTATAGACGATTTTCGTCTTATTGGCCTTGAACTAAATTTTTCCAAATGTGAACTTTTTGTTTGTGATACATGTCCGGATAAAATTTCGATTATTGAAAAATTCAACTTACTTGCGCCTAATATAAAATTAGTAGAAAAACGTTCGCTCCGTCTTTTGGGTTCACCAATTTTTGACGAATCTTTGTCACCATTTGTCGAAGAACAAATTCAAAAGTTTAGAAATGCTTCTAGCAGATTATTCAAAATTAACGCCCATATGGCTTTTACTATTATTAGATTTTGCCTTTTCGTTCCTAAATTTACATACTTTTTGAGATGTTGTCAGCTGTGGAAGCACAGTGAGCTTCTTTTAAGCTTAGACAATTTATTAAAAGATACGTTAATTTCGGTTTTGAATGTTGAGATGGATGATAGGGCTTGGGTGCAAGCTTCCCTCCCTGTGAGGTTGGGGGGCATAGGGATACGCAAAATTTCTAGTGTGGCATTACCAGCTTTTTTGTCTTCTGTACACAGTACCTACAAATTAGTAGAAAAAATTCTTGCGCAATCTTTAGGTTCTTTTGATGTAGCATATCTGGCTGAGGCCAAAACCACATGGGGACTGGCTTGTCCAAATACTGAGTTCCCAAAAATGTTGTCATCTCAGAAACAGTGGGATCGGCCCCTATGCGAGCTAGCACGGAAAGATCTTTTAAATACGTGCCCTAGTATCGCAGATCGTGCTCGTATTCTCGCTGTTTCTGTGTGGGAATCAGGTCTTTGGTTACAAGCCATTCCTTCTTACAAAACTGGTAGCCTTATAGATCCTTCCGCTTTTCGTCTCGTTATTAGCTTACGCTTGGGTGCAAGGTGTTGTATTGCACATCACTGCCAGTGTGGTACTGCAGTTGACCAACTCGGTCACCATGGCCTCTCCTGCTCTCGAAGTGCTGGTCGAATTTCCCGCCACGCCAGCCTTAACGATATCATTCGCCGGGCTTTTACCAGCGCCAATGTTCCAGCTGTTCTCGAACCAAACGGTCTGATGCGTGACGATGGTAAAAGACCTGACGGCATGACTCTGGTTCCATGGAAGTTAGGACGGCCCTTAGTGTGGGACGCTACATGCGTAGACACTTTAGCGCCGTCACACCTTTCTGAAACCCACGTGAAGGCTGGCGCCGCGGCTACTTCGGCGGAGCAACTCAAGCGGCGCAAGTATGCTAACCTGGGTATGGGTTACATATTTGAGCCGTTTGGTGTAGAGACGTTGGGTCCGTGGGGACCGGGAGCTCATCGTTTTTTCCAAAATCTATCAGAGCGCTTGGTCGATGCGACGCGTGATCAAAATGCTGGCACCTATTTGGCTCAAAGAATAAGCATTGCAATTCAACGGGGCAATGCTGCCAGCATGCTGGGCACGCTGCCAACTGATAGTGGGTTAGAGCATTTGGACTCCCTATGAGTCCAAATGCCTTTACTGTAGTAGCTGTAGTATTGTAGTAGCTGTACTGTTGTTTATAGTTTGTAGTATTTGTTTAATAAAGGCATACCGCCAGAAAAAAAAAAAAGATGATGCTTGGTTTACAATCATATCGAAAACTCTTCTGTAGCCCAAGCACAAACATTTCGATAGTCCGTAACGTTATCGTATCGAGTTCACCGCCCGTTTACGCAGGAGGCGATGGTTGACAGTACGCCGCATCGTTTGCTGGCTAACGTGAACTCGATAGGATTACAAAAGTGACGTCATCCAGCGTAAATCACAACAATCATACCTTTTTTCTAAGACCTAACAACTCATTCGAAAAGAGGTTTTAAGTCTTATTTTGCCTATAAAAGTTCCTCTCACTGAGCAAGTAATATTAAGAGTTGGCACGGACCTTGTTGCTTTGAAACTCAGATTTGAAGTTATTTTATACCAACCAATACAAATGAAATTTTTTTTTTTTTTTTTTATGCCTGATAGATTAGCCTTTGACCACTATTTCACCTGATGGTAAGTGATGATGTGGTCGAAGATGTTGTTCAGGCTAGCCTAGAAGTATATATATAGTATATATATATATAAACTATATTTCCAACACAATTATAATGACATTTGTGAGTGTTGTACTACTGATTCCCTAAAATCGATTAGTTACAATGAAATCGATTCCATTATAATCGATATAGGAAAAAATGGTAAGAAGGTTAGGATTATAAAATATATGTTAAGGAAATATAAAATAAAACAAATATTTCACACAGATTTATTAAATTATTCAAAATCATCAAAATATTTTATCGTGCGATATATCTTCGCTAGTATCGAAAACCGTATTATTGGGGTATGTAGACATAGTTCCAAAGTAATTTGTGTACTAGAACATCTTTACCATACATATTTTTCATTGTACATAACAGTTTTCAATATATAACACTTATTTTCTAACTGTCGTATATGTAAAAGTAATAAATACTGCACGTAAGTTGCACTAGTAAACTTGTCATCAACTGTTAACAATTATTATTATTTGTAGTTCAATCATAAAATGTAGTATTTCTGACGCACCTTTTTGAATTATATATAGACTGTTGACTTTTAAAAACTTTTTTGGTGTAGGTAGTTGAATTATTTACATATTTAATTTAATCTTGCAGCTGATCTATTTCATTTGTATTGCAAGAAGCTTCCTCTGCACTGATTTGTTTTATTTATCGATTCAATTAATATTTTTCTGCGTAACATATGCATATCTGAAATTACAAAAATAGTTTATTTAACTGCACTCGAAAGTTGGTTAATTTTAAAATCAAATAATGTATAGTATTATAAATATTTAAATAATTGGGATTGTATGTTGATACACATGTTGATTTTTATACAGTATTGAGGTGACATAGTACCTTAAATTCCATGCCATAGCTCTATCGATTCAGCATTTACTTTGAAAGTATATAAGCGACGGAGTTTTGTTTATATGAACTGAAAAAAAACAACTCAGATTATTATCACAAGCATAGATATGACGTTATTTACGCTATTTATTATTAATTGTATAATATTTAGGTCGATTTTCATATGTTAGATAATAAATATTGCTCAAGCCGTTCAGTTAGCAAGTACTGTGCCAGTTATGTAGAGAAAAATTGATAATACCTGGTGTTTCAAAATGCTTTTGAGCTAAAGATGTAAATAACAGTCCCTAAAATACACATGTCAAGTTTCGTGGCATAATAAAACATTCCGCGTGATGGTTTATGATCACCAGCTTCGAATATGATATTTCCTGACTTATTGACAATATGAAAAAGTATATGTACCCATACCACTGACATTATAAAAAATCGATACTACAAAGGTATCGATACTTTCCTTGAGCAACACTAAACTTACTTTACGTTACGTAAATATTTGTAATTTATATACAAATATATGTAAGTACAGCAATTCGCATGATAACACATACCTACTTAAATTACAATAAAAACCAAGCGATCATTACGCTCTGAAACAATAATGTAATTTCAATGATATATTTTCATCAACTCACCGGTTCTGGATCTCATGGAAATCTATTGTTTAAACATTTTTATTTGTGTTTCGACACCACAGACTTCGCATTTTCTTTGCGATTTCCGTATTGTATTGATGTTCACTATGAAATATTAAAATTTTTGAATAAAATGTATTTGAGGTGATATATTTACTAAGTGCCATGACATACATTATGACATAGAGAAATGTAATATACCGGGAACAATATGATTAGTCTATAGCCATGACATGACAGTCCAGTTGAGTTGTCAAGGTGACAATGACTCGTATCGTATTAGGTAATTTTGAACAGAAATCGGTACACCTGCAATACTTTACCTTATTTTAAGGTTGGTGACGCTGGACTGGTTTCTCTATGATTGATATTCGTCAAATTTAGCTTTTTATTTGGTGAAAACCAAACATATTTTTTTCCGGTATGTTACTTTTCTCTATGCGTTACTTGCTCAGTAAACCAAATTTTATTGTAACATCATTAGAGGTATTAAAATAAAACATTATATATAAATTATGACCTATAAATTCTCAAGCCAAGAATCTACGCCACTGATAATTTACTATATGAATTACAAACAACTACTATTACACCTTTAAACAGAGGGAGGAGTTTCAAGAAACCCTGAAGGGCCGCCAGCCGGCTTGAAGTGTATTTTGTGCTTAATGTTATGGTGTTTCAGCATAAAAATAGGCTATTGAGTTCAAGCAGTGCATTCTTTAAGTTCTAATTGTTCACTAAAGGTGATTCCCGACAGAACTTTCGTCTCCAGCGGTATTTTACCGTCTGTTCTGGGAAAGAAGAATGCTGTGAAAACCTGGAGTGCGTAGTAATGTACCTACCTAACAGTTTTGCAAAGACAAACCACGTAGCATTTCATGAATGCGCCGTTACTACAATTCGAGAGTGCTGTGACTTGTAACCGTCTAGGCTTAGTGTTGTTTTAAGTTCATATAAATTTTAGGATAATTAAAGCGTTTATTTGGTATTAGTCAGCTTATGGTTGGTTTTTTGTTTTGGATTATGATTGTGTCTGTTATTACATTACCAAAAATAAAGAAATTACTTAACTGTTGGTGTAGTTTTGTCTTTTTATTCATCTACTTTCCTTTATTTTTAAGGAATAGTGTGGCAAACGAGCATGATATCGAACTTACCTAGCCTATAAGATCAGAGGGGGAAGAAAAATGCTTCTCACGGCCCTGCTATGAGTTCGCCACCCAATAGTCTTTTATGCGCCACCAATAGAAGCACACACTGATCCATCTCATCATCACTGTTGTATGCTCAATGCGTGGCAACATCCTACTCACACCGACCTTAGTAGTGGCATGCTGCCACGAATTTTGTCTTAGTCGCGTTTCACAACATCCAACGAGATATCCTATTATCCCTAACCCACGAACTGTTCGGTATATAGGTACCAATAAATGAAACGCACAATTGCACTTCGTTTATTTTTATTAAGAACCAAAAGTCCAATAACACAGCTTCTACGTTTCACATTCAAATCTTCTTCTTCGTAGTGGTTAGAATGTTGGCGTGAGCATGGTCATCACCTCAGAGTTCGTAGGTAGTTAGTCTGACAATCCGTTGGTATTCCTTTCGTGTCGCTGCCTGTGTTCGTCTGGTGCATTTGTTGACAGCTTTGGTTGATCTTGAAATCTTGAATGCATAGGTGATCTTCTTTGAGCCTTATTGTTTTCAATTTGACCATGCACAATGAAGAATTTCATAGCAACATTATTGCGCCGCAAGACATATCCAACGAGCGAAATTGGTGTAAATGTGGGCTGGAACGGTGGAATATGGACGCTGTTTGATGCAGAGTTTTGGAAAATGTCCTGAATTGGGTTCATCGTACATTTGCATCACTTCCCTCCAGTGCCATAAATTAATAAATACCTATTTTGCGCCTGGTAAACGACATGGTACAATACTACTAATCTTGCTGCCATGTTTGTAACTCTTTTCATAGGTAAATTATGAATGAACAAACACAATAATAACATGAATTTTCAAAGTTTTACCACAATTGAATACGTTACGTCAGCCATCTGACTGAAAATTTCTCAGTGCCATGACATTCATAGATTTTTGACAGATCCTCGACAGCCAGCCTTCGAGCTTACGTTAGAATTAGGTTCGTGCTCGCGATTTCATACAAAACTTTTTACGTGACAAAACATTCACGTTAAAATCTCGACACATTAGTTGTCAAAACCTTTTTTTCTGTCAAAATTTAGTTCCGTTTACGCACTGTAGAGGCGCTGATCAAATCCTATACAAAATAGTGACATTTCGATACGTTTACGAAACGGTTACGATTTCGCAAGTTATTCGTGCTTGGGCTACTGATAGGAATACGTCGCGTTAATGACGTCACATAGGCTTATCAGAAAAATTAGGAGAGATATCGAGTGTCTATCCAGGACACTCGCTATTTTTTCTAATACTTAATTTCCAGGTTTTTTTAAAATTATGTTTAATATGAAAAACAGTTTTAATGCACATTGACTTGGCAGACAGTTTTAATACACTATTTTAGGGAGATGAATGGAATCGACCCGGTATTTGTAGACTTTTTAAGAATATTTGACTGCCTGTGCCTGTTTGTAAATGTTTTGCTTTTATTTCTTAAATTCATGGCTTCGATCCGCGGGTTGGACAAGCTATTGGATTTTCTGACAAATACATTTTCAGTAACAGCCTTGAGTCAGGAGCTAAAGATAAATGGCAATAGGCTTACCCTGTATATATAGGGCCAAAATATATCAAGCAAAATATGGGTATAATATGGTATTGTTCCCGAACAGTATAATTTGGGAGTCTTCAAGTCTAGAGTGAATAGGTATCTTCTAGGCAAGCATGCTACATCTTCGGCCGCATCATCACTTTCCATCAGGTGAGATAGGGGCCAAATGTTTGCCTATAATGAATAAAAATAAATAAAAGAAAATGGGTGCTTTACACCAGCGGGTAATACAAGCCGGACGATAGGATTTTATGGGGCTGTTTTTGCGTTTGAACACAAACAATTTATGCGTTTTACGAACGAAACGCTCTTAAAAAACTTATCAGATTATTGTGAGGTAACATTAGAACAGCTCTTCTAATCATATTTTTTTTAATACCTACATCGAGCTGTTATTCTCAGTATAGGCGTTTATACTAAGTTACGATTTGAGAAACATACTTCTTTAAAAATAAAACCATAACACTTGATGCTGATGAAATGTATTGTATTGTATATATATAATAAAAACTGACGCTCTGTAAGGTATGCGATTTTCACCGTGCTTTGGAGGGCACGTTAAGCCGTCGGTCCCGGTTGTCGTCTTAGGATGGCAGTCGTTATAGCATGGTGGTAGGGCACTTTGCAAATGCCCGCCTGGCTAGTTACCACCCTCAAGTAGAAAATCTGTCGCCAAGCACCTAACGGTGTGTTCCGGCAGCTGTCCTTGAGAGCCAGTACTTCTAGGTTAGCCTGAACAACATCTTCGACCACGTCATCACTTACCATCAGGTGAGATAGTGTCAAAGGCTAACCTACCAGCCATAAAAAAAAAGAACACCTCATAAAAACATCTCATAAAATATGTATTTATACTAGTGAAACAGATTTTATATCAAAAATAACAATAGGAATAAATTTTCATAAATATATTCATGCGCATTCATATTTATGAAACGGGTCACCTCTAAAATATATAGGTTATTTGATGACCAACTTAATAGCGCGATTCCAATCACCGATCATTTTTTCATCGATATACTAAGTACTGTAATAAAACGTTTGAACATGATATAGAACTGAGTGGCTATTAGTTTTGGTTGAGGGTTTTACTATCATACGCTCACTAGATTTCATTTTACTGTTTTTAGTGCACAACCTTTTTTTAATCTTTGAGGAACGAAAATAAGTCTTTCATACATCATGGCGTCTAAAATCCGCCTGTTTGGTTTTTTTATATTTTTATGTCCTTAGTGCCACTTGCGTTATCAAGACAAATATATCGATATCTCATACATTAAAATCGGTAAAGCCGTTTAGAAAATGGTGGAATAAAGAAACTCACAAACATACGTACATACTTGAACCATTAAAACATGACACTCCTTTTTTGGGCAGTCGTGTAAAAAGCGGCAATAGAGATTTATAACAGTCAGACTTCTAGAGTATCAGATTTCATGATTTATTTATAAATAATTTCGTCAGACACGTGTCAATTCCAATTAAAATTGTGTTGAAAAGGCAAAGCTTACATTAAATATTATTATTTTTATTCTGCATCTATTTTGAACAATTAAATTGAGACTAAGTAAAGTGTAAGTAATAGCTAGTAGGTACTCATAATATCTAGTAGGTACTCATTACTTGTTAGGTCGGCGAACATAGGTCGCGTGAAAGGTTGTCTAGGGCAAAAGGATACTTTATTGCCAGCTGTCGAGACAATTTAAGGTTACTTTCAAGTAATGAGAATAACTGATTTCACGGGCTAGACTTTTATTTGGATATACTACATAAGTTTTTTATTTTATTTTATTGCCGATAGGTAAGCCTTTGAGCGCAATCACACCTGACGGTACGTGAAGACGCGGTCGCCGGTGTTAACAGGCTTAACCTAGAATTACTGGCTCTCAAGGACCCGGAACACACCTTTAGGTTCTTGGTGATGATTTTCTACATGAGGGTGGTCGCTAGCTAGACGGGCATTCGCAAAAATGCCCTGCGACCATGGGGTGAAGCTCAAGCGGCGGACTCAAAGAAATTCAAACTATTATTATTTGAAATTATTACTGATATTGCAGCCATTTAGCTATTGGTAGATGATGATGTGTTGAATTAATAATAACTATTCTCAAAAGGAGTGCTACTAGAATCCACCGTCAGATTTCTTTCTACTTTCTAGTCGGGTGCATATATGTAAGTGCCCTTCTATCATGATGTGAAGGTCAAGCAAGATATTATGAACCACACACTTCGCATCATCGCCATAAAATTTAAGTTAAAAATAATTTAATTGCTCGGTTAAGTGGCGTGTTACTAACACTAACAAGTTGTTAAGTTGGTTAACGTAGATTGCCTGTAAGGTTGCTTATAGCATATGAGTACTTTCTTAATATCTATAGGTATCGACACAAAGTTAATTTTAAAATAATGACAGTCTTTGATTTAACGGGTTTACTTTTGTTTATACCGTAATATTTATCTTTTGAGGTTTCGTACTATAAAACAGGACCCTATTACTAAGCAGTCTGTTTGTTTGTCCATTCGTCTGTCCGACCATTAATGGAATGTATCTTTGGTATGGTAATAGGTTGGTGGTCGAAATTTTCACAGGATATGTGTTAGTATAGTAGATTGCCTAACAAATTAATGAAATATATAAAAATACATTAGTCGTTTTGATATTGGTGACTACACGCTGTGTCTATTTTGAGTCAATTTTATTGAAAGTTTGAAAATCAATGACAGCTGTCACATCAACAATTGTCTTATTATTCTCCCATTCCGGTATTGATTTTGTGTCAATTTCATCCGTAGTTAGACCAACAATTGATCTTCCTTCGAAGCTCTTAAGCGCCGCAAAATTCTGGCTGCTGCAGTACCCTCTCTAAGGGAGTATATCGCCGCAGGGCAGGTTCGTAAACACGTTACGAACCTGCCCTGAAATTATAGGTAATCAATGAAAAAAATCACATCATAATTAGCAGTTTCTAGTAGTTTCTTATAAAATAACAAGAGAAATACAATGATACATAAGACATACAAAGATACAAGAGAAATACAGAAACACAAACATAATGCATGATGGAAGGGCATTTTGCGATTGACCGCCTGGCTCCAACTGCTAGTAGAAAATCTGTCACCAATCACCACAACACAACGTTAGGTAGTCCGGCGGCAGTTCTTGAGAACCAGTGAAACCACAGGCACATGAGACTTAACAACTATGACTCAAGGTGGCGGGCGCATTGCATTTCGTCACTTGTGATGAAATGCATCTGTTCTAGGCAGAGGTTAGTCCGCTTAACATCGAAATGTGTGGGTCTGGAGCTTGTTCCGTCACAATAACATACTTAAATAAAAAAAAAATACAAACAACCTCTAACGCATACACCGACTCAGTTTGGTCCATCGTAAAAAGCGTCAGATGCACCAGAAACGTAAAATAACATACAACGTAACAACAATTACTCATCACATGTTAAAAAAAGACAAACAAACTTATTTGATTTATCATACGAGTGGGTGTGAAGACGGAATATAATATGCTTATATAGCTACGAATAAATATCTTTATTTGTAGTTATATAGCATATTACATTCCGTCTTCACACCCATTATACTCGTATTATATATATGCGGAGTGGTTCTAGCGGCTGAAGTATGCTAACCTCGGTAGTGGTTATATATTTGACCCGTTTGCCCCTCGTGCGTCCAATCTGTCCACCTCCTATGACGAAATCGTCCAAACTGCTCACGTTTTTTTATCCCGCGACGCCCCGTAACGTTTTTTTGTAGTACTAAGTAGTTTTCCATTACCTAAACATGTCACCCTAACATCCCCATACCCCAATATATTACCTATACCATACAAAAAATAACATTTTCATACATTTAGTTTGAGTGGATCAAACAGCGAATAAAAATATATTTTTCCAGATTTTGAGGTATTTTGTTTTTTAATCGAGTTTATTTGTGGCAGTCTCCAATCAACATATAAACTTCTTGGTACCAATGCAATCCTCATCATATTCTCTTTACGGGAAAAGAAATGAAAATAGACCTTTTCATGGAAAATTTTACAGGAAAATGGGTTTGAACAGACGACGAAAATGGCGGGAAACTGCATTTTTTATATATTTTTTTAATTTTTTTTTTCCGAAACTATTCCACCTACAACTTTGTTTTTTTTTTTAATGTGTGTATTTATTATGGTTCTTTACCCATGAATAATACCAGATTGTAAGGATAAATATTTTATAAGTAGTAACGAGATTAAAACAACGCGATTTTTTTTAAGAATTTTGGCGGGAAAACTGTACATAAGCGGTTTTTTTTTTTCTCAAAAACTATACCACCTACGAATTTGGTTTTTCTTTTGATATGATTATTCAGATGTAATCTATACACCTGAATTGTTTCAGATGTTTAGGTTTACAGGTTTAAAAGTAGTTACGAGATTATTTATTACGTAAATTTCGATCGGTGAGTGTTTGCGCGGCAAAATGCATCGAGTGAAAGTTATTTTTTTTCATTTCATGATTTGAGTAACTTCTCGTTACCATGGAGTAATGCGGTTTTTTTTGTTGTATAGCCAATGATAGTAGCTTACTAACAAAGTTTAAATAATAACGATCGGATAAATACAAGCTTTACACTTAACCTTTTTTTTAGACCACCGGAATTCCAGCCGTAACAAAAACAGGGGTCAAATAAAAAAATCTATAAAAAAAAAAGTTATCAATCCTTATCCTTTTAATTTCTTTTAACATCGTTATTGACTTATTGCCTATACAAATGCAAAATTACAGCTTTCTAGGTTAATTACTTTAGAAGTAGTTACGAGATTATTTTTAAATGACATAAATCTATACAAAATTTTGGCGCCAAAATGTAATTTGAGCTGGTTTCAGATTTCATATCAATTTTAAACATACTTTCTGTTATATCAGAATATTATGGATTTTTTCTCGCATAGCCAAGGATCCATCCTCACGAAAACCGTTTGAATTATGAAAATCGAACTTACGCAGATTTTATGGTGAATATGTAAACACGACTATTAACCGCTAAACGGCAGGCCGGTTGGGACACATAAGAGAAAATCCGGCAGGCCGGAGGATACGCGCCTAAGGATATAGAGATATTGGGTCTGTGGGCTAGCTAATCTTATTTTCTGAAACTTATCAGAGCACTTGGTTGATGCGACACGTGATCAAAATGCTGGCCTTTATTTGATTCAACGAATAAGCTTTGCATCCAACTAGGCAAAACTGCCAACTGATACTGGGTTGGATCATTAGGACTACTAGGCCTATAATGGCATTTGGGTTGCCTTAATGCTTTCGTAACTGTAGTGAAGTTTAGTGTTTTTTATTACTAAAAGCGACTGCCGCGAAAGAAATTAGTTAACTATTACAAAAAACGTGCTTTATTATCACAAAACATACCAGGTTAGGTTTAAGCTTTGCCTATATATTGGTATATATATAGGTTCCTCCATTATACTAATATAAGGCATATAAATTCATGTTGACGTCTATAATTGTAGCCAGGCGAAATTCACAGAAGTGCGTACAAGTTAGTCCTGAATAATATTTAGATATCTTTTTAATTGATTATATTTTATTATGTAGGTACATATTTCAATATACTTTGTATACTAAGTACTATTTTATTCTTACATCATCGTATTGGTTTATACTGTAATGATGTTGTAATTGATTTTCTAAACAAATTATGGGAGTTAAAAGAACCGTCAAAAAAGAAGTTGGATATTGCAGATTAAGATAGCAAAGTTCCTTAGAAGGAGGTGCTGCCCACCTTCCAGTATTTTATTTACTTATAGTTGCCTTTTACGACACCTAAAGGCAGCAATGAGGGGTTACATTCTAGCCCGGCACCCTACGGGAAATATAAGCCTCATTATATCCCTCTAAGCTTAATTATTATTGACAAAAGCATCAACCACTAATTGTTAGATCGGTTAACATAGGTCGTTAAAGGTTGTCTAGCTAGGGTAAATGAATACTTAATTATTGTCAAACATAGCGACTAGCTGTCATCTTATACGCTTATAATAATGGAGTTTTGTGCTTCTTTATTTATCTGTTTTGAGTTCAGTTATAGGATGTTTGGTTCCGACAGCAATCACGTTTTGTTAACAATTCAAAATAAACATATTTGTATTGTTGTTTTTGTCATCATAAATTAATTTTACCTGAATATTCCATAAATCTAAATAATTACATAGCAATTAAGTTAAAGATATAGAAAAATATATGTGTTGAAAACTGTTCGACATATATATAGTGAGTGTCTCATGTTCGCTGATGATGTCAAACTTTACTTGTGTATAAACAGCGTTGATGACTGCAACGCGTTGCAGAGGGATATTGACAGAGTGGTCGAGTGGGGAGAGCGTAATCACCTGGAGTTTAATAGTTCCAAGTGCAAAACTATTTCTTTCACACGATCACAGACACCCATCAGGTACGACTACCGCATGTCGGATGTTTCCCTGGAGCGCGGTGAAAAAATCCGCGATTTGGGTGTTACAATGGATGTCGAATTAAAGTTTAACAAGCATATAACAAATATTTGTGGTAAAGCGTTTAAATCACTCGGTTTTGTTATGCGACAAGCCGCCAGATTTCAGGATAGGAACGTTATTATTATATTATTCTATGCCTATGTACGTAGCAAGTTAGAATACAACTGAAATTATTTGGGATCCACACGAGAAAAAATACACGATTATGATAGAACGCGCACAGCGAAAGTTTGCTCGCTATTTGTACAAAAAGTTATACGGATATTATCCCTATCTATATCCTTCTCTCTTTGTGTCTGGAATGTTAGGTATTGACACGTTGGTTTTTAGATGCAAATGTGCTCCACTATAGCATTTTTATCAGCTTCTTAATGGCTAAATACATAACCCGAGTGCACTGGCTCGCCTGGCCCTGGTCGCGCCGGATCGGCAGCGGCAGTCGCGCGAGTGCAGCGTTCGTCAGCTATTCGCAGCGTCGCACGTGCACACGCAAACCTCCCAGCACGCGCCTACGTCACAAGCTATCAACTTGCTTAATGCCCTGATTGCTCAGAACAGAGATGTCGATGTGTTGTATTGTAATTATAGGTTATTTAATAGTGAGTGTCATAGTTATGTAAGTAAATTTGTATTAAAGTTACTGTATCCGGATGCTATCTTGATGGCTTAATGTATGTGTTGGCGTAAGCTGTTAGTACATAAGCAATTGAAATAAATAAATAAATAAATATAATATGTAACTTTAGCTACAGCTCAACAGTTTTGTTTAGAACATTTCCACAACATAAATGTCGTATTGTTTATTTTTGCGGCGAGCAGCAGCTGATATAGATACCATCTTTATCTTGCACTAGTGGCCCGCCCCGGCTTCGCACGTGTATTTAACGTATTTTTCATAATATTTTATTGGCTATGTGCATCAGGGATAATGTAGGATTCTTACGGTGAAAGTAAAAAAAAACTAGTAGTTTTTTTGTTTATTCATTACAAAAAACAGAAATCTTTCATCTTTATAATATTAGTATAAAAGTATAGATAAGAAGTCAGACTTAACCAAGTCTTTAAATTGCAAAACTTGAAAATATATAGCAAAATACGTAATGCAGTGCCTAACCAAAGACTGTTTTTATTATTTGCCACTATTTGGCCCACATGCCTGCACTTAACCAGTAACCTTTGCATATATTATCAGATGCAATTTTTTGCAACTGACATATTTGCCACTAGCCATACGGTTGTTAAGTCTCATGTTACTGTAATTTTATAGTTACTTACTGGTTCTAAAGGACTTCTACCGGAACACATATTTAGGTGCTTGGTTACAGATTTTCTTCTTGAGGGTGGTCATTCGCAAATGCTTCCACCATGCGGTGAAGCTAAGCCAGCGATGGGGGTTGAACTATGGATCTGCATCACGACAGTCCAAAGCTATTACTGTTCCGCTATCACTATTTAAAATATATTACTCACATTTAAACATGGGAAAGCACTGGCACAGTGAAGACAGAATAGATGATGAAAGGTTCCATTATTAATTTACGTGAATAGTCATTTATATTACAATCACATGTAGGTAAGTCCTCACTAAATTAGTCACATTTTGGTACACTAAAAGGAGCTTATTAATAAAACACTCCGTATATGAATTAAACATGTATCAGGCTCTTCAAGACCTCTATTCTCTCTCCCTCCAGAACCAAAGACCTTAAGTTCTTTACATGTCTGATAATGTTGTTGTTTATATTATAAGTTACACTCGTTATAAAAAAACCGGGCAAGTGCGAGTGGGACTCGCGCACGAAGGGTTCCGTACCATTATCTCGTTTTCATTATTATTATTTTTAGCATATTAAAAGTGAAAACCTCTTTTATTGTATGGGAGTCCTATAATTATTTATTTCATTTTATTTTAATAAATTTTATATAAAAAGAACATAAACCTAAATATGTTTGTTCTTTTTATATTAAGTTCTTTGATTGGGAGCTCCCCTTATATATTTATTTAATTTTATTTTTAGTATTTATTGTTATAGCGGCAATAGAAATACATCATCTGTAAAAATGTAAACTGTCTAGCTATCACCGTTCTTGAGGTGACAGACGGACGGATAGCAAAGTCTCAGTAATAGGGTCCCGTTTTTACCCTTTGGGTAGGGAACCCTAAAAATATTACACCACTTTATTTATATCACTCATGTAGAATGTTTTAAGTTTTGAAGTTATATTTATCCCTTAATTTCAAAGTTTTAAAGGCATTGCAAAATCTCTTGAAATATATATTACTTTGTCACTTGATATGAAAGAAAACACTTGAATATAATTCAACAAAAAGTTTATAAAACGGTGGCGCGGCGCAAATAATTACACCGTCACGGGCTTGGTAGCTTTGTCACCGAAAACTAACAAAGTACAAGGGTAACAATATAATATACTAGCTGTTACCCGCGGATTTGCCCGCGCTAATATCCTTATAAAAAATTCTATGTGTTACTGAGTTATTTTATTTTATTTACTACACTTTTCCTAGAATACACACTTAGTTTATATCAGTACTTCAGCATCCTTGTTGTATGCTAAGTTTATGTCCATAACTCATAGTCGTAAAGTTCTGCAATCTCCGTTTCCTGCACTCGTTCAACTGCTTTTTGATGTTTATACTTTCATAAACTTGATTTATGTTAAAATACACTTTTGGGTCTATTTTTTTTTACCGGCGGTATGCCATTATTAAACAAATACTACAAACTATATATAACACTACAGCTACTACAGTACTACAGCTACTACAATACTACAGCTACTACAATAAAAGCATTTGGACTCATAGGCAGTCCAAATGCTCTAGCCCACTATCAGTTGGCAGCGTGCCCAGCATGCTGGCAGCATTGCCCCGTTGAATTGCAATGCTTATTCTTTGAGCCAAATAGGTGCCAGCATTTTGATCATTTGGGTCTATTAATCAAGGGTAGGCATATATACTGTTTTGATTTTAATTTGTGAATATATTGGAACGTGTAATATAAACAGGAATCTTCATATCAGATAACTGTACAGACTTCAAATTTTCTACATATTTAAACATATTAAAATTGAATGATACATTTTTTTGTTGTATGGTTGCTGCAGACGAAATCATTATTATGTCTTCATATACACATGAAAATCATCTTTAGTAAGTAAATATATGGTGATCCAATATATATAAGATTTAGGGACATAGTTAATAAGCAGAATTAAGTCAATGGAGTAATTTTAAGGAAATGAAATTATTATTGTAAGACTGAAGTGTATACGATATTAATTATACTATTCTTGAATTAAGCTCTTTAATGACTCATCTTTAATGCACATGATCACTTACCACCATGTGAATAGTGGTAAAGGGCTAACCTCTTCTCTTCTCTCTTCTTTAATCTCTTATCTTCTCTCTCTTTTTCTCTCTCTAAATCTATAAAAAAATGGAATTATTTCTTACCTCATCTTAATTATACCTTATATTTTAAGTGGCTTCTCTTTTTATTCGTATGGTCTTTAGATACACGTCATGTTTGTTTTATTTGTATTCTCTATCTTGAAACTTCTCGGAATTAGCTCGGAGAACCGAGCCAGTTCTTTTTGCCAGATCACGAAATGTTGGAGATAGATACCTGAATCTAGATATCATACATTTTTTATTGGGTACACTATCCGTGGGGTACTGGGCTAGAATGTCACCCTCCCATCTCTGCCCGTGAGTGTCGTAAGAGGCGACTAAGCCCCCCTGCAGTCCTCCGCCGAGGAGAGGCAAGATGGGGTCACGTTAGCATTCACCATCTTGCCCCGGCGGCGGTAGGCCCGAGCTCAATCAGGCTTCTGCGCCTGTGGAGGGGCGACCAGTCTCACCAAGGCCGTGCAAGCTAGTGGAGAATAAAATAATCAACGCTGACATCAATGAAAAATGAAATCAACTTTTAACACAGAAATATTTAAAATAAACAAATGGACACAATATTCAGTTTTTTTAAAACCTTTTGTAACAAATATTAGTCTGTCAATTTCACCAAATTCAATGCCTTTACAAAATTTTGTAACTATCCCATATGCTATCATATAAAGAACTTTAACGACTACATTTTTATGCATTGGACTTGTAATACGGCGATGTGTAATAATCTAATTGATGTTCTAGTTCTTAATTTGATTTTCTATAAACAACATATAATAAATGTGTTTCAAGTTATTAACTCTCTTCGTATATGACGGGCAGATTGACAGACATACAGCAAAGCGATATCAATAAAGCCCGATTTCACCCTCTGAGTACGGAACTCTAAAATCTAATATCTGGAATTTATACTACGTTGAGTCCACTTACCATCCTCCTATTAAACATACCCCTGGGGTGCTGGGCTCGAATTACACCTCTTTCACATCTTCCCGTAAGAGTTGTAAGAGGTGACGGAGGGGAAAATACCAAACGGCGCCTACTGTTGCTCTTCTGCGGCGCTGCCTGGCACTGCCTTCAGCTACTCACATACACTTCAATTTCTAAGACACCTGCCAAGCGTAGTCATTATGGCAGACCTTTGTTCATCGGTCGACGTTATGGCTCTTGATAGGATGTGATGTGTGAGCTTAAAATCCGACGCATACGACGCGAGCGTTTACAAGAATTGCTGGTGTCAAAAGGAGGCTTGCTATAAAACTATGTATTTTTGGACAGTGAGAAAACATAATGTAGTGAACCCATCTTAAACGTCAGATCACCGTAAAAAGATGAAGGTTTTATTTCATAATAGAATGTTAGTTCTACTATAAGCGTGGACTATATATCTTATGCTTGAAACACTGAAAGTAGCTCGTTAATAAAACACTTCGAAATTAAAATTCGAATAAAAATATATCAAAAGCTCTCCAATCCAAAACTAACACCGTGGTCACTTTCAACATGTCTATTTATATTGGATTTTCTTGCATTTAAGAAAATAACTTTAAAATAACAGTTCTAAAGCTTCATTGTTTAAAATATTTAATACTATAAATTTATATTTAATCCCTCCATCTCAAAGTTTGAAAGTCATCGCTAACTCTTTTGTAAAATAAATTAGTTTTTCAATGTTTATATAAGCAAATACTTAAATATATTGTAACTGAGAGTTTGTAAAACAGTGGCGCAGCAAAATTAATTAGAATGACACAGGCTTGGTGGTTTTGTTCACTGAAAATCAACAAAGTACATTTATAACGTAATTATACTCTAGAAGTCTAACGAATTGTTTTGTTCATCATAAAGATGATCAGTCGCCAAGCCCCTAACGGTGTTTCCCGGCAGCCGTTCTTGAGAGTCAGTTATTCTAGGTTAAGCCTGTTAAGACCTTCAACCACATCATCACTTAACATCAGGTGTGATTGTGGTCAAAGACTAACCTATCAACAATAAAAACAAAAAAAAAACTTAATATCCAAAATCTGTACAGTCACCTGCAATTTATTTAAATACATTGCAATTTTTTTAATTTTAGCAAAATCTTCTGTTTCTCTGTGTAACACAGAAGTATCTTAAATTTAAGGAATAATTAGATTTTTTTACTCATGTATATGTTAACTTCAATAATTAAGAATTCAGTAATAATATTAATATAATACTGGTAGTGGGCTGGAGCATTTGGACTGCCTGTGAGTCTGCAATGACTTATGGGTATCTAAATGCTTTTACTGAAAAGCTGTAGTGTTGTTATAGTTCGTAGTGGTATGATAATAAAGGCATTCCGTTGGTTAAAAAAAAGAATTCAGTGACATCAAATTATTTTGAAAGTTACGAAGTGTATAATTGTCATTGCAGTTCATACGATTGAAAATCGCAGACCGGCGAAAATATTGCGGATGGAGATAATACTATATGGGCATGATGCTGTGTGCTCTGATATAAACCTAAGGTATTTCACCGTTGGTTTATATATTTTTCGTACTGGTTGACAACAAGTACCTAATTTGGGTCCCAAATGTCCTTAGTATTAGTAAACCGTAGAAGTGAAACAATAACTACAAAGCTCGTATTCGGGATGAACGAGTCTGTTGAGCTTGCGTAACCATAAAGTTAACGCTATCTCCAATACAAGTTATTAGCCTAATTACATTTCCACTAGAAAAATGTAAGTCTTCATGTTTAATTAAAACGTATATAATAACATAAAAACTCGTACTAAGCCTTCAGTTTCCAGTTCGAGTAATACCCATGGTTACATGAAAGCCATGAAACAAAACAAAGAGCAGTAAGCTCGTGTTACCACCACACCCTGCCATTACCTAATTGGTGTTTCTTTCTTTCCAGGTGGCCTGTCAACATGTGTTACTTCAGTATAATAGTGATTATTTTCAAGTGATCGTGTGAATTGTGAAAATGAAGCTAGCACGTGTAAAGTTAACTCTGCTTGTGGCGTACCTTTCACGATTTATCTTAGGTAAGTGTCTTTATCTTTTAAGTAATTAAACATTATATTCAATAATATACTCGTAATCACTCAATTCTTAGTGATGATAATACACATACAAAAGACAAAACGTATCAATAAACTGTGCTCAGTATGTCTTGTGTTAAAAAATATATTTTATTTTATTCGGAAAATTTACAGCTAATTAACAAAATATAATAAATATCTAAGAAACTTATGGCTAATTAAAAGTTTTCACATTTATGTAACTAAATGTTTTAAACAGTTAAGCATAGTTGACAGACTCATACAGAGCTGAGGTGACTAAGTAGGTATAAGATTTTAGAAATAGGATATATTTACTGAATGAACTGAACTTTACCTACGCATATAATCAATATTATATGCGTAGTAGCTCGTCGTAGTGAAAGCCTTGGGTCGTACATCGTAGACTCGTAGCTTTGTGCTACGATACAATTTTTAAACAACTTTTTCGTATGAAATTTGTATCAACTTTAAAATCGTATAAATCACGCTCGTAAAGCCGTTAACGAGTCAGTTTAATATAAAGTGCTAATATTAATGTTTATTACGATAACAATTTATAAAAGTAAATATTATTGATGAAAAGTAATCACTGCAATCGTGCTACAACGGCATAAATCGGTATCATACCACAATTTTATATATATTCACTTTTTAACATCAACATTTTAAAGTAAAAGTATTCTGAGAGTCCTTATAGATACATATCTTTAACAAAAATCGGCTTTTACGATAACAGCTCGGTATATTCTGGCAACTTCTTAAACTATTGGTTGGTTTATTGTAAGTAAGATTTTAATTTTGAAGCAGTGATGGCTCAGTGGCATTGGCTATGGACTGTCGCGCAGCAGATCCATGGTTCGAATCCCGCCGCGGGCTTGAGCTTCACCGCATGGTGGAAGGGTATTTTGCGAATGCCCGCCTGGCTAGTGACCACTCTCAAGTAGAAAATCTGTCGCCAAGCACCTAACGGTGTGTTCCGGCAGCAGTCCTTGAGAGCCAGTGAAATTACAGGCACATTAGATTTAATAACTATGTCTCAAGGTGACGGGCGCAGTGCAATGCGAGAGTTGTGACGAAATGCATCTGTTATAGACAGAGGTCAGTCCGCTTAGCATTAGGTGGGCCTCAAGCTTGTTCCGTCATAATAATATTAAAAAAAAGTAAATACGGCTTGCTGAATTTAATTCACACAAAAAGGATTGTGTTTTGATTAATAAATGGCATCTTGGGCAGACCACTCCAGCTCCCTTTGTCCATTATTTGTATAAAACACACCTCATCTCCACTTCACGACAGGGGACAGATTTATCGTATTACGATGTTTTTGTCTATCAGCCGGGTATCATACCGGGTGTGTATTGGAAGTATTAACTAAAAGATTAAGAATTTGCATGTTTTCTACGGCATTTCATAAACATAATAAAATTAAATATAAACAATTATACGTAAGACGATAAATATAAACAAGCACGTACCTATACGCATATGTAGGTTGAAATTCCTGTCTCAACAAGATTCCTTCTGCAATGAATTCGTGCTGAAGACGGACAAATGACAGCTTGACTTTGAGCTTTAAGTAATCAATGGAAACGATTTTTTTTATTCTTCAATCTGCCATTTCATTTTTATACAGATTTTATTCAGATGTATATAATAGGAAAAGCAACATAAAAATAATTATATAATGTAACTATATCTATCTTTAAACTAAAATTTTTATAGATAATATTGTGATCTCCGTTTCCTACCAGGAGGCAATTATAAGTAGAAAACAGTGTTTAGGTCACTGTCCACGGGTAGTGTACCCAAAAGACCGGCAGAACTACCAGGTTTATATTATTTTCAATAGTTACGGTCAAATCTAACTGTACCGTTGTGACGTTAACAAGACATGTTTTAAAGGTTTCCAAATGAAGATAGCCTCAAGTTTTGTTATATCTGGAAAGAATAGCCAAAAAAATATACTGGACGAATGTTTTGAGAGTGTTAAAATACAATTTTCCACGGATGATAAATCTCATGCCTTCATCGAAAAATAAACTCAACCAGAAAATTTAAGGAGGATATTGAGATAAATGATTGGTAAACCTATTATGAAAGAATACTTTTGTGGCTCCTTTTATTTTATTTCAAGTTCAAATGATAAATAGCTTTTGTGAACTTATTGTCAGAAAATTATTCAAAATAGTACATGCAAATGGGAGATAGTGATTATAAAAACATAGTTTGTCATTACCTACGAACATATAAATTTAGAATAATTTTGCCTTTGACATTTTAAAATGCTTTGAACTATTTATTGTAGAACAACGATACGCGTCCTCTAATTATCACAATGTCTGTAGTACCATTTCCCCAAAAATTATACCATAACGTGTGAGTTTACAATGACTTATTGGTTACCGAAATGATTTTGTTGTAGTAGCTGTAGTGTTGTATATAGTAATATCATTTGGAGTATAGTGCCCCGTACATAACTGTTTTTGTTTTATGAAAATCAGATATTAATTGATATTTTGTTATTATTACTTTGTTAGATATTAGACTATAATAATATATTACCGTTTGACGACATTGCAAAAAAATAACAGGTTTTTGTGTCGGCCATCGACCACCTATAATTTTTATTTGTAAGACTTCTTACCCCGAAGTACTTAGCATTCCATATATTTACCGTGCGGATGCCGGGTCCATAGCGTTGCAGAGAAAGAGGCTCCAGTCACAGGTGCCTGGGACTTGCAACCCAGGGAGTAAGGTGGAGGGGCTCATTCTAACACGTATTCTGTAAAAATAAACCTGCTACGGCCCAAACGGACGTATAGACATACATGTCTTCGAATGTATATCACACATTCGAAGACACTCGCAGTGGAAAGCCCTAAAATGTCCTCAACTAATTCTTCAGGAACTTCAGACAGTAAATACATAGTAACGTTGATAACTACGTAGGTATGTATGGGAGTCCGACTCTTACATGGCTGTGTTTGTTGAGTTGGGACACATAGTATAGTTGAAAAGTGGATTGTCTCCGTTAATACTTAGCAACAAAACAACAACAACCACGCCTGTGGGCTCACGTACTGATCGGAAAACTTAATGCGCACGTACTTGATGCAAACTTCGCTTCGAGAGGGACTAATCAGATTTATTCTTGTCCACGGCCATTACCCACTTCTTTTTCATTATTGATCTTATTTGTTGTATTCTACATTGTTGGGGCAATAAGATATATGTGACTGAATAATAATAATACTTAGGATTAAGTAAGGATGAATGTACCCTTCTTTTATGTTATTTTGACGGAACGAGCACGAGGCCCACCTGATGTTAAACGTACTAACCTCTGCCTATAACAGATGCATTTCGTCACAAGTCACGAATTGCACTGCGCCCGTCACCCGTGTTAAGTCACTTTTTTAAGCTTTAATTTTTAATAGCCAGTAGAAATTACAAGGCACAGGAGCCTTGTAATTTTTACTGGCTATTAAAAATTGCTGCTGTAACACACTTTTAGGTGCTTAGCGACAGATTTTCTACGTGAGGGAGATTCATGTTTAAATGTTTGCGAAGGATATTCATGTTTTTTTATGTTATTTTGACCTTTTGACCTTTGACCTTGACGTTTTGTTAGAGTCGTATCGACCGTGGAGACTAAAATGTATATTACATATTGATTTTATATAGTGCGCGGATAGACCCGTTGTTTAGGTAAAGTATGACCATACAATATAATACTTCGCATTACGTCACATCACTTCATCCGTGAGAACATAAGGAAGGTAATAGAAGACTTTCAGATAGGTACTTAATTCTCAGTACCTACTTATAAAAATTCCTTGCTGATAAGCCATTATCAGCATGGAATTTTAATTAATTGTTTTAATTAATGTGGTGTTGAGTTACTGTCGTTTTTTACGGCTCCATATCTCAAAGGGACAAAACGGAACCCTTATATGATCACTTTGTTGTCTGTCTGTGAACCTTTTTTCTGAGGAGCGCATGAAGGTATCAAGCTGAAATTCATGTCAAATACTCAAGTCTACTGTCCCTTGAAGCTGTGAAAAACTCAAACTTCTAAGCCAACGCAATCAAAAGATACAGCCGTTTATGCTGCAAATTTTCAACATTAGCAAAGGAGTCAAAACCTACAGGGTACTCCCCGTGAACTCAGAATCTTGAAATTTGGTACGAAGTGACGTCTTAAATCACAGATAAAGGAAAAATTGCGAAATGCATACATTTTTAGTTACATCATAAGTATGCTAAAAATTTTAAAAAGTTTCAAAATGTTATGGATTTCTGTGATATCAACATAAATAGTTACGAAGCTGTGATCAACACCTACAAATATTTATCTCTTGCAGGCTGCTGTAATACAAAACCTAAAAAGAGCAAGGCTCAACTCGCTTTTGGCGCGTTTCTATTCTTCAGTCAAAAAGCATTTTCATTTTATAGATATTGTGACTCAAACTAAAGAAATTTACCTCTAACAGAAAGCATCTAGAAAGAAAGTTACCCCGCAGCTCTACATTATCGAGTTTAAGTTCTTGCGCTGACGAAACTTTCTGGAAGGGATGGGTGATAAAATTACCCCCAATTTATTTTCTGGACCGGCCATTTGTAGCACCCGCGCGCTAGTCAAGGCTGCAGAGTGATTTCGGGTAAATCTCCCTGAGATACAGACCTGTGGTTCAGTCTGTTTAGGGGTTTAAAGTATTCAGAACTTCTGACTGGATGGAACGTGGCATTAATTAGTGGTTAGGATCAGAATCATGTATTGAAGCGTTTGTAACGGAGCTTGCCAAGCCAGGAAAGCTACCACAATTTCTAGTTAAGTGCTCGAACCGTCTAAAGGCCCTTTTTTCTAACTAACCTTTTTTCTATTTTGACTTTCAGTATCATGCTCTGTTTTGTAGTAAGCACATAAATAACTACTTCTAAGAAATGACATTATTCTGTCATGTAGTTAGTGGCTGTATAGTTTTGAAGTAAATTATATTTTATGCGGTTCACGTGCTTGAAAATTTGTTTGTGAAATATAAAGTTTTTTATTTTTATTATTTCACTGATAACACTGAATTTTCGTTGCCCGTGGGGTGCTGGGCTAGAATGTTACCCCCCATTGCTTCCTGTGGGTGTCGTAAAAGGCGGCTAAAGTTGAAATACCGGAAGGTGGGCAGCAGCGCTTTGTAGTGGAACTGATATCTCGGTTTCGGTTTCGGTTTAAGGAACTTTATTACCATCAAAGACAAACTGTCACTTACGTGGTAACATAATTAAACTATTACATAATATATGTGTTCGTCATCGCAAAGATGTGAAAAACATTAAATAAAGTACAATGAAATAACAGCGCTTATTTGGGTTCTAAACATGCACAATGACCCCTTTCATACATTTGACTTGCTTATTAACATGATTCATTAGTAATAATATGTTCATACAGTAGTTTCTTTAAATGTATGAAAAGAGTTTAAATTTTTTATATGTGACGGTATTTTGTTATATATCTTAGACTGCGATCCCCAAGACACCTGCCAAGCGTGGGGATTATGGCAAATCCCCCCTCAATGAGGGAGGCTCTGTTCAGAAGTGGACTAGCCGGCTGATACAGTACTGAATTATCATGGCGTATATTTATGATACAATATGCAGGGTAGAAATTTTGACAACATTCTATGACGACGTTCATTGTTCAGATTCAGCTTAGATTTACAGTCTACCGCGGAAGGTACGTTAAGTGCGCCAGAACCTATAAGATCGTAGTTTTACTTCTAAATATGATAACAAGCACTATTGCGTGCTTAGCGGAAACCACCGTTGATGCACACTAATCACACAATATTATTATGGCGAAAGTTTTTATTTTATGGAAAAATTTGGAATACAGGTTGTTCTCAATCTGGAATAACACATAGGACACATTTTACCCCGAATAACCCGCGGGTAACACCGCGGGCCGCAGCTTAATAAATGTTGTAATTTTAATGCCAATTCTGAGCTTTACTCCGATCTTCACAAAGTATTAAATTGCTACCTACTAGGGCCGGCTGAAAGAATGGTCACATTAGGGAAAGACAATACCCATCACTATATATTCTTATTACCACCCATTTGGTTTAATAGGCGCACAGAAGTTATAGAAAGGTTACCGCTTTTTTAAACTATAATCATTTCCTTACGGTTCAGTAACGCAAAAGGGTCAGTATAGAGGTGTCTAAGATCCCATAATTCGTTATTACCGAATGCTACTTGATTGTAACGTTGGTGTTAGTCAAAAATTCTATGATATGCTAAGAATTCCATAAACTTAGGACTGTGTAGGAATGAAACCAAAACTGATCACGAATTTGCATCGCTGTCTCTCAGCATTGTGAAATTGCGATCAATTTTGTTTAAAAATTAAAGAAAGCTTATCAAGACAAAACTATATACATAGTAGTATATCATATCGCTATAATGCCTCTGGCTATAGCTTCCACTCTAAGGAAGTTGAAAATCTGTCGCTAAGTACGTGACGGTGTTGCTCCGTTATTTCGGCAGTTGTCCTTGAAATCCAGTAATTTTAGGTTGTCATACCTTCAGCCACATCATCACACTAAAATACAGGACTTTGGAATCTATGTACTCGTACTAAATACAGTTAAAATTTGTTCAGACTAGTTGCCAAGAACAAGCACACAAATACCAATATTTGTCCAAATTTATGTCATTATTTAAATCTCAATAAAAAACAAATGAAAATAACTTCATTAGACTCAAACTTTACTATATATACCTATTTCAATTCTATCGTCTGGCTTGGTGCGAAATCCGTTATCATTGAGATTTACCTTGAAGATTACTTTAATAACATTGAAGTAGGCTTTTACTTCGTATTTTCCTTCTGGAAACATTTTCTATTAGCTTATCGCGTGAATTCGGCACATTATGTCGTATCTGAGTTTCCACATAAACATAATGTACCCTTGTAACTTTCTCAAAATTCAACAACGTGTAAATCTTTCGTTTGGGAGTTTATAATGTAGTCATTTTCATGTATTAATATGTATTATGAATAAATTTAATGTTAGAAGGATTTCAGGCCTTTCCATGCTCGAATAACTTCTGAGAGGGTGTTGTTGTTGTGTTTTATCCTATGCTAACAAGGAGTTTTTGCATATATGGTAACTTCTTTAAAATAGTAAATTTGGTAAACTGAAATTTCTAAAAAAAAGATAAAAAGAAACAGTTTATTTTGCACATTAGGAATACAATAGCCAAACATTATACATATACAATAAGAAACAAACAAAAACGAATGAAGAACATTGCCGTCGCGTACCTTCAGTCCAAAAAAGGTCCTGGCTCATTATGATGCTGTGGGCGAACCTACAGCGCTGGTTTTCAGCTAAGGTCTAAGTGACACACAGACATGTACCTAGGTAAGAAATAACTATATAAGTACTTATATGGAAACAAAAATTTATGTACGACATACATAGATAAATATAAAAATAAATACACACATATTATAAATTAAATAAATTTAAATAGAGACACAATAAGTAGTATAGTAATAAGAGACTTTAGAAAGATTATGCTATGATAACTATTATGAGTTTTAAAGCCCTCGCAGCATAACTTACCGAGTCTTCTTAACTAGGTAAAGCATCATCTGCTTCGGTCAGGGCTTGGATGACTGACCGCTAGTGACATGTGTACGCGAATTACAAACCGTCAGTTTGCTCCTTTATTTCGTTTAATTGATATTCATTTTCGCAATTTGAAGCTCATCCATCCATACATAATTGAGTCCTGGAAGTCTCACACAGCTCGATTTATGCGTTCCTTCTTACCGTATACCTGCAAAATGTTGAATGAAATGATTTTGAAGCGCTCGTAGCGAAGTTTACTTAGCTGTTCTCAACCGACCAGCAAAGTTAAGCAACGTCGCGCGCGGTCATGAGTTGGATGGGTGACCGCTAGTGACATTACTACTGAGCGTTTCCGTGCTTCGGAGGGCACGTTAAGCCGTCGGTCCCGGTTGTTGTCTTAGGATGGCAGTCGTTATAGCATAGTGTTAGGGCATTTTACGAATGCCCGCCTGGCTAGCTACCACCCTCAAATAGAAAATCTGTTACCAAGCACCTAACGGTGTGTTCCGGCAGCTGTCCTTGAGAGCGAATACTTCTAGGTTAGCCTGAACAACATCTTCGACCACATCATCACTTACCATCAGGTGAGATAGTGGTCAAAGACTAATCTATCAGGCATAAAAAAAAATGATCTTCCATGTAACGTTTTTCCGCAGAGCTACCGTATGGATTCCTTCAAAAATGCTGTTAAAAGAGTCCTACAGGGTCGGCAACGCATTGGTAACGCCCCTGGTGTTGCAAATATCCATAGGCGATGGCGACCGCTTACCATCAAGTGGGCCGTCTGCTTGTTTACCACTCAATAATATAAAAAAAAAAAAATTGGCATGGTTAAATTAAGTTTGGTAAAATTTTAAACTGTTTTTATGACCGATCTCATATTTCGTCTTTGTTTTTTATTTGTAACTAGCTGTACCTGCGACTTCGTTCGCGATGCCGTACCTGCAAACTAATTATTCACATTTGAGCACTGTTTATCTCATATTAAGCAACGCTGTGGTCTGTGGTGAAGCACTTTTAGTAAAGCATAGCTCAGAAAGAAGCTTTTTACTTTGGGTTTGATAACTCCCAGCTTGTTTTTTTCCAGAAGACAGTAGTTAAGTAACTCAGAGAGTTCCTTCGCGGTTCGCACAATAAATGTTGAAGCATAGTAGGTACTTTGTGCGTTTCTTTGAAATTTCGATTCGTTTGTATCTTTTTGCCGAGGTTCTCCTTATTTGGCTGTAGAACAAAATTATATTATATTGTACACTTCCATTGCGCAGTCTCCAAAATGCATCCGGCAAAAGATAGAGGGTTAAAAAAATTATTGTGGCGAATGTTCCAGATTTTAGAGTTATATCTTAGCAAGCTGGCAAATCTAAATAAGGATGCCGAGATGCCCGTGGGGTGCCGAGCTGCCCATGGGGTGCCAGAATGCCCGTGGGGTGCCGGGCTGCCTTTGGGGTGCCGGGTGGCCCGTGGGGTATCGGGCTGCCCGTAGGCTTCCGAGTTCACTTGTCACTATTCTAACAAAAAAATAATAATTGAAATCGGACTACGCGTTAATAAATTACAACTAAGTGTACATTTTGACTTTCATCCCCTTTCCCGAGGGAACCGTGCTGAATTTTGGGATAAACAGTATACAATAACCTTCTTCGTAGTATGAACTCAAATCGTGTTAAGTTCCATTGAATTCCATTCAGTAGCCCATGGGGTGCTGGGCTGCCCGTGAGGTGCCGGGCTGCCCATGGGGTTCCGAGCTCACTCATCACTATTCTAACAAAAAAGAATCTTTGAAATCGGACTATGCGTTAGTAAATTACAACTTATTGTACATTTTGACTTTCATCCCCTTTCCCGAGGGAACCGTGCTGAATTTCGGGATAAAATGTATACAATAACCTTCTTCGTAGTATGAACTCGAATCGTGTTAAGTTTTATCGAACTCCATTCAGTAGTTTTGGAGTGATGCGCGGCCGGGATACAGACAGACAGACAGACAGACAGAAAGACAGACAGACAGACAAAAATAAAAAAAAATACAGTTTTGGCATCAGTATCAGCTACAGAGTGCTCTCAATATTCTTTTTGCAAAATATGTTCAATGTACAGAATTGGACCTGTTACAGTTATATTATAAGTATAGATATGTTCAATGTACAGAATTGGACCTGTTACAGTTTTATTATAAGTATAGATAAGTTATTTAGATTTCTTGTGTGCCGAAGTGTTAGTATGCAGTTTGTGATCGAATATGCTGAGTTTAAAATGGATTTTATACATAAGGAGCACTAATAAACCGCGAGTGTTTCAGATTTTCTTCACAATAATTGTTTTATTATGTAGTAACTTTTTAGGGTTCCGTATCAAAGAACGAGTAAGCTTAAGCACTAAGCTGAAAAGCTTCCGTCTGATATTTAAATTCTTTTGGACCAAGGCAACAGGCCTCGGTTGAATTTTTTGCTAAATAATGCTAATGTTTACCTTATAAATAATACAAAAAATAAATTAGTGGGCGGTCCCCATTCAATAGATTACGATTTATTTGTCAATTGTGTGTTGGTTATCTTAGTTTGTGAGTCTGATTCAAGACATGTTTCAGACAGGCTTCCTTTAAAAAGTATCCACGCTCACCATTGACCAGGTTGGTTTGCTGGGACAGCAGCAAGGGAGATGCGGAGTTGTCGGAATTCACATACAAAACGATTTTTTCGAATATTTTTGAATATACTTAAATTAACGGAATACTAGCAAACCAGAAGCTTAGATAATAGGCTCAAGAACATGCATGCTAAATTTTACGTGTTTGAACGCTTTGTATTGAAAATACGGCGAAATTACATTTGTATGGAAAGCACTTCGAATACTACTAGCCTTATAATCGGCATTAGTAGGATCTTACCAAATCTGGTTAGGTAGGGGAGGAGGCTCGAACAGTGAAGGGGAGCATTGATATATCATTAACCCTACTCCTGGGTTGCAAGTCCCAGGCACCTCTAGCCTCTTCCTCTGCAACGCGATGGACCCGGCACTCGCACGGTGAATCCATGGAATGCTGAGTAATTCGTCTCTACTAGCGGCCCGCCACGGCTTTACATGGGAATTTAATATAACATATTAATCAAATCACATAAAATGTAATAATTGTACCATAACTGTAACAATCAGACATATGGTGTTGCAAAGATTTGTAGACAATGATGTCTAGATTAAAATTGTAGTACGTGATGTACTTCAATTTTAATCTAAACATTGTGCTCTATTATCAACATTTTTCGCAGTGTACGCGATATAACGATTTATTTGGTATTTTTCACACACGTTGGGTTTTATTATCGAAGTTTTCAAACGGATCCCTAAGTTTATAAAAATATTCTATAGTCTATGATCATCAAGGATAGTGTAGAATTCTGATAGTGAAAGAATTTTTCAAATCGGTCTAGTAGTTTTTGTGTTTATTCGTAACATATAAAAATACAAATCTTTCCTCTTTATAATAATATATAGAATATATTATAGATATAGATAACGTCGCAACGCGCGCTGATCCTTATTTCAAGGCCAGTATGTTTGATTTTCATACTGGCTGGCAATGAGCGTATAATTTAGCTGCTTAGTAATTAAACAACTTTAAACGGTTCAAATCGCGTATGTTTATCATTATTTTTGTCCCGACGTTTCAAACACTTTGCAGTGATCGTGGTCACGGGGTGACTGAGCACGGGGTAGCTGTCACCCCGTGACCACGATCACTGCACGACTATGTGTAATAATCGCGAAAACCAATTTAGCTACTCTTAAAATAGTATGGAGTAATATTATGCGAGTGTAACCACTATAAAGTCGTAGTAATTTCCCAATTCCCAAGCTATTGACATTATTATGTCAAAACAAAACTTTGTGTGTGTGAACTAACTCTCACGTTACTAAAACACTAACCAAGCAATATTCCAATTAACTTCCCTTCAAACTTAGCCAATTAAGTTTTCTCAACCATTAGTACCTATAAACATCAATTCTAACTTAAGATACTACTCAAGATTGACCTCGGACGGTTCTTTCCGAGACTTTCTCTTTGCACAAGCGGTTTTAGTAACTGTAATTAGATTTACTGAATTTACTTTGAAGCAAAGTCTTTGAAGTTTGCGAAATGGCCGGGGGCAGGTGAGCACAAGCTCCCATAAACGAGGTCTGTCCCTTTTTTAGATGCTCAGTCGTGGCACTATTTGTTTTGTTTTTATACGAAATTTTCCGTGAAATTGTGCACGTTGTAGAAATTGGATTAGTTTCAGAGACATATTCCTTCGTCGCCTTTGCTTCAATTGCAGATTCTATGAATTTGTTTTGTCAATAATTTGTTTTCTTTCTTTTAAAAAAATGTTTCTATTAAAAGTTGTATTTTTACTGATAATTACGAGTATATACCTATACAAATAACTAAAACTTGTATAAAGATTGGAATAATAATAATAACTAATGATGTTTAGTCTTTTATTGTGTAAGTTATAAAATAATGTGACTGTATGGCGCAAGCCACATTGGATCTAGCTCTAGCGCAAGCATGGTTCAGATATGGCGCAGGTCTGGCGTGAAAATGGCGAGGACATCACTGAAGTGGCACTAAAATAAACTGACGCTAATACGAGTAGAGCGGCCGGCCACAGTTTATTTGTCCGGTATCGATGTGTCCAGCATTTTGTCCTCAGAAGGTGAAGATACTCTTGCTCTCTTACAATTATCAATTTTGAAGCAGTGATCGCTCAGTGGCATTGGCTATGGACTGCCGCGCAGCAGGTCCATGGTTCGAATCCCACCCGAAGCTTGAGCTTCACCGCATGGTGGAAGGGCATTTTGCGAATGCCCGCCTGGCTAGCGACCACCCTCAAGTAGAAAATCTGTCGCCAAGCACCTTACGGTGTGTTCCGGCAGCAGTCCTTGAGAGCCAGCGAAATAACAGGCAAAATGAGACTTAACAGGTATGTCTCCAGGTGATGGGCGCAGTGCAGTTTGTCACTTGTGATGAAATGCATCTGTTATAGGCAGAGGATACCGCTTAACATCAGGTGGCCCTCGCGCTTGTTCCTTCACAATAACATAAAATATATATATATATATATATATATATATATATATAAAGAGGTCTAGACAATATTGGGTGCACCCTGTTTTGCAATTAGGACAAGATTGTTAACTATTTAGAGCTGGTGAGCATTTGGCTCCATACCTGTCTGATGATAGTGCGATGGACATCAGAAGGGGCTCCAAGAATTATTTCCTTCAGGTGGAGTAGAATCCAAAGGCATAGGTTCACAAACACGGTTCAAGTATTTCACGGTATCCAATGACACTCGCGAAAACCCACAGACACTGGTCTTCCAGAACCATAAATATTAGGCTCAGAAATATGCATGCGAATTTCACAGAGCTTGGAGACTTGGTATTTAAAGTGTGAGGAAACTACATGTACTACTACTACACTACTCTAGCCTTGAGGTGTACGACCTACCTGTGCAAAAATAACACAAAATTACTAAACAGACTATCTGCGGGCTTTCAAAATGATAACAGGACATTTTTATTTTTATCTTTATGGCTAAAAACAAATGGCATTTGTTCTTATCATGACTCATGACAATGAATCATCATTGTATATACAATAGAAACAAAATAAACATTCTAAAATATTATAGGTTTTAGCAACATAATTACATTCAGGTCACATGAAATTAATGAGGGTTAATTATTCTTATTTATGTTTTGTTGATAGAAAATAAATGATTTTTAGTATTATGGGCTGAAAAAACTTATTTGGCCACAGGTGTAAATTATTTTTAACCAACTTACAAAAGGAGGAGGTTCTCAAATCGACTAATATATCATAACTTTTTACAGGGTGTCAATGCAACTTGGTCGAAACGTCGAGGTAAATAAATTTATACATGTTTTTATCGCGATTAAGTCCCGTTAAATACTTATAAATATGTGTTCAAGTCGCGAAAGTCTTAAAGTAAGTATAAATTAATAAAAAAGTAAAAAACCTGACTGTAAATTATTTGTTTTCGTTAAGTTTTTTATCCGTCCATTGAAATTAAAACTGCAAGTTAGGTGTATTTATTGAATCGTTCATTAAAGCCCTTCACTTTGATACCGTACTCGATGGAAGAAACATTTTTTCCACAAAATATGGCGTCTTAAATCCGCCAGTTTGTTTTTTTTCATTTATTTTATGTCTAATGTCACTTGCGCTATCAAAACAAATCTGACGATATCTCATACATTAAAATTGGTTAAGCCGTTTAGAAGTTATGGTGGAATAAAAAACTTACAAACATACATACATGAACCCTGCAAACATAACACTCCTTTTTTTGGTTACTGTACTGTACTGTACTGTAACAGCCGACTCGTCCACTGCTGAACACAGCCTCCCCTACTAAGGGGGTATTTGCCATAATCTCCACGCTTGGCAGGCGGCTGGGGGATCGCAGTGTAAGATGGCACTTCTTTAGAAGGTGCTGCTGCCCACCTTCCAGTATTTTTCCCTTAGTCGCCTCTTACGACACCCACGGGATGATATGGGTTTTTTGGGTAGTCGTGTAAAAATACGCACGAAGCACTTCAACTTTAGCTTCGAAATGCGTGCGGCTAAGGTATAGGACACTTTACCAGCGTACCTATTTCCGGATAGATACAATCTGGGAGTCTACTTTGAGATCAGAGTGAACACATCAGGCAACATCAACCGAGTTGTTGTTTTCCAGCAGGTAATAATGCTATGAACAAATGCTTGCTTTAAATATGTAATAAAAATAAATATACCCATAAGAAACTGAAATGATGAAGCTAGGATTTATAATTTGTTTTGACTGCCAGGTCATTCTTTAGACCATAATTAATTAGAAGCGCTCGTAGCGAAGTTAACTTAGCTGTTCTGAACCGATCAGCAAAGTTAAGCAACGTCGCCCGCGGTCATGAGTTGACATTACATATTATAGACATACTTATTGGTGACATTACTACTGAGCGCTTCCGTGCTTCGGAGGGCACGTTAAGCCGTCGGTCCCGGTTGTTGTCTTAGGATGGCAGTTGTTATAGCATAGTGGTAGGACATTTTGCGAATGCCCACCTGGCTAGCTACCACCCTCAAGTAGAAAACCTGTCGCCAAGCACCTAACGGTGTGTTCCGGCAGCTGTCCTTGAGAGCCAGTACTTTAAGGTTAGCCTGAACAACATCTTCGACCACATCATCACTTACCAACAGGTGAGATAGTGGTCAAAGGCTAACCTATCGGACATAAAAAAAAACTCTCCTGTTGGTAAGTGATCGATCAAGTATTGTAAACAGGGTTAAGCTATAATTACTTACTGGCACAGACTTTTTCCGGAACACCGTTAGGTGCTTGATTTGATGGTAGTTAGAAAAATGCCAGAACACCATTCGGCAATCCCGCGGATTCGAACGATGGACCTTCTATGCGTCAATTCACATAGTCATTGCCACTAAGCTTTCTGTGCTTCAATTCACTTTCGCTTAAATTGGAATCAAAGCGTCAGTTTTACCTCTGAAACTCCATCCATACAATAAGGTACCATTTACATGCTCCATTAACTAGAACTAGCAACTGGGGTATCTAAACGACCCATAAATTGGCCGCAAACGTTACAAGCTGAGTTTGCGAAGCTTTGAAATATGAGATGTAAGCATGTAATACGATATCAAAGGATATGTCTTCTATACCACATATTGACTGCCTCTTGCCTTGATCTTTTAATTGCAATAACGCCTGCGGATTACATTACTAAAAGAAAAAGTTAATTAGACTTTCTCAAGTAAGTTTTTTTTTTTTTATGCCTGATAGGTTATCCTTTGACCACTATATCACCTGATGGTAAGTGATCATGTGGTCGAAGATGTTGTTCAGGCTAACCTAGAAGTGTATATTTGAACATTTTTGGCTTGTCACTAATACTGTATTGGAGTCAGATCCAGTGTGAATAAAAAAAAAACAGGTTGGCTAGAGGCGGTGACACATTGTGCTCCCTATTATAAATATTAAAAAGACTATAACAATTTGCCGGGATACTAACTAAATATAAAGTGAATATAAAAAATAAACAACAAAACATTTTACATTCAATTGCACAAAATGTTCGAAGTTCTCAGTTAATTTTGAATTGGTTGTTACTATCAATAAATATTTTAGAAAATCTAGTAATTTTCATCCGTTTTATATTCTAAATGTAAATAAAATGTAAAGTAGAGTGTTTAGCATGGCAGAATAAATATTATGCCATAGTTTATATATATATATATATTTTTTATGGCGGTATGCCTTTATTAAACAAATACTACAAACTATATACAACACTACAGCTACTACAATACTACAGCTACTACAGTAAAAGCATTTGGACTCATAGGGAGTCCAAATGCTCTAGCCCACTATCAGTTGGCAGCGTGCCCAGCATGCTGGCAACATTGCCCCGTTGAATTGCAATGCTTATTCTTTGAGCCAAATAGGTGCCAGCATTTTGATCACGCGTCGCATCGACCAAGCGCTCTGATAAATTTTGGAAAATACGATGAGCTCCCGGTCCCCACGGACCCAACGTCTCTACACCAAACGGCTCAAATATGTAACCCATACCGAGGTTAGCATATTTGCGCCGCTTGAGTTGCTCTGCCGAAGTAGCCGCGGCGCCAGCCCTCACGTGGGTTTCAGAAAGGTGTGACGGCGCTAAAGTGTCTACGCATGTAGCGTTCCACACTAAGGGCCGTCCTAACTTCCATGGAACCAGAGTCATGCCGTCAGGTCTTTTACCATCGTCACGCATCAGACCGTTCGGTTCGAGAACAGCTGGAACATTGGCGCTGGTAAAAGCCCGGCGAATGATATCGTTAAGGCTGGCGTGGCGGGAAATTCGACCAGCACTTCGAGAGCAGGAGAGGCCATGGTGACCGAGTTGGTCAACTGCAGTACCACACTGGCAGTGATGTGCAACACAACACCTTGCACCCAAGCGTAAGCTAATAGCGAGACGAAAAGCGGAATGATCTATAAGGCTACCAGTTTTGTAAGAAGGAATGGCTTGTAACCAAAGACCTGATTCCCACATAGAAACAGCGAGAATACGAGCACGATCTGCGATACTAGGGCACGTATTTAAAAGATCTTTCCGTGCTAGCTCGCATAGGGGCCGATCCCACTGTTTCTGAGATGACAAAATTTTTGGGAACTCAGTATTTGGACAAGCCAGTCCCCATGTGGTTTTGGCCTTAGCCAGATATGTAATATATATATATATATATATATATATATATTGTATGGCATAATATTTATTCTATATTTATGCCGTCAATTCCTATTCGGGCTATAGCTGCATTAAATTTAAATACATAATAAACATGTCTTAATATTTTTTTTTCCTAAAACCTCAGAAATGAGTTTTATCGAAGATAGATTTATTAGATAAAAAACAGTGCTATTGGCTATCAGTCACTTTACATACATATAAGTATCAAGGTGGTCCATTGCTGTGCGCAAACACAACTTTAAATGGTGAATTAGTTTGACGTTTAAAAACGGGTACGGTCTTGTCCGCTTTGCCGTAATACTCCCCCTACTCATAATTTATCGTACGACCCAAAGTATTGCTAAACACGTCTTTACAAAGTATTATGATGGTAGAATGGGTCTGTTTTGAAAACAAGCCGGCATCAAATGTACTCGTACCTCGACGTTAATTGAAATCGATTTTGTGTTACAACTGGGATGATGGATTAAGGAGTGCTTGTACCCCATTCAGTTCATTCACGGAATAATGAACATCAATATTCAATTTGAAGTGAATGGTGTACGACCACTTCTTAAATTACAAAAAAAATATTTCATAACTTTTTTTTTTTTTTTTTTTATGTTATTGTGATGGAACAAGCGCGAGGCCCACCTGATGTTAAGCGGTATCCTCTGCCTATAACAGATGCATTTCATCACAAGTGACGACATGCACTGCGCCCATCATCTTGAGACAGTTGTTAAGTCTCATTTTGCCTGTTATTTCACTGGCTCTCAAGGACTGCTGCCGGAACACACCGTTAGGTGCTTGGCGACAGATTTTCTACTTGAGGGTGGTCGCTAGCCAGGCGGGCATTCGCAAAATGCCCTTCCACCATGCGGTGAAGCTCAAGCTCTGGGCGGGATTCGAACCATGGACCTGCTGCGCGGCAGTCCATAGCCAATGCCACTGAGCCATCACTGCTTCAAGTAGCTATGTTAACGGTAAAATAAGTGCTGTAAAAACAAATTATATATATTTTTGGGTATATTTTTAGCCTGCCGCGTTTTTCAAATGTCAAAAGCGTCACTTTGGAATATTTAGATGAAAGTTCTTTCATCGGGTTGGAATATTGAGGGATGGAAACTCAGACAATAAGTTTCATGCACTAATACATTTTGAGAATCAGTCTTTATACTGGATAATACCGGTAAATACCGATAGGTTCGCCCCATTATCATAAGACTATTTATTATTTACAAGATATTTTATTACTTACTCAGTCGTATTCGATGTTAACCAAGAATCAAGGAGCAAAATGAACTCTCTCTGGTAAACACGATCTTAATTGAGGTTATTTAACGTCAAAATCTTTAATCATAATTGAATTAATAAATAATTATACGTCATAATACGGTTTGATTGCGAGAATTCTGATAGCGAGATACAAATCTGTATTTTGTTTCTACAAAATAAGTCTCTTTAGAAAAGTATCTTTGAAATTGTATTCAGCAGATTTTATTTATATAATATAAATTATACAACTATGTCTCAAAGTGACGGGCGCAGTGCAATTCGTGACTTGTGATGAAATGCATCTGTTATATCAAATCAAATCAAATCATATTTATTGCATTATTACAGGTTACAATGTAGATAATATCATAATAAGTTACGTGTCTCTGTAATATACCATAATTGGCGTATAGGCAGAGGTTAGTCCGCTTAACATCAGGTGGGCCTCGAGCTTGTTCCGTCACAATAACATAAAAATGTATATATGTCACCGTTTTATTGTACTAACCGTTAGTTTATAATAAATCTAGTTAGACTAGAAACTGTCGATAGATTGTAAATGCAAACTAAAATTTACAATCTAACGTTTAAATTTTCGTAAGATTATAAACTGACCATGTCCAGCCGTCAAATTGTAATTATGTGGATCAACAACAATTTACCATAGATCTACAAAAGTATTACAGTGGCCATAATACGTAGGTACAGGTTTTTAATGTATTATTTTTTGGCTTATGTTTAACTTACCACCAGATATAGTAGAGTAACATATAACAGGCAAAAATAGTAAATTATCACCAAAATTAAACCCGCATTTTAATGTAATCTTATAATTAAAGTTTTAACATCTCGCTATCCTATTTAAGCAAAATTACCCAAGATAAATCATTGTTAATCCAAAAGTAGTAAATGATCACCAAAAATAGTATATGACATTAAGTTCTTGTGGCGCATCGCCGGCCGCTGCCGCGGCACGTTCGCTTTCCTCGCTCGTCGTCGCACCTTAATATGACTTTGCCCTAGACTAAATAATATTTAACCCCTCGCTAAAATATAGTGATCATTTACTACATTTGGTGTCCGATAAAATTTTTTGGTAAAAGAACTAAGGCTATCAAAGCATTTTATGGAGGTCATTACTTTAAATCTCTTAGTTTTTTAAAGGTTTAAACTCGAAATGAATATGTTTTTTTTTGTCTGACGATTATTTTTGTTCTTAACTCTATGAAATGAACTCATGGCACCTATAACGGCGACCAATCAGAGGACGGTTCACAATTTCGCGGGCGATTATAGATCGTTAGATTATAAACTGCCAGCTAGACATGGTCAGTTTATAATATGACAAAAATGTAAGCGTTAGATTGTAAATTTTAATGTTCGTTCACAATCTATCGACAGTTTATAATCTCACTAGATTTTTTATAAACTTACGTATCGTACAATTATCCGGTGACATATATATATAAGCCCGTGGGGAGCCGGCCTGGAAAGTCACCCCCCACTCCTCCCATCTCTAACCGTGGATGTCGTAAGAGGTAACTAAGGGTAACAAACCAGCAGGTGGACAGCAGCGCTTTCTGAGGAACTAATATCTCATACTGCGATCTCCAAGACACCTGCCAAGCGTGGGGATTATGGCAAATCCCCCCATAATGGGGAAGGCTGTGTGCAGCAGTGGACGATCCGGCTGATACAGTAATATCTATTATTTAACAATACTTTATGATAATGGTGATTATTGATTTACTTTCCTGTCGTGCCTATAAGGAATTTGCCTAGCTAGTGGTTTGGGTCACGCCTGGCCATTTTAGTGACGGTGCAAGCCATAGATAATATAAACTTTAAAAGTTCTGCAGCCATCGCACTCCCTTTGTTGCTCCTGATTGACACTTGTTCTTAAGTCTTGTTTACTTGTTCTCTTCAAGTCTCAACACACCTGACTCGGCAGTGGAAACCACCAAGGTATGCTTTAAAATCTACAGATGAAGTCGTGGTAATGTCACTTTGCTGGCTGTATATCTGCCCGTCTCTGTATGTCAAGGGTCTCTAGCCCGTTATGAACTAGTCGCTACGGAATGTAACAAATCTGAAAGTTCTGACAAATGTGTATCGAGTGCTGATCAAAGACCAAAATACCTATTTAATTAGAATACAACGGACATAGTAGATTGTACAACGAGGGCTAATAAGCAGTCATTTTAGCCGAGAAGTTGAACAGCCCAAGCCAAAGGCTAAGGGTGGTATCAGTGAAGCTTTCATAGGCTTTATGCATTTATAAAGTTATACTCAGATTTTCAGTTTAATTATGAGGAAGTTAAGCAATGATATTGTAATACATATATATATATATATATATTTAATTAATGTCAAAACTTATATAATTATGTACAATGTTCTATTTTGATTATCATCATTTCAGGAAAAATCTAGGTCGTTAATTATGAAAAATACCCAATCTATGGGTATTATTAAAAACCCAGGTAAACTTTTTTCATAAAACAATTATAGATAATATAATCATTTTATGCTGGCTTTTATGCACTAGAACTTAAAAAACCACTTTACTCCGCTTACACCGGGCATAAACAACAACGAGCATGAGAAATATAAAAGGTATTTGTAATGCGTTACGATTGAGTGAAAATGATGTGCACATAGTAATTAAACAACTTTAAACGGTTTAAATCGCGTATATTTATCATTATTATTGTCCCGAGTCACCCCGTGACCACGATCACTGCAAAGTGTATGAAACGTCGGGACAATAATAATGATAAATATACGCGATTTAAACCGTTTCAAGTTGTTTAATTACTATGTGTAATAATCGCGAAAACTTAAGACAACATTATGATGTGCACATCTGTATTTGAATTCAATTTTAAGAAAACAAAAAAAAAAACAAAGTAGTCACCGTAATACCAAATTTGTTAATGGATTTATTTAATTAATTCAATCACGAATGTGGTTTTCTTATAAATTATGCCCGTTAAAATCTATATTATAAAAACAAATTCTGAAAAAGCCCACTTATATTTTACCTTTTAAGATTTGATAATCATTATCAAACATCTTTTTTATTATTTTGTTTAGTTGTTTTTTTGCGATGTAGCCCTATTAGAGCAAAAGCTGACGAGTAATTGGATGGTTTTTCTTTTATACAATTTAATTAAAATCGTTTTTATTCTCATAGGTTTGAATGACTGCAAACATGTTTGAGATATTTTTTTACCTCTACAAGGTTAGAGTTTTTTTTTTAAATTATTTTTTTCTTTTCCCGGAATATATTTGGATGCTTAGATGTACATTGGGTAATATAATGACGGAAATTTGAAACATCAGGATCCTTGTTGTTTCGAACTGTACGTTTTCTGTCCAAACATAAATCTGTCTTAAAGCTATTCTGATTAAAAATCTTACCTAGGCGAATCAAAACTCCTTAGAGGGGTGTATTGAAAAATAAATGAAATATATCAATTTCTTATGCCTGATAGGCTAGCCTTTGACCACTATCTCACCTGATGATAAGTGATGATGTGGTTGAAGATGGTGTTCAGGCTAACCCATAATAACTGGCTCTCAAGGACAGCTTTCGGAACACCTTTAGGTGCTTTGCTCAATTTTAAGGGTGAACTGGCCGGTTAGTTCTCCATACAAACGTCGTAGGCTGATCATTCCCTTATTTGACGATATAGGTGCAAAACAAAGCATGGTTTCGATTGATCTCTTTATTATCTAAGCTTGTATCATATTTTTTTTTAAAGATAATTAACTTGTGTGAGCCTCAAAACATTTTCATATAAAGTTAGTTTATGTTAGTTAGCCAGGCGGGCATTCGAAAAATGCCCTACTACCATACAAAACAAGTGAAAAATAAGCCCTGATTGATACCTTTTATCACTATGAATCATGCGCTTACGCTTCTTTATAGGTCATATTATATGAGCAGTAGGGTCAATGTTTGTACATATTTGAAATATAATTTTCCTGAATAAGTTTACTTAGGTCTTGGTCAAGACCTAAGTAAATTTGTTCAGAACATAATCAAAATGATATAAAATATTTGCTCTATAATACAAAATAATTAAAGCTTGTTTAAGATTTGTAACTCTATCCCAAAGACGTAAAGGGTAAAAAATAACCCCAAATAATGTTTTTCTTTTAAAATATATTTATATGTTCCTTTTTTTATGTGTTTGTGGTTATGAAACAAGCAAGAGGCCCACCTGATGTGAAATTTTGCTCTTAATGCCAACCGCGATAGTGGTTGCAACAGTACCGAAATATCGAGAGCTCAAATTCAATCAACATACATGGTAAATATCTCGTTTCTAATTATAACCAACCGTTCATGCTATTAAGTATTCTGATCTCGGATTCATCTGATATAGCCCTCACCTACGGAATTAATGATTTTCCGCGCTCGCATCACATTGCAATGTTTTTTTACTTCATATATTTTAGCCTTCGTATGAAAATTGATAAATCGTTTATAGGCGGAGCTTGCTGTTTAACACCAGGCAGGCCTCGTGCTTATGTCGTCACAATTATCAAAAAAACGTATGTACTATTTTATGTGTCTACATGCAAAGTAAATAGTGAAATCTCGGATTCATGTTGAATTTTTTTAGCTTCTGTGTTCAAAGATACAAATATTTTATCCTTTAGGGTTATTACTACGTGGAATTTAATAGAGCGAAGCCTAACTAGGTTTTTTTTTTGTTTTTAACTAACTTTGAAATGTAAAATTTTATTCAGTATCAATGTGACTTTAAACACATTGAGCGCTGACATTACCTACCCATAAATTATGAGATAAGATTTCTTCCCTACCTTTATTTATTTCTATACAATGTTTTGACTCTTTTCATCCTGCCCTCTCATAAAATCATATCCTAGCTGATGTCTACACAAACTATTGAAACATTGAGTTTCAATGCTAAATTGCATGTTTCTAAATTCAAAACCAAATAAAATGTATATAAACTTCTACCCTCAATATGACTCTTCAGGCCACCATTTTATTATAAGCCTTTTAGTATAAGATTACTTTTGCAATCAATAGACTTTCTATTCAAATTCAGGAGTCCAGTCAAATTTCAGGTGCATATGGCAACTAGTATTCAGAAATTTCGATATAATTTTTAATCTTTTTTTAACCCTTGACTTGCTCATATCATAAACTAGCTTTAACCCGCGGCTTCCCCCGCGTGGACTATCGCTCAGGTTCCCTTGCCGGTTTTTGGGCGTCGTGTAAAGCATGTCATATATACGTAGGTTACATTTTAGTCCTTTTCAATCTTTTTTTAAATGAGCCCCGTGAATCGTTATCTTCAGTACCAAATTTTCCATAAAATTGTCTCCATTACACTTAGCATCATAAGACAATATCGCAAATTCTTGCCAATTAACCCCTACATGGCTGACAATCTCTTTACGGACATCCATTGCCCTTTCATGGGTTCCATAGAATAAATAGGACAGGGTTTGAAATTGGCTGCGCTCATCGCAACCTCACCGAGCTCAGTGGTGGAGCAACATGTTATGGATCGCAACGCTATACTCGAGTTGCCTGTCATTTTTGTAATTTTTCCGCGCTACGGACGTCTCATCCGGATTCCAATGCTCAGCGCGTAGCGTTTATTAGTTTAATATATAACTGATTGAGAAAATCATCTTAGATATACAAAGATACAGTAATATACAATTTTATATAATAAAGTTATATATTTATTTGGAGTGATGCGCGGCCGGCATACAGACAGATAAAGAGGCAGTCAAAAAAAAAATACAGTTTTGGCATCAATGTCAGCTATAGAGTGCTCTCAAATTTGGTTTCAAAATATCTGCCATGTACAGAATTGTACCTATTTCAGCTTTATTATAACTATATCTTAATACACTCCATACAGTATTTTTTGATTAATATGATTTCCATGCGCACACAGATAATGAAAACAATATATTGTTCTCATTATCAACGATACGCATGGAAATCATTAATTTGGTTTGTTGTTAGCTTTTATGACTTAAATTTATCTATTTGTTATAAGTCTACTTACAGCCTTACTTATAAACGCTACTTAAATTTTAAACATTACTTAGCCGCTGATTAGCAAAATTTCTTACTCATAAACGCTACATAACTTTATCCAGTACCTAAGTACTGCTTAAATCAGCTGTCAATTTAAACACCGTCCCACCCTTGTGGGATAAATTTTAAGTAACAAGATGGCGCCCATATTTCTGATCAGCTGATTTAGTTACAGACCCACCAACTTATCTGTTCAGGTGGCAGAAAAAAGAACAACAACATTCCTTCAAATTGTGACAGTTCGTAGTTGATTTCCTTGACCAGTAACGCCCTCGAAAACTGCACAGTTAAGTTGGTGGTACTATACCAAGAAAAGTATTATATTTACTTTTTAATTTCAAGATATTTAGCACTAGATACATGCTATTTGGCCATTTAGGTCATTCACAATACTTTTTAGTACAATGTTGTCAGTTTAAAATACGTTCGACCTTACTATCCATTGCTTAGCTAAACAGGTGCTATGTAGCGTTTATATGTAAGAAATATTTAAGCATTACTTAAACACTGTTTAATTATCCATTACTTAGCAACTACATAGCGATGTTTTTTATAAGTAAGGGGGTTAGTCACTGGTTAAGTAAAATGGTTTCACGATGCGAACCCTAATAAAATGTCAACACTAATGTCAAATCTCAGACTAAATGCAAATTACGCGTGTTTCAATTTTGGATTTCCGAAAAGTCTTTTTGTATGTTAACGGTTTCAAACTGGATTGTGCTAATTGCCCAAAATCGACCAATTATACTAAGGTTAACTTTTCAAATCATAGAATACATAAAATATGGCTTTAAAAATAGTTTAACGTGTGTCTACCTATAATGTTTTCTCTAAAAACTTGTAAGATTACACAAACCATGATATTCCCAAGATAGGTTATGGACGGCCTGCTTCCAGATCCCATCCCTCTTCGAAACACCTTTCGGTTAAGGGAGTTAAGATATGGCTTAAAGCTCCTGATATGCTTTAACTACTCCCGTTGATGTGAGAAGTGGCATTATTTTGCTTTGCTGCGCAGAAGGTCCATGGTTATAATCTCACGGCGGACTTACATTTCACCAGAAGGTGCGAGGGTGGTAGTTTTTAGGACTTCTGATCTTGCTAATTGTCAACCCTGAAGTGGAAAATCTATCAACAAGCAACTGACGGTGTGTTACGACAACCGTTCTTGAGGATCTACCGTTTCTAGGTTAAGCCTATTTAAATTCTTCTATTACATCATCATCAGTCATCAATCACTTACAATCAGATGAGATTATGGTTTAAACGCAGCTTATCAGCAACAAAAAAATGCTGCTCATTCAGTTTAACCTAAATCTACTTTTACGATAAAAAACAATACAAGGAGGGGAGATTGCAAAGTGATAAGTTACCATATAGTTATTTCATTTTTTGCGAAGGGAAATGTGTGAGCAAAAGCAGCTCTATCTCACCGTCTAACGAAACTAAAACACATACTAAAACGCAGCGCTGTCTAGCTACTCATACAGGCTTGCCATAATTTGCACTTACAAATCGATCAATCAAAAAGGCTCGCTTAAACACCACAATCAATGAAATTTACACTACAAATACGCACACTTTCACGCATGCTAGTGACTTTCACTATCAATAGAGTATTAATGATATATTTACTATAAAACTACTGAGTTTTAATCATTAAGATTTTATTGACGATAAAGAGCTTCATAAAATTCATAAACAAATAACACACAAATACTGCGTACCTACTGATCAAAAATATTGTTCTCTTTTATAGAACTCCAATAAAAATAGCTATATTCTATTCATATTGTTAAAACATGCTAGTAACGTAACTGTTGAACTTGTATCATAATGCCCAGTAATAACAACGTACAATGAATAACCCATTTCGTTTATGTATGTAGTTCATATAAAACCATATTTTATCACATCTATTCGAAAAGTGTTAGTTTATTCTCCGTAAACAGGGACTAACATAGCTTTTTAATCCCTGAGGAAATAAACGTGATTTGAATTTAGAATTTCGATATTTTTTTGTAAAAGTTCCAATCAACAAAGTGTCACAAACATTTTATGAACAAGTTTCAGGTTGTTTTTTTTCTGTTTTTTATGTTTCCGTTAATTGATATTCTTTACAATCTAACAAATAATATAGTTTCTCAAAGGCTACAATATCCTGAGACGAAGTTTTCATCTAAATAAATAAACGTTCTATTCGTATTTATAAGTTGCACTTACTTATTTTCTTAAAGAGAGTGATAAAAAGTAGAGTGTTCACTTCGGGAGCCATTAACTATTTTCAGCTCGAGCAACTTTGAATCCTTCGCTGCACTCAGAATTCTATTTTAGAATCCCTCGCTACGCTCGTGATTATACTCTAGAATCATTAGTTTCGCTCTGGATTCTAAAAAACAATCTCGGTTTTAAAATGGTATTTGCTCCTTTGGTAAACAATCTACTATTTCAATTATCTTAAAAATATTGTGATAATATTATTATACCGCCCCCTAAATTTCTCCACACACATTATGTATAAAAACATTACTGTTTGTCCATCAGCGTCAGAGTTGGATTCATCGCTCACTGATCTGAAATCGGGCGATGGACTCAAAGTTGATAAAGAAATGAATGAATGAATGAATTATTTATTTGTCAAAAACATGGGTATTATACATAGGTCTTGTCAAATTATGTCAGTATTTAAAAGTTTCCAGCATGTTCTGCCTTGCGGCGTACAAATTTTAAATATATTGAATGTTACAATAAAATACAATATCTTAAAACTAATGAGAAGCGATACAATGTCAAAAAATATAAACATTTAAATATATGAATTGAATTATAAAGCAGTACGTCATGAAATTATGTCCGAAGGTAAATCAATTAAATTACATATTACTTTAGTTTTACATCTAAAAAAGTCGTCAATGGAATAAAATGAATAGTGTAATAACCAAGTATGCAATTTAGATTTAAATTTACTTAATGAGTCTCTAATATTTATTGGAATTTTATTGTAAATTTTTATTGCCATACAATATGTATTATTTTGAAACAATGCTAAGTTAGATTTAGGCATTACAAGATTTTTCCTATATCGAGAAGAGCGATGTACATTACCTTTTATTTCGAAAAAATTTGGATGTTGTTTAACAAAAATAGCAATTTCTTCTATGTATAGACATGGAAGAGGTAATATTTGCAATTTTCTAAATAGAGGTCTGCATGAGGCTTTACGCCTTGCTGAGCATAGAGCTCGAATACATTTTTTTTGACTCCTAAATACTCTTTCATTTTCTACTGAGTTTCCCCATATAACCAATCCGTATCTTAGGGCAGAACCAATATAACCGTGATAAGCCGAGAGGGCTGCTTTTATAGATACTATCTGACGGATGCGTTTTATAGCGAATACAAATCGGTTAACTTTACAACAAACAGATGAAACGTGTTGTTTCCACGAGCGGTGTTGATCCAGTGTTATTCCCAAGAAGGCGCAGCTGCTTACTTCTTCAATAGTTAGTCCATTTAAAAAGACATTTATTTTCAAAGGAGTCGCTTGATAAGTGCGACATTGCATCAATTTAGTTTTATTTATATTTATTTTGAGATTGTTTCTTTCTAACCATTTAACAGTAGTATCTAAAGCATCTACAATTTCATCACTGAGAGTATTTTTGTTTTTACCTTCTATAATAAGAGTTGTATCGTCAGCGAAAAGAACACAATCATGGTTTAAATGATTTGGCAAGTCATTTATATAAATTAAAAATAGACGGGGGCCCAAAATGCTTCCTTGAGGGACACCATAACGATTGAATCTAAGGTCGGATTTATGGTTTTGCTGAACAGAGTTTTTTATATTTATAATTTCAACATATTGCTGCCTATCCTTAAGGTAACTCTGGATCCAGTCGTGGGCTTTTCCTCTTATACCATATTTCTGTAGTTTAGAAAGAAGAAGATCATGGTTAACGTAGTCAAATGCCTTTGACATATCTAAAAATGCTACTGCTGTTGGTACCTTGGCATTAATCGTGATCGTGCATGTCTGCGTCGATTTGTATTGATATTATTAAAACTATCCATTTTGGATTTTTAGTGTTCTATTTTTGTATTCGGGTATCGACGTTTTAGTTTAATCGAATCTGTTAATCGATATATCGTTTTTGAACGAAACTAACTTTAAAAATATATATATATATATATTCGTACCAAATCCGGTCTACAGATTATTTTTGTTATGGCAACTTTTTCTTGTCGATGACAATGAAGTCATAATCCAATCAGCTGTTTGTTTCGTACGTCAAATCACTAAACAATCTACAAATCACAAGATAATACTGTTCGTCGTTGTGTAAAAACGGTATTAACGGTTGTTTTAAAATATGTAAACAAAGTATCTAACAAATTTTGGCTGCTCACCAAGTGAATTTACGTGGTCCACAGATGTTTCCTTGAGGTTTGTTTATATTTACAATGATTAGCAGATAACTAACCTCACTTTTCACTGAATTTAGGGTTACTTGAATATGAATTTAAATAATAAGGATTTGTTTTTGTAGGAGCTCTATACGATACGTGTTTACTTTCTTAGACCGGAAGTCGACCGGGAATCCGATAATATTAGAATAAAACATACGAAGTTGGGGTTGAAATGTAATCAAATACCAAAGTACGATTAGGGTTTACTTAAATATGAAATCTAACACCATTTATTGTCTGTTTGATGTCCAATACCTCTTTTTACAGCTGAAAACTGAATATTCGGCATTTTAAGTATAAGAACGTTCACTCGCGTGACTGGACTCGATCTTGTTAGAAAACCGAGTGCAACTTGTTTTGTTGATTGCGAATGTCCACATGGGCTTCTACTTTGACAGAAAGGAACGCTGATAATAGGACTCCCTTGTTGCTTTTCGTTTACGATTATCCGTCATATTTAGCTGGTCACCATAGTAACGGCGGTGATGGCAAGAAATGATTTGGCACTGATTCCATGTCAAAACAAAAGAGACAAGACACTTTTTAGATAATATACGTTCCCAGTTGACAGTTAGCAGATTGTTAAATGTGACGGCTAGTGAGCTGAGTCGAGTTTTTACACGCGTACCGGAAACCGGCAGTAAAATGCTCTTATGAAGGTCAATTACAAACAATAACAAATATTTTTTTAAAAATTTAAGAAAACATCAAATTAATATTTTCATAAAACACTTAACACTAGAGTAAACGCGCGGCCTACTATAGTAGACCAGGGTGACTCTTTTTGCAATATTTCTTTAATTTAGCGCTCTAGACTCTAGTGGTTCCAGGTAAGCCTCGTCAGGTATATTTGACACAACTTGAGTACCATGTTAAAACCCAACGTGTACTCACGCACAAGCAATTTGGCGCCAAAAGCGCGGGCCTACTAAAGTAGTCCGCGCGTGTATTGGTGTACCAAATTCAGGTATGTAACTTTTAGTCTAATATAGATTTATAAAGCTATTATAATTTTTTCTACTTATTATAATGTATTTAGATGTATGTATATTAAATAATATTATTTATTTATTGATTAAAAATTGGTGTAACATATATTTTATCGTATCTTAGTATTTTTTTAGAGATGTATAGATCCGATTACGTCATGGTTGATTCACAAGTGGAAAGGTGGGTGCATGAGCAAGATACTGAAGATGAAGAAATAATTTTATTGAGACTGAAGATGAAAAAGACCCAAACACACTGATGTAGTAGAAATAAGAACATTTCTAGGCATATTATAGTCATAGAAGTGTCGGAAAATGAATGGCGAATATAAAGGATTTTTGGGATAGCTCTCAGGGTACTTGGTTTGGAAATTGTATATGGCAAATTAATGTTCAAAGTTACTGCCGTCGATGGCCGTTAGTAATATTTTTTGATTTGATGAATATTGTTGGAATCAAGGCTCTGGTAATCAACCAAATGAACGCCTCTGGCGAAAAAATTGCCAGGCGTAACTTTTTGAAAGAATTGGCCTTCTATTTGATAAAACTGCTTTTGATTCACCGAGCATCCATTGAAACACTTCCACGACAACTTGAATTCAGAATAGAAACACTTTTAGGTGCACAGTTCAAGAACCCTAGACTCTCAACACGATTTGACTTCAAAGATAGGACGAGTTGGTCGATGCGCACTTTGCTCAAGGGCCCGAAATCGGTCGACAAAAAAATGGTGCCAGACTTGAAATACATGATTTTTTCTCGATCACCAAGCAGTAGTGAGTCTTGAATGCTATGAAATAAATGAAAATATTAACAAAGTTTAATTACAAGTTTAAAAAAGTGCAGTTAATCTCCGAAGTGACATTTTTGTTACTTTTTCTTATATATTTACTAATTTGTTGATTTGTTATAATTTCTTTATAATTTATCTTAAAAGTGACGTTGTAAAACTAAGAAAAATAAAAACCTTTTCCATTCCATTAATTGTTTTAATCAAATATATCGAAATATACAAGTTATTGAAATTTTAAAATGGCCTACTATAGTAGGCCACGCGTGTACTCGAGTAAAAAAAGGGGGCGCGTGTACTGTAGTGTTAAAAATATAAAAATATATCTAGTGGCAATTCCACCTAATTTTCGTGCTAAGCTGACGTGACGTCACAAACGCCACGCAGCCAAACCGGAAGAATTTTCGACGCGTTTCGCTTCTACACGAAGCATCCTCAGGAGGTCTTGACTCTACGAGCGCACGATCGAGAAACAATATTTTTTTATATATTTTTTAAGTTTTTATTAAAATATTAATTTGATGTTTTCTAAACATATTGTGAAAACATTTGTTATTATTAAATATGGATTTCCGCACAGTAACGCCTGAATCAATTCATTATCAATTACAAATGTTAATATTGAAATATTCTACATTGTTTTGCCACGTTCAGCAAAAAAAATGTATATTGCCACTGAGAGAAGAACGGGCAAGAAACTCGGGACCATACTTTTAAACGTCTTTTAACATTGTTTTACATTCTTTATTAGAAAATTATAACAATATTTGTTTAAATTACGTAGGTGAAATGCGATAGCATGGCAGGCGGAACTGTCCAAGCATTTTTGACGTTTAAGTAATTAGAAACTTTTAAGTATGTTTTTTTCATCAAAATATATCACACTTGCAACTTGAATTTTCGTCACCGAGCGTTGTTATATGTCTGGGACCTCTATATTAAACCGGTTACGATCTTTGAACTACATTCTACGTGTGTACCAAATTTCATCAAAATCGTTTCGGTAGTTTTCACGTGATAAGCGTGCATACAGACAGAAATAATTAAAAAAAACATTATTTTAAGTTTATATTCCATGAAAGAACAGACTTTTGACCTCAAGTCAAGTCCTTTATTATAAATAATATATGAAAATATGGCGTGTTTAGTTTTACGCAGTTTTGTAATCTTAGAATGCAAAAATTTGAAAATATATTAGTAAAATTTGTATTGCTAGTTAGTATTCTGTAGCACGCGCTATTGCTCTGTAGACCGCTCTACTGCTGACGACAGATAAGGCTGCTACGTGCTACGTCTGCCGATGACATGTCGAACCACTTAGCTTGGTACAGACACATTCACGGACTAAAAGAGCTACGTAGAATATTTTTGTAGTTTCTCTATTGAGAAGTGAATAATTTAGAACAGATTTTGATCATTTCCTTCTAGAATTTGTTGACTTTTTTTGTGACGTGAAAACAAATTTGAGAACAAAATAGAGTTCAGTTTAATTTTGCGATTTTTGTTTAGCTCAGTTATTCAGACCACGTAAATAGCCAGCGCTACAAGGTTTCAAATATTTTTTTATTCCTGATGGCCTTTGACTACTAGATGTTGTTCAGGCTAGCCTAGAATTACTAGATCTCAAGGACAGCTGCTAGCCTAGAATTACTAGATCTCAAGGACAGCTGCTTAGGTGCTTGGCGACAGATTTTCCACTTTAGGCTGGGCTAGCTACCTGGTGGTAGCAAATGCCCGTCTAACTGGTGTTAGACGGGCATTTGCAAAATGATCTACCACCATGCTACAACGACTGCCATCGTAAGACGATAACCGGGACCCGACGGCTTATCGTGCCCTCCAAAGCATGGGTAAAAACGTCAGCTTAACATGTTTTCCCATTTTTCCATCGATTAGTGGTCATATTTCAGATTAGTTAGGCCTGCAAAATAAAAAAAAAATATTATGATACCGTGTTCAGCAGTAATATTGATTTTAAATGCTTAAGGTTACATTTTTCAGGCGTTTATCATGCTCTAATATTACGGGTGTATTGTAATACTATGCTATAATAATTATAAATGCGAAAGTATGTGTGTTAGTATTTGTGACTCCTTCACGATAAAACTTAACCGATTTAGATGAAACTTGGAATGTGGATAGTTCAAGTCCTTAATTTACAAATAGTACTTGACTTCATCATCATTATTTTCCATCATTGTATACTCGGACGTACCGTATGTTACATATTCATTTTCCTTAGAATGAATACGAATAAACTGCTGTTTAAAAATGGACTATCAAGCAATAGAACATTAAAAGCTGTTCACGTCCGTTGGCACCGGCACACTTGACAAGCATGCGCCGGTAAGAAATTATTTTTCTTAAATTGAAAATATCTTTATTAAATAATTATCTTAATTGAAAGATTCTTTAATCGAAAGTCAAGTGTGCCGGTTTTATTGTATAGTTTGGCGGATTTGTATACAATTTTTTTTCGAGTTTTTGCAATGCCGATTTCTTACAGATGCACTTATCCATTTTTCCCCCTTAATTTCCTTTTACGATTTATGTTCATTCCATGGTAAAAACTGGATCAGTCCTCAAGATGGGAACGATGTCGTCAATAATAAAGATTGATAATAATGGAAGGGCGTAAGCTGTCACTGACATCTGATACAAGAATCAGAACAAATCAATATCAAAGACTTCCTTTGTCACAGTTCAGGACTTTGATATTTGATAATGGATTTTGGGAATCCTTAAATTTGTTCAAATAATTAAATAGGATACTTCAGATGACGGATAGAACCAACGTAAATTATTGCTTTTATGGAACTGCCAACCAGATTGTGAGTGTAGAGAGCCAAATTGCATACTGTATTTCTATTGCTCTTATGACATCAGTGAAAGTAAACAAATGGGATACTTATTTTCTGTAACGAAAGAAAATATGTGTTTAACAAGCAACATAGGACATAATTTGTAAATATAGATGTTATCAAACTGATTAAACTTACCTAACAGGATGGTCCCTGGTGCTTACTTGATTAATGTCATAATTAATCAAGTTAGTACCAGATAGCTGATTTTAAATTCGGTTTTAAGGATATCGAGAACTTATATCGTATTTTTTGTAAGTACGATAATAAATAGCCTTAGAAGGTTGTTCATATAACATATTCAGATTTGTGGCAGAAAATTCAACATTTAGACAGCGTTATCACGCTTGTATTTAGGTTTATTGTAATGGAATAAATATAAAATTCACTGTGAATTTGAAGAAAAAATATTTTTTGTGGTCGGTTGTAAAAAGTATGTGAGTATAGAACGAATTATTATTGTTCAGGCGTGCTGCGCTAGCGGGGACGTAAATTTTGATGTGTAAGGTACGCAGTATATTTAACTTTGCTATACCCGCAATATGGTACACCCAAGGTGAACTTTTGGGTATTCCAATATTCTACTTATATTTTGAAAACTGTTCCGATCGCGCTTAAACAAACGGGAAACTATCAGGGATCGCGTCCCCGCGTTTATTGATATAATACAAAATGCTGGAAACATGATTTTAAAGGAATCACCGGTCTAGAACGGATGAGAATCGCGAGAGATAGAGACAGTTAGAAATCTTAAGAGAAGGCCTTTGTCAAAGGACAAGGTGAGAAAAACAAATAACCGATCGTCAGTAACTTAACAACTATATATTGTAATCATAACAATAAAGGCTCATTTTATATAATTTATTTTTATCACACTTGTAAATATTTTCTTTATGATCATGGTCTTCTCGAATTTGAATCATATCGATCGTATTATTATTAAAAGTCATTGATCACAAAAGTACAAGATTCCGTGAAATACCCGTAAAACGCGCAAGACTGTAAAAAGCCGCGCCGTTCTGAGGAACTAACACCTTCTACTGCGATCCCCAAGACGCCTGCCAAGCGTGGAGATTATGTCAAATCCCCTCCGATAGGGAAAAGTTGTTTAACGCCGGAAATTCCGGTTGATGTGATGATGATACATACATATATATAAACAACATTAATTTAAAAAAAATGGTAATTAAAATTAATATTATTTTCTTCTTTCATTTTTCTATGACTTTCTCCGCTTAGTAGATAATGTACGTACGAAAATAACGCATACATAAACATAGTACATAGTGCTTGTTTTTGAACTAACTGAAATATTCATTGTAAATACAAGAAACTGAAAAATCAATACAATATACCGCTTCTCGACACGAAGTTCGAGCCACTACTGACTTGCATGTAGTTAATATTTATACCCATGCATATGTAGTCTAACGTCTGTCTACGACGCTACGTGCCATCGTATACACTAATTTTGAGATCCTAACAGTTTGAAGCAGGTTCGAATCCCGCCAGGGCTTGAGCTTGAGCGCATGGTGGAAGGGCATTTTGCGAATGCCCGCCTGGCTAGCGACCACTCTCAAGTACAAAATTTGTCGCCAATCACCTAACATTGTGTTCCGGCAGCAGTCCTTGAGAGCCAGTGAAATTACAGGCACATGAGACTTAGTAACTATGTCTCAAGGTGATGGACACAGTGCAATTTGTTGACTTGCGACGAAATGCATCTGTTATAGGCAGAGGTTAGTCCGCTTAACATCAGGTGGGCCTCGAGCTGGTTCCGTCACAATAACATAAAAAAAGACGAAGACGCGACTAAGGGTAACACATCTGAAAGTGGGCAGCAGCACTTTCTGAGGAACTGATATTTCATACTGGGGTCTCAAAGCCGCCTGCCAAGCCTGGGAATTATGCCAAAACCTTCCCTATAATGGTCGAGGCTGTTTAGCAGTGGACAATCCGGCTGATACAGGTATAATTAATAGAACATATCTTTTACCAGGATAAACTTTTACAGAAGCGCTACTACTCTGTCAAGAAAGTACCGGGAAAAGGTCAATATTACACAATATCACCTTCAAAATATGCTTTTTCGGAAACGATACACCTATACCTACTTAAGTAGGTAAAAAACTCTTTGGTTTGTTTATATATGAAAAACCAACGAAACAAACTACAATCTCCTTGGTGAGAAGTGTGGAAACGGTGTTTTTTTTTTCTATTTAAAACACTAGTGCGGTAAAGTAAAAAAAAAAGCTCGAGTGTGCAATAGACTATATTATGACATTACTACAACTACAAAATCGGCGCATTTAAAGGCCTGTTACGAGCGAGTGTGTTAAAAATATATTTTAAACACCCTTGCTCGTAAATTGAGCGTAATTATATCGTTCTTAGGGCCATAAACCAAACTATAACACCCTCGTGCATAATAATAGTATACACTAGTGCGTAATAGAATTATCCCCACAACGTTCAGTTAGTACCTAACTGCAAATTATATGCGAGTAAACAGAGCATTTTCAATTAAACCGGGTAATACAGATTTGTAACATCAAAGAGATTTATATTTCAATTAACAATCATGCATTTTCCGCGTGCAAAAAGAAAAAACTTGCGCGCTATTTTCCATAACTTTTGTATATTGTTTGTATCGCATTTTTGCAATATATATTTATTCCAAGCAAGGGTGCTGAAAAAAAGCGTATGAAACTCATGAGCAACTTGCTCATTATACATTTGGCTGATTTACGCCCTCGCCTACGGCTTGGGCTGCAACACACAGCCTCGTGTATGATGAGCAACTTAGCTCACTTTTATCATAATCTAATAATATATATATATATTTACCGATGTAGGATGTAACCCATACCAAGCCATTACCTGTCACCAATGTGACAGGTGGCTTGATATAGGTGCAATAATCTAAACTTCTGTGTCGTATACAATTTTTAGTGTAGAAAATCGCTCGACGTTTGGCCGGTGACATCTTGGGTCGCAGCTACAAGCTGTTTATTTATCTATCAATTGGATGTTAGTATGTTTTTCATACGGCAGATTCGATAAAATTGTACCTATTGCGGTAGACGGACGTACGCAATTAGATATTGTTTTACATCATAAAGTGGTCTCCAACTCAGCCTGTGCTAGTTTAACTTAAAACCAACGCTACGTGGAAACAATTGTGTGACGTCACGGAGGATAAATGATACATCAGCTCAGATTTTACCACATATTATTCAAAACGCAATTGTAGTGGAAAATACACCCCAAGCGAGCGTCAGTACAGGACATATCGCCCCCAAATATAATAAGAATAAATGGAAAAAATATATCCTATCTAATCTATCGATCCTAATAGAAATATATTAAAGCCAAACCATACTGTCAAACTATTATTCAGTGATAAAAGAATTAAATAATATTAGAAAATTTACTAGAACTAATATGCGAGTTTCGTTTTGCTTGACATTGCACTAAGCTCGTCGCACCAAGATTAGTTTTGGTGTCTGGTTATGTCAATTATCTGGTAATTTCAATTGCTACAGTGCCCGCTTTAAAACAATGAAGTTTTCTCATTACTAGTTCAAGTCAAAACATCTGAATAAGTGATACCTATATAGTCGGACTTTTCACAAAAATAAATATTTTAAGAAAATATAAGATTCATATTCTAGGAAATAACTTAAAAAATGTATTTAGTGACGATTCCGCCTAATTTGCCTGTTAAGCCGACGTGAAAGTAGAAAATCTGTCTTCAAGCACTTAACGGTGTGTTCCGGCAGCTGTCCTTAAGATCCAGTGAAATTACAGGCACATGAGACTTAACAACTTTGTCTCAAAGTGACGGGCGCAGTGCAATTCATGACTTGTGATGAAATGCATCTGTTATAGGCAGAGGTACGCTAAACATCAGGTGGGCCTAGAGCTTGTTCCGTCACAATAACATAAAAAAGTCGTAGACGATACACAACAACCACAACAACGTGGCGGCTGCGAGAGGACTTTTACCAATGAATACTAAAATATAGTCCATAGCGATAGCGAATTTTCAAATTAAATCATAAAAATCATCTATTGGAACGGGAATTTTTGTTTAAACATTTAGAGATAAAATAAATAACAAAACGGTCAACTGGCATATATTAGACTTTCATATTTTAAGTACGCAACCGAGTTTTAACATTTCGTATATACAGGGTTATTGGTAAAATGCTAACAACCTCATAGGGTTGACTTCTGCTAGTCCTAAGAAACATTATGTATGAGATGAATTAATTTAGTTGTATTTTATTAATTTTCTATTTTGTTTGATTATATGTTTTTAAATGAATAAGCACGAAGACCACCTGATGTCAAAAGTCTCTTGTGCCTGTAATGTATTATTTCATATTTTTGATTTCTTTTCTCGATGTAAATATCCAAAACTCTATTCAAAGGGACCACGGCGCATTTCACTGTTGCCGCGGCGGGCGCTCTTGGCTCGGAGTAGGCATTATCACACAAAAAATTAAAGATTATATATTTTTTTTCAAAACAAAAAAAAATCACCTCGGAATGTTTCTTAGGGCCATTTTACCAATAACCCAGTATACGACGAAACTACGTTTCTATGTAAATTGTTTCGTGCACACTAAACTTGAGGAACGACGTTGAGTAAAACTGGTAGATGCAGGTTTGATTCCCGTTTGAGGTGAAAAATGCGTTTGTCACCAATTCTTTGTCTATTTGTATATTATCATAGGTAAATTTGGGTGCCACGCTTTGTTCCAGACATTTCCTTAAGCCTTAAAATTTAATATTTGGTAATTTAATAAGGAATCCTAAAATATGAAAATTAATTTCGAACATGAAAACTATATATTACGAGTACGTTAGAAAATGTATTCTATGGTATTACCTCTAGTTGCCTATTAATAGCAAAAACTGAATTCAGGTGCTCTAGCGTAAGCTTTCTAGCAAGATTTATGATATTAATCACGCTCGCCTTTCTTCCGGAAGCGGGTAATTTGTGCTTTATATCTAGCAATTTATATCTGTGTTCTATTTTCAGCCATATTTAGCACCTACTTAAGTCCTCTAAAAGTCTTTTTTTTATGTAATTGTGAAGGAACACGCGTCAACCCACCGTGATTAGGTGGATTAGCCAGGCCAGTATTCGTCAAATGCCCTTCCACCATGCAGTGAAGCTCAAGCCGGCGTGGCGCTGGGGATCAAATTATTAACTTGCGGGATGGCAGTCCATAGCTGTTACCGTTCGGCTATCTTTGCTTCTTGTTATGTTAGGCAAAGTTTTAATAAATATGTTTATCTTAAATTCTATTTGTAATAAATTATATTTATTTTCATATATAAGGTTACAATTAAATCATTTTAAAACACATACGATGGAAAATTTAGACATAAAAAACTTAAATTTGAACCAATGACTCAGTATTATACATTCCTTTGCAAAAAAACGGGCATTTACTTTATTGGCTTTTCTATGGACAGTTATAATATTTTTAGTATGTTATTAGCTTATATGACTAGACATTTCTTATTATCAATGAGAGTATAGTTTTTAACACTTAAATCCTTGAATCGGTGTTTTAGTCAATTTAAACAGACAACAGTGTCATAATGGACGTTTTAATGGGCATATTGTATCATCAATTATTTATAACGTAAAGAAGGAACAAATTAAAATAAAAATGTATTTAAGGGCAGCTTACAAACACACACTCAAATACACATTCTCTTACTTTTGCATTAGGTACACGTCATTTAGTGATAATCATTTTTGTATGAATCTTGCCGAATCGGCATGTTATTTTATTTATATTTTAAGCTATCCTTTCACCTCTATCTCAGCTGATGGTGATTGAAGATGTTATTCAGGCTAATCCAGAATTACTGGCTCGTAAACACACCTGTCGAAACACACCGTAAAGTGCTTGGACATATTTTTTACTTAACCCATTGGCATCCGCGATAATGATAAAAATAGAATTTCGTTCATAACTAGGACATAGTCCTGGCGATGATTGCTGACAGGCTGGACTGCCCCTACATGCTGCATTGCTGCAGCAGACATGTTCAGCCAATGCCGTTTGTCAGGCGCTATTAATATTTGTATACGTTTTAATTTTTCTATTTAAATTTTTATAATTTTTCTGTGTAGATTGATGTAATTGAATGTATTGAATAGTGATTTTATAATATTGGTTTTATTTTTTGACATTTATAATTATTATTATATTATTATTTTTAATGTATGCCTTATATGGGTCTAGTTGCCCGAAATAAAGGAATTTATTAATATTATTATAGTGGTGTCTTAGGTTTTCGCGATTATTACACATAGTAATTAAACAACTTTAAACGGTTTAAATCGCGTATATTTATCATTATTTTTGTCCCGACGTTTCAATTAGTCATCCCGTGACTACGATCACTGCAAAGTGTTTGAAACGTCGGGACAAAAATAATGATAAATATACGCGATTTAAACCGTTTAAAGTTGTTTAATTACTATTATTATAGTGGTCCTGACGATGCCAACTTATTAAGGTCAGGCGGGCATAAGCAACACGTCCTACCAATACGATATAATGACTGCCTTGTTAAGACATCAACCGGGACTGACGGCGAAGCACGGAAATAAGTAGTACTGCCAATAGCGGATGGGTATCCGGGTATTGACCGCAATACTATAAATTATTACAAAGAATAGATATTGACCCGGATGTCATTGTATTGACTGAGTGCTGGCTTGCCTCAAATCAAATCACCCCGTTGCTGCCTGGCTATGTTTCTCATAGTACAAAACGAATAAAAAACCAAAATGATGGGGTTATCACGTATACTAAAAACAGCTTAAAATCAGACACCATAGAACCGCAAGAAATAAAAGATGCCACATGCCTTTTAACTAAAATTAGCAACAACATAATCATATTAGCCATCTACCGATCTCCATCAAATGATGATGCAACTCCATTCTTAAACTCGCTTGATGAACTTCTAAATTCTCTCAGAAACTATAAAAATGTCATTATTACTGGAGACCTAAACATAAACATACTGGCTGAAACTACTGATAAAAATGTCTCATATTATCTAGATTTAACATCTATGCACGGCATCCTACCGGCTCATATGCTGCCGACACGAGAAAACAACTGCATTGATCACTTCATGATAAGATCATCGTTTGAATGTCAAACACTTGTTATACAAAACACAGTTACAGATCATCTGACGCAGTTTCTATGTATTGATCTTAAGCAAACTACCGTTCATACGCCAAAAACTGTTATGAAAATTAATTATCCACAAATAACAAACTGCTTGAATACTGCAGACTTCTCAAAAATTCTTTCCACTGATGATTGTAATATAGCTACTGACTTATTCATTAAACTTGTGTCACAAATAATTTGCAATAATACTATTACTTCTATATTACCAAGAAGAAAAATCACTCGAAAACCATGGATAACAGTAGGTTTGATTCGATGCATGAAAAATAGAGATATGATGCATTTGAAGCTGCGTAAGGATCCAGGAAACGATATATTAAAAAAAACCTATAAACGCTATAGAAATTTTTGTAAGAGCATATTAAGGAAAGCTAAAATAAATTACGAAAAAAACTTACTTAAGACAGCTACTAAAACCAATGATATTAAAAAAACTTGGAAGGTAATTAACGATATTACTAACTATAAAACAACGCCGAAGTTATCGCAAGATCTTTTGAAATTTGACATGTCACCACAAAATGCTGTGGATAAAATAAACCACTATTTTGCTAACGTCAGTAAATTAATATCCCAAAATATTACTCCTGACTCCGATTCTTCTGCCAATAATTCTATAATATCCCCAGGATCATCTCTAGTGATGTTGGATACTGACGAAAATGAAATAAAAAATATAACTTACTCACTTAAACAAGACTCGGCAGCAGGGTGGGACGGTATATCATCAAAAATACTTCGACAAAATGTGGATTGTTTGTCTCCAATCATAGCACATTTAGTTAACCTTGGCCTTCATACTGCATCTTTTCCTAGAGCTTTAAAACATGCTATTATTGTTCCCATACATAAAAATGGAGATAAAAAAATTCCCGGAAACTACCGGCCTATATCCATTCTACCATCGCTATCCAAAATTTTTGAAAAAGTAATAAATAAGAGAGTAGTAGATTGTTTAGAAAAAAACAAACTATTATCTAATAACCAATACGGCTTTCGTAAAAACAAATCAACTGATGATGCTGTTTTCAAACTAACTGATTACATTGTTAAGAAATTAGATTCACAAAAGAAATGCCTGGCAATATTCCTTGATATGGCAAAGGCTTTTGATTGTGTGTCCGTACCCCTGCTACTTAGTAAGCTTGAAAAGATAGGTATAAGAGGAAAGCAACTTCAACTTTTAAAAGATTATTTGCAGGATCGGACACAGAGTGTCAAACTAGGTGAATATGTTAGTAGACCAACCTTAATTGAAAATGGAGTTCCACAAGGAAGCATTCTCGGACCGACTCTCTTCCTGATTTATATTAACGATCTCTGTGAACTCACAATAAAGCAAGGCAGTATTATAACTTATGCTGATGATACAGCTATTATATTTCAGGGAGAGAGTTGGAAGGATGTTAACAAAATTGCTCAAATAGCATTTAATGAAATATCGATTTGGCTTAGAAATAATTTATTATCATTGAATGTTGAAAAAACGAAATACATAAATTTTTCACTTAAAGGCACTCCTGACGAAAATTTGTCACTTATTGGCCACAAAACAGCCACTTGTGCTAACATCTATCCACCTAAATGTCAATGTCCTAATCTAGAAAGAGTTACTTCTATTAAATATCTCGGGGTCATCATCGATCATAGACTGTCTTATGTACCTCACATAACTGAAATCAAAACTAGAGTTAGAAAGTTAACAGCCGTTTTCAAATCAATTCGTGATAGTGCGGATTGGGATATAATAAAGCTTCTTTATTTCTCATTATGCCAATCTATCATAACTTATTGTATAGTGTCATGGGGAGGAACTTATAAGACTCACCTCCTGCCACTTGAACGAGCTCAAAGAGGACTTCTGAAATGTAGCACGAAACGACCATATAGATATCCCACTGCAGACCTTCATAGAGAATGTCAAGTGCTTACTGTACGGCAACTATTTGTGCAACAAGCTGTACTACGTCAACACAGGTCAAGCAAATTCAACAAAAAAATTGCAATAAAACGTGCTTCCCACAACGTTGTTACAGTACCAATAGTGAGCACTACATTCGCTAAGAAATCTATTACCTTTCTGGGACCTTACCTATATAACGAGACACACAAAAGTGATAAAATATATTCAAAATCAGAGTATGAAGTCAAAAGACTTTTGTTTTACAAACTAATCAAAATGAATTATGAACAAACCGAACAGTTGATCACACCAGTGCTTTGAATTGAAACACACACACACGCACGCACGCGCACACACACACACACACACACACTCACACACTAACACACACACACAGTAAAGTATTGTGAAATTGTAATCTAAAATGTTTTTTGTATTTTCTATAATTATTACTTATAAATGTACTATATAAATTGTATGAATACTGCTAAGGCAAACAACAAATCAGTACTCGGACGAAAGAGGCCCTGGTACCTATTTTACGGGTTCTCGAGAACCTAGTTTAGGAATCAGGAGTTTCTATTAAACTTATTTTGTAAAATTGCCTTTTTCAAGAAATAAACAATTATTATTATTATTATTATTATTATTAATACGCTACATTCGCGACTAATATTTTTATTACTATTTAATAATATGATTACAAGCGGATCACCCCGGCTCCGTTTGGGGTATTTAACAAAAAATATAAATTGAAACACCACTGAAACACATAAAAAGTAGTTATTGTGAAATAACTGTAATAGTTCGATATATGGAATTGCAAAATTTTTTCTTGTAGATATTGATGTCTTCTGTATAGTTGTTGTACATTACTTTGCTCTATTATCAACAATTTCCGTACGCGGTATAACAATTTTGGTATTTTTTTCACACGTTGGGTTAAATATTGAACACATACCGAAGTTTTCATACGGATGCCTAATTTTTTGAGAATATTCTATAGCCTATTTTCATCAAGTAATCCTAAACTATGGATTCTAATGGCGAAATCATTTTTCAAATTGGTCCAATAGTTTTTAAGTTTATTCGTTACATACAAAAATACAAATCTTTCATCTTTATAATATTAGTGTACATTATTACCGATAAAGCAGTGTTTCAAGGTAAACAAATTAAGCTTGCTTCGTAGATTTCTCTACAAGAAGGCGTGACATCACTTTTTTATATCCACTCAAACCTAATTCAGAAAGTCGTAACAACACAATAAAATACTCGTAAAACCACCTCAAACTAAATAAAAAGAAAATAGAAATTGTTTCTAAACGTGCTCGCATTTTATTGCGGTCTAAAGTGTTTTATGTGCTAATTAGCGGGCACTATCCAGAGGCATACATATTTATAGGTATAGGTCTGACCTGTGTCTGACATATTCCTTAGGGTTAGCGTCAGAACAAAGAAATAAGCCGTTTTTTACAGAAGTTCGGCTAACTTTTGAATAGCCGTCAGATTCCTAAACATTTTTAATTATTTTTCAACACCCTTGCTCGTATAGTGAGCTTTATTCGTTCTTAGGGCCATAAACCGAAATATAACACCCTGGTGCATAATCATTTATACACTAGGTGCGTGATGGAATTATCCCTACATAGTTAAGTTAGTATTTAACTGCAAATTATATGCGAGTAAACAGAGCATTTTCAATTTAACCGGATAATACAGATTTGTAACATCAAACAGTTTATATGTAATCAACCATCATACATTTGCCGCGCGCAAAAAAAAAACTTGCGCGATATTTCCCATAATTTTCGTATGTTGTTTGTATCGCAGTTGTGCAATATATATTTTTTTCCTCGCAAGGGTGTTGAAAAAGTGCGTATGAAACTCGTGAGCAACATGCTCATTATACACTCGGCTGATTTACGCCCTCGTCTATGCCTCGCGCTGCAACACACAGCCTCGTGTATAATGAGCACTTGTATCATAATATACTATTATTTAATAGTTAATAGAAACAACGATTCTTTTTTATTAATGTAATTATGATATTTAATAATGATCCACGATATTCAGTTTTGATAAGCGTTTACTTAAAAAAAAAGACAAGGTTCACAATACGTCTGTATTGTTTGTGTGTGTTACCTCATAGCTCCTTACAGGGTGTACCGATTATGATGATTTTTTCATATTCGAAAGCTGGTGTTTGTCTTTAGTCCCATGTTATTTGAGTGAGATCTGACTAGTAATTGAGTTAACGTATTTTGTGTTGTCGATAATATAATTGACAGGTTCACAAAAAAAAGCAATGTCACTCAGATGATTTTCAAATTATAGGGTTATTTATAAGTTTTCGAACGGTCCTTATTTTGTTTTCATGGTATTCGTGTTATTTTTAATTGAAATCACTTTGCCTTACTCCCGCAGTAAAATCAGCATATTACTCATTGTGTGCCAGCAGCAAAACCTACATGTTTGAGTTGCTGAGGTGAAAGAAATTATTATATTAGTTTTCCATCCTATACCACTGGATCGAAAGTGAACTAAGTTAAATAAAAAAAGAAAACTTTAAAATAATATTTTAATACTACATTAAAATATCACATTGGCTTAACAGGGAAATTAAGTGGAATTTTCACATGTTGTAATGAAATATTAATCTAATGGTTTCTTATAATACTGTACTGTAATGTATCAGCTGAATTGTCCACTGCTGAACACAGCCTCTACCATCAAGGGGGGGGGGGTTTGCCATAATCCCCACACTTGGCAGGCGTCTTTGGAATAGCGATTAAGATATCAGTTCCTCAGAAGGCGCTGCTGCCCACCTTCTGGTATTTTAACTTTATCCTCTCTTACGACACCCACAGGATGCAAAGGCTATTTTGAGGGTGACGTTACCCCACAAGCAATTCTTAACTTATTTTTCAAATATTTAGTATTATTTAATATGAATTTTAAATCAATAAGCTGTAACTAACAAACATACCCACCTTCGCATACATATTCACTAATCTTTGCATTAGGCACTACAAGTCATTTTGTTTGTGTGTATAATCATCTTGTTGTTTTCATTCTTCATATTCTTCAATCTAACATTTTTATTACCATTTCATATTTTAGTAATAAATATGATTATTACTACTGGTAAGACCTTTTCTTTTCTTTTCTTTTCATAACAAATTAAATTCAACTCTATTAAAAGTGGTTGACTAAAACAATTTAAGAATTGACAACACAAAAGCTTAATCTATTCCATTGATACCTTACCAAAAACAACAGTTACATATAAATTTATCTCTTCAATATAAAATAAGAATTCGTATACCCAATGCACAGTATGAGACTAAGAATGACAATATTTATTCGGCTTATATTATATAGAATATTTACCTTTATGTCTACTGTATCAGCCGGATTATCCGCTGCTGAACACAGCCTCCACCATTAAGGGGGGATTAGCCATAATCCCCACGCCTGGCAGGCGTATTGGGGATCGCAGTTTAAGATATCAGTTCCGCAGGAAGCGCTGCTACCCACTCCCAGTATTTTAACTTAAGTCGCCTGTTACGACACCCACATATTCACCTCAATGGAGGGTGACATTTTAGCTTAAGACCACCTATATTAGTCTTAGCAGCGCTACCCCAGATTTCAACTAGGAATAATAGACGGGGTTTTACCAAGGCAATATAAATAGTGCAACGTTATCGGTGAGGAACATATCTGACAATACTACGGAGTGAGCCAAGGAAAGCTTATTTTTAATGTGTTCGATGTGAGCTTTCTAAGTCAAGCCGCTGTCTATGCTAAGTCTAAGATACATTTCAGCATTTTTATGCTGAATAATTTTCTTAGGTACAATTCACAAGTAAACGTGGTCCGCTGGCAAGACTCATATTCTGACGAATATGTATGTGTCTCTCTTGTTTGTTATTTTGTATATAAACGCGCTGATCGAGTGGCTCAGCAAAACCGGCGTCGGCTGCTCCATTGTAGAAAATCATGAATAACTTAAGTTACGCTGATGATATGGTTTTGTTGAGGTAAAAATATGCCCGAGTACATAATTTTAAATTACAAATTTACAAGAGAAAAAAAATCATGTGCAGGATTCGAACCTAAAAGTTATGTACATAAAAATATTTAAATCATAAGGTTGCCTCATCATTTAGAAATTTAAAACCAATTGCAAAATTAGTTTTCTTTGTTGTACAACGTAAGTTGAACTATAGGTGTCGCTTCATCCCAATACGATGGTAAAATAAAGATCGAGAGGAAAAGTTGGAGTTATGAGTTATTGTCATGTAAGCTCAGTCGGTCAAAGCATACCCCGGCTATAGGGGTGGATGGACACGGGTTTAAATCCCGCACATAACTATATTTTTTTCTGTGATAAATTTGTAATGTAATCTGCAGAGCCGGCGCTATTGCAAACATAACAATATTAAAATAATTTAGTATTTCTACGAGAAGTCAATGGTGATGTCCTTGGAGCGATACCCATGGTCTGGATCTCAGTATCAATAATGACAAGCTTGAAATAATGACGTTGGTTTTCCATAATAGTTTTTAATAGGTGGTAGTTGGGCCCCTGTACGTATTACCACCCTTTTTGTTTGTTTTGAAGTTATGAGACGGACTACTTGCCCGCCTGATGCCTGTCCATGACAGTTGCAGTGTCAGTTTTTAATTTGTCTTGACACTGTGCTGCACTTATTATTTCGAATCAGTTCTCCCAGTAATTTTACAGTAAGAACCAACAACGCCCTTCACGCTTAACCACAGTCGCGTTGAATTAAATATACAGACGAGCGAACAAGAACCTGAAAGCTTTTTGATGTAGATATCTTTAGCATTTAAGGGTATCAATTCTTCTGTGGACGCTATCCACAGAAGGGTTCAGGTTAAACTCCATTTAAATAGAATCTGTTTAGATTATATAACCTTAATTTATTCTGGGAGTAGGATGCATAATGATAAAAATTATAGACCTTAATATTTTATTATTCTTTTACGGTAGCATAATATTGTGTAAAAATATATACATATATTGGTAAATTTTACTTAATTTAAAAGCCACAACGTAACTGTTCGTATATTGATGCGAACAGTCAAAATTATACTCTTAGCGGCCAGATTTTATTAATAGATCTCGTATTTTTGCCGAGTGAGCGTTAAATGCGAGCAAAGCGTCTCCGTTTCCGCTTGGTCTTGCTTGGCTATGTCTGTCCAGATTCTGGATTTCCGGTTGTTCTGCTCTACGAGTCGCATTTCTCAATCATCAAATGCGACACGTGACATTTTGTGGACAGGTTCGTTAAATATATGTCTTTATTTTGACTTGTTTGTATTCCTCGAAAGTCTAAAGTTTATTTACGAAGCTTAGGATGCTTAGGTAAAAATAGATACATGAGTTACAAGAAGATCCTAATAAGTGAGACATCTATCCGTAGGTTGTAGCTTAACCCTATATATTTTATTAAGCTGTGTCCCTACTACGATGTAGCGTCCTATCGACAAGCTTTGTTTATGATTTCATCTCGTCATCCCAATCTGTCTGGTTGCCGATCCAATTAAGTCCGCCTAACGATATTCAAATATTGTTCGCTTGTAATGTAATTCGATTAGAATCGGACCTATAACGAGGTCATTCAATTTAATTATTCCATTTGGGTGACGTTTTCTTTAGGTCGTATACAATTTAAGTACCAATTTTGTTTATGAATCACACGCAATTCAGTCGTATTTTTGTTAAGTTAATAATTTTTAACCTTGAAAAGTTTATTTATAGAAGTCGATACTAGCTAAATGAACAAATTATTATCCGTATTACTAACAATTAAAACTATACCATCATCATCATTGGATAACTATGATTTTTGGATGCCGTCAATCCACCTAGTCCCTGGGGGCCTGCCAATTTTACGTCTTTAGGTGTTATGTGGTAACCTTTCAAGAACCTTTCTTTTTTTTCAGTTATCGATTCGTCTAGCAATGTGGACTGCCCATTAACACTTATTATGTCTGTAAACTATATCGGTGAATTTAGTTCTTCGGTGAATTTCCTCGTTCCGGATTTTAACGCGCAAAGAAACTTCAAGCATAGCTCTCTCTCCTTAGCTCGGTAAACGTCTCTGAGCTTCTCCATAAGGGCCACAGTTAAGAGCCACATCTCGTGCCACAAATCATCGCTCTATGTTCCACGGTGCTTAAGCCATTTCGGAAACAGCTTGATTGGGAGGTTCTAGCCTCCCCGGCCTACCCTGCCAGTCATAGAATCAGCAGTGCAAGTACCGTAGTAATCGCTATGATCGATAAATTTAACGAATCGTCTTGCCCAGATAATATATACGAAAACAGAAGAGTAGGACGATTAGTAATGACTCAAAATTTGCATATTATGATCAAGGCTCAGAAGCAAAATAAAAGAAAGTAGAGGTAACTTAGTAATTGCTCTGCAATGAAGAGAGTAATAACATGCTTAGTGAATTATTATGATAAAACAAACGTATCCACTGTTTCACAATTTTCAATGATAAAGTACACGAAACAGGATAATTTGCTAATGCTCTACGATAGCTAGCTACAAACTTCAAGTAACCAGTGACCAATCACCTAATGGTTTGTTGAGGCAGTTATCTTTGAGAGCCAGTGCCCACTGTAGGTTAAGTTTGCTTACATCTTCAACTACGTCAACACTTAGCGCGCTCCTGTCAAAGCCAAAATCATTTATTCAATATAGGCGTTAACGACGCTCTTTTGAAGGTCAATTACAAATTTTAATATTGAAATATTCTAGATTTTTCTGCCAAGTTCAGCAAAGTAAATGTATAGAGCCACGTCGAAAAGAACGGAAAATACACTCGGGGCTTAAACCACGCCTCTTTCCCGTAGGGGTAAGCAGAGATAACAAATTTTCACTTGCTAGGATCCTAAGAAATCTCTTTCGCTTCATCTGCACTCATCAATCCTTTCATACGTAAGCATCGGTTTAGGGTACTCCTGACCTGACCTTTTTTCATAACGTCTTTAATCTTATTTCGGAACGTTCGCCTAGGTCTTCCCCTCCCCATCCATCACTTCCGTTCACTTGTCCCATGTATACCTGTTTAGCCAATCTCATTTCATTCATTCTCTCCACATGTCTAAACCATCTTAAAATACCTTACTCGGTTTTAGTCACAACATCCTCAACCACACCACATCGTTCCCTTATATTCCTATTATTTATTATCGAGTCACTCCGTTTGACTCCAATCATGCTTTTCGATGCTCTCATCTTCATTGCATTTATTACACTTTCATGCTTTTTCTGCCATACCCAACTTTCACTACCATACATTAGTCGGAAGCAAACTAAATTATAATATGATTACAATATTTGTTTAAATACGCAAGTTACACGCGGAAGCTTGGCAGAGACGGAATTGTCCAAGCATATTTATCGTTCATGTAAACACAAACTGTGTAGTAGGATTTCTTAACCAAAATGTTTTTCACGTGCAGCTTGAATTTTCCTTTTGTGAGCATTGTATTATGTTCCTACAATAAATTAATGGTGTGCATATTTCGGCTGGGCCTTGTTTATACACTAAGTATTAGTGGGGGTGTAAATACTTCTATTACATGCAGTAAAAAGATTTTAAATTTGATCATTTGGGAAGTGCAGCAGTAATTGTAACTAAACTCTAAAGATGCGGAGCCGCGCTTACGCGAGTAGAATAGTTTGTATCAACATGAGAAAAAATTCTAGTATGCGGTAACCTACATTTAACCTGGATAAAAGGCCAATAATTTAACTGAAAGCGTCGCGTTCAATAATGCACGTTAGAGTGGGTACCCGACGTAACGCGGCTTATTGAACGAAGTAGGTATTTACGACTGTGTAGGTAGACTAGGCTAACAATTTATTGTTTAGGTATTGATTAAACTATTATTTTATTCTTGCGTAATGCATGTACATACGGTTTTTTATAAAACAAAATCTGAATTTGTTGCAATAACGTGATATTTTTTTTGACGGATCAAGCACGAGGCCCACCTGATGTTAAGCGAACTAACCACTGCCTATAACAGATGCATTTCTTCACAAGTCACGAATTGCACAGCGCCCGTCACCTTGAGAAATAGTTGTTAAGTCTCATGTGCCTGCATGTAATTTCACTGGCTCTCAAGGACTGCTGCCGGAACATACCGTTAAGTGCTTGGCGACAGATTTTCTACTTCAGGGTGGTCGCTAGCCAGGCGGGAATATATGAACTGATACCAAAAAACTTTAAAGATTATGGACCGATTGAGATTGGTTCTAAGGAAAATAGTATCAGTATATGTAATAGTATATAATATATATGTATATTCACTTACCATCAGGTGAGACTGCGGTCAAATGTGTGTCTATTCAGAATAAAAAAAATTAATAATAATAGTTTTCCTTCTCATAGATGCTTAGCAACCAACTTAAATTTAATAAAAAAACACGTGAGATCATCAATCAGTGTTTAAATCTAAGTAGTAATAGTTTTAGCGCATTTTACAGACTTTTACCGAATAGCCATAAAATATAACTATTTTATCCTGAAACCCGTCGTCTGCTTTTTATACATAAAACGCTTTTTCTCTCCATATTTTGCAGGAAAATGCCTGAACGTCCATGTGTTTGAATTACAGGACAAGCCTTAGGTTTTTGAAGGTTCTAATATAGCCCTCGCTAAAAGTGGCTTTGACCCGATTTTGCAAAACTATGCGTTGAAATTGTTTAGCTTATTATTTGCTTTCGAATATTTGTAGAGAATTGCGGAAGAAATATCTACTTCTTCATTTATTTTTATTTCTATGATTTCATGTAGTAAATAGTACGTTAAACGTACAAAGTAACACATGTTTAGTAATATTGACGTACATAGTTTTTTGGAAATAAACATGTCGTCAACAAAGAGTGTTTTCTGTGAGTATTAGTTATAAGCCTACTTTAATTATTATATTGGTGTTATTTGGGGTGTCGTAAAGAGTTCTCAACGTATTAATGAATTTCGTAAGATGTTTTCTTGTGGATTATAAAATATATTATATCGGTAATTGACAAATCGAGAATCGACAGATCCAGGAAACATGAACGTAGCGGTGTTTTTACCGACTTCAAAAATTGAGGAGGTATTCAACTTGTCTGTTTTTTTTTCTTCTTTTTCTCAGAACTTTTGACTGGGAGAACTGATTTTGATGATTATTTTTTATTGGAAGCGTGCCGTGTAGTCCCATTTAAATTCTGTCAAAATCGATCAAGCCGTTTTTGAGTTACACTCCAATAACTGAAAATCATTATCCTATTTTGATGATAATATCGTAATTGACAGTGAATGACAATCGATCCCATAAGTAGTAGCATGGGTCACTAAAAAGTGTGAACAATTTTTATCGAAAAATGGAACCAACTTCAACACTAACATGTGAGAAATAACTTGTCGAAGTCGGTACCATGCGCACAATATTGTGATAATAGATACTTTTGAACCATCATGGTACCGACTTCAACAAGTTATTTCACACATTATGTTGAAGTCGGTTAAATTATTCGGTAATTATTTTTTTATAATGCCATTTTAACTCGACGTATGAATCTTATATATAACGTCTGTATTTGCGTTTTGTTCCCGACCCTGAGCATATTTTAGTTTTTTGAATGCAAATACTAAGATAAGGTTGTCAAAATGTCCATACAAATCATATTTTTATTTACAAAAAAATGTGTGAACAATAATAGTAACGAGTTAGAAGTAACTTAAATTACATAAAAATATACGGCTCTAAAATAGGAAACATAAATTATAGCAATTATCATTTTAAAATTTCGTTACAATACAAACCTAGATAATGACGAGTTCAATCGATATTATGCTTTAATCTGGATCTAAAATCTCAAATAAGGGAGTGATCATCCTACAGCGTTTGTATGGAGAACTGAGCGGCCAGTTCAACCTTAAGCGGTAACCCTGCCTTTAACAGATGCAAAACGTCACATGTGAAGAACATTGTCTGTCACCATGAGACACACAGAGTGCCTGTAATTTTATTGGCTCTCATGGAATGCTGCCGGAACACACTTTAAGTTGCTTGGCAACAGACTTTTTACTTCAGGGTGGTACCTAATTAGGTGAGCATTCGCAAAATGCCCTTCCATCATGCGGTGAAGCTCAAGCTGGTGGTGGGGATAGAACGATAGACCAGCGGCACTGCAGTTCCTAGCTGTTAGAAACTGTCATCAGCACTACCGCTAAACTGTCATTGCTTCAAAATATATTAGGCAAATAGAATTATCTCAACTATACCAGTATAAAGGAACAAGAAATACAAATCTAACATTGTTTCAGTCTGAAATGAATGCTTTCATTTAAATTTAATGAGCAAAATTACATACCTACTTAAACCTTTAACGACTTAAGGTGGAGCATATATCGCGCAAAATTAAAAATTAAAACAGTCTTGTCTAGTCTTTGCATTTGTAGCTTAAGTTTAGCTATTCTACGAGCAATATAATTTTAAACTTGCGAATATCATGACCGTTTTTTCAGGTTAAAAATAATAATGTTCGTATTATCGGGAAAAGTTATTGAACACCAATGATGAACTATTCCATATGTTAAACCATAATATTGTAAAAAATTTGGCTTACCTTTTCACTGAGAAAAACGACTTAAAGGCTTAAATCAAATTTGACCTTTTACCGTTGAATTGTAACTACGCAAGATGAATTCACAATTCTTAAGATGATTTTCACCACGCAAAGCGAAATCAATAAAAATGTACCATGTTTTATAATAAACACAACCGTCAAAAACGCCTTCCGTAAAGTATTATCAGAATTGAACTTGTTATACGATAATAATTGCAGTATTGACCATAAAATATACCTTACTTTTACGGCGGTTTGTATACGGTGATTATCACTGTAACGTACGACTTAATCAGCCTCATCGAAAAGTCAATATTTAAGAAAGACCACAAAATACACCTTAAATGAAGAGGAAAAGCAACATTTGCCTTCACTGACCTCGTTTAACGCCTTCTAGTTATAAGGCGTTTTAGTACGTATTTACGTTTGGTCGGTTTTTTGCCTTATACCATATAAATTGACCGTCATTAGGGCGCTTTGGACTTTAGATTTTTCTCAGTGTAACAAAATGCTATCTATGCAACATATATTAAAATGTCTTATAAAATATCGTATATAAAATATATCTCCGAATATCGCGTATTACGTGATCAATTACAATCTAATTACAATAGTTATAACCTATATACAATTCGACATGATATTTTTGCATTAATTATCTGCTTATCCGTCCCTTAAAGAGGTTAAAAAGTAGAAATTAAAGGATAAATTTCAGCTATAACACACTCGCTATGATAACTTAAGGTTGAACTGGCCGGTAACTTTTCCATACAAACGCCGTAGGATGATCACTCCCTTATTTGAGGTTTTAGGTCCACAACTAAGCATGATATCGATTTATCTCTTCATTATCTAGGCTTGTCTTGGCACCGATTTGTAAAAAAAAACTTCACATGATAGTTATAAGCCTCGAAACATCCCTGTAATATCACGAATTTTAGCGCATGTTTAGTCGTAAATAAACGACTTATAGAGCATGAAATCCCTAAAATTATTTACATAGAAGCATAGCTCAGTTCATGATCATTTTAGATAACATTTTGGAAAACAAATACATCCAGTAGTATAATCATAAACATCCTAGAGCCAAAGGTCGGCACACATAGTTTTGCGCGCTAGTTTTTCGTTCAAAATATTGGGCATCTCATGTCAATACTTCCATTCCGCGGTGAGGGAAGCGGGCGGGCGGGTCTCATGCGCAGCACACTAATATATAATTAACAAAACGCACACTACCACGTGCACCGCGCCGCGATCTTAGAACATAATATTATATTGTAGGAATGCCCTGTTGCTTTTTGGTGTGCACGTATGTATACACTACCAATATGTAGTGCCTATGCCTACTTACGTACTTATATATATATTTACATATGTTGGGAGTTGGGGACCGGATTTTCTTTCGCATTTGATTAGTTTGTTCGTGATAGTAAGTGTCGGACGCCATAATCCATATAGATAGGTACTTGGGTAATATAAATACGTAACTACAATGCGATTAAAATAAGAATAGGATCGGCCTAGCGCCATGTTGTGACGTCAAAACTAGAACTTGGTACAGTGTGCAAAAAAAAAATTTATAAAACATGTATAAATTAATAAAGAAAAAAAAACCCGACTGTAAATAATTTATTTTCATTAAGTGTTTTATCGATCAATTGAAATTAAAACTGCCAGTTAATATATTTATGGAATCTTTTTTTAAAGCCAATCATTTTGATTCCCAACACAATGGCTTCGGAAGAAAAAATAAATTGTTTTTCTCAATATATGGCATCTGAAAACCACCAGTTTGTTTTATATTTTTTATGTACATAGTGTCACTAGAGCTATCAAGATAAATCTAACGATATCTCGTACATTAAAATTGGTTAAGCCGTTTAGAAGTTATGGTGAAATAAAGTAACTCACAAACATACATACATACATAAAACCTGTAAACTTAACACACGTTTATGTGGGCAGTCGTGTAAAAAAACAAGTAGTCATAGGTAGGTAAACGAAGTAGTAGGTGACTGTAGGTACAGCAAAGACAGAAATAATTCGAACTGATTTTATTTGTTAGCAATATTTTGTACTTAGGTATCTTAATTTGAATCTCTTAGCTCTTCGATGCCGCATGTCCTGATGGTCAGACTCATCGTTATCGTCGTAACGGGTAACAAAAACAAATATAAAAACATATACAATCACCAAAAACATATTAAACAGTCAATAAGAACAAATTAAAAAGTAAAAAAAAATTAAAAGAGAAGATCAATAAACACTCGGAAACGTGTCGCATAGTAGTTACCTACACTGTCGGAGCAATAAGACCCTGACGCCCGCGTTTTCGCAAACCAAAATGGCGTCTGTGCTGTCAACCTTAAAAATATGAATTTATTAAAGTGAACAATTTCGGGTCACTCATTTAAAATTACCTAGTTTCGAAATGGCACTGCTTTGTTTTTAAGTTTGTTCTGCTGATCGTACTTATTAGAGTGAATATGAGTGAAGTTAGCCGAGAGCCCGTCCTATTCTTATTTTAATCGCATTGTATGTCTAGGTACTCACCTACTCTCACCTAAGTTAGTACCTAGTAGGTGTTAGTCAATACGCAGGTCATGATAGCTATGGTGAGTACCTAATCATTTTAGCAACACTTAGACAATATAAAAAGCTGCATTTGGTTAGATACGGTATGGACGTAGGTAGTCCGCATTCTTTTTAGAATATAGTCTAAGCAGTAATATAACTTCGAGAAAGTACCTACCTAACACAAAGTAGTAAAGGGTTAGAATTAGAAGCTCAATGGAAGATACCTACCTATCTACGATATAATTATCATTTATCATATAGGCCTGCCTAGGCACGCAACTGCCAGCGATGTCAAATCGACATTCGCGGGCGCGCATTACATTGCATACCTATCTACATAGCTATAAGATCACAACAAATAATAAAGTTAGTAGGTACTATGTATCTACCTACGTAAATTAGTAGAATAAGTATGTATATTTGTAGTAGGTACTTATACCTAAGGTAGTACGAAAGTTTATATGGTAAACTTAGCGATGATTGTAGGCACTTACCTTATCAAAAATAACCTATGATTAGTTATTGATTTTTATTGGAAATAATTTAAATCAGTTACGGGTAGGTAGAGAATTTTTATTCCAAATGTGTTCTACCAGGATTGGTAGATCCATGATGCCATCGTAGGTACATTACCGCTTAGAGACAGATTTTGAAATCGGTACGACACACTCTCATCTCAAAGCTCGCTAGCCGGGCGAGCATTCGCAAAACAACCTTCCACCATGCGGTGAAGTTCATGCCCGCGGCGGGATTCGACCCATAGACCTGTTGCGCGGCAGTCCATTGCTAAGAGCCATCTCTGCTTCCCGTTTAAGTGTTTAGTGACAGAATTTCTACATGAGGGTGGTAGCTAGCCAAGCGAGCATTCGCAAAATGCCCTTCTACCAAGCGGTGAATTTCAAGCCCGCGGCGGGATTCGAACCATAGACCTGCTGCGTGGCAGTCCAAAGCTAATGCCACTGAGCCATCACTGCTTCCCGTTAGGTGCTTTCTGACAGATTTTCTACTTGAGGGTGGTAGCTATCCAGGCGAGCATTCGCAAAATGCTCTTCACCAACGCGGGGAAGCTCAATATCGCGGCTGGATTCGAACCATGGACCTGCTGCCCGGCAGTCACTAACTAATGCCACTGGCCCATCACTGCTTCCCGTTAGGCGCTTACTGACAGATTTTCTGCTTGAGGATGGTGGCTAGCCAGGCGAACATTCGCAAAATGCCCTATGACCTTCCACCAAGCGGTGAAGCTCGAGCCCGCAGCGGGATTCGAACCATAAACATGCTGCGAGGCAGTCCATAGCTAATGCCACTGAGTTCACGTTAGTTGCATGGTGACAGATTTTCTACTTGGGTAGCTATCCCGGCGAGCATTCGCAAAATGCTCTTTTTTTATGCCTGATAGGTTAGCCTTTGACCACTATCTCACCTGATGGTAAGTGATGATGTGGTCGAAGATGTTGTTCAGGCTAACCTAGAAGTACTGGCTCTCAAGGACAGCTGCCGGAACACATCGTTAGGTGCTTGGCGACAGATTTTCTACTTGAGGGTGGTAGCTATACAGGCGGGCATTCGCAAAATGCCCTACCACCATGCTATAACGGCTTAACGTGCCCTCCGAAGCACGGAAGCGCTCAGTAGTATTGTCCTAGCGGTCACCCATCCAACTCATGACCGCGCGCGACGGTGCTAAACTTTGCTGATCGGTTGAGAACAGCTAAGTAAACTTCGCTACGAACTCTCCACCACGCGGTGAAGCTCAATATCGCGGCGGGATTCAAACTATGGACTTGATGCGCAGCCAGTCCATAACCAATGCCACTGAGCCATCACTGCTTCCCTTTAGGTGCTTGGCGACCGATTTTTTACTTGAGGGTAGTAGCTATCCAGGCGGGCATTCGTATAATGCTCTTCTACCACGCGGTGAAGATTAAGCCCGCGACGGGATTCGAACCATGGACCTGCTGCGCGGAAGTCCATAACCTATGCCACTGAGCCGTCACTGCTTTACAAAATATGTTGTAGTAAAAGCAGTAACTTGCTAATTATGTAATATATAATTATTGTAGGTAAATATTTACTATATCAATATGAAAAGAACAAACTAATACATTTACTATGTACCTACAAATCATTGTACCTACTTACTAAATATTTACCTACTATAGGTGAAATAACATCAGTATGTTATTATAAAACGAACGAAAATTATAACAACAGGTACCTACTGTCCGAACCAAAATGTATTCCTCTGTGAATATATAATATTATTTTATAAGAAATACCTACACACGTCGTGACGTAGCTTGAGACACTATCTCCGTCCGTCGTCAAACATCGTAATTCGTTCGGCATGGTTCGGCTTTCATTGATATATCGCAAACAAGTGTGCGTAATTAGCGTAGATGCAATACGGGTGTGTGATGCGCGATCACTATCTTCGTACTACTCATCACGGAGTCTTACCCTTTCCCACAAAGGTATAGGTGAAATAGCATGCTTTGTTCCCTCGCCCGCTGATAAGTTCGAGCCGTCGGCAAGTGCATCCTTAATAGGCAAAGCATGTCCCGGCTTTAGAGCAGTATAGGGGCGGATGGTCGTAACTTCGAATCCTACTCGTAATTCTAATTGTCCTGTCGTTGTAATTTTGTAAACCTATAAGCAAAACTAAAAAATTGTGTATATTAAATTTTTTCCCCATATCCATCAGCACTGCTGGTAAACTGAAACAAAAATCTATCTCAGTGAATTGATTTTTTACTTTTATTTTTAGTAAGGCGTGCATTTTTTTTGTAATGATTCATGGAATAGGCAAATTTTTAGCATTTTCTGTATATCGTCCAATGAAGTATTTGTAGAGTAACATTAAATTAGTTTTTTTTTTAATTTTAATTTGACGGAACAAGCTCGAGGCCCACCTAATGTTAAGCAGATTAACCTCTGCCTATAACAGATGCATTTCGTCACAAGTCACGAATTGCACTGCGCCCGTCACCTTGAGACATAGTTCTTAAGTCTCATGTGCCTGTAATTTCACTGGGTCTCAAGGACTGCTGCTGGAACACGCCTTTAGGAGCTTGGCGACAGATTTTCTTCTTGAGAGTGGTCGCTAGCCAGGCGGGCATTCACAAAATGCCCTTCCACCATGGAAGCTCAAGCCCGCGGCGGGATTTGAACCATGGACCTGCTGCGTGGCAGTCCATAGCCAATGCCACTGAGCCATCACTGTTTCAAAATTTAATCTATTAGATAATTTCATGTAGTTTGCTATTTATCTACTGAACGCTCTAGAATAATAATTCCTATAGGTTTTTTTATAGAAAATTAATTAAATACCCGATATTTTGTAAAATTGGCAATCTAGTACGAGTAGCATAAATACTGATCTCAGGGAAACGCATGAAAAATTTCAGCGAGTTTTGACTGTTGGTATTTAAAACAGGACAAAACTGCGTTTGTATGGAAAACGCGTTTAGCGCTATGAGTACACTCCCCTTAGAAAACAGCTTTACATCTACAACGCACGTAGACGCACGTCACTTGAAACTGTCACACGAGACAGGCACGGTTACAATTTAAATGATCTTCATTATCACTAGACATAAAATTTAAATTTACGTCATGAAGTAACCGAAAGCAATTTGCTCAGTAATTAGAAATGCTGGGTTTACACTGTTTAATTAACATCACCCGCGGGTGCGATTCGCAAATTGAAATTTATATCGTGTGTGCACATCCCTTGTATCAAGACTAGCCGACCAATTGATGTCAGTTAAATTTAATGACGGTACACATGTACTTGAATTAAGTTGACCTGTCTATAGATTGCATGAATCAGTGGATAAATGTATTAGAACTTCGGAAAGAGCAAAAGTTGATAGGGTTGATAGCTTCTTATTCAGTTTTACAGCTGTTGGTGTTGTTTTAATGTGATTGTGATGGCTCACGTACGATGACCACCTAGTGTTAAACGATTACCTCTGCCTGAATACTTGAGTCATACAGAATAATATACTTGAAATATAATAAATTATTTACTGATACTCAAGTTCTGCTGCCGGAACACAGTGTTAGGTGCTCGATGATTGGTTTTCTTTATGATGGAGAAAGCTAGCCCGGCGTACATCTATGAGTAATATTGATAATATGAATGATACTGAATAAAACAAGAAAGATATATCATAGTAGGTAGTGGAATATACGTGATTTTATCTATACAAACCAGCCATAATGTTATATTTTGTTTGGGTACTTGTAGATGCACAGTGTAAAGAAATAATAATGCAAATGCGGCCATCTAGTATTTGAGCCAAGTTTTTTCAGCTTCAGTATACCTGAATTACCCTTAAAACCGACCGGTGTGGTTATAAGCTACAGTAGTTATTTTTTAGTTTGCTCCTTTACCGCAGCCTGGTAAAACTACAGCATATTATTTTCCATACGAAACACATTTTCATACGCTACTTAAACTGCAGCACGCCTCTAGAGACAACAATAACAATAAAGTTCTTTTAAGTAAATCCTGCTTACTTCACAACTATCATATCCAGTAAAATCAGTAAGAGCACTTTTAATTTTTGTTATTGCTCTTTCATCGATTTTTTGTTGCAACTAATAATTATACCTTATTTCTGTGCTGAACACCTTAGATAGGTTGTTCAGCACAGAAATAAGGTATAATTATATTCAGGTAGTAGCGAGGCGAACCAGATGTAAGATTTGATGTCTCAGCGTCACGAGTATGCGTGCACGGACGAGACGCGTACCATTACGCGGGGAACGTTTGACATAACTTTCATAAGATAATCTATACTTATATTAAAGCAATCTTTGAGAGCAATCTGTAAGCTGATCCTGATGCCAAAACTGTATATTTTTTATTTTTGTCTGTCTGCCCGTGTGCATCATGGCCGCGCATCAGGCCAAAACTACTGAATAAATTTTAATGAAACTTAGCTAGATTTGAGTTCATACTACGAAAAAGGACATTGTATACTTTTTATCCCGAAATTCAGCACGACTCCCTCGGGAAAGGGGATGAAAGTCAAAATGTACACTTAGTTGTAAATTATTAACGCGTAGTTCGATTTCAATCATTATTTGTTTGTTAGAATAGTAATGAGTGACCCTACGGACAGCCCAGCATCTCACGGGCAGCAGCAAATTCCAAAGAAACGTACTTTGCTTCAACATTTATTGTACGAACCGCAAAGGAATTCTCTGGGTTTCCAACTGTCTTCTGGAACATACAACCTGGGAGTTTTTAAATCCAAAGTCAAAAGCTTTTTTTTGAGCTATGCTATACTAAGAGTGCTTCACCGCAGACCACAGCGTTGCTTAATATGAGATAAACAGTGTTCAAAAGTGAATAATTAGACTGCAGGTACGGCAATCGCGAACGAAGTCGCAGGCACAACTTTGAAATATTTATTCAAAAAATATCTTTATTATGAGTTATTCAAGGAATATTATACTAAGGTTACTTTTTCGCTTATTTAGTGACTATCAGTTACGTATCCAAAGTAAAATATACAAACCGTTAAAATTGCGGATAGAAACTGGTAGAAAATCAATTCTCAAAACAATTCACTTGACTTTTTAGGTTGGAAAGATTATAGGATATAGTAGGGAATGTGGATACTCGTACCGGTTATATATACGTTTTAATCGATTTCGTTTCATGTACTTCAACGCATTTTAATTTTATATACTACAACAATCGATAATTATCCAATTATGATAAGTGTATATCAACGACATATATTATACATAGATCGGTAAAGAGAGCCCCACAAAATATTCCAAGAAAATCACAACATGATCCAATGCGCGTGTCAGTCACAAACTATATTTATATAACTAAGTTTCTAACCATGCTTCAATATAAAGCGTAATATTTCCTCAGCTATTCGTAATAAAATCAAGCGCTTTCCTCTAGGGAACGGGAATGATAAAACGAAACCTGGACCAGTATCGTCAAGTATAAATAAAGCATCTGGAATAGAATTGTCCGAGAAAGCAATTTCCGCTTCCGTAAGAAGAAACGAATCTCCGCATTGAGGAACTAAAGCGCTGAACACACCTGCACAATCGACTGTGAGGGTACGTTCAGACACATAGCAGTCACTTATTAAGGTGTTTTCTGGTCGCGTTATAATAATTCAAATTGGTTAAAACTCTGAAAACCAACTGTATAAAAATAACTGCAAAAAAATTTGTATCAATTAAATTGGTAGCTGAATTTCTTAAACTCTAGATTATAATATTTTATCCCATAGTGTAGTTCCCGCAAGAGCATGATATAACTTATTTCAGCACAGGCAAAACTGTGGACAAAAGTGTGACAATGGGCGGCCTTATCTCTAATAGTGATCTCTACCAGGCAACCTTAGGATAGAGTTAAATATAACAATTCGGACGGGTGTAGTCAAAATAATTAGAAATGAAAAAGTACTCAGATGTCATAAACATAATTAAAAAATACAATAAAAATAAAACTGATTTGTGTGCATTTTTAAACAAATGTATAAAAACACATGTGTGGTTGAATATTATCTCAAATATTTACACATTGACCGTTACAATTGTAGTGGAAACATTGGAAAAATAAAACTTTTTAACTTGATCCTTGAATATATTGAAAGTCGGTACTTATCTGATTGATCCAGGAAGAAAATTCTACAAGTGGACAGTAGTTAAAAAAAAATATAAAACCAACTAGTTTGAGGATTTCAAGAGTAACATTTTCTAATGACTTTGAAGTGTATGAAAAACAGAGAAGAAATTCAGAGCGTTCTTTGAGATAGCGCGAGGATGTAGGATTGGACAATATATTGTATAAGAGACTGAGAATATGGGCATTTCGGCAAAAACGTATTAGTAAAGGTATCACGTAATGTGATGCATAACATAATCACGACCTCAGTTTTTGCAGTCACATGGCTTGTTCAAGTATGTCTAAACATGAAGAGGAACCAAATTTACATTCTATCGGTTTACTGGTCCACTTGAGTTTAACCAAACAACTCTTACCAAAGTCAACCTTTTATTAAGGCTAGTGCTTTTTCTTGATGTTGTTTTTGGGCTTGTAAGTAACTCGTAGTTTGAAAGCATTTTCACTTGACCTTTTTGTTGTAAGTCATGGTATTACTTTTATTATGACAGTGACGAAGGCCCGCTTTTGATCTTGTTTTTATTGTAATATATAATAAACGTCACGATTAAAGGGGATGTTTATGAAATATTTACTAAACGTGACTTAGTGAGTATGGCCATTGGAAGATGGCTGTAGCATCATAGACCTAAATTAGGTTGTGTAATATCAATGTGAGTTTAGTTTTTTGCAATCACAATTCCGATTGTAATGCGTTGGGCAACTTGGAATCTTTTGTTTAACTTAGATATGTATATGCTTTAGTATACGCACAGTTCTTTTGAACAAACTTCACTAAGAAATGGATAACAGATCACAAATGCCAAAATTAAGATGTCAAAAGCATATCTCTATATTAATATTATTGAAGTGTAAATGGAAATTATTCTTTGTTTATTTTAACTTCGTTGTTTCTTTTGTTATTATGACGCAGATAAACTCGTAACAAAAAGAGGGACACTAAATATCAACAAATCGTTTTATTCTATAAAATAAAGGGTTAAAGTTTTATCTTGCTGAAACTATCCCAGCAACCCTAAGGGATATGATTGATGATCTATTTGGTAGTATCTAGATAGTTATTTGCTAGCTTAAACTTTGGTAAAACAAAACCATAAACCTACTTTACTGGATGTGTTCTTATCGGTACCTACTTTGAAAGTTGAATTTAAAAAAATATTGGAAGTGGTTTCTTATTCTAAAATATCACACAACTTGTGGAAGTCAGACCATGAAAATGTGGTATTAGAATGTTTGGAATCAGTGTGGAACCAGCTTATGCGGCCATTTTTTTATCTTAAATGGGTGCTTTCAGTTGTTGTTGATGTGTACTGTTTACGAAATTGATTTTGTCCCTCGCCCATTACACTCATTACCAATTGGCAAGGGTTGCAACTATTAAGTCATCCACGTTACATTTTACAGTTGAGTGTTAGAAGAAATGAAATTTATATTTCAAAAATTCTGAGAAATATTCTAATCAACCAAAAGTAATTACCAAAAAGTTTTGTCATAATATAAAAAAAAACTATTTTTTAGAATTCAAAACTCTCTTTTTTGGAATTCGGTTACAAATGAGGACTCTGATTATATAATCAGCCTCATGACTAGTTATGAGTGCCTTTTTCATAAGCATACAATAAAGCCTTAATTGGTATTTTTTTTAAACTTCTATCTGAAGTAAAAGAGGTTTCAATATAAAGTTGAGGTACAGTGATCACTTTATCACCAGGTGAATCACCTATTCGTTTGATTTCATACAATAAAGTAATTTACTTTAAAAATTTGGTGACTACATAAAATACTCAATAAAATTATTCCTTATTAATATAAATAACATAAGAAGTTAATAGGTACTTTACGACCATAAAATCTTAAACATAATCTCATGTAAGCCAAGTTTCTCAGATATTACTCTCATAAAGCCAACTTTGAGGATCTCAGGATTATAGAAACAACCCTTAAGTTTTCGAACAAAACCGATAAGTACAGTTTGGACAACCATTGTGTTGCCCTAACTCAGTCCTATTTCTTCTTTAAAAATATAATTTATATGAGTATTTATGTAGCTGTATTTGCATATTTAAGTGCTTCGGATTAGATATGGTTAAGTTATATAGAATTGAAGTAATTATCTATTTTCTCTTGAAACTTGTGAAAGAAATAACTAGTAATATTTGCAGAATTATAACTGGAAAAACAAATAATAAACTAAAGCAGAACTGAGTTTCTACATTGAATAATTGTAATAACTTGTAGAAGTCTGAACTATTGTGGTTCAAAAAACTTTGAGTAGACATATCCAGGGTTACTGGATTGAGATAATGTTCATGATAGAAGCAATGAAAGATTCAGAGTGAGACAAAAAATTCTACGCAGTGCTCAAAATCTAAATCTGTCGCCAAGCACCTAACAATGTGTTCCGGCAGCAGTCCTTGAGAGCCAGAAAAATTACAGGTACATGAGACCTAACAACTGTACATCTCAGTGTGACGGGCACAGTGCAATTCTTTGTTGATGAAATGCGTCTCCTATAGGCAGAGGTTAGTCCACTTAACACGGGCTTGTACTGTCACAATAATATAAAAAAAAATTAAGTAACTCTGCACTCACATCCTGCCATGTGAATTCACTAAACGCAGTAATGGGTAATGGAGAGCTCCCGCTCAGAGATGAGACCAGTACTCCATGTAAAACTTGATCCTTATAAAGTTACAACGATGTGCTGCCGTTAAGTACCGTCCTGCCTTTGTGAGAACATCAAGCATCTAAATGGCTAATTTAGCCTTCCCTTATGGAGAATGGCGATACTGAATGATACATATATGTCACCACCAAGTAAGTATTCCAATACTTGTTGAAGCATCTAGGGGGATGTACTCAAAACGGAAGAATAAAAATTTTATTTGAGTATTGGAAGTCAGTTCTTTTTCACTCTTTTCAGTGATATCCACAGCTTAAAAGTTCAATTCTGTCCTGGGTGTATACGACACTGATCACCATTAAAGAGTTTCTTAAATACTTTTTTTAATACATAACCTCCTGAGGATGCTTTGTGTAGTATCAAAACACGTCGAAAATTCTTCCGGTTTAGTTAAGTGGCGTGTATGACGTCACGTCGGCTTAACAGGAAAATTAGGCAGAATTGTCACTAGATAATTATATATTCCTTTTATTTTGTCATTAGAATCTTTTTTCAGTTTATTTAGTGTAGTTTAAAAAGTACTAGAGCGTTTGATAAAATTCATATGGGACTAATTTGGAAGTGCACCCTAGCGAACTAAAAAATAATCATCAAGATCCACTAAAAAGTTTGAGGTAATAAAATTAAAAATTTTAATTGAACGTAATAACCTTCCTCCTTGTGCGAGAGTTGATTTACAAGGTAAAACAGGCTATTCGACATCATTATCTAAATTATGTAACCTTACTTGAATGCCAGAACAAAACATAACATCCAACTAAATGGCTTGTTTAAGTTAATTTTAATTGGTCGGTTTCTAATTGCCACCATTGTATTATTTTAAATTGGTATGTACAGATACAAAAAAAATTAAAAGTAAAATTTTGACTCAGTTATGTGTCAATCTTCTAGGAGTTAAATTAGAGGGATCTTTAAAATTATACAGAACTTTAAGATATACTTATAGTTATGAAAACACTGTGAATAAGGGGGTAAGTTTATACTAGTCACCAATCTGTTTTTCTCCCAACAATTTGGAAGTTAGGGAAACAAACATGATTGCTACGATACCATTAATGATCAAACTTGCTGACTATAAAATTTCCATTCAATAATTACCATCATTGGCTATTTTGATGCAGTTTCAAATAACACTGACCTAAATCTTTTTATGAGATATATATTTTATATTAAATATTCTCACATAATGAAAAGTCACGACCAGTTTATTTTAAAAACAGCGTGTACTCCATGGCTCCTAAACTTTATAATAAGCTACCAGATAGTTTAAAAGACTGTGAGCTGAATATTTTTAAAAGAAAATTAAAATAATTGTTGACTTAAAAATGCTATTACATAGTAGACGAATTTCTTAACGATACACTATTATAACATAATAATTAATAACTATTTGATCATTATATAACTTATAAATTTAACTTTGACATTAACTAGAATTTAATTAAATTAAATTTAATAATTACTTTAATTACGAATGAATGTGAATTACTATTAATTAAATCCTACATTACACTGAATTACTATTATATAAATTAAATTTATAACTTGTAAAATATTGTACGCCAATTATGGTATATTACAGAGACACGTAACTTATTATGATATTATCTACATTGTAACCTGTAATAATGCAATAAATATGATTTGATATGATTTGATTTGAGACACATGAAAAATAGAAGAATAAATACCTACAGTTCTTTAGCATATAATTAGAAGGCTCCTAAGTGGGCTTACAACATCTGAATCATGGGTAGCCAATGGTTACAAGTAGCTAATTGCCGGTCATTATCGCTTTCTATGGGGGAGATTTTTGTTCAATACTGCACGTCTTTCAGCTGATGATAATGATTGTAATTTTTTATCTAAAACCAATGTCCAATTAAAACATAAAAAAACCAATGAGCAAAATGACTTCTGATATTTTTTTAAATCAAACCTAGAACTTAATCAATAAATAATTAATATATAAAATAAAGAACACAGGCGGTAATTGCGCTCTTGTTTTTTTTCTTAGTTTCAAATATAACTGACCACAAAATTAACATTTCTAACACGAACCGTTTCAAACCAACCATGTCATGGCACATAAAACAATAGTCGTCCCCTAAAAGGGACACTAATTTAACTCTCGTAAACCCACTAAAGTGTTTCATCCCATCCTGAATAACGGTTCTGTGTCGTCTGTGACTACACATCGGTCGCCATTGATTATGAATCCAACTTTATATTTATACTTACCCTTACGTACATTTTAAGTGTACAATTACAAAGTTTAACATTTCTTTTTATTGCAGACCGCCTATGAATCATTTTTTTTTTACACCTCTAACCTATCGGGTATAATAAATAAAAAAAATTGATTCGTGGGCGGTCCAATTGCTAAATTGGTCGCGTCATGGTAATGTTGTTGAACGGCCCGGTACACATTTTAAACCAAGCCCGCCGCAGTAATGTTTGCTTTCTGCTGTTTTGAGATTAACTTACATTTCTTTACATGTTTATTCGTAGCAGACGGCCCATCCTTTTAACCGATCAGGAAAGTTAAGCGACGTCACGCGCGGTCATGAGTTGGATGGGTGACCGCTAGTGACATTACTACTGAGCGTTTCCGTGCTTCGGAGGGCACGTTAAGCCGTCGGTCCCGGTTGTTGTCTTAGGATGGCAGTCGTTATAGCATGGTGGTAGGGCATTTTGCGAATGCCCGCCTGGCTAGCTACCACCCTCAAGTAGAAAATCTGTCGCCAAGCACCTAACGGTGTGTTCCGGCAGCTGTCCTTGAGAGCCAGTACTTCTAGGTTAGCCTGAACAACATCTTCGACCACATCGTCACTTACCATCAGGTGAGATAGTGGTCAAAAGGCTAACCTATCAGGCATAAAAAAAAAAAAAAAAAAACTACCGAGCGCTTCCGTGCTTCAAAGGGCACGTTAAGCCGTCGGTCCCGGTTGTTATCTTAAGATGGCAGTCGTTATAGCATGGTGGTAGGGCAGTTTGCGAATGCCCGCCTGGCTAGCTACCACCCTCAAGTAGAAAATCTGTCGCCAAACACCTGAAGGTGTGTTCCGGCAGCTGTCCTTGAGAGCCAGTATGTCTAGGTTAGTCTGAACAACATCTTCGACCACATCATCACTTACCATCAGGTGAGATAGTAGTCAAAGGCTAACCTATCAGGCATAAAAAAAGCCTTAATTACCAAAATGAAGTGTCGATATAAAAAAGTGAATTAGTAATATAAGTTGTACTGACTCCACACCATCGATTATGATTAGGAAAATGATTACACCACAGTTATATCCCCTGTTGGTGGTTAAGAAGTGGTCGAAATGTACGAGTATAAGTATGTTAGTCTTAGAAAAAGAATTACCGGCTTTCAAAGACACCTGCCAGCACAACTTTAGGTCTTTGGCGACAGTCAATGAAATTTTGTGTCAATCCGAGGACAAAGAATTCATAGAAATGAAACAAAAACAGGGTAATGCATGAGCACATTGTGAATTTCTGAGTATGAATTATTTACCCTATCTATAATTATAAAATGTTTCCGTGCCAGTGCTTCTCTATTGGATCTCAGTCAGACACATGTAGATTGTGATGCAGGAAGCCCCGAGGGAAATCTTCCAAGCTACTTCTCTTGCCCGAAAGATAGAACAGAATTCAAATCTAAATCAAATTTGAGGCGTTTTATTAAAATAAAATGTATGTATAATTTTGTATCTCAGACTTTTTCGAAAATATTAGCAAAATACTACGAACTACATACAATAGTACAGCTAATATAATAAAAGCTTTTAGACAACCTATCAGTCATTGCAGACTCACAAGCAGTCCAAATGCTTCAGCCCACTACCAATTGGCAGCGGGCCCAGCATGCCGGCAGCATTGCCCCGTTTTTTTTTTTTTACTAAAGATGTGTTATATAAAACTTTTTCTTACTAAATTCTTGATGTGTTTATATGACATTTGGCTTAACGCACGCAAATGATATTGTATTTCCTAGCCTTTTTTGGTAACCTCATGTTTCAAAACTGCATTGTTGGCCATGAATAAGTTTGCTCATTTCATGTTTTTTAATTGGACATTTTCAGAGTTGTTCAACGAGCTATGGCGAGAGCCAAGCTTGGAGTATCTTTGCTCGATAAAATCCTAGGAAACTATGAAATTAGAAGAATCGAAATCACAGATATAGCTCTCAGAATTTGTAAGTTGAAGTGGCAATGGGCAGGCTTTATTTCACGATGAACCGGTAACGAAAGGGTAAGCAAGGTTCTCGAGTGGTTACCACATTACACCAGAAGACGTAGAGTTGGTAGCCCCCGACTAGGTGGACTGACATCGTAACATCGTGAGAGTCATGGTTAGCTAATTCTTGCAAGTAGCTTATAGCCGTTCATTGCGGCGTTCCATGAAGGAGAATTTTGTTCAACAGTACGTCTTTCACAGTGGCTAATGATGTTGATATTTTTGGCAGGAAATTGAGCTATATATATATATACTAGCTGACCCGGCAAACGTTGTTTTGCCATATAAACATATATATATATATAACTAAAATGGCTATTAAAAAATAAGGGTTGATCGTAGAAGGGTGAAAATTGAGGATTGTATGTATTTTTGTATGTTGAATCATAAAAAAATAGAAATTAAAAATGTTGTCTAAAAAATAAAATAATAAATTTTGGGGTGGACTACCCCTAACATTTAGGGGGATGAAAAATAGATGTTGGCCGATTCTCATAGATACCGGATAAGCGACAAAAAATTTCATCAAAATCGGCCATCCGTTTCGGAGAAGTATGGCAACGAAAACTGTGACACGAGAATTTTATATATTAGATAGAAGAAGAAAGATATATATATATATATATATATATTATGTGTCATGGATAACATTTTTGTACACGCACATGGGAAATTTCATAATCCTGTGAAATAATTATTAAAACAACAGCTCAATATCAACCAAATATATTTATATATATATTTGGCTGATATTATTGGCGTGTATATATAAATATATTCATATTATATATATAATATGAACACGTAATCTAAGAACAGTTAAGATTGGTCACGAAAATCAATATTGTTTGTAGAAAGAAAAAAATTTAGGTTTGTGCCTGCGTAATGCTAAAATGCTTTCTTTCGTAGTATAACTATTGCTATATTTTTAACACAGGCAACACCCCAAGTTATCTATGGTTTTTATCCACTGCATATGTGTATGTGTTATGAGATGGTAATGAGCCCTGTTGTCGCCTAATGTGATAGACTAGTCTTTGACTAATATCATCTTCGACCAGATAGTCACTTATTTACAGGTTTGATCACCATTATTTTGATCAATCACTGATATTTTGACATAGGGATAGGTGCGATTGTAACTTAAAAATCTACTTCTCATGTAAAGGATAAAACTCAATTTGGTTTAATTTATCTCGACGACATAGGTATTTTCTTTTTTATATTTTGATTTTAAGAACTTACTACAAACACGATTTTGATGACATTCTACGGAACCAATCTGAAAGTAAATCCTTTCAAATAAATTAATCAAAAAAGTGTTCACTAATTACGGAGTTATGTATGAGGTAACAAACATAAAGTTGAATTGAGATTCCTCTCCTTTTTAAGGCGGTTAATAAAACTTATAATGCCTGTAGTACAGCAAAAATAATTATCAAGTACTATTATTAATACTTTCTAATAATAATTGCAAAACACCCATAAAAAACTGGACACAATATAGAGTACACTGCTACAAATTAATATTTACGTATAAAAAAGAACGGGCATAACATTTTGAGACTGCTTTCCTGGCTAGTCACTATCCTCGAGTATAAAATCTGTCGCCAAGAACCTGACGTTGTGCTTCGGTCGGCATACTGAGGCCCAAGTAAAATTGTAGGTTTCACTTATGAACATATTATCTTAGACAATAATTAGATTCAGGCGTAACATCTACATACCACGTACTTCTCCATACAAAAAGAAAAACCTCTTTTCTAATAGAGTAAAAATATTTAAAGAAAACATTAAATTAATATTTAAGAAAAATACTTATAATATGTAAAATAATATATCTAGTGACAATTCCGCCCAATTTTCCTGTTAAGCCGACGTGACGTCACAAACACCACGTAGCTAAACTGGGAGAATGTTTCGCGATCGTGCGCTCGAAGAGTCAAAACCCACTGAGGATGCTTCGTGTAGAATCAAAACGCGTCGAACATTCTTCCTGCATAGCCGCTTTGCGTTTGTGACGTCACGTCGGCTTAGTAAGAAAATTATGCGGAATTACCAATAGACATATTTTAAGTGGTTTACTTACTAAAATTTTAATTTAATATAACCTTAAAATATCTGTTATTATTATATTTCTTTAGACAGTCGTTAGAGTGCGTGCTTAAAAGTGGATTAAAGGTGGGATTTGAAATATTATTCTAACAATGTAATTTTTGCAATAACGCCTGCTAAGCAAACAAGCTTACAAAGTTCAAATGAAACGAAAAATTTTGTGAATCTGACATCTTAAGCTAAATCTTGAGTAAAATTGAATCTTAATAAATTGTTAATCTAAACTATAAACTGAGGAATATGGCATTATGGTATACCCGCGGGTGTCGTAAGAGGCGACTAAGGGTAACACACCAGAAGGTGGGCAGGAGCGCTTTATGAGGAACTGATATACACTGCGATCCCCAAGACGCCTGACAAGCGTGGGGGTTATGGCAAACCTCCTCATAATGGGGGAGGCTGTGCTCAGCAGTGGTTCCGGCTGATACAGTACTATAAATATACCTATAAATACCGGAAAAATCGACACATAATATTATGTAGGGACTATGCAACGTGAGCGCAATTTGCTGATATTTATTGTTATCACTATCGGAATATAAACACATAGTAAGCAATCACGAGCAGGTTTACTTTCTACTAACCACCTTCGCGAGTAGCTAGGTACTCATAGAGCAAGGCTGGGGCTAAAATTATTAAAACTCAAATTACTTTGCTGTTCTAACAACGTTTCTGATTAACCTCCTAATTGTTTTCGCTACCTGATTGATTGGAGCAAATTAGGGCGGCAAGTTTCGTGTCAAGGCACCGCTACTCAGCACGAATATCTTCGTTGTTTTCATGTTTAGTTTTTCCGTAATAAACGCTGGAAGCCTGACTATAGACGATTTCGGAAAAGTAATTGTGATTTATACATTTATTTTACAATAGCAGAGGGAAATGCTATTTATACTCACGGTCCTTCTTCTACTATAAAATTCTTTATCAATTTACTTAAAAAATAGTTGACAGTTGTAGAATAATAAAATATGTTTTAAATTTGTTTTCACCTCACAAACTCGGAAAGGGGACCATTGGAAATCTATGAGGAAAAGTAATTTTTATCTGCTGAAAAAACGTTTTCAATATTTAAACCATTTATAAAAGGTCAGAAAAATTAATTTATGCTTTCGACCCACTCTAGTAATTTTACTTTAAATATTTTTAGCTGTTTCTATTGTATATCTTATTCTTCTTTCTTCTATTATACCTAGCATTTTCCTCGCTGTACTGGGGTGAAAAATTGTGTGTTTCACTGGGCAGTAAAGTTATTTTTCGTCTCGTACCTTTACAATCCTCATCGTTACGCTCATGATTCTATATTCGAACCACCCGGTTCACTTAATTTTTAATATTAGAATCCTTTGCATCTACAGGTATCAATACAAGTACTTGCGCCAAATAACAACATTGTAGCCTTGTACATCAAATAACTATTTAAGATTATATTTATAAGAAATCGCGTTTAGAGAGAGAGTTGTCGGCTAAAAATAACTTAAATAATACATTAAGGACCTATCTAATCAAATTATTGTACAATTACTTAATCATAATTATATAAAAATTTTATCAGTGTTGTACGAGACTTACAGAATTATATTCTGTATTGTGGTATTTTTTTTATTGGTGCTATCTCAGTTTGATAACGCTCACAAATAATCGGTGACTACGAACATTATCTCCCTCCGCCTCTTTAGGGCTAAGAAAAAAAAAACAGTTTCCTGGGTACCAACAATTTCGTGCATTTGTAAAATGTAACACCAAATCGGGATACGAATGCTTGAAGGCTAGTGAGCCCTCCTGTTTACGATTTTATACCAATAGTATAAAGCAATAGTAAAGGAGGATATGAAATTCCTCTATTCCTTAAACTGAGAACTGCACGGCTGACATAATCTAATGTCAAATTTTTTCTACCAAAACTGTTCTAATATATCACATGCCTTTTCCGCCCAATCATACACACGACAGATTTTATTAAAGACGTATTTTCCTCGTCGCATCATCCGAATGGAATCGGTGCGATTAGAGAGGGGTAGGAATTTAGAGGCAGATTAAATTCACACGGTAAGACTGAAGCGAGCTCATGAGTGCTGATATATGGCATCGTTTAGCTCTGGTAGGCCTTCGTGGGAGCTGCCGTGATGATCATAAACTAGAGGTAAGCACCCACCTCTAATGCTACGCGTGTGACTTATTAAAAGGTATGGTAAGCGGCAGACAGGTACGGGTGTGAGTTGCGTAACAGAAGTCAAGGACAAAATGTACCTTCTTAGTGGAACGGTAAAAGTTTTTTCTTTAGACAAGTCATTTTCTTAGATTACGACCAAACACCGTGAGTGCTAGCCGGTATAATAGTAAATAAGTCATTTTCTGCTTATCTTTATGGTATATTAAATGGAACGTACGAAAGATTACATAATTTAATCGTAGTTGACACTTCGGAGGCGTTTTAGTGTAATCCGGACATGAACGAGGGTTCCGTTCAAACACATTATGTATGATATATGTACATTAACAATTTATTTTTTCGGGATACTTAGTGCGTGTTAATTTTGCACTAGGTTTGTTTGTAACGTACATCAAAAAAAGGAGGTTCTCAATTCGATTCTATTTTTGTGTGTACACACACCTAGCATTTTCTGTCAGAAGCGTGTGTGTGACGTCATAACTCGTTACATTATGGACCGATATGGATAAATTTATTTATATCCGTCAGCTGGTGCTTGTCATGTGGTCCCATTTCATTTTGAGTGTTAGCTGACGTGTTGTAATTGAATTATTCCTAATAATACGAGTACGTATTTAATTGGCTTCGTCTACATTAATGTCGTTCTTAATATCACTTATCGATGTAAAATGAAGGAATAAAACTGGATACGATGGTTTGGTTTATTAACTTTAAATCACATTTTTTGTTTAAAAATATTTTCTGTTTGAAGTTAGTAATTTTTATAATTATTTTGCTTTATTGCAGTGATTTTAATCTATATATTATGACTAAAGAGGCATACTTACTTTATCACTTGTATGTGTTACTCTTGATAGACTAAACTACCAAGCCCTTAAAAAATGGACCCTTTAAATATTTGCTTTGTCATATTATAACAATTTTGCTTAAATTTTTGTGAAAATTTCTACTACTTATCACTTTTTAAAGTTATACATAAATGTTAACCATTGACAGATGGGTGTTACTATCTTTAACACTGGAATCTGTGTATAGTAACTTTGAATCGGATTTGATTTTGATTTATGTTATTGTGACGGAACAAGCTCGAGGCCCACCTGATGTTAAGCGGACTAACCTCTGCCTATAACAGATGCATTTCATCACAAGACACGAATTGCACTGCGCCCGTCACCTTGAGACATAGTTCTTAAGTCTCACATACCAGTAATTTCACTGGCTCTCAAGGACTGCTGCCGGAACACACCGTTAGCTGCTCAAAAGCTCAAACCCGCGCCACGGCGGGATTCGACACATGGACCTGCTGCGCGGCAGTCCATAGCCAATGCCATTGAGCCATCACTGCTTCAAAATATTATGTTCATAGCTATGATTCAAGAAAATCTGTTCAGCTGTTTGAAAATAACCAGTTATTTTCTAGAAGATCAAGGGATCAGACCTGTGGAAGTTGTATGACATGTTCCATGCAACTTCAGGTAAGCATTCGCAAAATGCCCTACCTCATGCAAAAGTCAGTTTAAGGTTGAACTGTCCGGTCACGTTTCTATACAAACGTCGATGGGTGATTACTCCCGTAGACTTGATACCAGAACATAATAATTTGTTTTATTTGATTAAATATTTTTTTTATTTGATATCGGGATTGTTTTTAATGTTCAACTTTATATTACAAAGTAAACCATAAAAATAGACCAAGGGGCAGAGTAAATATGGTAAGAGGTACCCATATTCTTATACGTAGATGTAAAGTTACTTTACTGCTTACGTCGGCTGCTCTTAGTACCTAACTGCCTACTATCCATTCGATCATGGCGCTTGCTTTCAGTGCCAAAATATCGAGAGCTCAAAAGTAATCAAAAACACGGTAAATCAAAAGTAATCACAAACGAGATTGGTATAATAATTATGGTGATCTTTTTATCATTAGTTCTGGTTAGTAGGTTATAAAAAATGCCACATAAATGTCCGAAGGCACCCTGAAGTAGGTATAACGCGTAGATTTTTAAAGCAAGATGGGAAAAGCTGGAGCTTTTGCTTTATTTTGCGATGAAAGGCACGTCACTTAAGTTTATTGTATCTTATTTTCCAGCGGAACAAAGTGGACGTAGCAGTAGCAATTTTTCTAAAAAATATTTCCGGTTTCCTTTTTGAAAAGTTTTGCAAGATAAAACATTTTAAAGGATTTCAATATTTTCATATTTATTTCTATAAAATAAAACCGTCAAAGTGTGAGTTATGTATCAACGCAGAATGTAACTGTATCAGCTGGATTTTCCACTAATGAACACAGCCATTACGAAGGGTTTGCCATAATCCCCGCGCTTGGCAGGCGTCTTGGGGACCGCAGTTTAAGATATCAGCTCCTCAGATGGCGCTGCTGCCCACCTTCAGGTAATTTAACCTTAGTCGGCTCTTACAACACCCACAGTTAGCAATGGAGGGGAGACATTCTGTCCCCATACCCCATGCAGAATGTAAATAATTGGTTATTTATTCACACAGTTCAAGATCTCTAGCGGGAGTACCAACCGCACTTGGCCGGATTGTTTATATTGGGTATCATTCGTTTAGTAATCTTCTATACTAACACATGTTTGGTATAAATTTCAGGTGGCTATGAGTAACGTTCCAAAAATATAGTACTTTATAGGTTGGATGGAAGGATAAATGGACCGATAGCGAAAACTTAGTAATAGGGCAATTTTTATTATGAAACCCTAAAAGTATCGCCATGAACAGGGTGCCATTATTTTAAAGGGTGACGACTAAGTAGTGGCAAAGTAGTGGTCTCTCTCTTCCGAGCATAGAAAAAGCCAGGGTCAGCTCCTCGTCACAGGCCACGGCTCATGGCACAGGGCTGAGGAAGTAGCTGTTCAGCCGCCTCCACCTTTCTCCATATTGGAATCACTAGAGCAGAGTCGGGGGATTCTCTAGTGGTTTGCACGGCCCCACACGTCCAGATGAAGGCCTTGGTCAGCTAGGTCAGCTCTCCACAGGCGCAATCCTGGCCTACCTACTTTTATTACATTTAAATTTTGTTGCTAGCTAATATTAATGCTACCACTTTTCTGTCTATGGCTCTTATATTGTACTAAATAAGTATAACAACATTTATAGCCATATATTTCAAAATACAAAATATGTACATTGTAATGAAAAAGTTGTCAGTCGCATTTTATAAAATTTAAATACATTTGATTTACAAAAATTTAAATACGACCACACAACATACTCAAATTTCAAATACTACCGATAAAATAATTTTCCAATATTATTCAGTTTGCACACTGATTTATGTTGGTACAGTCAGCCAGCATGCTGTTGAGGTTTTCCCACATTCACCGCACAAGGATGTACCTTTTCATACATTCATTTATTTATTTGCAGAACTGACAGTTTTTTTTATGTTATTGTGACGGGACAAGCTCGAGGTCCACCTGATGTTAAGCGGACTAACCTCTGCCTATAACAGATGCATTTCATCACAAGTCACGAATTGCACTGCGCCCGTCACCTTGAGACATAGTTGTTAAGTCTCATGTGCCTGTAATTTCACTGGCTCTCAAGGTCTACTGCCGGAACACACCGTTAGGTGTTTCGCGACAGATTTTCTACTTGAGGGTGGTAGCTAGCCAGGCGGGCAATCTCAAAATGCCCTTCCACCATGCGGTGAAGCTCAAGCCGGCGGTGGGGATCGAACCAGGGTATTGCGGCGCGGCAGTCCATAGCTATTACCGCTCGGCCATCATTGCTTCATTTTGATTCAATACATCCCATAAGTAATGTATGAATTGGTGTGCAACTAATACAATTTTTAGTCCTCTCACCTCCTATGCGCATTATTGTTTAGAAGCAAATTACGCGCGCTTCTGATGAACATCTTCGATGCCCTGTAACTGATATTTATTCCTTTTTCAGTTGGCGGCATGTCGGATGTTTGGGTGGAACTTCGAGCACCTAGATTCGTTGTGCATCATCACAGCGCAGTCTTAAGATGTGACCACAACGTGGATCCCGATTCTTTGTACAAGGTAAGAATTAATATATTTTTATAACGTTCAGCATGGGAAGTCGCGGTTTAGACTCGTTATAGAAATTTCAAGAAAAAGACAACGGTATAATTTCGGATTCTGGAACCACTCTTCGAGCAATGATGGCTGAGCGGTTATAGCTATGGACTGCCATGCCGCAGGTCCCTAGGTCGATCCCCACCGCCGGCTTGAGCTTTACCGCATGGTGGAAAGGCATTTTGCGATTCCCGCCTGGCAAGCTACCACCCTCAAGTAGAAAATCTGTCGCCAAGCGCCTAATGGTGTATTCTCAAGTTGACGAGCGCAGTGCGACGAATTGAACTGCGCCCGTGATTGACTACTACTGATGATACAGACTACTTGTGATGTAATGCATCTGTTATATGCAGAGGTTAGCCCGCTTAACATCAGGTGGGCCTCGAGCTTGTTCCGTATAACATAAAAAAACTCGCGATAATACTAATAGGCTCGCCGCATTGCCACTAAGTCCCTGCTTAATATACCTATATTAATGCCGAAATGAATATTATCATTTTATGGCGGTAGGAAGAAATCTCTTTTATTTATTCGATTAAGAGACGCAGGTGGGGTAAGCTAATAAGACCTGTTGCGGCTTAGCGCCTATTCCAGAGGTGGCGCTAACAATGTCGCCAGGGAAAAGGTACAATATCGTCCCGGAAAAGGCATAATGTCTCCCCGGAAAAGGCACAATCGATTGGCACGTGCCTCGGAATCCGGGATAACGTGATGTCACGCTTTATTTTTGTCTTGTTTGCCCGTTTTTATCAAAAGACGCTGTTTCCGCGAGATAAAAGAATTGGCTTCCTTGGGTAAACACCCTGTTAGGTTTAATATGTTGGGGTTCTGTTTATTACTTGAATAAATAACGCATGAAACACAAAGGAACAAAGGAAATCTACGAAAACAAAGCTACTTAACCGCTCTATTGGCAGAACGTATAACATATTCGTTCGAGTTGGTAGGTCTTTCGTAAAACCGTAGTAGACTTCATGTCTTTGTAGAAAATTTTTCAGCATATTGCACATTAACTTTAGTGCGTCAATTTATGACGATTTAAAGATACTGTATAAAATATCCAGTTTCAAAGTTTGACAGACCTTTCAGTCCTAGTACTGACAAAGATTAGTCAGTCATAGTCAGGAGCAGTGAAAAACATATCAAGGTGTTTATCGTTTTTCTGATTTTTTGAGATTAAGGGTATCCACATACTTGTAATCCCGAGCCACAACCCAGTCGTAAAATATACACTGTACAATGTATAAACAGTTTCTTAATAATTTACGCGTCTATTCAGTCAACTCGTGACCATGATCAATGCACCTTGATCGAAACGTCGAGGTTAGTCAAAATATTATTGTGATGTTAATTCGTGCGTGAATAGACCCTTTAATAATTTATAAACATGAGTTTAGTTCACGAAAGTGTAAAGAAAAGTATGCACAGTTGTGGTAAGATTGGAATACAATAAGAAGGCGGAGCAATCATATTAAAATCTGCATAGTAACAATCGTTTGAAATCAACACTATTTTATCGTATAAGAGCATAGCATCATTTAAAACTCATATAGGCTTGCTAGACCAATAAAAAATATATTATACTAAAAGGTTTCATAATTTTTAATTTTAAGTTTTAAATGCTGTCAATCTTTTAAATATTCATTAAAAGCATTTTCGTATGCACCGTACAATCTTAACCGTATTTTTCCTCCTAAAACCAAGAAAATATCTCACGTCGTAATAATTTGAGTTTTACTGCAAAATCAGTTCAAGAGATTTACGAAAGGATTTTTTCGCTGTAAACATCCCTATGGCAAATCTTAAAACATGGTTTTCGTAGGCGTGTGGAAAAAACAGGGTTATTTAGAAGCGCTGCAGAAAAATTATGTAATGTGATATCAAATATATGTCACATGAAATTTGTTTGAAAATTGTAACGCTAGGCAAAGGACCAATTGAAAACTGTATTTTTATCACAGGCAATTTATGCTGACAGTGAGAATTTAGATGCAACCCAAATATACAAGACAAACAGTTAAGCGTTGAAGAAAGTTTCTGAAATAATATATTAGATATAGCAATTGAAATTAAAATTTACTTCAGTGTTTATGGCATGGTGGTTGGGCATTTTGCGAATACCCGCCTGGCTAGCTACCAACCTTAAGTGGAAAATCTGTCGCCAAGCACCTAACTGCACAGCAGCTGCGTCCTTGAGAGCCAGTAATTCTAGGTAAGCCTGAACAACATTCTACGACCACATCATCACCAGGTGAGATAGTGGTCAAAGGCTAACCTATCAAGCAATAAAAAAAAAACTTCTATTTTTAATCCCTGACGGCAAAAGACTCAACTTGAGTTAATTCTAAAGCCTTTTATGTTTCGTTCTGGTCGTGCCATTGTAGAACACAGACAGCTAACACAGAGGCATAAAAAAAAAAAACTATTTTATTTAACTATGTTATTGTTACGGAACAAGCTCAAGGCCCACCTGATGTGAGGCGGCCTACCTCTGCCTAGAACAGATACATTTCATCACAAGTGAAGAATTTCAATGCGGTCACCTTGAGACAGTTGTTAAGTCTCATGTGCCTGTAACTTCACTGGCTATCAAGGACTGCTGCCGGAACACACCGTTATGTGCTTGGCGACAGATTTTCTACTTGAGGGTGGTAGCTAGCCAGGCGGGCAATCGCAAAATGCCCTTCCACCATGCTAAAATGTGAACCATTCAGTACATATTTGACGAAATTCTGATGAGCTGTTACCAAGATATTCAGGTTTAAGCATAGCTCGTTCCTATTATCGTCAATCTACACTGTGATCTGTGTAGCATTAAAGTCTGTGAATATCATTCCACAGAAGAAATATTACTTACTACTTAATAATAATGCTTCGATTTGAACTGAATTGTTTGCTACTCACACAAAGCAATGCACATTTTAGTGAATTTTTATGTCAGGCGTTGTTTTTCAATATATGAGTTAGAATGAGATTTCTTGTAAATAGAATGATAGCGCAATTTAATTAAAACTTGTTAGGAAGTGTTAATAGAGGTATATTTATATAATGTTTTGTTACTTATCATAAGGTATAACTGTCTATAAACAATTGTCAGCGAATATCTTATTGCAAAACATAAATATAATTTTAAACATGAAAACATATAATTGTTTTAAATTAATCTGAAACTACAAAACATTTTCTTTTTGGTTTTAAAGGTTGAAGAGCCCTGAAATTCGCCTACTACTATACTACTGTAACAACCTACTTAGGTCAATATAAATACTACGCTGCTCATCGGGCGTATTTCTAAGTAGGCTTAAAAATAATAGACAATCATCTAATGGGATAATCATATATTATGATGGGAATCGGTCTTAAATTATCAAGTTTTTTTTTATTTTTTATTGTTATTTTGACAGATCAAGCACGAGGCCCACTTGATGTTAAGCGGACAAACCTCTGCCTATAACAGATGCATTTCGTCACGAATTGCACTGCGCCCGTCACCTTGAGACATAGTTTGTTAAGTCTCATGTGCCTGTAATTTCACTGGCTCTCAAGGACTACTGCCGGAACACACCGTTAGGTGCTTGGCGACAGATTTTCTACTTGAGGGTACTTATAAACTTTGATTACATATAATAGCTAATCTCGTATCGAACATGATACAGATATATAGTCAACAAACAAAACAGGTCATTTATTATAATGACAAATTTCATTATAAATTCCATTATAGACTGAAGCTCACATAATCAATCTGGTAGAACATCTACAGGTTGCCCTTCGTCGGCTGTCCGACTACCTATTTACAAACCTATCGCTACGGTCACGCGATCAACACCCTCTTCTTATCTGACCCCTTAATAAATTAATTAAATTGCGCCTATCTGGGACACTATCCACGACTTTTATCGCGTTTTACTGCTACTTGGACTTGCTCCGCTACGTTGCTTTTACAAAACTTTACTTCAGTCGCACACATACAAAGTATTATGTTGTCGGTGTTCACCACCGCACAAGGTCGACTCTGGATATGTTGCCAATATATTTAAATTCATTCCTTTTGCTTTAGAATCGAGATAATAATCTTATCTTATTATTTTATAAGCTTAGCAATTTCGAAGCAGTGATGGCTGAGCGGTAATAACTATGGACAGCCGTGCCGCAGGTCCATGGATCAATCCCCACCGCTGGCTTGAGCTTCACCGCATGGTGGAAGGGCATTTTGCGAATCTCGCCTGGCTAACTATCACTCTCAAGTAGAAAATCTGTCGCCAAGCACCTAACAATGTGTTACGGTAGCAGACCTTGAGAGCCAGAAAAATTACTATGACACTTAATAATTATTTTTTTATGCCTGATAGATTAAGGCTAACCTAGCCTTTGACCACTATCTCACCTGATGGTAAGTGTTGATGTGGTCGAAGATGTTTTTCAGGCTAACCTAGAAATACTGGCTCTCAAGGACAGTTGCCGGAACACACCGTTAGGTGCTTGACGACAGATTTTCTACTTGAGGGTGGTAGCTAGCCAGGCGGGCATTCGCAAAATACCCTACCACCATACTAAATAACTTTAAGTATGTCTCAGTATGACGGGCCTAGTGCAATTCGTTTGGACGAAATGCATATACACTCGAGAGCAATGAATCCGGGTCACTTAAAGAATGTTAAAAATCTCGGAAACTAAAAATGATAGGTATAATGCAATAAATTGTATTTAATAGACAATGTAATACTCCTTAAATGAAAGTAAAAAAAATATGAGTCACCATACATTTTATTAACACAAAATTACATAAAGAAAAAAACTGCTGATCTCTCCTTAAAACAAAAATAGGAAACATGAAATTTTTGAACTTTATTACGATTTTCTTGAATTTTAATACTTCGTATTGCCTCCTCGTGCTTCCATTACTGCGTTTACGCGGTTTGGCATGCTGTACACCAAGTTCCTTATACGATTTTGGGGAATATTCTCCCATTCCTCTGTGAGAGCAATTTTGAGCTCACGAAGCGTGATTGGGGGAGGGTTTCGTTGTTTTACGCATCTGCCTAGCTCGTCCCAAGCATGCTCGATCGGGTTGATATCCGGGCTGCGCGCTGGCCACTCCATACGAGTAATGTTCATCTCTTGAAGGTAGTCATTCACAATCCTACCTGTATGAGGTCGGGCATTGTCATGCATAAATATAGCATCCTCACCTAAATTGACCATAAATGGACCAACGTGATCATTGAGGATTTCTTCCACATATCTTACGCTAGTTAAAGAGCCGTTTTCTATGATCACCAGCTCTGTGCGACTTTCAGAAGAAATTCCGGCCCACACAAGTACAGACCCACCACCGTAGGCTACTTTTTCTTCGATGCATGCTTGCTTGAATCTTTCCCCTGGTCTTCGATACACTCTGTGTCTTCCATCGTGCTTGTAGAGCATAAATTTTGATTCGTCGGAGAACATAACTTTTGACCAATCTTCAATACTCCAATTTACGTGGCTCTGGGCATATCTTAGTCTCGAAATACGATGCCCACGCTCCAGTTTAGGGCCGTTTGCAGGTCTAAGGGGTTTTAAGTTAGATTCAGCAAGCCGACGTCTTACTGTCCATGCACTTGGGTTACTTCCTCCGAGGCGTCGAAACTGATTGGTGAGTTCAGTTCCTGTGAGAAAGCGATTTCGAAGCATGGTGTTCACCAAGTATCGGTCTTCTCGTGCTGTGGTACACCTGGTTCTGCCCGTTCCTGGTCTGCGTAGGTTAGAACCAGTTTCTTCGTAACGTCGGAGAACTCTTTGTACTGTTGACAGCGACACACCGACAGTCCTGGCTGTATCGCGCTGACTCCGGCCGGTTTCCAGCATTGTAAGTATTCTGGTGCATTCTTCAGGCGTAAGCGACATAATTTCAGCTTGAATAATGAATATAGAGCACTATCAACATGGTTTATGTACCCACATAAATGACAGATTACAAACAAAAGCAAAACCAAATGCTGTAATTTCGTAGTTCCATCTTCGAAAGTGGCCCTTTTTCAAATTTGATTTTTTTATGATATAACTTTACAATAACTAAGAAGTTTTAATACCTTCATTTAAGGAGTATTACATTGTCTATTAAATACAATTTATTGCATTAACCTAGCATTTTTAGTTTCCGAGATTTTTAGGATTCTTTAAGTGACCCGGATTCATTGCTCTCGAGTTTGTACCGGTAATGATCGCGCGCATACAATCATAGCTATGAAACTATTGCCTACGAGAGGGAATGGATAGCAAAACCAGAATGTTACTCAACACATCTACTTACCTACATTTATTTAGTTGTTGTTTTAACTGAACGATTTTACGCGCGCGGCCCACGATGTGTTTTTATGTTAATTACTTACAAGAATGTATATTTTTTGATATCTTGATGACATTTCAAGAGCGCTAGTGTCTAGACAAATCTAACTTAGATTTTAAGACGGTTAAAATCTAAGTTCGATTATTAATTAACCTGGATGTAATTATGTGTAATGATAATATAAATAAATAAAAATGTGTGATAGTCTGAGGTTAGTCCGATTAAAATCAGGTGGGCCTCGTGCTTGTACATACTTCCGTCACAATCATATTATAACAAAAAAAAGTGGACAATAATACCGGTGTATGGACTCCGTAGAACTCCGTAGACTCCGTTACGTGTTCTACGAAATTACGTAGAGGTCGAGTTTCTCTTTTAAAAATTCAATTAAAATGTTCAAAGGTAGTCTGAAAACATCTATGATTAGTACTAGATAATAGTAATAGGCATCCCGTCCATATTCCGGCATTTATTATCCTAATATTTAAAAGAGGAAAGATTTGATTGTTTTATTGCATTGCATAGGATTTGAACTACTGTACCGATTTAGAAAATTCTTTCTCCATTAGAATCCTACATTATGCTTGGTGAACATAATTTATAGAAAATTTTCAAAAAAGTAAGGGATCCGTATGAAAACTTTGAAAATTTAACCCAACGTGTGAAAAAAAATACCATAAAAAACATTATATCGCGTGCGCTGCGGAAATTATTGACAATATAGCAAAGTGATGTACTACAATTTTATCGAGGACATTAGTATCTACCAAAAAGCCCACAATAACATATCTAATTATAAAACGCGGGTTCAAATCCTGCTCATCTTAATATATTTTTTAATTTGTGATGTAAAACGCAAAACTTGCATTACGGCAAAAATAAAAATATTAGGTCCTTACATATGAAATTGGCGTTTTGTATGGGAGGAACAAAAAGTCGAATATTTTTTAATATAATATATTTAATTAATCAAAGTATGAACCATTATTTTCTATGCACTTTTGCCATCTCATAGGTAGTTCATTGATCCCTTTACTAAAAAAACCAGTCGGACGGGAATCAATAAAATCTTTGAAGGCGATTTGGACTGCCCCATCGGAGTTGAATTTTTTCCCTTGCAAGAAGTTATCCAAATTTCGAAAAAAATGGTAATCTGTTGGAGCAAGGTCCGGGGAGTACGGAGGATGTCTTAGACTTTCCAATTGAAGCTCTTCTAATTTAGTAGCCGTCTGTAGCGCAGTGTGTGGTCTAGCGTTGTCGTGAAGCAGCAGTGGCGTGGAGCGATTGACCAGCCTAGGTTGTTTAGCCGCTAGCTTTTCCATCATGGTTTGCAATTCCTGACAATAGACATCAGCCGTAATAGTCTGGCCAGATTTGAAAAAACTGTAATGAACAATACCGGCACTAGTCCACCAAACGCTTACAAGTAACTTTTTTGGGGTTAATTTTCGCTTGGGGCAGGATTTGGCTGCCTGGCCAGGATCTAACCATTGCGCTGAGCGCTTCCGATTATCGTAAAGAACCCATTTTTCATCACAGGTAATGATTCGGTTTAAAATACCTTCATTATTGTGCCGGTTTAGTAATGTAACGCAGCAGTCGACGCGCGTTTGCCGGTTTGTTTCAGTCAATTCGTGAGGTACCCACCTTTCAAGCTTTTTAATCTTCCCAATTTGCTTCAAGTGAATTAAAACAGTTTTATCACTAACATTGCAGCCTGCAGCTAACTCGGACGTGGTTTGCGATGGATCCGCTTCCACAATAGCCTTCAACTCTTCATTATCAACTTGAGTCTCAGGCCGTCCACGGGGCTTGTTCTGCAGGTCGAAATTTCCAGAACGAAAACGTTGGAACCAAAAACGAACTGTGTTTTCTTTTGCAACACGACCGCCATACACATCATTCACCCTTCGAGTTGTTTCCGCAGCACTAGTGCCACGGCGAAACTCGTACTCGTAAATAATGCGATATTTAAGGTTTTCCATTTTGTAAAATGAGTGACGCAAACAGAAAAAAACAGAAGAAAAAAAAACAAATGAATGACGATCATCGAAGCACAAATACACGAGTCTATAGCTGTACAAATTTGAATTTGGAATTCCTTACCAAAGAGGAGAAATTCGTGATTAAAGTGGCCAGTACGAAAAACGCCAATTTCATATGTAAGGACCTAATATTAATATTATAGGATTGTGTCATTATTTACAAGTTTAAAGCTAATTGCAAAATTAGTTTTGTTTGTAGTGCAACGTAAGTTAAAGTATAGATGTTGCTTCATCCCCACACGATGGTTGAAGAACGAGAGGAAAAATTTGAGTTATGACTCATTGTCATTCAGTCAGAGCATACCCCGGCAATATAAAGATGGATGACACGGGTTCGCATCCCGCACTTGACTTTAACAAATCCTCTCGTAAATTTGAAATTTTGTGATGTAAACCGCAAAGCATGCGTTATTGGATAAATAAAAATATTAAAAAAAATACAGTTATGTCACAATAACTACTTCTTATGTGTTTAAATTAGTAACTACTGAAATGTTGGTATACCCGTTCGAAGCTGGGACGGACAGTTAATACGTAATAATTATAACCATCTGACTTTGTAAATGTAGAATTTGTGTATACAAACTATAGTAGGAATGAGTTTGAGCTCGAATAGAATGACAATTTCTTTTAATTTGAACCATATTGCCAAATTAATTGGTGCGCATACAAAACAAGCAGTAGGTAGTGTGACAGCCATTGCACCCACGGCGGGAGCTAAGTAAACATCAGTTGCATTTCACAAAGGGTAACGAACTGTCTGGTGGCTTGTTTACTGCTCGCTGCAAAATGATATACACCTAGGTTTAGGAGACACAAACATTTCATAGTATGTAGAAATAGATATATGGCCTTTGAAAATAAATAAGATATTGACGCATACTTCGCAATATTGAATGTCTTTTGACTCTCATTATATATTTTACATTTGTTGAAGTCTACAGCTCGGAGAGCCACTATTATTTTCAGGGTTAATGTATGTATGTATGTTTGTGAATTTCTTTATTCCACCATAATTTCTAAACAACTTAACCGATTTTAATGTATGAGATATCGTCAGATTGACTTGATAGAGCAAGTGCCAGTTACAGCAAACATAAAAAAAAAACTTACAATCAAATCAAACTACGGATTTGGGACGCCATATTGTGTACGTATAAACAGGGCAGCACTACCAGCTAGTGAGCTGGAGTATTGGGACTCCTGTGGGCCTACAGTGTTGTAGTGTTTTATTAATAAAGGCAGAATGCCGATTAAATAAATATGTGCATTATTTTTTTTACTGTGAAAAGTAATGGCTTATGTTTAACTTACCACCACATATAACAGACAAAAATAATTAATGAACACCAAAATTAAACCCTGCATTTTAATGTAAACTTATAACCAAAGTTTTAACATCTCACTATCCTATTTATGCAAAATGTCTCCAAAAAAATAACGTTTAACCCAAAAGTAGTAAATGATCATCAAACTTAACTTGCTATAATTCATCTGGCACATCGCCGGCCGCTACTGCGGCATGTTCGCTTCGCTCGCTCGGCTCACGCGTTGTTGTGGTCACAAATTTAGTAACCTAACTAAGGGTATTAAAGCATTTTATGGTGGTCATTACATTGAATCCCCAAAAGTAATGCCTTCAATTTTATGGTCACCTGTCTACAGCCAGCCCTCCTTAAGAACGCTCTCGTTGTTAGTAATATATACTCGCTACCTTTCGGGTGATGAAGGCGTTGAGGCGCTGCTGATGTAACTGGTAATGTGTATGAAGATGTTGTTCAGGCCAATCATGGCTTGGGTTCCTCAAAGTCAGCTACCAGAACAAACAGCTAGTTGCTTGGCGACAGATTTTCTTCTTGAGAGTAGAAAATGCTAACCAAATGGGCATTCGCAACAATCCCTACTAATATATTAAAAAACGACCGACGGTTAACGTGTTTTTCAAAGCACGCAAGCGCTCAGTAGTGCCTAAAAACCACTAGCGGTCACCCATACAAGTAGTAATCGCAGCGAGAGTTCCTTAAACCTAGTTAACAGTTAAACACGGTTTAAAAGCGGTTACTTTAAAAGAAAGTATTAAAAAATTTGTAAAATATAAACTTAAAATAGTATTTCGTATCTCTTAACAACGTTGACAATTTTCTTCAAAACTATGTCAATCGATAGAAAAACGTCATTAATCTGTAATCAAAAGGTGGCTTATTTGGGGACTGCAAGGCCTTTACGGACAAATGAGTAGGAAAACTATGTAGATATCGTTAGCCCCGACTTGCGATACTGAGAAACTCTCCCTTGCATTATATAACTTAAGCCAAAGGAAATTAAACGCCTCCATAACAGGATAAAATAGATCATACGACCATTAATCTTCTAAACTCAAACAAGAAAATTAATATCCTGCACACACAAACTAACCCTACGTAAACTTTACACTTGAATGGCATAGCGCTATGCCATGTAATATATGGTTGTTGGACTGTGGTGATGTTGCTTCTATATTAGTAAAATTTTGCATCCGTATTAGTCACAGTGGTGCGATATGGTAAATGTTATACACTAATGCTTCTTTAAGCTTGTTGCTTTTCTCAGCAAGCATACAGTAAGTCGCTAAACAGGAGTCCATCTTGGTGGGTATTACTGCGTTGCCCGTTATTTGTTGCTTACCACCGTATAAGGTCAACTTTGGATATTTTGCCAATTGAATTCATTTATTTTTTCTTTATAATTCGAGATAGTCATCTTATCATAACATTATTTAAGCAAACAAGTAAAAGTGGAAAAAAAGTGCCGGACTCCGTAGAACCCGTTACGTAGTTCTACGAATGTACGCAAAGGTTCAGTTATGTTTTAAAAATTCAATTAAAATGTGAAAGGTGGTGCTGGAAACATTTATGGTTAGTACTAGGTAATGGTTAGTACTAGATAATGGTTAGTACTAGATAATGGTTAGTGCTTAATATTGGATAGCACTAGATAATAGAAATAAGCGTTCCGTCAAGATTCCGGCATATCTTATACGTTATAATTATAACTATTCAGACTTTGTATATAAATGTACAATTTCTGTATACACTAATGCTTTTTTCCTTTCAGCTTGTTGCTTTTCTCGTCAACAAACGTATCATACGGCAAGTTACCATGAGAGCAAAACATAAAAGAACACAATAACTGTATTATTTTCTCAATGGTTTGAGAAAATAATACAGTAATATAGTTCTTAATGTATAATTTATAGTTTAGTAGGTCGTCAGATATAATAGCTACAATTCTATTAATATTTATTGTACGTATTGACTAGCTTTTATGGTTCAAAATATTCATCTCTTTAGAAGTAGAACAGGATGATCTAGTTGTGGGTTTAGTAAAAAAATTAAAATGTTTAGTGCGGAATCCTGAAAAAAAAATTCTTGTTATTGCGCTGTAATAATAATAAATTTTAATATTTTAACTATTATGGAGTAAAAGATTCAACTATTTGTAAGTAGGAGTAGACATAGTCGCGGTTTTTTTGAAGGGTTTGGTGCGGAACTCTATATATATTCTACTCTCTATATATAAAAAGTGTATTGTTATGATCTTCGGATAAATTTCTATGTGTATACCAAATTGTATCAAAATAGATCCAGAAGATTTCATTTGATGGGTGTAATTCAAACAGAGGTAATTTTAAGTATCTTGAGACATATATTTTGAATTTATACGCCATTTACATACTTTTTGGCTTATTCAACTTATCTTCATTATTTATTAATCTTCATTATTAGTTTAGATGAGTATGGAACAGTCCTTGTATTTTTGGGACTAGGAACTGTATGATTACTCTTTGAATGTAATTTTATTACGTTTGGATTAAAATAAGTTCAAAAAAACACGACTGTATACCCCCAGAAATAAAAGCAGAGGTACTGTAATAAGTTTAAAATTTTATGTCAGTATCGCTTAAGATTAACGATTTAAAAAATCGTAAAACCAAATGTCCCAGAGTAATTCTTTGATTTAGATTCAGGGTTCAAAATGTGCTTCCGATCCGAAAGCCGGCTGCGGTAAATCCGCGCGTAAGCCTCTCTAGGCCGATATTAACATTAATGTTGCAAAAGTTTTAAAATGTAGGATTTTATGCAAACTGAAAGAAGTATTACCGAATTTACAAGCCATAATTTAAATGCTTTATATCATCAACAAAAAACGATGCAAAAAATATTATTTTTCAAATATCCTTACCTAAGTGGTATGGATAGGTAAGGTGTATTTTAAAAATAATATTTTTCTTTAAGGTTGAACTGGCCGATCACTTCTCCATACAAACGTCGTAGGGTGATCACTCCCGTATTTGAGGATTTAGGTTCAAAACAAAGCATAATACCAATTGATCTCGTCATTATCTAGGCTTGTATGATGCCGAAATTTTAATAAAATAATTAACTCGAGAATTATGATTCGAAACAGTTTCATATAAAGTTTTCGAGGCTCACAACTTAAAACTTAATTATCTTTTTAAAATTTTGGCTTCATACAAGCCTAGATGACGATATCAATCGGTATTATGTTTAAGTCTGGACCTAAAATCTCAAATAAGTGAGTGATCACCCTACGACGTTTGTATGGAGAAGTGATCGGCCAGTTCAACCTAAAAACAGTAATGTTTAAGGTATACTTAACAAAATTAATATCGGCACATCTTTTACAGTAGAGTCCATATATCTTTAGTAGTTAAGTAGTAAGTTGGTCAAAAGTCAATTTCATCAAGTTACATAATACTTTAAGACGATTCGTGTTACAATATTTTTTTCAGTAGATGATAAATTATACTATACGAAAATCTCTTTTCCCATTTTCTTTCCGATATAGAAAATTGCAATATTCATTTTCTCGAACGTAATCTCCGCGATAGTTTTTTCCGATACTTCGCCGTCCAATCTTCCAACTAATTGAAGAGACTTTCACTCCTTTTCTAACTTATTGACCTTTTATTTTTTAGTACCTCCTTCAAACATTAAAGTAAGAATAATACATAAAACATTCCAGACTTCAACTATTATTTTATTAGCTGTACCTACTGTACTGTATCAGCGGGATTATCCACTGCTGAACACAGCCTCTTTGTGCGTCTTCTTAACAGTTTGGAAGAGAGTACTGAGAGTATGGCTGCATTGCAATGCAAGGCATATTATTTGCGTATTTCTAGTTCGTCTTCTCTGTCGTTGGTGTTGGTTACAGTGCGCCTAGGTATTCGAATTTAGCCACTCCCATATCTACACATATATTGTATTATTACTACTATATGTTCCTCACAGCTAGGTCAACTCATGTATGCCTTATTTTCTTATTACTACTTCTATATACTAATTCTAATTCCTCATTACTAATTCTATACTAGGTTGCCTGGAAGAGATCGCAGTTAGTGATAAGGCTGCCCATTGTAACACTTGACTGTTATCCATCGTATTTTGTTTGATTGTGATGTAGTGGCGTGTACAATAAAGAGTTATCTATCTATCTATTTATCTATAATGCATGTGAAGCTACTTCGTCTTTTCGTGGCTTACTAACAGACCAATCCGATGGGATCCTCGCTGGAGTCATGTAATGGATTCAATTACGTGCTTCTTCCTTTCTCTTAACTGAGCAAGGTCATTTGCATACCCTATTCACTTATACAGTAGGTATTTACTTCATCATTCAGCGTGTACGCCTTCTGTATAACATATTTGAGTGTCAAGTTAAACAACAAAACCATTAGAGATCTTCTAGTTTCAGACTAGTCACCACCTTAAACCAGTCTGAGAGATCAGGCGCCACGCCTTCTGTCTCCGGTTGTCGTCTTAGGATGGCAATTGTTATAGCATGCTGGTAGGGCATTTTGCGAATGCCCGCCTGGTTAACTACCACCCTCAAGTAGAAAATCTGTCACTAAGCACATAACGGTTTCACTGTGTGTTTATTAAACGAGAAGAACATAAATTATTATTGTGATTGTAATTACCTATTATCATTACTTGTATAAAATGTGAACTTGGAATGATACTTTTTGTATAGTGTAGGTATCTATTATTGTATAAGTAATGGAGTGAAATGTGAAGTTATGTTACCTACTCGGTTTTGTGTTACATATTCCTACGTCGTACATGGAGTTGGATTGTTGTGCTTGTAAATGTTTCTGAGGGTAGGTAAGGTACGCATAACCTACGAAATATAATAAGTCATAATAACAGCATCAAAAAATTGTTAGGTAGGTAAGTACAACCATTATTCATACGATGACAACCTTAGACTTCACGCACACATTTACGCGTGTACAAAAATTTCATTTGTGTAGTGTGTGTGTAATAGGTAGTTAGAACGCGGCTTTTGTATAGAGAATGAGTAGAGTGTCCAGGCTGTGGTTACGTCTGAAGTTACACTGGTAGTTTGTCATATATCCTTCCTAGTATGACTTTTCTATTTCGTGACACATAGGACAATATTTTATACGCAGTAGCAATGCTATGCCCTTTTTATTGCAGTGTTTCTGCCGGCTTTGTTTTTTATGTATAGGCCATAATGTCCGTATTTCAAGGCCTAGGTTATATTATATGATATATTGATCTAGCTCCCATTTTTTTTTTGTATAAGTTTGAATATTTGATTCGCCACATTATTTCCAGAGGTTTTCAAGTAACTTGTCAATATTTGTGGCTCTATTGTTTTTTCTGTAGAATGTTGAGCCAAATCTTATAAATTTCTGGATTAGAAATGTATTCTTCTATATTTTTTTTCAAGGGAGTCCCATTAAATGAGAAGGTAATTGAAAAAAAACTTTGCATCCTAAAATGTGGTAATTATAGTGTGGAGCTTGTCGAGTACACTACATATATAATATTGTTTTTTTATTTTATTTTATCAATAAATAAATGGTCCATAAACGTTGTCAATCTGAGACTATTTTTGTTCCGTGGTATATCTCAACCGTGGGAATCTCCCCAAAACTCTCCGAGCCAAGTACCAACATCTGCACCGAAAAAAATTAACAAATTTAACCTAGATAATTTTGTAACCAGGACCAGATCAGCATCACTATCACTATCAGAGACAAAAAACTAATAAGCATCGACAACCGGAAAACAAAACTAAACATAAACAAACAAAATACAGAAACGAACAAAAGCACCCCAATCCGGCTAGTCACCGTGGGGGAAGATGACTACAACCCTTCAACTTTAAGGAACTACGAACATTGCCATGCAAAACCAGAAGAGACAAAACAAATCCAGTACTACATTGCTTCATATAACACACTCACACTAAGAACTGACGGCAGTCTACATGAACTGATGTTGGCATTAGAAAATATAAAATGGACCATCATCGGTCTCAGTGAAGTGAGAAGATATGGAGAAAAGATTGAAGAACTAAGAAGAAGATATGATAATTTTATATTTTATTACAAAGGCGAAACACCAGGAGCACATGGAGTGGGGTTTATAATCAGAAAAGAAATAAAAGAACAAATAGAGGAGATAATTGGCGTATCAGAGCGAATCGCAGTACTGAACATAACTATTAGTAATGAAAAATGGTCGATAGTACAAATATACTCTCCTACGGAACAATCAACGCACAAACAAATTGAATCTTTTTACTCCCAACTGAATACTACTTTAAAAGAAAATACACACAAAAATATTATAATAATGGGAGACTTTAATGCACGAGTAGGAAAGAGAAGAACAGGAGAAGAAATTGTACTGGGACCTTACAGTTACGGAGAACGAACGCGAAATGGAGAAAAACTAATTGAACTGGCTTACGAATACAATCTGAGAATTCTCAATACCGATTATAAAAACCGCAGTAGGTGGACGTGGCGGTCGCCAAATGGACTATACAAAAATGAAATAGACTACATTTTAACTAACAAAAGTCAACTGTTTGAGGATTGCAGGAACGTCAAAAGATTTAACTTCGATAGCAACCATAGAATGATACGAGCAAAATTAACTGTTAACGTATACAAAAAACGAAGGAAATTTAAAATAAAACTATGCTCCAAAGGACAAAACATTCGGATCGAAGAACTCAAGTTGCAGCTACAAAATTACGAAAAATCGGCCAACAAACTCCATCTGCAAGAAAAATACGATACATTTGGTGATATTCTCAATACGGTGGCTAAAGGCAATATAAACAGCAACACCAAAAACAAAAATACTACATCAGACTCAACCACAAAACTCCTGGAGAAACGAGCTGAACTTATAAGTACCAGAGTCAAGACTAAAGCAATAAGAACCGAGATATCCCATCTGAGTAAGCTAATCAAAACATCAATGAGGAAAGACAGGCAAACACATAGACTAGAAACACTCGAAAGACACATAACGAAGACTGGAGGTGTCAAAAAAGCTTTACGAATACTGACTGATAACAAAGAATGGATACCAAATCTAAAAAACCAAATCGGAAAATGTATAACAAAACGACCAGATATTCTAAGTTTAGCTACAGATTACTACCGAGAGCTGTTCAAAAGCAGGAATGACAGCTCAGAAACAGACCTATCCGAAGTTGACAAAGTACCCAAGATATTATTGAGAGAAATAGAAAAATCCATAGAAACGCAGAAGAAAGACAAAGCACCTGGCCCGGACAATATAACAAATGAATTTCTAATAAATTGCAAAAGTGCACTTGCAAAAACCCTTACTGAACTATTCAACGAAGCACTAGAGACTGAATATATTCCAAAACAGTGGCTGACGTCTACCATTACACTATTACACAAGAAAGGAGATAAAAATGATATTGGCAATTATAGGCCAATCAGCCTCATGTCAAATATATACAAAGTATTCGCCAAGGTAATCCTAAGCAGAATAACAAAGAAACTGGACGAGAACCAACCGAGAGAGCAAGCAGGGTTTAGAAGTGGATACTCTACTCTGGACCACATCCATGTAGTCAAACAAATAATCGAAAAAAGCAAAGAATACAATATACCTCTATATTGCTGCTTTGTAGATTATAGCAAGGCATTCGACTCGCTAGAACACGAAACAATTTGGCAAGCTCTTAAGAATCAAGGAATTGAAAATAAATATATAAGAATTATTAGAAACATCTACAGAAACAGTACAACAAAGGTTAAACTGGAAAGAGCTGGTAAGGAAATAAGAATAGAGAGAGGAGTGCGTCAAGGGGACCCTCTAAAAACCAAACTATTTTCAGCCGTGTTAGAGGAAATATTCCGAACATTAGAATGGGAAGAATATGGCTTGAACATCAACGGAGAAAAACTTACTCATCTAAGGTTTGCCGATGACTTGATAATCTTTTCTAATAACCCAGTCGAACTGACCAAGATGCTCCAGGACTTAGATTCTGAAAGTCACAAGATGGGACTGTCAATGAATACACTCAAAACGAAGGCCATGACAAACAACGGAATGGAACCAATTATTATTAGCGGTAATTCGATTGAGTACGTTCAAGAATATACATACCTTGGTCAAGTTATTTCACCAAAGGACCTAACTTCAAAAGAAATTCAAACAAGAATAGGAAATTCTTGGAAGAGGTATTGGACGTTTAAAGAAATTATGAAAAACAAGGATATGAGTATAACCATCAAAAGAAAACTCTATAACACATGTATTCTTCCCGTATTAACCTATGGTTGCCAAACATGGGCTCTAACCAAAGCGCACAACCAACAATTAGAAGTATGCCAGAAAGCCATGGAGAGAAGTATGTTGGACATAAAAAAATCAGACAAAATACAAAACACATACATTAGAAAAACAACGAAAATAGAGAATGTCACACACACAATAAGGAAAAACAAATGGCGATGGACAGGGCATACTCTGAGAGGGTCAGAGAAATGGAGCAAAACAATAATGAATTGGTATCCCGCACATATGAAGAGGAATAGAGGAAGACAATACAAAAGATGGGAAGACGATATAAAAACAGTCGCGGGCAATATGTGGTCTAGAGTAGCCAGAGAAAGAGAAGACTGGAAAAAGTTGGAGGAGGCCTATGCCAAATTAGGGCAAACGGATATGGTTGTCGAAGATAGATTTAATTTAGTGTAAGGAACTAACTATCCGAAATAAAGGCTTTTATTATTATTATTATTATTATTATATTATTATTATATCTCAAAAACAAGACTAGTTTGTTATGTGAAATTTTAGTATATTATTAACCAAAAAATAATTAAAGAGATAATATAGTTTACAAAAATGCAAACATTTATCTTTTACGTTTTGTAAGGTGGAACGCTAAACGAGAGACTGACGTGCAGTTGGCCAGTTTTTGATCTTCTTATCTCAGGCATTAATTTTTCCTCAGGTCGTGTTCTTCAAAAACGGTCAGCGCATTATGAAATTCGTCCGTGGCAGAGACCCTCCGTTCGAACTGTACAACTTCACAGGGGCCGACGTTAACGTGAGTATCCTTATTTTATTAACTTTACTTAGCGTAGGTATCCGTTACTTAACGCTGCTCTTAGACTTAATTAATACACTATTCAGTACTATGCATGTAATACCCCTCTGAAGGTTCAGGGAATTTCGCTTCTTAATAAAATAAGTATGCTTCTGAAGATTTTTCTTCATGTTGAGAGGTTTGCTTTCAGTTTAGTGTTTCTTATTCTTACTTACCATTAAGTATACTATTTTGATTATTATAACATATCATTCGCATCGAATCTTTTTGACTGCAGAGATAGTGTATAAATCATCAAATTGGTCACATTTTCAAGTTTGATTTAATAGTATGTAAAATGGGTAAAATATTTTCTAGAACAGTTTGGCATAAACCATGAATATTTTATCCGGTTTTTTACAAAAGCGGGCTACATTATGTATAACCCGCTTAGTGCTTATAATTTAGCCCCGCAATTTTTTTTTGTTATAATTTACCCGTTATAATATAGCCCGCTTTTGTAAAGAAACGGATAAAATATTTAAGCAGGTTATACATAATATAACCCGCTGTTGTAAGGAAACTAATTGAAGATGATGCTGCAAATCATTACTTCTCTCTTGCATATAATAGTCTGTCTATAGTGTACGAGTGAGATGTAATGATTTGCAGCGCTATCTTCGTTTTTTTATTAAAACGGGTTATAATTAATTCTTAACTGTCAGCGCGTTATGATCGCCGCGCCGCCGCCGCCGGTTTTATGAGATATTGTGGAGTAGTAAGATCAAAATATTGCATAGGAAAATACATTAATGGTTTGAGATAAATTTTATTCAAATTCATTTATTTGCAGGAATATAAGTAGTTTAGATTCATAGATCGTAGAATTATTATAATAAATTACGTCCCCTATATTACATACTTAATGGTTGTGCAAAATTTGGTTTACATATCAGTGAAAAATACATACGAATTAAATTATCTGGAAATTAATATAGTTATATTAATAAAAAAGTGAATTATACAAATATTTACTTAACGAGTTATACATTTCAATACTGATATTATTAATTAAATACCTACCTAAATACATCAAGACAACAAAAAGTTTCATATTCAATAAAATTTAACATAAGTAATTTAATAACTGTAAACATATAGGATTAACATACTTTAACCTTTTGAACTATATAGACGACCCATTTTTAAAGTTTCATTCATATAGTTAGCGTTTTCACCGTAATGCGAAAACAAACAATCGCATCCAGGTTTTTTTTAATTATTATATTCGTGTATACCTAGGGATATTATTTTTATTCATAAGTATAAAATACTTTTCAACTCATCTATGACACAACGAAGCGGGACCGCACCGTGTCCTAGCCTTGATTGAAGATAAATTGGACTGCGTATACTATATAACGTCTTGAGCAGTGCTGTACTTCAGTTCAACTGTACAATAGCTATTTTAGTTTGAAAGTTCTCGTGAGTATGTTATATATTAATGTTTAAAGTAACCGACTGTAATCACGCGTTTTGGCCGAGATTGTCGATCTAGGTTTCGGGCATATCTGATGCCCTTAATCAGGTGAGTATACTATTGAACTATACAATTTAGACCAATAAGCGTGAGTACAGCCGGTTACTTAAAACATTAATATGTAGGTACAATAGCAGTAAGTGATTCTGTGTTTATATAGAATAGGCCTTGAAAAGCTTGATATAAAATAATGAATTTATAACAAAGGGAAAAATCGGGTGACTCCCGCTCCGGCTCGTACCTGGTGCAAAGGAGGCAATGCAGCCAGCGTTATGGGCACCTTTGCGCCGGGTACAGTGAGGGGCGGGTTATTTGATTATATTTTTTTATTTAGATTCCAAGCGCTCGTACTGAAGTTAACTTAGCTGTTCTCAACCGATCAGCAAAGTTAAGCAACGTCGCGTTCCGAAGCGCTCCGTGTTTTGGAGGGCACGTTAAGCCGTCGGTCCTGGTTGTTGTCTTAGGATGGCAGTCGTTATAGCATGGTGGTAGGGCATTTTGCGAATGCCCGCCTGGCTAGCTACCACACTCAAGTAGAAAATCTGTCGCCAAGCACCTAACGGTGTGTTCCGGCAGCTGTTCTTGAGAGCCAGTACCTCCAGGTTAGCCTGAACAACATCTTCGACCACATCATCACTACCATCAGGTGAGATAGTGGTCAAAGGCTGAACTATCAGGCATAAAAAAAAAAAAAAAATAATTTGATTATATTTAATTATTTAACCATGTATTGTAAATTATAATATTATTCATTGGAATTAATTTCATGAAATATATAGAAAATACATATTAATCAAATTTATAACACAGTTTAAGCATCTCCTCCAAGGTTTTAGTGCGTTGGTTACAAGTTTCGAAGTAGGAACATGAGTATAGTTTTCCCAATCGATACGATCATATATATTATAAAGTTTATTAACTCTAAGAATTATATATACATTTATTTTACTTTTTCCATACTTAGCCTTCTCGTACGTAAATACATATATGTTAAATAGTTAAATTTTAATAGTACACTTTGTTTGCTACTGAGGAACTATATAGTTAGCTTATTTTCGGAGGAGAGCGTTGACATCTGCGACACAGTTATATACTTCCAGGTGTCATCGATTCTCATGTGTTCATAACTACATAAATTGTGTTATGGTTCCAAATAAAGTTATTATTATTATTAGTTTCAATGTTCAGCTATCAAAGAAATCAAACGAATAAGGTTAAACTTAAACTACATGTTTAAAAGTCCAAGAAAGGAATCCTCAAAATTCCCTACTATTATGCCGTAATTGATTATATTTTTAACTGAAGTTATTTTCTTCTTATTCTAAGCTGTAACAAAACTACAGTAACGTATTCATCGTTCCCTTTTCAATACGTTTCCATGTAAATCTACTAAATGGGATATGTCGAACTGGTCAAACTTTAATCCTATTAGTTCAGTCTAACCCAGTTTTCGAGGAATCTAAACTGGAGCACTCTCTACTAGGAATCTGGTCGAAACACAGAGTTTGCTACGTTTATTTTAACGAAAAAGAAAAAAAAGGTGATTGGTACTCAAAAGCATCAGTGTTTTTAAAAATAGACGTGATTTTTAAGTTATAGTAAGGTTATTAGTTAATTAGAGTGGCATAATCTTAACTTTCTGATTACTCGTCTATCCAGGCATCACGTGCCGGCGGTTACGGCGTGACGCAGGGCTAGATTATATCAGGTTACCAGCCAATCTAGCTAGACTGTCTTGCTCGATCGCTATTCGATTCTCTACGTACTTTGTGCAATCTGTGCTTAACTTCCTACTAAAATCAGACCATCATTAGATACCTAGGTGTATGAAACGGCTACGTTGGTATACCGACATTTTTCAAAGCTTATTTATTTATTTATTGTATATAAGATATTTGGATCATTTCAAGTGTTTTTTTTTTTGAGGGAAAATTCTGAAATGCATTTCCGTCTACTAGGTGAGCAGACATTTTTATAAATTTGCGGTTGCAATAGTTAATACATCCAGGCATATTGCCATATACTAGTTAATTCAAAACTTCTCTATTGAAGTTATCAATTTAGAGCGTGGGAGGAGAGCAAAAGATATCCTGCTGTTTTTCATCGCACGGTTCTGTTATTTATAACTGTGCCCGGTTCTCTACACGAGCACGGGAAATGAGAAAACTATTAATCCAGTTTTTTAACAAACTTCTAAAACTATTACAGGACCATAGTAGAAACAGTGGGGTGGAGGTAATTTTATTGCGGATTGGGCCAAACATAGCCTGCTTCCCCACTTTTTCTACTATGACAGGATATTTTTTTATGCCATTACCGTTTGACCATTATCTATTATATGGTAAATGATGATGTGGTCGTAGATTTGGTTCAGGCTAACCTAGAATGACTGGCTCTCAAGGACTGCTGCCAGAACACTCCGTTAGGTGCTTGGTGACAGATTTTCTACTTGAGGATGGTAGCCAGCCAGGTCAACGTTTCTCAAGTCGATGTTTTTATTTTGATTTGTATGTATTTATATGTACGAATTACTTCTTCATCTTGATGATTGTTTTTATTTGTAAGGTAGAAAAAGATACCTCTAATGTAGTCCCATATAGATTCAATAAGTAAATAAAAAAAAATGTTGCTTATAATGTCCACGAAGAAAACGTTCGTTTCTTTTTAGGACTGTGACGGAACAAGCCCAAAACCCACCTGATATTAAGCGATAACCTCTGCCCTCAGACGCATTTCGACACATGTAAAAATCTGCACTGCGCCCGTCACACTGAACATACAGTTGTTAAGTCTCATGTGCCTGTCATTTTAATCGCTCTCCAGGACTGTTGTGGGAACACACTGCAGTTGCTTAGCGACAGATTTTCTACTTGAGGATAGTAGCTAGCCAGGCGAGCATTCGCAAAGTGTCCTTCCGTTATGTGGTGAAGCTCAATCCGGAGGTGGATCGATCCATGAACTTGCGGTACAGCAGCCCATAGCTATTACGGCTCGTCTGTCACTTCCTCGTGTAGAAACGAAACGCGTCAAAAACTGTTCCGCATGTGTTACGTGGTGTTTCTGACGTCATGTTTTTGGCATTCCAAAAAATTGTCTTCAAGTACTTTTAATTTTTTTTCATGTGCTGAACATTATATATTACCATGTTTTCTTCTAATAATATTTCTTTTTACTGATACAAGTTGGTTCATACTAGACGCACGACAGGGCTGTATACCATCTTAGTGCCCTGCCAGGGTATCATACAATATGTTCTTGTCTTCCTGTCTTAGATGTTGTTAGCGTGAACATTATATTATTCCTAATATAATTTTGAGTTTCATCCAGTGTGTTAGAGAAAACCTTTTGTATGACCCTGAAACTGTGTCCGATGAAGCGCAATAGGCTCGCCCCATATAACATAGGACCAAAATCCAATTGGCGAAACGTGGGTGTTTATACAATGTGGGTGTTAGTACAATACAAACGTGATTATTTGTATGTGTGTTCCCCGTGGGGTGCCAGGTTAGATTTGCACCTCCCCATATCATCCCGTGGGTGTCGTAAAAGGCGACTAAGAGAAAAATACTTGAAGGTTTGCTTCTAAAGAACTGCTATGATACACTGCGATCCCGAAGCCTCCTGCCAAGCGTGGGGATTATGGCAAATACCCCCTTAATAGGGAAAGCTGTGTTCAGCAGTGGACGATTCGGCTGATACAGTATGCATGTAACAAATATTTCAAGAAAACATTAAATTATTATTTTAGAAATAGCTTAAAAATATATCTAATGACAATTTCGTGCAATTTTCCCGATGTCAAAACGCCACGCAGCAAAAGCGGAAGACGCGAAATTTATTTCACCAGGAAGAATTCCTTACATTCTTTTAGCAGACAAAATTAGGCGAAAACACAAAAATATTTAATATAATATTTTTATCGGTTTTTCTAAAATTTTAATTTAATGTTCTCTCAAAATATTTTACATTAAAATTAATATCTTAATATATTTGTTGTTTTTAAATGTGGATTTCAGCAAACTTACGCCTGAATCTATTCATTATATATTTTTTTTTAATATTGGCAGTAACCATTTCCAGTACAGACAATCATAAAGTCAGCATAAAGATACGGAACACAAATCACATCCCACCTTTGTTTGTATAATAACTATTCATAAATTTAAATTTCCACCGGAGCGGGATGCGAGAACAATACGAATGTATTCATAATGATGGCGCGGAAACCGTGTAAACTCTGACTCTTTGTTTGGATTAATGTGGACCGGCCACACGTGGAAATGCATCTAAAGTTACATTACATTAGCGTTATTATAACGACATTTTTATACGTGTTATGAGTCGTAGAGATTTCACTCCAGAATAAAGTTAGTTTATATGTTATTAGATATACAATAACTTTATTTTTATACGTGTTATGCTAATAACTTAACTTACTGTACTGTATCAGCCGGATCGTCCACTGCTGAACACAGCCTCCCCTATTAAGAGGGTATTTGCCATAATCTCCACGCTTGGCAGGCGGCTTGGGGATCGCAGTGTAAGATAGTTGTTCTTTAGAAGGCGCTGCTGCCCTTTCCAGTATAATTATTACCTTAATATAACGACATTTTTATACGTGTTATGAGTCGTAGAGATTTCACTCCAGAATAAAGTTAGTTTATATGTTATTAGATATGGAATAACTTTATTCTTAAGTGAATAACTTTATAGAATAACTTTATTCGTTAGATTTCACTTAACAATAAAGTTATTCTTTATCTTATTAGTAATAGAATAACTTTATTCTTAAGTGAAATCTCTACGACTAAAAATGTCACTAAAAATGGGCGGATTTATGACTTGATATAATTTTTGAAGTTATTTTCTAAAATGTCAATTAAATGTTTCCTTTAAATATTTTAAATTGTATATATTTTAAAATTTGCTTCCTTATTCTTTATATTATGACTATTCTATATATCTAGAAGACGTTAAGGTGGCTGAGCTAAATAATGCACCAAATGATCAGTTCACCACTCGCGTCTATGTAAATGTTAAAAACGTATGCATGCATATGCTTGCTCAGTGGGGTGCTGGGCTAGAATTTCACCCCCTCTTGCTTGTGGGTGTCGTAAGGGGTAACCAAAGGTAAAAATACCGGAAGGTGGGCAGCAGCGCCTTCGAGGAACTGAAGTCTTAACTGTAACCCCCAAGATGCCTGCCACGCGTGGGAATTATGGAACCTCCCCGCTCCCCTTAATGGTGGAGGCTGTGCCCAGTAGTCAACAATCTGACTGATACAATACAGTACAGTACAGTAGAAAATATTTAACCTCTAACAAAGTCTTCATCTTATATATAATCCTATAATATACCAGTCTCAGTATAATATACCATCCAGTTTCACATAATATAGTTTAGTTTCAGTCTCCAGGATTTGTTTGTCTTTCCTGTACGTGACATTAGCATATTTGTGGTATGTCACAACCACAGAGGTCATATTGAAGAAGTTGATATCGAAACTTCAATTTATGAATATGAATAAATATATTTTATATATAAAACTATCTCATTGGTTGACTGCCAAATACGTCGCTGTAGGACTTCAAGGTCCTAGAATAGTTTTTAGTGTTTTGCAGAAAAATTCTCTGTAGGTGTCCGTAGTCTCAAACTGTGGTGGATAGATTGCAATACAATGTAATAATAGTGTTGCTCCCAGTTACGTGGGTTAAAACATGTCTGGCGAAACGTTGTCGTTTATTTTTTCGGCGTGTAACGTTGTTTTTTAACTATTAGCCGAAATCCCCAGGCTTGTGGGTTGCAGGTGTAAAATGGCAGTTATTTAGAAGGCGCTGCTGCCCACATTCTGGCATTTCTGCTTCATACAATTCTAGCTGGGTACCCCACGAGGAAAAGACTCAGTAATGAGTATACTTCTTGATACTTATGACAGTGTAAAATCTCCACCTAAAAGCATGCAAGCTCTACCGCGAGTAAAAGTAAGTAATTTATTCCTATTTACATATAACATTATAAGTTAGACGCAGAATATACCACTCGATACGATATATAGTTATTGATATAATCGCATACCGATTTGATATAAAAAGGTAAAGTAAAGTAAATTTATTTCACAGAAAGTATAAATGTATGTTACATTACAGTTGCTTAACTAACCCTAAGAGTAATTTAGACGATACATATCTATTATAATATTATGTAGCACACACTTTATATTATCAGTGGGCCCCAAACTCGGCTAGGCCTGTATCTTGGGACCCGTATGACCACTTGGGAAACACACTTCGGGTATGCAAATACATCATGACATGACGGATTGGAAATACCTGTAATGGTGCCAAGAGTGTGTTTCCCATGCAGCCTGCTATAACACACTGATTATCTAAGGCTGATTTATCGCGCGGCCTACTCAGATGTACTGAAGGTGTGGTTAAACTATTACAAATATAAAATAAAATAATACTAATAATTTTACAGTTGTTTTTGATCCTAGCTGAAACTTTGCTATTCATGTTGTATAAGAATTTACAAGAATACAAATAAAAACTAAGCCAAAGTAGTAATTACAAACATTAAAATAAATTACATTTAATTAAATTCGAATCAATAATCAAATTATTATAAACATTCAAAATTTTACTGTTTGGTATAAATGTGTGAAAAGGGGGAACTATGAGAATAGGTGTGGATGAGTGAGTGTGAGAGGGTGTGAATGGAGAAGGCGTGTGTGGGAACATGTATCTTAGTATTAAAGTTAAGGATTCAGCCTCTGAGTATATAAATACTATTGGTATTTACATTTCTTACGAGTACGTATACTTACTTTAATCATTGATTGAACGTGCGTTACGAGTTATTGTAGACAGTTACCAAAGCTTCGGTTTGCACATAGTTAAGTGAAAGCAACCATTTTTTCACTTTAGCTCTAGCTTTCCGATGTGAGCACTCCTTTAGGTCACATCCCTTACACACGGCATTATAAGTAAACGTTTGGGAGTAAGGTGGGAGACGACGTGCGAATACTGTGTTAACATTCAAGAGAGGAATCCTTTTTGGGCGTCCTCTCTTGAACGTTTCGGGGAAGTAATTATGTCTTACAGTGACAGCGCGCGCTATATACAGTTGCCTCACTGTGAGGACGTCTACTATTTGGAAGAGAAGGTCCGTTGGGTAGCGGCGCGGTTTTCCGAGCATTACTTTTATAACAGCCCGCTGAGCTCTTTCCAACTCAATCAAGTGTGTCTTGGCAGCACTACCCCAAACGCCAATGCAATATTGAAGTAAAGATTGGCATAATGCGACGTAAACCAATTTCCTTACCTCAACACTGGCGGCTGGCCTAAGTATTTTCATTAAATAAATGAGTTTCCTTGTCTTTTTAGCCACATAGGAGATATGTTGTTTAAATTACAGGTTCTGATCGATTTGAACTCCAAGGTATTTGATTAAGGGTACTCTTTTGATACAAATACATGCACAGCTAAATTCCTCTTTATCAAAACATTTAAGTTTTTGACAGTTCATGTTGTGAATTTTAAGGTTGCTCAAAGGTACATCTGGCTCAGTAGCGCGAGTTATGTGGAATGGGATGAAATTGGTTTTCGTCGCATTTAGGGAGAGCAGATTCAAATCAAGCCAGTTTGCAATGACGGACATGCCCTTTTCTGCTGACCTTGTTGCACTTTCCCAGTCTATGCCACTAAAAATCGCCACTGTATCATCCGCATAACAGATGAGGTCAGCTGAGATGTCCAATCTGAGAATGTCATCCATGTACAATGTGAAAAGGGTTGGCGAGAGAATCCCGCCTTGGGGGACTCCATAGGCGACTGTACGCTCGTCACTTATGTATTCTCCGATCCTAACCACCTGACATCTACCGCTAAGGTAACTGGAAAACCACGCCAGTGCGGTTCCACGGATGCCAAAACTTTCTAATTTCTTTAACAGGATAGGAGTTGAAACGGTGTCAAAAGCTTTGGCAAGATCGAGGAACACGCCCACGCTTCTTTTCCCTTTGTCCAGATGAGACGTCACAGTTTCCACCAGAAGTTGCACGGCATCCTCAGCTGACAGTCCACGTCTGAAACCAAACTGGTGATTGGACAGTAACTTGTTCTTTTGAAGAAAATCAGTGAGACGCTTATTGACGAGCTTTTCTAGAATGTTTGATAGTATACTGAGAAGCGAAATTGGCCGATATTTTTCCACGCTATCTTTAGGCCCACTTTTATGGATAGGGGAGACTACGGCCTTCTTCCAGTAATTTGGAAATATGCCAGATGACATACTCAGATTGCAAATGTGTGCTAGTGGTTCAGCAATTGCATTTACAGAGTATTTCAATAACATTGGTGTAATTGAGTCTATTCCTGGCGCACTGTCAGATTTGAATCCTACAATGATTCTGCCAATTTCATGAGGATCAGTAGCTATCATAAAGAATGAGTTTGACATAGTACTCTCTGTTTTAAGTTTGGCACAGAGTGTCGCCTCTGTTGTGTTGAGTTTCTGAAGAGTGTCAGAGGCCAACAATGATCCGACAGTTGCGTAGTGCTTGTTGACTTCGTTAAGGACTTCTTGTGGGTTACATGTCCTCTGAAGTAGCTCATGCGAGTTTTTTTTCGGGCTAGGAATGTCACAGACGCTTTTTATAGACTTCCACAGTTTTTTGGGGTCATTGCAGTTTTGACTAAGTTGGTGGTTGTCGTGGTTAACTTTAGTTTCGTGTAACAGATTATTACAGAAATTTTTGTAGCGTTTGTACGTAATTTTCAGGCATTCATTATTTGGTTGTTCCCTAACCTGCAAGTGAAGATTGTCACGATGTCTCATGCACCTTATTAAACCAGGGGTGATCCAGGACTTCAAATTAAACTTACTACGGCTGATTTTGATTTTACTGGTGTATTTTTCAATGCATTCTGACATAATCTGATTGAACTCATAAAGGGCGATGTTTACGTTGTCATTATTAAATACTTTGCTCCAGTTTGTATTTTTAAGCTCATTAGCTATGCTTGTATAATCAGTCCTTGATAAGAATCTGTTCAGTTTTACGGGATTAACTTTTGTTAAATTGAGACCCGCCATTATCGGACTGTGGTAACAGACTCTAAAGAGTGACGAACTATTCACCGCCCGTGAAAGGTTACCCGTATCGTTATAACGATTCCACGTTATAACGACGGGCCTTTGTAACATTTTATGACATAAAAGTTCTACGTTTGCTTTGTACGTATGCTCCTCAAGTACTATATTTATATATATATATATATATATATATATATATTGAGTATTGGAATATATAAAATGGATACGGAATCAAATATTAGTATTCAACTAAAACTTTGTTCGAATTGGGTATATTGTTAAAGTTGTTAAAGACAATATACTTAGGTTAGTATGCCTAAATAACAAATGCCCCTAACTCATTAAGGGTGGGTTAAACTAATTGAAAATAAATACAACAGCAAGAAATCAGTCATTGATTCAATATTGTTTTCTACACATTTCAAAAAAACACACCGCCTAGCACAAATGCGTAGTCGTAAAGATTTATGTTTTCTTTGAAAATGTGCCTTACATTTTCTACTTCTCTTTAGAATCCAAACCATTAGCAGACCACTGTAACATGGTAACTGCTGATTGTTCTCTCAAAAACATCTTAACCTTTTGCTGTATGCTTTGTAACGGGTGGTTAAATTGTAAGGGCCGATGTTGAATATGAACCACACCTAAACGCCAAGTTTTTTTCCGAATTTTATTTGACATTTCTCTATTTCAGACTTACTCAATTTGAACCATGGAGAGATACACAATCCAACAACGTGTTAAAGTTATCCAGACTTATTATGAAAATGGGCGTTCAAATCAAAATGCATATCGTGCACTTCGTGATTTTCCTATAGTATCGTATTCGCTATTGTGAGATGATAACGAACTTTTTATGGCCCGTATTGGAAGCTATGGATGTGGACATTATGTGGTTTCAGCAGGACGGTGCCACTTTCCACACAGCTAACGAAACAATGGCTCTTTTGCGCAACAAATTCAATGGCCGTGTTATCTCACGTAATGGCGATGTCAATTGGCCGCCAAGATCATGTGATTTGACACCGTTGGACTTTTTTCTTTGGGGTTATTTGAAAGAAAAGGTGTACGTCGATAAGCCAGCAACAATTCAAGAGCTAAAGGATGAGATAATTCGGCACATTAACGGCATAGAACCTCCATTATGCCTCAGGGTCATCGAAAATTTGGACCATCGGATGGAGGTGTGCCGCCGTGGTCGCGGCGCCCATTTGACCGATATTTTATTCCATACATAATTGAGTAATACCAATATATCATAATAAAATAAAATTACAATAATTTCCTAAATAGTATGTGTTTTATTCAAAATCAACATCGGCCCTTGAAATTTAACCATCCTTTATTATGTTCCAAAAAAAAATATGATATGCTTTAGTTCCTTACCTTAGTACGTATCAAAAACACTAAAGCAACAAGCGTTAGGAGTTCGTTTATCCACTGAGAGTTGTTCCAAATCTCAAGCATTAGAAACACATTAGTCTAAGTGCATTCTACTCTCGATTGATTACATAGTCCGCTGGCGATCGCAGCAAATGTTTCGGGTGATAACCATTGATGCTATCGTTACTTTACTAAATTGGCTCATCTACTTATCTCAATCTTGATATGATATACCTATTCTGTGATTTTTACTCATGTCTCAGAATGTAGAATGTTCTGCATCTGCTAAAGCGAATATGACTTGACCTGAGCCTTTTTTTGAGACTTTTTTCGATAAGTTCGCTTACCGAAAACATACTCAATTCAGCGTCTGTTTTTTATATATGTTACGCATGTTGCTAGGGTATTCTGCAAATGCTTGCTTGGTTAGCTACCACTGTTAAGTAGAAAGTCTGTTGTCAAGCACGCAATGATGAATGTCCTTAAGAGATAGATGCCTTATGGGTTATGACTATTTACCATCCTTGACTACAGCATCACTAACCAACATTCACAAGCAGTGATGGCTCAGTGGTATTGGCTCTGGACTACCGTCCATAGTTCGAGTCCCGCCGCGGGCTTGAGCTTCACCGCATGGTGGAAGGGCATTTTGCGAATGCCCGCCTGGCTAGCGACCACCCTTAATTAGAAAATCTGTCGCCAAGCACCTAACGGTGTGTTCCGGCAGCAGTCATTGAGAGCCAGTGAAATTACAGGCACATGAGACTTAACAACTATGCCTCAAGATGACGGGCGCAGTGCAATTCGTGACTTATGACGAAATGTTTCTGTTATAGGCAGAGGTTAGTCCGCTTAACTGATGTTACCTACTACCTGATGGTGGGCCTTATGCTAGATCCGTCAAAATAACATAAAAAAAGTCCATATGTCCTAATTTGTGTCGTTGCAAACAAATCGTACCGACTGCACGTAATAGATGGGTGAAAGGCTACGAATGGAAGCAGGTGCTGGACAGTCAAATTTGCGATCCGTTTGAATGCACGTATTTATGATGGTGGCGACATAGAGGCCCTCTCGGCGGGTACCACTTCAGTGTCATGTATTCTGCCTCAAAACAGTATTGCACTGTGTTTAGGTATGAAGGGCACTGTAGCGAGTGAAATTACTGGGCAAACGAGACTTTAGAACGGATGTCTCGGAGTGACGAGCGCAGTGTGCAGATCAATGACACTGCAACTGTTTATAAGCAGACGTGATGATTACCATTAGGTATCGTTTCGCTTGTCTCGTCACTTCAAAGCATAAATAAAAATGTGTGAAAACATTGATTTTCGATCAACACTCAACACTAATTCGATGATGCCATTTTATAAATTATCTTAGTGTTGCCAACGGAACGGTGCTCTTAGGTTAACGGTGATCTTTCTACACGACTGCCCAAAAAAAAGAGTGTTACATTTTCAGGGTTCATGTATATATGTATGTTTGTGAGTTTCTTATTCCACCAAAACTTCTAAACGTCTTAGCCGATTTTAATATATGAGATATTATTAGATTTGTCTTGATAGCGCAAGTTACACTAGTTACATCAAAACAAGTAAAAAAACAAACTGGCGGATTTTAGACGCTGTGTAACGTAAGACTGCGTCTAATCAAATGAAATTGCTATCTTAGACTGCGATCCCAAAGACGCCTGTCAAGCATGGGGATTATGGCAAAATGGGGGCATGATGGGGGAGGCTGTGTTCAGCAGTGAACATTCCGGCTAATACAGTACAGTACAGTAATATAAATAAAAATTCTCTACCATATCCATCGGGTATCAAAATGTAGGTATATCCAAACTAACTGTTTTTTTTATTTGTTCCAGTTATCTAAACTATCAACAACTTCCATCACTTTAGACAGGATGGACTTCGCAGCATCGGGCCCATACGCCTGTGAAATTGCTTTAGAAACTCCTTTGTATTCAAAAGTTTCTAAACTTCACGAAATAAACGTTATTGGTGAGTATAACCAAGTTTTCCTTTATTTATTACGTAAATATTACAATGTAAATTCTTGCCTATCTTTCCTCACAATGAAATGCTTTATGTATAGAAAAGTGATGCAATGTTCCAATACAGTGCTGGCGAGAGGTACATATATTATATATTTTATGTAGTATTGTATATACATGAATAGCTATGGGCTACGTTATAATAACTACGAGGCGTTTTTATTATTTTTTTGAAGAGACTTATTACTAGCTATAATTATTACTACTTACTAGCAATGCTTGCCTGCAGCTTTGCCCGCGTCTACTGTAAACTTATTTAAATTTCATTTTAAATTTAATATAATGTTCTCACTCTTTATAATATTAAACATTTCAATTTGCATTATCTCAACACTGACTCAATCGATTCTGATTTCCCGTGGGTCGTCGGGTTATAATTGCACCTCCCCATATCATTCCGTGGGTGTCGTAAGAGGCACTAAAGGTAAAATACCGGAAGGTGGGCAGCAGCGCCTTCTGAAAACTGAGATCTTAAACTGCGACCCCCAAGACGCCTGCCAAGTGTGGGGATTATGGCAAACCCCCTACGTAGGGGAGGCTGTGTTCAGCAGTGGACAATCCGGCTGATACAGTACCACATAGCTTGCCTGCAGCTTCGCCCGCGTTTACTGTGAACTTATTTAAATTTTATTTCATAATTGATAGAAAATTATCATTCTTTCAAAATATTATATACATTTTAATATTTCAGTTTACATTATCCCAACACTGACTTAATCGATATGTTCGATCCTGGACATAACTTAATCGCGCCCGGACGCAAGCCTATCGTTACAGATTCATTACCAAATCAAAGAGCAAGGCTTGCCACTACCCAACAACTGGTCCAACTTTGCCCACTTGTTGTTGCGGCGCTAAGATTGTTGTAAAATTCTCGAAGATATACTTATTGGTTTTTTATTCGACTTGTGGTCCATTTTAGAAGCTAATACTTTTCTGGAGACCTCCTCTAATCACATCCAATCAATTTAAATCCCTAAATATATAAAGGCTAGAGGGTTTTTCTTCTGATGACGGCTCCATGCTGGTCTACGATTTGTAACGTAACTTCTCTCGTAATCCCCATGTCGCATCAGCGTACATTGGTAATGATAAGTGCACATCCACTGTTCGCTTATTATTATGAAAGACGAGTTCCAAACGCATATACTGCCAATGCACCCTACATTTCGCTGCTCTGAGTATCAAATCACCACATGTACTATCGTCGGCTGGTGTTCTATACTTTTATTGACATAAGTTACCAATATCTTTACCCATACCCTTACTTTCACCCTAGTTACCCCCTACCTAGATACCATCACCCGTATTGCCACCCTTTCTTTCTTCCATCCTTAATCCTGCCTTTCCAAAAGCAATTTCTTAGATAATGTCTACACACATATATAATGAAAAATTTACTTTCATAAAAATTGTGAGCCCTAATTGTGACCTTAAATCATAGGTATCTTAAAAATCTTAGGACGGTGATTTTTACTTTTGTTTATATCATGTGATTAACTATTAAATGTTATACTTCTAATTTCAGGAGCAAAATATTTCTATTCGATTTTTCAATTTCAATTTGACCTTACTAATGCTAACCTTACACAAAACCCACTCTTAACTGACGTCTCTACCTTTAAGCTCTCTATCTTCATAAGATCAGATTGATAGTAGTTTTTAACTGAACCATTACAATCATATTAATTTGTTGTCCAAATGTATATCCCAAACTCGTCCTAATTATGAAAATAGTGGTACTTTACTTTGGAATTTTATGTCACGAAACGAATTACTCGATACTTGTAACTTCTAATTAATATATGAATGAATTAAAACCTCTTTTCGTCCCTTGATTTTCTCTATCATGAAAACTTAGTACAGTACTTTTTGTACTGTTACATGAATCTTATACTAATATTATCCTCCTAAGTTCAAAGTTATACGAATTTGATTGAAACTTTAACCTTCGTTTTAACCTCCTCAAATGCTCTTTTGCTCTTTCATAAAACTAGTTTTTAATAGACTTCTTAAATTATATACCTGGCAAATTTTATTTTCATAGATTATATTGTTACACATGATATCCAATTTTTTTTAAATCCCACTTTCCTTACTTTAAAACCATAGGATTTTCATACAAATTGTGAGCTCTTATTTGGCCCCCTTAATTCGGCCCTATTGCAAAATCAGTTCTCAGCTGACGTCTCCTCCATATAAACTACATGAAAAATGTCAGCTTCATAGAACTGTCATAAAAACCTTGGCCTCCTTTAGTCCAACCCATATACTATCTACATGCCAAATTGCATGCTCTAAACTTCAAAAATACAAATAAAGATTTATACAAAATTTAAGCCCCAATTATTCGGAACTATTGCAAAATTCGTTCTTAACTAACATCTCATACGTATAAAACACCTACCTGCTGAGTTTCGTGCTACTTACTTCAAAAACATAGGACTTTCATGCATTTTGTGTCCTTTCGTCTACTACCTATAATCTACTTACCTGCTAAATTTTCACTTATGGTCAACCTAAACTCAAGTGGTTTTTACGATTTTAAACATAGAATAGTATCATAATAAAAATAGACCTCATTTAAAAATAGACACAAAACTGAAACTCATTTTCATCGTGATTTTATTCAATTTCGACATACTGTACATAGTAAGTTCAAATTTTTTTATATTGTGTGCAATATGTAAAATATGTTTTGAAATTACACATGAGACCTAACATTTCATCACAAATCACGAATTGTACTACGCCTGTTACCTTGAGACATCAAGGTAACAGGCGTAGTACAATCTCCAACCCATATACTATCTACATGCCAAATTGCATGCTCTCAACTTCAAAAATATTATTGAGACATCAAGGTAACAGGCGTAGTACAATTCGTGATTTGTGATGAAATGCATCTGTTATAGGCAGAGGTTAGTCCGCTTAACACCAGGTGGGCCTCGAACTTGTTCCACCACAATAACATAAAAAAGTATGCATTCTTAATTTCACTTCTTTTTACATTATCATAAAGAATTTTCTTAAAGCTCACAAGTTTAATCGGATTTAAACTTTAAAGCATTTAGATTTAAATTATTTAAGGTTCGATAGATTTCGTCCTAATGTCTTGACATTCCAATTCGACTTCCACTAAAAGGATTTAATTTCACAAACTTGGGTTATTCCGGAAAATCCCGTTCTAAAGTTTCTAAACCCACATTTTCGAGCTTTGTAGTTTGGTACCCAGTAATTTAGAGAGCACATCCATCAAGGTTCTGCGAGTGAACAAAATACAATGATGGTTTTGTTCTCTTTTGAGAATTTGTTCACAGATTTATTGAAAATGTATTACTCATAGCTGATTTAAGGCTTGCTGTACAGATATGACTAGACTTAGACTAGAATGGTAAACATCGCTGCCGGTATACACCGATAAGTTTTTGGCGACAGATATTCTAGTTGAAGTAAGTGCTCACCTGTTACTGTAGTAACAGGTGAGCACTAAGAAAAGCCTTACCACAATGGGGTAAAGTTCAAGCTCACGGTAGGATTATCACGAATTTAACACTGGATTGCGAGGCAGATAGTCCATAGTCTTTGCTTCACTAACAATGCATATACCTAGTCCAGTAATATTCACCTACAGTTCGTCAAATCTGAGGAATACACTTTGAAAGGTCCCCACACACCAAACACACCACGCAACCGACATATCATATTTCTCATATCTGTTGTAAAGTTTTGTTAATTGTCATATGTTGAACTTGTGAAGTTTATTTTATCAATGTATCTATTCCTCCAAAACATGGTTAGCTACTCATAAGTGGAAATTAAGCTGCATTCTACATAAAATCAACAAAATGTTCCTGTAGATTATTTGATTTTTCCAATGAAAAACCTGTTTTAATATAATATCTACAAATAAGACTCGAGGATAAAATTGCAACCAAACTAACACTACCAAACTGAGCACAAACGCAATACAAGTCATCGATATGCCGCTGACATGTCGTTACAAGTAGCTGCTGGGTAGCACGTGCAGCCGCAACTCGCTGATATGATTCTCTCGAAATTATGCCGCTAACGCCAACCCATGGATAGCCCCATGTGTTGGCGTTAGCGTTAGCGACAACGTTAACGGGTCGGCGAGTTTGATGTGTATATAGCTTTAAGTTATGTCAAAGAGATATGATGAACTTTTTAATAAACTTCGAGTGTAGTAACCCATTGGCATCGGCGATAATGATAACAATAGAATTTCATTCATAATTTCATCATAGGACGTAGTGGTCCTGACGATGCCAACTTAATAATTGTGAATACTGGTTCATCAATGACTCAGGAGTCATTACCGGTATATTACTATTCTCAGTGAGTTATTATTAAAAATAAAATTATTAGTAACAATTAAAACAATGTTTTACTAATTACCGGCAAACAGTTTTATTCCACAGGCGTTAAAATATAAGATGCTATACGAAACTTCATTTATGTTTGTGTACCCTGTAAAGCTAATAAGCCAGAAATAACTCTGCTCCTCGAAAAACCGAGCTTAAAAATAAAAGACACAACCAAAGAAGCTTTCCGCAACGTAATCGAATAAGCCAAAGGATTCAGCCAATTGAACCGTATATTTACGTTCCAGTTCGTCAAAAGCACCGTCCGAAGATAAAAATAAAACACAAAAAGTTGTCGTCGAGCGACCACCTCGAGGCGACATGTCAGAGCTCCGCAGCGTACCCTTCGCCTCATCTCACCTGGTTTATAAACAATATAAAGGTAACTACTATTTTCTTTTTTTGTACCCAATGTTCTATATAGAACAAGCAGTAGGTCAAGTAGTTTTAACTTGCCTAAAATAGAGAGTAAATGGACTATTTATTATTATACTCTGCTTTAGGGGTTTTCTAATTATTATTGATACGATATAGATAAAACATATCGTATTGCTTTAACATTCATTTACTGTTGATTATAGTTCACGTTAATGCTCCAATATCAGATCAATTTACCTACAAATTAAAATTAAAAATATCTAGTATTGTGAACTTCGACGTATCCATCAAAATTAATCGTGGTCACCAGTGATGATTTGATTTTAATATGTGCACTATTCGACGCGAATATGTCATAACAACAAAATTTAAAACAGAAATCTTTGAACTTCTGTGATTTCCGCCCCGCGCTGTGATGAGCTAGACTTCTAGGTTAGCCTGAACAACATCTTCGACCACATCATCACTTACCATCAGGTGAGATGGTGGTCAAAGGCTAACCTATCAGCCATAAAAAAATAAAAAAAAGTTGTATTGGCTATGGACTGCCGCGCAGCAGGTCCATGGTTCGAATTCCGCCACGGGCTTGAGCTTCACCGCATGGTGGAAGGGCATTTTGCGAATGCCCGCCTGGCTAGCGACTACCCTCAAGTAGAAAATCTGGCGCCAAGCACCTAACGGTGTGTTCCAGCAGCAGTCCTTGAGAGCCAGTGAAATTACAGGCACATGAGACTTAACAACTATGTCTCAAGGTGGACGCAGTGCAATTCGTGACTTGTGACGAAATGCATCTGTTATAGGCAGAGGTTAGTCCGCTTAACATCAGGAGGGCCTCGAGATTGTTCCGTCACAATAACATAAAAAAAGGCTATGTGTTCTGCAGTGGACAGTATGGCTGATACAGTACAGTAAGTCTTTGTCAATTGTCAAATGTCAATTAATTAATTCAATTGAGATGTCTATGTTTACTAGATAAATTATTCAATCACCATCTTAAACCTCTATGCTGTGGCTATAAATAAATGTATTATGCTTAGTTATGCCACAAGATTATAATGATAAGTATGTAATTTATTTTGGCTTTGGGACACAACCAATAATTAATTAATTAAGTTAACAATAAATAATTAATTAATGAACAATAATTAATTAATTAATTTTACAATAAATAATTAATTAATTTAACAATAATTAATTAATTAATTTAACAATAATTAATTAATTAATTTAACAATAATTAATTAATTAATTTAACAATAATTAATTAATTAATTTAACAATAATTAATTAATTAATTTAACATTAATTAATTAATTACATTAACCAATTTCTGTCCTGTTAAAATAGTTCAATACAATTTTGTCATATATTGGCAGTAAAACTTTCGGTTCTTTGGTAAAAAAAAGTTTTAAAATTTTCTGCAGCTTAAAGGTGTTTTTTGTTTCGATTATCAAAGAAAAATAAAAGGTAATTGTGTGCGATTTTATGATGAAGTAGGTACCCAAACATATTACAATATTCATAGAATCGTAGATTAAGAAATCCTACTATGTACACAGCTTGTGATTACTTAAACGACAAAAATGGTTGGATAATTCTATCTCTGCCTGTCGTCATCGATACAAATATTGTAATAATTTTATATATGTAACACATTGTTAAAAGACGATTAAAAAATGGCGGCCAGTTTCTTGCCCGTTCTACTTGCAGTGGCTCTATAATTTTTTTTGTTGATCGGGGCAGTACAATGTTTTATGTTTCAATACAAATTCACAAATATACGATAGGAAAAATTTAAGTCATGTGCGTGATACGAATTTTAATTTTAATATTGAAATTGAATATTTCAATATTAAAATTTGTAATCGACCTTCATAAGAGCTAAATTGAATAAATGATGCTGACTCTGACTTCGTCTCGAACTCGTATGGCCGTACATAGTGCCTCGCGAACAATTGAAGCTGAAAACAAAAACTTTGAAATATTCTATTAAATCATCAGATCCCGTTCTAAAACCCTATTTCACCAATTTAAGGTTCATTAATACGTGGATAACTTTATACCATAAACAATTAAAATTTTAGCAAGCCTTTGCTATCACAGAACGTCAAACCTTCTAACAGTTTTTAAATATCCACGAATTCGTTCGTGGAAAAAAGAAAAGTTTTTTTTTTTTTTTATACTTGATAGGTTAGCCTTTGACCACTATCTCACCTGATGGTAAGTGATGATGTGGTCGAAGATGTTGTTCAGGCTAACCTAGAAGTACTGGCTCTCAAGGACAGCTGCCGGAACGCACCGTTAGGTGCTTGGCGACAGATTTTTCTACTTGAGGGTGGTAGCTAGCCAGGCGGGCATTCGCAAAATGCCCTACCACCATGCTATAACGACTGCCATCCTAAGACAACAACCGGCACCGACGGCTTAACGTGCCCTCCGAAGCACGGAAACGCTCAGTAGTAATGTCACTAGCGGTCACCCATCCAACTCATGACCGCGCGCGACGTTGCTTACCTTTGCTGATCGGTTGAGAACAGCTAAGTAAACTTCGCTACGAGCGCTTTAAAAAAGTCCTTGGAATGCTACGAATAAATTATTTTTTCGTAGTTGGTATGCAATTTTATGACATATTACAGCAGCGAGGACATACAAATATTATTATGTATTAACAGTTGTAGCAAAGTGGTCATATTTGTCCACCAAATAAACCTGTATATAATTTTTGCTTTATATATTTTAAATGTTATAATATTATTTTAAAATACTGCAATATTAATTGGACTATGGTGACTAAGGTATATCATTTTGTCAATTGCAGAGATTAAGGTTATGGTATAGATATACCCGAATTGGTAGGTGAAATTGACTCTAAATCATTTTAGAAGAGAGATAGCGATTAAATACCATGTATGCCATATTTTGAGCGCTCGTAGCGAAGTTTACTTAGCTGTTCTCAACCGATCAGCAAAGTTAAGCAACGTCGCGCGCGGTCGTGAGTTGGATGGGTGACCGCTAGTGACATTACTACTGAGCGTTTCCGTGCTTCGGAGGGCACGTTAAGCCGTCGGTCCCGGTTGTTGTCTTAGGATGGCAGTCGTTATAGCATGGTGGTAGGGCCTTTTGCGAATGCCCGCCTGGGTAGCTACCACCCTCAAGTAGAAAGTCTGTCGCCAAGCACCTAACAGTGTGTTCCGGCAGCTGTCCTTGAGAGCCAGTAGTTCTAGGTTAGCCTGAACAACATCTTCGACCACATCATCACTTACCATCAGGTGAGATAGTGGTCAAAGGCTAACCTATCAGGCATAAATAAAAAAAAAACAAAAACAGATCTCTACAAATATTATACAACGATTAAGTATAGGATACAATTCCATCTCTGCCCTTTCCCACTGATTCAAAACGCCATGTAATTGGGCTGACGTCGATCCAAAGTGATACGCTATTCCATTAGCCCGTCGCTAGTTGAGCCCAGACTCGTGACACGGTAAATTGACATTCGACGGCCTTTTATTTCCCGTTATTAGTGCAGATTTGGCACGAAAAATATTGTGTTCATTTTTGGCAAATCACTGTTACAGTGTTCAACTTAAAATGTATATTTCGTCGGAAGCATCACTAATGTTGGTATACATTTCGAAATATATGTTATTATTTTTTAATATTGTTAGGTTTTCAATAACGCCTGCTATGCGGATAACATTACAAAATCACAAATATACGATAGGAAAAATCCCGCACGTGACTTACATTTTTCCTATCGTATATTTGTGATTTTGTAATATATGTTATTATTTAAAAATGGATTTGGATAAAAAAAATAAGGAAAATGCATGAACAAATGCGTCGACCCTTACTGCAAAATTTATAAATTAGGGAATAACGCTTGGATGAATTATTTATGAATGTAGGTAGAATGTTGACTTGTGCGTGTCATAATTTATATTTTTAAATTATGATCAGAGATCGTAAATTTATAAGATGTAGGTAGAAGTTACATCTTTGTTATAAATTAATTAAGAGCATACGAGATTTTGAGACCTGAGCGAGGAGTATATAATTTATTTTACATGAAAAATTTGCAAATATTGTGGTAGAGAATGTTTTTTTTATGTTATCGTGATGAAATAAGCATGAGCCTGACCTGGTGTTAGGCGGTAACCTCTGCCAATAACAGATGCAGTTTGTCACAAGTGGCGAGCTGCAATGCGCTCAACACCCGAAGACTCAACGTTGCTAAGTCTTATGTGCAAGACATTACACTGGCACCCATATCCTTCAAACTGGATTACAGAAATGTGAGCATTACTGATTGGCGGTAGAAATAGGTATGGTGACACTACTTCTCCGGACAAATTGATCCACCCCACTCGATGGGATTCGAAGTTTTTTATTTTATTTCACAATATGACATCTAAAATCCTCCAATTTCTTTTTAATTTTTTTAATATATGTAACGATATCTCATACGTTAGAATCGGTTCAGCAGTTTAGAAGTTATGGTAGAATAAATAAAATCATAAACATGCATACATGAACTCTGAAAACTTAACACTCCTGTTTTTGGGCAGTCATGTTATAGAAGAATTTTGAAGCAATGATGGCCGAGCGGTAACAGCTATACTCAAAACTTTATTGTTTTCTGTAGTTTAGACAAAGATGTTAAAAATAAGTAAAAGTTCATTACAGACCCTGTCGGGCACACAATAATTGCTATGGACTGCCGCGCCGCAGTACCCTGGTTGGATCCCCGCCGCGGGCTTGAGCTTCACCGCCCTCCTGGCTAGCTACCACCCTCAAGTAGAAAATCTGTCGCCAAGCCCCTAACGGTGTGTTCCAGTAGCAGTCCTTGAGAGCCAGTGAAATTGCAGGCACATGAGACATAACAATTATTTCTCAAAGTGATGGGCGCAGTGCAATTCGTCACTTGTGATGAAATGCATCTGTTATAGGCAGAGGTTATTCTGCTTAACATTAAATGGGCATCGATCTTGTTCTGTCACAAAATTATTAAAAAAACACTTTATTTTAACGTATTAACTCTTTTTGAAAGTCTAATGGTATTTGTTTTCAAAGGAAAATATCAAAATTTATTATATTTTAATAAGACAATAAATAACCCCCCTTGTCTAGTCAGCTAACGCATGGCAGTGACATAAAAACATTTGAACAAAAAAAAACTGATAAAAACAAGAACTATAATATTGAATGGTTAAGGTCATACATACCCTTAACATCAAAGATCAATCTATCAAGAAATAGGTAAGATACAGAAATAAAAATAACACTAAAAGTCTATTCCATTTCTTATAAGACCCGACATCGGCTTTCTTACTTAATATAGTTTCTAATTCCCTAGACACATATAAAATTCCTTGAAAGATATACGCATTCTGCTCACACTACCTTGTATAAATATTTACAACTTATACATAGAAAATAAGGATATATGTAGCTGAAAATAGTTATTGTAATACTAGTAAATATTTTCTTAACATAAGTATATGCCATAAATACAAAACAAGTTTAATTTTTTTTTTAATGCCTGATATCTTAGCCTTTTACCACTATCTCACCTGATGGTAAGTGATGATGTGGTCGATGATGTTGTTCAGGCTAACCTAGAAGTACTGACTCCCAAGGACAGCTGCCGGAACACACAGTTAGGTGCTTGGCGACAGATTTTCTACTTGAGGGTGGTAGCTAGCCAGGCGGGCATTCGCAAAATGCCCTACCACCATGCTATAACGACTGCCATCCTAAGTCAACAACCGAGACCGACGGCTTTACGTGCCCTCCGAAGCACGTGCACGCTCAATGTCACTAGCGGTCACCCATCCAACTCATGACATCGGGCGACGTTGCTTAACTTTGCTGATCGGTTGAGAACAGCTAAGTAAACTCGCAACGAGCGCTTGAAAACTTATTTGTAAGTATACTGTGTTCTTTCTCTTAACACTTGAATTAAGAAAATATTATTGGTACTTTAATAGTTATTGCCGTAGAATATAATTATGAATTCGACTCGAATACCTTGAGGATTTTTGTGTAAAGATGTTCCGTAAATGGTAGGGATATTTTGTACTCATCAAAAGATCGAAAGGATCTTTGAGTTTCCTATCTATCTTGTCAATCTGTAGGGACTGAAACAGATATCCTTGTAAGAGTCACGTAGGCAATGTTTGCGCTACTCAACCTTATTTGTAAACGTAACACAATATTTAGAAGGCGTCCAATGCTTCAAGAGAAAACATTTAGATATGCTAAAGAGAGCTTTTTGGATGTCCCATTAGCTTCTGTGATAACGTTTGCATGGTGGTAGAGCATTTTGCAAATGCCTGGCTGGATAGCTACCACCCTCAAGTAGAACATATGTCACAAAAAACCTAACGGTAGGTATGTGCTTGTTAGTCCATTTTTCACGGTAATTGTTTTAAGAGACTAAAATTTCAAATAAAATCAAATTATTTTATTATATGAACATGGGTATAAAATTTGTAAATTGTGCAAAAGTTCTATAATAGTTTTATTTAACCATGCATCCATAAAAAAATGTTAAAATACAATAAATAGTTTTATGTTGCTTGGCAATCATAATCACAACCTGCATTTTTTTAGGGTTCCGTAGTACCTACAAGGAACCCTTATAGTTTCGTCATGTCCGTCTGTCTGTCCGTCTGTCCGAGGTTTTGCTAAGAGACCGTTTGTACTAGAAAGCTGCAATTTTGTACGGGTATGTAAACTTACCACGCCGACAAAGTGGTAAAATAAAATTTTGAAAAATATTTTTTTTTAGGTTAGCTCCCATACAAGTGATGTGGGTATGAATTTTTTTTTCGTCGTCTATCCCATCGAATGGGGTATCATTGAATAGGTATTTTGAAATAATCTAGGGGTTGCTAACACTATTTTTCGATTTAATGCTCCATTTACGGAATATTCAACTTTAAAGTGCAAATTTTTGTTCCAGTAGGGCGTCCCCCCCCCTCTAAAACCTAAACTGCTGGCTTGTAAAGTCTGAAAAAATTAATGATAATAGCGCAGTTCATGAACTTTCAAGGAAAATTATAGCGGTTAAGATAACTTTATTACTTTAGCAGTAATATCGTTGAACTTGGGTATTAGATAATTTTGCACCAAATACAAAATTCTTTGAATAAATCCTTTAAAGTTACTAAGATGAAGTACTGGAAGGACTAGAATCGGTATAGATAGTTATGTACTATAGGAAGGGGTGGAGGGGGAGAGAGGGGGGGTTGTAGCATCCCCCCAGATGGGGGGGGACTAGGTTTTTTTTTTATTAAATAAAAATAATTTAAAAAAATATGTATCTACATACATTAGAAGGATTTTGGGTATGGTATATATTTATATATTTTGTGCAATGTGGAGAGGCAAAGAGAGCGGAATATTCTCCAGATGGGAGGGGGTTACAAAAACCTATAGTATTTTTAATACTAAAGAAATTTCCCAAAATTAGCTTCTTCTTCATGAAAATAATTAATCATAAATCACAAGCACGAAAACGTCAACAAAAAATGGTTAAGCTTAGAGACAAATGTCTTATTAGAAGTGAAGTAACTCTATTACAGGTCCGGCGCTGTGGGTACGCAGCTTTAGTCTTCTCGCAACCTTATCGCAGTGTGCTCGCAACACTTTCGCAGTATACTTGCGCCGCTCCCTCTCCGCGTCTCCGGCTTATAAAAAACACTCTAGGGGTAGGGCAGACAAGACTGCTTGGAAGTTGGATGCTCGAAAAACAGCAAGTGGCCCAGTAGATATTAGTAACATTTACTCGAATCACTTCCAATCAGTATTTACCGTCGGTTATAATGCAGATAATAAATTTTATATATCTGAAGATAACCACACGTCAGATTTAATTATCAGTGATGTTTGTTTTACTATAATCAAATGTATATGAAATCGGAACAACGTAGGCTCGATCCAACTAAGGGCGCTGGAGTTAATAATGTTTCACCATAAGTTCTTAAATACACCGCTGACACCAATTGTTTTCCAGTCCACCATATATTCAACCTAAGGATTATATAAAGTAGTAGCAAACTATCGCCCAATCTCATTTTTGCCCGCCTTATCGAAGCTTTACTGAAATATTTAAAACCTAGACAATAACAAACAAACAAATAGTGTGTTTACTAAAAAATATTTTAAGTTTTTTAAATTGCTATTACATGCCGATGACCTGAAAATGTATCATTCTATAAATACTTATCAAGACCACTTAAAACTCCAAAAATATCTGGGCAGATTTTTAGTGTATTTAATTAAAAATATTTGTTACTCCTTAGACAAAAACAAATAATTTTATACCAATACAAATTAATTTTATTGCTCTTTATTGTGATACATTTATGATGAGTCTATGACTCTAAAACTAGGATGGTGGCCTGTATCTCAAGAGCCAAGTCAGTCCTGGCCTTAGAGAATCTGTTACACATCTATATTTTTTGACTCTAAAACTAGGATGGTGGCCTGTATCTCAAGAGCCAAGTCAGTCCTGGCCTTAGAGAATCTGTTACACATCTATATAAAACTAGGATGGTGGCCTGTATCTCAAGAGCCAAGTCAGTCCTGGCCTTAGAGAATCTGTTACACATCTATATTTTTTCTTTTAGTAACAATTCAAATTGAACCAATACATTGAAACATATATACATATAGGAAAAATATTTAACGAAATTATTTTTATTCGAAATTAACGTCATTTTGTATATTTTTAATATTCAAACAAACATTAAGCGATCTCTTCCAGACAACCGTTGAATGAAGAGGAGCAAGTTTTGAAAAGGGATGGCGGTGTACAATATATTTATAAGTATTTACACATATCTACAATACAATATATATACATACAAATACTATACCTACATATACATACAAAATACATACATATACACTTAGACGCATGAAAAAACATACATATATAATATATAAATATTAAATTTAAATGTATGGAGTTTATGCTAGCAGGACAGATAAAGAGCTTTGACTTGGTCTTTAAAAACATTTAAGGATGGAGCTCGCTTGGTATCAAGTGGCAATGAATTCCAGAGACTGACGGCCTCAACCGAAAAATAACAGTCATAAAACGAGGTAGTGTGTAGGGGGAAACTTAAGCATAAGATTCTCTGATGAACGTAAGCAAAGAGAATTAGAGGCATCAAGATATTCAAAAGGTATTGGGGTGTAGAAGGGTTAAACAAAATATTGTAGAGAAGAGATAGGATGTGAGCATTCCGGCGATGTCCTATAGGAAGCCACTTGAGCTTGGTACGAAATTCAAAAACGTGGTCGTATTTGCGAAAGCCAAATATGAACCTCATTGAAAAGTTTTGAAGACGCTCAAGTTTGTTTAGCTTGTCCTCCGTAAGGTCTAAATATCAGGCGTCTGCGTTATCAAGAATCAGTAACAAAAGAGACTGTGCAAGCGCAACTTTAGTGGCTGTTGGCAAAAAGTTTCCCAATCTTCTGAGTGAACCTGCGGCAGCAAACGTTTTACGGCTAACAGTATCCAATTGTTGGATCCAGGTAAGGCATTCATCAAAAATAATCCCAAGATTTAAAAATTTTTTGCTGTACGGTTTTTTCACACCCTCAAAGAAAATGTTTGTTAAATTATGCCAATCTATTTTACAAATAGTCCGTGAACTGCCTTAAATGATAACCTGGGTTTTGAGTGGATTTACTCTTAGACCGTATGATTTGCTCCGGTCCGAAATGTAACGTAGATCATTATTTACAATGTTTACCGCTTCATCTAAATGGTTAAGGGGGGCTTGGCAGTAAATTTGGAGATCGCAAAGGATTGCGAGTATACCATAATTCATAACAGATATGACTGTACAGAGTTTATCGATTAGTTTCAGTATAAGGTACTTTTTAGACCTCATCCTCGCCGTCTCATAATTATTATTATAAATAAGAATATTTTTCATTAGGAAAATATTGTGACTCTGTTTGTTGGTTCTTGAATATATATGTTTATAGTTTACATTATAGAGTTAACACTATATATAGATATATATACATATACAGTGTAAACTCATAAATAATCCATGATTCCTACTTAATAGTCACGGTCAACAACAGTCTACACGTGCAAGCAATCACAATTTGCAAACAAAAGAACGAATTGCTTAGAAAGTTATAGGTAGAGAGATAAAAAGAAAAAGAACAATAGAATTATTCTATATTATGATCACGGGCTACTACGGAACCCTACATTGCGCGTGGCCCGACACGCGTTTGACCGTTTATTATTTATAGTAACTTGTCAATGCATATTCAGTACCTAACAATATAAACATAGTCGCTTTGCAAGCTTTGTCTCAGCACCATGTTTCATACGTCTAAGACGCTGTATATGTACACTTTACGGATAATAAAAGAAAATAAAAATTAAAGTTTATTTTAATTAGAGAACTTTATGGGGAGAGATAACTAGTAAGAAAATTATCAGGTTACAACCAGATGCAATTTGTCTGTGCTAATAGATAATGGTAAAGACTGGTAAAAATAATAAACTGAAAATACACAAATATTTATATTGGCACCGTGTTTTATCTGTTCATCTATCAGTTATGTTTTTAACCTGAGCCTAATGTTTCAATAAATATTGTTATTTCTTGGGTTGCGCCAGATTATTCTCCTATTTTGTAACCGTATAACGGAATCTACCTTTGAAACCATGTGCGGATATCGCGGGCCATAGGTACCATTTGGATACAAAAAATACTCCTAAGTTGGATCTCGGCCTTCAGCCTCGCTGGATCTTTTACCATTTTCGAGATACCTATTCCATCTTCCCTTGGCAGACATCAGTACATTATTTTAGATTTTCCCCATACTCACAAAAACCCCATTTCCGTATTTCTACATACATATTCATCACATTAACCAGAACGTTCACCGTTGAACAAGGTCTCCCCTATTAGGAGAATTTGCCATAATACCCACGCTTTGCAGGCGGCGTGGGTATCGCAGTAGACGTTTTCAGTAGTTCAGAAGGCGTTGCTTCCCATCTTGCTTGCGGTATTTTTCCCTTATGGGCCTTTTACGACACCCATGGGAAGAAATGGGGAGGTCACATTCTAACCCGACACCCTATAACGGGTACATTTATACTACTATAGTAGAGTACCTATTGTACTACATATTTATAATACTATAGGGTACATTTATATTACTTTGACCGTACTCGACGCTTTTTGGGAGAACATTCATGTCAGTCATCCAGTAGTCAGTAATGGTACTTATTTATATTAGGAATACTGAATGGTGTGAGTTGACGCGATGTTGATACTCCACTGGCTGGATCCAACTCTCGAGCAACAAGGCATTCGTGATATCGCTCGCGCAAAGTTTTGTGAGCGCTGACCGAGATGCTTTCGCGCTAGTATTGAATAACCTTAAGATATATACAATTACAACTACAATGCCACTGAGCCATTACTGCTTCAAAATTGTATTGTGCAGTGATGGCTCAGTGGCATTGTTTATGGACTGCCACGCAGCAGGTCCATGGTTCGAATCCCGCTGCGGGCTTGAGCATCACCGCATGGTGGTTGTGAATGTCCGCCTGGCTAGCGACTAAAATCTGTCACCAGGCACCTAAAAGTATGTTCCGGCAGCTGTCCTTGAGTGCCAGTAATTCTAGGTTAAGCCTGTTAACACCTTCGACCACATGATCACTTGCCATCAGGTGAGATTGTGGTCAAAGGCGTACCTACCAGCAATAAAAATAAATATGTTTTGCTCACAGGTGGACGAGAGACTAACAGTACCGCACGGAACGATGAATACGCCACGGCACCACCACGGTATGCCATTGTCGATGACTTCCTCGTCGTTACACTACCCACTGTCCAACATGCAACTGTCTCCCAATCAGACGGTCGAGATCAGCTGCCTCAGCACTATTCCCAGCTACGCACATGTCAATGATGGATTTATAGACGTACAGAATCATTCTGTCACTGGTGAGAATTTTATTTAGTTTCAAACAAATATATTTAATATTGATATTTAATCTCAATAAAATGCACTTATAATTGTGCCTATTAGAAACCACTATAGGATTCTCCCATCCGACCAATGTATAACTGATACAATCATGTTCATGATCATCGGTCACTGTATATATTATTATGCATATGTGTAATTGAAAATCGTATCCAAATTATGACTAATAATCTATTATTATCAAAATATCTAAGAAAATCTGTCGCCAAGCACCTATCGGTGTGTTCCGGCAGCCGTCCTTGAAAGCCAGTGAAATTACAGGCACATGAGACTTAATACCTATGTCTCAAGGTGACGGGCGCAGTGCAATTTGTGACATATGAGGAAATGCATCTGTTATAGGCAGAAGTTAGTCCGTTTAACATCAGATGGGCCTCAAGCTTGTTCCTTCACAACAACATAAAAAAAATATCAATGATGTTAAAATTGCGATCTTAGATGGGACAATTCCAATATATATTATGATTTTCATAACTACTTCTGTCATACACTGGGAAATTTTGAAATCGACTAGGACAATTAGCTGAATATTTATTGTGCGTAACTAAACATGGAAGTTAACGAGACAGAGATATTAGTTGTGAAGTACCAGAAACCTACTGTTAATCATAACGTTATAGAGTGCCAAAAAGTAATAGCAAGCAGCTTGAAGATGATTCACATTAATAATATTTTTTATAATTTCATTCCGTATGAGAAAATAATGTTAAACTAGCAAATGAACTATGAACTAGTTGTATCATCTGATATTAAGTAGATTAACTACGATGTATTTGATAGTAATTAAACATCTTTAAGCGGTTTAAATCGCGTATATTTATCATTATTTTTGTCCCGACGTTTCAAACACTGTAGTGATCGTGGGTCACGGGTTGACAGTCACCTCGTGACCCGTCGGGACAAAAATAATGATAAATATACGCGATTTAAACCGTTTAAAGTTGTATAATTACTATGTGTAATAATCGCGAAAACCTAAGACAACATTACGATGTATTTGAGTTTAGTTCTGTTGCAGTGATGTTAACTCTCTGGTTATCTATCAGATAAAGGTAGTTAGTTCAATTATTTAATAGTAGTACAATAACATTCTATCCAATAAATACAAAATTGTTAATGTTTATTTTTTCAATGGTTGTAAAATTATTATTATTTCGAAAGATAACACGTGTAGATATGAAGTTAACTTAATATATTAAAGCACAAATCTATAGGCGTAATAGTTTTTCAGTAAAGTGTGCCACAAAATGTTCAAGTTGTGGGATAGTAATAGGGCTCACTTCGATCGCCCTAATAATTAGAATAACTGATTGACTGTTTTATATTTCTGTTACATAGTTATATTTTTGTTTCAGTAAACGTGGTACGCCTCGAACCAGCGCCAACGCAGCTGCCAGTCAAAATTGTAAGCACAGATATTTTCAATGTTTCTACAAGATGGGAACCTCTCAATGTACTTACAATTATTGTTGTTACGTTTATGTGCTACTGTTTTGTAAATTGACTACAGGTTTGTGATTAGACTTAAATGAATGTCTAGACATAGAAAAAAAATATTTCAACTGAATTTATACCAATATTTCTTTGTCAGTGTTTATAGGCAGATGCTTTGGACTATTTAAAATAATCGAGTCGAATATTATTTAGTAACAATCTCTTGAAAAGAAGAAAGTGGAAGTATTGTTGATATATTGCCTGACGATTTGAAATTAAAAGATCTAGTCGTTAAAGCAAATGATCAGACGAAATACTTACTAAAGTTTTATTATTTAATGTACGTAATGGAAGGTTGTTAATCAAATTTTAGTCGACTAATCTTTTCATGAAATATTGAAATACAAGGTGTCATTGCTGTAGTTCCAATTTGTATTTTGTGCAGCTAAAATGTTAACTTTGTCAGAATTTATTCACAAAATTTGAACACATTAACATACATTACTGACTACCAACCTAAATATTGAAACATCACCCAAAATACAAATTAAACTTTTTCATATTATGATGTCAAACTGATAATAATGCAATCGAGTTCTGTTGCGTTTACGTAGAGTTTTACTTATTCCATACGCTTTTGAGGAGTATAATGTAAGTTTTAGGCTTATTTCTATTATTTGAGTAGTTTTTAGTTCACCAATTTTATACGACATGAATACCTAGTTTAAGAAAGGTAGCAATTTCTTTTCAAACTTTTATTGTCTGGATGCATATATATGTACCCTAAACATATCTAAATAGTATTCTTATAATAAAAAGCATACGAGGTGTACACAATTACGTAAATTACGTTTTTTATCTATATGTCTATATGTTAAAATTTAATTGAGTATGTAATTGTGTATGTATGTCTTGGCTAAGCTATCGTTTTATCTTTTACTTATGTATGCGCAATTATGAGACTGAATTAGAAGATTAGGGATTTATATGACCCCATGTGAACATCCTTGACAATGCTAAAATATCCAAATACCTAAGTCCATTAAATATATAGAGTATTGAGGCCGATATGTGAAATTTGCGTAAATAGCGGGTAGCGGCTTTTATAATATTTAAGTTTTATTTCCGAATTTTGAAGCACTAAATCCTTATTATAAATAAATATTTGAATTTATAAAAGTAAATACAATACTTAACTTAGTAACTTCAAAGAGGCAACAACTGTTCAAAATCGACAAATTAAATAATAGGAAATGTTCATTAATTTTATTGCCAAATGTAAACGTACCTACCTTTCTTTGTCTTTAACATTATTTTACATAAATATTTAATTAGTCACTTAAAAAAAGATTTTAGAGGTAGCTTTGTTTTATTTTCATAAATAAATAAGTAGCTGATGAGAAAAAAACAGTTCGAATAAAAATAAGCAAATAACGTTCATCTTTGAGAATAATATTTGAAATTTTATTGTCTCATATTAAATTTAACTTAATAATTGGGTGAAACGTACTTATTATAAAGGTATAATGACGGTTGCTGATCAAAGCGTGAAATGAAAGCGAACCTGGTCCCTCAGATTGTTTTAAATAAGTCGAGTTTAGAACCAATTATCGTCACAGTAAAAGCAATGTACATAATTTAATCACAAAGGAATTCTAAACTCAGTGAATATTGAATTTCTTCCCGGAACCCACTTGCTTGTTTATTCTAGTTTAACATCAAGTTGAGGACCTTTTGGCCTGTGACCTTTACAAGTTCAAAAGTTCATCTAGATGAAAACATCAAAGTTAGTTATCTTAATTTAAATAATTTTGTTAAGGTCAGTAGTAGCAGCAATTTGGGAAGCTAATGAATTAATTGGTTAAATTTATGTTATTCTTGTACCGTAACCTTAGAATAATTATCCGTAGACCGTAACGTATGGCAACGACAACGTTTTATTACGTTTTGTGACGTCCCTCACTCAGATGTGAACAACGCTTTTACCTGTTATAAAATAAGGATATTGTTTTTTTCCTGATTGGTTAGCCTTTGACCACTATCTCACCTGATGGTACGTGATGATATGGTCGAAGAAGTTGGTCAGGCTAACCTAGGATTAGGCTCTTAAGGATAGCTGCCAGAACTCACCCTTAGGTGCTTGGCGACAGATTTTCTACTAGAGGGTGGTAGCTAGCCAGGTGGGCATTCGCAAAATGCCCTACCACCATCCTATAACGACTGCCATCCTTAGACAACACCCGGGACCGACGGCTTAACGTGCCCTTCGAAGCACGGAAACGCTCTGGTACAGTAGTATGAAGCTAGTATCACTAGCAGTCACCTATCCAACTCATGACCGCGGGCAACGTTGCTTAACTTTGCTGATCGGTTAAGAACAGCTAAGCAAATCTCGTTACGAGCGCTTTAAAATCCTCTTGGTTGCTATTATGGAATATTACTGTACCTAACTGTAACCGTACAAATAGCTTACCTTAATTTTTCAGATTATTATTACACGTCCAATTCTTAAAGGAAAACAAATGTTTTGAATATAACTGTGTTGATACCTAGGACATTAAGTACACATTCCTCCTAAATTACACAATTTATAATAACAACATTTCAAACACACTCAATTTATACAATAAAATGCAAAGCATATATTAAATTTAATAAAATTGATAGATCTTTCATCAGCTGGAACATACGTACTTCGCCAAAAGCAAATTGGAATTGATTTCATTGATGGCATAAACTAAAATAAAATTCAAACTCTTACGTGGGCCGCGATAAAACTAACACTGCAAAATGGTTCAGGCTGATGATAACAAAAGGTCCACTTTCCCTAACGTCTAGCGTCTCAAAAATCTAGTCATTCATTTTCTAGTTTCCAGTTCTATATAATCCAGTCTATCCTGTCCAAAAATCCAGGTAGATGCACGTTAGAATGACTTTACACAGTTTCCAAATAACTCTACCTACGTGACGTTGAGGTAAAACAGTTTTTATATATTTATTTATTTGTTTATTGCAAATTCATAGACACAAATTATTACAAGAATGTCCTAATTCAATCGTGTATGTAACATAATTATGAAGAACGAAATAAAAATAACTATAATTTCAGATTCTAAATACCTTCACCGAACAATACAAACGAATAGCAATAATTTAAATTAAAATCTAATCTAAAATGTTACCGATTAAATCAAAGTCAAATACATGCATTATAATAAATAAGTCAAAGTCCATTATTACAAGTTAAAATCCTCCTGTTTTCCGTTTTATCTTCAATCATGTGTACCTTACAATATGTATATCAAGTATGTGAGTGAGTGTGTTCGTTTGTTGCCGACACTGAATCGTATTTTTTTATTGCTGCATGCCCTCAATTTCACTTGATGGTAAGTGATGATGTGGAAGAAGGTATTAACAAGCTTAAACTAGACTTACTGTCTCTCAAGGAAAGCTGTCGGAACACACTTTAAGGTGCTTGATGACAGATTTTCTACTTGAGGATCATGTCTTGGCTAGCCAGGCGGGCATTTGCGAAATGCCCTACCACCATGCGGTGAAGCTCAAGCCCGCGGCGGGATTCCAACCATGGACCTGCTGCGCGGCAGTCTATAGCCAATGCCACTGAGCCATCACTGCTTCAATCTGAATCGAAAAGGCTGTAAAAATTATACAGAGTAGCGTTATTTTTACCGGCGATTTATAGAGAAATTGTCTTTATTAAGAAATTACTGCGAACTACGAGTATATAGGTACTACAGCTACAACAATAAAAGCATTTAGACAACCTACATCATTGCAGACTCACAGGTGGTCCAAATACTCCAAGCCACTACCCAAGAGGCGTGCTCAGCATGCTAGATTTCTTTATGTTACTTACATTACAAGATACCTCTGATTACAATGTGTGAAATTTAATGTAACCAAGAGGACATTAGACCTTATTGGTGAATAGACGTGATAGCTCACTGGACATGATTGGACACTATTCATTACATTGACATATATATACTTACCATATAATGGCATTGTCAGTAAAGATGTACTATCGTTAATATTAAACCACTTAATATCACCTATGATTTAAGTTACATAGGACGCTGAACGGTGCTATGAAGCCACAGATATCTAAATAAATAGTTTAGATTGCTGTGTATGAAGCTGTTTAAATTCGATTCTTCTGTCGTGAGAAACGCCTTGGAACCTGTAAGCAAATTTTACGTACGTATAAAGGTCAATGATTCATTATGAGACACTAGACATTGTTGGACTTGACGTTAGACACTGGACTCATTATTAGACTAGATATTTTAGAACACTAGACATTATCAGCCTGAACCTGCACAATGTATAAACGTAGCATGGAATTGCGCAGTCATGTAGAACTGTCAAACAAAGCCACACGTCTCTGTGGGATGTGTACTATGCCTTTCAGCTACATTCTGTGACGCGGTTATCTCTATAAATACATTGTTAATTGCAAATTGCATACGACAATAAAAATTTGAATTAAATTTTATATTCTATCTGCCTTGTACTGGTGTTTTCAATCACTTACTTATAAATTGGAAGTCAAAGAACTAGAAGAATTATCAAAGTCTTAACTTCTGCAAATTTGAATATATTGTAATATTATTGTTAGTATATGTATACTTTAATGAACATTTAGGTTCTTTTATAGTAATAATAAGTTTACCTTGTTTGGATTTATTCTATTTTTTTTTATGTTATCGTGACGGAACAAGCTCGAGGCCCACCTAATGTTAAGAGGACTAATCTCTGCCTATAACAGATGCATATCATCACAAGGCACGAATTGCACTGCGTCCGTCACTTTGAGACATATTTGTCAAGTCTCATGTGCCTGTAATTTCACTGGTTCTCAAGTACTGCTGCTGGAACACGCGTTAGGTGCTTGGCGACAGCTTTTCTACTTGAGGGTGGTCGGTAGCCAGGCGGGCATTCGCAAAATGCCTTTTGACCATGAGGTGACGCTCAAGCCCGCATCGGGATTCGATCTATGGAACTGCTGCGTGGCAGTCCATAGCCAATGCCACTGAGCCATCACTGCGTCTAAACATACATTCATGTTAATTTCAAGCGATTGAAAAACAAGGATATCAAACAGTAAATGGATGTTTCACTCTAGATATTAGTTATGGTAATTTAATACTGTTTAGTTTTTAACAAATATATTACGTTAACAATTTTTAATAAATAAATCACGGGAAAAGTTAAAATCGAATCGTTTCTCAAATGTTGCAACTACCTTTCCTTTAGAAACATGCTTTCAAAATCAAAAGCAAAAGTTTAACCTAAAACGTATTCTTCTCCTTCGTTAATATATAAAACTAAATGATCCAAATTTTTCGGTATTTATAAATTAACAATGCATTATAAATATAAGCTTTAATGAATTGTTACATTGCAAAATTATTACTAAACACAATTGACGCGTGATCAAAATGCTAGCATCTATTTGGCTCAACGAATAAGCATTGCAATTCAACAAGGCAATACTGCCAGCATGCTGGGCACGCTGCTAACTGGTACTGGGCTGGAGCAATTGCACTGCATGTGAGTCTGCAATTATATAAAGACAACCTATAAGGTGTCTAAATGCTTTTATTGTGTAGTACATACTTCGTAGTATTTTGTTAATACTTTGTAAATTAAAAGAAATACAAGATTATTTGTATTTTTGTTATTCGTAGTATTTTTGCAATAAAACAATTAATAAAAATCTTATAATTTGATTGTTCACATGAGTGCTTATGTGTGAAAGATTTTAGTGATATACTAGACACATCATCATGGCCAACATTTTGTCCTTTGTCTAGTGAAATGGGTAACACAAAGCTTGACTGTTATTTGAGTAGGGTGCGTGTCACGGTTTTATACTTTTTGGCGACAAATCATAATAAGTACGACATTCATCGCTTTTCCTATAATTAGACAAATGAAATAATATTTTAATATTGTTATGTGTGCAATAACGCCTGCTATGCGATTACATTACAAAATTACAAATATACGATAGGAAAAAATTAAGTCATGTGCGGGATTCGAACCCGCGTCCACCCACCCCTTAAGCCGTTCCATCCCAATACGATGGTTAAAGAACGATAGGAAAAATTTAAGTTATGACGTCATGGTCATGTTAGCTCAGTTGGTTAGAGCATGCCCCGGCTAAAGGAGTGGATGGACACGGGTTCTAATCCCGCACATGACTTAAATTTTTCCTATCGTATATTTGTAATTTTGTAATGAAACAATATCTAATAATATACTTTGGAAAGTAGCAAAATCAGATTCAACGTTTAATGACGCTTTAAAAACATCTAAATAAAGTAATAATTTTCTTGCAGTAATCTGAAGCATTTGATAGACATAGTTTACAAAAATAATCTATATCAAGGTAGTACGAGGGACTTGTCTCGTAGTAAGTATACAGGGTTATTGGTAAAATGCTAACAACCTCATAGGGTTGACTTCGGCAAGTCCTACCAAAAATATGGAGAGTTTTTTTTATATTTTTATTTTTTATTTATGTGTATTTGACGAAATAAGCACAAGGACCACCTGAGGTTAAAATTCTCTTGTGCCTGTAATTTATTATTTAATATTTTTCATTACTTTGCTCGATGTAAATATTCAAAAATCTATTCAAAGGGAGCGCGGCGCGGTGCAGTGTGGCCGCGGCCAGCGCTCTTTGCTCGGAAGTAATAAAAAGATGAAATAATAGATTAAAGGCACAAGAGACTGTTAAGATCAGGTGGTCCTCGTGCTTATTCCATCAAAGACACATAGACAAACACAAAGTAAAAATCATTTTAAAAAAAATTGTTATTACTTACAGAAGTCAACCAACCCTAAGAGGTTTTAGTATTTTACCAATAACCCTGTATACCTTGACGTTTCGGTTGAGTTGCAAACTGTCAGTCTTCTCGTCACTGCGGTTCTTTGATGCATTTCAACTAAAATGTTGAGATATATTTTTACGTGATTAACTCCAGTTTGTAATTTTTTTTTTGTAAACCATGTTTGTCACTTTATGAATAATCGCGAAATATCAATAACGCAAAAGAATAGACTTATATAATAACTTTTATTTGTGATTTTTTGAAAAAACGAATATCAGCCAATTACTTAAAGGCTCGTGAATATTTGATACAAAACGTTTCCATTTTTCCACGTTCGAATGAAAAATAACTTACCTTCGTTTTCAGTATAAAAACTCGGAGTCAGGAAAAAGGAAAATAAAAAGATAAATAAGTTAAAACTTTTCTCCCTTTCGTACAGAGGAAACTTTTCCACGCACCTTATAAGAGAAAACTTAAGACTAAATAAGTGAAAACTGTTTTAACATCGAGCTTGTGAGAAGTAAACTAATTTAACATATGATTTAAATTTAATAAAAATAATGATATACATGATTGTTTTGAATGAATTTAAATCATATATCTTCAAAGTTCATATATCTTTAAACTTCACCTTGAAAATCAATTATAGTCACCCAAAATATGCCAAAATTATACTGACATGCATCGATTTAAATTAAAAAAGGAAGATAAGGTCTGGTCTAATGTCACGACAATTTTAACAAGCATATAAACTTAGAGTTGATATGTCCCCCACTAGGTGAACTGACGACATCATGAAAGTAGAGGGTTAGCTAGGGAAAGCCAATGGTTACAGGGGTCGTCCCCTGATTTGACTTTGCCATGTTCAGGTGCCACTTCTCCCGTTTTTATTGGTTCAATGCTGACTTAGTTATGGTTTTATGGAGCTATAAGTATAGTCTTTTTTACACTTTGTGGAGTTTGAGAGTGCACGGAGCGCTTACCAAACAAACATAATTTCATCATATGTTAAATTCCAAACGAACAAATTCAGTAAAATGTGGTATGCATTTTGCTGAGTCTTAATAGCTATGCTTCTGGTTTGCCAGTTTTTCAATTTACTATTAATTGTATCCTTAAATGTCAAAATAACAATTCCCATGCCCAAGGAATTTCGAATTATTTTAGAAAGCACCAAATTTTACGGAAATCCGGCAAACCAGAAGTATTCACATTAGGTTCGAGGACGTACTAGCAAAGTTTTACCGATTTTGAACAATTAGTATTTAAAATATGACGAAACTGCGTTTGTATGGTAAGCGCCATGAGCACTCTAGCCTTAAATTGATCACTAAAGTAAAATTTTTACAAATTATTCAATTAACTTATCTATGTTTCTTTCATTAGGTAGATACTACTTTTGTTGAAATATTACAGGTCTTTACTTGGCCAAGTAAAGCCAAGTAAGGACCGATATATCGTGTAAATTATTTAAAAAAGTAAAAAACAAATAATTTATTTTCGTTAAATTTTTTGTCGTTCCATTGAAATGAAAACTGCAAGTTATATATATTTATGGAATCGCATTTTAAAGCCCTTCATTTTGATATCAAACACGGTTTAGAAGAAAAATAAAATTATCTCACAATAGGGCGTCTGAAACCCTCCAAGTCTTTTTTTATGTACCTAGTGTCACTAGCGTTATCAAGGCGAATCTAACGACATCTCATACATTGAAATCGGTTAAGGCATTTAGAAGTTATGGTGGAATTAAGAATCTCACAAATATAGGTACATACATGAATCCTCGATGCAGAACACTCCTTTTTTGGGCAGTCATGTAAAAACTGTTATCTTCTTACATTTTCGTATAAATAATGTCATGCATGATTTCATATTTTTAATGTATGTAATGCTGTAATTGTAGGAGCAACATAAACATATCATAATTAGAGTTGATTAGGAAGGAACGGATAAGCTAAATGTGAGCTATTAAGGCTTTGTTTTTGAGTTAAGTAATAATAAGAATGTGAAAAAGGATGAAAATTGATTGTGCAAATATTTTTAACTTTCAAAAATTAATTGAATCTTGTGTTTAGTTATTGCAATATACCGGAAAAGCTTTTAATGTAAAGTTAGTAAGTTATATTAAAAATTAATGATTGCATATCATATTAAGTGTTAGTTAGGAAAATTGTGTAAAGATGATAATACAATCTTCACATAAATCATTCTTCATTTCAATGCTGATTCCAATCGACTGAATCTTCTCTTTTATCAGACTCCCTAAAAGTAATATACATTACTGTAATGTATAACCGCATTACATTTTGGTGGATCATCCAATATTGATGATTATTTTTTGCTGGGTAATTTATACCTCCACGTTAGTCTCATTTAATTTTCATCAACATTTGTTAAAGTAGGTTTTGTAGTTGCACTCAAGAAACAGAAAAAGTATTTGATAATATTATGCCTGGATGACTCAAAAGTAATTGCTGTCTTGGAGAAATGTGGTTTAACCATTTTGCTCTTCCCCGTTGTACTAATTTTATCTAATGTTTTATAAGTATCATGCATTAAAGTACTTTTTCCTAATTAACCGTCAATAACATTCATTTTCATAATTTTTAAGACTTTTGATAATTATTAGCCCAGATTTAGGTTGTTCTAATATACTGTTGACTTGAACCAACAACAACACCTACATAACAAGAAACTTATATATCCCTGAAGAGGTAAATACAAATATTCAACGATATATCATTAGATATTTACAAATCCTAAATAAGGATTCTAATGAATGAAGGAAAATAGAGATGAGTCCATTTCCATAATAAATTAATCTACAGTAAATATATTGCTACGAAATTTAAGGATATAAGACGTAATCATGATATATCAGAACACGATTGCTCTGCAAATAGCATCATGAAAACTAGGTCTGATACAGACACGATAGTAGATTGGGATCAAATTGAAATGACAATCTGAAATCGTAGAGAGATCATTGCTATCGCTCGCAGATGTGCAGGTGATTTCAATGGATTGTATATTGTTGTATTGTTAATAGCTGATATGTTTATATTTATCGTAAATTGAAAGGAGATTACGTTTTGGGAGTTTAAAAGGTATATTATGAAAAGTATTGGAATTTAACAAAAAATTTTAAAAGTATTGCTAGAAAAATTTTAATACGTAAACACTGAAAGATAATAATAAGCAAATGTGAAAAATTGTTCAGCAGTCATGTGTAAGCCCAGAAAACTTTATATCAACATCTAACATCTTAAATTTCGCAAAATGTTGAATCTCATGAAACAGAAAACTAAAACAGAAACTATACGATAGTTTGAACGAGAAAGCATAGTAGTAGGTACACATGGTTGAAAAACCTTTGAACAACATTATTGTGAATCAAGATTCAATTTCTATCTACATTATCATCCTGGTCTTTATGACTTGACTTTTAAAGCTATAATGCTTTAAAAACAAACAATCAAATATCCGGTGTTTCAAATGTGACACACGCTCAAATTGAATTGAAACTGCAATTTCGGATTGAAATATAAATAGTGCCAATTTGAGCTGAGTACTCAAGGCTTCAAACGCAGACATTGCAACCGCACGCGCTCCACTTCTCAAATCCTAACAAGCCGTGCTTCTGCTAACGACTTTTCTATAAATTGCTTCGTCACGTACGTACATATATTATACTTCAGGGTTGCAACATAACCCGTAATTTTTCTGATCTGCAATCTTGCAATTTGGTTTTGGAATTGATGTTGATATTATTGGGATCACATAAAACTGTCTAACAAATCCCTTAGAGTAATACTCTTAGTTTTTTAAACTTTAGTTACATGTACAATATGTTGACTTTAGTGAAAATGATAAACGTGTGAATTCACATACAACAGGATGTAGATACATATTAACGTACGTACTTTACATGTTATTGTCACATAATTCGATGTTGCAACGACCATGGCTACTATGCTTTACTAGATATCAGCAGACTCTCGTATTAGTTCGCATTCAAATCAAGTGTCTATCTTCTCCATTTTTTGATCAGATTTTATCTACAAATAATAAAATAACTTCATAAATATCACTAATTTTGCAACCACGTTACTAACATTACGTTTATCTTACAATTTGTCGTTTTGTACAAAAATATTTAGCAAGAAATACGCTTATCTTAGTAGAAATGAAAACGGCTGCAGCCCTAACTTTATACACCTAACAAAGTAGGAACGTAAGAAGAACGTAGGCACTCGAACTACTTTATATTCTCAATAAACGAGACGCAATAAACATAGCTTATTCGCAATATGTGAGTTTAGTGGCTTATTCACACATCTCCTTTCTTTTTACGGTCCTTGAATCGGCGTGTAAATAGTATATAACTTTGTACAGCGGTGTTTTATCGCAGGAGTGAATAACACGGTGGGTTTTATGAATTTTCAAAAAGAACCTGTCTAAAATTTCCCCGCACAACGTAAGCGAATCTATTAAAGAAACGTTTATTTACGGATGTAATAACATTTTGTAACGATTGTTCGCAATTTGTTGAGCACCAGACGGGCTAATTAGGGAAATCTGTAATTATTCAACCGCGTGGTCACAAAACGGATCCAAAAATGAATTAAGGTCATTAAAATTAATTCAAGCGAATGCCTCGCCGAACCTTTCACATTATTATTCCGGCGAATTTTTATGGCAAAACCCACTGATCTTTCCCATTCACTCCTGTGATCATGAAATATGCATATCCAGAGATCATTTTACTGTATTTTCTATTATGATGATATAATTCATGCAGGCTATCGATGTCTTCCTTATTGCTATACACTCTTTATATGGAATGTAAGTCTTATTGTAAGTTAGATTTTGTATTGTAATAGTAATATGTAGATTAATGCATTGTGAGTGCGTAATTCTTAATGTCAATGTTCGCCATCTTTTAGTAAGAGTATAATTATAATAGTCAAATTATTGTGAAATCATCGTCAATTGTTTGTCTAATTACAGCTTTAGTAACTTATTGATTGATTGAGAATTGGTTCCCATCTTTAAATTTTAGGAAATGTTACACTATGTGTTTAAAGTTTGTTTTTTGTTTATTATATGACCTTTTTCCTGTATATTAGAATTTAATGTAGTGTAAATATTTCTCGTTGATTTTAAGATATAATGCATTATTGTGAATGTTACATTGTAAAATGAATCTTATGTGAACTTAGCTAAAGCTAAATAAGTAGTAGATATAAATATATGTTTATACTGTGTATCTCATCGTGTATTCAACGCGAATAGAACTCGCGTGGGAATGTCTAATATTTACAAAATGTGAAAATTTTATCTCTTTATAATATAAATGTATTACACGTTCAATTTATAATGTGTCTTATCTTTGATACCCAAGTCCCTTTGTTTCGTACTTAAGTCTTAGTGTTTCCATTTGCTACCAAAAGAGTTTGTTATATATCAGATTAGACTTAGAGTAGCTCTTACAAGATGTTTATTCTGACTTATGATTTTTATTACATTAATTATGAAGTATAAAATCTATCGATAAGCACCTAACAGCAGCGTGTTCCGGCAGCAATCCTCGAGAGCACTGGCTCTCTGAAATTTCATAAATACTGATTTATGAAATTTCAAGCAAATATGCCTCAGGGTAATGGGTACAGTGCAGATTGCCACTTATGACGAAATGAAAGTGATGTTTTAGGCAGAAGTTACCGCTATATATTGATCATGTGATTAATTATAATTTGGTACTTGATTATGAAGTACTGAGAAAGTATTTGCTTTAAATATCTCAAACAGAGAACAAAACGTTTGGCTTTGATTTATGGTGATATTATCCCTTCTGGTCATAAAATTTACAGCATTTGCTATTGACTATGTTAAAGAAGTGATGGCTGAGCGGTAATAGCCATAGACTCTGAGCCGCAGGCCCATGGTTCGATTGCCAGTACCGGCTTGAGCTTTCACCACGTGGTGGAAGGGTATTTTGCGAATGCATGCCTGGGTAGCTGCCAAGTAGCAAAATCTGTCGCCAAGTACCTAACACTGTGATTTGGCTGCTGTCCAGCAGTCCAGTAAATACAAGCACCTGAGACTGAACAACTGTATGTCTCAGAGCGATGGGCGCAAAGCGAATGTTACCGCTTAATATCAGGTGAGTCACGCGGGAGTTTCGTCCCAAACGCATAAAAAATACGGCTGTGTTACACAAACATATCATTTATTAAGTTTAATGGAGATACCTGTAGTTATTCTGGTACTTGTATGTCAGATCACTATACGTGCATATAATATACGTGTAATATATATATTTGAAGGAGCTATCATTTCGTAGTTCAAGACAGAGAAAAAGTTGAGAAGTTATAGGTCCCAGAGAGCTCATTTATTTCACGATAACATTCGGAACAAATAAATCCGAAACACTTCAAACTGGAGTCGTAAAGTTGTTAGATCGCGTCGTTAAGGTCCCTAGATCTTTTTCGGTTGTCCCTAAACATTTCAACTGATATAAGGACTCTTTTTAGTTCAGTTCGAAGCGCTCGTAGCGAAGTTTACTAAGCTGTTCTCAAACGATCAGCAAAGTTAAGCAACGTCGCCCGCGGTCATGAGTTGGATGGGTGACCGCTAATGACATTACTACTGAGCGCTTCAGTGCTTCGGAGGGCACGTTAAGCCGTCGGTCCCGGTTGTTGTCTTAGGATGGCAGTCGTTATAGCGAATGCGCGCCTGGTTAGCTACCACCCTTAAGTAGAAAATCTGTCGCCAAGCACCCAAAGGTGTGTTTCGGCAGCTGTCCTTGAGACCCAGTAAAATTACAGGCACACGAGAATTAAAAAATGTACGTCTCAATGTGACGGGCACCGTGCAATTCGTCGTTGACAAAAATTGTACATTTAATGAGCAAATAATATGATAAAGATATTTGATTTAATTCATTTAACCAGAACATTTAACGTTTGAAACATTTCAACAAATATACAAACTCTTTCTGATTTAGTTGTATGTAGAGTTCTTTCTGTTATTGTTGTTGTATTAATAATATTAATATTATAATAGTAGTATAATATTAATACTATTAATGTTCTGAACCGGAACCCACCTATCTCTCATCCGTATTTTTAGTAGTGTCCGTATTTTTTTATTTATTAAATAATTGGTTTTTACAGTATAGTGGATTTTGTTAGTGCGGCTCGTAAAATTCTCCAAAACTTTGTAAATTTTGATGTTTACTATTTACTATTGTGAAAACCGTGCCACCAGTTTGTGGAGTTCCTTGGTGTGACTTTATCTACTTGATCCAATTCTTCACCCTTTTCCCGATTTGACTTTATTATTTGACCTCTGTGAGAGAGCGCTGGGAACCCACTGGTAAGTGCTTCAGGTATTATGGTTGGTTAGGTAAAATACTTTAGCTCCGTGTCATCGCGGACCAGTGTCCGTCCATCCAAAAGGGCTGTTCCAGCAGATGAGAGTTTCTCTTCCACTGCAGTCATCGATTTCCAGTTGGAACCAATCTGGACAACACAATTAATGCGTAAGTTAAAAAGGGATTTTTTTTTACCACTATCTCACCTGATGGTAAGTGATGATGTGGTCGAAGATAATGTTCAGACTAACCTAAAATTACTGGCTCTCAAGGACAGCTGTGTGACCCCTTCAAGTAGAAAATCTGTGGCAATTTCTACTTGAAGGGTTAGCTAGCCAGACGGACATTGGCAAAATGCTCTATCACCATCATATAACAACTATCAACCTAATACAACAATCGAGACCAACTTATACTTATACCTATAAAAGTATTAAAACTCTACCAACGTCAGGTTGACATTTATAGGTACTGGTCTGCTTGCGTATTTTGGAAATATCGATTATGTAAGGATGCCGTGTTCTTGGCGTCTTATCCGATGATAGAAAGGAGATGAGGGAATAAAGTAATCTAGATCGATCGCACATTCTCCAAAATGAAACTTATAAAGATATAGCTGGTGAGTTTTTGTCCCAACGATATGACATAAAAGGAAAGCCTTATGGCAGCGAGTGTTCTATGCAGTGTGCCGGGTTTTGGTTTAAAATCCTGCCAAGGACTTGCACTCCACAGATTGAACATAATAGGTATTTTTTAATATAGTCTGATTACTGATATATGGGTACCACCTTAAGTAGAAAAATGTGTCATGCTCCGCCGCATCGACATAGCAATCAGAGGCGACTATTTATATCTAAAAGTACGCATAAGCAAAACGCATAAGCCGTTAAAAACTATAATAAATAATAATTGGGAAGCCAAGTATGATTTTCTGCAAATTACGATTCATTGCAGAACTTATTAGAATACTCAATGAGCAAATATATAGATGCACTTGTACTTAACTCATACTCAGAAACGATAGTAACATGTTTTCTGATTAATTCAACAGGTCAAATACTGTTTAAAAACGTACACGAAAGAGGGTAGACCGGTTTGTCTGCTTATAGTGCCGACCATCCACTCTAATAAACTTCACAATAAACTTCAGTTCACTTGTGATCATGGCGCTTGCAATAGTGCCGAAATATTGAGAGCTAAAAAACCAATAAAAATACGGTAATATCCCGTTTCTATTTATAACTACAGTGTTAATATCCGTGACAGTTTAAAACTCAAATACTGTTTGTTTACGCACTTCAGTAGATAATTGTCTGATGGGGTATTCCGGTTTTATTTGAAAATATTATTCCCGTTATAGGTTTAATCTACTACCAAAAGATCCATTGTTTATGTTCCTAGATAGGATACTAAAAATGATAGCGAAAGTTACTAAAACTGTGATATAGACTTTTTTGTTTTATTGTGAAGGGATAAGCACGAAGCCTACCCGATGTTAAGTGGTATCCTCTACCTATAACAGATGCAGCAACAGACGAACTGCACTGCGCCTGCTACCCTGAAACATACAGTTGTTAAGTCGCATCAAGTGCCTGTAATTTTACTCTCTCTCTCTCAAGCACTGCTGCCGGAACATTGTTAGGTGCTTGGTGACAGATTTTCTACTTGAAACTTGGTAACTATCCAGGCGGACATTCGTAAAATGCCCTTCCACCATACGATGAAGCTCAAGCCGGCGGCGGGTATCGAACCATGAACCTGCGGCACCGCAGTCCATAGCTATAACTGCTCGGCTATCATTACTTCAAAGACTTTGGCAACATTATGATTTGAATTGACTCATCCAATTCATCCAATTCACTTTTCATTATGCAATCCACTAAATTATACTCTCAAAAAGCAGTAAATAAGGAAGTTACTCAAGCTTACACCATTACACTACATTTTACGTCCTCATTCAAAGCTCGACCTTACGACAATACATTCTCAAACACTACCTCTCAGCACTTCACTACTGGATCAGGCAGTAGATAACCCCTCGGATCAGCGAAGCGAATCTAAGGGCAAATTGTGCCCTTTGTCTCTATCCTTGCTGATCCGTAAATCTCGTTATACCCTCCGTCATGGCGTAGTTTTATATTCACTGATCACGTAGGTTACTGTGGAGCTTTCGGGTAGTCAGTCAATAGTTTGGGAGTTTTTGAATATTTGACTTGACTTTATCTTGAAGCGGTCGTAGGGAAGTTTACTTAGCTGTTCTCAACCGATCAGCAAAGTTAAGCAACGTCGCCCGCGGTCATGAGTTGGATGGGTGACCGCTAGTGATATTACTACTGAGCGTTTCCGTGCTTCGGAGGGCACGTTAAGCCGTCGGTCCCGGTTGTTGTCTTAGGGTGGCAGTCGTTATAGCATGGTGGTAGCGTATTTTGCAAATGCCCGCCTGGCTAGCTACCACCCTCAAGTAAAAAATATGTCGCCAAGCACATAACGGTGTGCTCCGGCAGCTCTCATAGAGAGCCAGTACTTCTAGGTTAGCCTGAACAACATCTTCGACCACATCATCACTTACCATATACATTTTCTACTTGAAGGTGGTCGCTAGCCAGGCGGGCATTCGCAAAATGCCCTTCCACCATGCGGTGAAGCTCAAGCCCGCGGCGAGATTCGAAGCATGGACCTGCTGCGCGGCAGTCCATAGCCAATGCCACTGAGCCATCACTGTACACCGATATTGTAATTCATACAATTATAAGTATTTTTGAAAATGTAATGACGCATGCTCTGTGGTTTACATTACAAAATTACAACAAGAGGAAAAAGTATAGTCAAGTGCGGGATTCGAACCCGCGCTTCCACCCCTATATCCGGGGTATACTCTAATCGCTAAGCTGACATGACATATGAATAATGATTAGAATTTACCTTTCATTTTTAACCATCGTATGGGGATGGAGCGACATCTATAGTTCAACTTGTACGAACATGACTAATTTTGCAATAAGCTTTAAACTTGCTAACGATGACGCAATCCTATAATTTTAATATTTTTATTTTGTGCAATGACGCATGCTCCGTGGGTTACATTACAAAATTATAAAGATGGGAAACATTATATTCATGTCCTGCCCCGGCTATAAGTTGGACGGCGCGGGTTTGAATTCCGCACACGACTATAACTCTCTTCGCACTTCCCTCTCTTATGTAGACCATTATGCGTTAGTTACAGCTTTAACTTCAACACAATCATTATGCTATAGTGATTTTAACAATTATAGATTGGTAATTATTCGGTTCAAAATATATTCGGTAATTATTTGAAACAATTGAATCTCGTTTGCTCGCTGATAACCAAAAATGGAGTGTGCCTAATCGCATTATGCTTTATTAATTTATACCTAATATTGTCATTTTGTATGAATTCGACGGTTCAATTTATTGTTTATCTATTGTTAACTTTGATAGAATTGGGTCAATCATCATTATGGTTAGAATAGATTTAGCATAACTCATTATTATTTATTTAATTAAATATATTTCTCAATATGATTACTAGCACTATCACATGCTAAGCAAAAAACAGATAAGCAAATTTGAGATCACTTTTTTTTCCACCCAAGGTGTCTATAAAAGTTGTAAATATAATTAAGTAAAGATAGCCATGATCCCCAGGCTTGGCAGGCGTCTTTCAGAAGGTGCGTCTGCCTACCTTCCGATATATAAGCTTTAGCCGCCTCACAGGTAGCCATGCGGAAGTGACATACTAGCATGGTACATATAATATTGAAATTTCAGATTATTTTTTGAGAAATTATTATTTTATGACGACACAAATAGTCTAATATTGATATCAATGTCTTAGCAGTTCGCCCAAAACGAAATTCGTCCAAATTGTTGACAAATTCTTACATAATATTACTCCGGTAAGTCCGTACGTATTTGACGTCTCTGTTTTTTTTTTACTATTAGTAAATAACATACAAAGTATAATTGTACTCTACTCAACATGCTCTAGACGATGACATCGCTCATTCTTGGTTACATAAAATTTTTCCGACTACTTTCTCATGTATTGAACCACCCGTTTATTTTTATTTAAGTAATTTCTTATTCAATTTTTGTTTTGGATAAACAATTTACACAAGAAATCAGAATTTGGTGACAGACAGGCAGTAAGTCTCTCATTAGAACTCGTATAGGTAACCCATAGGGCTAAACATCGGGTTTAGCCCGTTGGGTAGTTTGCCCTAAAAATGCCGGAAACGGAAGAATAGAATGACAAAAAATTTTTAGTTATGTAATAGATTTGTAACAAAGTCCGAGTTATTAGTCTAGCAACACTATATTTTTGTATATTTCAAAACGCTCAATACTAAATAAACTCAGCCCTGAAACAAACTAAACACAAAAAAACTTCTAACTTGCTATACACATCAACTTGGACTATAAACGTGTCCAGATAAGCTTTATACTACACGAACGATGTATAAAAACTCCTGATCGAAGCATTTTCCTTAGTTTATCCGAAAACCGAAAAAATACTGCCGAAGTAACCGGAAACATCTTACATCCAAGAACATCAATAAATGATCTCAACCGCGATATTGCTACCATCTGGAACCCGCCCACCTATCTATTGCGTACTCGATGTTTTAGATAGAAGCCTAGCAATACATGACCAGAAGTCGAATCTCAATATCTAATGTATTATTTATAGTCTTACTTTATTTATTTATAGCTGATTGGCTAGCCTTAGAACACTATTTGAAGCGCTCGTAGCAAAGTTTGCTTAACCATTCGCTTGGTTACGCAACGTCCGCTGCGGTTATAACTTAGATGTGACTGCTAGTGACATTACTAACCAGCGCTTCCGTGCTTCGGAAAGCACGTAAAGCCATCTGTCCCATTTGTTGTCTTAGGATGGCAGTCGTTAGAGTATGGTGGTAGGTCATTATGCGAATGCCCGCCTAGCTAGCTACCACCTTCTAGTAGAAAATCTATCGCAAAGCACCTAACGGTGTGTTCCGACTGCTGTCTTTGATAGCCTGTAATACTGAGTTAGCCTGAACACATATTCGATGACATAATATGCGAATTTCTAAAAAATATGCCCTTTTACTCACTTTGAGTTAATTGGTAGCTAATTTACAAGTAGTTTCCGGTTCCATTATCTGAATAGATTCTTATCTAGATGAGTAGTGTCTAAAAAGATTAGAAATAAGTGTACGAAACAAAACGTTAATAATTCAGCACTAGTGATAAAAAAAAAGAATGATAGATTAGCTTGGTATGGTCATGTCATGAGGGGGCTTTAAAATATATGATACTCGTATATCCCATTGCATCACATCTTCGACTACCAACGGGTATGAAATAGTGGTCCAAGACTTGTCCATCAGCAATACATACAAGTCTGATTAAGTTCTGTTTTAAATCGACTTAGTAGGTGCCCCTTCAATAGGTGAGGCTGTGTTCAGCAGTGGACGATCCAGCTGATACAGTACATTACTGTACAGTTGTCTCATAACTCTTTACAATGTTGTTTTTTTTATGTCTGATAGGTTAGCCTTTGACCACTATCTCACCTGATGGTAAGTGATGGTGTGGTCGAAGATGTTGTTCAGGCTAACCTAGAAGTACTGGCTCTCAAGGACAGCTGCCGGAACAAGGACAGCTGCCGTTAGGTGCTTGGCGACAGATTTTCTACTTGAGGGTGGTAGCTAGCCAGGCGGGCATTCGCAAAATGCCCTACCACCATGCTATAATGACTGCCATCCTAAGACAACAACCGGGACCGCCGGCTTAACGTGCCATGTATACCGATGTTGATGTTTTTTTTTAAATAACATATTTCAAAAGCTTGTCATGTGGTCCCATTTAAATTTGAATGAGTACTGACGAGTACTACTTGAGTTAGGTATCTCTAAAAATGCATATTTTAAGTAAGTTGATTTTTATTTTCGATACAAAATTTGTTTTGTTTACGAACGTCTTCTGAAACCTTTCTACGAAACTATTTTTACTAATATTATAACATTATTCGGTACGTTGAATTTGACAACAGTGCCTTTAGGCATCTAAAGCTAGTAATAATATTACTACTTATAATTGTTTTCCGGGCAATTAATTTATGAAAACGAAATGCTTTGATCTTCCGAATGTTCAATAGAACTTCCTTAGCTGTGTATTTTCAAAGTTGCAAAGCTTGTAAGTACTAAAATTGTTTACAATCCGGTAGTTGTTCGGCAACGAGCCAAAACAGGGACCAATTGAGGCTATACAGAGGTCCAACAGGTTGGGGCGCGAAACAGACACTACTAATTTGGGGCATTTACCAGAAGCTTGTTAAGTATCCGGGTTAAAATAATGTTTCGTGTGTTAATACCTTTTACGAAAATGTTTCCGTAAGCCGGGTTCAGGATCCATTTTGAACAAATTAAAATTAAGGCACTTCATTGCAGTATCCCTAATTATGTTTTGTTTCATTTCGAGACATTAGACACGCACTGCACGGTTGTTATTGTGTAAGTAATTAAGGCTATAGTTCCATAAATTGCTTTAAGAGTAGCGTTCGCGGAGCGCATTCCATACAAACGTAGTTTCGACATATTTTTATTAGCAAGTGTTCAAACTTGGTGAAAAGTAAGTGTTCAAACTTTGCATGTATATCTTTGAAACTATTATCTATGCTTTTACTTGGCCAGATTTCCGTAAATTTAAGTATTTAAAAAAATAGTTAAAAAAATAGTTTTGTTTTGGAATTATTATATTGACTTAGGGATATAATAAATCGAAAAACTGATGAATCAGAAGCATAGATATTCGGGATATCAAGGAAATACATGCAAAGTCACCGAGTTTAAACACTTAAGTATTTAAAATATGACAAAACTACGTTTGTATAGAAAGCGTTCCGTGAACTGTACTCTTAACTGCTCCGGTTCTTGAATAGACTAGAAAACAATTACAAAGTCGACGAACAATACAGATAAGCCCAGCCTTTTCTCGGAAGTTCATGTTTATCAGGCATTTTTAAAAAATACTATTTGCGTTGGACAGGAGCTAGGCTTGCCCTTTCGTTTCGAATATGAGAGAAAAGTTTTTCCTGATTACCAAAGTACTGTGTTGTTTCAGGTAATTTAATAGTTAAAAAGCACGCTAATGATTCCGTATATGTTATGGTAGGTGTTTTTTTTAATGTTACGAATCCCCAATTACCCCTTCATCGATTCTGAAACAACTTAAGGACGCACTGACATTTATTTTATTTGAAAAATAAAATATTTTTTTTTATACTATGACTTACAAGATTCCGCAGGTCAGCTATATGTAAGGTGTACCAGTTCATCTCTCCGAGACCTCAGTATTTTTGTCTCCTTCGTCCAGAAACTTCACTTACCCTTTCCCGCCAGAACACACTAGCGTGTGCACATTACTGCTCTAAAGCAGTTGTTTTTTTTTTCACTTTTATGCCTTATAGTTTAGCCTTTGACCACTATCTCACCTGATGGTAAGTGATGATGTGGTCGAAGATGTTGTTCAGACTAACCTAGAATCACTGGCTCTCAAGGACAGCTGCCGAAATTGTCAATACGTGTTTTGGCGACAGATTTTCTACTTGAGGGTGGTAACTAGCCAGGCGGCATTCGCAAAATGCAGTACCACCATGCTATAACGACTGCCATTTTATGATAACAACCGGGACCGACGGCTTAACGTGCCTTCTGAAGCACCGAAGCGCTCAGTGATAAAGTCACTAGCGGTCACCCATCCAACTCATGACCGCGGCGGACGTTGCTTAACTTTGTCGGCTAAGAACAGCTAAGCACTTCGCTACGAGCGCTTCAAAGATTATATCTATGTAAGTATGAAAGGCATATGCATGATAAAATGGATCTGTAATAAGCAGCACCAACCGCTAAACACCAGGTGGGCCTCATGCTAATGCTTCATGAACAATTCACTTACCGCTAGTGACATAACTATTGAGCGCTTCCGTGCTTCGGAGGGCACGTTAAACCGTCGGTCCCGGTTGTTGTCTTAGGATGGCAGTCGTTATAGCATGGTGGTAGAGCATTTTTCGAATGCCCGCCTGGCTAGCTCCCTCACTCAAGTAGAAAATCTGTCGCCAAGCACCTACTGTTGTGTTCCGGCAGTTGTCCTTGTGCCAGTACTTCTAGGTTAGCCTTAACAACATCTTCCACCACATCATCACTTACCTCAGGTGAGATAGTGGTCAAAGGCTAAAATATAAGGCAAAAAAAAAGAAGATAAAAACATACATACATGTTATCACGCCTGTATTCCCCGAAGGAGTAGGCAGAGGTGTGTAAATACTCACGTTTTGCCAATTGGGTTTTAGTCCCATAAAATAAGGGCGAGCCTATTGCCATTCACAGGGCCCAGTTTCAGCAAAATGTTTTCTCTAACGCACTTAATGAAACAGAAGTGCTTATTACGAATAATATGTTTACGCTAACAACATACAACATGCTTTTGAAGCAGTGATGGCCCAGTGGCATTGGTTATGGACTGCTGCGCAGCAGGTACATGGTTCAAATCCCACCGCGGGCTTGAATTTCAACGCATGGTGGAAGGGCATTTCGCGAATGTCCTTCTGGCTAGCAACCACCCTCAAGTAGAAATTCTGCGCCAAGCACCTAACGGTGTCTGTGTGACGACGGGCGTAGTGCAATTTGTCACATGACAAAATGCAACTTCTATAGGCAGAGGTTAATCCGCAATAGCACGCTGCTCATTTGGCGCACGTTTCCCTTAGTCGGCTCTTACGTCACCCACGGGAAGAAATGGGGAGGTGACATTCTAACCCGGCACCCTACGGATGTATGCCAATCATCTTGAGACATAAAGTTGTTAAGTCTCATGTGCCTGTAATTTCACTCTTACCTTTCGAACCGGAAAATAGTAATGCGAACACTGCTAGAGGTAGATTTGTTTTTTACGCTTGAAAGGGTAATCTTTGACAACTATCTCACCTGATGGTAAGTGATGATGTGGTCGAAGATGTTGGTCAGGCTAACCTAGAATTACTGGCTCTCAATGACCACTGCCGGAACACACCGTTAGGTGCTTGGCGACAGATTTTCGACTTGAGGATGGTAGCTAGCCAGATGGGCATTCGCAAAATGCCCTACCTACCGCTTTAACGACTGCCATCCTAATACGACAACCGGGACCAACGGGTTAACGTGCCCTCCGAAGCACAGAAGTGCTTTAGTAGTAATGTCACTAGGGGTCACCCATCCAACTCATGACCGCGGCGGACGTTGCTTAATGTTGACAGCTAAGCAAATTTCGCTACGAGCGCTTCAAAAAAAAATAGGTAAGTATGATGTTTAGCTCAAGTTGTAGGTACGATTTAAAACAGTACGAATGCTGTTCGGCAATCAAACGTCACTACCCGTTAGCCATCGGCAGGTCAAATTTGTTATTAGCTAATTATCAGAGTTCTACTAGATTGAAAGATGTATCTGGGCCCCAACTCCCTTTTAAAAACTATTATGGAAAACCAACATCATTATTTCGAAGTTAAAATATTGATACTAAGATTCGTACCACGGCCGTCACGAAACAATAATGTTCATATAGCGCTATCTCTATCGCACAAATGACTTGATTCAATGCATGCAGCCGGCTCTCACGTTGAAGTTCTAATGTAAGGTTACTATAGTGGCATCTGGTAGTACAAATGTAAATTGTTAATGAAAGGTTAAAATAACTGAATTAAGAGGTGGGAGTTGGCCACCAGAATCCACGAAAGCCGTCCTTGTAAATAATTAAAAACTTTTGACGGTAACTTTCTAGGTTCACAAAGGATTTGGGGAAAAGATTTCTCGGAATGGACTTACAAAAACTAGTTTTCAAGAATAAAGGAGCTTAATCTATTAAGAAAAGAAAAGATGTTGTTAGCAGTGAATAATTTAAATCCGCAGAATAAGACCTAAAGAAATAATGCCTTTTTGTTTTTTGCTATCGGGACAATAAGTCTTTCTGTGAAAATATACGTTCGTAAATATTTAAAAAGATAAGTCAAAATATTAGTAAAATTAAATATTAGCCCAGAGTGGAGATTGCTTAGTTATTATTTGAATGAGTCACCGCTAGTAGTTATAACTGTAATGATCGGTGAGATTCAGGCGTTACTTTACGCAAATCCATATTTGAAAATACCAAATATTTTAGAAAAACGCTTATAAATATAAAACGTATATCTCTTGACGATTCCGCCTAATTTGCCTCGAGAAATTCTCTATCGTGCGCTCGAAGAGTCAACCACGTCGAAAATTCTTCCGGTTTGGCCAAATCGAGAGTAGATAGGTTTCTTCTAGGTAAGCGTGCTCAATCCTAGAGCAATATATAAAATATCAATTCTTAACATCAGGCAGGGTGTAGTCAAATGCGAACCTGTTATGAAAAAATAAACGCTTCAAATAACATTAAGTAGTTACCTAAGTACATGTAAATGATCGGTTCATATAAGACTTTATTCGGAATTTATTTAATTCTATAGAATACCTTTTGGCACTCCGTTTTCTGTAATTATTACAGTAACAGTTCACCCTTACTTATTATTTGATGCCGTGCCTTGTCGGATTCGTTATACATGAACACTATTACATGAACTTTTAATGATAGCACTTTGATCTTTTGAGACTAAGACGTAGTTTTGTCACATAGAACTATAATTACTTTTTAGACATGTATACGTTGCAATTGCTGTTGATGACAATAGTTTTGAAGCAGTGAGGGTTAGGAGAGTAGATGGACTGCCGCGCAGTAGGTCCATGATTCGAATCCTGCCGTGGGCTTGAGCTTCAACGCATGGTGGAAGGTCCTTGAGAGCCAGTGATTCTAGGTTAAGCCTGTTAAACCAAACGACCACTGCATCACTTACAATCAGGTGAGATAGTGGACAAAGCTTTACCTACAAGGAAATAAAAAAAAGTTATCGTAGGCACAGACAGGACTGTGCGCTCATGAAGGCGCGCCACTCCACGGTAAATTATTGATGCCATTTTGTACTGGTAAGCCTAGTTTGTACTTTAAGTCTTAGTGTGGGTGTAAATGCACAGACAGTAAAACAAAACATAAAATAGGACTGTTAGGGTATGTAGTAGTTGTTGCAGATATGATCGTAAAGTATGAAATGTCTGTATATCCTTAACATCAAATAAATAATTAGAAATACAAAATAACGATTTACTTTCCATACAAACGTAGTTTCGTCATATTTTAAATAAAAAGTGTTCAAATTTGGTGAAATTTTGTATGCGTATTGCTGAGCCTAATATCTATGCTTCTGGCTTGCCAGATTTCCGTAAAATAAGATATATTAAAAATAATTAGAAAAATCATTTTGTACGGGTATTGTTTTTTGACATTTAGGGATAACTAAACAATATACGTACAAAATTTCCTGGAGTTTGAAGTTTGAACACTTGGTATTTAATACTCTACTCCTAAAACATATTTTACACTAATTGAACCATCTTTTCGCTTCAGGTACAGTTTCAGTTTACAGTGTAGCTTTATGCAAACCAAAATAATTTTGAAAAGATTACACACCTTTCAATGACTTGCAAATATCCTCTGAACATTACCACAGAATAACTAATAGTAGGTATAATATAAGTAACACAGAATTCCGCATATAATATACTTTTTTATTCAAAGGATAATGAAGGATCCCATTTTACTCGTATAACGTAAGAACAATATACACAATGATATAAGTTATTTGGGTTTTTGCTAAAAGTTAATTAATTTGGTATACTTTCTATAAGCATTAAAACTATATATCATATGGGTAAGTACTTATATTATATAAAGAATCTATCATGGTTATATTTATGTAGTTTATTTATACTGTAATACGTAAATTGATATTACGTACTTGTGTATGTATTTGGGACTTGCACCTCCCTCCCTGCTCAAAAAATTATTCTCTGTCCATCCAAAGGTTGTCTGGAAGAGATCGCTTTTAGCGATAAGACCGCCCTTTGTACCTAACTATTGTTATTGTTTCTTTGTAATTTCCTGTTTTTTTGGTAACAATAAAGAGTTATCGTATCGTATCTATAAGGATAAAGTATATACATATATACAGATATTCGTAGGCTAGCCTTTGACCACTATCTCACGTGATGATGTGGTCGAGGATGTTGTTCAGGCTAACCTAGAATTACTGACTCTCAAGGACCGCCGCCGGAACACACCGTTAGGTGCTTGGCGACAGATTTCCTACTTGAGGGTGGTAGCCAAGCGGGCATTCTGCTTTTATTCCTCAGAGAGCTTTGATGGAAAGACAACAAGTTATTATTTGATGCCGTGCTATGTCAGAGTTCTTTACAGGAACGTTTCCGTGATAGCATTTCCATGTTATTCTCAAACGCATTAATTTGCTCCATTCCAGGAATAGGGTCGGCGTTTGTTTTTAAGAGCTGTTTTACATTATGTGAATTTACTTTTTTATTTTGTTTACGAAGGAAAAATAAACGTTACTTATATTAATCGTGTTTTTAATTAGGTGTCTATTTTTTTATGTTTGAAATATTTATATTCCTTCAGATTATATTTAATTGAAATGGCAATTTGAAACATCTTTAATTGATATAATATATAAAAAATTCTATCGTTTAATTAACGAGCAAATATAATTATCTATTCAAAGAAATACTTTCAAAATTTAAATCGTTTTGCTTTAAAAAATTGTTTACAAAATAAATATAACAGTATCCTGTATGTTATCCAAAATTGTACTCCTGACTTGCCCAGTATGACAATCAATATTATAAGGCCAATAAATATATTCTATTCTATTCTGTTCTTACAGGATTTACAGACTACCTGCATAGGTACCAGATATACCTACTTAATGATCTATATAATAGTGATAAGTATTCACCCGTTATGGACATGAATGGTAATAAAATATTTTTTTTTGCTTAAAATTGTGCTGAAACAAGTACGAGGCTTATTTGATGTTAATCAGTAACCTCTAACACATGCATGTCGTAGGTAAACTGCACTGCACCCGTCACCCTGAGACATACAATTGTTAAGTCGCGTGTACCCTTAATTTAGTGGCGCTCAAGGACTGCTACCGGAACACACTGTTAGGAGCTTGCGACCGATTTTTTACTAGAGGGTAGTTGCTGGCCAGGCGATCATTCGCAAAATGCCCTTCCACCTTGCGTTGAAGCTCCATCTAGCGGTGGAAATTGAACCATGGTCCTGCGGCACGACAGTCTATTACCGCTTGGCTATCATTACTTCATATTAATGTGAGTTGTCGAACGCAACACGCACTTTTATAAAAAAAAGAATTTGAGATATTAGTAAGATCATTTCCCTTAAGTTCCTGGTAAATCTCAAACCGAAGTTATCCTGTTGACTTTTACATTTTTTCCATTAGAATATTTCTATTTTCTTTCACGATATTGTTTTCATTCGGAGATAATCAATTCAATTAAAACCCACGCCTTGATTTTTCCCTTTTTATACGAGTATATTATTTCAACGGGGTTGCCTTGCGGGAATCGAGTCGTGTTCAAGGACGGCCAATTACAGATCAAAAGCACTGCCTTAGAGTTTTTTGCCACAGTGTAGTGAATATAACAGTGGCGTGCCTTTCACGAAACGTTTCTTAAGTAAATATTTCGACACCAAACACATTTATCAGAATTGGTTACATTTATAAAAATAATGTTACTATAGTGTGATTTTGTATAATTTTTTTTTAAGCCTGCACACATTATTACTCGTTTACACGGGATAGTCTTTTTTTGGTAGCAAAATAATTAAGTCTGAAAGGAAATTATCGATGTTAAAGCAACATTGCCTACGGATTTTTCCCGTCATTCGTTTCTAACATCATTGTTTTTTTGTTTTATTTTTATTGCTGATAGGTATGCCTTTGACAACAATCTCACCTGATAGTAAGTGATGATTTACCTAGAATTACTGACTAGAATACTCTTTAGAACAGCTAACGGAACACACCGTTAAGAGCTTGGCGACAGATTTTATAACTTTATACTCGAGGGTGATCGCTAACCAGGCGGGCATTCTCTAAATGCCCATCCACCCTGAAAATTGATACTATAAAACCCCTGGTTTGCGTAAAATGCGCAGTCTATTTTCTGTGTAAAATCTCTCTTGAACCTTTTTTAACAAGCACACGTATAAGCACAGCTGCATGCTTATAAGTGTGGCGTGTTTTTTTTCTCATTCAATGAAAATAACATATATTTCATTAAAAAATGGCACCATAGGGAGAAAAATGCGCCGTAAATTTAGCCATAACAATTTAATTATATATATTGTGATTAAAAACATCCGTTGTGTTTCTCAGTGTCTGTATTTATTACACTGTGGTCTTTGTAAAATAATACAACATCTAACCGTTGCTTTGCTATTTGAGTATGCGTGTTTTGGACCTTTTGAGAATTAACTTACAGTAAAATTATTGTACAAAATGCCCTTTGATTCTTTGAACCTTTATAATTATGTTATTACAAGGGAAATCAAATGATACGTTAGGTTTCTTTGTGGTAAACGTTTTCTTTACAATGGCTTTCTCATTTATTTAATTTATTGCAATTTTTTTCTACGAAAAGCAACGAATATTAATAATATTATTTTCTATTTGGCATTGAGTAACGCAGTGATACACATTATTTCTGAAAATAATGCACTGTTTTGTTGTTGCGAAAACATAATAAATTGTTACAAAAATCATAATATTTATATTTAAAAATTAGGTGTTAATTATTTACCTATGACATGTAAGAGACTGTTAAGTTTTATGTGCCTTTAATTTCAACGGCATCCATACCTTTCTTACCGGAACATAGAAATGCGATGTTTTTTTTGTTTTTTTTTTTTATGCCTGATACGTTAGCTTTTGACCACTATCTCACCTGATGGTAAGTGCCGATGTGGTCGAAGATGTTGTTCAGGCTTACCTAGAAGTACTGGCTCTCAAGGACAGCTGCCGGAACACAACCGTTAGGTGCTTGGCGACAGATTTTCTACCTGAGGGTGGTAGCTAGCCAGGCGGGCATTCGCAAAATGCCCTACCACCTTGCTATAACGACTGCCATCCTAAGACAACAACCGGGACCGACGGCTTAACGTGCCCTCCGAAGCACGGAAACGCTCAGTAGTAATGTCACTAGCGGTCACCCACCCAACTCATGACCGCGCGCGACGTTGCTTAACTTTGCTGATCGGTTGAGGACAGCTAAGTAAACTTCGCCGCAGCATGATGCTATCATGATGCGGTTATAGCTATGGACTGCGGTGCCACAGGTCCACGGTGTAAGCCCCACCACCAGGATGATCTTCATGGTAGGGCATTTTGCGAATGCCCACCTGGCTAGCTACCACCCTCAAGTAGAAAATCTGTCACAAAGCACCTAACAGTGTGTTCCGGCAGCAGTTCTTGAGAGTCAGTAAATTCACAAGAGACTCAATAACATGTCTCAGAGTGACGGGCGCAGTTCAGTTCGTCACTTGACGAAACGCAAATGTTATAGGCAGAGGTTTGGCGGAATATATATAAGAAATATATATGGTGGCAGTACTTTCCCGAACGCACTTGCACAATCAATTCTACTGCTACTAAAATTGTGCAAGCTTATTAATTATTATGCATAATTTAGTGCGTTATATCTCTTTATTGCCTTCTATGCATCAAACAGTAGGATATACAGGGTTACTGCTAAAATGCTAACAACCTCTTAGGGTTGACTTCTGCTAGTCGTAAGAAACATTTTGAGATGTTTTTTTTGTTATGAAAAAAAAAACCTTTGGGGGGTTTTTTATATGTTTTTGACTGAATAAGTACGAGAACCACCTGATGTCAAAAGTCCCTTGTGCCTGTTATGTATTATTTCATATTTTTTATTACTATGCACGATGTAAATATTAAAAACTCTATTGAAAGGGACCACGGCGCGGTCCAGTGTTGCCGCGGCGGGCGTCCTAAGATAGGAGTAGGTTTCAAACAAAAAAAAAATATATATATAATAAAATCTACGATGATGATTTTATTTGTTATAATTTTTTTTGTTCTATTTTTTGGTGTCGTAAGAGGTGACTAAGGGTAACACACCAGAAGGTGGGCAGCAGCGATTTCTGAGGAACTGATATCTCACACTGCGATCCCCAATACGCTTGTCAAGCGTGGGGATAATGGCTAACCCCTCCATAATGGTAGAGGCTGTGTTCAGCAGTGGACAATCCGGCTGATACAGTAACAAAAATTAACATGTAAGAAAGAAATCGAAAGCTAAGCTTCATGGTATACTTAAATGTAATCCTATTACCTTATATATATTTTATGAAATCTACATGATTTATTACGTAGTCTTTTAACCTTTTATGTCTTAAGTCTGTTATAAGAGTATTTAAAAAGTAATAAATTGTCAATTCGAAACTGTCAAGAAGTTAAATTATTAAAGTTGTCTTTGCTTCTGAAACTCTTGAATACTATCAAGAGATCAAACAAAAGTTTAAATAAGTTTCCCTCAGTAAAATATAAAATTAATGGCTCTTAGCAAAAAGCTTCGAGATCTCAAATAAGCCACAACCTAAGTTGACGATAAATTAAAGAGAAAAATATGTACTTATGTGTGTTTTTGTTTTTTTTTTGCTCTGAAATGTGTACTTCTTTGGTTTGACATCGCCACCGCTAGCTTTGTTTTGACAATGCCGTCGTTTACTGGAAGACGATGAAAATTGCTAATATTGATTATAAATAACTTTTACAAATTATTGAAGTACAAAATGTTTCGGACGGGAATCGAACCCGCATTCTCCAATTTCACGTCGGATGCCTTTTCCATTAGGAGGAATGATATTCACTCAGCACGCAATAGTTCTTGTATATTTAATATGTTATTTATATTTCTAATTATATTTAGAAATATAAATAACATATTGTGTAACTTTTAATCCAAATCAAAATTTATTTTATTTTATTTTCTTAACTAAAAAACTGATGGACGGATTTTTAATCTGACTCCGTCTGATTAAAAATCCGCTAAAGGTTTCTTTTTTATTTTAATTTGTACATTACATTGAAAGGTCGCCAGAGGGCGCACAGAAGTAAACATTGGCTCCGTGTATATTAATTCTTAAAAATTCTAAAACATAACTATTAGTGTTATATGTATTAACTTCGTAACTTATTAACAATATTACCCAAGTGAAAGCGTTATCCACCATAATTAGTCAGTGCAAGTGCAAAAATATACGTTGTGAAAAGTTACTTAGCCTTCTACACAAAAACAGCTATAATTATGTGTTTATGTGCTATTGAAATCATTTAAGATATACATCAGTGTAAATTAAACAATACATATGGTGTCACAGCTGTGAAGTGTTGAAAATTAACTTTACTAAATAAAATTGCACGTAAATTTTAATGAAGTTTGGACCCATTCAACATTGTCAATTTCGATTCACCGATTTAAAAGTACCCGATTTTAATAGAAATATTATTTTACTGACTGAATGAAACGGTTCGTCTATTTCGTTCGATTTGGTACTTGAAGATTGTATAAGTATTATTCACGTTCCGTCAGTTCTGTTTTAGAACAGATTCCAGACAGCTACTAGTAAACTCGATAACTGTGGCTCGAGCATCGAACCCGGAAATCGTTCCAAAACATGCTGTACGCTTATCGACCAATAAGGCAGTTAATCATGCTAATCAGTAGAAAATGGAAAATTTTGTAGACCATAATGATCTGAAGAAATAATGAAACTGTTTTATAATTCTGAAAGAAAAGCAGGATTAAAACTTTGTACATTTTTAATTTCTTTCCAGTTGGAATGCAGCTATAAAACTTACTGCTGTTTTCATTACAACTTCAAAGTATTTCTCAGTGGTTTTATTTTTAAATGCTCATCAAATATGATTTTCTATTCCCGAGAGTAGAGGGGTTTTATAAAATTGAATTGCTTTATTCTGTGTGTCTACCTCTCTGGACATCGTTGATCTTGATCAGCTGAACCGATTTCAATATTGTTTATTTTGTATAACTGATGCATACGCTATGGCTCTTAGCGATGTTAGAAGAACATTTGAAGTGCTTGAATAATATCTGGTGGAATGAAATCAATATTCAAGTACTTTCGGAACCACCGGAACTCATTTTAATGTATGATCATTGTCAAAATAACAGCAATAACCCGCTCTGGTACGTTAAACAATTGGACGATGTTACTAAACTATAGTCGATTCGAAACGAATTCTTTACTTTATCGCGAATTTTGTTTTCACCACCTGTTTTGAATGTAAATTATATCTTGGAGTTAGGGCATTTTGCGAAACCACCCAAAGTAATTCTAGGTTAGCTTGAACAACTTCTTCGACCACATCATTACTTACTATCAAGTGAGATAGTGGTCAAAGGCTAGCCTATCAGCGATAAATAAATAAATAAAAAAAATACTGTGACTGTGTCTGCCAAGATCAATGAAAGAGATCTCAATTCAAATAATACCTAGCACACCTGCATTGAATTTCCATACATTTCCTAGAGCATTTTTTGTTCCAAATTAAAAACACGCGCTGGCAATTCCTTTGTTTTCCTGTGTACGATAATACTATACTTTGCGTGCTCTTTATTCAAAAGTAATGACAATATTTCCGTGCACATTTGAGAAAAAATAATTTAAATACATATAAATAATTGTGAACATATCATTTAACAGCACGCATGGCAACTCAAACATAATAATTTCATATTCAATAGATGAATTAGATCACAACGTCTCCTCTTTATTTTTCCATCTGAATTCTTGCTACCCATCTGTCTCCTAAGTACATCATAAATATTTGATCATTTATCTCACGAAAATATGTAATAACACGTTACTCGCGCGAAGTTGACACCTCATTTTGATTGGTTGATACAGGGTCTCAATTCTGATATTTTAACTATTTAATATTAATCTTCTCACCAAATCTTATTTTTGGGAAAATACAGAAATGGCATGGTGCTAGATCTCGACTATGTGCGGGATAGGTCACTAGCTTCTACATTTTCAGAAGGTAAAAATTATTTTTTATTAAATCTTGTTTGCAGTGTGCGCCGATTCATTTGATCGTTTAACAGAATGTAACTTCTTAGTATTTTTTTTTTATATTTTTGTGACCGAACAAGCCCAAGGCCCACCTGATGTTAAGTAGACTTACCTCTGCCTATAACAGATGCATTTTGTTAACGACGAATTGCACTGTTCCCGTCACACTGAGACTTACAGTTGTTAGGTTAGTTTCGAAGTAATGTCATGTCGAAATAAAGAACTGTCAAAGTTTAGAGGTAAACCCTGACGCATCTAAGGAAAACAAACGCAATCATTATTTTCTAACGTTTCTCGATTGTCTCAACTTTGTTGGTTTACTTTCGCTTTCAAACTTATACATCTCGTACACAACCACACGTTGCTTTCTCTCCGACATGTTACATTATTTGCATGTTTTATTTTCTGTCACAATATCATACACAGCATATCAACGGCCAGAAAAGATAATAAAAAAAAGTTATGACAGGCCTGTCTATGCTCGTAAGGAACCTATTCATGTGCGTCATGAATAAGAAATCTGAAGCGCTCGTAGAGAAGTTTACTTAGCTGTTCTCAACCGATCAGCAAGGTTAAGCAACGTCGCGCGCGGTCATGAGTTGGATGGGTGACCGCTAGTGACATTACTACTGAGCGTTTCCGTGCTTCGGAGGGCACGTTAAGCCGTCGGTCCCGGTTGTCGTCTTAGGATGGCAGTCGTTATAGCGTGGTGGTAGGGCATTTTGCGAATGCCCGCCTGGCTAGCTACCACCCTCAAGTAGAAAATCTGTCGCCAAGCACCTAACGGTGTGTTCCGGCAGTTGTCCTTGAGAGCCAGTACTTCTTGGTTAGCCTGAACAACATCTTTGACCACATCATCACTTACCATCAGGTGAGATAGTGGTCAAAGGCTAACCTATCAGGCATAAAAAAAAAAAAAAAAAAAAAAGTTATTTGTCTCCCAGTAGACAAACCACGTTGTCAGTTTTCTCCAAGTAAAAGTGGGATTTGGAAAGAAAACTAACTTAAATGTATATATTAGGTCCTTACATATGAAATTGGCGTTTTTCGTACTGGCCACTTTAATCACGAATTTCTCCTCTTTGGTAAGGAATTCCAAATTCAAATTTGTACAGCTATAGACTCATGTATTTGTGCTTCGATGATCGTCATTCATTTGTTTTTTTTCTTCTGTTTTTTTCTGTTTGCGTCACTCATTTTACAAAATGGAAAACCTTAAATATCGCATTATTTACGAGTACGAGTTCCGCCGTGGCACTAGGGCTGCGGAAACAACTCGAAGGGTGAATGATGTGTATGGCGGTCGTGTTGCAAAAGAAAACACAGTTCGTTTTTGGTTCCAACGTTTTCGTTCTGGAAATTTCGACCTGCAGAACAAGCCCCGTGGACGGCCTGAGACTCAAGTTGATAATGAAGAGTTGAAGGCTATTGTGGAAGCGGATCCATCGCAAACCACGCCCGAGTTAGCTGCAGGCTGCAATGTTAGTGATAAAACTGTTTTAATTCACTTGAAGCAAATTGGGAAGATTAAAAAGCTTGAAAGGTGGGTACCTCACGAATTGACTGAAACAAACCGGCAAACGCGCGTCGACTGCTGCGTTACATTACTAAACCGGCACAATAATGAAGGTATTTTAAACCGAATCATTACCTGTGATGAAAAATGGGTTCTTTACGATAATCGGAAGCGCTCAGCGCAATGGTTAGATCCTGGCCAGCCAGCCAAATCCTGCCCCAAGCGAAAATTAACCCCAAAAAAGTTACTTGTAAGCGTTTGGTGGACTAGTGCCGGTATTGTTCATTACAGTTTTTTCAAATCTGGCCAGACTATTACGGCTGATGTCTATTGTCAGGAATTGCAAACCATGATGGAAAAGCTAGCGGCTAAACAACCTAGGCTTGTCAATCGCTCCACGCCACTGCTGCTTCACGACAACGCTAGACCACACACTGCGCTACAGACGGCTACTAAATTAGAAGAGCTTCAATTGGAAAGTCTAAGACATCCTCCGTACTCCCCGGACCTTGCTCCAACAGATTACCATTTTTTTCGAAATTTGGATAACTTCTTGCAAGGGAAAAAATTCAACTCCGATGGGGCAGTCCAAATCGCCTTCAAAGATTTTATTGATTCCCGTCCGACTGGTTTTTTTAGTAAAGGGATCAATGAACTACCTATGAGATGGCAAAAGTGCATAGAAAATAATGGTTCATACTTTGATTAATTAAATATATTATATTAAAAAATATTCGACTTTTTGTTCCTCCCATACAAAACGCCAATTTCATATGTAAGGACCTAATATAACATACTAATAATCTTAATGTACAGTACTTTTTTATTTCCTAATAAATAATTATTGACTGATAAATATAAATATATTTGACTGAAGTTTTTTTTTAAAGAATTTATTTTAAGGCGAAGTTATCGCAGGTTAGAAACATTTTAACAAAAAAAATCAATACTCCTCTTCTCCTCAAACATAGCATACTTATACTAAAACGAAAAATGCACTAAAAAGTAAATAAACCAAACCATCGTACACACTTTTTATTGTTCATCTTACATCGAAAAGTGAAAATAAGAACAGCATCAATGTAGTCGAAGCCAATTAAATACAGACCCACCAACTTATCTGTTCAGGTGGCAGAAAAAAGAACTACAACATTCCTTCAAATTGTGACAGTTTGTAGTTGATTTCCATGACCAGTAGCGCCCTCGAAAACTGCACAGTTAAGTTGGTGGTACTATACGCACTATTAGAGATAAATCAAATACTACTCGTCAGATTTCACTCAAATTTAAAGGAAACCACATGACAAGCACCAGGTTCCGAATATAAAAAAAAAACAATTAAATCGGTACACCCTGTAAAAAGTTATGAAATAAAACACACAAAATAAATATTGTCGAATTGAAAACCTGTTCCTTTTTTTACAGATGATTAAAATTTAAAAGAAAATGTTGCTAGGCTGCCTTGTACTTGATCACGTAATACGCGTGAATGAAAAAATATTTTCCATGATATTAAATGTACATTTAAAAATACATACTTGAAACGTCTGAATCGTTAGTATAACTTTTCAAGATAATACTATCAATTTTATTTTAAACATGCAAATTTCAAGCAAACCTATGTAGCTTCAGACGTGAAAACTTTATGAATATTAAATTTCCCGCCACAGATGTAAGTTTCCTTCAGAAAGAAAGCTTTCAATTTCAAGCAAAGAATTTAAATTTTTGAATTGAAGTAGCGTTGAACGGTATTTTCTTATCGATAGTTTGATCCCGAGTTCGAACCGTTATTTGGGTCTAAGCAGTATTTTTTCAGTAGCAGCCTTTAATCAGAAAATCTGCCAGCAAATGGCAGCTCGCTTCTTATACGGCACCTGTACGTATCTGACAACACCCACGTGCTTTCCACCCTACCCCTTTGGGGATATAAAGGCGTAATGGTAATAATTAACACATATCACAAACAACTAAAGAAATCGCAACAATCTACAAAGCTATCATAATGATGCCATTATAGCTCCATTATGAATCAATTCAAACAACTGAAGTACCCTTCAAATAATGTTTTAGATATAAAGAGAGCGTAAAGAGGTTTGAATTCCGGTGACACACGAAGTTAATCTTCTGGGAACGATGTAATATCCGACGTGGAATCTTTACATTTATATTTACAGCGCTATATTATTATGAAACCTTGTTAACAGCTACATCAGTACTACCCGTGTTACTAGTTACGTACGTAGTTCCTACGTCATATCACGTTTGAAAGGATTAAATATATATACTAGGAAAGTAAACTCAAATATTTCCACTTAAGTTAGATAAACTTTATGGTGGTCATCTTACTAAAAAAAATATATAACTTATGATTACACAAAGAAGTCCCAGAAAGTTATTTCTTTAATTTGGAAATCTACGGCGCTCTTATGATTTTTTTTTATGATTGATAGGTTAGCCTTTGACCACTATTTCACCTGGTGGTAAGTGATGATGTGTTCGAAGATGTTGTTTAGACTAACCTAAAATTACTGGCCCTCAAGGACAGCTGCCGAAACACACCGTTAGGTGCTTGGCGACAGATTTTCTACTTGATATGTGGTAGCTAGCCAGGCAGGCATTCGCTAAATGCCCTACCACCATGCTGTAACGACTGCCATCCTGAGAGAACAGCCGGGACCGACGGCCTAACGTGCCCTCCGAATCACGGAAGCACTCAGTAGTTATGTCACTAGCGGTCACCCATCCAACTCATGACCGCGGCGGACGTTGCTTAACTTTGCTGATCGTTTAAGAACAGCTAAGCAAACTTCGCTACGAGCGGTTCAAATTTTTTTCTTATGATTACTTTAACCTTAAAGAAAGTTTTTTCTTCAATTTAGACGTCTACGACACACTTATAATTTAGTAATTGGCTAAATTTAATATTTGTATATTATACATTTACGTTCAGCAAAAAAACTAGTTTAGAGTCACTGTGAGAAGAATGGGCAAGAATCTCAGGACTTTTAAAACTTCTTTTCATAATATATTACAACAATAATATTATATGCTTGTCACCTTCCAACCTAGCTTGGGTAGTTGTGAGCATAAATAAAAAAAGAGAAGGACAGATTTAGCTGTGTAATGCAGAAGGGTCGTGGATCACAGACTGGCTATGTTATGGTAGGCTTCTTTGTTAAAGGACTTATTCCCTGGTCCCTAAGTGGTGAGGAGGTGTTCCGCATCAGATGACGGAGATGTTCAGTCCTTGTAGTGCGTCGCACACAGGAACCGTGCCGATAGTTAATCCCAGCCTTAGAACTGTAGAGACTTGGTCACAGATGCCGAGCGTAGAGTAGCAGCAGTCTGATGCAGGTGCATTTACTGGATCCCGGAACAGGAACCTGGTACTGGCAGGTCAGCCTGGTACTAAAAGGTCAGCCAGGTACTGGAAAGTCAGCCTGGTACTGAAAAGTAAGCCTGGTACTGGAACCCTAGAATGCACGGGGGTTCAGGTTAAGACTGTTCCAGTTGCATGGACTGTTGGGTCCACTGTCCTTCTGCTACCGAGTATGAAGGAACTAGCAGAGGGCCATGGAGGATGTGGCCCGCCAGCACACATTGGTTGTGCCTGAAGAGCCAAGATTATAAAAGTATGTTGAAGGTTAAAAGGGTAACAATCTACGAGGTCCTTTCACTACCGAGCGTAAGGGACTAGCCTAGGGCCCTCGTGAATTGTGAACCACCAGCAACACCTTGTACCGCCACCGCCGCCACCGGCGCCACCACCAGTACATGCTTGGGCGCGATTGTAAGCGCACGTACTCCGTGATGAAGCGACTCTGAAAGTCGCGAAACCGGTCGAGAAGCCTTCTCGACGAAAAAAGAACCGTAAGTTAAATCGGCTAAAAATGTTAGTATGTCAAACTTACGTTAGTTTTAATCAACACCTTGTAGTCAGAAGGACTCACAGTTACAGCCTCAAGGGCGTAGGTATCCAGAGGATGTTCACAAGTTGAAGTTAAAGTTAGGTAGATAGCAAGTTACATTATGTTATTAGCTTAAAGAGCTAATCACGATCAATAGCAAACAATGATCTAAGTACACAAGTTATAAGTGAAATGGATACATACCAATAGTAATAGCACAGAATTAAACACAGTAAAGCGCAAGTAATAGAGATATTAGTTTTAGGTCACATAATATATCAAATTCAAATTCATTTATTTCAGCTAAAATAACCCACAAGTCTGCTCTTGACCACGGTCAATGCAACTTAATCGAAACGTCGAGGTAAGTCAAAATAAAATTGATGTATATTCGTGCGTGAACAGACCCGTTTCGGATTTAGAAACATGAGCTTAGTTCACGAAAGTTTAAAGAAAAGAACCCATAAGAAATAACCCATTGAAAGAATCAACATGACGTATCAAAATGAATAAATAATTAAATAGTAAAATTATGAAGTGGTCAGTTACAAAAATATGTCAAAGTAATAATGCGAAAATTTATATATGAACTAAAGAATAATAAAAAAAAATATGAATAAACAATGTCACCAGAATAATCAAAACAATAATAAAATACAATTTAATTAAAATGTCCTAATATAAAAATAATATAACACCCTTGTCCCTACAGATCAGCTTAATACCTTCGCTTCGGCATTGCAACAGCAACATGTCTGTTGCAAAATATCACTCAAGATATTTTTGTGCTGAGCTGTTGCTTTTTGTGAGATCCGGTACAAGATGGCTGTATGATTCCTCTCGTTTACTTCATCGCGCTGAACGGCGTGTTCAACTTCCGGTCTCATTCCACAGTTTGGAAAATGAAGCCTCCCACCCGGAATTCGTATGCTCCAAAGAATTTCTTATATGGTGCGGCATCGACTATAAATTGTCGATAGCATATAAGGTAGCGAAGGACTGTTTTTGCAAGCCAGTGGCTACTTTGCGTCCTTTAACATTTTAAATTCTCACATAACGTTGTTAAATGTATGGAATGTGCAATGACCCGTGGTATTTTCTGACGTACAATCTATGCTGACAGTGACAGAAGAGCAGAAATAGTAGTTTCCTTCAAAACACCACTCATTCCAACTATCTAATATTCACAGGGATAGTACAATGTACTATGTAATGACTTCCACAGAGCCTCAGCTGGCGGTTATGTGTTTGGTCTTTGATAACTAAGAATGAGCAGATAGCGCTTCTAGTTTAGTAGAATGTCAAGTCTGTTAGGATTGACCATTGTTATACACAATGCCCGTGGGGTACCGGGCTCGAATGTCACCCCCCATCTCTACCCATGGGTTTCGTAAGAGGCTACGATTATAATACCTGAAGTGGGCAGCGCTTTCTTAGGAGTTGCTATCTTATACCCCGATCCTCACGACGCCTGCCAAGCGTGTGCATTATGGCAAAACCCCCCATGATGGGAGAGGATGTGTTCAGCAGTGGACATTTCGGCTGATACAGTACAGTACACACAATAATGTATACCCAAGGTAGTCAATAATTATCCCCACGCCAAACAGGCGTCTTAGGGATCGTAGTGAAAGAAAGTAATTCCTCAAAAGGCGTTACTGCCCCACCTTCCGGTATTTTGTCGTTAGTCTGAAACGACACCCACGGGAAGAAATGTGGGGGTGGCATTCCAGCAAGACACTCATATTTTATTTTACTGTACTCATAATTATTATAGAAGACTAGCAGCTCGCCCCGGCTTCGCACGGGTATGTAACAAAAATTTCAAAAAAGATTGTATAGCCTATGTTCATCAGGGACAATGTACGATTCTAATATAGAAAAAAATTTTCAAATCTGTCCAGTACTTTATAAGTTTATTCGTTACATATAAAACTTTCATTTATAATATTAAATTAAATATATATTAATTTTATCATCGATAGAAAGGCAACTAATTATTGTAATAACCAGGATTCATCACAACGATTTATTGATTAATTAAGTACATAACTTATTTTCCTGAACAGACAGTTTTAAAAATATAAAAAATATGAAAATAACAATATCTAATTCTATGAATATTAATATTGTTAGGTTTGCGATAACGCCTGCTTTGCGGATTACATTACAAAATCACAAATATACGAAAGGAAAAATTAAAGTCATGTGCGGGATTCGAACCCGCGTCCATCCACCCTTTGAGCCGGGGTATGCTCTAACCAATTGAGCTAACATCACATGACGTCATAACTCAAATATTTCCTATCGTTCCTTAACCATCGTATTGGGATGGATGCATGGATGGTGGATGGACGCGGTTTCGAATCCCGCACATGACTTAAATTTTTCCTTTCGTATATATGTGATTTCTATGAATCTTGTTCAGTCGGTAACCATACTGCCTCAAAAACTGAGCTCAAAATTGTCTTGGTCTCCCATTCCAGCAATAACTCACTGCAAAATAATCGATTCATGTTTTAAAGCTTATGTGCTAATAATGAATTGACGATGAAGATAATAATTTATCCTGACGAGCGAATTCACGGACAGAACCTATAGCAACCAAAATTTACTAATGCATGCAATTTAATGAAAATAATACAAAACAATATACTTGAACAATTTGCATATCTAAACAGACTGTGGATTTTTCCTCAACTCCGCGCAGTAAAAGCTAAAATAGCTACTTTCCTCCCCGGAGCGGCGACTCGGTAAACGCGGACGCCTCCATTATGCGACTCCCAGTTTAATAAATTATGAGTAAATTGTATTGTAAATACGCCTTTTGGGGCCGTTTTAATGAAAACTGTTTATACTTTGTTCGGTATATTGAAATTCGGGTATTTCCTGCGCTGTGCATGCTAAGCTTTTGAAAGATTTACGAGCTTTTTCATGTTCAAATATTACGAAATATGCAAGTGCTCGTATGATGGTAACCCTGAAATACATATACATATATATGTATGTGTATATCAGGGTTACCATCCTAATATAATATACATGCATATATGCATACTTACACATGACATTATAGCATGCTTATTTAGCATACTGTCTAACTTGCTTTACAATTAACCATAAAAATTATTGCCTATGAAGGGCGATAATTCAAGGTTCATGAACGGTACTCTTAAATCAAAATTTACTTTTATCTGCACTGTTCAAGAGTTAACTTAGTTTCCTTCTTGATTGTATTTTAAAACTTTTGAATAAATGAGTGGTAGAGATCTTTACATATATATAATTATGCCTGTAATCCTCGAAGGGGTAGGCAGAGGTGTGTAACCACCCACGTTTTACCAATTGGGTTTTGGTCCAGTTTCAGGGTCATACAAAATGTTTTCTCTAACACACTGGACGAAGCACAAGAACATATTAAGAATAAAATGTTTACGTTAACAACATATAAGACAGAAACACAAGAACATATTGTATGAAACCCTGGCAGGGCAAGATGGTATACGCAGCCCTGTAGTGCGTCTAATGCACACAACACCCTACTCACGCTTCCAAGTGAGAAGTGGCATGCTGCTGTACTCTTACGACACCACCGGGAAGAAGCGCTCGTAGCGAAGTTGGCTTAGCCGTTCTTAACTGATCAGCTAAGTTAAGCAACGTCCGCCGCGGTCATGAGTTGGATGGGTGACCACTAGTGACAATACTACTGAGCGCTTCCGTGGTTCGGACGGCACGTTAAGCCGTCGGTCCCGGTTGTTGTCTTAGGATGGCAGTCGTTATAGCACGGTAGTAAGCCATTTTAAGAATGCCCGCCTGGCTAGCCACCACGTGTCGCTATGTGTGCGTGCGTACTGGTACATACTTACATGCTGTCATTTACAGTACCAGTACATCGCGGCACGCACACATAAAAATAATCACATATAGTGGAGGGGCGTGCATTTTTTAGACTGAAAGGTGTCTACTTACCGTGATAAGTTTTTTTACAGGATTCGACTAACTGTGCCCACACCATAGTACACTGTTATCTAGGGGGAGGTTACACAGTTAACCATGGCGAACAAATTTAAACATTCGATGTGAGTATATCATTTATTACTTAAATTGTAACAAGAGATTATAAATTAGACTGATATTTATGAGTAATTTTTTTTATCTACATATTACAGGCACATGAGACTATGTCTCAAAGTGAAGGGCGCAGTGCAATTCGTGACTTGTGATGAATTGCATATGTTATAGGCAGCGGTTAGTCCGTTTAACATCATCCTCCTCGAGGCCTCGAGCTTGCTCCGTCACAATAATATTAAAAAAAATACAGCCTTATTTAAATGAAAGCACAATTAAATAAACATACATACATACATAAAATCACGCCTCTTTTCCGTAGGGGTAGGCAGATACCACGGATTTCCACTTACTACACTCATCAATCCTTTCATACATAAGCGTCGGTTTACTCTTGACCTGGCCTTTTTTCAGAACGTCTTCAATCTGATTTCGGAACGTTCGCCTAGGTCTTCCCCTTCCAAAACTTCCATTCACTTGTCCCATGTATATCTGTGTGTTAAATAAACATATAATATAAATTAATAAACTGTTGTTAATTCTTGTCTGCGAATGACAATAGAAAAGAAAATCTTTTAACGCACATTCCACACTGACCGCTTGCCTGGGGCTGGTGGCTAAAATTTAAAAGCCTGGTTTGTGTATTCTTTATAATTAATTTCTTAATCTTATATGTGTTTCTGCTGTATCTGGTACGAGAGGCTCCTAAAAAGTTTGAAGTGTTTTTTTTTTAAGAAAATTCACGTACAAGTTAGAATTATCGTCGTTGTCGTCAATTATTTCTAAGCGACGTAGTAAACAGACTACTCAACGGATCCATACCAATCTCTTAAACATGTAGTTCCAATAAGACGGTGCCTTTTGCCATACAGCACGGGATACATTAAATTTATTGGATAAGAAATTCGAAGGCTTCGTCATCTCGCGTGGTGGCGTCATCAACTGGCCCCCAAGATCTTGTGACTTAACACCGCTCGACTACTTTCTATGGGGTTTCGTGAAGTATCTAGTCTTTGCAGACAAACCACAGTCAATTGCCGCCCTAAAGGTCAACACAAATCGCGCTATTCGTTAAATTGAGCCCCATTTATGCGAAAATGTCATCCAAAATTAGTCCACTAGGATACACCACCTACAGCGGAGTCGCGGCGGCCGTTTGGCTGAAATTATATTCAATACATAATGTCAGTAAATATCCTTTAAAATAAAATAAAAATTTTGGCAATATCACTTAAACAGGTTTTTTATTTTTAAGTTCGAGTGCTCTTAATTAATAACCCTTTAGCAAAAAAATCAACTATGCTTGCAGTTTTGTCAGTTTAAGACGCGGGTTACATTTCATATAATTTCATCATATTTCTAGCTTTTAAGGGTTTTATACGAAACATGCAGATAAAAGTAGGTCGTGCCATCCCTCCCGTAAAATATTAATACCGGGCTCCCTTCATATTTCGCATTTTATGTTTATTATTACTTGTTGTTATCCGTTATAAACATTCTGTTAAAATTTTAACCATGAAAGCATTTTACCTAATACGTGTCAAACGCCAGTAAGAAGAATGTACGTCACCCCGTCTTCGTAAGCTTAGTATTTGGGATCCATTTTATAATACGGAATCCTAAAAGCGCACCTTGCTTATCTATATGTAGGCTCTTTATTTGAATAATATCTCTTTTTAAGCTTCCATTAAACTAGCTTCAAATTCGGATCTTCGGTCTTTCAGTAATTTATTTATCGACCACTTCTAGTATCCAATGGAGCTTAAACGCTTGTAAATTTTTATGGACTAAAGATATATTTTATAAAAGCTTGTCCAGATAAGATTAATATTTCTACCAACAGTTAACTCATGTTTAAGAAAGTATTACATGCTTAATACAAAACAGAAACGAGCAAAGCCTTTCCTTCATCGGCATTAAAATTCATTGCTGTAAAGGATATTTTCCTTTTTGTATGAGGCTTTGGCTAAGTTGTATGCTATCATAAAATGTAAGAAATATAGCACATAGATACATCACCTCAATTTTGATAAAAAAAAGTCAGAAAAAAAGCCAGTTTTTCTTTTCTGAGCGAATAATTGCAGTATTTATTTTCTGAGCGAATAATTGCAAACGGTGCTGACAACGCGCCATATTTGCATTATATTTTTCTTACTGTCACTGTCAATGTCAAAAAATATCAGTGTTTTGCATATCTTTTGAGAGTTGAAGTGAGGTGCAAAATCGATTATGTAATCGGTTATAAATAAACGCATAAAACATTCAAAATATATATTGTACTTACCATTTATTACAATGAAACGAACTGAATAGACTAATTAGGCTGATGGTAAGCAGCACGATTGCTTGAGACCAGCAGTACTTATTATAAATATAATCTAAACTTCGCTCGTGAATGAGAAAGTTCCGTTACTGTTATCAGTGAATTGTCATTCTTTTTAATGTCATAGGCGTCATTTATGGATTTTTGACTAGTCTAGAATAAAATGCGGTTTGATGTATAAAAATAAAGTGTAATATTTACAGGTATGAAGTCCGGGCTTGCCGTGGGTAGCAGGGCTAGAATGTGGTTGACATTCTAGCCCTGCTACCCACGGGTCATCTCTCCCCGTGGGTGTCGTATCAGGCGACTATGGGTATAATCCAACCATGACTTAACACAAATTTGATTACGGTGTTATTAAATTGACTTAATTTTATTCAAACGCATGCTAAAACATAGTTTTATTTATTAGTATTATTTGTTCGAGAATTTCACAAACTTCACTATAGACAAGATATATTTTAAAAGATGCAGCACTTATGTAAAATATTCCTGTTTTCTTATACAGAACCCTAAGAACACTCTCTTTGTGTTACTAACGTCATTACGTCGAAGAGTCTAATTCAGGCTTTTACAAAAGACATTCTAAGGACTCGTCAGTCTTTTGTCAAAAAAGTTCTTCAAAATAATCTCCGGCTCGCGTTGATTTACCGTGAAACTTTTCTAGAAGGATTTTTATTTAAGAAACCTGTCGTATTTCCAGTTACTTTTACGTTTTTAATTACAATAAAGGATTAGACATACATAAGCAATCTAAATAACGGCGAAAACTCAAGCAAAGCCGAAATTTCAGCAGAAAATTGATTGTTTCAGTGTTAAAACACTTTTTTTATACTTGATATGTAAAGGCAAACCTACCGACCATTATTTAACCTGATGGTAAGTGATGATGTGGTCGAATATGTAGTTCAGGCTAACCTAGAATTGATGGCTCTCAAGGACAGCTGTCGAAACACACCGTTAGGTGCTTGGCGACAGATTTTCTACTTGAGGGTGGTAGCTAGCCAGGCGAGCATTTGCAAAATGCCCTACCACCATGCAACAATACTAATTGTCGGAATCAGTAGTGTCATGCTGCTACAACTGATATGTTAGTAAGTACCTAATACAGGATAATAGTTCCGTATACGGAAATCGGGGGATATAGGTTGGGAGCGTAGCACGGGTCAACAGTAATGGTCAAACAGACGCTTTATACCAGTAACAGCTATTTTTCTTGCTTATCTAACGATACCAAGAGTTAAAGACGCTTGTTAAAGAGATGTCTAATATTTCATAAATTAGGACGACCACAACGAACCGAAAATATAATGAACCAGTTTATTACATTTTCGTCGTTACTTCATTGAATTCACGCAGTTAAGGTGGCTAAAAAGAGGCGACTCTGAAACACAGAAATTACAAAATTACAGTACATATTAGAAATCGTCTTGTAAAACCTAGATAGTTCAACAGTTTTAATTTGATTGTTAAATTGTAAACCTAGAGTTGGGCAGAAGGTGGACCTCATTTTAATTATTAGGATATAGATCACGGATTTTTAATATTTCTATGTTACAGTTTTATTTTTGATTGTACGTTACAATCTATAATTAAGATAAAATAATAATACACACAAAAATAAAACTGTAAAGTTGTATCTAGCAAAATGGGCTAGGTATGTTTTATTTTATGTTAGTTTATTTTTCCTTTGTAAAAGTGTCAAGTCAGAAAAATTAAAAGTTGTCTTATCAGTCAATCCTATCTATTGAATCCTATACTTATTCAAACCATTGCAAGATATTTATCGTTATAATTATAGGTTAATTGGCGGGTTGACGTTTTCAAAAGTTTACCTACATTTTAGGTTTTATAATAATTATTATAGACTAGCTTGCCTATCGCGTGTCGATACACTGCTTTAGTACTGGCTGTACCTACTGTGTGCTTGTATTTGTTTTTTTTTTTTATAACAGTAAACTTTTAACTGTCTAGGCCTGTCGTCTAAGGCAAACAGAAAAACAAACATTTGGTGATTAAATAACAAGGAATTGAAGTTGGTGTTATATAGTTGGTGTGCTCCTAGGATGCCGGGCTAAAATAGCTAAAATAATATTTACCCAGTATTTTTGTATTATGAACACTTACACTTAGACGCTTGTCATTTTAATGTTGATTTAAGTTTTTTTTTATTGGGGTTACCAAACCTTAAATGTTTTTAATCCCGTCATAGGTGGTACTCCAATTTTCTTCAATCACCACAGAAAGAGAAAGAATCCACATTTTACCACAGAATAATATGGACCAGCAATACGGACCTATGAAGCAATGAAGTACACTTCAGCTCGCAAAGCTCTGAGTACCTAGTATTTATGTTCACCTACTCGTACAAGGCGTTTCTATTGCTATCGCATTATAGACAGATAGATAATACTTTATTTACACAACACAAGACAATAAATAAAAGGTAAAAATTATAGTTTACAGTGAAAGTGTTACAATGGGCGTTAATATTATATATATAATAATAACTCTTTATTTCAGGTAACAGATACAATAAATAAATGTATAAATGTACGGACCCATAGAACATAAATACCTTAATCTAATATATACATATATATACATAATTAATACATAACGGGTTGACTCTGCTTCCTCTCCCTGAATAAGTGGTATACCACCCCTGCAGGCCAAAAGTCCGGTGTCAGGAACATCTTGGATCAAGCTGCTGGGACCTGAAGGGTATAAGACTTGAAGTTCGTGGCCCTCATCAATGGCATAGCAATATCTCTGACCTCTTTATAACACCGTAGAATAAACCTTTATGGACGCATAAGCTGATGTACCGTAGCTTTGTACCTAAAGTGTGGAGTGAGCCAGGCCTGATTTTACTCAGTGATTGACTAATTGCAGTCGAGGCCTGTCTATCACGGATTTAATTATAGAGAGAAACACGGCCACGATCTAATTCTGCGCAGCAATGCCTTACGGTGCTCAAATGAGATACTTTCCACCCAATCGTATTATGACACGGAATCTAGTTATATAGACAAGGAATCTAGTTTAGTGGAGACAATGAACTTTTAAAATCATAAAAAATCATCACCTGAAAATACTTTTTAGCGTTTATTCAATTTTCGTACGGATTTGTAATGAACACAATTGACAGACGATTTCCCGCCAAAATGATTGAATTCATGAAAGAAATTTTATACGTCTAAAAAATTTTACATTCAATCTTTTATGAGTGGGCAAGAACGCAAAACCTTCAGTGTGCTCTATGTATGATTATATTGACTTGGTTGAATGGACATTTACCAAAAAAAAAAAATACGGTGCGTAACCGTTATTTAGAATAATTTACTTTAGAAACACAATAGATAATTAAACAATAACAATATTTAAGGTATGAGTAGCAGTAGAACTTTTTGTGCGTGTTCGTCCGAGGAAGTTCTGCAACCATACGTTTTTCTACCGCCAAGCAGTAACGTGCACAATACTGTGTTCCGGTTTGAAAGGTAAATGCGTGCCAGGGAAATTAGACACATAAAACTTAACAACCTTCTTTTGTATTCTTATTATATCAACTTCATTCTCTTATCTAAGGCATGGGGGTGCCAGGCTAGAATGTGTTAAGGCATCTCAGAAGGAAACCAATAAATTAACATAGGTAGTCAGGGTTAGAATTGCACCTCCCCATATCATCCCGTGGGTATCGTAAGAGGCGACTAAGGGAAAAATACTGGAAGGTGGGCAGCAGCACCTTCTTATGACCTGCCATCTTACACTGCGATCCCCAAGCCGCTTGCCATGCGTGGGGATAATGGAAAATACCCCCTTAATAGGCGAGGCTGTGTTCAGCAGTGAACGATCCGGCTGATACAGTACAGTACAGTCAATTTGCATCAATATAATATGTCACATCACAATCAGATCAAACTAACAAATTATTTAGTATTATCACTAACCTTTATCACTCGACGGAGGTTCGTTGTATAATGAATGATGTTGGCAAAATCCCCCATAGTGGGGGAGGCTATGTTCAGCAGTGGACGATCCAGCTGATACAGTAAGATCATTAAGGGTGGTACGTCATTCGCAAAATAATATAAACTTGGTAGTAAATGCCACTAGCGGTCACGTATTCAAGTATAGTACCACCAACTTAACTGTGCAGTTCTCGAGGGCGCTACTGGTCAAGGAAATCAACTAGAAACTGTCACAATTTGAAGGAATGTCGTAGTTCTTTTTTTTCCGCCTGAACAGATAAGTTGGTGGGACTATAATTATCGTAGTGATCGCTCTTTAACTTGGTTGATCTGATGAGAATGACTTGGCAATCTCCATTAGGATTGCTTCAAAATAGCCTCATAAGTGTTAATATTTGCAGTCGCTCAAACCGTTTATACATGTTGAAAGGCTAAAATGGGGGTTAATCCGCTCAATTAGTGGATTATTTTGTCTCAAGACAAAACGACAGAATCCCCTCCGGCGGCTTTGAACCTCTCTTAATTGACAGATTTTGATATCGAGTGACGAGGCGTCTTGTTCATCATTATAGAAAATTGCTTGGTAGTCAAGTTCAAGGCCTTCACGGAAATTTGTGACTAAATTCTTACTTAAGTTTAAAATGCTTACGTTACGTAGCAGATTTTTGTCAGGGACATTTTGAAGCAATGATAGCCGAGCGGTTATGGCTATGGACTGCGGTGCCGCAGCTCCATGGTTCGATCCCCGCCGCCGGCCTGAGCTTCAATGCATGATGGAAGAGCATTTTGCGAATGCCCGTCTGGTCACCAAGCACCTAACAGTGTGTTCCGGTATCAGTCATTGAGAGCCAGAAAAATTACAGGCACATGAGACTTAACAACTGTATGTCTCAGTGTGACAGGCGCAGTGCAATTCGTCACATGATGAAATGTATACGTTATAGGCCACTTAACATCAGGTGGGACACGTGCTTGTTCCGCCACAATCACTTTAAAAAAATGTGTAATATAGAGGACCAGGCGGTAGGCCTGTTCAAAAAGAGTCTGTTTTTGTGGGTATCACCGCAGTTTCAGATATTCTGTACTAGTAGTACTTAGTGTGAATACAATACCGTGTTTGGAGCATAGTTTAGCAAGTGAAATTACTGGTAACATATCAATTGATATGACGAGCGCAGTGGAGTGTTGCTCAGACCGGTAGCACTGCCTAATGGGAAAGCACTTCTTGGTTCTTATGAAGATCAGTACCTAGTCTGGTTGATAGCCGTCCCCCATGATGGTTCCACATTGCAACACTATGTTTAAAAAGAAATTGAGTTCAGATTCCAAATCACATTATAAATCAGCTTTTCCTGTATTTGTTGGTAGTTAGTTTTTGAGTTAGTTTCCTGAACTAAAATAGTGTAAAATTTATTACTTCGACGGCCCTTCATATATGTATTCTTTTAGATAAAACTAATATAACACTTAAAATATGAATATTGAACTACTAGTCCAATATTCTGCAATATTTATCTTTAAGCCAACGTTTTTTTTCTGTTATTGTGACATAACAAGCACGAGGTCTCCTTGATGTTAAGCGGTAACAACTGCATAGGCAGTGTTGAAATGAAATGAATCTGTTATAGAACAGATGCACTTCATCACAAGTGACGTACTGTACTGCGCCCGTCACCCTGAGACATACAGTTTTTAGGTCTCATATGCCTGTGTTTACTGACTCCCAAGGACTGCTGCCGGAACACACTGTTAGGTGCTTGGTGGAAGATTTTATATTTGAGGGTGGTAGCGAGCCAGGCAAGCATTCGCAAAATTCCCTTCCAACATGTGGTCTTCACCACATGTTGGAAGGGAATCATGGTTCGAATCTCAAGCCAGCGGTGGGATTCGAACCATGGACCTACTGCACCGCAGTCCATAGCTATAACCGCTCGGCTATCATTGCTTCATAAGTTATACATTTTATATAAAAATTACAATTTTGTTACTTATTTCGATTTACCCGTGACATTGTAAATAGGAAGTTATTTATGAAGTGCTTTTGCTCTATAAGGAGAGCAGAAAATAATTTGTCCCACAGCATGGAAAGCAGTAGTAAAATAGCCAAATTTATTTCCATTTTACTCAGAATTCAGCAAACTTCGTATTAACGAGATACGGAATAATGTTGTAGTGTGTGTGTGGTGGTGCAAGTGTCACGAGCAAAACCACGTGACAGCACAGGTAAGGATTAAGAGTTTTTTTAAGTGGTAAGAGTTAGGCATTAATTAAGTTGGGTGGGAAGGGTAGATTTCAGCCCTGGTAAAATAACATTTTTAATAACGTTTGGTAAATGTGATGTGGTGGAAGGAGGTAAACATACCGCACTTGACTTAAATTTTCCTCTCGTATATTTGTAATTTTGTGAGGTATACATTATTAAAATTTTGTAACAATTATTTTTTTGGTTTAGTTAACAGTACATTTTTAAATATTTTTATAAGAAACTAGCGGCCCGCTCCGGCTACGCACGCGTATTAACCAGCAATCAAAAAAACATTTTTTTCAATCTATACCCCATGTTCATCAGGGATAATATAGGATTTTAATGGTAAAATATTTTTTTAACTCGACCCAGTAGTTTTTAAGTTTCGTTTTAATTCGTTACATACAATAATACAAATCTTTCCTCACCATGATATTAGTGTAGAAAACAAATACTAGTTTTAATAGTTAGCTCACGCCGAACTTAAGAATATGGTTAAGTAACACAATTTGGATATTTTCACCCATTAGCCCCCAGCCTGAGTCCTTGCCATTAAAATTTTACGCACATTAGTAGCTGGTTGCGGCGCGACAAGTGTGGCACTTGATGTGAAGAGCTCTTACGTTGATGACGGATCCAACTCAAAGGGACGGCTGTTAACCGTTTATTTTAAACGGATGCTGACTTTGAAAGTTATATCTGTCTGATAATTATGTTTATTAGGTATTGCAAAATGTACCATACAAATAAGTAGAGAAAAATATGAATTAACGTTATCGTGGTTAGGCACGGGGTGAAATCGGTTATATCACGCTTTCTTAGGAACTTTTGAGTTAATTGGGAAACAAAGTTTTTAATCCAAGGTCTAAGGAATATGAGTAGGCACCAAGTTAGATTAAAATCCCTTAAGCCATTTCGGAAGAGAGTGGCAAGAATCTCATAGATAGATAAGCTCGCCGCCGAGCTCGGTGTTTTATTGTGTTACCTCTGATTACCGCACACCTGGGGATGTTACCGGGACGACTTGCGGATGACGCTAAAACTGCCAACATAATGGCTGCGTAGGTATCATCCGGGTCGTCCAATATATGGTCGGATGAGTTTGAAGTATGGTCGGATGAGAAATCATATTTATTAATTTTAGATTTTTTTAACTAATTTAATGGCACTAACATGAAAAGCACGCAATATCGTGCCTTTTTAAAACCACAAAGTGTTGTTGTGATACAAAAAATGGCAATTTGGTAGAGGAAGTAGCCGGGGACAAATTAAACTCTTTCCGTGACTATTTAGAAGTATATAATACAGAACGTGGAATTTAAATTAGTAGGTCTTATGGGTATAAGACCTACTAATTTAAATTCCTTTTTAAAATTTGGCCTATCGTTTTCGGTCTCTGATTCTATTGGGTCCTTACAAAACTATTTAAGAGCACCTTAAGTATTTAATACATTTTTTATTTCGCTGTGCACATGTGTCTCAAAAATATCATTACCAAACTGGATACAAACAACGCCAAAAAGCATAATATTCTATACCTCTAATAGCTGTTGTATCTCTGTGCTATTATTTTTTTTTATTTTTATTCCTAATAGGTTAACCTTTGACCACTATCTCACCTGATGGTAAGTGATGATGTGGTCGAAGATGTTGTTCAGGCTAACCTAGAAGTACTGGCTCTCAAGGACAGCTGCCGGAATACACCGTTAGGTGCTTGGCGACAGATTTTCTACTTGAGGGTAGTAGAGGTAGCCAGGCGGCCATTTGCAAAATGCCCTACCACCATGCATTACTTAATTAGACACGAACATGTTTGTTTCAACATGATTGTTTAACATCAAAGAAGTGAATATAATGTGAACTAAGTATTTGACAGGACAGATGGGGACAGGGACTTTTCAAAGTCCACCCACGTGTATGTTATTTAGAAACTGTTCTATTAAGTACATAGAACAGTGCAAACTGAAATTTTTAGTTTCCACTCACGAAGATGTTCTCATTCACATTTTTTTAGTATGGTTGTAAGTACTACTACCTACCTAAGCGATCATATTGAACATTTAATTTTTTAAGTATCAATTTTTTTAATTTTGTACTTAATTGATTTTGAAAGTTCTACTTTTAGAAATTTTAAAATCAATTCATAATTGGCGGAGAAATCATGAATATAATATATCTATTGGCCTTATAACATTGATTGTTACACTGGGCAAATCAGGAGTACAATTTTGGATAATAATAATTTAAGTTCTCAAATAATACAAAACAGCAATAAATACACATGTTACAATATATACATACACATGTTACAACCATAAAAAAAATATACAGTGGAATTGAGAACTTCCTCCTTTTCAAAGTCGGTTAAAACCTGTAACAGGTTTTGAAGTCGGCAAATGGAACATTTATTTCAACCCATTATAAAAGTCGGGTTCTGTGTCTTTTTCTTCCTGACAATATAAATCACTTTTTACTTTAGGAAATGGCCCAGTGAAATTGTACAAGAAATTTATTACGTGTTATACAGTAGAACGTTGGTATATATCATCTTTGTAACATCACGTAGCTCCAGGCGAGTGAAAATGAAAATTATTGTTGGAATCCTACAATAAAAAGGCTGGTTTCTCTCAACTGAGTGATTACATCTAAGTAGAACCACAGCCGAGCTAAGTATTACACCTAAAAACGTATTTTGCAACGGCGTTCATGAAATATAACTGGAAATGTATTTATATTATTAATTATTTATTCCTTCTCTACAGTAATTTCCTAAAGAAACAGTGTAAGTAAAATTCATAATCATAACATAAAACTATAATAAAAAAGCGGAATTAAATAAAAATACTAATGGAAAATACATGGAAATTAAATAATAAATATTAAATCCAAGTCAAATTAAAATCAATAAAAAATTAAATCAAAATTAATTTCAACAATAACATATTTCAAGTAAAACATATTTCTTTAAACCCGTGACACTGCAAGCAAAAAAATAAAATAAATGAACGAAAATAGGTTATTTTATCTGTGTCATTAATTATTACTTATGTTCCGAAATAACAAAATAACCTTGTGTTAATCCAAGATGGCGTATCTTATATTAACAGTGGACAATCCGGCTAATAATTACTTTCCCACACACGCCAAAACTTCTCAAGTTAAAAATTTATTTGTTAAATGAAGTTTCATTAAGTTACGAACAAAATTTGTATCTTCAATCTCATAAACTTAGTATCTTTAATCCTTACAGACTATTTTGAAGTCAAAGAACGGCGTCTGGATATGTGAAAAGAATTATTTTCTAAAATTTTATTTCTTTTGTAATGGAGTGTTTACCGTAACTTTCACGTTATGACGAGCGCTGATATGAACCCTTTTTCAACTGTTTTCGCACCAGGCCGCAATAAACTGCTAATATGGGTCTAAAAGAGCCTTCAATGTCTTAAGTTTTAACAAAACAAATTGCTAATAACAAATATTTTTAAAATATTTTAGGAAAACATCAAATTAGTATTTTAATAAAACACTTAAAAAATACAATAAATATATCTAGTGACAATTCCGCCTAATTTTCCTGTTAAGCCGACGTCACAAACGCCACGCAGCCAAACCGGAAGAATTTTCGACGCGTTCGCTTCTACACGAAGCATCCTCAGGAGGTCTTGACACTACGAGCGCACGATCGAGAATCTCGACAGAAAAATTAGGCGGAATTATCACTAGATATATTTTTGTATTTTTTAAGTGTTTTATTAAAATATTAATTTGATGTTTTCATAAAATATTAAAAAAAATTGTTATTATTAAATATGGATTTCCGCAAAGTAACGCCTGAATCTATTTATTATCTTAAAACAAATTGACATACTTGGTAACTTATGCAACGACTTTTGATGATTGTAATAAGTCTATTCACACACACGCGTTAAAAGCGCTCGAAGCGTAGTTTGCTTAGGTGTTCTTAACCGATCAGCTAAGTTAAGCAAAGTCGTCAACTGTCATGACTTGGATGGGTGACCGCTTGTAACATTAATATTTATTTGCTCAAATATATGCACTACAAAATACATCTATTAATCTATATATTGAGATGTACATACCATTGAGTGCGTATTTTTACGTTTCCACTCTAGGCGGGTATGTACATCTGCATATTATTAACTTAGTGATTAGAGGTAGTCCATAGTCCTTACCGTAGGATTCCCTGAGTTTGCGAGACATTACTACTGAACGCTTCCGTGTTTCGGAGGTCAGTCATTATAGCATGGCATTTTGCAAATGCCTACTTTGCTAGCTACCACCTACCAGCAGAAAATCTATCTTTGTGTTTGTATTCCGGCAGCTGTCCTCGAGAGCCAGTATTTCTATGTTATCCTGAACAACTTCTTCGCCCACATTACCGCCCACCATCAGGCGAGATAGTGGTCAAAGGCTAGCCTATTAGCTACTAATAAAAGAACACACCCTTATCCACCTACACACGGTTACACAAGCTTACGCTTTTATTTATTAAAACCGTCGTTAGTACAAAAAGCTCAACTGCGTAGGCATAACGCTCCAGACTTATAAAAGACTACCGGCCCGCCCCAGCTTTGCACGGGTATTTATTATTAAGATTGTTTTTTTTTTTTCAATATTCTATAGCCTATGTTCATCAGGGATAATGTAGGGTTCGAAAATTGAAAGAATTTTTCAAATCGGTCCATTCGTTTTTTAAGTTTATTCGTTACATACAAATATTCAAATCTTTCCTCATTGTAATATTAGTGTAGATATATTAAAATTAACGTTATGTACATATTGAGCAATAGATTAACATATTGTAGATATATTGTCACACGTGAATATATTAATTAAACTTATCAGAGCGCTTGGTCGATGCGACGCGTGATAAAAATGCTGGCACTTATTTGGCTCAAAGAAGAAGCATTGCCATTCAACGGGGCAATGCTGCCAGCATGCTAGGCACGCTTCCAACTGGTAGTGTGCTAGAGTATTTGGACTGCCTATGAGTCTGCAATGGCTTATTGGGATCTAAATGCTTTTATTTTAGTAGCTGTAGTGTTGTATATAGTTCGTAGTATTTTGTAAATTAAATAAATAAGTTGGTGTTCACTGAATGTGCAAATGTACTCGTATAGTTTAACTAGTTTTAATATTCTAATTGTAACCTTTAATTATTTTTATGTTATTGTGACGGCACAAGCTCGAGGCCCACCTGAAGTTAAGCGGACTAACCTCTGACAACAAGTGACGAATTACAATGCGCCCGTCACCTTGAGACATAGTTGTTAAGTTGCATGTGCCTGTAATTTCACTGGCTCTCAAGGACTGCTGCTGGAACACACCGTTAGGTGCTTGGCGACAGATTTTCTACTTGAGGGTGGTAAAATGCCCTTCCACCATGCGGCGAAGTTCAAGCCGGTGGTGGGTATCGAACCAGGGATCTGCGGCACGGCAGTCCATAGCCATTACCGCTTGAGGCAATTGTTCACTAGTTTCTTTTTCGTTGGTTTACCATTTCGCACTAGATATATAGTTTAGTTTTGTTTTCTGCTAGCGTGATTGAACATGCACGAGGCCCAGCTGGCATTTACTAGTAACCTCTGCCTGTAACAGATGCTGTTCATCTCAAATGGCGAACTACATCGCGTCCATCACTCTGAGACATAAGGTTGTTAAGTCTTAAACGCTTGTAATATCACCGGCACCTATATTGGTTGTTGGATCAATGTGAACTGCTTGGCTGTAGAAATAGGTATGATGGCAGTACTTCCCCGGACGAACTTGCACAAAGAGTTCTACTGCTACTAAGGTAGCAACAAACATTAAAAAAAACCAGCCAACTGCGAGTGGGACTCGCACACGAAGGGTTCCGTAACTAAATATTATGTGAATAGTTAAAGCGTCTAACTGTCACCGTTATTAGTATCGAGCAAGGAACGGTAAAAAAAACAAGTTTGTTGTATGGGAGCCCACCTTCAATATTTATTTTATTTTATTTTTAGTATTTGTTGTTATAGCGGCAATAGAAATACATCATCTATGAAAATTTCAACTGACTAGCTATCACCGTTCTTGAGATACAGCCTGGTGACAGACAGACGGACGGACGGACAGCGAAGTCTCAGTAATAGGGTACCCTTCGGGTACGGAACCCTAAAACACATTAGGAAACATCAAATTATTATATCAGAAAAACATAATTATATATTTCGACGCATTCTGCTTTTACACGAAGCATCATCAAAAGGAGGTCTTGATGTTACGAGCGCACGATCGAGAAATCATTTATACAAGGCGTTTATGACTTCACGTGACCTTGCAGGAAAGTTAGGCGGAATCGTCACTAGGTATGATCTATATTTTTCTAAAATAGTGATTGTCCACTGTTGAACACACCCTCCTCCAATAAGGGGGGTCTTGCTATAATCCCTACGCTTGGCAGGCGCCTTGGAGATCGCAGTTTTAGATATCAGTTGCTCAGAAGCCGCTGCTACCTACCTTCCGGTATTTTATCTTTAATCCCTTACCTTACTTAGTCCTCTTACGACACCCACAGGTAGACATTCTAGCCCGGCACCCCACGGGGCCTTAAATACTAATGTATTATTTTTTGTTAAATATTGGTCATTGTATATTATGGGTTTCTACATAGTAACGCCTAAGGGTGAGTACAAACGAGCGTAATTTTGTGAGTTGTCAGTCGTGTATTTTCGGTCGCGTAATTTTTGTTGCATAAATGTGGTAACTCATTTTGCGTCGTCGTGTGGCAAAACTGCGCTTTTGTATGACCGAATGCAATAGAAATTAAGCGGCCGAAAATACGCGGCTTATAACTCACAAAATTAAACAACGTTCGTTTGGTCTCACCCTATTCATTTTAGATTTTATGTATACTACCTATACAGAAACACAAACTCTGAGTATGAATAAATCAGATATACTGCAAAAACCCTTCCCTCTTTGTTCTATAGCTTTATATAAATTTAAATCGATCCGCTTTTTCCACTTTATTTTCTTCCCGTTCTTTCGTTTTCGAAGGGTTCCAAAGTTAATTAGCTATTAACCAGCGCCTGAAAATATAAATTGGGTGGTCACGTTGCTTTACTTTATGAAATTAGGTAAAGCTTAATTTTTTCATTCGCGTTCATTTATTTCCAGGAAATACAGAGCATATTATATAGAAGCTTAATGTAGTTGTGTGTATGTATGTTACAATGTTTTGATAATATGTACTTAAGTGAGCACATACAAGCAGATATATCCCACAAGGGGTAGGTAATCTCATTCACATTTCGCACGTCGTTAGGCTATTTCAGTTCATGGAAACCCCGACACTGCGTGGTAGTAAGGTATTTTGTGAATGGCTGCCTAGTTAGGTACCACCAACTAAAAGGAAATCTGTCTCTGTAACAGCCGACTCATCCACTGCTGAACACAGCCTCCCCTATTAAGGGAGTATTTGCACCCCACAGGGGTTCTGTCTGTCTCACCTCACCGTTTTTCCCTTGGAAAGATTTCTTGGCGTCTTAAAATAAGGAGGTAACCGTTAATTTTTTTTTTAATATTCCTGCTCCTTACCATGTACAGTCTTATGTTCACTCATCTACTCCTAAAATTATCCATCAGTCATCAAAACTTCCAACAAAAAATTTTTTTACCAAAAAATGGAACCGGCTTCTACACTTAAATATGTGAAATAACTTGTTGAAGTCGGTACCATGATGGTTCAAAAGTACCGATTATTACAATATTGTGCGCATGGTACCGACTTCGAGAAGTTATTTCACGCATTCGAGTATTAAAGTAGGTAGCATTTTGGTAAAAAAAATTCACCCTTTTTACTGACCCTTGCTATTTATAGGACCGATTGTCATTCACTGTCAATGACTATAGAATTAAGATAGGAAAATACTTTTCAGTTATTGGAGGATTATCAAAAACGGCTCCACCAATTTTGATGACATTCTTTGAATTCTGAGGTAACGAACATAAAAAAATAACATGAAATCGGTAAAAATTACCTTCCTACCTCATTATGAAGACAAAATGGCATCCCAATTTCATCCTTCATATCCCCTAACTTTGTATTCAGTTATACAAGTTACATTTTCAAAGGAATCGTTCACATGTGTGCGACGAAGTTCACACGGATTCACGATGGATCACACTTGACCCGTTCTCGACCTCTTATGCGTTGGAAAGCTGACTCTCTGATGTTTCAAAAGTTGGGATAGACGTATGAAGTGATAGAGTTGATACTAGTTTTATATTTTTTTAAATCACTCTGTGAATCTATTTTACATTATGTCAAAAGTTTCAGATTTAGATAAATTTATTGTTAAACTGTGTTACATTAAAGATCTTACACATTATTATATAGTTTGGTTCACATATCGAACATACAATAATATTAGTAACCTTTTTTTTTACCGGCGGTATGCCTTTATTAACCAAATACTACCAACTATATACAACACTACAGCTACTACAATAAAAGCATTTGGACTCATAGGCAATCCAAATGCTCTAGCCCACTATCAGTTGGCAGCGTGCCCAGCGTGCTCGCAGCATTGCCCCGTTGAATTGTAATGCTTATTCTTTGAGCCAAGTAGGTGCCAGCGTTTTGTTCACGCGTCGCATCGATCAAGCGTTCTGATAAATTATGGAAAATACGATGAGCTCCCGGTCCCCACGGACCCAACGTCTCTACACCAAACGGCTCAAATATGTAACCCATACCTACCGAGGTAACTAATATTTAATAATTTATATATATAAATTATAACAATCTAATTTTTTATGTCAACAATACATTAATATTTAATACAATTCCACTTAATTACTTAATATAAAATTTCTAAAATAAATTAATGATAATAGGTATAATATCAACAGTCACTAAGTCAACATTTAATATGTCATATCACAAGCAATTTGATTTTGTCTTCTAAAAAGTCATTTACTTTATAATATTGTTTCTTTAGTAGAAAATTAAACAATCTACCTTTAAAAGTCGAGAGACTTTTCGATTGCAGTATAATTTTTGATAAATGATTATATATCCAAGGACACATACTAAATACACTTTTTTAAAACATGTGTCCTGTGCTTGACATAATTTAATTTATGTCTACTTTGTGTACCCCAGTCAAATTCATATAAGTGTAAGTTTCTTCGTACGAATAGGGATATATAGATATAGATACATAGATACGAATAGTGAAATAACCATTGTCTTACATTACTTCCATGGAAATAACATGTTGAAGTCGGTACCCTGATAGTTCAAAAGTACCTATAATCACAATAGTGTGTGTTTTTTCCACATTTTCACCCTTTTTAGTGACCCTTGCTACTTACGGGACCGATTGTCATTCACTGTCAATGACTTTATTATCATCTATATCATGAAGATATGAAAACACTGTTCAGTTATTGGAGAATAAGCCAAAAAAAGCTCGACCGATTTTAAATTTAAATGGGACTACAAAGGATACATCAGTTTTCAAATAAAAAAGAATCATCAAAATCAGTTCACCACAGACAAAAGTTCTGAGTTACCAAACATAAAAAAATCGACTTGAATACCACCTCTTTTTTTCAAAACTGGCCTTTTGTGAGTTGGATATGGCCTACCCACCGCTTATCCGGGTTCACTACATCATTCCAAAACATATTTCGACTTGTTACATTTCAACTTTGACGATTCATCTGTCATTCAGTATATATATTTTATACAATGTTCGATATGGCTAACTCCGTTTGTTCGGTGGTTCGTTTCACCTAAACACTATTCTACAAAAATCATTTCATCAAAGCTTTATTTTATCTATATTCGCTTCACAGGAACCACAAAGTACTTAGGTAACTATTTAAAATGATGTCATGTCAGGCTCATTCAGTAGGTACTCCGTTCCGTTTTACATACCCACGTACCTACCAATATAGAATGTACCAAAAATATGTGTTCGAAGTTTTTACAGATATCTACGTAGTTGGAAATATATAGCGGGAGTCAGACCCGCAGTTGGTCAGTTTATTAAAATTTTCGATTATAGTCACACCAAGTATATATTTTTTTATGTGGTACAATACACCCGTTCTGTTCCAAACTGCTTATCACTTGCTCTTCATCATCACAATTGTAGGATATGTATACGAAACGTATGTACTTATATCTATATAAGTATATATATATATACCTAATAGCATAATTAGGTATATATTGTATAGTAAGTTCCGGCAGCAGTCCTTGAGAGCCAATACAGGATCATGAGACCTAACAACTGTATGTCTCAGTGTGACGGGCACAGTGCAATTCGTCGTTGACGATATGCGTCTGTTATTGGCAGAGGTTAGTCCACTTAACAACAGGTGGGCCTCGTGCTTGTCCGTCACGATAACATAAAAAAAAAAGTAAGTATGTATATATATATAAGTATTATTGTATGTTTGTAGGAGTATATTGGTAGGTATATTATTATTAGTATATATAGTATGTACGAGTATATTATTATTTTTCGTATTTAGGCCATGTTGTTTTTGTATAATATCAGAAAAATATTTTTTGCTTAAATTTTAAGTTAGCATAGTTTGTTTAACCTCATTTTTATATTAATTTGTTACACCCCCGTGTTATCATTCCTGTATTTCCTCTCCATTACAAGGTTGCCTGGAAGAGATCGCTATTAGTGATAAGGCTATTGTAATATAAGGTATATATATATATATATATAAGGCCACCCATTATAACAGTTGATTGTAAGCCTTCGTAATTTATTATATTGTAATTTAGTACAATAAAGAATGATCTATCTATCTACAATATATTGCCTGTCAAGCGTGAGGATTATGGCAAACCTTGGCAGAGGCTGTGTTCAGCAATGGACTTCCCGGCTGATACAGTACATAGTATATAAACATTTCCCGATGTACATAATTACCGCATCCCAATTTCGTTCGAACCCTCATGCTAATGGCGTTATTTTAACCCCAAACATTATGTTTCAATTTCAATTCGTAACAAATTCCACTAAACAGAAGGTTGTTTTGTTTACACAAACTGTTGCTCGATCGTAAAACAAACAACTCACTCATAATGAGAATTACTGAAGTTGGATTTCAGAATAATTTTGTTAGGTGTTTCATAAAATAGGTAGCGCACTCGACCTAACGTTTTACGACCTACAAAATGCTAAACTGAGCTTTTGTATTTACATATTCATTTTATCACGTAGGAAAAGGTTTCTGATTATGCCTAAAGTTTATTTTTTCAGTTATGTTTTGATTCAACTCATTCTCGCCTATATTAATCTTCTATTCTGATCAGTAGTCTCGTTCACTTTTGTTTGTTTATTTAGACACCGTATTCTGGTTGCCATACAATTTTTTTATAAGTGGTATTTGATGATATCATTTTTAAAGCTCTCCACGTGTAAAACTGCGTAAACCTATCCTTGTCGGAATGACTGCTAAGCAAAACAACCAAATAGGTAAATCAAATAAGGCCCAATTACACCAAAATAGGGTTCATTAAAACGCGGGTAACTTTATAGTATAAATCATAATTGGATCAGACTTTGTTGTCATATAACGTTAAACATTACCCTGTGGTATATATTCTATTTGATCTATGACCTTGTGCTACAAACATATTATAAACTTGTAGGTTCTTCTCGTGAAAAATAAAAACTCCTTGGTTTAACTTTTGTGTCAAGGAGATGGCCGCTGTGGACATAGATATGGTAAGTATTATCTACTGTAGCAAAGAGGTCATATTTGTTTTTTGCGCATGGAGCGATCCCGCCAAGTAAAACGGTATATATTAATTTAATCTTGAATGGATTTTACCTGTGCAACAGTGGTTTGCATAACGCCACATTTCGTGATAATTAATATCAGGAATAATTTTAAATACTACAAAAAATAGGACGTGCATATGCTAACTACAACAAATAATACAAAGGCTAACCCATTTTAATGATTAATAGAATAATATCCGCGTATTATTAGGTCCGCGTATTGTATCAATTCCTAGGTTGGTGAAATTGGGCCTTAAAAGCATCAGGCATCAAAGCATCATTCTTCACATGAGGACTTCAGGCCTCCCTGACACTCATTTAATTTCCTAAAATTTTCTGCTTTTGATCTGGAGTGAGCGTCCTTTTTCGGCTCCGGTAAGCACCGCTCGGCTTTACCCACGTAGACAATGATGAAAATTAAAGATAAAGGTGATTAAAATGTGTGTATTGATGATTCTTCACATGAGGACTTCAGGCCTCCCTGACACTCATTTAATTTCCTAAAATTTTCTGCTTTTGATCTGGAGTGAGCGTCCTTTTCCGGCTCCGGTAAGCACCGCTCGGCTTTACCCACGTAGACAATGATGAAAATTAAAGATAAAGGTGATTAAAATGTGTGTGTTAAATCAACCTATCTATATATTTCAAGTTTCATCCAAATCGGTTCAACAGTTTTAGCATGGAGGAGTAACAAAAATAGACACTCACGTTCTCACTCAAAAATCTTCGTATTACGCGTAATAATAATATGGTTGACTGTAGTAATTATTTGTAGGAAGGTAGGTACATATTAAAAGGAGTTGCGGATTAGAAAGTCACCCCCCCCCATTTCTAGCTGCGGGTGTAGTTAAAGGCGGCTAAAGGTAAAATACCGGAAGGCGCCTGATATCTTAAACTGCGATCCCCAAGACGCCTGCCAAGCGTGGGAATTATGGTAAGCCCCCGTAAATGGGGTAGGCTGTGTTCAACAGAAGGCAATCGTGCTGAAACAGTAACATATTAAGCTACCACAAGTAACTAACTACCCACAAGTCTCTGTGGAAATTTATCATATCGTGGTATATTTATTTATGCATAGTAAATTCCGAATCCCTCATCAAATCACGATAAAAAGTAGGTATAGACATCTTTTCCAAGTATAATTTACCGCAGCGGGTGGGTCAGCCAGTTAATAAATAAGTACGTCGAACAGTATAAAAGAACGTTGAATTTGTCAGTCTCCAAAAGCCGAAACGAAGTTCGTAACTCAATTTGCATTTGAAATAGAAATAAAAAAGTGACAATTGCGAGACGGGAGACAACGTGAAAATTGGATGAAGGCAGCGACGAGATACCAAATATTTATTAACACCATTTGCGCAATTTATTGTCACCTGCCTAACGCTGCTTCCTCGTGGGGAAATTCAAGGAGCCGTTCCGTTGATTGAAAAATCAATACCTACAGTGTTTGTGGGAAGGACTAGTACAGGTTCTTTTATTGGCATATTTGAAGCAGTGATGGCGCAGTGGCAATCGCTATGGACTGCCGCACAGCAGGTCCATGGGTCGAAAGCCGCCGCGGGCTTGAGTTTCACCGCATGGTGGAAGGGCATTTTGCGATTGCCGGCCTGGCTAGTTACCACCCACAAGTAGGAAATCTGTCGCCAAGTACCTAACGGTGTATTCCGGCAGCTGTCCTTGAGAGCCAGTAATTCTAGGTTAAGCCTGTTAACATCTTCGACCATATCATCACTTACTACTAGGTGAGATTGTGGTCAAAGACTTAAGTATAAGCAATAAAAAAATACCTATATTTTACTTCATGCCTATATAAGGAGAATATTAATATATCAATTAACAATTAAGACAGAAGTATCCAAATGGTAAATTGTTGATGCCCAAAATTTAGGTGAAACCTAAACAGGGCATCAGGATCAGTCGCGGTAGGATAACTTAAAATAAATAATGAGAACGCTTAATTTTGAGAAAGTGTATATCATGGCTATGTAAATGTTTTCGGGACGTGTGCTGTTTTACTGACTGTCAGGGGCGGCCCTATTCTCAGAGATACAAGATTTTTCTTAGTTCTGAGGGTAGTGTTTCTTTACAGCGCAGCGGTTGGTGCGGCCTGCGTCCTGGAGCATATCTGTGCCCTAAATAACATATTTACATTAAACCTACACATGTTTCTTTGTTTCTTTTTTTTTTTTTTCCTATTAATAGTTCTACATATATGTATTCCTTACTGCGACATCATGTATCATCTAAGCTGTGTCACGTTGGCTTTGGGAATGATAGCGCGACAACCGCGGTCTTCGTATAATACATATTTATTCGTCGATTGCGGTGTATTTACTCCATTCACACACGCACGCACAAGTGCTACGCGAAGTCAAAGAACGGTAGGTAATCACTATGCACAACTAAACAGCTGCTTCGTGTACAAACCTAGTCTGTGCTGGTAAGTCATCGACATTCAGTTATCGAAGCAATGATGGCAAGCGGTGGTAGCTATAGACTGCCGTGCCGCAGTACCCTGGTTTGATCCCCACCGCCGGCTTGAGCTTCAACGAATGGTGGAAGGGCATTTTGCGATTGCCCTCCTGGCCAGCCACCACCTTCAAGTAGAAAATCTGTCGCCAAGCACCTAACGGTGTGTTCCGGCAGCAGTCCTTGAGAGCCAGTGAAATTACAGGCACATGAGACTTAACAACTGTGTCTCATAGTGACGGGCGCAGTGCAATTCGTGACTTGTGATGAAATGCATCTGTTATAGGCAGATGATACCGCTTAACATCAGGTGGGCCTCGAGCTTGTTCCGTCACTATGACATAAAAAAAGATTACTCAACAGCCCCCACAGTATTGTTGATATATTGGTATCAACCTTACATTGAACAATTAAAAAAAATGATTACACGCTAAATGCTCTAGCCCACTACCATTTGGCAGCATGCCCCGCACGCTGGCAGCGTTGCCCCGTTGGACTGTGACGCTCATTGGTGGATCAGCATTTTGATGCGTCGCATCGACTAAGGGCTGAAAAGCATTCTAACAAAGCCAAATTATTGGGTGTTTTGTATTTATAAATGATAAAGTAAGTTTTAATCAATTCACATGTGACTTCACGTTCAATTATATTAGTATTTTAATTTATCAGCAAAATAAAAATAAATTACTTTCAGGTGCCAGAAAATCTGTGTATGGGTATTTGCACGTAAAGAAAAAACAAAAATCACTTCACTTATTTTACTCTTTGCTACATGGGGTGCCGGGTTAGAATTGCACCCCGCCATGTTTTCCAGTGAGAGTCGTAAGAGGAGACTATAGGAAAAATACCCGAAGGTCGGCAGGAGCGCCTTCTGAAGAACTGCCATCTTACACTGCGATCCCCAAGACGCCTGCCAAGAGTGGGAATTAGGGTGAACCCTCATGTCGGGGGGCTGTGTTCAAGCAAATATGAGATGCCTATATCTGCCTAGTACTATATCAGCCGGATTATCCACTGCTGAACCTGTGTTCAGCAGTGGATAATCCCATCTGTCTCCCCCATTTTGGAATTGATTTGCCATAATCCCCACGCTTTGCAGGCGTCTTGGGGATCGCAGTTTGAGATACAGTTCCTCAGAAGACACTGCTGCCCACCTTCGTATATTGCCTTTAGTCGCTTCTTACGACACCCACAGGTAACAATGGGGGGGTGACATTCTAGCCCGGCATCCCGCGGTCATCCTAGTACCTACTCAAAAATATACTCGTATAATAATTAAACAACTTTAAATAGTTTAAATCGCGTATATTTATCATTATTTGTTATCGTGGTCTCCCCAAGACCACGATAACTGCAAAGTGTTTGAAACGCCGGGACAAAAATAATGATAAATATACGCGATTTAAACCGTTTAAAGTTTTTTAATTACTATGTGTAATAATCGCGAAAACCTAAGACAATACTCGTATAATATCAAAACTGAGTATATATATAGTTGTGTAAGTTTAAGTATGTTTTTGAAGCGCTCGTAGCGATAAGTTTACTTAGCTGTTCTCAACCGATCAGCAAAGTTAAGCAACGTCACGCGCGGTCATGAGTTGGATGGGTGACCGCTAGTGACATTACTACTGAACGTTTCCGTGCTTCGGAGGGCGCGTTAAGCCGTCGGTCCCTGTTGTTGTCTTAGGATGGCAGTCGTTATAGCATGGTGGTAGGGCATTTTGCAAATGCCCGCCTGGCTAGCTACCACCCTCAAGTAGAAAATCTGTCGCCAAGCACCTAACGGTGTTCCAGCAGCTGTCCTTGAGAGCCAGTACTTCTAGGTTAGCCTGAACAACATCTTCGACCATATCATCACTTACCATCAGGTGAGATAGTGGTCAAAGGCTAACCTATCAGGCATAAAAAAAAAAAGTGATGAAAATTTAACTTAAACAGACTGTATGAAGGTGGCATGTGAATTATTCTCCCTATTCTCTTAAGATGCACACTGCAACTGTGGTAAAAGGTACAAATAAAAGTTCCGTCTCAGACTCCGCCACTGTTTTTCCACACATTTTTACATTATTGCAGCACGTACACTTTAAACGGGAAATCCTTCTTGGTAAATGAATAGCGCACCTAACTGTGACAATGCGTCGCTTCTCTCGCAAATGAAAAAAAAGCGCTTGCAAAGTGAAAGGAGCTTTCAATGTAAACTTGTCGAGTTATGGCTCTTGTGACGGCGATTCCTTCCGCTTCCGTTTTGGGAGACGGTGGAGCGAAGCGATGTTGGTAAAAGAAAATGGTTGCCATTTCAGTAACGTGTATATAGAATTTAGATTTTCTGGATTAGATTATAACGGTGAAATATTTTGGATGTCAACATGCGCGGTGTAAAATTTAACCGAACCTTATTTTATATATTTTCATTTCTTATACTAGAAAAGTACCTACGCTTAAAGTTACCTGATCCAAGGAATGAAATCGATATTCTATGGTCACAGAGATACGATATTCCCTGGTGTTTAAAAAAACTGTGCAAACCATGACCCAAGTTTTTATACTGCCAATCTGTTAAATCGCGGCTTAAAATTGTAATTAAAAAATAAAATCTACAATTGGGTAATAGAGAATATACTTTTCACTAAGTTATTATTTAATCTAAGATATATAGATTGTTTTACTAATCAGGTTTTTATTTTATTTGTCATTTTCAAAATGAATGTGGAAGTGAACCTTAGGTGAAATAACTTTTAAGGTATTCGAACGATTTGGTGCACGGGCGTAACAACCATCTCGTGCCTAAATATTATATCTTGAGGTGAGTGATAGCTGATCAATGTAGCTATGGACTGCCGTGCCGCACGTTCAACGTTTGATTGCCACCGCCGGCTTGAGCTTCACTGCACGATGAAAGGGCATTTTGCGAATGCTCATTTTGGCTAGGTACCACCCTCAAGTAGAAAATCTGTCGCCAAGCACCTAACAATAGGTTCAAGCAGCAGTACTCAAGAGCCAGGAAAAGGCATGAGAATTAACAAATGATGTCTCAAGGTAACGGGTGCAGGGCAGTTCGTCACTGGCGTCTAAATACTATCTGTTTTTTTTTTCAGGGAGAGGTTACCGCTTAACTTCAGGTAGAACTCGAGCTTCATCCGTTACAATCCCATAAAAACTAGGTTCCTTTCATCGCTGTATAAAGAACTACTATTACGTAAGTCCGTGTATATTTATTTCATTTTATTCTATGGTACCGTAATTATAGGTTGGTTATATAAATGTGATGTATTGCCGATTAATTTAAAAAGTCAAAAGTCAAAAACGTAACTTTACTGTATCATCCAGATTGTCCACTGCTGAACACACCCAGGGGGCAAAATAGTTATTACTGTATCAGCCAGTACGTCCACTACCGAACACCCGCCCCAACATGGTGGGTTTACCCTAATTCTCACGCTTGGCAGGCATCTTGAGAATCGCAGTGTGAGATATCAGTTCCTTAGAAAGTGCTGCTGCCCACCATCTGGTGTGTTACTCTTAGTCGCCTCTTACGACACCCACGAGTAGAGATGGGGGTAATATTCTATCCTAACACCCCACGGGTTAAAACGTAACAATTTTTTTTTTTTGGTATTTCATTATATTTTTTTTGTGAAACAAATAAAAAAGGTGAATGTGAGCTAAAAACGCTATGAAATTGGATGTATGAAATGTAAGAAATAGCAAAACCGCTATATCATTAACACTTTTCGCACTGTGCTAGTAATGGCGAAACCAGATGGCTCTCTAGCGCACTCAGTTTATAGAAAACCGACACACACTGACAGATACCTGAACGCGGCATCACATCATCACCCATGCCATTTACAATCCGTTGTCACGTCCCTTATTAATCGCACCCATGACCTGTGTGACCCAGAGCACATTCAATCAGAGTTGTCCCATGTTCAGGAAGTGCTGGTGCGCAACGGATATAAAGTGAATAGAAGGCGGCCCAGACGAACATATCGGAAAAAGGCAATCTTTGATGTCAAAAGACAACCACCTTTTTTGCCATACATCAAAGGGATAACGGACAAAGTTAGAACGGCACTCAAAAACTACTCCATAAAGGCTGTATATAGACCGTTATCTCAATTAGCACAACATGTGAGAACAGCAAAAGATGTTATTCCATATCAAACACCTGGTGTCTACAAGATTGACTGTAGCTGTGGTAGCTCTTATATTGGACAGACTAAACGCACTATCGCAGAAAGGGTCAAAGAGCATATCGCAGCTGTGAAGAATTGTGACACGCATAAATCAGCGATAGCTGAGCACTTGCTTGAGTCAGGACCTAACCACTGGATCGAGCTACATGACCCAAAAATTCTCTCCACTGAACGGCATTATTACTCGAGAATTGTACTGTATATATAATTGTAATTAAGAAGTACAAAAATTTCAATCGGGAGGATGGATTTAAATTGTCTACGTCATGGAATCCTGTCATAAAAAAGTGCTCGAGTCGTTCTTTGTTTGCGCGTGCAAGTTCCGATACTGTTAGTGTAGTGTGTCGAGGTGACAGTGATAAAGACTTAAACGAAAACCGAACGGGGGTAGATTTAAATCGCTCCCGCCGTTCCTCAAGACGATGACACCCGCTTCTTCAGTCTACTCGTGACCACGGTCAATGCAACTTGATCGAAACGTCGAGGTTAGTCAAAATATAATTATTTTGATGTTTATTCGTGCGTGAAAAGACCCGTTTAGAATTTAGAAACATGAACTTTTCGCACGTTTTACGGTAGCCAATAAGGGCCTCTGCCAACCTGACCTATTTAATTTATTACAAATATTCCATAAATTATAACATGTTAGATTTAATTATCTAAATTTAACTATCTATATAGGTAACCTTAATTTATTGGTCATCATCATCTATCTAAAGTCTGTTTTTTCTTACTTGTCTTAAAATGTAAACAAACATTCCTCTGTTACAAAATCACAAGTTTCCGTCATAATCACTTATATTTGGCCATTCACAACTGAGTAGACCTAATAAAAGAAACATCGCGCTTCGAAAAACATACAAATATCATTAAAATTTATAGATATTAACGAAATATAAATCAACGTAATGATCACAAAAACTGTTGACAGTAATGACAGTGTTTTGACATTAAGTAATCTATCTTATCTATGAATTTTAGTGATGGGAACATGGGTATCAAAATAATGAATTATTGAAGTGAACAACTGAACATATTTCGTTCATCGCATTATACTAACTGGTTGTTTAGTTAAAACAAGTAGATAAGTATAATTTAGTTTAATTTTTAGGAATCAGTAATAGAAAGTGGATCCTATTTTATAGCCGCGAATGTCCTTCCGTCCGTTTGACCTTTAAAGGACTGTATCTTTGGAACGGTAATAGGTAGCGCGTTTAAATGTTCACGGAAGATGGGTTAAAATAGTATATTGCCTTACAAATAATAATACATAATAACAATATGTTTAAAATAAAGGGGATTTTCATACAAAAAACCTGTTTTATTTAACGATTATTATTTTTGCTCTATAGTAAAACGGTAATACGTACAAGCGTCAAACTTGGTTTGATTTTAGTCCAATATCTACCAATAATAAAAACCTGCCAAGTGCGGGTAAGGCTCTCGCCAAGGATCTCTAACGATTTTATGGTAAATTCGGTGTTGTTACGGAACTCATAATACGGATACTGTTCCACATAATCTCAAAATACTTGTCGTTTTTTTTTATTGCTGATTGCCTTTGACCACAAAAATTATTTTTTAACTAACATATATTTTTTTAATAGTTAATTTAATTTTTAAAATCCGTTTAAGCCTTAAATTTTGGCGGAATGGAATAAGACAAAAACCAAGGGATGCTTTTTAATAATTTTATTTTTTAAATTGAATGGGATGATTTTGTTTATTATACAGCTGGCAACACTGAATGACTTAACGTCAAGATACGACATTCGTTCCGTTGCTTCGCTTGATGTTGTACGTTTCAGGTGCTCTCTTAACATTGATTCTCGACGACCTGGCTTTCTTGTGGACTTGTGTGTGCTTTGTGATTGGACCCTGTTATTATCTGGACCGACGACTAGCTGCTACTCTTCAAGGATTCTGATTTAATCGTATGATTGAGTTTTACCGGATTATTCACTGCCGACCTGGCTATCTTGTGGACTTGTGTGTGCTTTGTGAATTGGACGGTGTTATTATCTGGACTGACGACTTTCTGCTACTTTTCAAGGACTGAGTTTTCGTGTAATTGTGATTTTCCTGAAGTGTTCACAAAAGTAAGTACCATATAAAGCTTAGATTTTATTTTTACCATGTACTTACTATCTTGTCTCTCCAGTTCAACATTTGCTATTGGTTTTAGACTTATTTCGACTGTATTTTATTACATACTGTTGCACGAACTGTATTTATCTCGATAGCGTCACCTACTACCAACATTGAAATAAGTAAGAAAATATTATAGACAGCTATTTTAACCATCGCCACAACTGGCATCAGATACGCACTGCCAATTAGCGTAATGGTCAATAGACTTACTAAAGATTCATGAAATGTGTACTTTACTTTACTTACTGGATTCTGCAGTCATGTAATTATAACAACTAGAAAATCGCTCAGCTCCCGCATTGTTGTGTTCACAAGTAACTTAAAGCTCCGTTCAGACGAAGCCGCGGCTGAGCCTGCGCAAGAATCACGGTTCATGAGAAGCGCGGGCGTGTCGACTATGCGGTCGTAGCGCCGCTACCAAATCATATCGCAACTGATGAATATACGCGCCAATCAATCCAAGTTAACTCAAGGACGTGATTAGGACGTGGCTCGCCGTGCGACCGCGCCGCGCCCGAACCGTGCTCATACCATGAAGCTTGCGGTCTGAAAACAGCATAACGCTCCTCCTCACTATCGCTCGTCGTCGCATCAATATCGAATAAAAGTAAATAAACAATTCTATTACAAAAATTGATTATTTCCAAGATATGATATAAAAAAAAAAGTGCAAAATGAATAAAGAGCAAACGAAACTATTTATATTACGTTTTAATCAAATCACTCAGTTTCATAGTATTGTTCAGTACGGCTCGTCGTTCATTCGATGGGACACCATCACTAATCTTTTCTTTGGATGATCAACCGCCATGTTTGTTTACATAATAAGACAGGTAAGAAAAAACAGACTTTACCTCTTCTGTTATTTCTGTCTGTCTAAAGACTATCTAGAAATAATCGCTGCAAAGCGATAAGATCGCCTATTGTACTACTTACCATAGAATAATAATCTTAAAAAGTGTCATTTATTTTTACTTGGTAAACAATTAAGAATTTTTATATTGTATTGTATATGAAACACATTTTGATAAGTTAAAATAGTATGGCACCGAGTTTCTTGCTCGATCTCTTTGCTGTGGCCGTTTAATACTTAATTTCTGAAGAAGTAGAATAATATTACATTTAAACATTATATATTTGACACTCCTAAGAGCATCTTAGACGCTTTAATTGAATTCAATTAAGGCTTAGACTTCGCTGTTCTAAAATTAACCCTTTAAAAAACACACTACAAAAAATTACAAACTACTTCACTGTCAGATAGTTATCATATTTTTGACAAAGATATTCAGATATTCAACAGACCGAAATCAGGAACTCAATCTGTTCGAAGGCAATAATTTATAATAAAGGCAATAATGAAGCCAAACATGTCTAGCGGTACGTAAGTGCTTATACCTATTCCTATATGTCATCTTGTTATGTACAAAACCTTCGTTGATAAAGGCGAATTGAAAAATACCTCGCTACTCCCACAATATAATAAATAAAATGTAGATCTACCGTATTTATGAAGGCCTATTAACAATAAAAATAGCAATAATAGATGTAAATAGCCATACATCCGCTGAAACTCTCCCTCTAACCTTACCCCGGCGTCCCTCTGGCTTTGTGTACACGACAATACGCGCACTTACAATATCTACGCAACGCGTCCGCAGTATAATCCTAAACATCAATTCAAATCTTTTACAAAAGATCTTTGCAAACAAGGTAAAGGTAAAAATATCGTTTTAGGAAGCTCGATAACAACCATGAAAAAGCTTCTGTTTGATATGTCCCATATTGGTATTGGTCTATTTGGCAATATATAAGGTATTTTTTATTTTTATGTTATTGTAATGGAATAAGCGCGAAGCCCACCTGATGTTAAGCGGTATCCTCTGCCTATAACAGATGCATTTCATCACAAGTGACGAACTGCACTGCGCCCATCACCTTGAGACATATATGTTAAGTCTCATTTTGCCTGTTATTTCACTGGCTCTCAAGAACTGCTGCCGGAACACACAATTAGGTGCTTGGCGACAGATTTTCTACTTGAGGGTAAGGGGTTGAGGTTGAGGTCGCTAGCCAGGCGGGCATTCGCAAAATGCCCTTCCACCATGCGGTGAAGCTCAAGCTCTGGGCGGGATTCGAACCATGGACCTGCTGCGAGGCAGTCCATAGCCAATGCCACTGAGCCATCACTGCTTCATATTATATTTAAATAAGCCTTGAGGAGGAATAATTGGTGTATGAAATTAAAATTAATTCAGTTAATTCTAATAAATAAAAACGTTATGTACTGGATAACTATACAGTTAATAGTATCTTCAAGCTAAGCTTTGGCGTAAAACAGTAGATTGGTTTTTGTAAATTTTCTTTCATGTGAAGTATATTAATGTATATCTAATGTGTATTCATTAATATTAAAGCTCACGTACTGATATTGATTATTTGTATAGCTGAAATGAGATGTAAAACGCACAGTGAAGTAAAAATTAACAATCGTTCGTTTTTTCCTTCGAAAGTTTTTTGGTTTCGAATCGCTGTATTTATAAAAATACAAGCATCGTTATAGAGCAAGATCTCATGTTACTTAACGACAAAAAAACCCGGCAAAGTACGAGTTAGGGTTGGATTTAGGACCACGAAATGATTGAAGAAATAATTATTTTGTGTATATGTATAGTACCACCAACTTAACTGTGCAGTTTTCAAGGGCGCTACTGGTCATGGAAATCAACTACAAACTGTCACAATTTGAGGGAACGTTTTAGTTCTTTGTCTGCCACCTGAACAGATAAGTTGGTGGGACTGTACACTTCTACATGTACACCAATGTTATAAAGAGGAAAGATTTGTATTTTTGAATGCAACGAATAAACTTTAAAACTACGGCTACTACCGATTTGGATGATTTTTTTTTGTGAAAATATTTAGAGACCCGGGAAAGGACATATGATAGTTTTATCCAATTGCGGAAAAAGAGGTTAATGGTTTTCCGCGATACCTGACAAATGCGCGGGCGCAGCCGCGGCCGGAAAGCTAGTACAATCTAGTAGTGTGGTATGTAATTATGATAATATAAATGATTGAAAATATAATAATTGTTTTATAAATACAACATAATGTATAAATATATATATTATACTATGCGATAAAAATAATATAACCGTTAGTGCTGTGTACATCAGAATGAATTACGTAATAGAAAGCACGGAACCGAAAACCACGAAACATGCTAGTCGGACTCGTGATGCTTATAAGACGCTGATAATTATGATGATTCCCAATTATTTTCCTAAGATTGGGGGAGGCTTTTGTTCAACAGTGGACGTCTTCCGGCTTATGATGATGATGATTCCTAAGATCATTAATAATGTGGTTCTCAAAGAAAGTTAAGCAAAGTTCAACAAAGTTAAGCAACGTCGCCCGCGGTCATGAGTAGGATGGGTGACCGCTAGTAACATTACTACTGAGCGTTTCCGTGCTTCGAGGGCACGTTAAGCCGTCGGTCCCGGTTGTCGTCGTTGATGGCAGTCGTTATAGCATGGTGGTAGGGCATTTTTCGAATGCCCGCCAGGCTAGCTACCACCCTCAAGTAGAAAATCTGTCGACAAGCACCTAACGGTGCGTTCCGGCAGCTGTCCTTGAGAGCCAGTACTTCTAGGTTGACCTGAACAACATCTCTGACCACATCATCACTAACCATCAGGTGAGATGGTGGTCAGAGGCTATCCTATCAGTCATAAAAAAAACATTCTACAACAAGGTAAATATATATTCCTACTAATATATATAAACGTTACTTTATTATTGTTATTTGCCTATAAAGTAGGTGTCCTAGTGAATATACATACAAAGATCCTACAGACATGTAGATAGATTCCATCGCATTGTCAATAGAACCAAGTTACCATAGGCTTTTCCAAAAAACCATCAGCTACGATATTTTTTAAATATACTGATATATTTAAGTTTTACGAATTTACTAAGGGACTACTAACTACAAATTGAACCAACGTTTAATATGTTGGTTAAATTTGGGCACACATAAATTATTACGAGTGTAATTTAGATTTCTTTACACGCAAATGTTGGACCAATTTTTCAGCGCTTTTCTTTACTTATACGGATTTTAACGAGAAAACTTTATTGATTAAGCCTGTAACCAATAACCTCGTATTTAAATAAAACCTCATAAAACCTTTGCATTTTACAGCTCGAGTAAAAGTTAAATCGGAAATCGGGCTCTTCCCTTTTATCACAGTTTCGAAATAAAAGTTTTATTTCCAACCACCTGCTAGCGAATTTCAAACCTGGAGAAGCAGGAGTTGGCGTAATGGAACTTATTAAATTGTTTTCGTGTGCTGCTTTTGTTGTATAGAAACTTCGATCTGATCATCATTAGGAGGTATGATGAGAAAATCATACCCAACAAGTAAAAATAAATGAATAGATTCAGGCGTTACTTTGCGGAAATTCATATTTATAATAACATAGCTCAAACAAAGCGAGCGCACGATCGAGAAATTTTCTAAATCGTGGTCGTGGAGTCAAGACCTCCTGAGGAAGCTTCGTGTAGAACCGAAACGCGTCGAAAATTCTTCCGGTTTGGCTGCTAAGCGTTTGTGACGTCACGTCGGCTTAACAGGAAAATTAGGCGGAATCGTCACTAGATATATTTTTATATTTTTTAAGTGTTTTATTAAAATATTAATTTGATGTTTTCTTAAAATATTTTAAACAGATTTATTATTATTAAGTATAAATTAATTTAAAAAATAAAAAACCCGACTGCGACTTATTTATTTTGTTCAGCGTGTTATTGTTGCATTGAAATGCAAACGGCAAATTATACATATTTTTAAATTGTTTTTTTAACAATAAAAAAAATCTCACTATATTGCGTCTTAAACCCGCCAGTAACATATTTTTTTTTTTCTACGTACCTAGTGTTACTTGCGCTATCAAGACGAATATAACGATATCTCATACATTAAAATCGGCCTTTTAGAAGTTATAGTGGACTAAAGAAACTCACAAACATATCTTTTTTTATGTTATTGTGGCGGAACAAGCACGAGGCCCACCTGATGATAAGCGAACTAACCTCTTCCTATAACAGATGCATTTCGTCACAATTCACGAATTGCACTGCGCCCGTCACCTTGAGACATAGTTGTTAAGTCTCATGTGCCTGTAATTTCACTGGATCTCAAGGACTGCTGCCAAAACACACCGTTAGGTGCTTGGCCACAGATTTTCTACTTGAGGGTGGTCGCTTGCCAGGCGGGCATTCGCAAAATGTCCTTCCACCATGCGGTGAAGTTCAAGCCCGCGGCGGGATTCGACCATGGTCCTGCTGCGTGGCAGTCCATAGCCAATGCTACTGAGCCATCATTGCTTCATACATACATACATACAACATATGAAACCTGAAAACATAACACTAATTTTTTGGCAGTCGTGTTGAAGAATGCACAAATATTGTTATTCGGTAATTGTGACTGTACCATTATGCTTCAGAACGTAGAGTGCAACAGTTTAGTGCCAACTGACCCTGCAAGTTTTATAGATGTATGACGCTTTATGCAGTAGTACCAATGCCATTTTTTGAGGGATGATCTTTTTTGGTCTATTAAAAATGTTGTAGAAGTCCTCCAGTTACAAAATCAAACAAACATCCCGGTATATATCAGCCAGAAAGTGAGCAAATAAGCCTTCCCAAGAGGAATGGGGTAACGTGCCACAATCCCCACGCTTGCGCTTGGCAGACATCCCGGAGATGGTTGTATGTTGATGAGTGTTCACAATCTTGCAGAAGAAAGTAAACAGCTTCAACTTATTTCGCACTCCAATACTATTGCAACTGAACTTAATCCTTCTATGAGGTAGAAGTGGACATAGTAGAAAATTAGCTATTGCTTGCCACTTACTGTCACAGACACATTTTTCCTAAGTCCAGACCTAAATAGTGAAATAAAAGAAATGAATAAAAGATTTCATTAATAAATCTCATTTGTTTTTATGTTTTTGGCTAGTAACAATAATTATTGAGACGGTGGTGCTGTTTCCGGGCAGTTCAACAGCGTAGCTCATGAAACCTCACGCCGTTTCTCGTTCCCCTCAAATCATTCGCCAAGCAGTTGACGGTAGTTTCCAGTTGCAGCCGTTGTCCTTATAGCCAGTTCCCTTTCCAAGCCTAGCGCGCTACTTCGACACTTTGATTACATATTCACTTACAAACACGCAATATTCGTCAATGCTTTTTGTAGTTCTCGCAGCGTAGTTTGCTTAGCCGTTCTAAATCGAATGAGTAAGTTAGGCAACGTCCACTGCGGCACGACTTGGATGGCTCACCGCTAGTGGCATTACTAATAAACGCTTCCGGGCTGCTGAGGGCAGTCCCGGCTGTTGTCTTAGGACAGTCGTTATAGCATTTGATAGAGTATTTTGCGGATGCCCGTCTGGCTAGCTACTACCCTCAAATAGAAAAGCTAAGCAGTGTTCAGCTGTCTTTCAGAACCAGTCTTTCTAGCTTAGTCTGGACAACATCTTAAACCACATCATCACTTATACCAACAGGTGTGGTCAAAGGCTAGCTTAAAAGCTACACAAAAAGCTATTATAGTCCAACAATTGTACAAAAGCAGTAAACTTCTACTTTCCACCATTTTAATATTTGTCTCGTTTTCCGCTAAATGTCCCCTGCGACAAAGTTCCATCTCGCCAAAAGGATAAAGGCGTTTTACAATCCAAAACGGAATGCCGATAATTGGTGTGTAATTAGACAATGTGATTGGATCGGGGAGCCATTAACCTAATTTTACTTTTACGACCGTTGTATGGTAGGTTGAGAAAATTACGTAGGCTATCTCAATCTTTATGTCTTTTGTAAAAACACTGTGTCTAGGTATTTGTTTGTCGCCAATGCTGAAATCAATGACCAATGTGCTAATTTAATACGAGTACATAGGTGAAATCGGATGAGTGGATGGTTCCACTGAACTGTACTGCACTCCGTACAGCTTCTTCGCCATTTGTGAGGTGCGGACAGGTAACAAGTGGAGATATTTGTGAGAGAAAATATTCGATATAAGTACCGTATATATGAATGTAATTTACATTTATTATTACTATGATTAGGATTTGGCCTAAAACTGAAATCAATACTTAATAGTTGTTGCGTTACTGAAAAATATATTGCACCGAACTCAACTCACACCTTATTAGGTGGATTAAGTTTGCGTAGATGTTTATAGGTACATATTTGAAAGAAAGTCTAGAATAAACTTTTTACTCTAAAAAGTTTTGAATGTATCCCACTGTATTCTTGTACTGTGATGTTACTAAATCGGTTTAATCCCTTTCATGATAGATTGTAAAAAATCACTCAGGGAGTGAAGGTAAAAAATTTATTTTCTTTGACAAAATATTCTTAAACTTTTGATAATATTGAGTTCTAACAAGTTTTATTAATTATTGATATACGAGCTCAGAATGGTCGTAAAAGTCAAAGGCACTAACTAATGAATTAATAGAATATACCTATTAAATGAATATATTAAAATAGAAATTTTATTGAACTATAATTTCTCATCGATATTATAGATCAATAAAACTATTAGTTTACACGACACATCTGTAGCGGAGCTTGCCTAGTAGTTCTAAGTTGATCAAGGATAAGCAAGTTTTTAATCTGGTCACTAGTTGTACGGTTGACCGCTACTGTTGGTATTTACTACACATGAGCGCTTCGTTTTTATTAATGCCTCATAGGTTAGCGTTTGACCACTATCTCACCTGATGGTAAGTGATGATGTTGTCGAATTCGTTCAAACTAACCTAGAATTTCGAAGCTTCGTTGCTTCGGAGTGTACGTTTAAGTCGTCCCGTTGTTTCCTTTACTTTTTTTAGACTGACTGTCTTAAAATTATGTCAAAGGCCTTTGGTCAACCAGAAAACTCCAATACATTTCATAATATGACATTTTAATGCCCGCTTGACTAGCTACCATCTCAAAGTAGAAATACGTCGCCATGCACCTTACGATGTGTTTCGGATGGGGGATAGGATGGATAGATAGATAGATAGGATAGGTCAAAGAGCATTCGCAAATGTCTGCTGTGCGTAGCAGCCCGTTAGTCTCGGTATTCTCCATCAACGCTCCATAACTTTATTGATATCAACGTGAATAACAATATGTAAGCCACATATTAGTAGCTTCAAACCAACAAACATCAGAGAAGTCGATGAATCGGTGATCATTACCAACAAGGTATTCTACTGAATAAGCAATGATGGCCGAGTGGTAATAGCTATGTACTGCCGCCCCGCAGTACCCTGGTTCGATCCCCACCGCCGACTTGAGATTCACCACATGGTGGAAAGGCATGTTGCGATTGCCCGCCTGGCTAGCTGCCACCCTCAAGTAGAAAATCTGTCGCCAAGCACCTAACAGTGTGTTCCGGCAGTAGTCCTTGAGAGCCAGTGAAATTAGATTTAACAACTATGTCTCAAGGTGACGGGCGCAGTGCAATTCGTCACTTGTGATGAAATGCATCTGTTATAGGCAGAGGTTAGTCCGCTTAATATCAGGTGGGCCTCGAGCTTGTTCCGTCACAACAACATAAAAAAAACTTTCAGTGAACAAAAAATCATTATAAACAAACTAAAAAGAGCAAAATCGTGAGAACTTGTGCTATATATTACCCTCTCCCCCTCCCCCTCCGTTCCGGTTACCGTTATCTGAGATCAGGGATTGCTCAAGTTCGACAGTAAAAAGGAATCCGATTAGCATTTTATTTATTTTGTAGACGTCTATCCATAACACGGGGTCAATCTCGAAACTTCGGGGTGAAGTATGGCACAACAATTTCTCTGCCTAAACTTTGTTCATCGGTATCCTTGACGTTTTATTAAATTGATAAAGTATGAGATCGTTTAGCTTCGTTTAATTACACTCAACGGTTCTGACTGGCGTAATTTACCAGAATGGGGTTTTCAAGGGCAATTATTTCAATGAAGATTTTATTATCTTTTGTATGATTAACATATGGATACTCATGACTTATTTTTAAGCAAAAAAATGAATAATTAATAAGTTAATCGGGAAAACGGGACCATATTGCCCTATTGCTAAGATTCAGCTGTTCGTCCGTTCGTCCAGAAGGACGACCTATGGAAAATAAGGCCGCATCTTCGGAACTGTATATAAGAGGTAGATAATTCAACAGAATATGTGTTAATACAGAGCGGAGTGCTTATCAAATAGTAATAACAAAAATATAAACATGTATAAATTAATTTAAAAGGTAAAAAACCCCATTCGCAAGTTATTTATTTTCGTTAAGCGTTTATTCGTTGCATTGAATTTAAAAGTTATAACTATTTATGGATTTTTTGTCCTAAGCCCTTCATTTTGATACCCTACTCGATGGATTTGGAAGAAGGAAAAAAAATCTTTTTCATAATATTTATATAATTATAGTTTCTTTTATTTACCTATTTTCACTTTTACTATCAAGACAAATCTAATGATACATCATACATCAAAATCGGTTAAGCCTTTTAGAAGTTATGATGGAATAAAGAAACTCACAAAAATTTTTGGGCAGTCGGGTTAAAAGGGGATTCCTGTATGAAATCGCAGTATTTTGTTTTTGGCTATCGTAAAAAAAGTGTCAACTTGGTAATTATAACAGTTCAATTTCTAAGGTATTAAAAAGAACTGATCAAATTTAGTTCGAACTCTCGTTAAGGATCTTGAACTATATGGAAAAAATAACGATGTTTTGGTAGATTCTGTGTTGGTACGGATTTACCCGCCCGCAATTGTTTTTTTGCGCTGTTAGCAATCTTCTGTTGGTATTGCGCATCGTGAGGGTTTGAAAAGTTACCATAAACTAGGAATAAAAATGTACAGTTACACCTTTCAAATATGGCAATACAAATCCTAATTGATTTCTATAATGCACGAACCCGGTGTTATAGTTTTGGTTAAGAAATAAGTAATATAAGTTCAGACCTATTTCTTTCAAATGATTGTATAATAGTTCCACTTGCCAAGGATTCAGCATCATCACAAAATATAAAAGGCAACATTATATTTTTATGCGTTTTTTTACGATAGTAGTAGTAATCTATCGAAAAAAAAACTCTAATTTTCGTAAATTACTTTCTAAAGTGATGTTAGTCATAAAACTATAACTTTTGTGACCTTTGGGAAAAAATAGATAAAAATTTATCATCTTATTCCATGCGTATCATAGATAATGATTTTATTAAATTTCGTTCATAAATGGACGATATCGGCTCCAAGTTTAAAGCCATCGCTATTTTACTGGACACAATTCTGGACTCCGTATGTTGTCTCTATTTGTCAGCCTTTGTATCGCTAAAGTGACCCATTTCTTGTACAGTCGCCTGCAATAAGAAGTAAACACATTGTACAAAGCAAGTTGTACTATAGATGTCGCTCCATCCCAATACGATGGTTAAAGAACGATATGAAAAAATTGAGTTCTGACTCATTGTAATGTTAGCTCAATTGGTTAGAGCATACCCCGGCTAAAGGGGTGGATCGACGCGGGTTCGAATCCCGCACATGACTTAAATTTTTCCTATCTTATATTTGCGATTTTGTAATATTAAGTGTTATGCTAGAAATCATTTCAGTCATACTTTAGGCACTTTTTAAAAATCTCTGAAACTATTTTATATCAATCAAATATATATTGATATATAATCAATATTGTCAGTGACAAAATCTCAGATTTTGTAACAAAATATTTATGCAGAATACTAATACTTATATATTATGTACAGTCGCCTGCAATAAGAAGTAAACACATTGTAATTTTCAAAATAGTGGCAAAGAGTTCTGTTTTTATCTATCAGAAGTGTCTTAAAATCAAAGATTAAGTTGAATATTTTTACTAATGTTAATGTTAACTTCGATTATTAATAATTTAGCGACATCACATTATTTTGAAAATTACGAAGTGTATACTTCTAAGTGCAGGCGACTGTACATAATATATAAGTATTAGTAGTCTGCATAAATATTTTGTTACAAAATCTGAGATTTTGTCACTGACAATATTGATTATATATCAATATATATTTGATTGATATAAAATAGTTTCAGAGATTTTTAAAAAGTGCCTAAAGTATGACTGAAATGATTTCTAGCATAACACTTAATAAATACCCTTTATTATTATCAACTATTATGAAACGCTCGTAGCGAAGTTTACTTAGCTGTTCTCAACCGATCAGCAAAGTTAAGCAACGTCGCGCGCGGTCAGGAGTTGAATGGGTGACCGCTAGTGACATTACTACTGAGCGTTTCCGTGCTTCGGAGGGCACGTTAAGCCGTCGGTCCCGGTTGTCGTCTTAAGATGGCAGTCGTTATAGCATGGTGGTAGGGCATTTTGCGAATGCCAGCCTGGCTAGCTACCACCCTCATGTAGAAAGCCTGTCGCCAAGCACCTAACGGTGTGTTTCCGGCAGCTGTTCTTGAGAGCCAGTACTTCTAGGTTAGCCTGAACAACATCTTCGACCACATTATCACTTACCATCAGGTGAGATAGTGGTCAAAGGCTAACTAAACAGGCATAAAAAAATACAAAAAAGAAACTATCAGTCTTAATACTGCCGAACCGAAAGTGCCTAACATTAATCTCGTTAGCTTTAAATTTGTGTCAGTTCGATCAGGTTCGTCTCCGCAGCACAGTTTATATTTATCATATTTTCTAGTTTATATGAAACATTTACGCAGATAATCCTAACAATAGCAAACTCTTGAAAGTATTATGAATTGATTTGATAATTATGATGTATATTTTTTATATTGTTATGTTTGCAATAACGTCCGCTTGGCGAATTACATTACAAAATTACAAATTTACTGATTTTTATTGTTCTCTATTTCATTCCATATTTCTTAACAACTCCCAAAAGATTTTGCCATTTTGGTTACCCTTAATACTGAGAACGAAAAATGCCGCGCCAGCAACTTCTATTATTTATTAGTACCAAGAAGTTTTATATTCGTATCAGAGCTCGGGGGTGACTTGTCTCCAAAAGTTATAACGAAAGTTCAAAGTATCAGCCACGAAATGTAATCAGAGAATAAACTGAAAACTGCTTTGAAATAATAATGACCACCTAATTTTAATTACCGGTGACGTCACATCGGCCCCACTAACATGTTGTAGTTTTTTTTACGTGTTTACACTGTAAGTATCCATTTCGAACAATATTTGAGAGGGGTCCAGACAAATATACAGACATCTCAACAAAAGAGGAAGGGCGGGGCAAAAAAACGTCTAAAACACCTCACGTTCTTGCATGGTGGTAGGGCATTTTGCGAATGCCCGCCTGGCTAGCTGCCACCCTCAAGTAGAAAATCTGTCGCCAAGCACCTAACGGTGTGTTCCGGCAGCTGTCCTTGAGAGCCAGTACTTCTAGGTTAGCCTGAACAACATCTTCGACCACATCATCACTTACCATCAGGTGAGATAGTGGTCAAAGGCTAACCTATCAAGCATAAAAAAAAAAAAAAACGTTTGAACATGGACATCCCCTTATTGTCAGCTATACTTATTTCATTTGAATGTAACTTCAAAAGTACTAAGCCGATTTTAATATTGTTATGTTTGAAATAACGCCTGCTATCCCAATACTATGGTTAAAGAACGATAGAAAAGATTTGAGCTATGACGTCATGTTAGCTCAATTGGTTAGATCATACCCCGGCTCAAGGATAGATGAACGCGGGTTCGAATCCCGCACATGATCTAAATTTTTCCTATCGTATATATGTAATTTTGTAATGTACTAAGCCGATGTTAATTGAACTTATACGGGACCAAATTGGAGGTATATTTTAACCAACAAAAAATAGAATCATAGAGACCGACAGACCGCTTATATAAAGCGTAAATAAACAAATGTGAGTCATGTTTGGCATGTATGTGATCTTTCTATGGTTTGAAGATACCATAATGGTGGATACAGTAAGTCAGCAAACTTAATATTTAACTTTTCACAACATGTTTTTGTTATACGTAAGATGGGTAGCTTATGCGTGGTAACACAAGAAAGTATATAAATACATATAGAACATATAAAGGGTTATTAGAAAAATGCTAACAATCTAAATCAAGAGTTCACTGTGATTTCAGTTTCAAGCAGTGATGGCTCAGTGGCATTGGCTATGGACTGCCGCGCAGCAGGTCCATGTTTCGAATCCCACCGCGGGCTTGTCGCGACCATCAAGTAGAAAACCTGTCGCCAAGCACCTAACGGTGTGTTCCGGCAGCAGTCCTTGAGAGCCAGTGATATACAGGCATATAGTGATATACAGGCACATGAGACTTAATAACTATGTCTCAAGGTGACGGGCGCAGTGCAATTCGTGACTTGTTGCGAAATGCATCTGTTATAGGCAGAGGATAGTCCGCTTAACATCAGGTGGGCCTCGAGCTTGTTTCGTCACAAAAAAATAAAAAACTAAGTCCTAACAAATATTTTGAGGTGAATGTTTTTTTTTAAATATATTTATATATTTTTTTTAACGTGTTTTGACGTAACTTTTTTGGATCGGAGTAAGCATTGTCTTTTATTACAATACTCAAACACTAAAAATAATAAGTTTTTCTTGTACTTTCTGACACTTTTTTGTTATGTGCCTCGTAGTAAAAGACAATGCTTACTCCGAGCTAAGAGTGCCCGCCGCGGCAAAACTGGACCACGACGCGCTCGCTTTAAGCAGTTTTGAATAATTACATGAAAATAATTAAAAAGAGGAAAGAAAAAACAAATACAGGCATAAGAGACTTTTAACATCAGGTGGCCTAACGCTTATTCCATGAAATATTTTTTTTTTTCTTTAAATAAAATATTCATCTCAAATATCTGTTAGGACTAGCAGAAGTTGACCCTTGTTTGCATTTTTCGAATAACCTTGTATATATATGTATAATATAAACAGTATATAATTATATATGTACGAGTCACGTGGTTAAAAATAAGGAAAAATAGACCGTAAATATAATATCCAAAACACTATCAAAAGTACATTTTACTTCAATGGGAGATCAGTTATCAATAGAGACGGTTGATAAATGATACCTTTTGTATTGTCACAATATTTCGGCACAATAGGACGCTCCAATGGATAGAAACTCGACACCTGTGGATGGGAACGTTGGGAAAATGGGAATTTATGGAGAAAGTTTAGGAAACATCGCCGTTTACTTTATGGTGTTTGAGAGACAGAGGGAATAGGGGTTGATTTATGTATTCATAGAAGATTCTACGATTGTCTGTTTTAACGTGAATTAAATACTAAAATGACATTAAAATTTTGAAGTGTACTGACATATTTTTTTTTGTTTTTCATTTAATTTCGTTATGTATTGTAATTTTGGTTTTAATTTATATATTGCGTTTGTTGACATGATTGAATTTGATAATAATTTGATTTATATATTTCATTGATATTGTATTTTGACGTCGCTTTATTTTCAAATGTATTTTTTTTTGTATGTATCGTAATTTTGGTTTTTATTACTGTGTTTTGTTTTGTTATTTGTATATCTACATTTAAAAGTTGCATGCACTTCTAGCCAATGTAATTGGTTATACCGTATTAGTTAAGTAAAAAATAAACAAATAAATTTTAATATGGTTATGTTTGCAATAAAAACATTAAAATTATAAGATTGCGTCATCATTTACAAGTACAAAACCAAATGCAAAATTGGTCTTGTTTGTAGTACAACGTAAGTTAAACTATATATGTAGCTCTATCCCAAAACGATCGTTAGAGAACGATAGGATAAAATGTAATTATGACTCATTGTCATTTTAGCTCAATTGGTTAGAGTATACCCCGGCTAAATGGGTGGATGGACGAGAGTTCGAATCCCGCACATGACTTAAATTTTTCCTCACGTATATTTGTAATTTTGAAAATAAATAAGTACTTAATATGTTAAAACCCGCATATGCATGGCTGAATTCAGTGAAAAAGACGCTGAATTTGGACAAAGTCTATCTAACGGTAGACTGTTCGACTCACTAATTGAATAACCAAATTTGTCACTAGCGATCTAAATTACCGTTTGATTGATTTGTTTCACCGCACATAAGGCGAACAGCTTGAGAAGGTTTTTTGCTAATGCTCGTTTCGGAAAGCTGTCGTCAGCCTTCTTTTCCTGCTAAGCCGACGTTACGTTTGGATCTTATATACGAAGCATCATCAAGATGTCTTGACTCTTCGAGTTTACGATTGCAAATTATTCTAAGTACAAATTTTTCACATTTATAATCGCTTATAATTTGAGGACTGTATGGGCCTTTACGATCAACTATCAACAACTTTGCGGGGGGTACTTGGATGGGTGACCGCTAGTACCTAGACCGGTAGCTAGTAGTTCAATATCGAGGGCTTCCGTGCTTTGAAGGGCACGTGTCAGTCGTTAGTAGCCGTTTTCGGCAACGCGCTATAAGACCTCCCGTCTTATAGCGCCCTAAAATCTTAACAGTTAACCAATATTTTTCATGCAGGTATAGAGCATTTTGCAAATGCCCGCACGACTAGCTACCATATTATATAGGTAAGTACTCAATTAGAAAATCTGTCGATAAGCACCTAACGGTGTTTCGCCAGCTATCATTGCAAGTCAGTTCCAATTCTTGGTCAAGGTTTGGTTTGTTTGCTATCTTCGATAAAGTCAAACGCTCCATCGACAACAAAATAAAACAATGAATTTCGTATGAGAAACACACCCCGACGAGCACACAATGGATATATTTTCTTTGTCAACAATTTCAACGTGCAGAGCTTGCAGCTTGAAGAAATTGTGCAAAGCTGCTCGTAGGTGAGACTGCCAATTATTTGTGAATAGTCCCACTTCTGAAAGCTAATTTTTTTAGGTATGTGCCCTGGGGGCCAAGTCTGCTAATTACATGTTCATATTCAGCATAGATTCATTCAAGATTCATACAAGACAGAATCGGTAGTCTGCTGATCCCTTACGAATATATGAATCTATGATGAATTTAGGCTGATTTGACGATATTGCCAACAAAAAATAAAAAGAGAAGAGTAAGGTAATTCAGAAAACAATTTCGTTATCATTTATTATTATTTTATTATTTCCTTTCGTTTTCACATGAAACCGAGATCGAATCAATATTGAGTCAATATGAACGATATAAAGTTGGTAGACTACCAAAACTGTCAAAATCGACCAGGCCGAGTCCAATATAAATTCATATTGATTAGCAGACTTGACGCCCAGGTTAATAGGGTAAACGAACATTTTTATGCTTCTTATATTGATTTTTTTCAATAACGATCAAATCAATAATCGCAATAAAAAAAAGCTTATTAAGGAGCTTATTTTTACTGCGATTATTGATTTGATCCCGCGACTATCCGTACCTAAAGCGGGTGGCAATGCAAATATTATACAATGTCAGAATTATCAGGTTGAGTCATCTTAAACTAGTTTCAAGCAAATTGTAAAATAAGAATTGTTTGTAGTTCAGTTAAGATGCTATCTAATCGTTAAATGATAGGAGCGAAAGGATAAATTTCAGCTATGACTCACTCACTACGATAGTTCAGTTGGAAGAACACCACCCGGCTATTGGGTAAGACGACCGGCGGTTCGAATTAAGCTTAATTTTTTTAATTTATGTTGTATAATTTTGTTCATTCTTTTACAAATTTCAAATATTGACTAATTTTCATATTAATAATTGAAATTATTATCAATATATTTTTATTGCTCGCTTAGCCTAATCTTCTCTATCTCACCAAATGGTAAGTGATGATGTGGTCGAAGATTGTCCTACCCAGACTGAGAATTGGCTTTCAAGAACAACTGCAAGAACACACCATGTGTGCTTGGCCACACATTTTGAACTTGTAACAAGACAGAAAATACCCTACCACGATGCAAATGATACTTTGTTTACCTACTGTGAGGTTACGAACGATAACAAGAAGTTTTTTGTTATTTGATAAGAGATCGCTCTCAGCGATTTGACCGCCCATTGTCACACCTATTCTTAGTTATTGTTTTAAGTTATACATTTTTAAATTTTAATGTGACAATAAATTGTTATCTATCTATTGATTTTAATTGATCGGAACACGACTAAAATGCAGCTTCTGTCCGCTTCACTCCGCTCCGCTTCAGTGAAAACTTTTGACACTTTTCAATGCTTTTCAACGCTCGCTTCGCCCAGCTCCGCGTTTATGGAAACGCACACCAAGGGTACCTTCCCACGGACGAGGGTGAGTCAGCCCCCTAAAATTATACATGTTACAGAGGAGTGTGAAAGAAGTATAAATAGATATTGAGCTGAAAGCACACCTATCCCTAAAATATATGAAAGCGTAGACGGGCGGTATATTATAGGTGTATTGTAAAATACTGTATCAGCCAGTAGTATCTGCTGAACACAGCCTCCCTCATTTAGGGGGGTTCGCCATAATCCCCATGCTTGGCAGGCGTCTTTGGGTTCATAGTTTAAGATATCAGTTTCTCAGAAGGCGCTGCTGCCCACCTTCCGGTATTTTACCTTTAGTCGCCTCTTACGACACCCACAGGTTGAAATGGTGGCATTCTAACCCAGCACCCCACGGGGCATATACAGGTATATCCATTATATATATATTTTGTTGCTCAAGTGAAGGGCAAAGGAAAAAGTGACTATTAGGTATAACTTCTCTATTGCATTGCATATGCATGATATATGCACGTGTTTAAGCAGTCCAAAAGCTACGTTGAAATCTGGCCAAGTGCGAGTGGTGCTTCGCTATATTTGGGTTCCGCGTCGCAGCATATCAGAAACTTTTATGCATGAAGAAAAGGTTATTTCAGAATTCCCAGACGGGGTAATTTTAGCTAACTTCAAAAAAGGGAGGTTCTGGTATCGACTGTGTTTATATATTGTGTGTTGCCTGATAGATAATTCTTTACAGGTTGTACCGATTTTGATTTTTTTTAATTCGAAAGATGGTCCTTTTGTGGTGCCATTCAAATTTGAGCGAGATATGAGTGGTAGTTGAGTTATCCTTAATAATGTGTATTTTATGTTGAAGTCGGTTGTTTTTTGTTTTTGATTCTGTTGACAATAATTAGCTATGCATGCTAAACCATGACAGGTATTACTCGTACAGAAAATGTCCTTATTTAGGCTCCAAATTGAATTTGACACATGTACTTAATTGTAATAAAAGGAAATATGATTTCCCACGAAATTGGTTTTGCCACGAAATCGAAAAATTTGCAGGTCAATTCCAACATCGCGTAGAATCATCTCCGCTTTTCAATAGGTACATGCACATAGAATAATTCACTGTTACTGTACCTAGGTCACATGACTGTGCCTTGGATAGAGTTAAATAATTATAAATATATAATAATAATAATTTATTTGGCATAAAAATGTTACAGGTATCAATTTTATTGTTGAATCTATTGACTCCCGAACTAGTTAATAAAAACTGTGTTTCGAGTGCCAGTGGCTTCTCCCATCTAGATTTACTTATTTAATAATTATGCATATCTTACATGAACTAAAAATAAGGTAAGTTTATACAACAAGAAAAAAAAAAAAAAAGGACAATACATCGGTTTTGTGTGTGTGTGTGTGTGCGTGCATGTGTGTGTATGTGCGTGTGAAGGTGTGTGCGTGTGTGTGTGTGTGCGCGCGTGAGTGCGTGTGTGTGGTAGTGTGATAATTTATAGTAATACATAATATCATACGTTAAAACTATTAAGCATCTCTTCTATGCCTTCATAATCAAATTGGCAGATCCAGGTAAGTAGTGTCTTCTTGATATCATTGTTACTTAACTTTTTACCTTTATATGTTTTGTTAAATTTATTATATATGTGAGGGACAACAACTTTATATTGCTTTTTTGCAAACATACTCCTTGCACGCGGTACAGGACATCTATTTATTCGCTTATTTAATTCTGGCAGCGTGGGTAAAACTTTTCTATGATAGCGCCGTATGCCTTCCCAAATAAATAGTTTCCTGACGCTTAAGACGTTAGCTTTTTCATATACATCCGTTGTCGGATGTCTGTAGGGGAGATGCAAGAGCACTTTTAGAATAGCACGTTGGGCACGTTCCGCTGTTATAAGGTGAGTTTTTGCTGCACTGCCCCAAGCGCAAATGCAATACCTAAAGAGGCACTCACTAATTGCTCTATATGTCTGTATTGCAAGTTTTTGATCTACTACTTGCCTAAGATTTTTAAAAGCGTAGATTAATTTCCTTGTCCTAGATGCCAATGAAGCTATGTGGGAGGTCCAATTTAGTTTGTCATCTATGATGACGCCCAGATACCTAATGAAGCTTTACTTTAATACTTGGTAAAAATACATACCTTTCCCTGCAATAGGAGTGACAATAGTCCTAATAATTGTAATTGTGAAATTTTGACATGGTTTAGCTTTTAATTAGTATTTTAAACTAGCCGCAAAATCTTTGCTTCCGCTTCTTCTCTAAGAAGACTCCAAAATTTTTTACCAATCACAACTAAAATTGCGCTCGCACAATCACTTTTACTCCCAATTCTCGACTACGCTGACATATCATATCTCGATCTAACTCAAGAACAGCTTGATAAACTAGAACGCCTACAAAATTTTTGTATTCGTTTCATATATGGCCTCCGCAAGTACGACCATATATCCGAGTATCGCAAAAAATTGAATTGGTTGCCCATGCGACTTCGCCGGAATGCACATATTCTACATCTTCTATACAGTATTCTCTTTGTTTCCAGTACTCCTACATATCTAAAAAAGTGTTTTGTGTTTCTCCATGTCACCCATAATCTGTCCTTACGTTCTTCCAACACTCTCCAATTTAAAATCCCCCCTCATAGCTCTCAGTACTACAGCAAGTCCTTCACAGTACAGGCTGCACGACTATGGAATGCTTTACCACTAGAAATCAGACGTGCCAAATCGATTGGATTTTTTAAAATAATGGTAAAAAATCACTACTTATCCAGTATATAACATTGTAATTATTTGTTTATATTATGTGTAATATATGTAGATGCATATTTAAGTAATTTGTTATATATGTGTTATTTAAAGGTATGTTATTTATGTATGTATAACTTTAGTATATATATATATTTATTATGTATATATGTAGGTATTTATTTATTTATTTATCACGTATTAGATTTATGTATCTGAATTTAATTATCTAACATTAATTTATTGTTCACCACCGTCTACCTTGTCCCTTATTTCTGTCCATCCAAAGGTTGTCTGGTAGAAATCGCTACATAGCGATAAGACCGCCCATTGTACTGCCATAGGATAATTAGTCTTAATCAATGTAATTTACTTTTACTTGGTAAACAATAAATAATTTTTGTATTGTATTGTATTGTATTAGTGTGATAAATATAGTATAAACTAAAACCATACCATTATAAACGATGTTTAAGGGTCTAAAATAACCTATAAGCATAATTATTCAACTCAATCGGATCTTGCATCTTTAGATATTATCACGTCTTCCTTTATAAAATAGAATAGAACTTTTTGTTAAACTGTGCACAAATACATAAATATAATTAGAAGATTTATTATTCAGTATAATAGTTTATCGTTGACAAAAAACCACAGTTTTGTGATACAGAATACTTTTTTTTAGATAGGTAAGTACATACATATACTTATTTAGATAAGAAGGTACCTTTTAATTTGTAACTATATAGGTGCAGCTACAATTTAAAATCGATATTTTTACCTGTCCTTCAAGTTTTCCTTGCAAGACCCGTTATTTGAAAACTGTACCCGCAAAAAAAAACTTAATTTGAGGATAAAAATATTCAAATCAGTATTTACCATAGGCTTATAGCGAAAAAATCCTACGTCTATGGTATTTACTGTAATGTTGTGCTAGGGAATTATTTAATATATAATTTGTGGTAATATTACATTTAGGCGCCATCTATACTGTAAGTGCTGAACTGAGTGCAAAGCTTGTTTCATACAAAATTTACCACGGAACCATGGAGTGTGCCGGTGCTTACTCTGGTCCGGGCTATCCTCATGGATAGAGATGTAGTTCAATTTACTTTTGATAGATGGCACAAATAACAATTAATGAAAGTTATTTTTAATAAACTCACAAACCCTTATAGAAAATGTATTGCAATATACGGTTTAAAGAAGAGGGGTTAATAAAATGTTCTTTGAGTGTAAACATTTGTGTAAAAATCTCCTCGAGTAATATAATAGGTACCTACATACTTACCTATATTTGAAGATTGTTTGATCATAAAAGTTGTATTTCAGATTGTACAAGTACTTTCTTATAAACACATCAGGCATTGTGTTATTTGGTTATATCGTTTGAAGATGAAAACCCAGCCAAGTGCAAGTAGTACTTCCACTTCACACTGAGGGTTTCGTAACAAATATTAAACCAGGGTTTTTACGGGCTAAGTAGGCACTGAATAGGTCGCCTCCGCCGCCTACTACTATATATAAGTAACGTTTGATTTAAAACGTTACTTTTCCCGTTACTTTTAACGGGTTTTTGCAATGCGGAAATCTAAACACAAAAAAGAACCGCGCAATTTTTTTAATTTCATTTTCTTAATAATTGTTTTGCAAGCCTCCTTAATAACGCGTCATTTTCAGTCAAAATTTAAACCGGATACATATTATTTAAGTCCTAAATATACGGCCTTTTAACTTTCTTGTGATATAGTTCTTGATATATGGATCTAAAGAATGTCCCATTTACTACAAATAATTAATCAATAAGACTCAGGGAAAAATATGCTAAATAAGTAATATGCCCGTGTTGCTGCACAATAGGCATTTTGTTTTTTATTCATGATAGGTTAGTCTTTGACCACTATCTCATCTGATGGTAAGTGATGAGGTGGTCGAAGAATTTGTTCAGCATAACCTAGAATTACTGGCTCTCAAGAAAAGCTGTCGCAACACACCGTTAGGTGCTTAGCGACAGATTTTCTACTTGAGGGTGGTAACTAGCCAGGGCATTCGCAAAATGCCACCACCATATTATAACTACTACCATCCTAAGACAACAACCGGGACCGACGGCTTAAAGTGCCCTCCGAAGCACGGAAGCGCTCAGTAGTAATGTCACTAGCGGTCACCCATCAATTCAATTCAAATGTTTATTTGCCAGAATACATCATACAATTACATTTTAAGTTCATATATAATAATGTTAGGTCACTGTATTCAGCTTGCAAGCAGTCGTGCAAGTTTTTAATATTCTATGTTAATTTAATTAGTCAAAGTAATTAAAAACAAAATGTTTGGTTGAGATTGTATCGAGTAGGTTACCTATTTAACGTTTGTTATTGTTTTTTACTTTATCAGAGTAACAAATTGCTTTAGGATGTATTTGTATTTTAATTTAATTTATTAATATTTTAATTGAAATTTCTTGCTTATAAGTGTAATTTTATTGTTGTATGACGCTTCAGGTTTCTGTAATAATTTGTAATAAATAAGTCATAATTTTATTTGTTCATGTTTACTATTTAAAATAGTATGTAGGAATTATTTATCATGAGTGTCCCCTTCTCTCAAACTCTGGTGTGTCCCCATTGTCCGCCACAATCCTCCAAACGGTTTTCATGTCGAGGGCTCCCTATACACATCGGGCGCATGCACAAGGATGTGACGCGAGGTGGTGAAGGATTTGTGGCTTCATCACAGCTTCTAGCTGGGGGTCTTGGGTTGTCTTCAACGCTATCCTCGCAGATTCAAGAGCAGACAACAGAACAGAATTCTTTTGAGAAACTTGCTTTCCTTAGGTCTCAAGTTCGAATACTGAAGAACATACCTAAAGGGGCGAGAAGTTTGGCGGCCTGGAGGCTGTGTGAACTTATCGCTCAATGCATAAGCACCAATAGCTCGGAAGATTGGTACAACCTCCTTACTTTTGCGTTCTCTGCTTTTAAAATCCCCCAATCGAGAGGATCTAGATCTTTGACTTCTTTAGTAAAAGACAATATTAACTGTCTCAGCTCAGTTATGTGTGAGGAATCTGCGCCTTCCGGTTCTCCTCCCTCTATAATAAAAGCTATTGAGGCTAAGGTCTACGGTGGTGACCTAAGGAGTGCTGCCCGTCTCCTTCTCTCGGATGATGCCTTTGCGGGTGCCAGCCCTGACACCCTGGCTTGCCTTCAGTCCAAGCACCCTAGTCCTTCCCGTCCCCTTACTTTCCCTGCTCCACCGGATCGATCCTTGCAAGCCGTAACGGTTAAGACGGAGGACGTAGCACTTGTCCTCAACTCTTTTTTCAACTGCTCTGCTGCTGGCCTAGATGGCATTCGTCCCTCACATCTGAAGGAGCTTACAAGCTCTTTGGCAGGTGATAACGGCCCCTGACTTTTGGAGCACCTCACAAGGCTATGTAATTTTATGCTTAGTGGGCAGGTCAGCCCCATTGTGTGCCCTTTCTTGTATGGTGCATCTCTCTGCGCGCTTGAAAAAAAGGACGGGGGTCTAAGGCCAATTGCGATCGGTAGTATTTTTCGTCGTCTTACCGCCAAGTTGGGTTGTCTTGCCGTCAGGGGCGAAATGGCGGCCTATTTGGGTCCACACCAGCTGGGGTTTGGTACTGTTCTGGGATGTGAAGGGGCAATTCATGCAGTCAGAACGTTCGCGGTGGACCCGGATAACGCTGGGTGTGTAGTATTGAAATTGGACATCCAGAACGCATTCAACTCTCTGGAAAGGGATGTGTTTCTGAGCGAAGTCTCCGCGCAGATACCATCCCTCTACCCTTTTCTTTATCAAGTCTATCACTCTCCCTCTAACCTATTCTACAATCAAGAACCTATCCTTTCTCAAGTTGGTGTCCAGCAGGGGGATCCTCTTGGCCCTCTTATTTTCAGCCTCGGCATTCAGAAAGTAGTTGACGATTTGCGGTCCCCTTTGAACGTCTGGTACTTAGATGACGGTACTATTGGGGGTACGCCAGACGTCTTAGAGCACGATTTGCGGGTTCTTTTTCCGCGCTTGAAAGAGCTGGGACTGCAAGTAAACACGGCCAAGTGCGAGTTCTTCCCTTGTGGCCCGGAGGCTTGCCTGGCATTTCCTTGTTTCGAAAAGCTCGTACCGGGAATAAAGAAGTTGGAAACCAGTAATTTTTCCCTTCTTGGCTCCCCTATATTTCCTTCTGCCATTCCGGAAGCTATTCTGGCGAGAAAAAAGCTCCTCCTTAACGCCCAGAAGCGTCTTCAATGCTTATCACCCGACGTTGCTTTGGTTCTGCTGCGGACATGCTTGGCGGTCCCAAAATTAATATATTTGCTCAGAACCACCCCAACTTGGCTCTACCCCACTAGCTTGGCATCTCTTGATGAGGTGATCAAACAGTCTGTGGAGTTCATATTGAATGTGTGTCTGAATGATTACCAATGGGACCAGGCCACTTTGCCTATTAGACAGGGTGGCTTGAGGGTGCGGCGCGCTGTAGATTTGAGTTTGCCGGCTTTTTTGACGTCGGTGCATGAGGTTGCAAGTCTTGTCACTACTATTCTCCCCAACGGTGACAGGGTTAGTATTCCTCATGTGTCCGGTGCTCTAGCAGCATGGTCGGCTCTCAATCCTGGCGAGTCTGCTCCCTCAGTTCCCTCTTCCCAGTACCAGCGTGTATGGGACGAGGTTGGTTCGAAAGCCACTGCTGCTAAACTTTTGAGCATAGCGGAGGGTGTGGATGTAGCAAGATTGCGGGCGGTGTCGCAACCTGAATCCGGAGCGTGGTTGCAAGCAATTCCGTCACCTAGTCTTGGCACGCACTTAGACAGCGACTCTTTGCGTGTGGCGGCAGCTCTTCGGCTAGGCTGTGATGTATGCGAGCCTCACCGCTGCATCTGCGGTACCACGGTGGAAGCCAATGGTCACCACGCTCTTAGCTGCCGCCGCTGCGCTGGTAGGTTTCCACGGCACCACGCTCTTAATGATATTGTCCGTAGAGCACTTGTTTCGGCAAATGTTCCCTGCGTTTTGGAGCCTCCAGGACTGAGCCGTGCGGATGGCAAAAGACCAGACGGTCTGACGATTGTCCTTTGGCAGAATGGTAGGTGCTTGCTATGGGACGCAACCTGCGTCAGCACCTTTGCCTCCTGTCACCTGGGCCAGACAGTCCGTGCAGCTGGGGGCGCCGCAGAATCTGCAGCTCTTAAAAAGAAATCTAAATATGCTGACCTCGCCCACAGGTACCAGTTTGTCCCTCTGGCGGTAGAGACGGCGGGTAGTTGGGGAGCGGAGGCGAAGACCTTTGTGCGACAAATTGGGCGTCGTCTAAGAGAGAGGGGTCATGACCAACGCTCTGGGTCGTACCTCGTGCAAAGGCTGGCCATGGCCATACAGCGTGGTAATGCATCCAGCGTGATGGGCACCTTTGGACCGGGTGCGACCGGGGGCGGTCTTTTTTGATAGATATAGTTGACATTTATTGACGTGTATAATATTGCATTGTTAATTTAATTGACTTATAATTTAAAATATTATATAATTTAATGGTATTTATTGACTAATAAAAAAATATACAAAATTAACATTTACATATAATGTTCCCATTAGTCAAATAATTTAAAATGTCATGTCTATATAATATAAATTGTCATTTTGAAAATAATTAATTACATATACATCGCTTAGTGTAGTTTAAATATTCTTTCATGCTGTAAAAACAATTGTCAGATAGCTCGAGAATTCACTTTAGCTCTAAACACATTACCATTCAAGTTTTTAATATCTTCTGGTAAATTATTATACGTCACTATGCACATATTAAAAACATTTATTTTAGAAATATATTTACGGCAGGGAGGTTGATATAATAGGTTTAAGAACTTTGCACGTTTTTACCTCGGCATGATTTCATTTCGTTTTTTGAAATATTTAGGGTGTGTTTTAACGAAAACACTTAAAGTATAAGTCCCTAATGTACATACATGGAAGTGGCAGAATATCCATCCAACTTATTAACGCGGCGGATATTGCTTAACTTTGCTGTTCGATTCAGAACGGCTAAGTAAACTTCGCTACGAGCGCTTCAGTTTACTAACGAAGATAAAATGGATTTCAAAAAGGGAAATCAACAACACTGCCAATACTCGTATCTTCCTTCTTATGATTCTTCGGGCGAACCTCTTTGTCGAAGTAGGACTAACTGGGCAGTCTGTCCTAGGCATGCATTTTGCATGGTGGTAGGGCATTTTGCGAATGCCCGCCTGGCTAGCGACCACCCTCAAGTAGAAAATCTGTCGCCAAGCACCTTACGCTGTGTTCGGGCAGCTGTCCTTGAGAGCCAGTAATTCTAGGTTAAGCCTGTTAACACCTTCGGCCACATCATCACTTACCAACAGGTGAGATTGTGGTCAAGAGCTTACCTATAAGCAATAAAAAAACACGGTACCAACTTTAACATTTTTCTTTAAATGTTTCTGTACCTGGCACTCTGTCTTTCACAGCTTTGTTAGTCTGCTAATTACCATCTTTGGAGAGCTATACATTTATAGGACTATTGTTTCTTTTTCTGATCACAACAACAAATTCAGGTTTCGTCAACGATTACGATGTCACGATAAAAATCATTTCAACATCATGAGTCAAACTAAAATAGCACATTTCTTGGAACAATCGTCGCATGCTTGTTTCAGAAACGACACGTGAGTTGTGAGGGATCCAGTGGCACAAAAGATCCTGGCTTTCTTGCAAAATCTTTTGAAACTTGGCTTATAGTAATATAAGTACCTAACTCAATGGCCCTCAGATTTACCCAGAATAAATTTTCCGGCTTCCTTCAATAAAACTTCCTCCTTGAAAAGTCTCTTTTATATTTTATCCGCCATCTTTAGACTTAAAACAACGTCACGAGAATTGTGAAATGAGTTTTTTGAATATGTGTTAAGCAATATTTGCTGTGGTCACTACTAAGATAAGTGACCGCTAGTGACGTTTATTATTGAAACTATCGAGTGCCTTGCTTTGGGAGCCGTTAAGCCGTAGGTCCTGGTTGTTGTCCTAGGATAACTGTAACTATAGCATGATGGCTAGCTATCACCCTTACCAATTAAAGTAACAGTTCTAATTATAGTTACTAGTAATGACCTCACGACATATCAGCACAGCATACCCAAACACAACCCTGGCATAATTACAGCGGCAAATTGCTTTCCAGCATTTTGGTAATGGTGATAAAAAAGCAGTTTTCTTACAAATTGTATTTTTTTATTATGTTATTTTGACGGAACAAGCCCGAGCCCCTCATGTTAGGTGGACTAACCACTGCCTATAACAGACGCATTTCATCACCGACGAATTGCACTGTGCCCGTCACACTGAGACGTAGAGTTGTTAGGTCTCATTAGCCTATAATTTTTCTGGCTCTCAAGGACTGCTGCCTGAACACACTGTTAGGTGCTTGGCGACATATTTTCTACTTGAGGGTGAGCGCTAGCCAGGCGGGCATTCGCAAAATGCCATTCCATCATGCGGTGAAGCTCAAGCCCGCGGCGGGATTCGAACCATGGACCTGCTGCGCGGCAGTCCATAGCCAATGCCACTGAGCCCTCACTGCTTCAACCTGTTCAATATATTATTATAACTCCGCGTGGAGCGTGGGGTTCGATAGATCACACCCCCATTTCTTCCCTTGGGTGTTGTAAGAAGTACCTAAGGGAAAAATACCAGAAGATGGGAAATGGCGCCTTCTGAAGAATTAACAACTTCTACTGCAGTTTCCGACACGCCTGCCCACGCTGCGAGCGTTGAGATTATGGCAAATCCCCCTAATGGGGAGACCTTGTTCAACGGTGCACAATTCAGTACATTCCAAATTAATTATTTACTTATACTAAAAGTGCACTATACTTAGTTTCCGCTGACACAGGGAATCCTTCCGCGGAAGCAAGGGCTTTCATTTTAAATTATCATTTATTCTGTAACTATAACAAAACGTTTGTATCCATACCATTTAGAATAAAAAATATCATAGGAATAAATTGTAATCTATGATAATTTAACTAACTTATTGATTACTTGGATAAACCATTATTTTAAATGCCCAGTAACCTCAGCAATTTCCGATAGGCATAGTTTTTTTTATGTTATTGTGAAGCCTGAGGCTCATCTGATGTTAAGGGGACTAACCTCTGCCTATAACAGACGCATTTCATCACCGACGAATTGCACTGTGCCCGTTACACTGAGACGTACAGTTGTTAGGTCACATGTGCCTGTAATTTTACTGGCTCTCAAGGACTGCTGCCTGAACACACTGTTAGGTGCTTGGCGACATATTGTCTACTTGAGTGTGAGCGCTAGCCAGGCGGGCATTCGCAAAATGCCCTTCCATTATGCGGTGAAGCTCAAGCCCGCGGCGGGATTCGAACCATAGACCTGCTGCGCGGCAGTCCATGGCCAATGCCACTGAGCCATCACCGCTTCAAAAAGAATTAATTAAGGATTTGATAGAATATTGATAGACGCCTTTGACTAAATTCTAACCTGATGGTAAGTGATGATATGGTCGAAGACTGCAAAAAAAATAACCCTGAATACACCGTTAGGTGCTTGGTGGCTATTTTATCCTTGGGGGTTAGTTATGTGCATAATGTCTATCATCATGCAAATGAGCATCACAAGCTAAAGGTACCTAATGTTTCACTCACACCCAACTGAGCTACCAGTTTAACAATATACATGCAGTTTAATAAAATACATTGCATTTACAATTTTGCATGGTGGTAGGGCGTTTTGCGAATGCCCGCCTGGCTAGCTACCACTCTCAAGCAGAAAATCGGTCGACAAGCACCTAGCGGTGTCTTCCGGCAGCTGTCCTTGAGAGCCAGTACTTCTAGGTTAGCCTGAACAACATCTTCGATCACATCATCACTTACCATCAGGTGAAATAGTGGTCAAAGGCTAAACTATCAGTCATAAAAAAAATACATAAAATAGGTAGGTATCACAGACAAAGATCGAATGAGGTTGACATTTTCAGGTCCTCGTGCGCTCGAAGAGTCAAGACCTTCTGACTATAATTCGAGTAGAATCGAAAGGCGTCGAAAATTCTTCCGGTGGGGCTACGTGGCGTTTATGAAGTCACTTTTTTCAGTGCATATGACGGGTTTATGCAAAACCTTTTATTAAGGCGTACTGTTCCATCTCCAAGACGCCTCCCCATCATGGGGATTATGGCACGCCAAACGGGGGAGGTATTTGTTTATGGCTGTTGATATTGTGTGTTTTCTATATCCTCTTACTGGATTGCGTAAAAGGCGACTAAGGCATCAAAATGCTGCTCATTAGTGAGCAGAATTTTCCTACTCACTTTTTTAAATTTATTTAATTAACAACATTATAAGTTCATATCAGTCTTAGAAAAGTCTGCCAAACTACTAAGCAGTTTGTAGGCAGATGCCCACAGTCATTATTTACATTTCTTATATTTCTAATAAGAACATAACTATGTGCGGTTAGGTAATTAAACATTACAAGTTTAAGTTTGTGTTTTTAAATCATCAGACAGTAGTACCTCTATGATAAAGTATATTGTAGACAAATTTAACAATTTTTTTGTTATTGAAGATAGGCTAACCTTTGACCACTATTTCACCTGATGGTAAGTGATGATGTGGTCAAATTTAACTATGTTTTTTGTTATTGCAGATAGGCTAATCTTTACCACTATTTGATCTTATGGTAAGTGATTATGTGGTCGAAGGTGTTGTTTAGGCTAACCTAGAAATACTGGCTCTCAAGGACAGCCGCCGGAATACACCGTTAGGTGCTTGGCGACATATTTGCTTCTTGAGCTAGCCAGGCGGGCATACGCAAAATGCTCTACCCACATGCTATAACGACTGCCATCCTAAGACGACAACCGGGACCGACGGCTTAGCCTGCCCTCCAAAGCACGGAAGCGCTCAGTTGTAATGTCACAAGCGGTCACCCATCCAAGTCATGGCCACGGTGGACGTTGCTTATCTTAGCTGATCGGTTAAGAACAGCTAAGCAAACTTCACTACGAGTGCCTAGAAATGTGGTTTTCGTAATGACGATTGATTTTCGTTTGGACTTATGAGGTGTTGCTGCACATTACCTGTAGGTATAACAGGGCTGCCTACGATCTTAAGCGGTTATGTATACATAACCGCTACTTTTAAGGTACAGCCAAAACGTTAAGATCTTTACTAAGGAGGATTACCATCGGACAGACAGCCAGCCATAACACAGCTAAAATTTTTATAATCATGTTCTTGTGTTGTTTCTTGAGTTGTTGCAAGTGCTTGTTGTTACGTGTTGTTAGCAAAAGCATGTTTTTTTTTATTTTCTTGTCCCTTTTTGTTGTTAGAGAAAACCATTTGTATCGACCTCAAACTGGTAAAATAAGGATGTTTATAGGAGAACTGTATACAGTGGCCATAATCTGGCTGATGGTGATGATACCCTAAGCTGTACAGTGCCCGAATTAAGACAAGTTTCATAGGCTCTCATTCAGTAATTTTAATGTTTTTTTTATTGCTTATAGGTAAGTCTTTGACCATAATCTCACCTGATGGTAAGTGATGATGTGGTCGAAGGTATTACCAGGCTTAACCTAGAATTACTGGCTCTCAAGGACAGCTGCCGGAACACACCGTTAGGTACTTAGCGACAGGTTATCTACTTGAGGGTGGTTGCAAGTCGTCTAATTCGCGACATATGAGCAGCATGCCACTGTACTCATATGTCACAGTATTGTTGCACATTAGCCACCTAAGGGAATATTGAACCATCTTTGTGATCTCATTAGCCAAAAAGCTGCAGGTAAACTAACAAAGAGTATCGCCATCGAGGGAGGGTAGGCATCACTTTTATGACTGACTGCCTACAAGACCAAAAGAACTTTTTTTGTTATTAAGACGGAACGAGCACGAAGCCCACCTGATGTTAAGCTGACTAACCTTTGTCAATAACAAGACGCATTTCGTCCAAACGAATTGCAATACGCCCGTCATACTTAAAAACTGTATGTCTCATATAGTAGTTAAGTCTCATGTGCTGTAATTTTTTTGGCTCTCAAGGACTGTTGTCGGATCACATTGTTAGGTGCTTGGCGACAGATTTTCTAATTGAGGTGGTAGTCTAGCCAGACGAGCATTCACAAAATGCTCTTCCACCATGCGTTGAAGCTCAAGCCGGCGGTGGTTATCGCACCATGGATCTCATGGTGCGATAACCACCTATGCACAATAGCTATGGACTGCCGTGATGGCAGGCTATTACCGCTCGGCCATCATTGCTTCAAAACTCATACTGTTTTACGATATTTTCTTTACCTCTTCTATGTACATTTTACCGACCCCACATACGCGAGATAAAATAGGCAAATGAAGATTAAGGCAAGCTTCCAAGTTTCTTTGAAAAAAACATGACTCATGTTTCTAAAATTGTTGCCCTCTAAATATCCTTCAGACCCAACAAACAATAAGGGTACGTAGAAAACATCCCCCTGTCACGTTGTACCTCCCTACCGCCTACACGAGAATAAGGGGTAAAAGTTAGATATGTTGAGTTAAATTTTCCGGATAGACGGTCGGATATCCGGCCTAATTAACATTACATTCCTACTTAATGAAAAAAACTTTGCATTTCTCTTTACAACCACCATAGTATATAATTATTATATATGTTTATTCAGAACTGTTGCAATAGTTGGAGAAAATATTTTTGAAGTTATTATTGGGATGAGTGTCATCATTAATTGCATGGCAGTAGGGCATTTTGCGAATGCCCGCCTGGCTAACTACCACTCTCAAATCTGTCACCAAGCACCTAATAGTGTATTCCGGCAGCTGTCTTTGAGAGCCAGTAATTATAGGTTATCCTGAACAACATCTTTGACCACATCATCACATACAATCAGGTCAGATAGTGGTATAAAAAAGCATGATGATTTATTAAAAATACGAGTAAAGCTGTATTTTAAATTGGACTGCATGATAAAGTTCAATGAAACAATTTTCTTATGAAATTTGTTATCAAAATAGTGATAAAAACATCGTAAATGAGGTACCCCTTAGAGGCAGATGTAAAATACCCACATTTTTCCAAATTAATAGATGTAAGTTTTGCGTTTTGTTAAGCTAAGGGCGACATTGCTATACTAGTATTCATCTCCAGTAAAAACACCATCATGTTGCTTGCATGTCCAGAAATAAAAACTATGTTAACGCCTGCCAGTTTCTTACCTCATTATTGCCGTTGACGAAAATCTCAAATGATGGTTATTGGTAAGAGACAAATAATAATAATAATAATTTATTTCCCAAAAAATACACACATTCAGTACACCATACAGCACATATTTATAAAAGATATATAATAAATAGGCTTAACCTGGAACTGGGTTCCAAGGACAAGTGCAGGTATACTCCGCGCTTTTGAGTGATAGCTAGCCAGCCAGGCGTTTGAAAAAAATACCCTACCAACACGCAATAAGAACTGCCATCATTAGACAACAACTGGGATTGACATCTTGTCTTGGCAAGAAAGTGCTCAATAGAAAGCTACTAGCGTTCAACCATACCAGTAATGATCGTACTGAATATTGCTTAACACAGTTAAACGAATGAAGCAGTGATGGCTTAGTGGCATTGGCTATGGACTGCCGCGCACCTGGTCTATGGTTCAAATCCCGCCACGGGCTTGTGCTTCACCGCATGGTGGAAGGGCATTTTGCGAATGCCTGCCTAGCGACCACCCTCAAGTAGAAAATCTGTTGCCAAGCACCTAACGGTGTGTATCGGCAGCAGTCCTTGAGAGCCAGTGAAATTACAGGCACATGAGACTGAATAACTATGTCTCAAGGTGACGGGCGCTGTGCAATTCGTGACTTGAGACGAAATGCATCTGTTATAGGCAGAGGTTAGTACGCTAAACATCAGGTGGGCCTCGAGCTTGCTCAGTTACAAAAATATATATAAAAAAAAATACAAAAAAAGCTTAAAATCGTCTACGCAAGCTCCGTTACGAAAGCTTCAAAAAAATGCTTGCCACCTTGCCGGACAGGTAGTAACTTATACAACTCTATCTTTTCAAATGTATCATATAATATTGTGCCACGTGATTCTATAAGTAATGTCCTCTAATTGTCCTTCAGAGCAAACAAACAGAAGCGTAGGTAGGAAACATCTCGATCACGTTGTACCTGCCTCCCCATCACCCAACAAGAGGACACGGGGAAAAATTGAATATGTAGATTCTAAATTTTGCCGGATAGACGAAAAGATATCCGGCCTAATTATTAGCAGGTGTAGTGCAGTGTCGTAGGTCAGGTGTAGGCAGTGAGTCGCAGATTGCCCTAAATAATGATACGTGAAATGCCGATATGTTACAGAAAACCCTGAAGGTATATATAATTTTGAATATTAAATAAAACGAGTCCACCCTATTAGGAAAAATGTAGTCTTAGGTTTTTGAGGGTGACTTGAGAGACCCGCCCTTTGGTGTAGGATTACTCTTTCGCGCGGTAGGATCCCAACACGCTGTCCAATTGAAACCAAACCATCCACATCTACTTACTTTTCCATCAGATCCGGATAGGATCTTCATTTACTGCGGTGTCAGTTATCGTAGAAGACGTGGTATCGGCGCCAATTTTTGAAGCTCTCGTAGCGAATTTTGTTTAGCTATTCTTAACCGATCATCAAAGTTAAGCATCGTCCGCCGCACATGACATGGATAGGTGACCGCTAGTGACATTACTCCTGAGCACGAGCACTTAGGGCACGTTAAGCCGTCGGTCCCGGTTCTTATCTTAGGATGGCAGTCGTAACAATATGGTGGTAGGGCATTTTGCGAATGCCCTGTTATTTAATTATCCTGGCTACCTCATGTAGAAAATCAGTCACCAAGCACCTAAAGGTGCGCTCCAGCTGCTGTCCTTGAGAACCAGTAGTTTTAGGTTAGCCTGAACAAAACCACATCATACTTACCATTAGGTCAGATGGTGGCCAAAGGCTAATCTATCAGGCATAAAAAAAACTTTCAAAGGGGTAGTTTGCACAAACAGGATCCGACCGGGGCAAGGAATTGTAAAAATAATAAAATTATTTTTAGGTAAAAATGGTTCATTACTATAACAAGATATTTATGAAGCTCCTATTTCCCAAACTGTGTTATATTTCCAATATTTTTTGGTGATCATAATAACATTGTTTCCTAATTTTTTTGGTTGTTAATTATTTTTAATTGACTTCTGCGGCGATCGTGGAGAACGAAAATCATCTTTAGGGTGCCTAGTTAGACTGTTTTACATATCATCCTGCTTATCCTTTGAATAAAATGAAATATGAATGGTGGTGTATGACCTATTGCGATCGGTAGCGTTTTTCACCAACTGACTACCAAACTATCTTGCCACACTTTTAAAAGACCGTGTATTTGCAGCTTCGCCAATTGAGATTCAGATTTGCCTGCATAGGCAGCAAAGCGGCTATCCAAGTCATGCGAGCTTTTGTAATGAATCTGGAGTATGAAAGCAGCATTTTATACAAGCTCTCTATTCGCAACGCGTTCTATAGAGAAACAATCTGTTGAGTGATGTTAAGGTAAAAAATCCCTTCTCTCTATCTCCCAACCTTTATCAGGACGTGAACAAAACCCCTACTAATCTCTTTTTGGCAAATAAACTCATTTAAATTAGGTATACCATTTGTTTCGAGTGCTGTGTCGGCGTGGTAGGTCTCAACTGGAGTGCGACGATCTCCCGCTCCCCCACCCCCCATGCACAAACTGCAAAGTGTGTCAACCTTACAGATGCACTGTGGTTCTATAGCACCATGCTCTCAAAAACCCCTTCCTCCTCAGCCGCTGCGGAAGACGCCATGTATTAAGAAAAGGCATAACATGGCAGCTTTAGAAGCGCTTTACTACTTTGTTTTGTCTGTAGCCATGGAGACCATGGGGAATCAGGGTGCTGAGGCTTTAACCTTAGCACCTCAGCTTCAGCTTGTGGGTGAGTAGTACCGTAGGCTCAGTGACAACACTTGAGGCTCCCGCGCCCGTTCATTGCTGGTGCAGAGGGGGGCCATTGCTATTCAGCGTATGCAGCGTAATAATAGTTATCCTTAAAAAAAACTAAACATAATGAGAACTTTAGAATTCACACGTTGTTCACTTACTGAGTTCCCGAGTAGTATACTTACAGAGTTCCCACGTAGTACGTACGTAGTACAATCAGGGAGTCCCCGAAACACATTTAACTATAGTTAACTGAACACTTTACTTTTCATTACACTGATTACTACTTACTATAAAAACCAACGTGGTTTCAACTTATTTTAGTAAATAATACGGAATAACTCACTTGAATAAGCCAGATAACTCCGACTATATTTTCAACCACAGCCAGTGGTCTTTTTCAAGGAGAGCTTGGGACGCCCGCGTGGACGTTTCGCTTAGCATTGCGGGCGGCAGCTCGTAGCGCGCGTGACATCATAGGTTGGTGCGAGGGCTGGGTTGCAGTTGGTCGTGTCGGCGAGTTCTGATGCGAGTCCTCTACGTCGCTGGTGAAATCTTGGCATGGGGAACGTCGCAGCCAAAAGAGCTCACTACATTACAAAATTACAAATATACGAGAGGAAAAATTTAAGGCATTTGCGATCCCGCACATGACTTAAATTTTTCCTCTTCACGAAGCCGCGTCCATCCATCCATTTAGCCGGGGTATGCTCTAACCAGTTGAGTTGACATGACAATGAATCATAACTAAAATTCTTCCTATCGTTCTTTTAACCATCGTATCGGGATGGAGCGGGTTCGAATCCCGCACATGACTTAAATTTTTCCTCTAGTATATTTTTAATTTTGTAATGTAATCCGCAACAGCAGGCGTTATTGCAAACATAAGAATATTAACAGCTCACTACATAGACTACTAGATCCGTCCTTAGCCTCCAAATCAGTTCCATGAAGACACGGCTTCCAAGTAGATGACAAGAACCATCCTCCCTCTCTATTCAAGGTTGAACGCCTATTATACTAATTTCACTAGATTCTTCGATCATGCGAGCCACGAAGTACTTATCTCTCGACAAGACCCGAACTTTATCGAAGCGGATGTAGTGTCCTGAACCAAATAGTGTTTTGTCACGGCTGAGCTATTGATGTCCTGATTCTTCATGGAGTGTATGTGCTCCTCTAACAGAGTTACCACCAAGCTGAACAAGCTCTTAATGGCCTTGCCGGATGAACTGTATAAAAGCTTGCGCCCCTTAAACCCGACTACACCAGGCAGAAGAAGATCAAAAGAACTGTTCAAAGTTTGAATACCCCGCCAAATATGTAAGTTCTACCTTAAAATGTAAAAACAAAAGTGTTTTCGAGTTCTTTAACTCACAGAGCCACTAGTGTGTACAAAGCGTATTGAAATATTATGAGATATATAAAGTTGGATTATTATTTGTATTTATAACTTGCAAATCAATATTTTGTATACCGGTTAATGGTTAAATATGTAGGTAACTATTATATATATTACATTTACAATGCGGGCGTATGAAGTGGGGCCTGCGGTTAAATGATAGATAAATATAGTAGTAGAGTAGCGACCAGCCCCGGCTTCGCACGAGTGCAATGCTGATACGAAATAATCAGTAATATTATCTTCGAAAACATTCTTCTGTAAACGGCCATATTGATCTATATTAAATGTACAATGTATTTAAGGTACTTTATTGGATAAGGATTAATGATGTATATACCTACCTACCTAAGCTTAAACGGTAAAATAATTTACGAAGTTGAATCAACGAAATTATAAACTGATTCTACAACATTTCATGAAGCAAAAACTGCTTACCTTGCCATGTTTCTATATCTTTCAAACTGCTGTTTTTGTAATGACAAATACATATCTCTGTGAAATGTATAATCCTGATAGCTGACATGAAAAAAAATCTACGCCAACTAAGTACAAGAATAAAAACGGCATTATTAAAAAGAAATAGTTCGTTAGTATATTTTTATGGACAGCTATACACCTCGACACGAGAACCCGTTGTCAGTACAGCTCAGGACACGAGAGCTAAACTGACCCGACACTACACCGAAGACATCAGCCTATACGACATTAGAATGGCTCTCAAACAGCTTAAGAACAACAAGGCGCCAGGTGATGACGGAATCACGACAGAACTTCTGAGAGCGGGTGGAAAACCGGTACTCTCAGTCCTCTAGAAGTTATTTAATTCCGTCATCCTTGAAGGTAAAACGCCAGAAGCGTGGAGAAGAAGTGTAGTGGTACTGTTCTTCAAAAAAGGCGACAAGACCTTGTTGAAGAACTACAGGCCCATTTCACTTCTGAGCCATGTTTATAAGCTGTTTACGAGAGTCATTACGAATCGTCTTGCTCGTAGGTTTGATGACTTCCAGCCTCCCGAAAAAGCCGGGTTCCGAAAAGACTTTAGCACCATAGACCACATTCATTCTCCGCCAGATTATACAGAAGACTGAGGAGTATAATCGGCCATTATGTTAAGCGTTTGTGGACTATGAAAAATCCTTCGATTCAATCGAAACCTGGGCCGTACTGCAGTCTCTTCATTGATGTCAAATTGACTTGCTAAATATTTTCAAGTAATATTCATAAAATGTCATTCAATGAAAAAAATGATTAAAATCGATCCAGTAGTTTTGATTTATTCTTTATTTTTACTGCCCGTGGCCCGCACGCGTTAAATTTAGAGTAAAACAATTATTTTTTCTATAAACCATGAGGATTTCCTGCTATTTTGAATGAATATCTAAATGTATACACTACATTCTTACTTAATTTTATTTTATTTTTACAACAATTAATATATTACAGAATGTCTTTATATACAACGTTCACAGCTTTCTTATCATAAAACAATACAAACATGTTTTCTCTAGAGGTTACTCTTGAAAGAGCGACATACAGCTGGCCATGTGAAAAACAATCAACGCTCAAATCTAAGCCTGCGACGTTGAAGGTTTGACCCTGCGATTTATTAATAGTTATTGCAAAAGATGTCTTTACCGGAAACTGTAAACGTTTAAATTGGAAGGGTAAATCCGATGGTATTAGAGGGATTCGGGGAATCAATATATCTTCTCCGGTAAGCCGGCCGGAACCGCCGCAAACGCTACGTCCCTCAATTTTTAAATCAGTAATATCTTCGAAAACATTCATTTAAATCATATAATGTAAAGGGCCATATAGATCTATATTAAATCGACAACTTATTTAAGGTATTTAATTAGATAAGGATTAATGCTGTATTGGTTAAAATCGCTTCGAAAATTAGCCATTATTTGTCGTAAAAAATAAATGACAAAAAATGTTATTGTGGGATGTCCATAAGAGATAGACATATACCATATCGAAGTTTTCTATAGACCTTTTCAATTTGTACAATACTTAGTACATTATTTTGAAAAATCTCGTAGTGTTCAGCCTGCGATTGCAATGTAAGCGAAAAAATTGAAATAATTTACGACATCACATTAGACACCTCAAAAATATCAGTATTTCTCTTCTATTTAATGGATGTTATTATACATGTAAACCTTCCTCTTGAATCATTCTATATATTAAAAAAACCGCATCAAATTCCGTTGCGTAGTTTAAAAGATTTAAGCATACATAGGGATATAGGGACAGAGAAAGCGACTTTGTTTTATACTATGTATTGATGATACGGTATTCTGTACTCTCATGCTTTGAAGCGGAACCTAGTGATACTCTCTTATAGTATTTCAACAACCTGTAACCTAGGATCACAAGCTAATAAAATTTCATTTCATTTAATTTGTATTACCATAGACATACACCACCGCGGACTTTTTTGTAGACCTTTTTAAGGATAGGTAAATTAGTGGTCCATAAGAGTGTAAATAATTGTAAGGTACATAAGTGCCTGTGAGATGTCGGGCTAGAACGTCACCCCCCAGCTCTACCCATGGGTGTCGTAAGAGACGACTAAGGGTAACACCCCAGAAGGTGGGGAGAAGCGCTTTCTGAGAAATCTCATGATATCTCACACAGCGATCCCTAAGACGCCTCCCAAGGGATTATGGCATACTCACCAAAATGGGGGAGGCTGTCTTAAGCAGAAGACAATACGACTGATATAGTACGGTAACTTATTTGCCCATGGGGTACCAAGCTATAATGACCCCCCTCCCCCCACCCACATCTCTACCCACGTAGGAGTTGACTAAGGGTAAAATATCGGACGATGGGCAGCAGTGCTTTCTGAGGAACTGCTATCATATACTGCGATCCACAAGACGCCTGCCAAGCGTGGGGATTATGGCACTAACAGAATGGCTTTAGTAGTGGAATGGCTGATACAGTAAATAAATAACAACTGTTGCACACGTAAATACCACGATAAATTTGAAAGAGGATTACAACTTTGAGGTATATTCACTAAATTAATTTGTATAAGCTTTGTTGACATTTTGTTCAAAAAATTTAAAAGCAGACAGTTACTTTACCCGTGATATAAAACAATCGGCCAAGTGCGAGTCGGGCTCGCGCACCGAGGGTTCCGTACAAATCTGTAAGTAAAAGTTATGATATTTTTATTGTTTATTTGAATCCATAACATTTTAATAATATCAAAATTATTTTTATTACAAAAAGTAACTAATTTTTTTTTCATTATTCGCAATTTTTCCTTTATCTGTGCTTTAAAACGTTGCTTCGTACCAAATTTTAATATTCTGAGTTGACGGGAGCAAGTACCTTGTAGGTTTTGGTTTTAGAAGTTTGATTTTTTCACAGCTCTAAGGGACAGTAAACCTGAGTATTTGATACGATGAAATTCGTATCAAATACTCAGGTTTGATACCTCAACGCGTTTCTTAGAAAAAAGGTCTTGACAGACAGGCGGACAACAAAGTGATCCTATTAGGGTTCTGTTTTTTTCCTTTTGAGGTACGGAACCTTAAAAATAGTTCAAAGACAGTGTCTATAGAAATCAGTAAAAACATCATTTAATCTAAATCTGATACAATAATAATACATACAAACATATAATCACGCCTGTATTTCCCGAGGGGGCAGAGGTGTGTAAGAACCCACGTTTCGCCAATAGGGTGTCCCATGTAATAGTAAGCGAGCCTATTGTCACTAACTCTAACCCGGCACCCAACGGGTAACAATAATAATTTTGTATTGAATTTGTCTATATAAGTACAACATATAATCATTGTGAATTTATATTGACTTTATATTTATGAATTTCTCCTAATATTATTATATATTAAACTATATAACGATTAGTCATACCCAGAAAGTGGTAAAAATAACAAAAAAATAATAAATGGTAGGAAATGTACAGGCAAATAATGTTAATTGTATCGAAATAAATATTATAAGAATATTTGAGAACTCAACCATACGACAGATAGAGGAGCGAAGTGTGAAAGGAGTTTAAATTTTAATATGTTATTCTGAGCTCTAGAACAATACGATTGTTTGTTTCTTACAGCTTACTGAAACCGGCAAAATTTTGACAATTTGCCGGACAGCTCTTTTATCCCTGATGGAAAGTTCCAGCAAAACAATCTTCCATTTTGAAATGGCAAAGTTCACATCCTACGTAGGGCGCTACTGCGCATGCGTGTCTGCTGGGGGTTGTTGCGTAGTTACCGCAGCGCGCATGCGAGCTTATATTGATCCTGGCCGCCACCGGCACCGTTATCTGCTCATTTACGTGCTGTATCTTTCGGTAAGTGGTCAAAATTTCGCGGCCGCGCTTTAAATTTTTTAGTCCATAATATCATAGTTTTTCACATCGGTTCGTGCTACTACATTACTTTAATGTATCTAGCTGTCGCGCTCATTATAATCGTAGCGACGCTTGTGAAACTCAATGTAAGTCATTTTTGATTACGTAACACTGTGACGTGTCATTTTTTTTTCATTTTGCTTTGTTTGTAGTTAGCCGCTAATTACAGTTTTTTTGTATATTTCTTATTTTTATTCTTCACCTTTGCGACCCGTGCTTATTAAGTTATTAACTGTGAACTTTAAAGTATTATGTTTTGAAATAAATGTGTGTCTACTGGTAAACTGTCGCCATATTAACTAGTGAAAACTGTGTTTAACGCTTTACGTTTTTAATACAGTTAAATAACTCTCTTAAATCGTAACAAAATTTATTGAGCTGATGAGATTTATTTATTTACCCGGTCAGTGCAACTAAATATACAAATGTGCTTATCGTTAACTTTTAGTTTTAGGTACGTCCTATCGATTTTATTTTCAAATTCATAACAAAATAACGGTTATTTTATCAATTCGTGTTGTTTATAGTTTTAGCTAATATTGTATGTTGTTGTATTAAGATACCGTAAAATATATTACACGAAAGAATAAACACAAATATTGCAATAAAAATACTGCTTCCAAATGCAAACGTACTTGAATGTGAAGTGAAGTTTTTCAAAATGAAAAATATAACAGTTTTATTCAATGTCACATTTTTATCTTGACCTTGGACTAAATCAAGATGCGGACCAGATCAAGACGCAACAGGTCGGCAAGCAAGCTTTGTTTTGACTGTGTTTAAATAGTTGTTTAAGGAAAAAAGCTGTGGTTTCAATCTGGGATTCTTAATCAATGAACGGTTAACATACTATTATGCTTGTAAAATATTTGGGGGAAATTAATGATATACTATTTGATTAGGAATATGTAAGTTTGACGTTAATAGATTGGAAAGTATACTTAATAAAAATAATACAGTCTTTATTTATATCTTCATAAAAAATGCGATTTCTGTGACAAAATTACCAAATATATGCGTTTAATTCATATACGATACACATTTTTAATTTGAATAAATGAATTCATGTTATTACGTAGTAGCTAACGATTTAGTCTAGGTGACTACAGCAAGCTACGACCCGGGCGGATGGGCGGTAGCTCTATCGATCCAAAAGTTAGACCTGCGCTTTTCAGCTCCTGAGCTCTATCGATTAAATCTAGACATACAGGAGGACCTATAGGAAGCTGGGTGAATTTTACCTCCCTGAAATCCCCCGTCGCGCCCGTTTTTAACCCCGCACTACCCCTGTGTAGGGGTCGGTTTCCACCCACATTGCAACCGTTTTTCACCCACTTCACCACCTCATTTCTACCTTGCCCGCGACTGCATTGGTTGCACATTGTTCATTAATCTTCAGACAGATGCCGGTGTTGATAATTGCAGATCTGCAGCCTGCTTAAAGGTTAGTGGTTTTATGTACATTTTTCTGCTACGTCGTAACTCTTTGTCTATGTTCCAGTCTATTTACAAGGCCTAATCTTTTTCTTATTTGTATTTTTCCTTTGTTCCATTTTCTTTTTATTATTTCTGCAGCAAAGTTAAAATAGCCTTGTTCTCGTTCAGTATCAAATAACATTACCAATAATGAACAAGGAAAAAATATTCGTCATTTGCGTTTGTGAGAATACTAGCTTAGTTTCGGTATATCCGCCATTTTGTTTTTTCTGTATGTTCCGCCATTTTGAATTGGGAACCAATGACTAAATACCGAGTGGTTTTCGATATCTTAGTAGCTGTAAATGTTCATTACCACTAGCTAACAAATCATAATTTTATTTATTATGTTTACATATTCTTATGATATTCTGCAAATAATAGTTGGGATAGATGTCAAGCGTTTTAATAATGTTGAGCTCTTGCAAAATATAAAATAAATAGGGCACAGGCGCCATCTTTATGTTTGGTAGGTCCGCCATTTTGAACTCTAAGAATACGGAATATCTGAGTATCTACACTTGAAGTATGGAGCGGTGGGCCCTTTAATTCAGCTTTTTTATAGAGACTTCATTTTGTATTGATTACTTAGTGCCTACAGTCTGCCATATCTGATAGTAGACTCCGCAGTCTAATCCGGCTTCAAACACCTGTTAAAGTATTAGCACTTAAGCATTAAACAACGTATAGTTGATATTTAAAATTAAGGTTTCCTAAAATATCTAATTTTATTTGATAAATTTACCGTCACCATTTACTACCTTTTCTAATCTGGTATTTTGGATTTCACGGTTGAGACTTTGAATAAGTATCACAGAAGTGATATATTTGCAGGACTTTTTTAATAAAAATCAAGTTTGCGCACATGGGTTGAACTTTATTTATTTAAATTTTCATACATACTACATCTGTTGTAAATACACTCCGATGTTTTTTGTTACTTAATGACCGACTTATACTTAGTGCGTTACTATGGTATTTTGGTGATAGCATAGATTCCCTAGTAATCAAGAAAAAAGCTAACAAAGTACAAATATATCATTCTTTGATACATCAGTACTTTGTTTACTTACTTTACTAATAACTTGGTGATATATTACTTAAATAGGTTATTTGAACAATCTTACTTAGGTACTTCAGTACACTGAACATTTTTAACTTAGCATTTTTGATATAACTATGGTATGCTGATTTATTTCTTTGGTTGGATTACTTTTGCTGTAGTCCTCTTTTTTGGTACTATGGTAGTACTATGGTGTTATTGTACACCTATATTATAGTCTAGAATTCTAATATTATTGCACTGGTACTGTGGCATTTTGTGAAAAATTTATACCAGCCAATCAAACTTTTTTTCTATTCTTCTATTCTTACATTGATTACATACAACTTACCTTATTCGATATTCGTTTAGTTGCGGCCCTTGCATACTAGTACAGTTTAACAACCTATTTATAATCTATATTAGAAACTCTTTTTATTTGTGGTAGGTATTCACGAGCGTAGCGAAAAAATCCTAGGTCTATGACTAAACCATGGAAGTAATAAGTACTACGTACAACAGGAATGAGCTGTTGTCGTAAAATTGAAGCCGAACGAGAGCTCAGTAACTGTACCTCTTATCCCTCTCTGGCGATGGTGACTATATTGAAATATGATTTAGGGACAATAATTACAAAAAAAAATGTGTTATGACGTCAGCAGATCATTGCTTCAGATGGATTTTAACCGAAGATGCTAATGATAAACTTGCCCTATGGAGCACTATACTTACATTTCCTGTTTTAGCTTGCTTTTCACACTCGCGTACTCACACATTAGGTACAAAGCTACAATACATCATAATAGGTAGTAAGTAGTACCTATTAGGTAGATTGGAATGAGGGCCATGCATTTGGCTGCATAAATAACAACACAGGACTGAACCTCAAGTTTATCTCAATTTCAAAAGACATCGAAAAGTAAGGAAACGTACGCTTACCTAGGTGTATATATAACCTACTGTTTCTAATGTTAACTTATTACCTACTATTTAAAGTTTTTCATATACCTAGGTAGTGCCAGTTGTGATTTGATGGGGACAATAAGTGTAAAGCACTCAAAGCAAAGTTTACTTGGCCGTTCATAACAGATCAGCTAAGTTAAGCAACGTCCGCCGTGGTCATGACTTGGATGGGTGACCGCTAGTGACATTACTACTGAGCACTTCCGTGCTTTGTAGGGCATGTTAAGCCGTCGACCCAATAAGGTAGGGCAATTTTCGAATACCCGCCTGTCTAGCTTCCACCCTCCAGGAGAAAATCTGTCATCAAGCACCTAAGGGTGTGTTCCGGCGGCTGTCCTTTAGGGCCAGTAATTCTAGGCTAGCCTGAACAACTTCTTTGACCATATCATCACGTACAATAAGGTGAGTTAGTAGTCGAAGGATAGCCTATCAGCTATAAATAAAATATAAAGCCAGTGTTCAAATGCTAGCCTATTAGCTATAAATAAATAAAAAGTGAATCCAGATAACATAAGCTTGTACGAAACATTATATAATTATGCCTTTTAGATATAGGTACGTGTACATAGGTATACACAGAAAAACAGTATTCTGCAAATACCATGCTATGCTATATGATACCTTATGTTTGAAATGTATTTAATTGCTTTAATAATTACTAGCGGCCCGCCCCGGCTTCGCACGGGTATTTAAGAACAGTTTAAAAAAAAAAAAATTATGAAAATATTCTATTGCTTTTGTTCATCAGGGATAATATAGGATTCTAATGGTGAAATAATTTAGCGAATCGGTTCAGTAGTTTTTGAGTTTATTCGTTACATACAAAAGTACAAATTATTCCTCTTTATAATATTATGTGTACACCACTGGTCCTTGTGGGACACCACATGCAGCTGGACTGAGATAAAATTACGATAAGCTAGCTATTGTGGTATATTTAATTAATTAGTTAAGAAAACAACAATTAAGTTTACATTTAAGTTTAATTTTAAATCAGACATTGCTGAATAAAACAGTCTTGTGAAGTTTCTGCCGCAAACCCTTAGCTTATTCCTTATATACCTATATGTTTCATTGATTCAAATTTTTCATTATGAGTCAAACGTCAATTGAGATATGAATTCGCTAACGCCTTCACAAATTGAATATCACGTGGATCTTCAAATATTGATTGAGGAGGATGTGATGGATTTTTTCTATAACATTAGGATCTTTAGGAAATCTGAAATTGAAACGAAGTTATTTTAATAGAGAAAGGAATAAAAAATGCATAGGTATTTGTTCTTGACCTAGGATAGGATAGTCATGCATGGTCACCGTAATTCATCACTAACAAATTATGTATAAAACTATTACCTGTGAAAAGATAAACCACAATCAGGATAATACTCGCTTCCGCAAGCCTCCACGGCACAAAGATTCCTCATTTTAACTAAATTTCTTCAAAAATATCACGAAATCGAGAAACACTCCGCCATTAACGTCCGAGTCTGTGATTTCAAATGGGGTTGTCAGGTCAGGTGTCCGTATTTCATACAGATAAAAGAAAACCTATACACTAATCGCAAAATTTTTGCGTTAATAAGGCTTTACACGTAGCAACAAATAATATTGCTTTAACATGTCAATAATAAATTATTATTTATATTTAGAAACATTTTAGGAGTAAATGTTTTTACTTCATTACATTACCTCAATCACATATTTTTCTACAAACAACGAAAGGATTGAAATCAACTTAACCGTGGCAACTCTAAGTCACTGTTAGAACGGGACACAGGGTTCAGTGGTTACCTTCTCACTCGGCTTCATTTTTATTTTTCGCGCAACAAGACTCTTACGGCCTTAGCATAAGGTTTTATTTTCTTTATTTTAGCTGCAAGATGTACATATAGAGCTCATTCCTGTTGTACGTAGTACTTATTACTTCCATGGACTAAACATATTTAAGAGGCCTTTTACATTTTGCAGCCCTCTCACTCGCACTTTTAGACATAATTTCAAATAGCAACAATATGGTAATGATTTTTCTAAATGTAGTCAGCGGGGCGACCACGTATCTTTTGTAGCAATGAACTGCTGATTGCAACAATCAAAAATGACAGTATTGACAGATTTTGACAAAAGTCAAAAGACAAATAGGTAACAGACCTTCATGCGCCCAAACGTTAGTCGCCAACCGTTTTTTTTTATTTTATTCCCGAGACGATAACTGGCATATACTTTGATCGAATTTAAAATTTCGTACTATCCATTCTACTAAGGAGTTTGCAATAATAGTATTGCAATAGTATATCTACAGGTTGTACTCCCACGGTCAGTATAACCTTTTATTTCATATTATTATTATTCTAAAACCTTTTATTACAAAAAAAATTAAGTTTAGTGGCATTTATTTTAAAATACAAGTAGTAGTTTCTTCTTCCTCCCTTAACACAAAATAGCCCAATATATATCTTCCTCCACTCCGCTTCAATTTTAGTGTGTAATGGCCAATGGGTATATTGCATACTGAAACTCGTTTCAAACGCTTGGTATATCTTGTAAAATGAAACCAAATGTATCGTCTCAGGTATAAAAGAAAAAAACGGTTGGCGACTAACGTTTGGGCGCATGAAGGTCTGTTACCTATCTGTCTTTTGACTTTTGAATTCATTGCTATAAAATCTCTCAAAACTGTCATTTTTGATTGTTGCAATCAGCAGTTCATTGCTACAGAAGATACATGATCGCCCTGCTGATATTATTTCTCTGCATGCGGCTATAGATGTTCTACACAAAGTTTCATGTTGATATCTGTAATGGGGGATCCAAAACGCGTAATTTACTTATTAACAATTTTGGGCCTCTAATTCTAATTGGACTCAACATGTTACAAAATAAAAATATGTTAACACCATCTATAGTCGCAAAAAGCAAAATAATGACAGACCACATTTAAAAAAATCATTACCAAATTGTTTCTATTAGGAATTATCTTTAAAAGTGCGAGTGAGAGGGCTGCAAAATGTAAAAACCCCTCTTAACTAATATCTGTAACTTCAAACTGTTAAAACATTAAAATAATACTGATAAATGCAAAAACTAATTTGCAATAAAATAATACTAAGCAAAGAGTGAGAGCAGTACGTAGGTACTAGGGCGAGGATAGCTCATTCAATAGTCAAGAAACTCCTCTTGACAAGCAAAACAAGAAATGAAAATATTGACGCGCTCATAACAAATAACGTATGTGCCAAAACAGAATTAAATTATTTAAAAATTTGGAGTAGTATAGTTAGACTACTAGGAATTTTCTTCTCCCTAGTCTTACCAAATAGTCTTACTAGTAAATAAGAAGAATTAAGTACTAAGACTATTGGAAATGGTGAATTCTCTTGATTTTGAATACATCTACGTGATAAAAAATAAAGCAAATATATGCAGAAAATTTCACATTATTTTTCTATCATTGATTTACTAAATTTACCAAAACTTAAATATTTTATTATTTGTCCCGGGTCAGGGGCGGGTTATTCGGTATGGACTAGATTTTAAAATCAAAATTTTATTTTTATCTTTTTGTAGCTATTAGTACTTAGGTAATTTAATTTTAGAAATAATTATACAAATATATTTTTATTATTAATTATATAAAAATATGCAATTTCTACGAAAAAAACTAACTAAAACAGACTTTGATCTGAATGAAATCATTTTTTAAATCTTAATGCACAACATCAAGTGATTTTTATTGTATACCTGATAGGCCTTTGACCGCTATCTCACCTCATGGTAAGTGATGATGTGGTCGAAGATGTTGTTCGGGCTAACCTAGAATTACTGGCTCTACTGCTATCAGAACTCACTGTAAGGTCCTTGGTGACAGATTTTCTACTAGAGGGTGGTAGATAGCCAGGCGGGAATTCTAAAATGCCCTACCAACACGCAAAATTATTGCATAACAACTAAGCTTACATATGAATCTAGGTCACTATAGCTAGCTGCGACCTGGATGAAAGGGCGTTAGCTCTATCGATCAAAAAGTGCAACCTGCGCTGTACAGACTCTGGGGTCTATCGAGTATACCTATAAATCTTGTCGACCTAATTATATGAATCCCTGTGAATTTTATCTCACTGAAATCTCTCGTAACACTCCCACTCCGAAATATTCTGCCCAATTTCCGCCCATTTTTTACCCACTTTCCGTCTTTTTTTCTACCCGTTTTACACCCACATCACAGGTTAATTTCTGTTTGCGACTACGTTGGATGCACATTGTTGTCACTCTTCAGTCGATACCCAGACTGGCTCAATATTTTCAGAAAACTATGACTTTCAGCATATTTTACCTAAATTATAAGGTTGATTTATATATATTCATTATAAAAAAACTTTGAAATTTCTTCGAAAAACCAATACAAGATTTGAACTGAAATTAAAACTTGTTCCATTAATTAATGCCACTATGTTATATCGTGATCACTTAGACTAGAAGATTTTAGAAGACTGTAACCCAGGTGGATGGGTGGTAGCTGTATTGAACCAAACGTAAGACCTGCACTGTATAGGTACTGGGCTCGATGATTTAAATCTAGACATCTAGGACTACCTATAGGAAGCTGGGGGAATTTTACCTCCCTGAAATCCCCCCTCACGGGCCTGTTCAACCCCGCACTACCCTTCTGAAAAGGGTGGATTTCCACCCACATTTCAACCGTTTGCCACCCACTTTCCTCCTCATTTCTACCTCGCCTGGAACTGCATTGGATGCTGACATATAGGAAGCTGGGTGAATTTCCGCCATTTTGTATTTAAAAGCCTGTCGTATTAAACCGCTCTTTCCATCTTGGTTCCAGTAACTTTTAATTACAAATAATTTATTGTTCATGATTTTATTGTTCATGATTTTATTCTCATAATAATATTTTAACATGGTTGTAACAAATAGTGTAAATGGAATGGTGTTAAATCAAGTTTTTTAATAATGGATCAGAGAACATTTTGGCACTAAAGGCATTTTGTTGACAGACCATTTGATTTTAATCCAATTATTCATCCTCTTAAACAACTGAAACTAGGGAAAGTTAGATGATAAGTTTTTTTTTCTTAAAAATGTCTCCTGTATGTTCATAACCGTCATCTAGTAATAAAAAAAACAATGACTCTTGAATCTTAGCTTTGATACAATATTGAACTTAGGTCCCTAATTAGAAAAGTATATGCAAGTTTCTTTAGGTTCTAAAATTTAAATAAATTCAAATCAGGATGATATAGAAAATATGTTTTTCATTACATCTATCCCGACATTTCAAACTCTTTGCAGTGATTGAGGTCACGGGGTGATGTGGTCACCCCATGAAGCACAGTTTAACTACGTTGTCTAATAATTGAAAAAACCTAATACAACATTCCTTTAAGTATGTTACTTTCTATGAGGTATAATTATTTGGACAAGTGTAAACACCATATTTTTCATATTCACCGTCACCAATGACTACTTTGTATGATACCACCATTTGGAATTTCACAGTATTAACGCATAAATTGCACTTGCGCAGTATTGTTTCATGAAAAGTAGCTTTATGATTAAAATATTAATTTTCTGTGTGTAAAAAAACTATTTTTTTAAATTATTTTTAGGTCTATGTTTTTGAAATTCAAAGTTTCGATTCATTTAAGTTATTCTTCGGTAAGTTATAAATAAATATTCTTATCAACATCTTGAAGTCAAATTATTTTAAATATATCAAACTACATAACGTGGTATAACTTCACCAAAAGATTAAGATAATTGTTTGACATATAAGTATTTATTAAAAAAACGCAAGTTCCGTGATTTAACTAGGGAATAGATGATATTAACTGAATATATTAGGTCCTTACATATGAAATTGGCGTTTTTCGTACTGGCCACTTTAATCACGAATTTCTCCTCTTTGGTAAGGAATTCCAAATTCAAATTTGTACAGCTATAGACTCATGTATTTGTGCTTCGATGATCGTCATTCATTTGTTTTTTTTCTTCTGTTTTTTTGCGTCACTCATTTTACAAAATGGAAAACCTTAAATATCGCATTATTTACGAGTACGAGTTCCGCCGTGGCACTAGTGCTGCGGAAACAACTCGAAGGGTGAATGATGTGTATGGCGGTCGTGTTGCAAAAGAAAACACAGTTCGTTTTTGGTTCCAACGTTTTCGTTCTGGAAATTTCGACCTGCAGAACAAGCCCCGTGGACGGCCTGAGACTCAAGTTGATAATGAAGAGTTGAAGGCTATTGTGGAAGCGGATCCATCGCAAACCACGTCCGAGTTAGCTGCAGGCTGCGATGTTAGTGATAAAACTGTTTTAATTCACTTGAAGCAAATTGGGAAGATTAAAAAGCTTGAAAGGTGGGTACCTCACGAATTGACTGAAACAAACCGGCAAACGCGCGTCGACTGCTGCGTTACATTACTAAACCGGCACAATAATGAAGGTATTTTAAACCGAATCATTACCTGTGATGAAAAATGGGTTCTTTACGATAATCGGAAGCGCTCAGCGCAATGGTTAGATCCTGGCCAGCCAGCCAAATCCTGCCCCAAGCGAAAATTAACCCCAAAAAAGTTACTTGTAAGCGTTTGGTGGACTAGTGCCGGTATTGTTCATTACAGTTTTTTCAAATCTGGCCAGACTATTACGGCTGATGTCTATTGTCAGGAATTGCAAACCATGATGGAAAAGCTAGCGGCTAAACAACCTAGGCTGGTCAATCGCTCCACGCCACTGCTGCTTCACGACAACGCTAGACCACACACTGCGCTACAGACGGCTACTAAATTAGAAGAGCTTCAATTGGAAAGTCTAAGACATCCTCCGTACTCCCCGGACCTTGCTCCAACAGATTACCATTTTTTTCGAAATTTGGATAACTTCTTGCAAGGGAAAAAATTCAACTCCGATGGGGCAGTCCAAATCGCCTTCAAAGATTTTATTGATTCCCGTCCGACTGGTTTTTTTAGTAAAGGGATCAATGAACTACCTATGAGATGGCAAAAGTGCATAGAAAATAATGGTTCATACTTTGATTAATTAAATATATTATATTAAAAAATATTCGACTTTTTGTTCCTCCCATACAAAACGCCAATTTCATATGTAAGGACCTAATATAATGAAATCACATATAGTTCAAATAAAAGGCTGCAACCAGGACGGATTGGCGGTAGCTCTATTGATCCAAAAGTTAGACATGCGCTATGCAGCTCCTGAACTCTATCGATTAAATCTAGACATACAGGACGACCTATAGGAAGCTGGGTGAAATTTACCTCCTGGAAATTCCCCGTCGCGCCCCTGTTTAACCCCGCGCTACCCTTCTGAAGGCTGGGTTTCCACCCACTTTCCACCCGTTTTCCCCCCACTTCGCCTTCCCCTTATTTCCTCACCCGAGACTGCATTGAATGCGCATTGCACGCAATTACTCTTCAGATAGACACCTGCGTTGAGAGTTCTAGATCTGCGGCCTGCATAAAGGTTGGTGAGTTTATGTACATGTTCCTCTTGATTCTTTGTCGACTTTTTATGTATCACTCTTTGTCTCTGTTATAATAAATTTTCTCGATCCAGTTTTTATCTTCTTTTGTTCCTTAATTTTCTGAATTTATAGAAATGGATTGACAAAATGGAAATAGTGAACAGTTGATTTTTCGTAGTATAACTATTGTTATCACTTATGTACAAGGAAAAAATATTTGCGTTTAGGAAAAATATGAAATTGCTTGGTTTTGTTACGTAGGCCATTTTATTCTATTGTTCCATTGCTCTTTGCTAGTCCTGCTTCCAATTATAACAACTGTACCTCCAGCCAACGATCAACGGTTAGTTTATTAACTATTTTACTTGATAATATGTATAGATATAGACGTTATATTTAAATTTATAGACATAGAAGTGTACTTAGTCCATGCTACTATAATAGGTCTAATAAGATGGAATTTTCCTCCATCCTATTGTTTTTATTTTTCGACATCTAAACTGTCATTATTTCACTAATGTTTGTGTAATTTTTGTAAAAAGCTAGAAATATTGACGTTGTTTTATTATATATACCGCAGTAAGAAAAGTGTAAAATAACTAGGTACTTAATAGTTATTTTACACTTAGTAACAAATAGTAACTTCAGAATGATTTTTCTACTTGACTTAGAGCTCCTGTTTCTGAGGGAGATATTATTTGACTTATTTCTATGAGCCACCTCTTTCTAGTGTAAACACCATTTTCTTTGCATTTAGTACCACGGTTTGTTCTAATATTATTATTTTAACATTCATAGGGACGGTGTAGCTATCAACCAGACTACTCTAGACTTCATCCGATGCAAAGAAGTTCTCAACTATCGACTTAACTCTAATAATGATATTGAGCCTTTTTTGATAGCACATGTGTTAAGTCATAAAACCGGTAGACGCGGTTTCGATTCCCGCTCCAAATAAAAATATTTTTATACACAAAGTTATTTAGCACTAAATTAATACATTATTCATAGTTAATTGCTATGGTTAGTTTGACACTTGCACTTTGAATCGTTTGATATTTTCAAGTACTATTTCAGTACGTGACATCATGCCATTTTGTTTATTTCTTATTCATTTTTATTTTTGAAAATTATGTTACTTGTGTTTATCTTTCATAATAATTCCTTATCCTTACAGTAAACGCACTATTGCCTATTTTGGTGAACTTTAGTAATAAGAAGGGAATTAGGATGGATATACTATCATTGTTTTACTCGTAATGGAATTATTTGGTTTTCATCATTAAAATATATGTTCTTTCTATATTGTCATAGTAATACGTTACCAAAATTTAATGGACTGAATTAAAGGATGTGCTCATACCTAGTGATCATCATTTATATACCTTTTGCTTGGCTTATACCATCCTATCTGTTTATTTTCTAATATAAAACGGTTTTAAATAACTTATAACTGCGATTACACATACAACAGTAAACGTACCTACCTATATCTGATGCGAACCTATCTGATATTCTAAAAAAATATCGGTTTATTCCATTATTTATGTATACATATATGATTTTGATCTACGACCAGCATGAGACGCAACAAGTCTGCGCTCAACCTTTGTTTTGACTTTACCTAATGACAAAACATTTCCATTTACACAACCAAAGCGTTACACATAGACGAAGAATATTTTTTGTATAAGTTATTTCTAGAGTATAATATACAAAGATCTTATTTCGTGTTTGTGTTTAAATGAAATATATATTTGATCCGTATCATCTGGTGTGGGAATGTCTTCAATATATTTATATATATTGAAGAATATAAATATAAAAATATAAGTTTTGAATATAACTTGACCTAAAATGACGACCTAAAATGAAAAAAAAACTTGATTTGAATTTCAGTATATCTATAAAAACCAAAAGGTAAATAATAAAAAAAAATGCAATGTCTATCTATCTGGAAATATATACTTACAACGAGAGCTAAAATTTGGTCCACGAGCGGGATTCAAACACGCAACCCAACCCTAGAGCTGAGGAATTTTCTGCCAACTAAGCTATCGTGATGAATGTAGTCATAGATCACAATTATACTTTGTTCTTTATGTTTGACCGTCTTATGGGGGTGGAGCTACATCTGCAGCCAATTCGAATTTACTTAACTTAAAGCAAGACACTCATCAATTACCTTTAAACTTGTTTACTATGAAGCAATCCGATAGTTCTAATTTTTCATTAATGCCTGCTAAACGTTTAAGTTCACAAAATTACAACGGAAGAAAAAAAATACGTGAGCGGGGTTTGAACTTGCATAACTCCGTCCCTCGGGCCGGGACGAGCTCTGCCAATTGAGCTATCATAGTCAGTGAGTCATAGCTCAAATGTATCATTTTGTTCTTATTGTTTAACCTCCTCTACTGAACCGTTTTATATATTTCTAGACTGAGTTATTAACACTGTTATATTGTGCTATTGCGTGATCACTAAGACTACTTAATCTGAATCTAGAAAGCTTTATTTGGCTGTGACTCAGGCAGACGGGCGGTAGCTCTATTGATTCAAAAGTTAGACCTGCGCTCTACATACTAGCCATCTGGGGTGACCTATAGGAAGCTGGATGAATTTCTCCTTCCTGAAATCCCCCCTCACCCCCTGGATTTTCCCGTTCCACCCTTCTGGGGGCTGAGCTTCCACCCATTTACCACCCGTTTATCACCCACTTTCCACCCGTTTATTAGCACTGTACCCCCTCCAGTCCGCCCTGCCCGGTACTGCGTAGTTCATTAAAGTATAAAATAGCTTTATTATATTGTATTTAAAGCTTCTAGGTTAGCCTGAACAACACCTTCGACCACATCATCACTTACCATCAGGTGAGATAGTGGTCAAAGGCTAACCTATCAGGCATAAAAAAAAAAAAAAAACTTCGATTCCTTAATGCCTTTCTTCGATACATACGTGCTTTTTGGTACTTTGCAGTACTTTGACGCTTTGTTTTATTTTATAGCTGATAGCTACTAGGCATTCCTTTATCTAAATCTTGAATCAAATCAATATCTGGACCTGATCAAGTTGCAATAGCATACTTCGTTTTGATCTTGTGTAGTGAGTCATGGAAAAAAAAAAAAAACTATTACATTTCCGATATAAAAACATGTTGTATGTGAGGTAACTGCAAATCAATATACCTGTCTACATATTATTTTCGTAGTAAAATATTTGAAATAATAAAATAAATATTCTCGTTTGATTATAGACTGATTATATAACTCTTGAAATTAAATTATTGAAAAAATCAAAATAAAATATAACATGCCATAAATTATCTAAAACATTAAGATATTTTATTATAAAAATATATATACCACAATAACATTAGAGCATATATATGTGTTCAACTGTGAATAAACAACAAATTAATCAACCTTTATGAATATATTCATGTTATTGCGTAATAGCTTACCACTTAGTCTAGGTGTTTACAGCAAGGCTGCGACCCAGACGGATGGGCGGTAGCTCTATCGATCCAAAAGTTACACCTGCGCTATGCAGCTCCTGAGCTCTGTCGAATAAATCTAGATATATAGGACGACCTATAGGAAGCTGGGTGAGTGTATCTCCCTGAAATCCCCCCTCACATCCCTGTTTTTCCCGCGCTTCCCTTCCGAGGACTTGATTTCCGCCCACTTTCCACCCGTTCGCCACCCACTTCACCTTCTCATTTCTACCTCACTCGCATGCAGCCCACATTGGATGCACATCGTTATTACTCTTCAAGCAGACACCCGCGTCGCGAGTTCCAGATCTTCAGCCTGTTTCAAGGTTTGTGGTTTTATGTACATATTCTTCCAGATTCTGCGAGTTGATTTTTCATGTATCACCTTCTTTGTCTTTAGTCCAGTAAATTTTCTCGGTCTAGTCTTTGTCTACTTTTGTTTTTTTTATTTTCAGTGGTTTATCAAATGTTTGTAGCAAAGTAGAAATTTTAAATAGTTGAATTAGTCCTCGTACGTACCAAATTGTAATGTACAAGGAAAAACTATTCATCGTTTGCATTTGCAATTATTATATTGCTTAGTTTTAGTACGTATGCCATCCGAAACCGGATGTTGTGACATCCGGTTTCGTTCGGTTTCGGTCACGTGTGACCGAGACACAAACTGACGTCATCACTACTATCAACGGCTCTCAAACTTTATATCTATTTTAAGTAAATTCGGGGGCAGTAAAATAACTGTTGATATATTTCAACTCGTTTTAAAATAAAGAAAATGACGTGTAATAAGTAATTTAGTTAACGTAGATGGTTTTTAAATGAATTATGATTATCATTATCAAACTAATACAGAGTGTCTGACACCTAATGTAGTTTTCTTTTAATGTCACCCTTTGTTTTTTGTATGCCTGAAACGTTATAAGTCGATGTCGCTTTTTAACTAAAATTAATTCGCCTACATCGCCATCGGGCTACTACGTTTTAGGTTTAAAACACTTTATGACAAAATCGCTTCAGGTAATTTTACATTTCAAAGCATACTTAGTAGTTGTTTGAGCCTATAACTTTGAAGTCCACAATAGCTTAGCCATTCTTCGGCTGCACTCTTTTGCGGGGAATGAAATAAACCTCAATTCACTGCTTTTTCAACTTTTACTCTTACAGTTCCCAATAGAACAAAAAAGAACCATTTTTATGTTTTATTGTACTCGTAGCTAATAGAAATGGGTATTACACGTTTCGAACACACCACAGTTTGCGAATCACTGCGCATATGTGCATGAGCGAGAGCGAAATAGATTTAAATCATGCACGTACGACAGAGATCCCGATAATTGACAAAATGGTGAAAACTTAGTGAAACAAGAGTCAGACAACTTTTTTCATACCATTTACTTTGATGAAGATTAATTCATTTGCTATGAACATAGCAATTAGACGTTTGCAATAAATTATTGATATTATACTTTTTATTTTATTTTTTACTTAACTATTCAAAGGAAAAAGAACCATAAAATTGTTTTCTACTGCAACCATGTTTTAATAAAGAGCCAATTCAATTGTGACGTATGCTTGTGTTTCTTTGGGAGTAGAATACCTTGTCTTCTAGGATAATGGCTTAAACTATCTTATGACATGTTTCTAATTTTGATTAAGAAACATGAGTTTAGTTCACGAAAGTTTAAAGAAAAGCATTTTATGACGTATGCAATAATAGTTGGGATATGGAAATATCCTGCTTTTTATTTTTGTTGACCTCTTGCGTAATATGAGAAAATATAAACACAAACGCCATTTTGTTCTTTACCAATGTCTTTTATCTCTACTAAACACTTTTTTTTGTATTTAAATGAATAACATCATTTAATTGAATAACCACTAAGCTTACATACTAATCTAGGTCACTATAGCAAGCTGCGACCAGGACGCAAGGGAGTTAGCTCTATCGATCAAAAAGTGCAACTTGCGTTGTGCAGAGTCTATCTATATATCTTGAACGACTTGTAGGAAGCTGTGTGAATATCGTCGCCCTGAAATCCCCGTCACTCTCTTGCTCCGAAGAATTCTGCCCACTTTTTGTGGGTTTTCTACTCGTTTTACATCCACTTCACACTTTAATCTGTGTTCAGAATTACATTGGATGCACATAGTCTCACTCTTTAGTGAAAACCCAAACTTATTCTATATAGTATATTAGTTTGTGACCATAGCAATAGTTCCAATCTACAACCTGCTTTAACGTTTTTATGTACATGTTCCTCAATTATTGTTAATTTTTCGTGCCTCGCCTTCTTTGCCTTTGTTCCAGTAAATGTATACGGTCTAGTCTTTGTCTAAATTATTCCCTTGTTGGCATTATGCGAATGCCATCGTGTATAGCAGGTACAACGCTCAAGATTAAATCTGTCGCCATTGTTTTCAATTCTAATCAATAAATACATGCTATTGCGTAATAGCTAGCGACTAAGTCTAGATGACTACAGCAAACTGCGACCCGGACGGATGGGCGGTAGCTGTATCAGTCCAAAAGTTAGACATGCGCTATGCAGTTCCTGAGTTCTATCGATTAAATCTAGATACATAGAACGGTCTATAGCAAGCTAGGTGAATGTTATCTCACTGAAATCCTCCCCTCGCACCCTTCTTCTTCCCGCACTACCCTTCCGAGGACTGCGTTTGCGACCATTTTCCACCCGTTCTCCACCCACTTCGCCTCCTCATTTCTATCTCATTCGTATGCAGTCCGCAATGGATGCACATCGTCATTACTCTTCAGGCAGACACCCGCGTCCAGATTTCCAGACTTCCAGCCTGTTTCAAGGTTTGTGGTTTTATATACATTTTACGCCTGAATCTTCGTGTTGACTTATTGTGCATCATTTCATTTGTCTTTTTTCCAGTAAATTTTCTCCGTCTTTGTCTACTTTTGCTCTTTAATTTTAAGACTTATATGCCATGTAAATATAATAAATAGTTGACATTCTCCTCTTACTTCACGAAATTGCACTATCAGTAATGTAAAACAATTCTCCGTTTGCGTTTGTAAAAGTGCTCTATTGCGTAGTTTTGGTACGTACGCCATTTTGTTCTGCTCTGTATGTTCCGCCATTTTAAAATTGGAACTCAAGACTCTGTATATCGAGCGGCTCTTTTATGTATTTGTTCGTGTGAATTATTGGCTCTAGCTAAATAATCGTGATCTAATTTTCATTGAGCTTAGTCATTTTGTGATATATTGCAAAAAACTGTTGGGATGGTGAAATATCAATCGCCATTTTGAACTCAGTCTACGGAATATGAGAATATCTACACTAAGAATAACAAACATAAGGCTTTTCCATGTTTTTTCTTTAAATAAGGACGACAGTTACTAGTTGTTGTCATCAGTCTACCATATCTGATACCATATTGGAAAATACCTATTAAATAACTGGAATATAAGCCATTATCAACAATCAATTTCAATAAAATAATACAAGATTATTTAAAAATACTTGCTGTTTTTGCTTTTTTTGCAGACCAACATTAACATTTTTCTATTTCAACCAAATAGTGCTTAAATTTGGGTATCTATAGATGATTAGAAAGGTACCTGATTATGGATTGGAATACAGCAATTATCAATATAATAGTGTCTGTATCAATAAGTACATTTTATGTAATAAGATATATCGACAAGTAAAATTTCAACCATTTTATCTCATCAAATAATGTATAAATCGATTTTAGCAGTACCTATTTCTATTCAAACTTCAGTTTTTTTTTAAAATATAAATAATAATGGAAATAAATTTATAGAATAGGAAATTAAATTAAAGAAATATTTTTATGATATTGGACTTATTGTATGACTCGTTTTTATGTAAATAATCCAAAATTATATTTAGTATTTGAATACAGGTATTCAAATACTAAACGCAAACTTATTTGATATCCTCTATAAATCCTACTTTTATTCAGAGTCATAAATTTCTATCTACCTTGGACAAGAATGAGATGCAACAGGTCGGCGTTCACCTTCCTTTTGATCGTATAAAAGGTCACGGACAAAACAAAAAAAAATAACATTTATGCAACTAAAGCGATATAATTTGTTTAAAACTAAAGCGACATAATGTGTTTTGTAATGTTAAATTTTTGATAAAATACATACTTCCTATAATATTGACATGTAAATGTTTTTAAATGATTACATAACTAAGCGAAAATAAATATGTTTTTGTAAATCAATGTATTTAATGATGCGACTGTAAAATATTATGCATAATATAGTAATGGTAATCCTTTCGATTTTGAATACATTATAAACTAAAAATATAACACATTCTAAATTTACCAAAAGTTTTAGGTATTATTAATTTATATCTTCATAAAATATATGCAATATTCACGAAAAAAACTTATCTATCGATCCAAAAGTGCACCCTGCGTTGTACAGATCCTGGGCTGTATCGAGTATATATATATATATATATAAAGACCTTTTGAACTACCTGTAGGAAGCTGTGTGAATGTTATCTCCCTGAAATCCCCATCACTCTCCTGCTCCGAAGAATTCTGCCCACTTTCCATTCCTTTTTCTATCCGTTTTACACCCACTTCATACGTCGAATTCTGTTTGGAACTACATTGGATGCTCATTGTCATCACTCTTAATTCGAAACCCAGAGTGATCGTAAATATAACTTCTTCTTATAATTTATTCGTTGGTGGCTATAGCAATAACTCAAAATCTTCAACCTGCTCTAAAGTTGAAGTTTTTATGTACATGTTCCTCTTTGGTTGTTAATTGAAGCGCTTGTAGCGAAGTTTACTTAGCTGTTCTTAACCGATCAGCAAAGTTCAGCAACGTCGTCCGCGGTCATAAGTTGGATGGGTGACCGCTAGTAACATTACTACTGAGCGCTTCCGTGCTTCGGTGGGCACTTTAAGCCGTCGGTCCCGGTTGTTATTTTAGGATGACAGTCGTTATAGCATGGTGGTAGGGCAATTTGCGACTGCCTGGCTAGCTACCACCCTCAAGAAGAAAATCTGTCGCCAAACACCTAATGGTGAGTTCCGGCAGCTGTCCTTGAGAGCCAGTAACGTAGGCAAAAAAGACTAACCTAGAAGTCTGAACAACATCTTCGACCACATCATCACTTACCATCAGGTGAGATAGTGGTCAAAAGCTTAATTATCAGGCATAAAAAAAACGATCTTGACCTCTTTGTATTTGTTCCAGTAAATGTTTACGGTCTAGTCTTTGTCTGAATCGTTCCCTAATTTTCATGAAGTTTTGTTTATGTTCTACATTGTGGTGGGGCATTTTGCGACTGCCATACTGGATAGCAGCTAGAACTGTCAATAAGATCTAACGGCAAGCACCTAACGGTGTCTTCTTGACGCTGTCCTTCAGAGAAAGTAATTGTAGGTTAACCTAAACAATATCTTCGACCGTATCATTACTTACCTTCATGTGAGATAGGGTTCAAAAATTGCATGTCATAGTCAAATTTCGATAACTATCAGAATGGTTAATAAATTTCAGATTTAGAACTCGACACTCTGAATATCAATATATCTCTTTTGTCTTTTTGTTCCTGATATTCTTCATAACTAACAACTCGTTCATTCAATTTCATAATGTTTAGCATATTTGTCATTTAGTGCATATAAATAGGTGGGATAGGGCAATATCAAGTAATTTAATAATGCTTAGCTCTTGCTTACCAGCACAAAGTTTTGACTCAAACGCCATTTTTTGCCTACGTTGTAAGGTTCAACGCCAATATTTTAGACTCGGAAAACACAAAATATCAAATAAGAGACATTAAAAATTACCACTATTTAGAGTTATAAAAAAATTAAAGTGGCAAATGAATCTGACAATTTATGAAGGATTAGATTAGTTTAGTCATTTTTCAAAAGTGTTTACGTGTTTGTAACAATGAGCAAAAATAAGTAGACAACATACTACGAAATCTAGTTTGGTTCGTACACCATTTCGTTTTACTCTGTATGTTCCGCCATTTTGAAATCAGAAGCCATGACCTTTCATGACTAAAAATAGCCATACGGCTATTTTTCTCTTTGTTCCAGTAACTTTTAATTACAAGATGTTTATGATTTAATTTTCCTAATATTTTAACATGTTTATTGAAATTTTGGTACTGACGACATTTTGTTGATGGGCTGCTTTTTTTTCTCATCGAATTTTAAATTCTTTAATAAGTTTATGTTATGAAATTAAGAAAAATTAAGTAAGAATATTCTTTGCAAGTTCCTTCTCAGTATCTTACTTTCTATCATATATATTTTATCTAGTGTAAACGATTGTTTAGATCCACCAGTCTCCATTTGCTACCTTGTAGATCCACCATTTTGGATTTCACGGTCACTTCGAGTCGCATACAAATAACATTTGCGCAGTTCGTTCTTATTAAAAAGTAGCTCTATTTTAATGTATTTATTTGTGTGAGTGATAAAGAAAGATTTAAATCATTGTCAGGTCCATGTTTTTTAAATCGATTTTTTAATGCTTTTCTCATTACCAAAGTATTTATTTGGAGGCATTCCTTTATCTAAGCCTTGGATCAAATCAAGACGCAACATCACGCTTTGTTCTAACCTTGTGGTCCAATGGCCCAGACTCCAAACAAAAACAAATATCCCATTTCCGAAAAAACAACCTATATTGTGAATGAAGGAATTGCAAATAAATTGACCAGTTTTCATAACTTTATGGAAGTAAAATATTCGGAACATATTGTTAATATTATATTTCATTATATATTTATCTTGAAGTGAAAAAATTGCAAAAAATAATAATTTTATAAATTCAGATATTTGATCTTTAACTGTGAATAAACAATTAAATCACATATTGTTCAATAAAATGAATAAATTCATTTATTGCGTAACGGCTACGTAGTTAAGGTTGCGACCCGGACGGGTGGGCGGTAGCTCTATCGATCCAAACGTCAGTCCTGCGCTATGCAACTCCTGGCTTCCATCGATTAAGTCTATAAATATAGGACGACCTATAGGAAGCTGGGTGAATGTTATCTCACTGAAATCCTCCCCTCGCACCCCTCTTCTTCCCGCACTACCCTTCCGAGGACTGGGTTTGCGACCATTTTCCACCCGTTCTCCACCCACACCGCCTCCTCATTCTATCTCATTCGCATGCAGTCCGCAATGGATGCACATCGTCATTACCGTTCAGGCGGAAACCCGCGTCCAGAGATCCAGACCTTCAGCCTGTTTCAAGGTTTGTGGTTTTATGTACATTTTACTAATGATCTTCGTGTTGACTTATTGTGCATCATTTCATTTGTCTTTTTTCCAGTAAATTTTGTCCGTCTTTGTCTACTTTTGCCCTATAATTTTTAAACATATTTGCAATGTTAATATTATAAATAGTTGACTTTGTTCTCGTACTTTACCAAATTGTATTATCAGTAATGTAAAATAATTATCCGTTTGCGTTTGTAAAAATGTTCTATTGCGTAGTTTAGGTACGTACGCCATTTTGTTCTGCTCTGTATGTTCCGCCATTTTGAAATTGGAACCCAAAGCCCTGAATATCGAGCGGCTCTTTTATCTTTTTGTACTGTAAATTTTTGGCTCTAGCTAAATAATTGTGATTTAAATTTCATTGAGCTTAATCATTTTGTGACATATTGCAAAAAAATGTTGGGATGGTGAAATATCAAGCGTTTCAATAATGTTGAGCTCTTGCGTAACATGATAAAATATGGCCACAAACGCCAAGCTGCAATAATCGCCATTTTGAACTAAGTCTACGGAATATCAGAATATCTACACTTAGAGTAAGAAGCAGGGCGGATGGGCGTTAGCTCTATGTTTTTTCTTACATGGCTTTTCCATGTTTTTCTTTTAATAAGGACGTTAGTTACTAGTTATTGCCTTCAGTCTACCATGCTTCTTGCTGTCTTTGTTTTTTGCCGACCAACATTAATATTTTTGTATTTCAACCAAATAGCGCTTTAATTTGGGTATCTATAGATGATTAGAGAGGTGAAAGGGAATGGAATACAGCAATTATCAATATAAATATGTCTGTATCAATAAGTACATTTTATGTAATAAGATATATCGACAAGTAAAACTTCAACCATGTTATCTCATCAAATAAGGTATAAGTAAATCGATTTTAGCAGTACATAACTATTTCTATTCAAACTTCTGTTTTTTTTTTAAATATAAATAATAATGGAAATAAAATTAAAGAATCGGAAATTAAATTAAATAAATATTTTTATGACAATGGACTTATTGTATGACTCATTTTTATGTTCATTAATAATCTAAAATTATATTTTGTATTTGAATACCTGACGCAAACTATTCGTCTAAAAATCTTAGTTTCATTCAAAGTTATAAATTTATATCTACCTTGGACTAGAACAAGATGCAACAGGTCGGCGTTCTCCCTTCCTTTTGATCGTATGTCACGGTCCAATCAAAAATAAATAAAAATATTTATACAACTAAAGCGATATAATTTTTTTATAAAGTTGGAATGTTTAATTATTTTATAAAATACATTCTACCCTTTTACATAACTAAGTTAAAAAAAAAACTTGTTGATTAAATTGCAAATCAATGTTTTTAATAATGCAACTGTAAAATATAATGCATAAAATAGTAATGGTAATCATAAAGTAACATTGTGATGGTAATCCTTTCGATTTTGAATACATCTTGAACTTTGATGATATGGGCGGTAGCTCTATCGATCCTAAAGTGCAACCTTCGTTGTACTTATCCTGGGCTGTATAGAGTATATCTAGACATCTTGAACTACTTGAAGGAATGAATAGATTAGAGACTTAGATTAGACTTAGATTTTTTAAGTGTTTTATTAAATAATTAATTAAATGTTTTCTTAAAATACTTTTAAAATATTTGTTATTATTACTTGAAGGAAGCTGTGTGAATGTTATCTCCTCAAATTCTGCCCAATTTCCGTCAGTTTTCTATCCGTTTTACACCCACTTCATACGTCGAATTCTGTGTGGAACTATATTGAATGCTCATTGTCATCACTCTTATTTCGAAACCCAGAGTGATCGTAAACACAACTTTCCCTTATAATTTATTAGTTGGTGGCCATAGCAATAGCACAGAAACATCCACCTGCTTTAAAGTTTTAGTTTTTATGTACATGTTCCTCTTTGGTTGTTAATACTTCGTGCCTCGCCTCTTTGTCTTTATTCCAGTTAATGTTTACGGTCTAGTCATTGTCTGAATTGTTCCCTGATTTTCGTGAAGTTTTGTTAATGTTCTACATTGTGGTGGGGCATTTTGCGACTGCCATATTGGAAATGGCAGTCGCAAATCCAGCTGAATGCTATTATTGTCTCAGAAAGTTTATTCTTTATGAGTCAAAGCTTTGTGATGGAGATATTTCCTATCTTATTTCAATGAGGTACCTCCAGAGGTACCTTATAGAAATAAGACAAGTCTTATTTCTATTAGGTACCGCTTTCTATTGTAAACGCCATTTTATTTGCATTTACTGGCACGGTTTCCTCTAATTTTACTTTATTAATAGGCATACGGACGGTTCGACCATTAACAATCGTAATAATTTGGTATAGAAATGAGGGTGGAGATATCAGCGTCCGCCATATTTTACTCGTAATGGAACCAAAATGTAATTGACTGAATTAAAGTATTTGCTTGTACTTTTGATTGCTTTAAATCTTTGAGTTTGTGCTGATCTAACAGCTTATCTTATTATTTAATTCCAAAGCTATTATTATTACCCAATGTAAATGTAAAAACATAGCTTGAAATATTCGTGTTGTTTGAGCATATTTATACCGTAAATGGTTTAAAATATTAATATATTTATTATATTATAATAATTACATATCCATAGAGAAATATAATAGTATTTTTTCTGTGTATACTACAATAGTGGACAAACTTATACCAGATACGAACCTCTCTGATATTCTACAAAAATCTCGATTTTTCTCTGTTTTGACTTAACCTAATGGCACGTGGTCAAAAAAAACATTTCTATTTACACAACCAAAGCGTTATAAGTAGACGAATCAGATTTTTGTTCACATTTAGTAAATACATTCTAACAGTTGATTCATATTATAAAAAAACATGTAATTTTCCCAGCAAAACAGTCAAATAAAGAATTTGAACTGAACATAAATCATTTTTAATCTGAATTAATTCTACCACTGTGTTATTGCGTGCACTAAAACTTGCAAGCTGTGACCCGGGTGGATGGGCGTTAGCTCTATTGATCATAAAGTTAGACCTGCGCTTTATATCTCTTGGGCTCGATCGATTTTATCTAGACATCTGTGACTACCTATAGAAAGCTAAGTGAATTTTACCTTACCACTCCTCCCCCCACCCCAGATTTTCCGCGCTATCCTTCGCACTGGGGGCCGAGTTCCCACCCTTTTACCACCCATTTTCCACCCACTTTACCCCCTCATGTTTATCGTGCTCGGGACTGCATTGGATGCACATGATCAATTACTTTTCAGTTTGCGTCCGGAGCAGTCGCGATAGTGACAGTTGCACAATATTTTATTTAAGTGGTTTCCCTGTGTTTGAGCAAAGATCCAGATTATCAGCCTGATGGAAAGTTAGTGGATTTTTGTATCTACTCCCATTTTAATGTTGATTCCTCGTAGTTTTTCTCTTCTTTCCATTTTACTTTACATTCTTCCGTCATTTTTAAAAAGTGTTTACGTGTTTGTAACAATGAGCAAACATAAGTAGAAAACATACCATTAAATCCAGTTTGGTTCGTAAACCATTTCGTTTTACTCTAAATGTTCCGCCATTTTGAAATAAGAAGCCATGAGTTAATATCATACGGCTATTTTTCTCTTTGATCCAGTAACTTTTAATTACAAGATTATGATTTAATTTTCGTAACGTTTTCGTTTTAACATGTTTATTGAAATTTTGGTACTTACGGCATTTTGTTGATCGACTGTTTGTTTCTTATCCAATATTTAATTCTTGCTAAACAAGTGGGACTTAGGATAATGATATTATTTTTATTTCGCTATCAAATTAAGAAAATTAAGTAAGAATATTCTTTGCAAGTTCCTTCTCAGTATGTTACTTTCTATGATATATATTTTGTCTAGTGTAAACGATTGTTAAGATCCGCCAGTCTCCATTTGCTACCATGTAGATCCACCATTTTGAGTTTCACGGTCAATACTACGAGTCGCATACAAACAACATTTGCGCAGTTCTTTCTTATTAAAAGTAGCTTTATTTTAATGTATTTATTTCTGTGAGTGATAAAAAATGATTTAAATAATTGTCAAGTCGATGTCTTTAAAATTCGATTATTTAATGATTTTCTCAATACTTACGTTTTTATTTGGCAATTTGATATTTTCATAGCTTATCTACACCTTGGATCAAATCAAAACGCAACATTACGCTTATTTCTAACCTTGTCTAATGTCCTAGACTCCAAACAAAAACAAATATCGCATTTCGAAAAAAATAATTATATTGTGAATGAGGGAATTGCAAATAAATTTACCAGTTTACATAATTTTATGGTAGTAAAATATTTGGAACATATTGTTAATATTACATTTCAATATAGATTTTTCTTCAAGTGAAAATAATGGAAAAAAATAATAATAATATAATTACAAAAACACAAATATACGATGACATATGTCATGTTAGCTCAATTGGTTAGAGCATACCCTGGCTCAAGGGGTGGATGGACGCGGGTTCGAATCTCGAACATGACTTAATTTTTTCCTATCGTATATTTGTGTTTTTGTAATGTGATCCGCATAGCAGGCGTTATTGCAAACCTAACAATAAAAAAAATATATATCAATTTAGATATTTGATGTATATCTTTATTAAAAAGCGGCAAAATTACCCGGATGCATTTAACAGTGAATAAACAATAAAATCACCTAATTCATTTATTGCGTAACAGCTACTTAGTCTAGGTGACTACAGCAAGGCTGCGACCCGGACGGATGGGCGGTAGCTCTATCGATCCAAACGTCAGTCCTGCGCTATGCAACTCCTGAACTCCATCGATTAAATCTAGAAATATAGGACGACCTATAGGAAGCTGGGTGAATGTTGTCTCCCTGAAATTCCCCCTCGCGCCCTCGTCTTCCCGCGTTGCCCTTCTGAGGGGTGGGTCCCCACCCACTTTCCACCCGTTTTCCACCCACTTCACCTTCTCATTTCTACCTCGCCCAAGACTGCATTGGATACGCATTGGCAATTAATCTTGTGACTTACATCGGCGATAAGAGCTCCAGATCTTCAGTCTGTTTAAAGGTTGGATATGGTTGTCCTGATTTTTCGGGTTGAATTCTTATGCTCTTTGTCTTCCTTGCAATTTTCACAGTCTAGTCTTTGTTTTTTGTTTTGTTTCTCAATTTTCAACTTTTTTATATGTCCTACATACAGAAAAAAGTTAATAATTATAAATAGTTACGTTATGAAAAAAAAATTGCGGGTGCGTACGCCATTTTGTTCTGCTCTGTATGTTCCACCATTTTGAATTTGGAACCCGTAAGTCTGTAGGTATATCGACCTCTTCAGTTTTGAAAATATTAATTGTCTCTGGTTAACTAATCTTGGCTATTCTTAAATTTATAAAATGGTTTATTCGTTTTTTGGCAATATGGAAATATCCAGTGTTTTAACAGTTTTGAGATAATTTTTGGTTTCACTTTAGTTTGCCAGATTGCGGGGTGCATATTTATTGAAATAAAGGTCTTATTAAAAGTTCTTAATGGGAAGTGACAAGTTGAAGAAGAACAGAGTAGGGAGTGATTTTCGTACTCCTGTCAGTGTTCGTGTTCTGCCATGCCATACTCCAAAGAATCGAATGTAGTAAGAGTGTTGGATTTTAAAAGCAATGGCTAGTCTAGGGTTAAGTCATATTAAGGTGCGCCGACGATCAAAGCAAGGAGGAGGGTTAAGTTACTTGTGACCACAACACAGCACGAGCGTGCCGCGTCTAGACGAGCCAGAAAGCTTGACACATCGCCAGCAATCCCTAAGACATACTTACCTAGGGACACGCGTGCAGTGTATTTCGTCTCTTGTGTCGAAATGCATCTGTTATAGGCAAAGTTTAGTCCGTTTAACATCAGGTGGGCTTCGTGCCTTTTCCGTCACATTCACGTAAGTAAAACCCTTTTAAGAATGAACACTGTCTTAATTTTCAGAAGATTAAATCAAATTTTCACAGAAAAACATGGTTTTGCTTAAATTAAGATAGTATCTGTAACGCTCAAATCAAATTGAAAAAAAACCTTGCATTGTATTCAAACGAATGCAAACGGATCTGATTCTAATCAATACAATCGATTTAGAGAATAAATAAAAATAGATGGTGACGATCCGACCCGGATTAAAGTTACGCGAAGTTAGAAATTCCAATTCTGTGCACGTGTTAGAATTACTAATGAGATTAGGTTTGCGATTGCTCAGCTAATGTACCATGTGGGCTATCACCTACGTAAGCATATAATTACGTATGTTAATATATGAAACGGGAAAAAGCTGGACTGTTACATAACATGGCGAAGCAAAGGTCTTGGAAATCAAAAGGTAGAATTAGATTTGAGTTTTGACGTCATGTCATGTCAGCTCAATTGGTTAGAGCATACCTCGGCTAAAGGGGTAGATGGACGCGGGTTCGAATACTGCACATGACTTAATTTTTTCTATCTGCTTAATTTTTGCGTATATTTGTTATTTTGTAATGTAATCCGCATAGCAGGCGTTATTGCAAACAACAACATTATAAAAACAACATTGTTAGGATTAATAAAAAAAATATACTATGAACGGACATTCTCGCAACAATTTCGTGATAGACGTGTTTTAATAACTACTTTATTAATAGATTACAAAAAACATGTTTTCAAATATTGTTTTGGAACTATGGTAATGAATTTTACATATATCTTTATCTAAAATGTGACTGATTACACCCTTAACAACTCCGTGTTAAAATAATAACAAATATTTTTAAAATATTTTATGAAAACATGAAATTAATATTTTAATAAAACACTTAAAAAATACAAAAATATATCTAGTGACAATTCCGCCTAATTTTCCTGTTAAACCGACGTGACATCACAAACGCCACGCAACCAAACCGGAAGAATTTTCGACGCGTTTCGATTCTACACGAAGCATCCTCAGGAGGTCTTGACTCTACGAGCGCACGATCGAGAATGAATTGTTTTATTAAAATATTAATTTGATGTTTTCATTAATAATTTTAAAAATATTTGTTATTATTTAATATGGATTTCCGCCAAGTAACGCCTGAATCTATTTATTATCCGTGATAAAATATTAAAATCAAACAAAACATGAAAAAAGTATCATTTTCTCTAATTTTCGCATTTTTTGTACAAACATAAGGTGTAGCCGACATGGAAAGCTCGCATTGAGATTGAATTTTTTTTTATTCAATATTTGTTTTATTTTTCTTAACAAGCTACTCATTATCAGTGCTTTGGGTACGTTTTTAAGTGGCATCTAAAGATGGTGAACTTCTTAATAAACCATTTTTTTTATGCTGAATAGTTTTAGCTTTGACCACTATCTCACCTGATGGTAAGTGATGATGTGGACGAAGGTGTTGTTCAGGCTAACCTAGAATAACTGGCTCTCAAGGACAGCTGCCGTAACACGCCATTATGTGCTTGGCGACAGATTTTCTGCTTGAGGGTGGTAGCTAGCCAGGCGGGCATTCGCAAAATGTCCTACTACCATGCTATAACGACTGCCATCGCAAGATTACCACCGGGACCGACGCGACGGCTTAACGTGCCCTCCGAAACAAGGACATTAATCGAGATTATATTTAATACCTCGTTATCAGCTGATACCGCAAACCGGTCTCTGATCGCAGGGGCGGTCTCGGGATGGTTTTAAGATGCTGATATTTTTGAAGCGCTCGTAGCGAAGTTTACTTAGCTGTTCTCAACCGATCAGCAAAGTTAAGCAACGTCGCGCGCAGTCATGAGTTGGATGGGTGACCGCTAGTGACATTACTACTGAGCGTTTCCGTGCTTCGGAGGGCACGTTAAGCCGTCGGTCCCCGTTGTTGTCTTAGGATGGCAATCGTTATAGCATGGTGGTAGGGCATTTTGCGAATGCCCGCCTGGCTAGCTACCACCCTCAAGTAGAAAATCTGTCGCCAAGCACCTAACGGTGTGTTCCGGCAGCTGTCCTTGAGAGCCAGTACTTCTAGGTTAGCCTGAACAACATCTTCGACCACATCATCACTTACCATCAGGTGAGATAGTGGTCAAAGGATAGCCTATCAGAAATAAAAAAAAAAATTTAGTACAAGAGAGAGTGGAATTATTTGAGATGCGGGTGATATGTCAATATATATTAGAACGGTATTAATATGTTGTCCAGGTCTTGAAACTAACCAGCTGAGATTGGAGACTACGACTAAAAGCGGTTTATTAATTCGGAGCTAAGTAGAGAACGCACGTGCGCGGGAGGACGTGCCGACATAACGTCGCCCACGAGTGGCGCCCGCGCACCTGATGTCTTGTCCCGCAATTGCCTTCTTAAAGAATCGAAATCTATTTCAAAGCTTGCAGACATGTACATTACTTTTCTCGAGAACAATATTTATGCTTCTAGTTTGCCAGTTTGCCGTAAAAATATATAGAAGTATTGTCAAAATATTTGTAAAGTCGTGTTATACTTAATGGAAAACTTTCTAATTATAAGGCTCAAAACTGTATTTGGCTCAAGGAATGTAGATATGCCAAATTTAGCTAAATTAAATATCTATTTGATAATTTACAATATTATGTTGACACTTTGTGTGTGTATAATGTGAATAAAAGTTTTGTACCTATTTATAGGCAACACCACGGTAACACTATCCAAATTTGCAATATTATTGTTTTTTTTTATTATACAACTAAGAGCGCCCGCCACGGCAACACTGGACCGCGCCGCGCTCCCTTTGAATGGAGTTTTGAATATTTACGTCTAAGTAATATAAAACATGAAATATTAAATTACAGGCACTAGAAACTTTTGACATCTGGTGGTCCTCGTGTTTATTTCGTCAAATACATAAACAAACACAAAAAAAAATTTAAGAAAAAGAAACTTATCAAAAAAGAAACTTCTCAAAATGTTTCTTAGGACTAGCAGAAGTCCACCCAAATAGGTTGTTAGCATTTTACTAATAACCCTGTATAATATTTTGCCCACAAGCTCTGCAAGCAAACTGAAGCAAAATTATAAAATACCAATGTTCTTTTGTCGTCCATTGAGATTTTTGTTCTGATGTCACATGAATAGGATAATGATGGAAGTTTGTTATGACACCAAATATTTATAACAGTAATAAGTAATAATTACGTTTAGGATGCCAGAATTTTCAATATTTCTCAACCGCGTTTCAATTATAAAATCATAGTAAATGCAGCGCATTGCGGAACAAGGAATCACTTGAGGATCACGTTAATAGTGATGTCACTGATAATAACTTAACTGTAAACTAGACATATTAGTAGCTGTCACGACTTATTTATAGGTTGAATTTCGTTATTAGCTATTAACTGATTATGAACCGATTACATCAACGACGAGTATCTACAAAGGCTAAAATGATACTGTATTTCTGTTAATAATGTTCTATTTGGTTCTCAGCTTCTTCAAACTTCTATACGTTTATTTAATCTTTGACGGTAGAAAGCTTGAATGAACGCTAGTGAATGGACCGTGTATAGTCCTGATTGCAGTCAAAGTACTTACACCCAGGCTTTATAGTATTGGTTATTCTGTGATCTAGGCTGGAATAGAAAAGGCTGGATTAGATAGGGTTGTTTACTGCTCACAGCTTACAGTAGTTAGTGAAATTTGTTATCGATACAACTAGGAAAAAGAAACAGGGCTAAGGTGAAGAAAAAGATCAATCTGTATATCATATTACAAAAAATAATCTCTTCAAGTTATTACATAGTTTCCGAGATAAGGTGGTCAGTTATCGAGAGTTTCAAAGCCATTTATCTCAGCGTGGTGATTTAGTTCCTGTTGTTCCAGAATATTAACGATTTGTAATCATAAACCCTATCGATAGGCATGTGTTTATTAGGTTACTACGAAAAAAAATGTTTTTTTTTATTGCTGATAGGCTGCCTTTGACCACAATCTCAATAGATGGTAAGTGATGATTCGGTCGAAGGTTACATGCTTAACCTAGAATGACAATCTCTCTATAACAGCTGCCGGAACACACCGTTAAGGTGCTTAGCGTCAGATTTTCTACTTGAGGGTGGTCGGTGGCCAGGTGGGTATTCGCAAAATGCCCTTACACCATGCGTTGAAGCTCAAGCCCGCGACGGGATTCGAATGCCTATATAAGCAAATCAACAGCAACACAAACACTACCGAACGGTAGTTATAAATAGTAGGAACTAGACAGCCCTGTTCACGTAGGTATATTATATCACCTAGTTAATGGCTGAGTTCTAGTCGCCGCTGTTCAGAACCGGTGCTTATCTGCTTCACAGCCTCGCATGCATATGAGAGTGTCAACCTGATGTCGGGACCAAAGTGCTCAGTTGGAAATATACCCACGTAGGAATTTTATTATGGCCAGTTTAATAAAAATATTTTCATTAATAAATAATTCATATCATATTAAAAAAGCTCTCGAAATGTATAAATATATAACGTTTTTTATATTGTAATTGTGACGGGACTAAATCGAGGCCCACTTTACGATAAGCGGTCTAACCTCTGCCTAGAACTGTTGTATTTCATCACAAGTCACGAATTGCACTGCGCCCGTCACCTTAAGACATAGTTATTAAGCCTCATGTGCCTGTTATTTCACTGGCTCTCAAGGACTGCTGCCAGAACACAGCGTTAGGTGCTTGGCGACAGATTTTCTAGTTGAGAGTGGTAGCTAGCCAGGCGGGCAATCGCAAAATGCCCTTCCACCATGCGGTGAAGCTCAAGCTGGCGGTGGGGATCGAGCCAGGGTACTGCGGCCCGGCAGTCCATAGCTATTACCGCTCGGCCATCATTGCTTCAAAGTTTTGTGTTGGAATGGAACCCTCGGTATAGGAGTCCAACTCACATATAGCCTTTTTAGTAATATTTGGAACAGGAACGTCAGATGGTAACACAAATTTGATTTCCTCGTTTACAAAGACCATATTGTAAGAAACTGTACATACTTCACATCGAGTATGTATACATATTTAATTAAACAGTTGTTATATTAGTTACCATCACGTCACACCTTCAAAGAGAGCCGACAGTCAAAACATTTAGACGGCATCTTAATCCTCTCGCCCACATACCTATGTCCATACAATACAACCTGACATCCATGCAAAAACTGTATATCGGGCCATTCATATGGTAGGGTTCTGTAGACATGATAGCAAAATTTAAAACAACCAATTACCAAAAGCTCGTGGGGTGCCGGGCTAAGGCCCGTGGCTTGCCGGGCTAGACCCGTGGGGTGCCGGGCTAGGTCCGTGGGGTGCCGGGCTAGGCCCGTGGGGTGCCGGGCTAGAATTTCACCCCTCCATCTCCAACCGTGGTGATGGTAATAGGCGACTAAGATTAAAATACCGGAAGATGGGCAGCAGCGCCTTCTGTGAAACTCCTATATTACACTGCGATCCCCAAGACGCTCACCAAGGGATTGTACTTTGGGCCAAGGAAAAGAGTCAAGGCTGTATTCTGCAGTGGACAATCCGGATGAGAGAACTAAATATAAAAATAAGAGAGACAATTTTAATATTGCTATGTTTGCAATAACGCCTGCTCTGCGGATTACATTACAAAATTACAAATATTACGAGAGAAAAAATTATAGTCATGTGCGGGATTCGAACCCGCGTCCAACCCCTATAGCCGGAGTATGCTCTGACCGACTGAGCTAACATGACAATGACTCGGAGTTATGAGTGACTCAGAGTGTAAGAGAGACAAATTGGTCTTACTGTCGATCCCCTTTTTACCTGCGTATGTTTGTCTCGAAAAATACCGCGTACCTATTCGTTGTCCTGCCACAACACCTCTTTTTCATTAAACAACTCAATAGTAGTAAAGTCATAATTTTTATTATAGTAATAATATGATATATTATTAATACCTATATTATTCTTAATTTTCAAACATCAATATTAACATGACAAAATAGGAAAATATTTCATCAATAGGAAAAACCATAGACTACAAGTATAATTTAATTAAAAATTTATAAAACCCGGCTACAAATGATTTGTTTTCATTAAACTTTTAATCGTTTCATTGAAATTAACAACAAGTAACGATATCTCATAAATTGAATTCGGTTAAGCCGTTTAGAAGTTATGATGGAATAAAGAAACTCACAAACATACATACATGAACCCTGAAAACATAACACCTTTTTTGAGCAGCCGTGTAATAAACATAAGATTTGTTTAATGTTGTGTTAGGTTTTCGTGATTATTACGCATAGTAATTAATATATATATATATATAATTGGTATTAATATATAATTGACCACGATCACTGCAAAGTGTTTGAAACGTCGGGACAAAAATAATGATAAATATACGCGATTTAAACTGTTTAAAGTTGTTTAATTACTATAAGATTTGTTTTTTTACATTACGAGGCGGAACCCCAGAAACTCATCCTTAAAAAAACACCAGACAACAATGTTATGTCATGTATCACTTGATTGATATGAATTGTATCATTTTGAGAATCGCTAAGTTTTTTTTGATACATACGTATTAAAAAGAACTATGACTAATTTTTATTCCTTGATGGTTTTTGATTGACGTTGTATGTGGGTTTATGCTTTAATTGAATGTCTTTAATAGGGTGCAAGGTTTCAGCATTTTTATGTAGGTGTGGGTACTTTTGGAAGTCGAAAGACTTTTTTTCCAAAACTCAGTTGCCTGACCTTTTGTTATAATGTACTTCAACAAAATTAAAGATTAGCTGGATTGTCCACTGCTGAACACAGCCTCCTCCATTAAGAGAGAGTCTGCCATAATCCCCACGCATGTCAGGCATCTTGTGGATCGCAGTGTGGGATATCAGTTCCTCAGGAGCGCTGTTGGAAGCGCTGTTGCGCTGAACGGAAGATGTTGAAAATTATTACATAATTATATAATAATAGTTATTGTTAATTAATTATTAAGTTCATATTACTTGATTACTTGAAAGATTAGATTACTAACTTAGATTATTTAAAGTTCAGATTACTTGAAAACAATAAGTTTTTGTCTAGTGTTATAAATTGCTAAAATCTCTAAACTGAACACAAAAAGGTTTGTATTTAAAAAATTAGGACATTTAGAACTAGTGCTTCAATCGTCATCCAAAAATTTTAAACAATTGTTTTAATTTGTAATGACTAATTCTTTCATTTTCATTTGTTGCATAAACAATTATTCTAGTGAATAGAAACAAATAAAAACAGTTTCTCGATTATGTGATATAATCGAGAAACTGTGTCATAAAAACATATAATGTTAAAACAAGTAGGTGATGCTGAAATTAAGTTTATTTTTACGGCGTTTCTTTTGTTTCAGATACGAAATGGGTCGGCGCGTAGCTGTTTTTTTGGTGATAAGCATCGTCGGCACTATGGGGTTTATCCCCCATGGTTCTATTGGGGACGCCGTAAGTATTTTATTATAATAACCAGATTAAATTATTATAATGCTGCCATTGTGCTTATTTACAAAAGAAAATTAACAGGGCAGTAAAGTAACAGCTATTTTTCAATAAAAATAAGGGATATTGCATTACAATTATACTTTAACGGAAAAATCTGTGCAACCTGTTGCTTTTTACAGTTTGCAGAATGCTCCAATCTGTAAGCATCAAACATTAAAACTGTTGGTGCCAAGCTGGAGCATTCAAAATGTATATTAGGTCTGCAAGAGCTGCAATAGTATGCTCTGATTCTTAAGTTAACGTGTTGCATAAAAATATAACTTGTGTGTTCTTATTTGATGTTAAGTGAACTAACATCTCCCTATAACAGATGCATTACGTTATAAGTGATGAATTTCACTGTGCCCTTCACGCTGAGACATACAGTTGTTAAGTCTCATGTGCCTGTAATTCTCTCAAGGACTGCTGCTGGAACACACTGTTAGGTGCTTGGCGACAGATCTTATACTTGAGGGTTGTAGCTAGCTAGTGGAGCATTCGCCAAATGCCCTTCCACCATGCGGTGAAGCTCAAGCCGACGGTGGGGATCGAACCAAGGACCTGAGGCATGGCAGTCCATAGCTTTTATCGCATCATTGCTTCAAATAAAGTGAAGCCTCATCTGGGATCATTTTCGATATCTCATTTGCCTAATGGCAATGTTTAAATAAATGCAATCTTCAGACTTCATCACTTTAGTTTTTTACACTTGTGTTTATTATATAACAATTTCAAATGAAAATCTTAGGCTTTAGTCACGCTCACACACCTGCTTTAGTAATCTTTGGAAATACAGATTTTTAGTTTATTTTTAAAGAATTATTAATCCAAGCAATATAGCAGATATCTACAAAACATCAGAAGCACAGATATCTTGAGATTTATAGCATGTTCCGCGTAATGGTACTGGAACGGAAGTGGGTCATGCATCAGTGAGAGCACTTTTTCAGTAACTGACCTGTACGAATATTTACGTATATTCAAAATTATAAAATTCAAGGAAAGATAATATAAACAGTTCATAATTATTGTAAATGTTTATTTTTACTTGCAACGAGAAGAAATATTGTAGCCCCATAACTGTACGATGGTTATAAGCACGAGAAGACAAATTAGAATTATGAGTCGTATATCATGTTGGCTTAGCGGTCAGAGCATACCCTGGCTATATGGGGATGGCGAGGGTTTATATCCCACACATGACGACAACTTTTCCTCTCATTGTAATTTTTTAATGATTGTAAATAATCGACTTTTATCTTTAAAGATATTCTTGAAGCGCTCGTAGCGAAGTTTACTTAGCTGTTCTCAACCGATCAGCAAAGTTAAGCAACGTCGCGCGCGGTCATGAGTTGGATGGGTGACCGTTAGTGACATTACTACTGAGCGCTTCCGTGCTTCGGAGGGCACTTTAAGCCGTCGGTCCCGGTTGTTGTCTTAGGATGGCAGTCGTTACAGCATGGTGGTAGGGCATTTTGCGAATGCCCGCCTGGCTAGCTACCACCCTCAAGTAGAAAATCTGTCGCCAAGCACCTAACTGTGTGTTCCGGCAGCTGTCCTTGAGAGCCAGTACTTCTAGGTTAGCCTGAACAACATCTTCGACCACATCATCACTTACCATCAGGTGAGATAGTGGTCAAAGGCTAACCTATCCAGCATAAAAAAAAAAAAAAAAAAAAAAAAAAAGATATATCCGGAAATAATATTGTATTTTTTTAATAAGATTTTACCTTGGTTATACGCTCTGTTTTTGAAAGCCGAAATGAATGAAGCTTTAACTGAAGTTATTCTAGAACATTTTACTGTGCACTTTTATTATAAATATTTATTTAAATAGGTATTTTTCAAATCGAAACTTTATTGCCATCTAATCTGCAACAAAACTGTAGGCAAACAAGAAGTATTTCCCTAAACTTATCCAACATAATTCACCAGGATCATATATTAACGGAGGCATTACTACGTGAAGTAGTCGAGCGTATGGGCAAGGAGTTCAACGACGCTGCATCGAGCTACATCGAGTACCCGTCCAGCGAGCGCCACCTCACGTTGATGGCGCCCGCCTCCAAGGACCTGGAGAACGAGCAGCTCGATTACGAGTCGTTGATCGACGGGAACCCCAGCCCCAGCTTGCGGGACAGAGAATACTTGCAGCACAGGTAAAAATAACCGCACTATCTGTTTGGTTCTATTCCCTTTCTTACTTCTTGATAGATGAAACTGCCTAAATAGTTTCCACTATTTGGTGATAACAGTAGCTCCAGCTCAGGGTCTGAGAACACTTCTCCTCTACATTTCTGGTACTTTATTTAAAGCTGATTTGCTAACCTTCATCTTGTCACCCATCGTGATAAGTTACGATATGGTCAAATATGTCGTTCAGGATTTGGCTCTCTTGAGTGCCAGTAATTAAAAGTTAAGAGTCAGTAGTAATTGACGGAAACCTACTTTACATATTTATATAGCTTGATAAAAATCTTGCGAAACCTGCTTGCAGCAAGGGTATTTTATCTTCTTTCTGTATGCCTCAATGTGAAAGCCATACGATTATAAAGAGTTGTAAATGCAGATTGTGGAATAAGAGGATGACTGTGTCGTAAGCTGTACTCTTCTAGTAATAGACTCTACCACTGCAATAAAAAATAGCGTTAAAAATTACCATGTTTACATAGATTTATAGAGGATAAACACTAAATCGTGTAAATGTTTCCATATTATCAAAATATTTTCGAGTTATGTGCCAGCAATAAAATCACAGCTAAAACTTTTTACAGTAGCTATGTTCTTGTAAGTTTGTTGGTGTTGTTAGAGAAAACTTACTAAGCTGACCTAATACATGGTATAGTGATAAAAAGGTGGATGGTGATTGGTATTTCAAAAGATCGATTTCCTCCAGTTCGCTATGGGGACACCAATACGTGACCGGTGGCGCGGGCGAGGGTGAACAGCGTTTGCAGCCGTCGGGGGTTGTTCCCAACAGGCAGATGGTGAAGACTGACGCTGTCCTCCCCGCTTACTGCAACCCTCCCAATCCTTGCCCTGTCGGATATACAGGTAAACATTCCCTACTCTAATGCCCCTACTATTAATGTTTTGTATTATTGTATCTTTCCGTCCATTCTTCACAGGTCTCCTACTCGTTAACTGGATTCCTTACAAACTTGAAACTGAAATGCTTTAAAGGACTTCAAAAAGTAGTAGTTCCTTAATTTACTAACCTCCTAATTTTAAGCGATTTAGGCCTTGCCCTATTAAGATTGTGCAACGTAGAATAGAAACAAACAAGGAAAACAAAAATTATTACAACTTTTACAATTTCAGAGCGTAATGCCGGGTCCATTAATGGGGTAATGGTGAAAATGGTTAGTTTAGATATGTTCAAAAACTTATTGAGTTACGCTCTAAAATCCCAACATATACTTTAATTACTGGTCAAATTATGTTTTCCATAGTGTTTCTTGCGTTGCACATATTTAAAAGAGTAAGGCCAGGCTCTCTAAACTAAAGAGATTATCAGTTTTTTCCTCCTCGAAATGAATTCAATGATAACTATTTAATAGAAGACCAAGGCTGCATCAGCGAGTTTGAAAACACGGCAGCATTCAGCCGGGAGTACCAACTGGCGCAGCGGTGCATGTGTGACGGGGAACACATGTTCAGCTGCCCGGAATCACCATCTGACTTGGACATGCGCTTTCCTGAACACCACAAGAGCCTTGTAGCGAAGAAATATAAGCCAGACGTAAGTACTCTAACAGTACGCGAACAGATCGCTGATTTGAAGCTTAATAAATAGTGTAGGGGTGAAAGAAATTAAGTAGAATTTGGAAATAGCATTGATAATAGACATTTCTAATCTATTCTTAGGAACTCCATAGAAAATTCAGTTCATTAGAAAATTCAGCGCAATTACTTTTTTAAATTATTGAAATAGATAGAGAGCGCTGTAAAAACAAAGATACTTTTTTTGGTACTTTCGTCTAGTTACAATAAAATACAAACATTTTTCTTGCTAATAGTATGTTTTATTTTCAGAAATTCTATTGTTTTATAATGGAATAGTAGTACATATTTTACGTTTCATAAAATTTACAGGTGGAAAATCCATACCTGACCGGTGAACGGCTCCCAATCGCAGCAAAGAAAGGGTTTGATGTTAATGTCTACTAAATATCGCATTTATTTCTAGCATAGTTTTTAATGTAGATACAGATAAGTGTCTATTTATACCATGCAGGAGTGAGCACGGAAAACATATTTTCTCTTGAACACTTCTTCTGGGCCTATTTTTATATAACTATACATAGGGACAAATCATAACAGTACATATTATAGTTTTATATACTTAGTTGTTTTTGGATGCAATGTTTGGTTAAAAAAAATTGAAAAAATAACACAGAGCCAAGCGAAAATGTTTATAGGTAGGTACGTATAGCTAATTGTTTTTAAAGTTTACAGCAAAAGAATGCAGGGAAATTTTAAAATTCTGTTAGGTTTTTTTAAGAAGAATGTGTACAGTTGTGGTTTAACCTATTCTTTTTTCAAGTTGATAACCTCATTTAAAGCATCATAGGCACATATGGGAGATACGATGTATCAGGTAAGCGACGTGATTATGCGTAGAAAATCTATTATTAATTATTTACAATAAACGGAAGCAAATTGATTGCTGGCAGCAAGAAACATTTGAATTTGACGCATTTAAAATAAAATTTCGGAATCCTTGGTTATGGTCAATCAATAATCATATATTTGCATATTAATAATTAGTTGTTTATATTAATTAATATTTGAATAACTAGGGCTCACTGAAAGTTTTGCACTACTGACTGATATATCAATGTTTAAAACAATATTTAGTTTATATGATGGGAAACCGCTTTACATTTGCTTTTTGATGATTCATGGAAATGTTATCCGCGTGGTGATAAAATATTTGGCAAAGACCCGCCGGACTATCTACTCAAGTAAAAAATCTGTCACTAAGCACTTAACTGTGTATTCCGGCAGATGTCCTTAAGAGCCAGTTCTTATTTTGGGATAAGCCTGTTTAACCACTTTTAGCCTTTAACCACATCATAGTATATCATCGGGAGATATTGTGGTTTAAAACATGAAGTGGGTATGCGACAAGTTCAAAAGATTTTGCGCACATATTTAATATATGCCACCAAATACCTCACGAACTCACATCTGTCCAGAAACAAGCACAAGTCGTTATTATTTTAAAAAGCTACCACCGTTTAACCACGAATGCTGAAATGAGAAAAATAACAGCCGATAGACTTGGGTTTATTATAATCTGAAAAGGTAACAAAAGTCCTTTGAATAATTCTGCGAAAGTGACTGCTGACCAACAAAGCTGCCACAAGTTTGGGCAAAACTATAAACACGTGCTTTTTTCTAAAATACCTAATGTTAACAGTATATCAAATTAACAACAAAATTATGACATCTGAGTGGTACAATTGTTTGCCTGTCTCATGTTCTTGAGAATGTTCACGAGAAATAACCAAGAGGTCATATTATCATGAACCACGACTATGCTTCTTTTTATCCCTCAATAAATACTAAACCTGAAGAAATACTGAAACTCGTGACTTATTCTGATCATAGCCCATAGCACCAAGCTAAGAATAAATAATATTTATTCGTAGGCACCAAGTGATACATTTCTTAGTCCAAAAGTCAGATTAGAACCATTCAAGAATATAAAAAGACACTCATAATAAACAAAAACATCGAAAAAAAATTATAATAGTGTGGATTATTTTGAAAATTTCTTCTTTTGTTAGTACCGCAAATCTTTCAGTGTACCCTAGGTCTTAACTTAACTTATAATTAAAATTAATTTTTAATATTTTGTAAATTACATCTTCGGCAAAAGCTGTGAATTAATTTAGTTGTACATTATTATTGAACTCTTTCAGGAGAAATCAATTAGGATTAAGTTAAGGATAAAAACTGTACATATAAAAAAATGCATCAAAGGCGTAACCAAAGATTCACTAGTAGATACTGTACATATTTATCGTCTACATATAATGTAGGTTTATTATATTATATTATATTATGTTTTATTATATAAGCTAGGAATAAAATATGTACATTCGGCAAATAAAACGTCAAAGGATGGTCAATAGTTAAGGAAAGAAGGCACTTTAAAAGGTCACTGATTTTAGTTATAGGTTTGTGTAAATCAATGTTGTGTGTAACTTAATTATATTAGTAATTAATATTAAGTTATTACTTGAAACTAAGTAACATATTTAAAAATGTATATCCATCTCTTAACTTTTAAATTGTGACTATAAACTCGTCGGTGAGTCATTTTGTAACTTATAAGAACATTTTAGAAGGCATGAAGATATCTTGACAGTTTGTCTACATAATAATACGTATATATTTAAAAATCTGAATATAAATATATATGACGTATTCAAACAGATTGGACTCCACGTGTTAGTTGTTGGTGTCCGCCAATGTTATGGAATTATCTTTAATTGCGTACACCGGACGCAGGCGCTGTCTCGATGACAAGTGAAGTGAGTGAACCTCGATCAAACGCACCAATGACAGATATGACGTTGACATTGACAGCACTGGTTTGTGCCGAAGACTATCAAGAACTAGTGTTGCTATTCCTAAAAATCAAATAACTACCGAAAGTGAAAAGTATAACCTCTAACAAGGCCGTACTCGCGGATCGCGTTTATATATATAAATATGCATATATAGCAAGACCAGCACAGCATTTCAAATGACTTTCAATAGGGCAATTAACTTGATAGCTGCAAATGTAAAGCTGCACATGTGAACTGCTTGACAGCGAAGGTCTTCAACTATTACCAATATCAGATTAATCGTAAAGTGTAGTGTAGAAGCTTTCTGCATTAGCATATATTATCAAACATATAGATTGAACCGTAAAGCGTGGAAGCTTTCTAAATTAAAAGATCAATACAGATTTTACTTCCATCACATCGCAAGGCGTGGATACTTACTAAATGAAAAGGTCAATACAGATTTTACTTTGATCACATCGCAAAGCGTGGACACTTCCAAAATTAAAAGGTCAATACAGATTTAACTTTGATCACATCATATCGGAATTAAAATCTGTATTGATCTTTTAATTTTGAAAGCTTCCACGCTTTACGCAAAGCGTGAAAGCTTTTATAGTGGTCAGCTTAATTTCACCGTAAAGTGTGGAAGTTTTCATCATCGTCAGCTTGAGCTCACCGCAAAGAGTAAAATCGTTCAGCGCAATTCAACTCCACATTACCGCAAATAGTGGCAGCTTTCAGCAGTTCACATGGATAAAGCGACAAGACTTTCGACCCGTTGACTGATAAATCAAAAATTGTTTGTTCAATTATAATCGCGAGTCTCTGTAAACTCAAGTTCACAATCATAAAATAACAAGCATAGGGTTTCGGCACTGAAAAGGAAATAAGTTCAACATCTCAAATTTACAAACCAACATCAACTTTTACGGCGATTGTAAAAATGTATGTGGTGAAAACTATATATTACATATATATGTTTTAAGTTGTCTTATTTTGAAAATATTATTTTGCGTGAGCGAGTGTGACTTGTGTATCTGAGGTGAGTGTGTGTGTGTGAAAGTAACATTTCAAAATACTAAACTAAATATAGCAAGTACAAGCAGCACCAAGGATAGGATCTGACTGTATAGAACTGCTGCAGCAACACATCGTAAACATTTGGTTTAGACTTTCTACGAGAGGATGGTGGTAGCTATTCAGGCCAGCAATCGTAAAATGCGCCACCACAAAGTGAAGCTCAAGCCTACAGCACAGAATAAAAAGGACCTACAGCAAAATTGAATGACATGCTATAAGCCATCAATGCTGAAAACAGCCATAAGCGTCTGAACACATTTATAAAAATGTTAAAGTTAGATACTATTAATTTAAGTAGTGGTAAAATTGTTATGAATAGTTTTTTGTTCCAATTATTTAATGAGAAAAGGGACAAGGATCATATGTACGGTATAGCCATAATTTAAAATAGATGTAATATATTGGGAACGTACCCATTAGGATATTATCTAATTCGGTCGATAAACAATTTTTTCACGGACCGTACCAGCCATATGGTACTCCAAAGATTTAGTGAGTAAGTATTATTTTTTAAGAATAAATAAAATATAAACAAAAAATGTAACGATCCTCTGATACACGTCTTCCTAATGTTTTTAAGTGATATATTAATAAATAATTAAATACATTGTAAATTTCAACATCACTGCTTTCAGTTTTTTCTTATTGCATTTGGAAATGTATTTTTTTTGCAAAAAACGCTGAACTCAATAAAATATTCACGTATTCAGCAAAAGAACATCAAATAAACAAAAATATGATACAATGCTTATCAATAAAGCAGTCATCCTTTACATTACAATTGGAAGTTTGTACAAAACCACAAATAAAAATATTATCCGATGTTAACATTCACGTTTGTTTGGTACTAAAATATTTATTGAAATATTAAAAGCAGTATGTAAAGAGGCGATAACATGACTACAAGATCAATCTAAAATTTCAAGTAAATTGATCAGCATTAATTTGATTAGTAGATATATATTTATGGGATAGGATGCCAAACGAGCATGCGGCTCGCCTGGTCGAAAGTGATCACCATCGCCCACGAACATCTGCAACACCAGAGGTCTCGAGGATGCGTTGCCAGCCTTTGATTATGGAATATGCTCTCTTCTTGAAGGCCCCTAAGTCCTATCTGTTCGGAAATACTTCACTATGGTGGAAGGTTCCAAATTGTGGCAGTGCGAGGTAGGAAATGCCGTGAAAATGGCAAGGTTATGGACTTCGAGACATATATTTATATGTCTATTAGTATGCAACATTTCATGCAGGTGATTCTTAAAGGTTTTTTGCTCCTACTCGTCCAATAATTTGGTAGTTGCTACAATATTCCTATCGGTTTTCTTTGCAAAGCTCTTTCTGCGGTATACTAAAACAATAAAAAACCGGTACACCTTTGTGTATGTCGATGTTCGGGCGTATCACTGAGTTTTTTTTTTCACTTCAAAGAAGAAGTCTTTGAAATAGATTGTGTATTTAATGCCTCAAAGAACAACACACATGTCAAACAATCAACCATATTTTCAAATAACGTCATCTATTTTTTTTATAATTATGAAGTGGTGTTGTTAAATTTTATGTATTTAATATTTTTAAGGTATGAATAGTAGAATTATATAAATTGTACATTAAAAAGTTTCAAATAGGTAACTTTTACGAAGCATCAGTGTCTGAAATATCTAAATGCAGTAGTTGTATATAATATGGTAGTTCGTTTATAGAGATATATATTTTTATACCTTGTGGTTAAAGATAATATAGGAAATTATAAATCCAATTGTTTCTGTGGTATTTTTGACAATTTTTTTTACATTTTTCAAACATTTTAATACTTATAATAAGGATTTAATATTTTTATTTTTGCCATAACGCATGCTCTGCGGATAACATTACAATTATATAAAAGAAAAAAAGTAGACACGTGCGGGAATCAAACCCGCGCCATCCACCTCTTTAGCCGGGGCATGCTCTGGCCGTTTAAGCTAACATGACATTATGACTTACAATAACTCTATTTTTTCCTATGCATAATAAGTTTCTAACAAACGAATGGCACTTATACAATGATGAAGTTATATGTTGTATATTTAGTTCAGAAGTAAGATTTCTTTTGACAACCCTATTAGGAAGACTATGATAAATTGTAATAGTAGCTATTTTAAGAAAAAATACGAGAATCTTTCAAAATAAACTTTGAACACATAAACATTTTCAATTATAATCACCGTTAAATCAGATCTATAGATTGTCTGTCAAATGGCAGCCTTGTGCAATTTGAAAATCGCCATCTTGGAGTTTAGACGAAACATTTTGTCGATCTTAAAGTTTTTGAACATAAATGACACTATTAATTGTCAGTTTTAAAGTACGGCTAGAAATAAATCTATGTAACTCGTTCCTAAGGAACTAAATGTAAAATAAACTTTATCCATTCGAATACTCTACAAGTATTTTATATTTAACAACACTGAAATTTCCATATCAATTGTGTTTCATAAATAGGTTCGTTACATCAAACTAACGCCATCCAAATTAAAAAATGAAGCAAAATAAACTTAACCATAATATATATTCGAACTTTATCAAAACTTTCAGTAGGGTCCCGGACTAGAATAGCATCCAGCCATATCTTCCTGTAAGAGTCGTATAAGGCGATGAAAGGAAACACAGAAGGTGGACAGCCTTCTGAAGAACTACCATCTTACATTGCGATCCCCAAGACGCCTGCCAAACGTGGTGATAATGTCAACCCCTTCCCTTAATGGGAGATGCATTCGCGCAAAGTTTGACATCCGGTTGCTGATGGTAATGATGAATCCAAAGTAATTTAACAGTTCCTGCTCAAACTGCGCGGAGACAAACTTAAAAAAAAATTAAGAGAGCCAGTAACGTAAAATAATACCAATCACCTCCTTTTTAGAGACGAGTGTTTTTGTTTAATTAAAATGTATTTGCTGTAATAATGTGTTGTCAAAAGTATCAGATAAACTTTATAGATAAGTAAGTAACCAAAGTTAAAATAAGCTTTATAGAATTAACCGATCTGTCGTTTACAATATTTATACTTGTGTCGTTCTAAATAAGTACTTGAATTGCTTGGATCTCTAAATTTTCTTGAATATTAGAAACACCACAAAATATAAACATCGAATTAAAGCTTTCGTTCACGGGTTCTCTCTTTCTCTCCTTCTTGTATTGAGAGTTATTGGAGACCTAAGCTTACATTTACTCTCTTTAATAAAGAGTTGCAAAGTGAAATGAGATTAAAAATATACTCCAAAAATATAATCATAAAATTTTAGAGACCCAAACAATTTAACATTAGTTATAGCAATTGTACATTACGAAGAATTTCAAAGAGCATGTGCAATGTGTTACCAATAGATCGTACTAGATATAAAAATACGGACGGGAACGGGATAGATGTCATTACGCGTATAGATTGTATATAATATATAATAAATAAATTAAGTACTTATATTTTTCTATAAAAAAATTAATGAAAAATCACAAAAATCTAATTGTCTAGTCTTTATATAAATCTGGTCATTACAGTTTATAATATATGTAAGTCAGTATCTAGTCTTATTAGAAATATATATATATTAGTCTTGGAGTGTGGCAAACTTTGATGAAGAAATAAGATCTCCGAAACAGATTTAAATCTCGTAACAGCCATTGGCAACAATGTGAAATAATGAGTTGCGTTAATTTGATGAATTTTAACACAATATAATATTAATTAATTATTTGAGCACAAAATTTGTGTTTCGATTTGTGAATCGAACCCGCATTTCCTGATTTCGCTCTGGGTGCCTAAGCCACTCGATCTCGAAAAACATCATGCTTTAATTGTGCTTTTCGTTTAGCAGGCGATAGTGCTTGTAATCATTTTTAAAAATACGGTATAATATTTTCATACGAGTGATATATTTTTTTATTTTAATGTATAACAAAAAAATGCGTAATATGTAACATAGCATCGTTATAAAAACACAAATACAAACTAAGTTGATTAGTATTTTTTGGAAATGTGTAAATTCAGGAAATTCATTTATAAATTGAATTTATTTTTCAGCATTCTCATATTCTAACTCAATACGCCTTTAATATAACGTTTTGGAATTTGCTTAAATATGTTTGAAAAAATAGTTTTCGTATTTCCTGGGTTTTTAAAAACAAGCTATCAACTACATGAATTCATCGTCTCTACAAAATTTCATAGCGCGTAAGTGCTTATTCAAATAAAATTAGTAAAAAGATGAACTAACTTATAGCTAAGTCCAGAGATGATGGCCGGAGTTGAATTTACAGAAACCTAACCGATTAAATGGCAGTGCCTCCAACATCTGATCTAATATTCTTCTGTCATTTTATAATCCCTAGTTTAATAATATCAATAATAATGATACCTTCGCATCCCAGACGACAGAGGCCATCCTGCCTGTGGATGTAGATATCCTAAATCTCGTAACGCGCCCACCAAATATATAGTATAAAGAATATTTATTGGCACTGCCCTCTAGTGACTATTCGAACGAAATATAATGTATCTTTGCAATTTAATGAAAAGTATCCGAAACCAGTAATTTACCTATTGATTACATATTAGTTTTGAGACTTATTAGTAAATTATGAAAATTGAAAAATAAACAATATTTTAAAATAGCGTTACCTTTTTATTAATATAAATAATATTCTGAACGTATTATGTTTTAATAATAATGATATTATAATTGAAATAAAATCAAATATTGTTTTTGGGGTTGTGGCAGATTTTGGCTTGCTCTTTCGCGGCAAGACACTATTTCATAATTTCGTAGGATTTCGAAGACTTCGGAATCTTTCAGAGTATATCTGTTATAATCATATTTAGAAAAATATGTATGGTTCTTACTTACAAAAGTACGCCATTTTTGAACCCTCTCGGTGGAGAAATCATACACATCCGTGCCATTTGTAACATGGGAGAAAATCAGCGCGAGAAACAAAAGGTACTGAAAATTGAGCTGAAATTTGTCATGAACACGATGACGCACCACTTGAAGCAATAAAGTAAACAATGTGAAACATTTAAATAAAATGTAGTCCTTATCAGCGGGCAAACTTGCTTAGGCAAGCAATTAACTATTAAAATTCACAATCACTAAAACTTACAATTTATATATCCCGTCTGGACCTTATACCACAGCTGGGGCCCTATTTAGTGTGATTCATCACCAGCCCAAGTATTTTCAAATGAGAAACAAATTACAACAATGAAAGAAAATAAAAAGATCAATTTAAATTTCCAGATACTAAGTAATAGTGCTTTAATGTTGTCTCAGGTTTTTGCGATTATCATTAATTTACAAGCTTGGTGAATGTGGGCTGTCATACATCGGGCAAACGAAGAGGATCGTTGGTATCCGGGTAAAAAAACACATTGTTGACATGAAGAACAGACGCTCGACCAAGTCTGCGGTTTGTGAACATGCAGGACAAAAACCACTACATTCGGTTCGACAAAAATCAAGTTTATGCCAATAATGTTACGCGAACTTATTTAAACCACCTGCTTGGGATCCTGTTATCAAATTAATTAAATCCCGTGTCCGTAACAAATCTGCAAGACCTCTGGACACTGAGCGAATATTGCGTGAGTAGGAAAAGTTATGATTAAAATATATTTTTTTGGCGGTAGAACAAAATTTCTTGATAACTCAAGTGACATATAAAACCAATTATTCATCCCGTGACCACGATCACTGCAAAGTGTTTGAAACATCGGGACAAAAATAATGATAAATTCACGCGATTTAAAACCGTTTTAAGTTGTTTAATTACTAAAAGTGCTTTAATGAACTATTTTAATTCGCAATTACCAAAACCATATAATACTAACATACCGTGTGGACCCCATAGTCACAATGCTAAGGTCCTTTTTAGTTTGAGTCATCGCGTGCAAAAGTATTTTCGAATGAAGAACAACTTACAACATTGAAAATCAATTTAATTTTTCAAAACTAGGTAATAATTCTTTAATTTCACTACTACAGTTCGCGATTATCAAAACCTTATAGTTCTTATAGCCCGTATGGAGCATGAGTGAGTCACGAAAGCTGAAGTCCTGTTTAGTTTGAGTCAGCACCTACCCAAGTATTTTCGAATAATAAAGAAATTAACAGGTGACGCCGCAGTCTCAAACCATGTCAAAGAAAATAAAGAGATAATTTAAAATATCTAAATAATAAGTAATAATGCTTTAATTTCACTGAACGATTCATCTTAAATTATATGAAATACCCCAATACCGCTAACTCACTTATAAAAGTCAAAAAAGGCCAGACTCCTTAAAACATTAGCTATTCAAAATCGCAAATATACCTATAGGTGTTTGTAATTTGGGTAAATAAATGATAATTTGTCTTTAATCCAAATGTCGCATCGTGATAATATCTATTACATTTTATTTTACAGGGATAAGGCATTTTGGGTGTTGGTTACTAGCCTTTATCTGAAACTTATCTGAGAATTGAAATTAATGAAGAGGTACTTAAAATAAAAACTAATTAGATCGTAATTTTTTTCAACCTAACTTTTAAATACGTAATTTTTTTTTTATATAATATTATTTTTTGTAAGAGTGTAAAAATACGAGTTCAATACTATAATGCTAATAATAGGTTATGTTAGCTCTTCTGTAGTACCTTATTTAAGATACAATACGAGTATGTCAACATGAATTCATTGCCAGCTCGTAATGCAATAGTTTGGTACAAAACAGTATAATTTATTTTGCAATATTAGTCAATTATTTTCATTTGATAAAAGTTGTTCTCTCAAACTAATAAAATCTTAATTTATCGGGAATTCATTTCAGGGCCTCGTAATTTTTAACGCTAGTTTTTGTAACATAATTGCAAAAAATATTAAATTCGTAGATCATACTTGTTATTCTATTTTATCGAAGATCATACCTTAAGTCAATATTATTGCATTGCCAGCCCGCAATGCAATAGTCTTGTTCGATAGGTACAGTATTTCTTTCTTTTTAGATACATATATATATATATATATATGACTATTACTCGTATAGTGTGAAAATCACTTCAACGAATAATGGATAATCGTCTTGTATCATCGTTGGTAATTAACTTCTATGTATTTAGACATGAATCTGTAGAAAGGTTCATTGAAACGGGTGGATACATATGTCATATCAGAACTCGATCTGATATGCCATAAACAAAATAAAATAAAATGTAAAAAAAACTATAAACGTTACTTATTGGTACAACAAAAATACAAAAACAATGATCATCTAGGCTAAGTCATCTAGATTGTAAGTAAGTATAAGTGAAAAAACGTTGTTATTCCAGTTGAGTTTTTGGCAGAATCAAGTTTAACGATTCGGTGGATGGTTGGTGCCTAACCAGCTGGAATAAGGCGTCCCATCTAAAATGCATAGAGTCAATGTCACTAACGATGCTACGATACGAAATATTTCAGACAGTGAAAAAAAAAATCTAATCTTTTCTCACCTTGTGCTACAAAAACTAGAATTGTAAAAGCATTGAAGTACCTTTATATTTTTGTATGTTAATGATGACGTGTAAAATTTTTTTTCGTGGACTAGAAAAACAAGCGAAAATTTTGCTAATGGTAACCATCGCCTATAGAAATTTGTAACACCAGAGGAATCATAACGGGAGATGTGTTTACTATTAACATCATTATTGTTAGTTTAAGCTTCGTACAGTTCTCCATTTGTAGTAATAATGGAGTCATGATGCATATAAGGCAAATTAAATTATATGCATCATGTTGAATTATAAGTTTGGAAATAGTCCAGTCCTTATCAGGTTTAAAATGTTTATACCAGTCCCTAACTCCCGCATAAGTATTTTACCACACCCAAATGTGTTTACGTGATTTAGAAACATAAACTCTACTTAGGTCAAATAAAAAAAAAGAAAGATAACTTCCATAATTGAGACAAATAGTACCACTATGTCAAACAGACTTTACTCCAGCTTAGTGACAGATACTCGTGGCGCAGATTCTAGCCAAAATCTTATCACCCCGTGACTAAAATCACTACGAAGTCTTTGAACCGTCAAGATAAAATAATGATAAATACGTATTCGCGATTTAATCTGTTCTCATCACACCCAGCCGAATTCAGTTCAGTAATAATTATGTAATTCATTAAACAATTTAAAGTTCGCTAATTACTATGCGTAATAATCGCGTAATCCTAGGCCAACAAACAAAACCTGAACCAACAAACAAAACCTAAGCCAACAAACTCTCGATGATTCAGGCCCAAACTTGCTGATGAACCAAAGCCTCGCCAATACAGGCAAAGCCTCGCAGATTCTTGACAAGTCTCCTAATTAAAGTAAACCTTCACATATATGGCCTTGTTGATTAAGGCAAAGCCTAGGTTGTTCTGACAAAGTCTGCCAGACTCAAGAAACAAATATAACTGACCGTTAATGTGCCATCAATCAATTCCAGAAAATTGTCACCGTCAAAAACCCCTTTCAGTACCCGAAATTTTATCAATATGGAATAGGTAAGTTTGGTGACGGAAATAAATATTAATTAACTTAAATAACAAATATATTTGGTTTCATAGTCCATAATATTGCTAAGCAGTCGCCGTTTATTATGCCCACCCATTTTCAAAAACTTAAAACAAGAACTTAGCTTAGAAATACCGTTTAAAAAAACCTCAACGCTAATCTTTTAAAATGAAAAGTAACATTCATTAAAAAATAAAACTAAAAAGTAATAATGCGTTGTTAAAATCCCCACAGATTACTTTTATTATTTTGGGATAAGAATAATCATCCAATCCACGTACATATTATATCATGTTTTTGAATCTAAATTATTTTTAAATAATCTCATTTTTTAAACATATTCAGATAAAGATATTATGAGAGTGAAGTTAAAATAAGTATTTGTGTTTACATAATCTTATATTCACACCAAGACTAATAAATGTACATTAGTATGTTATTTCGAACTCTATTATTATTATTATACGTATTACGAAGTTTATGTTGTTTCGAAGTATCAGTCACAAAGTTTGATTTGACAACAGAATCTTGATAGAAGTATTGAAATAATTTGTTAAGGAAGGCAACGAGCCAAAGCAATGAGTCAAGCTAGTCAAAACGAGTAGTCTGTATATAATATATAATGTAAGTATAAGATATTAAAGATAACATATACCTATATAAGCAAAGAGATCTATGTTTTGTGTGTATTATTAGGATTATTTAGTTTTAACAAAATCGCGTTATGCGTCGTGAGGACAATATTAATTTGTCCCATGAAAAGATGGCAGATACTTATAGTAGGGGTAGGACCGAAATGATTGACATTCCACGAGTAGTATGTATATATAAAGTACAGTTTTTTATTACTTTTGACACTGTACATAATAATATAAGATGTTAATATTTTTATTGCATTAAATGCTCTAAGTATTATTGTAAGGGTTCTTCGAGTACTCACATAAAGTTTCCAAGTTAGCAAATGTATATTTTTATGACATATATTTTTTTATAAAAACAATGCGACACATAAAAAGTTTAGGATAGTTCAGCTGGTGGTGAGTTACAACGGGTATATAATGATTATTAGTGATTTTAATAATCTCAATAAGATTCTTGGGTTTTAATTCAAAAAATTTAATATGTGACTAATATTTAATTGTAATGATTAAATAGAAATGGAGTGAACACCAATTTGAAAAACGCACAATATTTTACGAATCTATATTATGGGTAAAGAAAATAATTTTGTTATTTTTATCGCGATGAATTTATATTATTTTAACCTAATCACGGCGGTAAATAACTGAATTTATGATTGTTACCATTTAATTTTGCTAAAACTATCAAGTATTATCCGTTTAATTGACCATCATGCTAAATTAGAATAGTATCAAGGCACGATTTCTCAGGGGTTAATATCCGTGGGTGGACGGAGAAAGAATATCCACCCCGTCATCGGGCAAGCGACTCGTAAAAGGCGAGGAACCCGACGTAGCGGCAGTGTCTTTGAAGTACGAGTACCTCTAGACCTACTTTCTTAACCGCTACACCAATGGCTGACTGCAAATTATGTCACTTAAGTCAGTCAAGTTTGCCAGTCCGACCACCTGACTCGCAAGCTTCTTTTACTGATTGACTGTAAGATCATAAGGCACACCAGTCAATCAAGTTTGTAAGTACGACTATCTGACTTTCAAACTCCTTACGCTTCAATATCTTAGCGTAGTGTCAAAGTCGTCCATCTGACTTACATCCTCTCACGCCTCAGCATCTCTGTTGTGAGAGTGAACAGCGGCCACAAGACGATCTGATTGGTCGCCAGCCTGATATCTACCATCAAATCCGTAATTCTGGCACAACAAAATTATTCTTTGTCTTTTTATTGTACTCTTTTTACTTGTATGTTCTACTAATGATTAACACTTTATCCACTCCATATGCGAGAATTATATAATTGGAACAATATTAAATGTTAAAATTCTTTAGTTTTCTTGTTTGACGGTGCATTTCTAAACTCATCACCGTTAAACCTAATTTTCTAATGGTAAGGAAAGGATGGATTTTCATTTGGCTTTAGGTAAGTCATTAGATGGTGTAATTAGACGTAAGTTGTGTTAGTATGTAAGTTGTCAAATGGAAAGAAAGTTAGGGTTTTCGGACGTTTTTAGTCACTTTGTTCAAAAAGGAAACTGAAGGATTTTAACGTGTACTGTTTTTCATTGATATAATTATTACTTTTCCTATGGAGCCATTGTTTTGAACATGAGATATGGTATTTTATCTCTCTATATTTTTGATTCATTTTGTTTCATATTGCTTCGCTATTTGCTAAGAGGCAACCTTATCATGCATGTGAATTTCCAGAACACCCGGAAAAGTAGCGTGAAACTTAATTTATCTCTATTTACTATCTTCTCAAAGCAGAGCAAAACTGTAACTAAACCAAAATTATATGAGAAATGTTTTCTTTTTAAAAACGGGACTGAGAGCATTGCTAATCAATCCTAAATCCATTATGATTCCTGTTGTAAATTTTAGTTTTCGCAACTTAAAATTTTCTTTACATTACAAAAATGGTGTTAATTAAACGTTCGCCTCTGTCGTATTTTATTTCATATCCAAGACAAAATATGCTGTTTTTGTAATTTTGAAAGCTTTATGATAGATTATTACATATGTTTCAATTTCATTTATCATTGTGTACAATATTTTAGGTTATGTTATTTGTAATATTGAAAAGACACTTCAAAAATTGTCAAAGCAAAATGGTTATATATATACGAAGGAATACCCAATTTAGTCGCCTTTGCAAGTAACGCTAATACTTTCACAGGCGACTACATTAGTAATTCTAGAAGCGATACTGTGATAGACTTAAAAAGAGTCGTCTACGATTCTGTTTATAAACTGAGAAATAATCGGTATTTTTTGTTTCAATGAGTCATTACTACACCCCTCGGAATAATATGGACAGTGAAACCCTGTAGATCATTGCTCGAAAGAGCCCTGGTTATCATTACTATATAGGGATGTCGACTGATTTTTTATTTATTACTTTAAATATGTTTTAATAAATTTAAAAACATCAATTTATGTCCTCAAAGTTAACAGTTAGGAAAAGGGAAACAGTAAACTTTGACTTTACGCCTTTATTTTACAATATATTTTTGGTACTTTTCATATATTGTTCTAGGTTTTTTTTTTTTAACGGAAGTATAATACTAAATCAGTCAACGTGCCTAGGGCTCACCGTGATTTTAACCGTAGGGCTTGCAACACCTGTCAATGGTCTTAACAATTCCAGCCATCAAATTTACTTGAATATCACCCTGGTAAATCCTTGCAAACCTCCATTACGAAAAATGTTTGAACGTTAGCATAGTTTTAGTTGTAATTTTGAACTACAAAAAATTATACTCGCAATAGATTTCAAATCCTAGTAGCGGTATTATTAATGGAGCATGACAAGAGCATCAAATTAATAAAAGCCTAAACTTTCTCACTTTTAATTTGAATGAATATGCGTAACGTCTTTAAAATGATTTCTGTATTTTATCCTCTTGATACTTAGGCTAAAACAAAGTTATGTTATTATTCCACCACTAGCCGTGTTACTATCATATGGAACATCTAATAGTTACTAACAGGCCTCCGCGAAGGGTTAGGGGGCTATTACTCCCACGCTTGGCCAGCTTCATGAGGATCGCAGTAGATAGATGGTTTGAAAGTTCCACAGAAGGCGCTGCTGTCCGTCTGTTGAATTTTCTTAGATAGTTTTTAATACACTCATTGGAAGAGATGGGGGGGGGGGGATTTTTTTTTTGCACGGCACCCACCCTACCCGGGGGCCTATTAGACAACGTCCGTAATCGGCACTAATTTAGTCCTCAAACTAACATACAACATCCAAATACATAAAAAAAAACTTAATTCATAACTCTAGTAAATTTGCTCTATAATTTTAATTGAATATATATTTGTTTACTGCATCATAAACAACTTAAGAACGCTTTTTACAGATTCTCAAAATAGTATATTACACCCTTCTTCAGCACATCAGAAGTATGCATATGTATTGGAATTAACTACTATTGATAGAGTCTGTAAAATTGCTGATACTTTAATATTTAAATTAAGGTGTATGTTTTATTGGATCCAGAAACAAACACCTTTTTTTAGAAGGCCAGTAACAAAATCTTAATTATTTACGGCAAGGATACATTTATGCTGATATCTTAAAAAGAGGATTTTCAGTTTTTCATTTTTACTAATAATGACATTTAATGATTTTTTTTATTAATTCAATTAAAAGCCTACGAATTTTCTTGTTTAATAATATTTAGATACCTTATGAGCAGACATGCTGTACTAGCAGCGGATCATTGCAAACACTATAGTATATAATGTTTTCTTAGGTTTTCGCGATTAATACACATAGTAATTAAACAAATTTAAACCGTTTAAAGTTGTTTAATTACTATTATAGTTTATGTTTTCAATGGTCTGGGACTACTACATTGCCACTTTCCATCAAGTGAGAACGCTTGTGTTGATAATATATTGCAAAATTGTTATGTAATTCCTAAGTAACCATCGCGCTTACCCATTATCCATTTAATATTTTGTAACGATACTATTTAATTTACTTTACTCTCATAAAATATATTTTTCTCTTTTATTGATTCATATTTTACAGAATTATTTTTACATTACGCATATTCTATAAATTCTTTAATAATTTAAACAAAACAGTTGAAATATTATAAATTAACTGGCGAAACCACTCCTGATATAGAAAACCCGGGTTTCGAGAATCTTATATTAAGCCCGATATCAACTCCTAACATATAAGACACTCAATACCCGGGTTCTGCCTAATCGTAGGTATTTTGCCGATTAATTTATTATACCTATTTATATATTTGTGAAACTCACGAAAATATCTTTAAACATTTGAACCCGTTTAATTTTATAAATTATTTGTTTTGTAATATCATTTAACAAAATTTTAAATAATAGTTTTGATGGAAAAGGAAGACTGGAGAAAGTGAGATGTATGAAAGATGATTTGTGTGAAAAGGGAGTTCGAGAGGTAAAAGAGGACAGGGGAAGCGAAAATATACTGTATAGACTCACAAGGTCACGATCATGATAAAAGGTAGAGCTCTTTTTTATTAGACTTTTTAAAGACGACATTTCTGTACTTCTGTACGTTTCATATACTGCCCACCGCACGCTTTAAAATGTTTAAGGACAAAGAGACGATGGTAATATGAAAGGGTATATTTCGATAATTGGGAACGATTGAGTTTTTATTTCATATTATTGTATTCATAAAATATTTTGTTCTATTCTACACAATGCCTTGTTAATGCATCCATAAGACGTATATACTGCTCCTAGTATTTGGTTATGTTGCGTTCCCGTATTTGATCTTAAATCTCATGTCCCAGTAATTCTCTATCAAATCGCATCCTTCAATCGAAAAACAGTATTTTAAACTTTGCCGAGATGCACCTTGTTATGTGGACAAAGCGTTGGTACCCGTCTGGACCTCTACCACATTTTTTTTATTACTGTACGAAACCATTGCATTATGTGAACATAGTTTATTTTTTATTTACCACGTCTATTGTATTGTCATTAACACAACCATATAATAAGATCCCCTTGGAATAAAAGCCATCATTGCTTTGACTTTTTTGAAGTTATACATTTAGTATTTGTAAAGAAGAATGTAAGGTGTCATATAGTATTCGTTAAGCATCTTGTTTGTTAACCTTTGCGTCAAATTATTTACACGAATATCAAAACTCTACAACTCTCTGCTCTGCATTTCTCTGTCATTTATTTTCATATCAAATGTATGACTTGTTGATTATCTTTGAAAGTATTTATTTTGTGTAATCTCATAATTTTGTTGTGCCCTCAAAATTCCAAATAAATATGGTAAATAAAATATCAGAGTCACCTAGTTCCAAGAGAATGGAAAAGGAATATATTGCCATAACTTTCAAACTTTTCGAAAACCAAAATGGCCTCATATTACAATTTCATTTAGTTGTTTTTATGCCCAGTTGGCTAAGGTTATTATTTACAAATTAATGTTTGTATTTTTATTAATGATAAATGTAACATTTTAAAATATAATTTTATAAATTATTATTTTTATTTTGTGACTATTTGTTAGTCATCTTTCGTATTACAACTTGTGGTTCCTTTATATAAGGAACATTCGAGTAAATGTATTCGATGATTTAATCCTAAAGTCATCCAAATAATTATTTTAATATTGTAAACAGCAACTTGCATTAATTTTATTATGACTTACGGGATTTGTACCGTGGTGATTTTTATTTTGAGCTCCCGATTGAGTTACACCGCAATCATGATGCATGCAACTGCGTCGAAATATCGGGAGCTCAAAAATAAAAATCACCACGGTACAAATCCCGTAAGTAATAATAATAGTTACCTAGTAAACCGTGATAGTTCAAAAAAGGTTGCATTAATTTATATAAGAAAAACAATTTACAATCTTTCTACCTCTTTTTTAATTCACAACCTACCTCTATGTTGCAAATCGGAGTATTAAAAATATTACCTCTATTTTTATTACTACGATATTGAGACTTTAATTCGATAAAATGGATTTCCATTTTAGATAATAATTACTTAATAATACAGTGTAAGTACCAAAATACCTCGGATAAAAGACATACATTACAGGCATTTTTTGAACATGATTAAGAGTTATTTTATGTAAAATATGTACTTATTTTATGTATTTAATTTATATGACCTCATATTCTGACTATCAGTTATATAATATTTTCGTTTATACTGACTACATCTGTCAAATGATTTGTTTTTAAGTCAATTTTCATAACTGATTTCTTTATCGATAGCTTAGTTTTGTCCGTATTTGAACAAGTAAATAAAGATTACCCAAAATACTACATATTTTTTGCCCTCTATATACATTTATATACCTACACATAATATACCAATATGCGTCATTAACTTCCTTCTTTTTCACTACCAACGAGAGTATTTTGAACAATTTGTGAGCATTAGAAAGTTTTGTATTTATAATTGTATTTTATTGTAATATCAATCAGAAAAAAATCATTGAACAACACTAAAGTACAAAACCATCAATATTAATGATTGAAAATCAATGCAACACGACTAAATCGCGAGTCAAATTTAAACATTATAATTTACCTTCTTATCTTTGAGTTGTATATAAAATTTTAGTTTATATTTTATAAACTCATCATAATTTAATAAATAGATTCAGGCGTTACTTTGCGGAAATCCATATTTAATAATAACAACTATTTTTAATTTTTTTTAAGAAAACATCAAATTAATATATTAATAAAAGACTTAAAAAATATAAAAAATATATCTAGTGACAATTCCGCAATCGCAAAGAATTTTCGACGCGTTTCGCTTCTACAGAAGCATTCTCAGGATTTTGGAGGTTTCTCTATCGTGCGCTCGAAGATTTAAGACCTCCTGAGGATGCTTCGTGTAGAAGCGAAACGCGTTGAAAATTCTTCCGGTTTGGCTGCGTGGCGTTTGTGACGTCACGTCGGCTTAACAGGAAAATTAGGCAGAATTGTCACTAGATATATTTTCATATTTTTTATGTGTTTTATTAAAATATCAATTTAAATATTTTAAAAATATTTATTACTCATCATAATAATTTGTTATTCCTCAAAAATACAATTTAATTTTATAAATATTTCATTATTAAGAGCCATTCAAATTGAAATTGGTACAAAAATGCATTAGTAACTAGTAATAGTACAATACTGGATGTCAGGCCTAATATATCCCTAATAAGTACCAAATCTAAAATTAATTACATAATTTAAGGCAATGATTAATTTTAAGGTAATTCAATATTTCCAAGGTACTTATGGTTCTCTTATGTGTATTAAATATTATAACTTTGGTAAATATATATATATATATATATTTATTAATCCTATATGTCCGTAAATATTTAATTTTGTTTAATTGTTAATTGTTATAACAACATATATTATATATATGTATGTATAAAACATAGAATCATTATTTTTGTATATATAATGAATATCAATAAAGATGTACTACACTGATTATATATCTGACAAAAAGTATTATAAACCTTTTTAACCTAACCTTTTTAAGCCTTGTATAATTTAACATAATATATATTACAGAACGTTTTCAAGTAATATATTTTTTTATCCATTTATTTAAAACAAAATATCTTAGCTACTACCTGTATAGGTTTTTGTGGTTTATATATGTTATTATATAGAACCTATATAAAACATTTAATTCATAGTGAATATTACCTATATTTTTATTTTATTTAACTATATTTATACATTTATGTATAAAATTTGCCCACGCACACAACTTACAACTTTTTAATTTTTATTTAAATCTATTTATAAATTTTCCTTACATCAATGCGGTATATATAATATATATATTTAATATATATTGTTCTCATATTGTAATATATTTATTGAAACTTGCAATTGAAGCGATCTAATTTTTCACATCGATGTAATAATTAATGTTAGACGTATAATAATAAGCTTTTTACATAATAGCATTTGTAGCTCCTTAGGTTAGATTTAATATTATAATGAAATGCAATTCAGTCTATCTATATTAACTATAAATTTCGTGTTACAATACTAGTTAAAAGTAAGATGTCGAGTTGGAATCAGATCTTAGATGTAGTTTAAATATATACATTTAAAACTTTCATTATATTTAGATTAAGTTATATGTCGTGTGTATCTAAAAGGTAATATAAATAAGTACTAAATGCTTGTATGTTTAGATTATAAGTCATCCACTTAGATTGTGTGCGTTTGTGATGTGATACCTACATAATTTATAGTATTAGGTATAATTTATGATTTAAATTAACACGAAATTAAGTTTAATTCAAAACTGTGGCGTTTATCATTATAATTTTTAAAACCAAGTTACTGATTATTTATTTTAATTTATTATTATTACATAAACTATATTATGTTATTTTAAAATAGCTTAAATGATTGGATATTTATCAATAACTTTTATTTATTATCCTCAAATGATTGGTGTGGACAGGAGTGGCTATAAGGGGAGGTCGGAGGCCACACTTAAATGTATCTATAATAAGATAATATATATTTCATAAAATATGCACCTCTGAAATATTTTTGATAAATATATAATAGATATTATAGTAAATCTTTATGTTATAAAACATGTATTTAATTTTATAACATAAGGACAAAGTTCTGGTTTGGTTATTAACTCGATATTTTATTAATAAAACAAGTTTATTTTTAAATTCCTAGTTAATTTATTGCTGATAGGCTAGCCTTATTCTACAATGGCATCATGACTTATACTTTACGAACAGTAAAATAGTAGTCGTGATGTGTTCGAAGATATTGCTCAGTCTAAACCTAATATGTGAAGTAACTTTTAGAGACTGCACACAAAATAGCTACAATAAAACGCATTTCTAATATTGAATTTAAGTTTTTTTGTTAGGAAGATAAGCCAAGAACGCCACTTTAATGAATATTTGTGTTTCATTTTAATACATCTTTAAGCCAACTAAAATATTCAGAATGTTTTGTTATAAGTTCTTATTAGTCATGGTAAGTTAGTCTCTAGTAATCCTATATTTTTTCAAAAACACCGCTAATATTCTTTGATTTTTAAACAGATTGGTGTGGATAGGGGTGGCTATTAGGGGAGGCCGGAGGCCACAATTTAGCAATATTAAAAGAGGTAAATTTTGTTCAATATGTAAGTCTACTCACATATTATGCAAAATCTACATTTGACTCGTAGAATTTACACATTTGTAATTTGTACACATTGGAAGACGCTAAAAATACACATTTTACGGTAAGTTATGAGTTGTTTTAATACTTTTTCTTAAATAAATCAACGCATGACAATTTAAATGTGATTTAAATGTGAAACAAGAAAAATACATTATAATTGCAATAACAACGTGCATAATATTAATTATACTCAAAATTTTCTCTTTGCCAGTTTCAACCGGTTGATAATCTAGTGTAATTAGAATAATATTACTTCTATAAAATTAATTAAGACGTACGTATCGGATTTGGATTTTTTCAAATTAAATAGTAGGGAAAAATATTTATCAGTACAATTAAATAATTGTATTTTTAATGTTCAACACGATTTATGTTTAGTGTAAATATATTTTGTAATAAAAACTACAAAATCCACCAAAGAGCCTTCCATTTAAATTGTATTACTGAGTAAGTATTTTCTTTAAGATGCACTGTTTATTAATTGTTGTAATAACCAATCTATTGGTTGCCTCTTAAATTATAATATCGAAGTGAGCATTACTAATAATCTGAAATTTTATTGGACAATTGGAAATTGTATATTCTGATAAGTTATATTCAATTTATTAATATTTAAAATCTTAACGATTCTCATAGTCGGGCATGAAGTGATTATAAATGTATATACAATAAAAATTAAAAGCTATTAAAATTAAACTAAGTTATGCATAATATTATTTAATGTAATTTATCTGAAAGCGTATAACACACTTAATTGTTGTCCTGTGATTACTTTGTGTATGTACCTTTCCTAAATAATTTGTTATGTACCTATTTAATAATCCCTAATAATAATTTTGTAGAGGTTTCGCACATAAACGAAGGAAAATTTCGAAAAGCCAAGCGATTGAAGTCAAAGGCAACGACCGTTATGTTGTATTGTAAATCCTTGTTTGTTGTGTTTGATTGATAAATAATTTATTGTTGTATTAAAGTAATGATAAGAGTACTTCTTATAAAGTTAAACTATTATCCCTCGATGCTTTTTGTGTATAGAATGTGACAACTATATGATGTCATAAACAAGCGATATCATAATGCAATTTAGCTGCGTGTTAGTATACATATATAATATATATTTTTTAAAAGGACACAAGATACATTCGAGAAAAATTGTATTAATTAGATCAAAAATATGCTTATTATATATTAGTACAATTTTCTTAATTGAAAAGATATTAGAAGTAAAGGTGTACATTCAAAAGAAACGATGACAGTAATCCACATTCGAATAATAGTTATAAATATTTACGGTAGAAATTTATCTTACGTTATTTTACATAGGTATTTTAGTATATACCTATCTTAGAAGTAAAGCTGTACATTGAATGACAAAAACATGAGGCGGCGTTGATTTACTTGTTAATAAGAATTCTCTGAGGATTCAATGTATGATAGGAGACCATTTCTAATGTATGATAACAATTTATAAACATATTTTTCTATATTACTCAAAATAATTTATTATTTTAATCATAATATCATAGTATCCTTAATGTATAATGTACTTGCATAAAATGTAATTATATTTATACTTACTTCCTTTTTTGTAGTATTAATAAAGTTTATGATTAAACCTAACATAATATTATGTAATTAATGTAATTTTATGTCATATGTTACTGTGTATTGTATTAATCAAACCATTACTTTGTGGACTGAAAAAGGTTATTGATGTCAATTATAACAGTAAACAAACCATTACTGTTATAATCGACATCAATAACCTTTTTCAGTCCACAATGAAAAAAAGGGTATTTCAAGGTTCCAAAAAATAAAATTGTACATAACACGTGTACTATTAATAGTACTAGCGGCAAAAGTATGTGTGGGAATATCAACATAATGTTATTAAATATAAAAGAAAAAAATATCTACCTGTTCTGCATTCCTTAGTTTTGAAAACAAAAAAGCGTCGTAAATGAATAGCTGATTATGTTGATTATATATCTGCATCATCTTTCATTCACATATTCTCGTCCAACATCCCGCAGAGCCTGAAGACCAAAGTCTTCAACCATTATGTGTTGCCAGTGAAGACTTATGGCACTGAGACATGGTCTTTAAAGCCCTTATGGACAAGCTCAGAGTTACTCAACAAGATATGGAGAGAGCTATGCTCGGAGTTTCTTTGCGCGACATAATCTGGAACGTGGATATTCGCCAAAGAACCATAGTCACTGACACAGCTTCCAGAATTTGCAAGTTGAAGTGGCAATGGGCGGGCCACATTGCTCGACGAACTGATAACCGATGGGAAAGAAAGGTTCTCGAGTGGTTACCACATTACACCGGAAGACGTAAAGTTGGTAGGCCCAGTGGGGGGGCCCACTAGGTGGACTGACGACATCGTGATATTCGCGGGTAGCCAATGATGATGATGTTGATTATTGTTTTTTTTTTATGTAAAAATAACATTACGCATCTCGTAAGATTAAAATTGAAACTGGACACAAAGTGTATGCAGTTAAATGGTATGTAATGTAGTTGAGAAATGTAGAGGACTGTAGCAAATGTTGTCTATGATGCTACCAATGAGGTTACAACTTGAATAACTTTATTATTATTATTAGTGTACAAAATAGGATGCTCGATCGTGAATGGTTTTTACAGTTTGATCATCATTCTTACAGTGCTGAGCCAATTTCCCCGTCTTTTTCATTTTCAATTTTAAAATTCTTTATCTAAGTTATTCAGAATGTATACGGTTTCAAATTCTTCAGTAAGATTATTTTGTTTTTCATCGAGGCGTTAAATAAAACAGGTGGCGGAAACATTAAGATTCCAGAATTTACGACTAGACTAAGAACTCTGAAAAGGCCTAAAGTAAATTCTTATCCTTAGTTAACTGCTACAAAATGTATCAATATATATTGTCTCTTTACGTTAATTTATGAATGTCAGCAATTTATACTTTTTGGCTATTTGTTTATCAGTAACAAGAATTGAGGAAATAGCTTACAGAATGAGGTACATAGCTGTAGTACTTACATTTTAATTACCTACAATAAATGTTGCAATTTGATGTTTTGTGTCTAGAATCACGATTAGACGTGGGTTTATGATAATAATTGTATAAACTGTCACAAAATACTACTCGTAATGTATGGCTCTTTTATATTTGTTATTTGCAATAAATAGTTTGACACTGATATACAAAGAAATAAGTAACTTAAGAGTAACAAAAAATGCAAAACTGGCAGAACAGTTCTCAATCAAATTACAGTTGTACTTATATAGGTAGACTCGTAATAAAATAATATTAAAGATTTTGCATTAATCTGGCTGCTGTCTCAAGAGTTGGTACCTAAGTGATGTTGTCATTGAATATGAAAGCCTAAATCCAAGGATTTAATTATACATTTTATGATTTTTGGTTGTGCTGAGTTTCATACCTAATAACAAAAACTCTTTAAATACTGGTAGTTTACTGCTACGTTTTTAAAAGGCGGTTGAAACGTTTCGTTGGACATATAAACATACATATAAAACGAACAGACACACTTATGCCGAAATTCAGCTCAATAACAGTAGTTTTTCTTTAATAGCTATTTGTCTAGTACAAATTACACATTATTACATTTCATGAAAACGTATATGAAATTTAATAGTTTACTTATGATTATGGGTAAATTTTTTTTAATACAATCCCTTTTACAACAATATAATAAAAATCAATAACGATTAAAATTAAAGAAATATTACTTACCAATGCGATGGTTTTTTCAACGAAATTATTTATGGTAACTCAAAAGAATATATAGGATAAGTATCCCGTTTCTAAACGATGTTTGAGAAATGTTTTGATTGCATTTGACAGATGTAAAAGAGCCGAAATCTTTAGTTGGTTTATATAAGTCGTAATAAAGATATATTAGTAGTACATGTTTCTTAACTAACCTGTCCTGATCTGTCATTCATAATCGCTCATCGCTATTTCAAAATAAACGATGAATATCTGTGTAGTAATGTGTTTTATTAACTTATGAAACCCTAAATGTTTTAGAATAAAAGTCAAGAGATACATAGATTTCTGGCCCTGTAGGGTACCAGATTATAATCTCACCCCTATATCTTTTCTATATCTATATCTATAGGTTGTGTAAGAGATGATGAAGGGAAAAAATACCAGAAGCTGGGCAACAGCGTTCTCTGATGATAGTGTTTTGTGATATATGCTTACTTTGAAATCATTAAGACAGCTGCCAAGTGTGAAGATTATGGCAACCCCATCCTCATGATCAAAACAAAAAATATACGATACCCAGTTCCCGGCAGCTTTTCAACTTCTGGTCCCCATAGCAGGTCAGGTAACGGTGGAGTTGCGGGTGGTAAGAATCTGTGGCAGATGTCCTGCTAGCCCCAATAAGATTACAACATACGTACACTGCGGAAAAACCATAATAATGTCTAGCTGCAGGAAAAGATAAGCAAATTACTTGTGAAGTAAGACACCATTATCCTCGTATCTACCACAAGCAAGAGGAATCAGGAATCCTAAGGTAAAGTCGCGTTTCTCTTCCACAAGTCCTTTACTAATAGCATTGTAATAGTCATACTTTCGACTATTACAATGCTATTAGTAAAGGGGTGAATATTCGATGATGTCTCTGTGATCCATAAGGTAAATCCGGTAGCGATGACCGCTTTCTGAGAGTCTCATTAAAAATCAATGCCCATCTCAAAGATTTACGACGGGTAAAGTCCACGCTCTGCCCTAGCCCTGTCCAATTCAAATTCCAGTAGGCTTTTAACTCAAGCTTCATAATCGCTTATAGTGCCTAGCTTAATGTGGAACTATGGACGAGAGGAACAACGTTTTGGTAGAAACTGTCCAGGAGGTGGGGTCTAAGTTCTTTAAGACGAAAAAAACGTAACCCAAACCAAAGAGTCCTATTATAACTAGATGGAAGAACAGGATAAGATGAGACTGCAATCTTCAGTTGATATATCGCAATTGGCCAGCTTAATAGATGAATTTCTAAGTAATTAGAACTCTCTGTGCGAGTTCGTGCGGGGAATTACTGCTACCATAACTATTTATATCGTCAAGCAGTAATGTTCGCATTACTGTGGCATGGGTGCTGGCGAAATTACAGGCACATGAGATTTAACAACTTAAGGCTCAGAGTGATGGGCGCAGTGAGGTTCGCCACTTGTGGTGAACTGCATTAGAGGTTACCGCTAAACATCAGGTGAGCCTAGAGCTTTTTCAATCACGATAGATTAAAAAATGTGCACTTATAATATTAAACGTATTTGAATCGCAATCAAATGAAACCAAGGCTTGACAGTGTTTGCGAAGAATTCGTCTATAGGGCAAAGAAATGAAGAAGCAGAAGCTCGATAGCAGCACAATTATCTCAGCAGAATTGGTAATTCTGAAGGAACTCAATAGGTTTTATGGATAGTAATACGACTCGACACAAATCCTCCACTATAAAGTAGTTAATCTGACCCAATAAAATACTGAAGACATCCTGATATAATCCTGAATTATTAATGAAATACACACAGTCCTATGCCCAGTGAGATCAGTAGAATATTCCAACATGTGAATCTTAAAATAAACATAGACCAGGCCAAAGTTATGTCATATATTACATATAATATGTATTTGTTAAACCCGTTTTGGTGTCGACGAAGTAGACTCTCTTGAAATCGTGGACAATTATGTCTACCTAAGGCAGACTTGTCAATAAAACAGGTTCAATTTCGATAAGGAGTTTACCTGAAGAATACATCTCGGATGGCCAGCATTCGGGTAAATCAGCGTCATTTTCTCATCGAACATTCCGCAGAGCCTGAAGACCAAAATCTTCATTAAGTATGGGATGCCGATGGATGCAAATGACTTATAGCCGTTTATATAACGTTCAATGGTGGATGTCTTTCGTCTGTTGTTGATGATGATAAGGATGATGGTAAATCTTAAAATGCTGATCTCAAACACATTCTTAAAAGCTTAATAGACATTGCAACTTTTATTATTTCAGAACATAGATCAAACGTTGTTTTACCTACATTGTCCTCTGGAGGCCTGGATTGAGTCATGCAATAATTATGAGTTTCTCATAAAGAACTCAAGTTAGATTTCCCTCTGATTTCAATTCAACCCCAAAAAATTGCATTTCGGTATTCCAGAAAAAGACGAGTTAGAACGGTTAAATTTGAAACTCCAAAAGGGAACATTGCGCCCCACAACAGCAAACAAACAACAGTGGATTTTATTAAAATTTTCGCTGTTAGGTACGGACCTAACAGAGAAAGTTGTTTTGCATTAGTTATTAGTTTGACGAGCGATGTGGTGCCTACTGCCTCATTGGTTTTGCGGTGAATTTGCCCGTATTGTAAATAATCGCGCAAGATGAAATTACAAGCTTATACGGTGACTCGTAGTGCGATTCTAAGTGTATTTAAAACGGTTACAGTCCAGAACTAGTTATCAGTGTCTTTAGTCATCACTTTCAGAAAGTTTTTATTTTCTATACAGTATCCCGTTAGACGAGAAAATGCACATTCGGGTGACCTGGTTGCCGAACATACCTAACTGGATAGTGTGTCCAAGGTGCCATAATCATCGTTTACTTTGATAGTAGCGTTTCCAACAGCTACCGGTATAGGCCATAATCCTATCCTACTTATCCTACCCTACTTCTTACTAATGTTATAAATGCCAAAGTTTGTGTGTTTATATGTTTGTTACTTCTTCACGCTCGAACGGCTGAAACAATTTTGATGAAATTTAGTATGGAACTAGATAGCACCCTGGAATAACACATAGGCTACTTTTTATTCCAAAAAAGTTTGGTGTGCCCGAGGGTTTAGCAAGGATTTGTAATATATTTGTTTGCTAGCTTACCAAGGCAAGGATATACCAATTATAACGAAATTTAATTCAGAGGTAGCTTACACTCTGGGTTGACACTTAGGCTCCTTTTTGGCAAACCAATATGGTGTTTCCATGGGTGAAGCGCGGAATCCTACTAATCCTATTATCTATATTGTGAAACTAATGTGAGTACTGAATTAGCCATAAATGATGATGCGATATTTTTTCTAGTCTTAAAATGCGTTCGTAAACAGTTTCGGAGAAATAACGTCTTCCTGTCCCAGGAACATTTGCCAGACAATTGACAATGTGCTCATTATTTACAAACACTTCACTTCGTTAAACTTTTAGTAGATATGCCATCTCTGATGTAAATGCAGTTTTTTTTTTCTAAGTATCGATACAATCACAAACGACAAACGCCAACGACGGTAGACACAATGGCCAATTACTCTTGTCTCCTGTAAGGATGACTGGAAGATATGGTGCTAAAAACTTTTTTGAAATTGACAATTTGAAAGACTGGAAGTCTTCTACAAACTTCTGGAGGATCAGATGTTCATAGTAATTCGCCTTGAAGATTTAGAACTTCTGTAATTGTCCGGTTTTAGTGAAATCGTCAATCAACAATTTCATTGTTGCTTACTGTCAACTTCGTCATTTAGTATTGCCATATAGAATTCTTTGCGAACACTTTAAAGCCTTGATTTTGCTCCATTGCGACTTTAATGTGTGTATAAGATATGTTGCTTTGCTTTTGACTCCTTTTCTTAATATGTTCATCTTCTATCAATTCTGTTGTACAACCTCAACTTTGCAACCTCATCGCATTCCGATCTGGCATTAGCTTAATGGCAATGTCATTATATTAATGTGCGTGTTTTTAATGCCTCTTTCAGGGTCGGGTTTTATTTCTAAAATGTTTTGTTGGACTAGAAAAACTGTATTTTACCCAGTCTCCAAAGTACTCCTCCCTCCTCAGATATCCATAGAACCTTTCCAAATATCTCAGGTCCATATTTAATGGAAAGTATTCTGTAGTTCTGAATTGCCGAATTTAGTTATGCCTTGTTGAATTCCTTGCGAAAAATTAAAAGTCCTGACTTTGCCCGATTGCGATCTTAAGAAGTGTGTATTAAAAAGGGTACAATACTCATGTCGAATTGTGTTTGAGTTACCTAAATTGAGCTAGCCATAATCTTACTTAACACTTGAAGAATGCAGTATATTTGCATTTAAAGCTCGCTTTATCATAACCGTTTCGTCTGCATGTCTTTTGGTCTCACTTTGGCGAGGAGCTTTATCTATAGCCCCACCGGGCGGAAAATGCCCTTAAGCATGTTATTTATTTTTTACACTGCTTAGCGTGTACTTTTGTTGAAAGCCTTCGAGCGTTTTGACTTTGTAATATGCTAGAGTCTGGGCTTTACAAAACGTAATAGCTAAAGTTTGACGTTAAAATTCAGTGTACCTAGGATGGTAAAATTTTATTCTTGGACTTCCGAGAACATCTTCCTTACTGGTAGCTGATAGCACAGAGCCCTTCTCTAATGGTTGCGCTGCTAGTATCCATATAACCCTACTTACAACTCACCACCATTCCGCGTGCCTAACTTCTAGCGTATATTTCGAAGGAATATTTTCCAAAGTCGTGTCAATAAATATATACCCAATATTTATTGACATGACGTTGGAAAATCTTCGTAACCCAGCTGGAACATATTTCGACGCATTCTAATTCTACGCTCAGCATCCTCAGGTTTTTCGAACGTTCGAACATCTTTTATTTAAAAGACAGCCACTGTTCCGGCTGGCTTTCACGGTGATTTACGTTACAAGTAAAATAATCTAGGCCATTCCTAGAATTTTTTACTCTCTTGTTTGCCCAGTAACTGATGATGTGGTTGAAATATGTTATAGCAAGGTGGACCAAGAATTAGTACAAGTAATATTTATTTTTATATATATATATATATTACACTGCGCACTGCGCCCGTCACTTTGAGACATAGTTGTTAAGTCTCATGTGCCTGTAATTTCACTGGCTCTCAAGGATAGCTGCCGGAACACATCGTTAGGTGCTTGGGGGCAGATTTTCTACTTGAGGGTGGTCGCTAGCCAGGCGGGCACTCGCAAAATGCCCTTCTAGGTACTATGCGGTGAAGCTCAAGCCCGCGGCGGAATTCGAACCATGCCACTGAGCCATCACTGCTCCAAATAACATATATAACATACATAAACTGAACATACCTTTAGGTACGATCTACTATTGGAGCGCGGTAGCTACCTAGACGAGCATTCGTATAATACTACCCTACAAGCATGCGATGAAGGATTTGGGCCATAAAGCCATTACAGTATTTCATAGTTGCCACTGAGCCACATGGTTCTATGGTTGCTTTTTCAGTTCAGTGATTCCGTACAACATTCCCTTTAAGACGATTTGGTTCCATATAAGGAATGAGCTTATTTCCACATATAAGACAGAGCAAGTCCTTATATTCGAGACTGTTAATGAAAAAGTTTTTGTACTAAGAACCTTTAACACTCCTCGATCTCCGACCTGGGAGTCTAATCCACGACCTTGCGGTTTGAAACTCTCATGCCATTGAACCAGATGCGTTCTTAAAGCTTAATTGAATTTGACAACCATGAAATCTGCAAACATGGTACTAAATTCAAGCTTATTTCAACGGAATAATTACTTGAACTGGACGACAATCGAAGATTGCCTTTGATCAATATCTCACCTGATGGTAAGCGATGATGTGGTCGAAGATGTTGTTCAGGCTAACCTAGAAGTACTGGCTCTCAAGGACTGCTGCCGGAACACACTGTTAGGTGCTTGGCGGCAGATTTTCTACTTGAGGGTGGTCGCTAGCTAGGCGGGCATTTGCAAAATGCCCTTCCACCATGCGGTGAAGCTCAAGCCCGCGGAGGGATTCGAACCATGGACCTGCGGCCAATGCCACTGAGCCATCGCTGCTTCAAAACTCCCCAAAACCTTGTTTGCTTGAGTATGATTTGACCCCAAGAGTCGAATGCAGGTGTTTTGTCTTCTATACTCTACTGTGGTCTACTACAGGTACATATAAACTTAAAACGAATGGGTACAAAATAAATATGAAATGTTATGTAAACAATGTTTATTTTGTAATACATAAAAAATTACATGTACGTACCTACTTACATTTCGAATACTTAAACTTGATCCATAAACTGTTATGACAAGAAGATTTATTTATAATATAAGAACAATATTGTGCCTGTTTTATGAAAACATTACATTATTACTCTAAACAAATATTTTAAACTGTATGCGCGTAGACGAAATTTTCTACGCTACGCTGCGTGGCGTTTCAGACATCGCGTTAGCTTACCCACAAATTTAGGGAAAATTGGACATATTTATTGAAATAATAATTTAATGTTTTCCTTAAAATACTTTGTAAATATTTGTTATTATTACTTTTGTGTATGTATTTTTACAAAATAATGCCTGCATCTATTATATAGGTATTTTTATAGCTGATAGATTAGCCTTTGACCACAATCTCACCTGTTGATAGCTGATGATGTGGTCGAAGATGTTATTATACCACCTATAATAGAAACACTAAGACATCGGTCAAAACACAAGATTTATGATTATATTATTGTCAAATTATATACTAGACTGTGGTAGCTATTTAGGTTCAGACGAGCATTCAAAATTATACTATTATAACTCAAGATAGAAACCCTGAGATACAGTTCAATCCCGAAACAGGAATTGTTCCAAGGACCCCTTCCGTTCAGAATCATTGCCACTACTATCGTTGCTTCTAAACAGGTTTTTGGTCAATAAAAGTACGGTTAGTAATTAAACAACTTTAAACGGTTCAAAGTTGGTTAATTACTATGTGTAATAATGGCGAAAACCTAGGACAACAAAAGTACGATTGTTTTGCAGATAAAATTTCCTAGTGTTAAATAGTGAAGTTTTGAACAAATATTTTTTGAAATCTTTTGTTTTGTAAGTAGATACTATACAAAATAGAAAAATTACATCAAACCTTTATACATATGGGAAGCGTTTTCATAGTGATTTCCATACAAACGTAGTTTATTTAAATACCAAACTTACAGATTTATTTCACGTCTTTGATCCTAATAACTAAGCTTCTGGTTTTTTGTAAAATTATGTATATTCAAAATATTTGGAATAATCGTTGAGTACGGAAATTCTTATTGATATTTAGAGACAAATAAATAAAAATATAAAAACTGGCAAACCAGAAGAATAGATACGCAGGCACAACCACATGCGTACAAAATTTCACCGAGATTGAACACTTGGTATTTAAAATATGACGAAACTACCTTTGTATAAAAAGCGCTATGCATACACTCCCTTAACCAATTACATTATATTATGTGAATTGTGTTATAATGTTTGCCAATCAAGTTTGTTTACAAAATAATAATTATAATTAACATGTCTGATGTATGATTCGTATTTATCTCACATAATAATATAAGTACTGATTATATTAAAGTAATGATATTGATGTACAACGTATTGATTAATGCATAAAACATAAAATTAAAATTTCGAAATAAAAACACTGACTGACAATCATTTAAAAAAAAATACATTTTTGTAAGGAAGTTTTAAATGGATTGTTAGTTAATTTTTCATTTCATTAGAAATATAATAATACACAATAATAAAATAATATCGTATTCGAAGTGAAAAAAGAAACATTAGTTATTATCTAATAACATTTGACCTACTATATTAATATGGTTGGTAAATGTAATAAAATAAGTTACCAAATAAAATTTCAGTACTCTAAAGTAAGTACTTACTTTTTAACAAATTATTGGAGTACAAAATTGTATGCCCAAGGCGGGAATTGAGCCCGCGTCCTCCGATATCGCGTCGGATGCCTATACCTCTCGGCCACTTGGACACACTTGGTGTCCAAGTGGCCGAGGAGTATAAAAATTTTGTACTCCAATAATTTGTTAAATTTATTTCGCTTAGCACGCGATAGTGCTTGTAATTATATTTAGAAATAAGTACTTACTTACTTTAGAGTAAGTACTTGCCTACTTTAGAGTACTATACGATATTATTTTATTAATATGTGTTTATTATATTCTTGTCTAAGTAGACACGTAGGTGCTTTCGGAGCAGGTATGCAGGTATAGATCATTGAAATATGTTCTGGTACAATCAACAAAATTGTGAGTCAATGAATGCCATACATTTTGATAAATTTTCAATTTTTATATATTAATTAAAGTACTCTTCGAAATGACCCAGCATTGACCCCATTCTACCTTTTACGCGTATGCCTGAATAAGCCTAAGTAGGTATAAAATAAATAATAAATTCTTAAAACGTCAAATATTCACAACTTACTAATAATTAAGTATTATATTGTGTGACTTCTCATTGCAACTTACAAACTAAAGTGGTACAGAACTAAAACTAATATCACACTTTATTCTGTAGCAATAATTCGCCTCCCCGCCAACTTTTATAATTTCAGACTTGTACCGAAGGAAATTTTCGAATGGTAGGTCACTTAAATTATTAATAATATCAAGTGTTTTCGTTATAAACAATTAAAGCTTCCGCTCTACGACTTGCAATCGAAGCCGTTCTATAACCTTACTCTATGGACAGTAATCTATGCATCACATTACGTCATCTCTATTGACGTAAGAGAGCACGTTATCAGAATCTATTAACTACAGTATGTACACAAGTGGACGCTACAAGCGTCGGTAACAGATCGCAGATGAGTGCTCACCGGGCCTCCTGAACATCACTGGGCATCCTTCGAAGCACAACACTCTCGTCGGGCACGAGCCTCATCGGCCGTACCGTCTCGATACCGAGGGTCCATCACTGAACAATATCAATTCACTCCCATAGATAAACACCTGCACTGTTTGACCTTCTGCAAACGCTTCCGCCTGAACGGAGGGTTCTGTCCAGGGCAACGCAAGGTCACCGTGATCCAAGTGAAGCTCTTTGGGCGGCAGAAAGAGCATGACTTGAACGCAGGCTGCGGCCTTTCAGCATTATCGCGTCTCCGAGGACCTTTCGGAATATAAAACGAATTGCACTGCCCGTAGCAAAACTTGTTGATGACAGTAGCCGGTAGGCATCCAGGCTCTCTTATTTTCTGCACGAGAGGTTCCGTCTTGCACCAGTCTTCTTTGAGATATTCCTTTTTCGTAACAAGAAGCGCGTTTTTGGACGATTTTAACATTTTTCGGAAATCAGCTCCAGATGGCAACTCGGTGCTGTCGTCTTGGTCAGGCGCGGATACAACCAACCCAGCTTCCGCGCTGCCGTCGCCGAGCTCATTCCTTTGCATGTAAGAAGTGGAAGGAGCGGTAGCTTGTTCGGCTCGGCGTCGTTCAGCTAAGAACCGCTCCACTTGCTTCGTGTCGATAATGTCGAGAATGGAGTCGGTAGGGGTAAAGGGTTTTCTCCCTACACCTGCGCCGGCGCAAACGCCACAGGCGGCCAGTAGCGCCGCTGCTGCAATCCAAACGTGAGATTTCGAGAAGTTCTCCATCTGAAACAAGTAAAAGCACGGTAAATAGTCTGAAGGCTCGAGTGGGTTCGAAGCGAGCGGATGTCGTAGGCTACACTCACGTCGTTTCGCGAGATGGGAGCGAACATGTCGTGGGCCGAGCGTCGGTGTCAGAGAGCGGCGCGATTGCGTGTGCGCAGGGCCGGCCGGCGGAACGGTAATGAGCTTGCGCCTCAATGGACCAACACTCAATGAACGAGGTGACTCATGCACCGCGCCTCCGACAAAGAATTGCTACTATTCCCTCGTACTCACAGACCCGACACTGCGCACATATGTTTCGGATTACGACGACAATACCCTAGATAACGCCGTAAATGCCCCATTGAAAATGTTTGTGACAATAACGACCCACCTGTTTGCAAACAATGACTTGACGTCTGAGATAATTTAGGACAAGATCCAAAAAAAGATGTTATCTTTTACAATGTTTGTGAAAAAGCAAAGATTATGAGTAGAGCGTAAGGAGAGGCGAATGAATCACTTTTATTTGATTTTGTACATTAAACATGATGTCTTTGTGTAAACGTTTTAAAATACGTGGATTTAAGTTCTTCATAGGTTTGAATCAAAACAGTCTACTCGAAAAAGTAGTCTTCCTATAAGTATTGATATCCTAATAATTATATTTTATATTCATTTATTATCAAATATATTAAAATATGTTTATATTATATCGGGGTCAAAGCGGTACCAGGCTCAAACTACCAGTTATATTCAACTTACTAGTTATAATCAGTTTCCAAATGTTCTATGAAAACTTCATTTTGACTTGTCTAGTGTATAAAATGATAGCTGTTTATTTTAATGTGATACATGTTTTATGACAAATTTATTCCTTGGACATTTTGGTAGTTTCAAACTCATAACCTCATTAAAGATAAATAATGCCTCAAAGATAAACCTCAATGCCCAAAAAAATATTGTGTTATTTCTATTACTAAAAACAATCCTTTCCAGTAAGTACTCGGGTGTATCTATAGAAATTTATTTAAAAAAATAGTACCCAGAGCACATGCACTTTAATATTAGGCACTAAAAAATTCATGCCTCACAGATGCATCTCCCGCTTAGGCAATCGTATCGCCTTGCAACCAATTTATTCTATTTCAATGATATAGTCCAGTGAGATTTTCTCACCTATCGTCTTTCGGCGCCAGATCGCCGAGCCGAGGCGCCGGCGCAGATGGTGCCACACCATATCCGCCCATTTGTGCTTCCCACAATGCCCATACTATGGAAACATTGATGAGAACAGTTGTGAAGCTCACAAGGCCGAGACTAAATGTCTATAAAGCTGGCTTTTTCTAAACAATCTCTAAGATATTTTTTTCCAGCAAATGATGATTTTAACTTCACAAGCTCGGAAAGGTTTTGTTTGTCATTTAAAATCTGCGTGGAAACGTATTATGTAACAGCTAGTCTTAGATTATTGATGGGTCTCCACGCGCGCGAAGACGCATTAAAATCTAAGCAGCTAGTATGATAAATCAATAATAATTTGAATATTTTGAACGAATCCCTAAAAAAAATTCCTGTATTATTGCCAGTTATAATTTCACTTTCCATTTAAATAATAATATCATAAATAAACATAAAAAAATAAAGCTGTTTTTTGCACCTATAGCACCCACGCTGTAATGGGGGTGGGGTGAAAAGTTGTGTGTTTTGCTTGGCAGTAAAGTTATATTGTGTCTCATACCAATGAAACCTTCGAGAATCACTTGTTTCGCTTATTGTTAAATCCATAGAGATCTGCGCTTAAATCCTAGAACGCTTCCTTACTTCCTAGGTTTCAATACAAAGCACTTGCGCCAAATAATAACTTTGCAGACTTGCTTAATAAATTACTATTTTCTACCGTATACAAAAATAAACTGACGACATATGTCTTATTTATATAAGAAAGGTTTCTTGTTTGGTGCTAAGTAACTAACCACAGAAGTGGAAAAAAATTACTGTTATCATCACATCAACAAAGTGCAACCATGACTTCGTGCACTTCTTGATCAAAATTGATTAATTAAATATTCACAACCTTTATTCCCAAGCATAGCTAACATAGCCATATAACAAATAAAAATCAACATCAATACGCGTACAGATTCCTCGCTTTATTTAAACACACACAAGTTATGTAATTTTCCACTGATCCCATAGACTCCCATAGGCATTGTGCCTCGCGTCCGCAACCTTCTGCGAACCGTAGGCGACGTGTGGGTGCCTTCAATTGCGTTTTTAACAATAATTTGTATGAACGTGCCGAGCCATTCATGTGTTATGGAATGTATAAGGGCGGCTTCGTTCATACAAATTATTGTTCAAACATCCTACCTTTGCGTTCCTTGATAAAATTGTAGTGAACCTTGGCGCTTCTGCATATCTTTTTAACATATTGGTTAAATAAGTTTGAGCATTAGTACGTACATGTTTTAGTGGTTTCTTTTTTATGTTCGACAGGTTAGCTTTTGACCACTATCTCACTTAATGGTAAGTGATGATTTGGTCGAAGATGTTGTTCGGGCTAACCTAGAATTCATTATGAACAGCAGTTTTCCAGTTTCTGCTTTTTTGACCAAAGACAAGAACAAGGTGAAACATCTTACACAAGTATTATATATATAATATAATACTTAAAAGGTGACTTCAACATCTATTATGATTCATCTATCTCTTTGTATAACTACTGTATCTCCTTATTAACAATATTATTAATATATACCCTCTCTTTCTCAGATATCTGAGGGATCTTTTTAAGGAAATTGATATTTTAACTTTACCAAGTCTGTATATATTTGAAAATATTATGTATGTTCGTAAAAATTTTAGTAAATTTAAATTAAACAGTGGCAATCACGTATACAATACAAGGAATAAGGATAAAATAGCGGTGCCAGGTTTTAGATTAGCAGAAACAAATAAAAGGTTCTTCTAAGGTAATTGTGTACGGTTTTATAATAAAGTTCCCAAACATATTACAACGCTCACAGAAGGGAAATTCAAGTTGCACGTGAAAAACATATTGATTTAAAAATCCTACTAGACAGTTTCTGATTACTTAAACGACAAAAATGCCTGGACAAAACCGCCTCTGCCAAGTTATTGCCTGTCACCTACATAATTTAAAGAAATATTGTAACAACTTTATTGTATAGTAAGTATGTAACACATTGTTAAAAGATGTTTAAAAGAATGGCCCCGAGTTTCTTGCCCGTTCTTCTCGCAGTGGCTCTATACAATTTAATTGCTGAACATGGCAGAGCAATGTAGAATATTTCAATACTAAAATTTGTAATTGACCTTCATAAGAGCGTCGTAGACGCCTGAATTGAATAAATGATATTGACTTTGACTTTGAGATAACTTGTATACTTCTTACTAAAAATGGATCCAAATTTTACTGTCCTCTCTTATTGTTGTAGCTGAAAAAATAAGGACAGGTTAATACTTATAAAATTATTACAAATCTATGTTCTTATGTGTTTGTATGTCAACTGTGTATATTATACTTGCACGAGGATAGTTCTTAGATACACGTACACAAAGGATGTTTGTGTGAGTAAATAAAATGATAAACGAAAACGGTACCTAATGTACTTACTGACAAAATCATGATCGCCTACTACGAAATAACCGACAAGTGTGAGTTGGGCTTTTAATTTGTAGGGTTCCGTAACGCAATAACCAGTTATATAAAAAAAAACAATATTACGTAACCGTAACAAAAAAGATCTATAACTGACAGCTCAGATTTTACAGCAAATAAAATATATGTTTTTATTCTTCTCAACGAAATGTTCATAGATGGACGAAGACCTACGAAATAAGTTTTTTGGTGTCAACTATTCATTAACAGAAAAATAATAAAATTGAATTTTGAATTTAGTACTCTAGCCGTGGGTGTCGTAAGAGGCGACTAGGATGCTGCTGCACACCGTATAGGCAGCAGTGCTTTCTTAGAAACTGATATCTCACACTGCATGTGATCCCCAAGATACCCGCCAAGCGTGGGGATTATGGCAACCCATAATGGGGGAGGCTGTGTTCAGCAGTGGACAAACTGGCTGATAGACTGATATAGCAGTAGTAGTAGGGATAAGAACCAGAAATTCGGAAGCCGCCCGGACCGACATACGGAAGCTTTTTTTTGCCAAGCTGAAACAAGACGCTTCGCTGGCGCTCGTTCGTTCAAAATCGTGTCACTGTCCTCTATTGGGGAACAAACAGGTGGTGGACAGCGGGAATGAGCCGTATACAGAAAGTACCTAAATCAGGTTTGCAAATTATTCAATTTTCAGCCCGTAACACACGGATAGGCAGAGAGACACCGAGCACAGTGACATGAATAAGTACTACATTTTGCCTTTTCGGGAACCCTATAAATGGCGGGGAAGACCCAGTCTCCATCTTAATAAACCAACTTGTTACTATTAACACAGAAATCACCAGTGAACTGCAGTTAATAATTAAAACTTAATAGTTTAAACAGTCTATTTTAAAAAGTGGGCAGCAGCGCTTTCTGATAAACTATGATATCTCACTCTGCGATCCCCAAGATACCCACCAAGCGTGGGGATTATGGCAACCTATAATTTGGGAGGCTGTTTCCAGTATTGGACAATCCCGGTGATAGGCTGATATCTGGTAGTTTATATTTGTTTATAATGAATAGATTCAGGTCTAATTTTGCGGAAATCCATACGTAATAATTATCGTCATGTTTCCTAGCTTCTTTCAGCCAGGGCGACCTAAATTTCTGCTGTAAGCTATCGGAAATTAGTTGTCATATTAAGTCCTGGTGGCGCTCATACGCTTTAATATGAGTGTTATATCCTATTTTGTTCTTAAAAGTGCGTAAACAAATGCCACACGTTAGGACACCACCCACATAATTATACTTGAGGTTCGAAAGCGGTCTATTTTTAAATTCGTCTTGTTTATCATCTAGTTCTCGCCCTCCTGTCAAAATATTTGTCATTTATAATAACAAATATTTTAAAAACAATTTTTGTCTTGTAACTATGAACACTGCATGTAGCAGAGATGCGAATAAAGACGAATGGTTGGTTTAGCTAAAATCGACACGATTAGTTATACGTATCATCGGAGGACTTTTAAAGAAGCACTTTTTGGGGGCTGAGTCGTCCGCGTCCGTAGGAGAGTACCCTATAGCGATTCCCTACACGTGGTCCCCGGGTGGTGCTAATCAGATGACAAACTGGTGGTAGGCTTCGGCCGAGGCTAGTGACCACCCACTGGACAAAGCCACGCCGCCAAACGACCTAGTCGTGTTCCGGCGCGATGTCCAGTGACGCCGTATGAAAGTCGGGTCAGAACAGTAGCATCCCAAGTAGCCTGAATAAGAAGCACATCGTTCGGCCGCATTGGGCGACTAGTCGCGGAGGGTAGCGGGATCCGAGGCACGGTGCACCGCTGGCCGACCGCAGTCAGTAGGGGACCCAATTGTGACTTAGCCACTCATGAAAGGCTGTCCCGCCAACTGTGAAAAATCCCAGAGATGCGCCATCACGCCGGTCGGCAACCGGGTGAGAGGACGAGATGGACATCTCTGGGGGGGCTCGGGCGTCCCCGCAGTCTCCAGACTAGTCCCCCTTCGATGTGTGCTGTTTCGTTGTGTTTCGCGGGGTCTACTGGACGTAATGCCTCGTTCTACTGCCGGCTTTCAACCTTTTTTTACTCCCAAAACATGAAGAGAAACAAAAATGAGAGAAAGTTTAAACAGCGGCTGCACTCCCTCTCACTGAAAGTGCACTTCTGCAACATAAGAGGCTTGCACTCTAATCTCGTCCCTGTCCATTACCACCTGGAGACAGAAAAACCTCACCTCCTGTTTCTCACGGAGACGCAGATTGGTTGTCCATCCGACGTGTCGTACCTTACATACCCAGGGTACAACCTGGAGTCCAACTTCAAATCGCACGCGGGTGTATGTGTATATGCCCGGGATGACATCTGCATTCGGCGTCTCCGAAAATTTGAAGACCCCATGTTCTCTGTACTTTGGGCGTTGGTGGACACAGGTATTGAGAAAATTCTCTACGCTTGTGTTTACCGCTCACATAGTGGAAATCAGGGGACAACCAGGCTCACCGAATACCTTAGTGAGGTGGCGGACGTAGCTCAACAGAAGTACCCTACTGCCCAACTGGTGTTTCTGGGGGATTTTAATGGCCATCACCAGGATTGGCTACACCCATACCAGGACACCGACCATGCCGGTAGAGAGACGCGAAAACTTGCGTTAGCGTTAAATCTCACCCAGCTGGTCCAAGGAGCCACGAGGGTACCCGATGTTGGGTCTCACGGCCTATTGCCTGGACCTTCTGCTGACAACTGATCCAGACCGCTACTTGGTGTCGGTTTGTTCACCGTTAGGTAAGTCCGACCATTGTCTGGTGAAATCTGTATCCGTCTACTCCCCGCCCGATCCCAGTCCTCGAGGCACTCGGCGGATGTGGCGATACAAATCAGCAGATTGGGATGAGATGCGTTCGTTCCTTGCATCTTATCCTTGGCAGTCTGTGTGCTTCTCTTCTGGCGATCCTACCGCATGTGCAAATGCCGTGTCCGATGTGTTGCGTTTAGCAATGGAATACTTCATTCCATTCTCTGACGTACCATTGTCCGGCAAAGCTCGCCCATGGTTCGGTCCTGAATGTGGACGCGCTGAGGCGTTAAAACATCAGGCATACCTAGCCTGGGTTGATGCTCGTAAGCATAAGGCCAAGGATATACACCTAAAGAAGAGAGCTTTTAACAAGGCTGCCAAATCCAGTAAAAAGGTCTTACAGAAGGCTCGTTTTGACCACATTGGCCGAATAGGGAACAAGCTTGCTTCGTACCCCACGGGTAGTAAAGCGTTTTGGTCCCTAGCTAAAGCGGTTGAATCGAACTTCTGCCGCCCCTCACTGCCTCCACTGCAGAATCCTGATGGAACGCTGGCTCACACCGCTGCAGAGAAAGCAAACCTGTTTGCTTCCCTGTTTGCGGAGTCTTCACGTCTTGATGCTGGTATCGCGACTCCTCCAATTCTACCACGAAGCGAAGCTGTCATGAATGACATACGCATTCGCCAAAAGGAAGTTCGTAATACACTACGCAATCTGGACGTGAATAAAGCCAGTGGTCCTGATGGTATATCTGCAATTGTTTTAAAAACTTGTGCGCCTGAGTTGTCGCCTGTCCTGACATCTCTTGAGACTGGTACAGTGCCCAAATCATGGAAGCTTGCTAATGTGCAATCCGTGCCTAAAAAAGGTAGTCGTACCGACCCTGCCAACTACAGACCCATATCTGTTACGTCTGTACTCTGTAAGAGTATGGAGCGCATTCTCAACAGCCGGCTCCTGGCATACCTAGAAGCGAATGACCTCCTCAGTGACCATCAATACGGGTTCCGCCGAAATCGGTCTACTGGGGATCTTCTAGCGTATGCCACTTATATCTGGAGCGAGGCCATTGAGAAACAAGGGGAAGCGCTTGCCGTTTCCCTGGACATATCTAAGGCCTTTGACAGGGTTTGGCATGACGGCCTTATTAGCAAGCTTCCCGCATACGGCCTGCCTACCGGGTTTTGTGCGTGGATATCGGACTTCCTGAGGGATCGATCATTACGAGTAGTCGTGGACGGCTGCTCGTCTGATCAAATGGGTATTAATGCCGGCGTTCCCCAGGGGTCAGTGCTCTCTGCGACGCTCTTCCTGCTGCATATCAACGATCTGCTAAAGCCCGGTACCTTTGGGTATGCAGACGACAGCACGGTTGTAGAGAGCTATATTTCTACCGCGCGAGCCAGTGAGCCGGAGATCCGGAGTCTCAGAGAAGCTATGGTCGAGCGATTGAACTTGTCCCTTAAGGCAGTCTCCGATTGGGGCGATGCCAACCTGGTCAAGTTCAATGCCAACAAGACCCAGGCGTGTCTGTTTTCCGCCAAAAGGAGACCATTCCAACTGTCTCCAACATTCCGAGATGTATCCGTGCCGGTCACAGACCACCTGGACCTTCTTGGTGTTACTATATTGTCGACTCTAAACTTTGGCTCGTATATCGAGTCAAAGGCTGAGTTAGCCGCTAAAAAACTTGGCATCCTCTCAAAGGTGAGACGGTACTTCACAGCGGAACAAATGCTTACTTTGTACAAAGCGCAAGTAAGGTCCTGTGTTGAGTACTGCTCTCACCTCTGGGATGGCTCTGCCAAATACCAACTTGAGGCACTTGAGTCGATTGAGAGACGCGCCAAGAGGTTAATAGGCAGCGACTTTCTAGGGGAGTCTCGGCTGCAAAGCCTCGAGCACCGCCGTAAAGTCGCTTGTCTATCGGTCTTTTACCGGATACATTTCGGAGAATGTGCACAAGAACTGCACGACTTGGTTCTGCCCTCCCCCTTTTTCCATCGGACGTCCAGACAAACGGAGAGGCGCCATCCGTACATGGTTGATATTCCCAGGACTCGTACGAAGCGCTTCGCTTCCACTTTTCTCGTGCGTACTGCGAAGGAGTGGAACTCCTTACCGTCGTCAGTTTTTCCCGATGGATACAACATGGGTGTCTTCAAATCGAGAGTAAATAGGTTTCTTCTAGGTAAGCGTGCTCCATCTTAGACCACATCAATGCTTAACATCAGGCAGGGTGTGGTCAAACGCGAACCTATTATGAATAAAAAAAAAAAAAAAGCACCAGTAATAACAAATCAGGCGAGTAATCTACTACTATTTTCGAGACTCTCGTAGTGAGATTGCCTACATCTGCCGCAGTTACTGTATTACTGAGATGGATGACCGCTAGTGACATTACTACGTTGTGCTTCGGAGGACACGTTAAGCCGTGTGTCCCGGTTGTTGTCTTAGAATGGCAATCATTAATATCATTATGCATTGGTAGCTTCTACCAATGCTGCTACTACAAATTCGCTTTAGTGGTGATTCACTTTTTTGTGGCTACAATTGTGGCTACGTCTCCTCTTCAAAGGGCAAAGAAAGAGAGAAAAGTCTGGGTAAGAGAGGTAAATTTTTTTTAATGTACCGACTTGAATACTGTCATAGGCGACTTCTAAAAGTCCTCGATGATGACTATTTTCATAGTTATCTTCGCATAGAAAATCACCCAACACCTAACGGTGTGTAACAGCATCTTTGACTGCATCATCCCTTTCCAGGTGAGATCATTATCCCATTATAATAGACTATATAATAAAAAAGCATGTGGGATAAGCATGTCGTTAGGAGAGATAAAACTAGTAAGCACATCAAGAGTGTTTGTGTCCACTACTTGAATGGACATAGAAGTTGTTTGACTGCGTTTGATATAACATGATATGTGTGCTAACACGGTATGTAATAGAACAGGAAGGAAGAAGATCGATAGATTCTGTAAACAGTTGGCTTACACATCCAGACATCAATTTCATGAGTGGTTACTTAAATTTTAGAAGGACAGTTATCGAATTCACGCAGTAAAAATAAAACCGGCCTTTGTCTTGTTGAAGTCGGTACCATGATAGTTCACAGGTATCTATTATCACAATATTGTGCGCATGGTACTGACTTTGACAAGTTATTTCACACATTTGAGTGTTGAAGTCGGTTCTATTTTTTGTATAAAAATTTTTCACCCTTTTTGATGACCGTTGCTACTTATGGGATCGATTGTCATTCACTGCCAATTGCTATATTATCAAGATAGGAAAATACTTTTCAGTTATTGGAGTGTTACTCAAAACCGACTTGACCGATTTTGATGAAATTTAAATGTGATTACACGCCAAGCATCAGCTTTCAAATAAGAAAAGAATCATTACAATAAGTTCATCCAGTCAATAGAGCTGAGGTAATAAAAATAAAAAAGAAAAAAATAACAGACCTCAAAAAGAAAAAAATAACAGTACCTCCTCCGTTTTTTTTGAAATTAGTAAAAGTGCTAAGAAATGCTTTTCAGTATGGGTTACATTATGATTTTTTTTTCATTAATTCTTAAATAGCCATACACGTTTTGTAAAAAAACAAATACTATTTACAGTTCAAAAGATACATCACTTTATAGGTAGGATGGATGGACAGGTATATCTAGAAACCTAAAAAACACTGCGTTGATCTGTAGCCAAAGTATTGAAGAAAGATTCATGTTATCACGCCTTGTTCACGAGGTCACATGATTGTGAACGTGACGGGGCCTCCACCGCTCCCGTCTGGGACAGACGACAGCCAGTAGGTGGTAACAGGCTCTCTCCGATGTTAACTTCTCAGTCTAGCAAAGGTAAATGACCACTAACGAAAGACATTACCTATGTATCTTTGAGTAGGTGGTATCCATTCAGTAGGATGAAAGTGCTCTCTCTGGCGACGCGTGGGCTTATCCAGTTTAGCTCATATAAATACGTAGAGTTTGCTCTAGGATGATAAACTAGTCACCGAGTAGAGTAAACAAGATACGTATTCGTGTAAATAATGTGATAGCTACGCGTAGTTCAGTATTCAGTATTCATTTATTTTGTCCAAATGTACATTTCATCAAAATGTAAAGGTCTTATGGATAGCATTAGGTAAGTACATTTACCCTGTAAGGGTATCACAAGTTAATCACTTACTAACTAATAGGTAGATAATTAATAATGACAATATATATATATATATTATAATGTATGTGATGGGACGGAATGAATGTGCAATTTTAATCGATATCGATATAGTGCATACTTAGAACAACAACGTGGTAATATATCTATAAACATCTTAAGCGTTGAGTGTGAATTCTATTTATGCTTGGCTGTAAGAAGTAGGTAAACAACGGAAACTACTGTGTAACAAAACCTAATGTTAGCAAATTACAACGTCAAATACACTTACAAACTGCTGTATTGGCAGGATTGTCCACTTCCGAACACATCCTCCACCATTTAGGGAGAGTTTGCCATAATTCCCACGCTTGGCAGGCGTCTTGGGGATCGCAGTTTAAGATATCAGTTCCTCAGAAAGCGCTGCTTCCCACCTTTCGGTATTTTACCTTTAGTTACCTCTTACAACACCAATGACACCGATAGCAATGGTGGAGTAAAATTCTAGCACGGTACCCCACGGGATACTTATCAATTAACACTTATAAATTAACATGAGTCACTCACCGTGTCTATTCTACTTAGTCTATTTTTAATGAAGTCAGCGCATTTTAGCTAATCCACATAATGTAAGTTAATATTTTAGTTTTCACAGCTATCAATAAGAGAAAATAAAATACAGAAGAAATATGAAGCAATGATGGCTCAGTGCCATTGGCTATAGACTGCCGTGCCGCATGTCCATGGTTCGAATCCCGCCGCGGGCTTGAGCTTCAAAGCATGGTGGAAGGGCATTTTGCGAATGCCCGCCAGGCTAGCGACCACCCTCAAGTAGAAAATCTATCGCCAAGCACCTAACGGTGTGTTGCGGCAGCTGTCCTTGAGAGCCAGTAATTCTAGGTTAACCTGAACAACCTCTTCGACCACATCATCACTCACCATCAGGTGAGATAGTGGTCAAAGGCTTTGTGATTAACAACTATGTCTCAAGGTGACGGGCGCAGTGTAATTTGTGACTTGTAACGAAATGCATCTGTTATAGGCAGAGATTAGTCCGCTTAACATCAGGCGGGCCTTGTGCTTGATCCGTCACAATTACATAAAAAAAAGACTAAAACAACGGAAAAAATTGTAAGTTAGAATACTCATTCTAACTTATAATTTTACCAAACTCATTCTAGCTTACCAAATATTGTTTTATAAGCTTTAAGTTATATATATAGGTTATAAATAAAGTAATTACTATGATTCGCATCTCTTAAAATAAGTAAAATAAATAAAATATTAAATGACTCCCTAAATAACCTAATCAAATATCAAACAACAACATTATTGAAAAAAATTTGATCGCTGAGTATTAAAAAATTCGGTATTTGAAAATATTTAAAATGGTTTATTATATAAGGCTTCCTTCGAAGTGTAACAGGTTTAGGTATAAAATAAGTATATATTAACATGAGTGTGTTTAGATATACATAAAACTAATTCAAACAAGTAAAATAAAGATCTTTTATACAATACATATAATAAATTGAATAATAATAATAATGGCCATATAATAAGTGTATAGGTGTAGTAGATATTTTACTAACTATGTAAGACAAAACTATATAGATAGAAATTAATAAGTTGTGCGATATCTGTTTAAATTCCACTGTATCTTTTAGAAGCAGTGATGGTCCAGATGACTATGAATTTCCGTGTAGAAATTCCATGGTTGGAATCAAAAATTTACCATAAGAAGGGTATCATAATATCGACAATTATCTATATAAAATCGATATACACCACCATAAGCCCTGTAATCACAACACTAGGAGGAAGGATATTTTAAATTTGGAGTGTGTCCGATACAACACACTAGTTGCCAGATAAACCGAACCATGAATTCCACTCTCAAGGTTAGTTTCTCGATGGCTGTCCTCAACCGATCAGCAAAGTTAAGCAACGTCGCGCGTGGTTATGAGTTGGATGGGTAACCGCTAGTGACATTTCTACTGAGCGCTTCCTTGCTTCGGAGGGCACGTTTAGGATGACAGTCGTTATAGCATGGTGGTAGGGCATTTTGCGAATACTCGCCTGGCAAGCTACCACCCTCAAGTAGAAAATCCGTCGCCAAGCATCTAACGGTGTGTTCCGGCAGCTGTCCGTGAGAGCCAGTACTTCTAGGTTAGCCTGAACAACATCTTCGACCACATCATCACTTACCATCAGGTGAGATAGTGGTCAAAGGCTAACCTATCAGGCATAAAAAAAAAGACATGGTGTCCAACACATTACATAGACAAACTAAAAAAAAGTTCTTATAAGCCTTAGTTGAATAGATAATATATATTTCTTATATTATATGATTTTCCATGATTATTTATATTTCGTATCTTCACAGTATTTGGGACGAGGGCTATTTATAAACTACATTCTTTCACAATTATCTTTTAATAAGATCTTATGAAAGAACTTACTTAGTTGGTTATCAAAAAGAGTTTTGTTTTGTGTTATTGTGGCGGAACAAGCTCGAGGCCCACCTGATGTTAAGCGGACTAACCTCTGCATATAACAGATGCATTTCATCACAAGTCACGAATTGCACTGCGCCCGTTACCTTTAGACATAGTTGTTGAGTCTCATGTGCCCGTAATTTCTTCAATACTCGTAGTTGCTTTTTATGTTATTGTGACGGAACAAGCTTGAGGCCCACCTGATGTTAAGCCGCTAACCTCTGCCTAGAACAGATGCATTTCTTCATCACAAGTGACGAATTGCACTTCGCCCGTCACCTTGAGACATGGCTATTAAGTGTCATGTGTATGTAATTTCACTGGCTCTCAAGAACACACCTTTAGGTGCTTTGCGACAGATTTTCTACTTGAAGGTGGTAGCTACAGACAGGCGGGCAATCACAAAATGCCCTTCCACCATGTGATGAAGCTCAAGCCGGCGGTGGGGATCGATCCAGGGACATGCGGCACGGCAGTCCAAAGCAATTACCGCTCGGTCATCATGTTATTGACTATGAAGATATATAAGCGGGATAAATTATCATGCTTTCTTTTTAATTCGTCTTTGATTTCATTTTAGCAGTCCTAATAACTAAGCGAGACTCAGCAAGAGACCACTTTTGTGTGCCAATAATATGTAAAACCTACTACATTATAACGTATTGACACAACCTTAACTTAAGTAAAGGCTTATTATCATATTAAGCCGTAATTAAGGCTTGATTTATTACGATAATAATTAATCCGATACATTGAATAAATTTATGTTATACATAAAATGTGATGTAGGAGTGAATTACAAATTATCTTGGGTATAACTCAATGGCTTTGTCTATTAATAATACGCTCTGTAAATATAACAAATTATAATATATAGAGATTACTATATAAAGTTGGTACACATGGTATTAGAGCATTTTAGGAATAGCTACTAAGAAAATCTGTCACCAAGCACTTAAGTGGTGTGTTCCGGCAACTGTCTTTGAGCACTAGTTTTTTTTTACTGATAGGTAAGCCTTTAACCACAATCTCACCTAATGGTAATTGATAATGTGGTTGAAGGTGTTAACAGGCTAAACCTAAAATTACTGGCTCTCAAGTACAGCTTCCGGAACACACCGTTAGGTGCTTGGCGACAGATTTTATACTTGAGGGTGGTCGTAAGCCAGGCGGGCAATCGCAAAATGCCCTTCCACCATGCGGTAGGGATTGAACCAGGGACCTCCGGCACGGCAGTCCATAGCTATTACTGCTCGGCCATCATGAGTACTACTTACCTAGTCATAATAAGTACCTACATATACCCATGAGATATAAAAAAAACAAGCACAAATTCTTTAGCGCAAAGAGATTTATGACCAAAGGAAGTTATTAAATAAATCTGTCCTTTCTCTCGGGGGCGCTTAAGTATACCTTGCCCGGCCAAGGAATTTCATTCATGAGACATTCATTCAACTTTTTTTTGTAGGGTTGTCAAAAATGAGTTCGTAATAGGCGTTAAGGGCGAGGGATTCTTAGCGACATGCCGTCTACAATAGTCCGAGTGAATACAGCGGGATGTTACAGAAATTATTTGTTGTGAAACTAATTGCTATATAGAGATTTTTACTACAGCTACAAGTCAACTGTCAGTTGCTTTTAGGCGATAGGCATTGTAGTATACAGCTACAATGTCTATCGCCACTATAGTTATAAAGGAAGTTGCTGCTTTTTAACTGACGTCAAAAAAGGAGGTTCTCAATTCGATTGTATTTTTTTTGTGCGTGTGTAACCTTATAACTTTTTATAGGGTATACCGATTTTGATGTTTATTTTGATATTCGAAAGCTGGTGGTTGTTATGTACTGTATCAGCCGGGTTGTCCACTGCAAGACACAGCATCCCCATTACAGGGGTTTTTGCCATAATCCCTACGTTAAGATATCAGTTCCTCCTGAAGGCGCTGCTGCCCACCTTCCGGGATTGAGGGGCAATGGGGGGGGGGGGGGTTACAATTCTATCCCGTAACTAAAAGTAGATGATATTTGAATAATTTTGATCAACTAAACGTATAGTACAGCCCGTGGAGTGAGTAAGTGGCGGCTAAAGGTAAATTACCGCGGTGGTTAGGTTAGGTGGGCAGCAGCGTCTTCCGAGAAACTGATATCTTAGACTGCAATCTCCAAGACACCTGCCAAGCGTGAGGATTATGGCAAATCCCCCCTTAATGGCGGGAGTTTGTGTTCAGCAGCGGACAATCCGTCTGATACATTAAACGTACAGTATTACGTACTCTACCAAATGTTGTCTGGAATAATACCATATTTATTTTAAAAAGAGCTCTGTTTTCTACTTATGATTGCCTTCTGGTAGAAAACGGTGCTCACAATTTTTTATTTTGTTTTTTTCCATAACATCTTTACGTAGTATATATATTTAGTTACAGTTTTTATTATTTTTATGTAATAGTTAATTAAAGGTTAAACGTATAAAAAAATAAAAATTTGAAAAGAAACTACTAGAAAAGTAAACCACCCTGTAAGTCCTTCCGCATCAAAGATCTATGAATCCGTTCTTAAGATACGTGTTCACCAAAGAATTCCGAGGTCCGTTCTCAGAAGAATGTCGGCGGCATGACATACCGACAAACATTTAATTATTTAACCGTAGATTGTATCATTGACTGACGCCCTCGCTTATATAGGTGTAGGAATTCATATTAAAAATGCAGGAGATGTCAGGGCAGGTTAGTTGGTGGCCTCATAGTATAACTAAAGGAATGATTTTTTTAGCTACACATAAATAATATTTACTTTTTTACAGATAATATATAGCCTTTGACTACCATCTCATCTCTTTGTAAGTTACATAATGTTGTGAAGGTGCTTTCTCTCAAAAGGGAGCTGCTGGATTATCCCGTTAGGTGCTAGTCGACAGATTTTCTACGTGAGAGTCACACTAAATGCTCAATAATCATGCATAATTTTACACGAACAATCGATATGGGTAGGTAATAATGGATGTTTTATTTAGTTTATGTTTAATTCCTTAAGTGTCTTTGACACTTTTTGTGACAGATTTTTTTCATGCCCTAATTGCCTCATATTTTTTTCTATAAGTTAGCTATATATGTTGTCAGAAAATTAGAAAGACCACCGAATCGAACTTAATGGAATCTAAAAATTGCGTTGGTTCAATTTATGGTTCCATATTGGTATATTTCTTTTAAAATGACTGTCAACAAAACCAAATGAGTAGAGGTGGTGGGAAGGTGTGTTCCGGCAGTAGTCCTTGAGAGCGAGTGAAATTACAGGCACATGAGACTTAACAGCTATGTCTCAAAGGTGACGGACGCAGTGCAATTCGTCACTTGTGATGAAATGCATCTGTTATAGGCAGAGGTTAGTCCGCTTAACATCAGGTGGGCCTCGAGCTTGTTCCGTCATAATAACATAAAATATATATATATATATATATATATGGTGGAATATATATTTCTTATTACTTTTTATATATATTCGCAAAATATATATATATATATTTTGCGAATGCTCAACTGGCTTACTACCACCCTAAGGCGGAAAATATGTCGTCTAGCACCTAACAGTGTGTTCCGGCAGCAGTCCTTGAGAGCCAGTTAAAATTACAGGCACATGAGATTTTACATTGTATGTCTCAGGGTAATGGGTGCAGTGCAGGTCATCACTTCTGACGAAATGCATCTGTTATAGGCAGAAATTACCGCTTAACATCAGACGGGCCTCGTACTTATTCCGTTAGAATCACATAAAAAAATACAGTATAGCAAAACAAATGTACGTAGAATTGAAAAATAAATCCTTGACTAAACAAAAAACGTTGCCATTAGTAAAACTCATCGATAATATAGATAGTAATACTACTATAAAACTTATTGCTTTTGCGATTATTTCATTTTCACTACACATTTGTAGCGTAGTGAGAACGCAGTCAGTGCTAGTAAAAACAAAATTTTTCTATATAGCCAGATTTAAAAAATAACAGTCATGATAGTCTAACATAATACCACACCATAATGACGTGATCTAGGTTAAGAGGCCAGTCACAAGAAGCCATGTACAATCAGCATGGCAAGGAGATGCGAGCATCGAATTCGAGAAAGCTCCTAATGAATCCAAGCATATCAAATGTATACAGCGACTGCTAGGCGCCAGAGTATTGTTCGAACATACTATACTTACATACTTTAAACTGAGGTGATACCTACGCGAACGAAGTGCCTACAAAGATGAGGAGAAAAGCATTATCATGTTGTTAAACCTATGTTACCCGTCTGATCGTACTGACAATAACTGTCACTTTGACTGTTTTTTTGACTGACTGTTTGAATACTCGTAAAGCGACAAGTGTCTGAATTCAATGAATTTTAAGCAATTAAACCAAAGTTGGGTAAGTTATATACTTACCCAACTTTATAAAATAACGTGTCATAATCAACTTCCCAATTGTTGGTGTCTAATTAAAACTCAGCACGCTGCCTCAGAATACGGAACAAACCACGTTAAAAAACTCAAGTGGTGGAAAATAATGTAAAAATGATTTATTCCAATGAGGGGCACCTAAGATGTAGGCCTGCATCACGCGTAGATTTGATAAGTTCATCGCCAATTCCTTTCTTTGTCGATAAGTTTTCAGCAACAGCAGATAACGACGATCTATCTACTTCTAGGTAGCAGCCGATTTACCCCTTTTCCACCGGTATCTGACAGAATACCGTCAGCACTCACCCACCAGAGCTACGGCTGAAGGCTGAAGGTTTCGCAATTCCTCGCCCAGCGCCTAATGGAGCTGCAACTACTGACAGAGGCAACAAATATCCTTCCCCCGCCTAAATAAAATACGCACTTTTAAGCGCATAAAACTACGCCTACTTTTACGTTGAGCAACAGTAGGGGTATTGGGATAGCCTTTCTATCTAGCGTCACAAAGTGGTTTGATTGATAGCATACAGAGATGCGACAATATTGGAATAAAAAAAATAATTCTTTGTCACTTACTTTTACTTTAGAAGTCGCGGTAACCGCGCAGGTATGCACAGAGCTTAATCGTCACTAATCGCTTTGATCAGCGCCCTGGCCGGCGCCGGCGCATCTCGAATATCTCCCAAAAAAACCGTCTAAACGCCAGGTAAAGCCACATATACCAGACAAATAAATCAAACCGAAGGCTTTAACAACTTATGACATAAACTCCTTTATTATTCACACGTAGGACTAAAAAATGAATAGGATTGGAATTGGAACGGACCGCGGCTCGAATACCATTATGAGATTAAAACACTTTTATTTATCATTTTTGAATGGAACAATTAAACGGACGTGATCGGCGTGACAAAAAATATCTTAAATTTTAACCCAGGGCGTGAAAAGGTGCAGACCCCAAATATGGTTCTTAGAATTTGGACTTTGAAATATTGAGTGAGAAAATTATTTATTTTTAGGGTTCTCGTATTTAGGAATGAATAGGTGGTAATTTAGGTATCTATTTAAAGTTGTAATTTAGAATATTAAACCCAAATTGAATGTTCTGGATTCTCCACATATCTATTACTCACATACCTACTTCATTAATAATTTCAATGCCAAGTGCGTAAATATGGGCTTTTAATATGATTAATTAGGGAAACCCTCATGATACCAACTATATTAGGAGGGAACAAACCGCAAATAGTCACAAAATAGTTAGGTGTGTACGTACTTCGATATGAATGAAATCATTAGGTTAACTATTATTTTAATGAATGAATTTATTCAGAATATGAGTTACTTTACTCTATTTCTGTGTACACAGCTCATAGTAGGTATATAAAAAGTCCGCCGAGAAGTTGACTTGTCAACATTTGTACCTAATACAATAATTATCACGAAGTCCTGAACTTCAATACTTAGTCGGATTCCACAAGACCCACATCTTATAAAACTTTTATAACATAGATAAGCTAGTTGTTCGTCTTAGATTTATTTTGCAGATGCATTACACCCGATCGGCAGCTGTTCCGCAGAGAATTCTCACAAATCTCAGCTTGAGTTGAATTTTTAAAATACCGATTTATATGTTTAAGGACATATTCGAAATGATTGCTAATAGTTAGCCTTTGACCACTATCTCACCTGATGGTAACAGATTATGGGGTCGAAGGTTTTGTTCAGGCTAACCTAGAATTACTGGCTCTGAAGGCCTGCTGCCGGAACACAACGTTAGATGCTTGGTAATGGGTTTTCTACTTATAGGTGGTAGCTACCCAGGGGGGTATTTGCAAAATGCCCTACCACATCCAAACCTTATAAGAAATTTCTGAAACACCTTACATGTAAAAGAACGTAATAACATTTATGCATGCACGGAGACTCTTTGCGCAACAAAATTTGACACAAGGAGATTCGCTGAAGAACCAATAATACCGTCTCAGCTTTTCGACATTGAATTTGTTGGAACTTGCAATTTCACGAACCAATAACTGATGGGGTAGAAAGTTCTCGAGTGGTCACCCAAAACTATATTTCGGTAGATCTCCCAGTAGGTAGACCGGCGACATCGTAAAAGTCGCTGGAGCTGATGAGAACTAATAGCTAATACCTATGTATTGTGGGTTCAGGAGGGAGGAACAGTGAACACTTTTCAGTTAATTATTTGTTTGTAGATAGGACGTACATTAATATACACCTCGTTATGAATATCTTTTCGTACCAATGCTATATATTAAATGTAGTTGCTTAAACATTTATGCATTCAGTTGGTTCGCTGTTTGTACTATGAAGTAAAAGCAAAGAAATGAATACATCTAAATGACACTAGCCAGTTCTTAGGTGATACTTCTAACTAGAGATCTAGCTCTTTATTTTATTACTGAAAACGGTGGTAGTCTTTTACATATTTTTTTAATATACTTTAACTAGAAAATCGGTAGTCATGCATCTACGCATCTTGCAGCTGTGCCCGTGAGTTGAGACCCAGCTCGTTTTCCAGATTACCTTGCTACCGCTTTATTTTTTAGGGAAGACAAGATGCTAGATACTGCTGTCCGCAATAATACCTCCACTGGAAGTTGGGCGAGGGAAGGCATGTAGACCTGGGGAGTAAATGCTGAAGGCATTTTACCCGAGACGTGCGCAGTAGGCGTGAAGCGCCTATCATCAGTGGGCACCGAAAATGCACCAAATTCTGAAACATATACCATTAGTCTTCAAACTTTTCATACCTACTAGTATATATTACCATCTTACAAAGTGGCATAAGGAGCCTGTAAGTTTTTTTTTATGTTATTGTGTGGAACAAGCCCGAGACCCACCTGATGTTGAGTGGACTAAACTCTGCCTATAACAGATGCATTTCGTCAACGACGACGAATTGAACTGTGCCCGTCACACTGAGACGTACAGTTGTTAGTTCTCATGTGCCTGACATTTTACTAGCTCTCAAGGACTGATGCCGGAACACACTGCCAGGTGCTTGGCGACAGCCAGGCAGGTATTCGCAAAATACCCTTCCACCATGCGGTGAAGCTCAAGCCCGCGGCGGAATTTGAACCATGGACATGCTGCACGGCAGTCCATAGCCAATGCCACTGAGCCATCATTGCTTCATAAGTAATAAGTTTAAAAATTTCTCCAATTTGAGTGGAATGTGTCGTTTGGGGTCATTTCCTTTCTAATTGTCCCATTTACGCTTCTAATATCATAACATATCCATAATCGATTTCTTAGTTTTAGTATTAAATTCACCAAAAATGCGTATCTGAATGAGTCATCGTTTGCAAAGTTCAGACGTTATGGTCATTCAAGTTTAACCCAATCATATAGGAAGCTGTTAAATTAAATAACTATATAAAAACCATAAACTCAACAGTTTCGGCAACATAAAAAACTATACGCGTGAACTTTGGTGTTATAATTCAATCATTGTAATTATCTAAGGATGGTAAACAAGTTTGGTGCGGCAACTTTACCTACGTGATGTGAGGTTGGAATAGTGAGTCATACATAGATAACTAGCTGACCCGGCAAACGTTGTTTTGCCATATTTAAAAAATAAGGGTTGATCGTAGAAGGGTGAAAATTGAGGATTGTATGTATTTTTGTATGTTGTATCATAAAAAAATATAAATTAAAAATTTTGTCTAAAAAATAAAAAAATAAATTTAGGGGTGGATTACCCCTAACATTTAGGAGGATGAAAAATAGATGTTGGCCGATTCTCATAGATACCGGATAAGCACAAAAAATGTCATCAAAATCGGTCAAGCCGTTTCGGAGGAGTATGGCAACGAAAACTGTGACACGAGAATTTTATATATAAGATTAAAAAAGTTTGGAACAAGCTTTTTATGTTAAATCTCTAAACATTGGCTGTAAATAATATTCGCTGGATAGCCATGAATTCCTATTGTGAGCCACATACCGTTGAGAGATGATTTAGGGTAATTTTCATGTAATGGTAATACCAGAGTTGTATACATTTGGTAATTTTATTTCGATATGGCATTCCCCATCCAAACAAATATGAATTCAAATGGCAGGAAAATAAACTTTTCATTATTAAAGTGACTTTTAGTACCAGTAAATACACTTTTTCCTACTTCTAGTAACTAAATCTTATAGTTTCTGTAGGGTTGCCTGCTCAAAGTTCCTGTTACTTTAGATAGTTTTTGTAGGTAGGCATGCCTTCCTCTATAGAATTATCTTTATTTGTATCTTTTCGTACTATTGTCCTAATCCCATTCAAGTCAGTTACTTAAATTTGAATAATACTACTTGAATGCACTCTAGAATCGACATTAATATGACTTATATGGTGGCATACTCGTAAGTATGCCACTGACTATAATATTCTGAAACAGCCATAGCGGTTCCATGATTTTTCACGGAGATCATAAATTTGTCACGGAACACCATAAAACGATTATTCGCATTTTAGTAGCCTGGGAAATTCAATACAACTCCCAATAAAGTATACAGTCTGGATCATAAATCTAACAATGTCATTATCTCGTAAGGACACGCCTAATATAATGTTGCATTTAATTCTATTTGGTTCCATTTTAGATAGATAACTCTTTATTGACAACACCAAAATAACAACAATAAACTTTTTACTAAAACATAAAATCAAGTGTATCAATGGGCGGTATTATCGCTTAGAGCGATCTCTTCCAGACAACCCATGAATAAGGCACATGGTCCAAATATATATAATGCATAAATAGTTGATGTTACCAAATTATTAACTAATTAAACAAAAACTACATGACTAAATGAAACCACTTATTTAAAACATATTTTAAGCATATATAATTATAAATATAATTAATAAAAACATATATACAACATAAACTTTTACGTGAACACTAGATAATAATTTCAGTTTTATAACTACTATACTAACACTATTTTTATATTATTAAAGAATCATTGCCACCTTTTGTCAAAGAACAAGTTTAAAAGGTTAGATGTGTAGCAGATTATTAAAAATAAACAAAATAATTAATGAATTCGATAACTTAGTAAAATATGCGTCGGTGTTGGTCTTTAATGTTGAGTTCTTCAGAAGGTTATTTTGGTATTTTTCACTTTTTCGCTTCTTATGAATCCTAATGGAAGATTTAGGGGATGCTATTCCAGCCTGGCACCCGATGACGAACGTGTTATACCTTCATCAGCTAGTCCCAAAAACATGAACTTCTCCAATTTATAAAAGAAACCATTTCAAGAAGCAAGCGTATGTAGTATTTTCCTCGTGTTTGTGATTGTAGATTAGTCTTCGATTTTTTTGACGCTGGGACAAATTGTTGTGTTTCTGGCGGCAGATTCAGGCGGTTTTGGCAGTTGTACTTAGGCCCAGTTTTAGTTCCACCTTCGACCACGTCATCACTTATAATTAGGTGAAATTGTGGTCAAAGTATTTTTATATGAGTGATTGTTTTCGGTGGTACAGACCTTTCCATAGTCGGTACTACTACTGCGCACCCAAGTGATCATATTTTTCACTTTTTCTTTACTGTATGTACATAATGTACAATTAGCATTTCTTAAAAACTACATCATATATAATATAAACGTTTGATATTTATTTTATATTTTTTATACAGTCGTGTGACTGAGTAAAACTCACAAGGATTTCGTTTCAAAACCTACATAGATTTTTTTAGCGCATTATTAAAAACTATATTTATTTTCTTAGTTCGTATCTGGGGAAAATATCGTCACTATTCCACAAGCTGTTGAGTAAATCATTTTCATTTAAATAATATAAAAGAGGGTTTGTTACTTATCGCACTATTTGCCAAGGCTTATTTCTACTAGGTCGGCATGAAAATAGTAGATAGACTCGTCAAAAACTATAAATAGTTACTATTTTCTCATCGTCTCATTGTATTGTAATATTTAAAAACTGTTTTAAAGCATTAATGTCCTACTCACCTTGAAGCTACCTTGAAGCAGTGATGGCTCAGTGGTATTAGCTATGGACTGCCGTGCAGCCGGTCCATGGTTCGAATCCCGCCGCGGGCTTGAGCTTCACTACATGGTGGAAGGGCATTTTAAGAATGCCCGCCTGGCTAACGACCACCCTCAAGTAGAAAATCTGTCGCCAAGCACCGAACAGTGTATTCTGGCAGCAGTCCTTGAGAGCCAGTAAAATTACAGGCACATGAGACCCAACAACTGTACTACGTCTCAGTGTGACGGGCACGGTGCAATTCGTCGTTGACGAAATGCGTCTGTTATAGGCAGTGGTTAGTCCACTTAACATGAGGCGGGACTCGGGCTTGTTCCGTCACAATACCATAAAAAAAATAACGCAGTAGCTGCCGAAAGAGTGCCATAATGACAGATTTTCTTAAAGGTGGTTAGCCAGCCAGGCAAGCTATTACAAAATTCCCTGGTATCATGACGCGTAACGGAAGCCGGATCGACACAGTGAGAACAATTTAATTAGGAACTCTTAGGGTTATTTTTAGCGTGTGAACTAGTATGCTGGTAAATTAGACGATGCGTTTGACTCCACTTTGTTCATGCAATAACTATTGCATAATTTTTGATACACAATACCGTGTAACAACTTATTTTGACTCTGATCTGTCGGTCTATCGTCGTTTGGAAAGTAGGCTTTTCTTCTATGAATTATAATCTCTATATCACTTGCTGCTCCCCACAACAATACATACGACCTTATGCTGTGGAAATATGTGAAATATACCAGCCGAGCTGTAGCTACATCCTTCAACTGCTTTATCTTACGAACAGCAGCTGTAGAGCTAAATCTCCGTACAGATCCTTTATATGAGGACCCCCCTATAAATATATATCAATTTCTATTCCCAACAAGATTGTTACTTTATCACTAACAAGTGAAACTTTATCAATTTCAATGTTTGGTTCTATAACACTAATATTGGATACAAAAAAATATTTTAAACACTTCGTCTCTTTTTGAATTTAAAAGTAAATTATTAGCGAAAATCTCAGATACGTATCCTCTGCAAATAAAACAATATTACTAATATCTTTGACCATGTAAGCAAGCATTGACTGCCATGCCATCTAACTTGGTGGATATACGCGGTCAACATTAGAACATGTTTGCCTACGCTGTACTCGAATGACTCTCATCTATCGAAAAACAGAGGTACATGTAGGATATTTTAAACTGATCTCGATTTATATGCGAACATTCTAAAATAAATTCATAAAAAAGTTTTTCGCTTTGTATAAACTATAAAAATCTTTTTTGTACCATATCACATGGTTGCTACATAATTTTTACTAATACTGTTAACAATACACAAAACATGATTAAGCGAAATTATTCATGATTTTATTCTATCGAGAGAAAAATATGAAATCGTGTTTTCGGATCTGTCATAGTATTAGTCATATTCTTTAGAATATTATAATATATTTTATTATATCTGTAAGGAGTCACACTTTCTAAAAACATATTAAAAAATTTAAATTTCAGTATTCCTGTGCATCTTATTGCCATGTGCAAGAAAGAAGATTATGTAGATTGATTGCACATTCACCGCATAAAAAACAAGAAAAATTGTAGTTCTCTAGTGAGGTTTTTGAGTCTAGCCTGATATTATAATGCGAAAGTAAGCATATATCTACGAATAAAAATTATTTGTCGGCCTATATGATTTTTGGTAACTCAACCACCAATGGATAATCTAAACGGATTTTAATAAGACTATTAGGTACTTGTAGTGCATATTTTCGATAAGCCGAGATACTTCCCAGTTGTTATCCTTATTAACTGAGAGTTCCAGAGAAAGCGAGATATAGCAAATACGTGGGTGATAGCCGCATGTGAAAGCTAATCAACAATAAAATGTGTTTATTAAATATAAATTTAACTGACAATAATTTCATATAGATATTTTTCTCTTTTTTTGATAAGCAAGCTTTTAACCGCTATCTTACCATAAGTTAAGTAAAGATGCGGTTGAAGATTTTGTTCTGACTTGAATTACTGGCTCTCGAAGATAGCTACTGGAACACACCGTTAGGGACTTGGTGACAGGTTTTCTACACGACGATCAGGTCAGTCAGGCGGGCATACGAAAAATGCCCTATTACCATATAGTAACGACTGCCATTCTAAGACAACAACCGGGACCTGCCGGCTTGACGTGCCCTTCGAAGCACGGAAGCAGAGCTTAGCAGTTGCCACTAGTCCTGTGTTGCAGTGGGTTGCAATAGAAACTCGTTGAGTTACGTAAGGTGACTTAATATAATTATGCAATTTTCTATTCATATTATTATATTAGCCCTATATTACATGATATCAAACATATCAGCGAAAATGGTCATTTATATTGGCCCAGATAAACTTCCTATTGACAATGCGACAGTCTTCCTGGGAATCAAAATGGATTCAACTTTACAGTGGGATCCACATACACGATCTGTACGGAAGACGTAGTTCTGCTGCATATGCAATTCGTAAGATTTATGTATTATACCTATAGTAAGTATGTGACACATTGTTAAAAGACGTTTAAAAGAATGGCCCCGAGTTTCTCGCCCGTGCTTCTCGCAATTTCTCGCTATATTAAATTTTTTTGCTGAACGTGGCAGTACAATGTGGAATATTTTTATACAAAAATTTGTAATTGACCTTCATAAGAGCGTCGTAGACGCCTAAACTGAATAAATTATTTTGACTTTGACTTTGAAAACTTGGAGCTCTAGCTAACACTTTGGGGATATAGAGGCATGTTTATGATGACGTTATATCTATTATAAGTAACTACAGAGTCATCAACATGATCACAAGGATCACAAGCGTCATTAACCAACGAACCTAAACTCAGAACAAAAGCAAACGGCTCTATTTGTAACTCAGTGACTTTGGTACGTGGTGGTGATGAATTTCACCAAATCAAACCACTGGCCAATTAGAACTGACGCAAGCGCCTCAGGCGGCGGACTATGGTAATGCCTAACAAGGACCACTGACGCGTACTTAATTGATTTATTGTTGAAATTAATTAGTTGTTTGTTATTAACAGGTTTAAGGTACGAAAATAAAACGAAGTCTTTTCAGAAACGATTATCATATAAATTAGTTTGTTTCAAACACCTGGCTGGTTTGTCATCTTGGTGTCAGGTTTCATTTATTTTGAGTAGTAAAACTCTATTGTGATAATTTGGGCAAACATTTGTGAAGTTCAATGCGATTACCCAATTTATTAACGTTTGGGTTTGGGACCATCAATCAAACCTATTATTTTGGTGCAACGAACTTAATAATTATTACTTACGAGTATTAAGTCCAATCCCCCGTGGGGTGCTGGGTTAGTAGTGCACCTCCCCATATCATCCCGTGGGTGTCGTAAGAGGCGACTAAGGGAAAAATATTGGAAGGTGGGCAGCAGCACCTTCTAAAGAACTGCCATCTTACACTGCGACCCCCAAGCCGCCTGCCAAGCATGGGGATTATGGCAAATACCCCCTTAATAGGGGAGGCTGTGTTCAGAAGTGGACGAGTCGGCTGTTATAGTAAACAGTCAAAAAAAGATAGGTTATATAAGGATATAAAATAACCTATATTTAATTGAAATCTTTGTGTACAAACTTGGCGGCTGCACTCTACGATACTGTCAAAACTAATATAAGGTAAATAACAGTAAACGAAAAATTTCCTAAAACATTATTACATAATTTTATCGATATCACTATTTATTGATCTGTAGATATCCTTCTATATACCTGGGTTAAATTACCTGCAAAGCAAGCATCCACAAGTCCTAAATCTGTATGTGCTGCGTATATTAGTTTTGAACGTCCAAGTCACTACGCTACCATTTAATAAAATGAAGGACTAGAAGGCTATCTAAGGCTTCTTACTGACTTTTCTTCATTCCCTTTTCGCAGGATCCAGTGTTGGAAATGCTGTAGCCTAATTTAATACAGTCGCATTAACCATTGAGCTCTAATTTATTGGTGCAATCAAATAGCATGACCTTCCTAGTTTAGATATGTAGTAAGTAGTTAGAGACACTAACCCGTTGTAGTTCAATGAAAAATTTGTTACTTAACTCAGTAACTGTTTTTATTATTTTACTTTACGTTAACTGTCCGGAATATACCCTACTTAACATAGGCAATGCCATAATCAAAGGTAGAAAGGGCTATCCCAAATCCCCAATTGCAGAAACTATAACTTTGATAAAGTTTTCGTTTTCACTTATGAGAAGAAATAGTCTTCTATTTTATAGGTAACTCCGGCAATAGTTTCTGGTTGAATATGATTGAGAATACTTAATATACATGTGGTTTTTAACAAAATACTACGAAATATATACAGCACTAAAATAACCATAATGAAAGCATTTAGACAATCTAGAAGAAATCTAAAATGATATGCATCATTATATGAGCACCAAGAATTTGTTAAATTAAGACTACCTCGGCTAAATTTACGTTTAGGTTAAACCGTACCTAGGTATGTGTACCTAATCATAAATTATTTACTACATTTAATTAGGTTCTTACTCGTAAGAAAATGTTCAGTGCTCTTTTAGAGATATATATGATTCGTAAATAGTAAGGTTCCATAGTATAAGATGTATATAAGTCCTAAAGCTTATTAATATGATGCACCTACTCAATAGTCAATATACGAGTTGCGTAGGTAGCTATTTAAGGATAATTCTCATTAGCCCGGTCACAATCTAGACGAAGATTAGATTTACGAACATTTATCTTGAAGCAGTTCTGTAAAATAGTACTAGATGCTATATATAGATGGCACCCACATCACTTATAAAATACATATTAAATGATGGAGATAATCTATAAGTTTCTACATTAAGTTAGGGGTAAAAACAACAGGTCCCAACCTGAAGTCTCGGTTCCGAAGCCTTCTGCTAGAGAATTAATGTATTAGAATTTAATATTCTTATTGAGAATGCGTCATAGGTTACAAAATAATTGTCATGAATGAATCCATAGAACTTCCAACGCTTCACCAGCCACCGTATTGTCTTGAACATTTCTGTGTCATGACCGAGCAGAATGAACTTCCTAGGCCAAGAACGTATAAAATACTCTCCGACTCGAGAGTATTTCCCACGTCACCGACTGGTCTCCATGGCAACTGCCCGCGGTAACCGAAGCACCTACGAGTGGGGTTCCTTTACCAAAGTGACTCAGAACCTGGGTCCCATTCTGCCCGTACCACCTTTTTATGGCAGTAGGGTGAATTTTTTTAGTTGCTACAGTATGGTTCTTTATTGTATTTAGAGTTTATATGGGATTTCATACTTCTACAAGAACGTTGTTAATGTTCATATATTATTATTATCACGGAGTGAGAATGTTATGTACTAGCTTGGTCTAATATAATTATTTATGTGCAGCACATACGACTACGACGATCGGACTCAGACGCGGTTCGCGCCCATCACAGTGTAAAATGAATTGTCCTTTATTTAAGTAATCATGCATGGTCTTAGGTGTGAATCTCAATATATATTGATTTACTTGTCATAAATATCTTCCAACGCGGCACCATTACTGTTAAGTTATTATATGACATAAAAATATTTAAAGTGAGCATCTAAGATTGATATGTACTTATATAAAATAATAGTGGTTAATAAGTTGTTGAATACGATCTTCTATTCGCTTGGGGATTTTCTTGCATTTACCATTTTGATCGCATTGGAAAATGTCTGGAAAATGCAAAATTATGAGTGCTTACTCATAATAGACAGCGCATAGAATGTGATGAATGTAAAGTATGCTAGAAAACAGCTCTTTTGGTATGCGTGTTCTTGTTATTTTCACGTGAAATATTTATTAGAAATTCTATCTAAGTAGAAGTGGGCGGAGTAGGGACTAATGTATACTATAATAAATATCGTATAAAAGAAGAAAAATCTTTGGTTTCTTGAATCAAGATTTTATATCCGGTACAGAACCTTCTTCGTGGCAGAACACACACTCAACCTGTTAATATTTTAACACACAGACGAAACCATTCCTACATTATGCGAAAAGCCCACTAGTGATGAGACAGTATTCCTTTAACATCATAATAATCTACATAATGACTAGCTGCAGTAGTTTAAAACGTACATTAATTCATTACAAACAGTCGTCAGTTGTTATTGCGCCGGTAATTCGAGCCGACCGTGTCATTATGTCAAGACATTTAATGTGAACACTTAAGATTTAGCATAACAAATAACAGGCATGCTGCATTCTTCCATAACGAATGTGCGGAATAACCATAACGAATGTTTCCGATGGTAAACAACTGGTCATCCCTTTAGGTACCTTAAATCATCAATTAACTTCACTACTGCGAAAGCGCTTGGTGGGATTGGGCTTTGGGCTTTGCCTCACGCATGGAGTAGGTTTTATGTATTTCTGAAAGCATAGGACTTACTTATTGCTTGGAAAGTCTCTAGCACATGGCCTGGGGCAATTCGCTGATGACTTTTGTTTAACGTTTGAACCACTTCAGCAGTATATTCATCTAAGCCTGTTTCTGTTGTGCATTACAGCCGCTCTCATCTCTTTCATTATCATTATTTATGCAGTACAAAAAGAAAATCCATGTTTTACCCGCTTAACTTAACATTTACTATTTCATCGACATTCTGATATTGGCTAGATAGTGGCCAACAACATCAGCCCTGTTGGCTCGTAGTTTAGGTAAACTTGAGTTATGACGTAGCATTGCCCAAACGACGTTTCAAAAGTGTATAATAACTACAGCGGTCAGGCTCTAGCAAACGGGTATTTAAGAATTAACCTACATTTGGACGATTACTCTAGCACATGGTTGGTATTGCACCAAGCCAAGACTGCAACTGACTGTGAATGTACTAAAAGACTAAGAATCATCACAAATATTTGCCTGCAATGAATTCTTAATTTTATTTGTTTAAATCCACGAGAACATACTTTATAATAATAAGTCAACACATTAAAACACTTTGTTTTATTCAACCAAAACTAATGTAAGATAGTTGCCCGTTTTTTCGTTTTTGAACACCTTTAAAATACTACACAGAGAATATTTTTTACTAAAACTGATCAGTACTCTCATGGACTTGTCAACTTAACTATATCTAGGAATAACTAAACTCGGAATCTCAATTAGTTCTGGGCATACCTATATAGGTACGTTTTGTTTTGAGTTTTCTTATGAACAATAAACATTAATTTCATTGGACACTGTGCAGGTTAATTGTGTGGGGCATACGTGGGCCTTCTGCCGAATGTATTTCATCCGCATTGTTCTTGCATTGTTTATTACAATACAGATTAAAGTGCAACAAAACCGACCATTTTCTCCAAAATTATTTGTTATATGACTAATACTTAAATGTCTTGAACAAACCTAAAGATAGTCTTAAGGTTGATTTTGTTCACATCAACAGTCATAAAATCTAACGTGGAATAAAGGCCTCCCCAATTAGGGGTAATTTGCCATAATCCCAACACGTGGCAGGCGTTGCAAGGGTCACAGTGTCGAAAGATGATGTTGCTCACCATCTCATATTAATTCCTCGCCGCCTCATACGACTCCCACAGTAGGATATGGGAGGATGCAACACTAGCCCGGCACCCCACGAGGAACTGTTTCATACCAATGCTAAAATGCATAAGGTATAGTGACAGTTCGTAATAATCTTATAATTTACGTGTATAATTATAGTGCCTTAAGACACTCTTCGGCGCCTAGTGACAAGCCAGAGAGTATTTGCAATTTACTCTACCACCAATGAAGCTTAAAGTCCATAGCCAGAATTCAAGCAATGGATTTCCACGGCAGTGCATACACTCTCTGTCAGTTGGCTTTTATTGCTCCAAGCATAGACGACTCCGGTATCCCTACCTACTAGCCGGGGCAAGACAGTGAATGATAACGCGACCCCATCTTGCCCCATGTCAGCGGAGGACTGCTCACGCGGGGGTTTTATGGGTTTAAATCCCACACATCCTCCACCATCGCATAGTGGAAGGGCACTACGTAGGCATATCTTCTCTTAAAATAAAGGGTGGATTATTTACAACGCCCAATGAGGAAGACCTTATTCCACGGTAGACGTTCCGGTTTATTTGATGATGTGATTACGAATATACCAGTCTATCACGACCTCTACTTAATATGAATTCTGATGAAGCCCTCGTAGCATAACTTGCTTAGTCAGTCTTGACCGATGAACTGTGAGAAGCAACGTCTGTTGCGGTCATGACTTGGATGTGTGATCGCGATGGGGGCACTACTAAGCGCTACCGTACTCCAGATTGCACGTTAAGCCATCGGTCCCGGTTGTTGAGTGAAGATCTATTGACGATGCTTCGTGGAGAATTGAAACACGTCGAAAATTCTTAATGGCTTCGTGGCGTTTATTGCGTCGCATGGTGGTAGAGCATTTTTCGAATGCCCGCCTGGCTAGCTATCACCCTCAAGTCTACTTGAAAAGGAAATCTGTAGAAAATCTGTCACCAAGCACTTAACGGTGTGTTCCGGCAGCTGTCCTTGAGATCCAGTAGTTCTAGGTTAAGCCTGTTAGCACCTTCGACCACATCATCACTTACCATCAGGTGAGATTGTGGTCATAGGCTTACCTATCAGCAATAAAAAAAAAACGTTAGCAGGAAAATGAGACAGATGAACACATGTTATGTTTCATAATTTTAATGAATCTTTTTTTTTGTTATACTAATAAAACAGGCTACTGACCAACCTTTAATTGTAACAAAATGTCAGTTAAAACCACCTACAGCACAAATTAAGGCACAGGCAGTGCAGGGTAATTAGCCACCCGCGGTGCCCCGCCCGCGGGACCGCAATGAGCTTTAATTTCAGCCCACCGATAACGATTGTACACATTTAGACGCAATGCTGGTCTTGTAGGTGTAACTGATTTAATGGCGAGCAGTTAGGTTGAAAAGGTCGGCTATTATCTTTGCGGGTCGTGTAAGGATCACATTTAAGGATTTTGGGCGGCATTGTTTTGATTGATAATAATAAAGCTATTGCTATACATTTAATATTGTTATGTTTGCAATAAAGCCTGCTTGGCGAATGACATTACAAAATTACAAATTTACGAGAGAAAAAATATGGTCATGTGCGGGATTCGAACCTGTGTCCATCCACCCCTTTGGCATGCTCTAAACACAATGACTTATAACTCTAATTTTTGCTCCAGTTCTAATATAACCATCGTATCGGCAAATGGACGTGGGAATTCGAATCCCACACTGTATCAGCCGGATCGTCCACTACTGAACACAGCCTCCCCATCAGCGATACTGATAACAATAGAATTTCATTCATAACTAGGACGTAGTGGTCCTGACGATGCCAACTTATTAAAGGGGTATTTGCCATAATCCCCACGCTTGGCAGGCGGCTTGGGGATCGCAGTGTGATATAGTAGTTTTTTAGAAGGCGCTGCTGCCCACCTTCCAGTATAATTATTCCCTTAGTCGCCTTTTACGACACCCCGGGATGATATGGGGAGGTGCAATTCTAACCCGGTACCCCACGAGGGAATCCCACACATGACTATAATGTTTTATCTCCTTTGACCACTATCTCACCTGTTGATGTGGTCAAAAATGTTGTTCCGACTTACATAGAACTGCAGGAACTCTAGGAGGGCCAAAACACCGTTACAGACGTGTTTAGCGGTAGTTATTGTCTATTATTTTTTAGGGTTCTGTAACCAAAGGACAAAACAGAAAGCAGCGCGATTAGGCTCCCTATCAATAAGACACTGCTTTATGTCCATCCTTATGTCACGAGTATGTTGCTCGTTAATGGAAGGAGTTACAAACCTGAATTTTAAACATCTTATGTAGAACGTTGACCCAAAAATATACATTAAATAATTGAAATAAAATAAGAATTAAATAATTTTGCAAAAGGCTATCTCTTGTTAAGTACAATACAAATATATTAAAACAAATACTGAAAACGCAGATTTTTAATTTTGGTGTTAACCGGTGATTAATAGCTCCTTTTTTACATGGTTGTAGCGATCTGTTTTTTCCAATAAATAAACTAATTGTCCTGTTTACAAGCTAGCTACATAAGTTGAATATAATAACGTAACAAATATTATATTAATAAGCCCACGTTGAGCGCATATTGATCTTACACAACGATCGATTTAACCAAATGTCCCGACTTTACGATTTTCAACGAATTCGTTTTACGATTCATATCACCATCATTATCATTTCGTCCTACGTCAACGGATATAGTATTATTATGTTGAAATGAGTGGATGATCGATACTTCATATGACATAGGTTGTATGAGGTCAGCCCTTGATTCATGTAACATTGCAGAAAACGGACACTACTACTCCATACGCATCATAGATAATGAGAACAATATATATTCATTCATAAATAGACCCATATTGGCCAGCTGATGCCAAGGGGTATGTGACCTGGAACAGCTAGAACCAAAAATCAGGCCAATAAGTTCAGGAGATACTAAAAAGAAACGACTACAAAACCCTCAATCAAGAGACTCTCTGTAGTAGATTGAAAGGGAAGAAGATGGCAGTGGAAAGACAACCAGCTTTCTTGTCATATGTAAAATTGGAGTACGGACTTAGTTGGAGCAGTATTAAAGACCTTAATTTTCTCCACTCTTAATGAAAAAAAAAGTAACGTGTATATAAGTCCATTATGAAACATGGCAGGACAAAAGAAATCACCCAAGGACAGGATTCTTTTTAGACACCTGCAGTCCACAGTGTTGATTGCAGCTGCGGTAGTTAGTAAGTATTTTAGACAAACAAAGTAAAATAAAGGACCTATCGCAGCTGTGATAAATCGATAGGTAGAGAAATCTGCTATAGTACCTAGAACATCTGCTACAATCAAGACCCGATTAGTGGAATGACCTGAATTCCACGATCTGAAAATCCTCTGAATGGAACTTTACTACCATTCCAGGCTAGTACGATATGATATAAAAATACATTAATATCTTATTTCAATTGCAGTAATGGTTTCAATTTAACTGCATCTTGGAATCCAATGTTGAGAAATTCACGAGGTGCGTTCTACATGCAATAAAATATATTGCCATTGTTTTTGTCTAAATGATTCATACATCAATACATCTGGGGCGAAAAATAATTCAAGCGAAATCCAAGAGGTCGAGGAACAGAAACATAATGTTGTAGAAAAGACTAGTATGTGGCAAAATCATATATAGAAGCGACGACAAGACAATCGAAGTAACTGGTGACCACAACAATGCGAGAGCCGAGCGAACAAAGGGTGCCGTACCAGCGGCCGGCAAAACACCAGACATTATTGGCGCTAACTTTTTCTCCACAACGTATGTCACTGCAACGTTCTTCGACTTCGTGGATTACGCTATAATGACAAGTCTTACCAGCGTGCCATAGTGAAAATTTTTCATAGCAATGTTCTTTTCTACAGCGTCATACGAAACTAAAATATTTACACTATTTATAAATGTTGATGTAGGAAGTGGTCATCATTATCATCACATCAACCGGAACGGACTCTCTCTTATTTGAGAGGAATTAGCCATAATCCCCAACTTTGCAGGCATCTTGGAGTTTGCAGAATAAGATGACAAGTTTTTCAGAAGGTACTGCTGCCCACCTGATGGTCTTGTTCGCTTTATCGACTCTAACAAAGATATGGATTAGTCCAATTCTAGCCCATCACTTCACAGAGAGCGACGATGGTAAGTGCAAGGTGTGGTTAATTCAAAAATGATAATATCATTAATGAACATTTCGAGACGGAAGCATTTTATGATGTAATAATTTCTAACTGTAGTCTTTAACCGCCAAAGGGTTACAAAACTTACCTCGTCAACATTTTGAGTGGCTATACACTGAGTTTTTGCGTTTATTTTATTTAATGCACTCTATTACTATAGTTTTAATAATAAATTATTCTTATTCTTATGCGTTTATCACATTCAGTATACTATACGAGTGTATGGCTTCGCTCATTTGCATAGTAATTTCACAGTGATGTTTGTTTGAAGGGAAAACATGTCACAGTAACGGCTAATTATACTTACTGGTGATTTAAATATTATAGTCAGCGTAGTTAAACTAGCAGTCAGCCTACCTGTTATTGTACTAGTTTTATTTTCATTTTTTTTTATTTGTATGCCTTTGACCACAATCTTACCTTATTACTGGCCCTCAATGACAGCTGCCGGAACATACCCGTTAGTATCCTTGCACATATCAATTAGGTAAATAAAGTAAGTGAGATCCATAGATCGGAGGTAATTTGAGTTTATCTATTATTTAACATAAATTTCCTTTAATTCTGAAGCTGGGAACAACGCCCGGTAAAATGGAAATAGACTTTTCTCGAATAATATATGGCAGAACATCCGTTACATTTGTTTTACGACGTGGGTCTTTAGACACCATCGCCTACCCTAATAGGCGTGAGAACAAGTACTGCATGGCTTACATATACTAGCATAGAAATAGACGTTGAATTTCATTATGTCCCAGTTATTTTACCGGCTATACTCATCTTCAGTCTCACAACAAACACAGCAATCATTGTTTACAAGACACGACCGTGGAATTTTAGCTTGTGTAGCGAGCAAGCATATTTTGATTCACTCTGGTGCTATCTTTCATGTTGTTAGAGAATGTTGCAATGTTAACGAGTTGGATAAGTAGGAAGATTATTGGTATATCGAACTGAGCAAGGAACTTGTGAGGTATGTATATATAAATGCATCAATGCTTGTCTTCATAGTATACGATGACCAGCCAGTAATTGTTGAAATACATTGACTAATAGTACATCTCATAAAAATAGAACTGGACTCGAGTATCGCTTCATCATAATTAATTATACTCAGACTGGCAGCAGACAAAACGGTGTATAATTCATAAAAACAGTCTATGGCTAAAATTTACGAGACAACTTCTTGTTGCTATTCCGATAACCAAACAAACAATTAGAAGCACTATAAACTGTATTTATATAGTTATTATAAAATCTCTCGTAAGCTGTTCCGGCGCATCTCATACATTTACTATCCATCAGTCAGACGTATCTCGATAGCTGATAATCGAATAAACAGTGAGTCATTCGAAACTGGTACCGATGTCGATGTTCTACTAATATGACTGTGAGTGTTTCCATTGAATGACGGTATTCTTTAAGGGGCTATCGAAGATAGCTGGACCGAGCCAAATGTTGTACTTTACTTGTATTATTTTAAACTGCATAGAATATTGTGGCCATCAATCAGACCACTAGACTTTATCTAAGCCTTGGATCATAAGCTCCATTGCAGTTGACTGATTTTTCTGAAATAAGACCACATTGCTTGTCTTTTTAAAGAAATTTTTATTTTAACTTTACCAAGTCAACATTTTTGCAGAACGTGGCAGCACAATATAGAATATTTGAAAAATACAATGATTACAACAACAGTTTTTAATAGTCTCAATCAAGATTATATTTGTTTTGCTTTAACCAGCAAGGTATGTCTACTATCAGCAACTATAAAATCAATTGCATAAAAACTATCTACGAATGGAGCAAAGCCGAAATGTAACTGAAATCTTTTGGTTCGGAATTTTCTATTCAGAGAGTCTTTTTAAAAAAGCTGACTATATAATGTCAAAGAGCCCCAATAAAAACTCGATTTGCGGAGTTCATTCTCTAAAACGAACAAGTTATTGTGTTTTACCCGTAGATATATGTTTAATATCAGTCTTAATTCTGGAATAGTGTTTACTTTCTCTGTCTACTTTTATAGGGAAACAAGCATGGAGAAGTAAATTTTATTTAAATTTCTTTCTAAACGGGAAATTTTCTACACCATTTCAGTTATCCACCTGACTCTAACTTAAGTCATAAAAACTAAAAAACAAAGAAGCAGTGGAACTCAACACTGTACAGACGTCATAATGCGTGCAATGAAATTTGGCAGGAGAGCTGCTGTTATCAAAGCGCGCCTGCAAAATTTACGGCCCCAAGTCCGGTTTCCATACACACCCCGTTAGCAGCTTAGGAGTTTATAAATAGAATAACCTATGTTGGAAGGTAAGAATCGTCAAGGACTAAGGACTTTTTCATATCCTCACTTTGGATGATCGTAAAATGTGATTAAGCGCCTTATTTTCTTAGGGTTATTCCCAGCTCTCCGATCGGTACTGGGTTAGAGTTGTTACTGATGTGGTAAGTTAGAGGATCGTGAATATATCTTCCTAATTCTCCACTTGAATATTTTGATAAGAGATCAGTAAAACTTGTTCCCATTTCTTCGATTGATCACTTTTGAGAACATTATTGATGTAGAATTTCATAAAAATACTTTCTCTAATTCATGTACAAAAGGAAATCATATCTATAACATAACCATGGAAGCCTGAATGATGAGTTTTGTAGGTAAATATCGGATGCATAGAGTGTCTTCATGGTTCTACTGAATCAGTAATATAAATAATATTTTTAATATTAATATGAGTATTTTTTATTTATATTGTTATGTTTGCAAAAACGCCTGCTTGACGAATTACATTACAAAGTTACGAGAGAGAAAAATATAGTAACGTGTAGGATTCGAACCCGCGTCCACCACCCCTTTAGCCGGGGCATGCTCTAACCAATTGAGCTAACATGACACAATAACTCATAACTCTAATTTTTGCTCTCGTTTTTCAACCATCGTATCGGGATGGAGCCACACCTATAGGTCAACTTGCGTTGTACTACAAACAAGACCAATCTTGCAATTAGTTTTGAACTTGTAAATTATGACGCAACCTTATAAATTTAATATTATTATGATTGCAATAACGTCTGCTTGGCAAATTACATTACATATTATAATTTTTTTCTCGTAAATTTGTAATTTTGTAAGTAATATTCCCGATCGTTCTACCATAATATTTGGAATAATCCATTTTCCCATAGTCGTAGTTACCGACAATGTTATGTCGGTCATAAATTAAGAGAGTTGCTGCATTAATTTTTTTGTATTTTTCCGATAGCTTACCGTTTGACTATAATGAATGCGGTCAAAAGTGGAAAGCAGGCATAACCTAGGATAGGAACTGGCTTTAAAGTGTAGCTCTCCGGAGTCGGGACAAACCGGGGTTAAGTGCTTTCAGAGACGACAGACAGTTTAATCCGGGTCGGGCAGTAAATGGGAACAAAACATACACCTCTATATAAAGACGTCAAGTCTATATTATGTTCCACGTTGTGTTATTAGAAAAAAACGTGTTATGCAAAACTACCGGCCATAAGTGTAAGGTAAGCGCACATAAGTGTAAGGTGGGAATAGTATGATAACAATATATATATGCTCTGTCAAGTTTGCTTTAAAGTAGTAAATTCTAGTGTTCAAAATAGAGCATACAAGCTGTGGACGAAAATAGACCTAAACAAGGAGGTTCATAATAGTTAAACCACAGAATCAATCATCAGGTTATGATTGATTCTGTGGTTTAACTATTATGAACCTCCTTGTTTAGGTCTATTTTCGTCCACAGCTTGTATGCTCTATTTTGAACACTAGAATTTACTACTTTAAAGCAAACTTGACAGAGCATAGTGTTTTAGTAGTGTACTACTGTGTAGTTTTGAAGCAGTGATGGCTCAGTGGCAATGGCTATGGACTGCCGCGCAGCAGGTCCATGGTTCGAATCCCGCCCAGAGCTTGAGCTTCACCGCATGGTGGAAGGGCATTTTGAGAAATGCCCGCATGGCTAGCGACCACCCTCAAGTAGAAAATCTGTCGCCAAGCACCTAACAGTGTGTTCCGGCAGCAATCCTTGAGAGCCAGTAAAATTACAGGCACATGAGACCTAACAACTTTACGTCTCAGTGAGACGGGCACAGTGCAATTCGTCGTTGACGAAATGCGTCTGTTATAGGCAGAGGTTAGTCCACTTAACATCTGGTGGGGCTCGGGCTTGTTCCGTCACAATAATATAAAAAAAAAATATAAGTGTAATAGTTCTTTAAGTTTATTGAATTAACGTAGTCATGAAATCGTAAACATAATGAATTGTATGGATAGGAAGCACACATACCGAGCCTATGTCATTCAACGTTTTCTGCTGTCACTACTAGGATAGGTCACCGCTTGTCGCTTGAATATATCATCGTCGCGTCCGTCTCGCTTATTTTCTGTCGTATGTTATTTTCTGTTTACTATGTCAGAGGCCTTCGGGCATTCCGAAATCACCAACATAAAGCTGCCACACTGGAATGGTTGATTATGTATAAATCATTTTACCGACTTCAAAAAAGGAGGAGGGTCTAAATTTTTCTATATTTTTTTTAAGTTTATTACTTCAAGATGTTTGACTGGGTAAACCGATTATGATAATTTTTTTATTTGAAAGCTGATAGTTGCCGTGAGGTTCCATTTAAATTTTATCAAAATCGGTCAAGCCGTTTCATTGACAGTGAACGACAATCGATCCCATAAGTAGCAAGGGTCTCTATAAGGGTGAATTTATTTTTTACCAAGTATGGAACTGACTTCAACAATCAAATGTATCAAATAACTTGTCGAAGTCGGTACCATGCGCACAATATTGTGATAATGGTACTTGTGAACCATGATGGTACCGACTTGAACAAGTTATTTTACACATTTGAGTGCTAAAGTCAGGTCCATTTTTAGGTCACTATGTCAGAGGCCTTCGGGCATTCCGAAATCACCAACATAAAGCTGCCACACTGGAATGGTTGATTATGTATACATCATTTTACCGACTTCAAAAAAGGAGGAGGGTCTCAATTTTTCTATATTTTTTTTTTAAGTTTATTACTTCAAGATGTTTGACTGGGTAAACCGATTATGATGATTTCTTTTATTTGATAGTTGCCGTGAGGTTCCATTTAAATTTCATCAAAATCGGTCAAGCCGTTTCATTGACAGTGAACGACAATCGATCCCATAAGTAGCAAGGGTCTCTAAAAGGTTGAATTTATTTTTTACCAAGTAATGGAACTTACTTCAACAATCAAATGTGTCAAATAACTTGTCGAAGTCGGTACCATGCGCACAATATTGTGATAATAGGTACTTTTGAACCATAATGGTACCGACTTATAAAAGTTATTTTACACATTTGAGTGTTAAAGTCAGTTCCATTTTTAGGTAAAAAAATTGTAACATCTTTCATTCTTACAGGGAGTCTCATGTGTCTGATATGATTACGATTGGCATAATCAATAGTAAAAGTTATAACTTATTGTGAAAACTATCTTAGGTTGGTTGTGCTAGAATAGACCGCTTACTATAGTTCCTAGCCTTGAACTTGTGTTAAGATTCCAGATTGCCCAGGCAGGGATGTTCAGCAGAGGCTTCCACCTGGACAATCTGTTTTGAATGCTTAACTTGCCGGCCGTTCGCCGGGCTTAAAACAATAAAATATAAGCAATACAATTAATACATGAAAATTACATATACCCATACCATAATTTTTCGATATTCTTCGTCGACGACTCCAGCCTAGCGCTTTCCTACCTACCATACAATTGGCCAATTATACTAGGTAAGTACTTACGCTAGGTGTATGACGAGGGAGGGATTCTTCACAATCCCGACGTCGCAAAACAAGGATCCAGGCACCAAACAAAACTAATTGTAGTAACAAATTTATTCTGCCACGACTAGTTATCAAATTTTGCAAAATCCTTTTTTCCAAAATGTTCAGAGTACTCAAAAGTGTAAAAAACCAAGGACAAAGCGACAATACCAACTTCTACTTTTTTCACTAAAAAAATCCATAGACTCAAAATAGACGACTACCTTGGGAGCGTTCGGAAACTTGCCGCTAAATTGATCGGTCCGAACAACTTGTATATTTTTATGCATATATATTGTAGAATATTACGTATATAGTAGTATAAATACGAATATGTATCGTCATGGTTGTGATATACACTAATATTTAGTGTTTATAAATTCTACAATACATATGCACTATAGCTTTCCGGCCGCGGCTCCACCCGTGGGTATATCGGTTATCGCGCAAAACCAGTAACCTTTTTTTGCGCAGTTGGATATAAACTATCGTATGCCCTTCCCCGTGTCGCAAACTATTTCTATACCAAATTTTATCCTAATCGGCCCAGTAGTTTCAGAGCCTATATTCAATACAAACAAACAAACAATCAAATCTTTCCTCTTTATTACATTAGTATAGATGTAGATAAAAAAATACAGATTATATATCTACATATATTCAAATTTAAGGCTAGGAACTGGTAAACGGTGAACAGCACAACCATCCTAAGATAGTTTTCACAATAATTTATAACTTTTACTATTGATCATCCCAATAAATAAAGAGGAAATATTCGTATTTTTGGATTTTTGTATGCAATTAATAAAATTAAAAACTACTGGACCGATGTGAATGAAATTTGGTATGGTAGTAGTTTGTGACCTTGGGATACTCTTTATCTAACTGCGCAAAAAGAGGTTAATTGTTTTGCGTAATTAAGTAATAATTGATAACCGAGATACGCGCGGACAGAGCCGCGGCCGGAAAGCTATAGTATTAAATAAATAGATTTTGAATATGCTATTACTCATAGCGTCTAAATTTAATAAATGATTCTGATTTTGGCTTTAGTAAGTCATCAGTACGTTTCACAATTTTTAGGCGACTTAAAATATAAAAGGTTTGTTTATTTCTTTATCGTGATTATTTTTTGTTGTACTAACCATAGATTTAATTTATGATTAACTTATGAGGAACTGGCTAGGACCCGCGTTATATTTACCGGAAAGATTCCGACCAGTTTCGGACTGTTTTGAAGTCCTTCGTCTGGGAGTCACGATTTCGCGAAGCGACGAGCACGGGCCTCAGCGCGTAACACGCGATATGGATAAAACTCGCGATAGTTTTCAAAGTAATTTATGATTATTAGTAAGTATAAAGCCCCACTGGAACGTGGTAGCCTAGATGAAGGTGGAGGTATGAGATTGACCTTGATATAGTTTGGCCTACAAAAACCACAGATCTAAGTGGCTGGAAGAAAGGAGGGCATTGCTCAGGAGTGTGACAGTTCCTGCTAATTAAAAAAGTATCAAGTACGTGTTCACCTTATTTAAATTTGCTAGTTAGCACCTATGTATGCCAATGACCACATCATCACCTACCAATAGGTGAGACTGTGGTCAAAGGCAAACCTACCACTTTCATCGGCGATTAAAAAACACGTTTATATGGATATTACAAATAAATATTAGCAAATCATGAACCTGTTATCTAAGTTATCTATGTTATCTAAATTGCTTTGCCCTTGATCGTGATACAGATTATAACATAGTGTGTACTTAGATTTATATATATATACTCTATAGAGTATATATAAATATACTCTAAACTAAGTGTTGTTAAATTGTAGTAAACGTATTGTTACGAGCTGAGGGTTCGGGATAAATAATGCAATACGTTTTCGGCAAACTGACACCTTTATTCCACAGTTCTACAGTCACTTAACACTTTACTGAACACAACACTAAAACACTGACTGTTCGCACTTTAAAGATACCTAGTCACACACTTCACTCACTTTAACTATTCGCGCTTGGAGCACTTGGTCCAAAGGTAATCGCACTGTAGCTTGTTTCGAACTCAAAGTAAGACTGTCTCGTCGGCCCGGACCCGACCCTATTTATACCCAAAAGTCAAAGCTTCCGGAATATTCTATACTAGTCTAGATGGAAAAACAATAGGGGCCATAAATCACTCGTTAAACGTAAACAACTTTTGTATGCAATTCAATGGAAACTAACTACTACTTATACTGTGGTTGTTTACTAGTTGCCTGAGAACAAAAGGCGACCCTTTTTTTATAACATTTTTTTGTGAAGTGTAGGTACATTCTTTGTTTTTGAATGGTCTTTCATCAGAAGAGTCTGCTCCTCTTGGCGACGGATCTGTTCTTCTTTGTCTTGTCGCAGTTGTTCCTCCAGTCGACGGGCCTGTTCCTCTTGGCGGCGTACCTGCTCCTCCTGGCGTCGGGCCTGCTCCTCCTGGCGTCGGGCCTGCTCCTGAAGCATTGCCATTAGTGCAGCAAAGTCCGTTGCAGACGGAGCAGCCGTAGTCGAAGGGGCTCCTGACATAGTGGCGGTCGTTGCCTCTGCAATCGGCTGTTCTTCGGAGAGCACTGGTGGTGTAGCTCCTCCAAACCTTCGTTGGTCGATGTCTTGTTGCCGCTGACTCCTCGTTCGGATGCCCTCAATGTCGTCCTTTGGTAGCACAGGCATTATTTATCCCCAATTCTGACACCAATTTGTTACGAGCTGAGGGTTCGGGATAAATAATGCAATACGTTTTCGGCAAACTGACACCTTTATTCCACAGTTCTACAGTCACTTAACACTTTACTGAACACAACACTAAAACACTGACTGTTCGCACTTTAAAGATACCTAGTCACACACTTCACTCACTTTAACTATTCGCGCTTGGAGCACTTGGTCCAAAGGTAATCGCACTGTAGCTTGTTTCGAACTCAAAGTAAGACTGTCTCGTCGGCCCGGACCCGACCCTATTTATACCCAAAAGTCAAAGCTTCCGGAATATTCTATACTAGTCTAGATGGAAAAACAATAGGGGCCATAAATCACTCGTTAAACGTAAACAACTTTTGTATGCAATTCAATGGAAACTAACTACTACTTATACTGTGGTTGTTTACTAGTTGCCTGAGAACAAAAGGCGACCCTTTTTTTTATAAATTTTTTTTGTGAAGTGTAGGTACATTCTTTGTTTAGTTTAACTTGTTTATCGACCTTGGATTACTCTAGATTGTTCGAGTTCTTGCGCCGTAACAGTATGTTTATAGTATAGTAACATTTCATATGTATAGTATAGTAACATTTCAATTAAAATTCTGTTCTCTTTTTTTATGTAATTGTGACGGAACAAGCTAGAGGCCCACCTGATGTTAAGCGGACTAACCTCTGCCTATAACAGATGCATTTCGTCACCAGTCACGAATTGCACTGCACCCGTCACTTTGAGACATAGTTGTTAAGTCTCATGTGCCTGTAATTTCACTGGATCTCAAGATCTGCTGCCAGAACACTCCGTTAGGTGCTTGGCGACAGATTTTCTACTTGAGGGTCGTCGCTAGCCAGGCGGCCATTCGCAAATTGCCCTTCCACTATGCGGTGAAGCTCAAGCCTACGGCGGGATTCGAACCATGGACCTGCTGTACGGCAGTCCATACCCAATGCCACGGAGCCATCACTGCTTCAAACAGTTTGTTTAATAATACATAATTTTCACAGTACCTACATTCACAATATAGCAAACCTATTAGTCATTGCCGTAACCGGATACCATTGAGAAGCAAATAGATCAAGTCAACGACATTCTCTCTCAATTAACTGTAATAGAACGCCTATACTACCAATTAAGCTGACATCCCAATAAAAAGATATAGGTATGTAAAGTACATATTTCATATCACAACTTACTTGGGCTCACTGTCAACATTATTTACATAGCGTACGCGATAAAGAATCGCTTCCTGATGAAAGAAATTATATCCAATCTCGTTTATCCTTCGTGACACTACTCCTTGGCACTGCTTTGGGAAATTTCTACTACTAATATCAACAGCTGTTAAGTCCATACAATAACATTACCCGTGGACTTACTCCTTACCGGTGACACTACTGAATTTAAACACAAAACACTTCAACACATTAAAATGATCCTTTATGAAAAAATTTACTAGGCAACCATAAATGTGAAGGAAGAATCCTTTACTCCGTATAAACTGGTCAAATCCGGATCTCTCTCTAAGGTGGGAAACTATAGAAGGGTGTGTTTGTGCTTAAGGGTGTTAAAGTTTTCGAAGTATTAAACAAATAAATAGAGCGATGCCCATCACGCAATTGGCAAGTTTATTTTACATATGGCAGTACGTTACTACTTATTATAATTATATGATTTTATTTAATTTTTTACCGGCGGTACGCTTTTATTAACAAAATACAATACTATATACTAATACAGCTATAATAAAAGCATTAAGACAACCTATAAGTCATTGCAGACTCACAGGCAGTTCAAATGCTCCAGCCTTTGCCCCGTAGAATTGCAATGCTTATTCGTTGAGCCAAGTAGGTGCAAACATTTTGATCACGAGTCGCATCACCCAAGAGCTGATATTATTAATACTGTGCATGTCAGTAGGTATATTTAGGTCCTTTGAACAAAAAATATTGAATAGGTTATGTTAGAATCTAACGGAATGTCTGTATGTATCCCATCAACCCTTCGACGTGTCCAGGTATCCAGTTAAAAATAATAATTTATATACTTAACATTTTTCCGAATAATTATAATTTTACATGGTTTATATACTATACACTTACACTCAAGACTGTCTGTGGTACAGTACGCTAAATTTCAGCTACTTTGGACACTATTATTAGGTGTATAAAATGGTTTGTACATTTAATAATATCCTGTAATGCGTATGATACGCAGGTTCTGACGAAGTTTCGTCTCGTCTAAGAAGATCCCGAAACGCGGGAAATAGCTCAGACTGTTCTATAGCTTAGTTTAGATTATTATAGTATATGCAACAACATATATATTTTTACTGACGGTTATGCACTTCGATGACGTCACGTTGTTAGGTAACCTAAGTTGGGAATAAGTAATTGTTCTATGACGGTCTTCAGTTGGTTTGTTTCAAAAGCAATTTGCTAATTCTGCTGACATCATTATACAGCAATGATAATTACGATTAACCACAGTACACAGTAGGAAATTCCCGAAGCATCTTAGTCACTTTGTAATAACAATGTATTATATTTTTACAAATTATTTTCTTAATGGATGCCACGCATCTTATTCATACAATATCCTAATTTTTGCTACAGGCGAGCTTTTTCAAAAGGACCAACATGCAAGGGGCCAATCATTAAATGAGCTAGGTAATTTAATAAGCCCCTGCGTTCTTTTATGTGAAATAATATTGATTTATTGGCGTTCTCTATATTAATTTGCGGATATCTATATTAAACAATAACTCAGAAAAGCAATATATAACTCCGAAAAAAAGCTTAAGCCACACCAAGTCCAAACAGTTAAAATCCAGCGGTCGGAGAGTCAGCACTTACATTATTTAGACTACATATTCTTCTAGCTAGTTTTTTTAAGAAACTGTTAGCGATGAGCATTCAAGTACAATGCTGTTCTATAAGTGACTCTGTAGATATGGAAACAAAGATTACATTTTCATTTTCTGTGCAACTCAGAGTAGACGCAAAGTTTTCGGCCATCCATGAGTTTGAATTAGTTTCGGTGAAATACAGCGTATTCATGTATCGTCTCTATACAGGTGGTGGCGTGTTTCGGTCCAGGGGCCCAACTCTCGCCTTTTAAAAACTATTATGAAAACGACAATATTTCAAGTTGCCGTCACGAAACAATAATGTTTATATTAGTGCATCATTAAGTTTACTATAGTGATATGTGGTAGTGCGAATGAAAATTGTAAGTTTAATGTTCATATAAGAATGAAATAAGAGATGGGAGTTAGCCCCCAGTAATTAAATTGATTGGTAATGCCACACAATTTCAACAGCAATTGGATAAATCTAGAGCCGATAAGAGATATCGACCGCAACACCAACCAAAGTATTAATTAAATCGAGGGCTTTTGTAATTAATACCTATAGAAAAATCACATTATTTATAATCCTTAGACTAATGCTACAAAAGGTAGCGTAGCGATTTGCGACTAAAATAAAGTTAGGGTTAACACTTGGCACAAGTACGGGCCATGGCTACAGTATACATAATTTTTTTTTACCTAAAAATTCCGACTACAGCAAGTTATTTCACAGTTTTTGAGTGTTGAAATTGGTTCCATTTTTAGGTAAAAAAATGTTTTTTCACCCTTTTTATAGACATTTGCTACTAAAAAGGATGCAAGGGATCGATTGTCATTCACTGTCAATTACTATTAGCACCAAGATAGGTCACATTGCCATTGCATGGAATCCTTGTAAATCCCAGTAAATGTCAAGCAATTATTATTGGTAGTAGTCGACAGCTCGCTAAAATTGACAACAACTATTTACCCTCCCTATCATTTAACGGCTGTAATATTCCTCTATCTTCAGTTGTCAAAAATCTTGGCATCATTATGGATTCCGAACTAAATTGGGCACCCCAAGTCTCGGAAATCTCAAGGAAATTCTATTCTCCCGTTCACTCTTTACTTAGGCTAAAAAACTTTCTTGCGATTCTTACTAAAATTGCCCTTGTCAATTCCCTATTACTGCCAATTGTGGATTACGCCGATGTATGTTACCTCAACCTTAACGAAGATCTATGAAATAAGCTTGACCGTCTCCTAAACGTTGGTATTCGCTTTATCTTTGGCCTTCGTAAATTTAATCACATCTCGCAATACAGATCACAACTTAAATGGCTCCCATAAGGGACCGAAGGAATGCCAGGACTTTATAATATACTGAATGATCGCTTTTCGCCTACTTAACTAAAAGAAGAGTTTATCTTTCTGGCCGATAGTTACAATTTAAACTTACGTTCTGCTGATTCCTTGCTTCTACGCACTCCCACACTACATCTTTCATGGACAAATCTTTTATTGTTATGGCAGTGAGACTATGGAATCAACTCCCGGTCAATATCAGAAAATCACCCTCAAAAGCTACCTACTTTTAAAAAGTCAGTTCACGATTTTTATTTGAGTAAAATTTCCTTGTCAGGCCCGTAATATTATTCTAGTTGCATTTGATATAATTTTCCCGCTTTATTCATTTGATTTTATGCTATATAGATAGAACATTGCTATATAGGTTTATTTTACAGCAATTTATATCAACATTTATAAATATATATTTAGCTATTATTATTATTTATTATCATATTTTATATACCATTATGCATATATTTATTATATGTAGTTATAGTTATCATAACAACTTATTTCTTTCTTTTTTTTCTCTTCTGTACTTCTTGTAGTTTCCTTTTTGCATACTTAACCTATTTATTCACCCCTTGATGCACATATACCTTCCCAAGCACCCTCGCCGGATGACTGGTAGACAATGCCTTAGCATTAAGACCTCCTTTTGTACATTTTTTTTTGTGCAATAAAGTATTAAAATAAAAAAAAATAAAAAAAAGAAAACACTTTTCATTTATTGGAGTGTAAATAAAAACGGCCGGAACAATTTTAATGAAATTTAAATGTGATCACACGGGAAGCATTAGCTTTGAAAAAAATAATCATTAATATCGGTTCATCCAGTCGAAAGTACTGAGGTGATTTGCATGGTGGTAGGGCATTTTGCGAATGTCCGCCTGGCTAGCGGGTACCACCCTCAAGTAGAAAATCTGCCATCACCTAGCGGTGTGTTCCGGCAGCTATCCTTGAGGGCAAGTAATTCTAGGTTAGCCTGAACAACATCTTCGACCACCTCATCACTTACCATCAGGTGAGATAGTGGTCAAAGGAAACCCTATCAAAAAAAATATGTAACAAACATAAAAAAAACAGTCGAATTGATTACCTCCTTTTGATGTCCGTCAAATAGGTACAATGTGCGTAAAACTTGTTTAGTTATGAATCTCAAATCGCGTCGTTACCCAATGTAGCTTCAACCTTACCTTACTTCAATTATGAACATGACTGTACATAACATTTAAACTACTTATACCATCTAGTACAACCTTGTCCAATTTAAAACTAGCTGGATGATTTTTTATTCCCCTTTTTTCTCACTTTCCTGTCTAACCCAAATAGGTATGACCTAATCGCGTGATATCAATTTAATTACCGATCAATTGGTCCAGTAAATCGGTTACGACACGTCTGTCATGCGTTTGATCTGAACAGCGCGGCGTTTGTAGTGTTTTTGTTGTATGATATCATTACCCGTAATACCAGAGTTGTTAGGGCAGGTACCAATATGTAGCGTTAGGCGTTTGTCTTTGGCTTTGTTTATTTGAATTAGATTAGAAGACTTTATTGTTACACCACAAAAAAATACAACTTTTTTTGTTTGTGTTATTCTTTCCATCTACATTCAGTGGCCACTTTAAGCAGATGTGTTGTGGGCGTATTATCAGGTAGAGTGTGTCCTTCAGCGAGTGCATCTCCTTATTTTGTTAATTACTGTCATTAACACTTAATGGGTTACTAGGACTTGGTTCCGTTTTAAAATACAACTAAAACAAATAAATAAGTAGCATTACAATGGCTGGCCTTATCACTAAAAGTGATCTGTACCGGTTGCCTGGTACAGATCACTTTTAGTGATAAGGTCAGGATAGAATTTTAAACAAGCTGACATTTTGAAAGCGGGTGCAGTTCATTGACCTATATATACTAGACGCGACATCTCAAACGAAATTCGTCGACCAGTGCAGATATGCCGGCCGGCATACTCTCCCACACATGCAGCTGGGCACTCGTAGAGATTACACGCGCTTTACGTTCGAAAATTGTGTATTATCAATTGTGTAATTTGAATAAACAATATTCGAACGTAAAGCGCGTGTAATCTCTACGAGTGTCCAGCTGCGTGTGGGGGAAAGTATGCCGGCTGGCATATCTGCACTGGTCGACTAATTTCGTTTGAGATGTCGCGTCTAGTATATATAGGTCAATGGTGCAGTTATGATATCGTAGACGAATAATATTCTAATTCCTATTTAAAGACTGAAATATATACTGTACTGTACTGTAACAGCCGACTCGTCCACTGTTGAACACAGCCTCCCCTATTAAGGGGGTATTTGCCATAATCTCCACGCTTGGCAGGCGGCTTGGGATCGCAGTGTAAGATGGTAGTTCTTTAGAAGGTGCTGCTGCCCACCTTCCAGTATATTTCCCTTAGTCGCCTCTTACGACACCCACGGGATGATATGGGGAGGTGCAATTCTAACCCGGCACCCCACGGGGGACATGTATTACATATATTCCTAATGGTTGACAACTTAGGAATATTTTTATAGACAGTTTCCGGTTCATGAATTTATTTTTGTTTCATTTTATTTAATAAAACGATATAACTAATTACATAAGTTAGTGCATGCACGTTTAAAATGTAGATATACAAATCACAAAATAAATGATGGTAATAAAAACCAAAATTACGTTATGTATACAATTATACAAAATAAAATAGATATGAAAATAAAGCAATGTCAAAATACAAAATACTGTACTGTACTGTACTGTATCAGCCGGATAGTCTAAACACAGCCTCCCCCAATATGGGGAGTTTGTCATAATTCCCACGCTTGGCAGGCGGCTTGAGGATCGCAGTGAGAGATATCAGTTCCTCAGAAAGTCCTGCTGCCCACCTTCAGGTTCACCTTAAGTCGCCTCTTATGCGACATCCACGGGTAGAGATAGGGGGCTAACGTTCTAGCCCGCCACACCACTGGCAAAATACAGTATAGTATATGAGTATAATATGTACTTAGTACTTCTTTCGATATACTCCAGTTCATCATCTTCATCAGCCGGAAGATTTCCACTGCTTAACAAAACCCTCCCCCATATACTCCAGTTCGTGTTGTAAAAGGGACTAAAAGAAATAAGCCACCAAATAAACAGCATTCTACTACACATATGTAGACTAGACTCGGTTGTTCCTGCATAAGAGAGCTCTTTAGCATTGTTTCGTCATACATTTTAATTATATCAGGTGATAGGTCTTTTCAGTCCGCCTTGATTAGTACTACCGCAGTTAGATATTCTGTCTCAAAGCAGTAGTATAACGGTGTGAAAGGAACTGTAAAAAGTGTTTATTTACTGGGCAAACGAGACGTAAGAATGGTCTGGGATGGATGAGCGCAGTGCAATGTCACATCATTTGTAATGGTCAACGGTGTCCGAATGACTGGGTGACTTGTCCGTTTCGTCACATATTAACAAAATAAATATTCACTTTATCAAATATGCCCTCCAGCACTAAACCATTTCCGAATTATGTTGACGTATAGCGACACTTTTTTTTTTATTATGTAAGCCTTTGACCTCAATCTCACCTGATCGTAAGTGATGATGTGGTCGAAGATTAACAGGCTTAACCTAGAGTTACTGGCTCTCACGGACAGCTGCTGGATCACACCGTTAGATGCTTCGCGTCAGATTTTCTACTTGAGGGTGGTCGCTAGCCAGGCGGGCATTCGCGAAATGCCCTACTACCATGCGGTGAAGCATTTGACCTTTACATTTGTGTGGAAAGCGCTACTTGCGCTGCATAACAACTACAACAGAGCATTCACAAAGAGAGTTGGCGTCAAATAGGCGAAGGCTGACATATAGCTTCCTACAATATGTTCTTGTTGTTAGAGAACACATAATATCTTATAATTTTTTTTGGGCATCTTTTTTTGACAGGTTATACGGTCATATTATGATGAAGTTGGCGGAGATGAACAGTGGCACATCTTCCTGCCCTAATCCCACTCGTGTATGGACTGTACAACATGTCATCTATATAACAGCAAAGGGACAAAATAGGAGCATAATAAAAAAATCTGCTTCCTCTAATAGCAAAAAGACAACACTGGGCATAATTATCAAAAATTTTAGCTTTGCTTTTATGGCTGAACGTCTTCCTGATGCCAACCTGCAATGGGAATTGCTCTAGTTGGTGATAAATATCCGATACCTTTAGGATAATCTGGGCATCAAGATATAGAGTTAAATTATTGTGCGTATGCAGGAACACCCCAGTCACATACGAGAGTGGTGGCGTACTGCTCATTAGTCTCATTGTCCATTATCCTCTTTTAACGATATCTAACGTTATATTCCTAAGCCGTGAACTCAGTAATTAATCATCATATATAAAACCGGCCAATCCAGTATGAACTCCAAATTTTCAACTTCTGTATAACACAAAATATATCAAACAGTCTTTTTTTTACAGAAACTTGCCCTTACAGCGAATAAGTTGTTTTTGCTATAATGATAGCAAATTTGGCGCTTTTATTTCCATTTTTATATTGTAGTATAGGATTATAATTATTAGTATTACAATTAATATTTATTTATTATAAATAGAATGTCACCCCCCTCATCTCTCTACCCGTGGATATCGTAGGAGGCGACTAAGGCTAACACACTTCAAGGTGAGATGCACCGCTTTCTAAGGAACTGAATTCTCACACTGCGATCCCCAAGACGCCTGCCAGACCTGGGAATTATGGGCTAGTGGTCAATCCGGCTGATACAGTATTATAAATAACGGGTAATTATTCTTCATTGATTATTAACAATATTTGTTGACGCAAACTACCATACTTTTGGGCTTTAGAACTCCTAAAGTAACGTAAGTCATACCCTTGCAGTGTTTGTGCATGTTGCAGTAAGGTATTGTCTCGGATAAACTCTGGCCTTATAGGGCGTTATTAATACAAAATACTACGAACTATACACAACACTACAGGTACTACAATAAAAGCATTTAGATACCCATAAGTCATTGCAGACCATTGCAGACTCACAGGCAGTTTATAAAGATAAAATTATTAATTTTTAATCCATTCACTAAACCAGTTAAAAAGTAATTGTTTTGAATAAAAATGTTGTACAAAAACATGTATCATATGAGACCTTTATCTCAATTAATTTATTGCGGCAACGTTTATTTTTATAACAATTAAAGGACAGCCGTCAATGACTGACGAAGTTATGAAGTCATAATAAAGAAGATAGTATTGAAACACAAATAAAATATATAGGTAACATATGAACTTAAAAATTTATGAAAATGCAAGAAAAGTACCACGGATTTTATTATCATATTATAGTCAACAAATGCAATCCAACGGTATCTAACTGGTCCGTATACATATAAAAGATATCTAAGGTAATAATTACGCTGCCACAACTTTTTGCAAGCCTATATACAGGATTATTGGAAAATGCTAACAACCTCTTAGAGTTGACTTCTGTTAGTCCTAACAAACATTTTTAGAATGTGTTAGTGACGTCATAAGCACGAGGACCACCTGATGTTAAAAGTCTCTTGTGCCTGTAATTTATTATGTCATATCTTTTATTACTTTGCTCGATGTAAATATTCAAAACTCCATTCAAAGAGAGCGCGGCGCGGTCCAGTGTTGCCGCGGAGGGCGCTCTTTTATATATATTAAAAATAAACATTAATCTCAAAATGCAAAAGACACATTGCTGTTCCAAGACAATTTTGCTCCAAAATGCAAGTAAAATCACATTGAAATCATTCATAGTGCTTTCCAAACAAAAGTAGTTTAGTCAGATTTTAAGTACCAAGTGTTTAATCTGAGCCTTTATAATATATGCTTCTGGTTTGTCAATTTTACGTAAAATTAAGTATTTTTTATATATTCTCAAAAATAGTTTTCTTTGGGAATTCTGATTTTCAAATTCAGGGATAATATAATAAAACGAAACAGTAGCAAACCAAAAGCATAGATATAATATACTCAAGGACATGCATGCGGGTTTGAATACTGGGCATTTACAATATGACGATACTACATATGCATGGAAAGTGCTAAACGTACAATTACCCTAACAACAAAAGGCTAAAACACATATCGTAAATCGATTGAATAGTATTCCGCTGAATTATTTACATTATCTCAAATTTTCAAAATTAGAATTAACCAACAAAACATTTTTTGTATAATTTAAAAATTACTTTATTCTATAGGGAGCTGGAAACGGGCATATGATAAAAGATATCCCAATATGGTCGCAAAATATTCAAAAATTCACCAAGTTTGGCCACTTGGTATAAAAATATGACCGCTACGCGCTACCCATACAATAACATAAATCGATTCATGAATAGAAACGTAATAAAAACGACCACCCAGCTTATAAAATACACAAGGCCCGCCTGATGTTAAGCGGACTAACCTGTGCCTATAACAAATGCATTTCGTCACAAGTCACGAATTGCAGCGCCCGTCACGATGAGACATAGTTTTTAAGTCTCATGTGCCTGTAATTTCACTGGCTCTCAAGGACAGATGCTGGAACACACCGTTAGGTGCTTGGCGACAGATTTTCTACTTGAGGGTGGTTGCTAGCCAGCCGGGCAATCGCAAAAAGCCCTTCCACCATGCGGTGAAGCTCAAGCCGGCGGTGGGGATCGAACCAGGGTACTGCGGCGCGCCAGTACATAGCTATTACCGCTCGGCCATCATTGCTTCAAATTTCTTTCCTAATAAATGCGACTGCAATAAGGACTTGAGGTGACCTTAAATTGAGCTCACAACCAGACGCCCATACGGTCATTTATTATGTTTAGATAAACCCAGTTGATTATGATAATTAAAAACTTGCTCCACCATTAGATATTTACTTGGCGATCAATAAGTCAATCAACAAAGTGCTACTTGATCCGAGATAAGCAAAGTGCGAGAGGCTGTCAGTTGAGTTATATGCAATGACTTAATAGGAATAAGTTGAATTCATTTAACAATGCTTGTTTACTTGATGGTATTGATAGAAACGTATAACTTAACCCCCGGAAACATACAAACAATGGCTTACATCTACATAAAATAGACATTTAAGTTTATTACTCAATGAAAATAGAAATGCCTTATACGTTAAATAACTAAGCGTATAAGTAAAGATGACAAATAATTTTGTTTATGAGAGATCTTTGAACATTTATGATAAAGTGTTAGTATACGCTAGAAATAGAAAAGACCCTAAAATTGATCCTTACGGAACTCCTATTTTTACCAAACATAAGAAAGATGTTACGCTTTCTATTGAAACCTTTGTTACCTATGCATCATGCCACTATCCAAGATAAGAACTTTACCTTGAATCTCAAAGTGTGAAATCCTAGATCTACCTAGTATACTTAGCAATCATATTTTGGAATGCTCAATTGTTTCTTAAAATAATGAATCTATTTATAATAAAGCTAAAATATTTGGAGAATAGTCCGTCATCAAGTAGTAAGCATCCCATCATGCCCACATAAAATGAGATTCTTAAAACAAGCCGAGTATGTGAATAATGTTATTAATTGATTACAGAACGCGAAAGAATTTTTTTTTGTTTAGTTGTCCCTAAACTGTGGAGGAAATATGAAAAAGGCTTACATTTATTCCAAAACGCTTTATCAGTTGAAGTAATAGCTTCCAACTATTTACCTTGCAAAGTTAAAAAAATACCGAAATATGGAAACCATTTCAATACTAAGAAATGTGAAATAACTTTTTGAAGTCGGCACCATGATAGTTAAAAAGTACCTATTATCACAATGTTGTGGGCATGGACTTCGATAAGTTATTTCACACGTTTAAGTGTAGAAATCGGTCCCGATTTCGGTAAAAAAAATTCACCCTTTTTAGTGACCCTTGCTTTTTTACGGGATCGATTGTCATTCATTGGCAATGCCTATATCATCAAGATAGGAAAACACTTTTCAGTTATTGGAGTGTAATTAAAAAACGGCTTAACTGATTTAGATTATTTTTAAATGGGATCACCTTTCAAATAAAAAAATCATCAAAATCGGTTCACCCAGTAAAGAGTTCTGAGGTAACAAACATAAAAAAAAATACAGACGAATTGAGAATCTTCTCCTATTTTGAAGTCGTTTAAAAAGAAACTGTTCTTATATCTTATAACAAATGTAACAGTTCTTATATATGAAGCTAAATTTGATTCCATAAATATATTTGATAATGCAGCTGGTGAAAATTAGAGTAACATCAACAATGAGACACAATATCAATGAGACGCACAAATATAATGATTATATTGTAACAAAATACCTAAAAATAGAATTTGATCGTTCTTTTTAAGCAAGATAATGTGAAAATGAAGCATGCTTATGACTAACATTTAAGTATGGATATGACATGGTTGTAATTCGAAGAAACTTGTTCAAACAAATATTTGGGCAGAGACTCATAATTACCTTTATGGTGATAAATAAAGATCGCCAGAAAAATAATAGGGCATGTAAGAAATAGTAGATTATTACGATAAGCACTGTACTTTTCATTATGAATATAAGGTTAGTAAAAATAGTAGTTTACCTAAATTATTCATGAATAATAATAACATGAATAGGCACATATTTAAAATTAAGTAATTGAGATGTTAGAAATATTTGTGATTAAATTTCACAAATATTTCTCAGTTACTTAATTAGTTATATTTCGCTTGCAATATTTACGGATGGCTATCGGCCGAATATAAATTTATGACTTTCACCCTTGTGAAACACTCTACTTTTCTTTACGAATATGAGTAATATAAAAATTGGTTTTCTATAATATTTATTGATAAAAGGAATATGAGTAAAAACTATTTAAAATTAATGCAGTTATAGTCCAAATAGGAGTTGATAACTTCCATCCGTGTTAAACACCCCACTTTTTAATATAAATATGCGAAGAAAAGATATTTCTTAAATAAATATGAGAAGTAAAAAATAGTAGTTTTTTAAATTCTATAAAAAAATCTAAAATATTTACTGAAAACTACAACATGAGTAGAAGAAACATATATGAAATTAATTTAGGGATTAGAACAGTTTGTGAAATTTAAGTAAATTTTTTGTCAAATGTTTTATATTTTTACTTACTATCCTGCCATTTTATATATCCAGTAATTTTTAAATTTTAAACATGGAACACAACGCGTTGCCGTGGTTAAAATTACATCAGAGTACTTTAGAACGAAAAAACATAAACATGTAATCTTGTTTACAACAATGGTTGTCATGGATAAAAGTCATTCCGGCTCAAGAGAGGGAAGCATTTACTGAAGTTTTTCCCCCCCTTAAGTGGGAAGCAACGTCTTCCACCCGTAACTCAGATCAAATAAACACTACTTTCCGAGTATGAGAAATAAAAAAATATATACATTGACTATGATTGAATATCCTTAAACGTATCAGTTCTATTGCAACAACTTTATATAATAACAGGTTGTAAAAGAACAAAACATGCTGCAGATGCTGATAAGAGATAAGTTTGAATATGTAATAATATTAAAACAGAAAATAATCAAGAATTTAAAAGTTTTTAAACCATAAACCACCTAGGGCTAGGGTTAAAGTATAGTATATGCGCATGTGAAATTAGACAAACACTGTCGAGGATCTGCTTATCTTTGTGATTAACGTGAGAACGGATCCTCGTGCAATAAATGTATATCATTGAAGGGGAAAACAGCATATTTCATTAAATATTATGTCTAAATGAGATTATTATGTCTGAATAGATAAAATATACACACAACTTAAATAATAAATTTAAATAGACATAAATATTGTGTAAGTAGGTATAGGATACAAAATAGGATGTAGGAATGCCAATAATATACCCTGCCAATAACCACCATACCCTAATAGCAGTAGTGACTGAAAGTCATCAAATATTAAAAAAAACGGTCAAGTGCGAGTCGGACTCGCGCACCGAGGGTTTAGTACGGAACCGAATTAAACCTGTAGGTATATAAGTAAAAGTTGTGTTATTTTTATTCCTACATAAAAGCCATAACAAGTTAAAACCCTGAAAAATTAATATCGGCCATCGAAAATCTATGTAAAACGTATTAATGTACCTATTTTTTGCACTTTTTGAACAAACAAAATGTTCGACACGCGCAATGGACAATAAGATTGAATTTTGTTCTATTTTACGTTACAAGCTAATTGATCTACATCGCCCACTTTAATAGAAAATAATTTGGACCTACAACTATCGAACAAAGCAAGAATAATCCAAATCGGTTTACAGCCTCCTGGGGTAACAGGCATCGTATACATATAAAATGCATAGAATCGAAAACCAGCTTTATTATACGTTGGTGAAAAATAAGTATCATAAAAACTAGTCCGAGTTTTGTTTAACTTAATAATATATATAAATATATACTATACAACTACCACTACTACTTATAAAAAGTAGATAATCTGAAATGACGTCGACATTGAAATAATACACAAATTACGTCAGAACAAACAAAAACTGACCAGTCCGACCGCCAAATCAATAGACTGTACACCGTTGTTGAATCATCACTAAACTGACCACAATATGACCACTGTCTTAGGGTCCCTTACTATAAAAGAAAGATAAATCCTTTCAAGATCCCAGTACCTTCCTTTATTTAAAGTTGAACACAGAAATCTACAAAATGTTAATACACTAACATGAGCATGGAAGGAAATACGGATTATATAAATCTATGTGGCCGGAATATATGGACCCCAAGGCAGTATGGACACAAGCATTATTATCTTTTTGAAATATGACCGTAAAAGTTGTGAGATACCGTTAAGTACCCAATTTCATTTAAAATTTATTTGTAATGAGTTTTTCAAAATTATGTAAATAATTTATAAAAACTAATAAAAACGAATAATGTAAATATAGTTATCTAGAAACGGTTGAACAGTTTTTTAAGTTAAACTTACGTAATGTGCTTACTATACATACCAACAAAGAAGTGCCAAAGGAAAACATTGAACCAATCGATATTTAAAGAAATATAATAATCTGCAAAACTAAAGAGATTGTAATAGTTCACGTAGCAACATAATATGTTGTATGAACTATTCCACTTGGATAACCCTTAGTCTAGTTTAATATTGTGTTATTATTTCCTGTTTTACTAATATAACCTTCATTTTGACCCTCTGCTTCCCTAAAACTAAGATACTAAGAAGATATAAACTAATAATAATAAGACCACACACTCTTCACACACCTTAAATTCAAGCCATATTCACTTTACCCCTACAAATCGCAACTATGAACTAAATAAGCACGGAACACTCTTTTGATTTGCAACTTGTCCGTGGCCGTTTTTTATTTCCCACTGTGCAAATAACAGTCCAAAAAAGCTGCACAAAAAGCAATGCTCTCTTTTAAATTATGTACACGTGTTAAAGTCGTCATATTTGGAAGAAAAACAATATGATATCACCGACGAAACTGTCGTGTGATCATGACAACTTAATAATTTAATCTATGTTTGCCCGAGTTACGTTTTGCTAAGAAACGGAAGGTTTTGCTAGGTTCGTGATTTTAGAATTTTGAAATTGTTCAAGTTATAAATATACAACATAGTAACGTAGCAGTGATGGCTCAGTGGCATTGATTATGCAGTCCATGGACCTGGTGCAGGTCCATGGTTCGAATCCAGCCGCGGGTTGGAGCTTCACCGCATGTTGGAAGGACATTTTGCGAATTCCCACCTGGCTAGCGACTACCCTCAAGAAAAAATCTGTCACCAAGCACCTAACGGTGTGTTCCGGCAGCAGTCCTTGAGAGCCAGTGAAATTGCAGGCACATGAGACTTAACAACTTTGTCTCAAGATGACGGACGGAGTGCAATTCGTAGACACGAAATGCATCTGTTATAGGCAGAGGTTAGTCCGCTTAATATCAGGTGGGCCCCGAACTTGTTCCGTCACAATAACATACATTGAATAAATGATAGAAGGTTCTTACTTCAAAATCTTTACAAAAGAATAGAGTGTTCTATTAAACAGTCTGTTAAAAGTAGGTAACTTTAAAGTATGTTATTACATACTTTAAAGCATAGCACAATGGCATTATTTTTAATTAACGTCCTAAAACGTAAGTACACCTAATAACTTAAATCCTGATTAATCGTTACTGTTGTGCAGATAAATAACATAAATTTATGTTTTGCTGTATGTATTACGTTTAGGAATTGACCTAACCTATCTAGTTCGTAGCTACATGCTCTGACACGCCTTTTGACACGGAACAGTGAAAATGTTAGAGTCGCCTAAAGACTTGATAAATGCCAACAAATTTCGTATTAGATGTACCTGGACATCTGTGTTAAAGATAAAGATAATGTTATTGTTGAAACATGAGTAATTTTACACTTTCATGCAATTTGTTGGTAGGTAAACAATAAATAGTTCATCATGTTTTGTCTATGAAGGCGTACAATAGGCAGAGATGTACCCATGTCCATAGAATAAAATACAAAAATCATTAAAATAAAAACATTACAAATATTACTATAAATACTATTTAAAAAAATAATTAGAAAGTATTCAATATATATGTCACGCAAAATGATTCACATTTAATTAGAAATAGTTAAATTGTTACCATTAAAGAATTTGTTCTCAAAATGTCTGCTTTAGTATGAATAGACAAATGATTTCCATTTTCGTTATTACTTTTGAGGGTATGTCAGTATTTTCATATTATTTTGAATTCTAGGTTAGCCTGAACAACACCTTCGACCACATCATCACTTACCATCAGGCGAGATTACTAGCCAAAGGCTAACCTATTAGGCATAAAAAAAAGATAATACACGTGAGTTATTTTATGCACCACAAACTAAACTAATATGCAGTAATGTACAAAAGTTCTTATTTTGTTTATTATAAAGTCTAAATTGGTATAACACTGAAACAGAAAACCTAAAATTAAATTCATTCTTGCAATTGCGGGTAGCTTAAGCAGATTTAGTTCAGTCATCTTATCATCGTTCTTTTGTGATAAAGTAATTTGTATGCGTAAACAGAACGTAGATTTAATGAAATTTTGATGTTACTGGTATTATACCAGAGCATCGACCACAACTCGGGAAAAACATATACTGTGTACTTTTTCCTGAGATAAAAATTATGTTACAAAATTACAATGGTTAAATAAAGAACGAGAGGAAAAATTGGAGTTATGAGTCATTGTCATGTTAGCTCATGCGGTCAGAGCATACCCCGGTTATAGGGTGGATGGACTCGGCTTCAAATCCCTCACATATATATTACCGACTATATTTTTTTCTCTCGTAATATTGAGCAGGCGTTATTGCAAAAATAACAATATTTAAATAAAAATTATGGTTAGATAGTTTTTGTTCCCTAAAACGGTTGAAAACCAATTACAAGATATAATTTCTAAGAAAATAAAAATAGTATTCCCTCAATAGCAATTCATAAAGCAGGCTACTCAGTCAGGATCTAAGGCCTGTCTATATTTTATGAATATTCTATGTGCTCTGACACATTCAGTGACGTGACTAAGTGCTTTGTCATATTTCGCACCTCTGATCTAAATACTGTAAAATTACTAATAATTTGTTTAGTAAAATGTTGACTTATGATGTCACGTCACGACACGACCGGCGCGCCGAGTGAACACGCGCATAGAGATTGAATAACATTTCAACTAATCAATACCACAAATAGTCACAATTGAAGCGCTCGTAGCGAAGTTTACTTAGCTGTTTTCAACCGATCAGCAAAGTTAAGCAACGTCGCCCGCGGTCATGAGTTGGATGGGTGACCGCTAGTGACATTACTACTTAGCGTTTCCGTGCTTCGGAGGGCACGTTAAGCCGTCGGTCCCGGTTGTCGTCTTAAGATGGCAGTCGTTATAGCATGGTGGTAGGGCATTTTGCGAATGCCCGCCTGGCTAGCTACCACCCTCAAGTAGAAAATCTGTCGCCAAGCACCTAACGGTGTGTTCCGGCAGCTGTCCTTGAGAGCCTACTAGCCTACGTACTTCTAGGTTAGCCTGAACAACATCTTCGACCACATCTTCACTTACCATGGATACCACCCGGCTCCGGGGGGAGCAGAGTGGTTATGTGGGAGTCCTCGCCTGAGGGGCCTTACTACCCCCACGGGGGGTAGTAAGTGAGGTTACCCACTAAAAACCCGGGATGAGCAGTCTGCCGCCTAGTCGGGGCGAGATGGGGTAGCGTTAGCAATCACCATCTCGCCCCGGCGGTTGGCCCGTCACCGGTGACGGGCCCCGGCCAATGGAGGGATGACCCAGCTCATTAGGGCCATCCCCCAGACGTGTGGGATCGTGCAAGCCAGTGGAGAATCCCCCGACTCTCCACCGATGATCCGCACAGCACTAGGTAAGAGCGAGAAGGCGCCCGAATCGCCTTCTCCTTCCCCCAGTTCGTCTACGCCGGAGCGGGTCTGCGAGGACGTCGTCCTCCCTCGCCCGCTCCGCAGCCTCTTTCTGCGCCATCACCTCTTCGCAGAAAGAGACCACCGCCTGCCACGATCCGTCGCTGCCGAGCATAGCGTTAACCACGCTCGGCAGCGACAAATCTGCGCCTATGACCGCTGTGAGGGCGTGCCGCATGGGACTCCACGCGGCGCACTCCTCCAGCGTGTGGAGCGCCGTGTCTTCTGGCGCTCCACACTCGTGACAGGCGGGGGTCGCCTCACGTCTTGCGATGTGATGCAGGTACCTTCCGAAACATCCATGCCCGGAAAGCACCTGCACCAATCGGAAGGTGAGCGACCCGAATCGCCGCCCTACCCACCTCCGAAGGACCGGGCGAATGGCATCCACCGTCCTCTGTCCAGGGACCGGTGGAGCCAGGTCCTCCGTCCACCGCCGCAACAGGGCGGCCCGCGCCTGCCGTCGCATGCGCGTGACCTCCTCCCACGCTGGAGGCTCCCCGCGGGATCTCCTCGCCGCCACGAAGTGGTACACTTCGGCGAGGATCTCCGCTTGGAGCTCCCAGGGGGGATCACCGGCCAACACGCATCCCGCCGTCCAGGACACCGTCCGGTACCCGCGTATCGCCCTCGTCGCGATGACCCGCTGCGGACGACGCAGCAGGGCCTTATTGGCGCGACCGAGGGCGTCCACCCAGACAGGTGCCCCGTACAAGGCCATACTCCGGATCACTCCGGAGTACAGGCGACGACATGTGGCGCTCGGGCCGCCCACGTTGGGCAGCAGCCTCCCAAGGGCGGCTGCGGCGCCTACGACTCTTGGGGCCAGTTGAGTGAAGTGGGCCCCAAAAGTCCACCGCCCGTCCAGGATGAGACCCAGGTACCTCATCTGGGTCCCAACCCGGACCAGGACCCCGTCCAGGTCTATCCTCGTTCCTGGAGGGGGTCCCCCCCGAGGCCCATGGAACATTAGGGCCTCGGTCTTGGAGAGGGCAACCTCCAGCCCCAGGGCACGTATGCGGCCGACCACGAGTGTTGTTGCCACCGTGGCCCGCCGCACCGTCTCCCCGAGGTCCCTCCCCTTGACTACGACTAGCGTGTCATCCGCGTAGCACGCAACCCGCATACTTGCGGGAAACGTGCCGCGGAGCACCCAGTCGTAGCCAATGTTCCACAGGAGCGGTCCCAACACCGACCCCTGTGGAACCCCGCAGGACACGCGACGTCGCCTCAGACCGTCATAGGAATCAAGGCCTTGGTTAACTCAATAATATGCTATATTTCTTTAAAGCTCTCTATTTAGTTTAGCCTTTGATCACTATCTCACCCGATGGTAAGTGATGATGTGATCGAAGATGTTGTAGAATTACTGGCTCTCAAGGACAGCTGCCGGAACACACCGTTAGGTGCTTGGCAACAAATTTTCTACTTGAGGGTGGTAGCTAGCCAGGTGGGCATTCGCAAAACGCCCTACCACCATGCCACTCCCTTCTTAAGACAACAACCGGGACCGACGGCTTAACATGCCCTCCGAAGCACGGAAACGCTCAGTAGTAATGTCACTAGCGGCCACCCATCCAACTCATGACCGCGGCGGACGTTGCTTAACTTTGCTGATCGGTTAAGAACGGCTAAGCAAACTTCGCTACGAGCGCTTCAGTTATCTTTGACCCGTGGGGTGCCGGGCTAGAATTTCATGTTTATAAAGAGTTCGTCTTGGTAGGCACCACCGCATTGTCAGATATTCTACCTAAGAGCAGTAGTGTGTTTAGATGAAGTACACTATAGTAAGTGTAATTACTGGCCGAACGAGACATAAATATTCTAAGAGGGAGGAGTCCAGTGCAGTGTCAAATAAGATGAGAACAGCGACACCTCTGCAATTGACACATCAACTATTATCATAATAAAAATAGTCAATAACCGTATTTAATTTCACAATGTGCTAGTCTAAACTGATATAATAAAGGGGAAAGATTTGATTGTTTATTTGTTTGTTTGCGTTGAGTAGGCTCTGAAACTACTGGACCGATTAGGATGAAATTTGGTATGGAAATAGTTTGAGATACGGGAAAGGACATGGGATAGTTTTTAACAAATTGGGCAAAAAGAGGTTAATGGTTTTGCGCGATAACCGATATACCCGCGGGCGGAGCCGAGGCTCGAAAGCTAGTTATTAATATATGGATCCGTAAAACAATAAAGGTAGATTTTTTCGGATTGAAAAAATTACTTACAGCGTGCTTTCAAAACGGATGGAAAAAAATCGACTGTCCAGCACCCGCTTCCATGGCATAATTGTAAATGTACTTAAACTGGAGTCTCACTGGTAGGAAAAAGAATCCCATCTGAAAAAAATCCATGTCCCAGCGAAAGCTTAGCATGCGCCAGTGCTGTTTATATAATACGAAGTCAATTAAGGATACTCATATTACTATCAGATTGATCACCGCTTGGTACAGATACAACTAGTTTTTCTAGTAATGAGACTTATTTATTAAAAGTAATATACTAAGTAGATAAATTGACTCAATTTCATCAACTGTCAGTGGAACTTTCTCCAGACATTCTCACCATCCATGAATTCTCGTTATCCTAAAGTCGAGAAACGATTTTAATATAAATTGATTAAGAGAAAAACTGATTGCATACTTTTGAAAGTGTCTTTTTATACCTAATTTTTTTTAAATACACTGTGGACTTAATTGCGATACGGCATAACGAACGATGATAGGGTACGTAAGATGAATAATAATTAAATATCAATTATTGTGTGCGAAGCGTATGACTACGCGGTACTACTACGACATAAGCGCTTATCTTTTTTTTATCTTATTGTGACGGATCAAGCACGAGGCCCACCTGATGTTAAGCGGACTTACCTCTGCCCATAACAGATGCATTTTGCCATAAGTCACGAATTGCACTGCGCCCGTCACCTTGAGACATAGTTGTTAAGTCTCCTGTACCTGTAATTTTACTGGCTCTCAAGGACTGCCGCCGGAACACACCGTTAGGTGCTTGGCGACAGATTTTCTACTTGAGGGTGGTCGCTAGCCAGGCGGGCATTCACAAAATGCCCTTCCACCATGCAAAGGAAGCTTTCATACAATTATGATAGAACTTCAGGTACCTACAGATAAGTTCATAAAAGAAATGATGTCTAACTTCAGTGTGTCACTGTAGCGTACAATAGTCATATGGTGAGTCGCAGTACAGTTTTGACGCACAAGCGTTAATCGCACATCCATTTATCGGACTTACGTAGAGTCGCACTAGAATGATGTCGAACTTTAGTGTATCGCTCTAGCATACAATCGCTCTATGGTGAATCGCAGTACAGTTTTCGGTTTTTGTCGCACAAGCGTTAATCGAGCATCCATTTGTCGCACTCGCATAGTACTCTCAGATAAATGATATCGAAATTGTTAGGGCCTTTGTCTAGAACGACATAATCTTCCTAGCCCAGCCTTATCAAAGCTTAAAAAATTGTTTTAATACATTTTTAATTCAGTAATCTGTTTTTTTTTTCATCACATTCTACCATATATAAGCTTTAGGTAGGTAACTTATGACATGCGGACAGAAGGACAATCAGCAAACAGATATTAATATAGTGCTTCGTTTTGCCTTTTGGGATACGATATCCTAGAAACCGTGTTACCAACTTTCAACCTTTCATGCACCCAACGAAACGAAATGCATAATTGGTAGCCCTATTCTCAGTATTTCTCAGAAGAAGTCTTCCAAACGACGGCTACCAGGGAAACTGCTTGACACATCAAAGCGTTACTAAAACAAGTCTTAATTTACTAAAAGAGTAAAAACCCGACTGCAAATTATTTAGTTTTGATAAACGTTTTATCGACATATTTAAATTGAAACTGCAAGTTATATAATATATTTATGGAATAGTTTTAATACCCCCTTAATACTCGATGGATTTGGAAGTATTTTTTTAACTCACAATATGGCGTCTAAAATCAGCCTGTATGCTTATTATTTTTTATATTAGTACCTATACTAGTGTCACTTGCGCTATCAAGATAAATCTAACGATATCTCATACATTATAATCGGTTAAGCCGTTTAGAAGTTATGGTGGAATACAGAAACTCACAAACATACATACATGAACCCTGAAAACATAACGTCCTTTTTTATGCAGACGTGTAATAAACGACAAAAGCTATGTTAAACCTGCAATTAAACGTCAAACGGGGATTTTATTCCAGTAGCAATTTCCTGTCTACTCAAAGCAACATCATTTCCGTACAAAGCGACCCAATCAAGTTTAACTGCCAAAAAAACTGCATCAGAATAATACCTAGCAACATGTTATATCAGTGAATGATCTCATGGAGTTGAGCTTATCTATGACGGCTATCTATACAACAATACTTTTGTTGCCAGACGATCAAATAAACATTAATATCGTATTACTATAGCGTCTGTGATCTGATTATCGTAGGTATACCTACTGACGTATTTCAGGTTATAATGTAGGTATATATACGAACTCAACATGGTATTCGTGTATATTGATAAAGCAATGCGATGGGTCATGAGAATTTGTATGTTTGTATGCATGTATTTGTTCAATGATAACTTTCATGAATTCATCAATCATATATCCATAATTATATAATATATCCATCTTGTATATTCTCAGTATTCCGATCGAGACATAATTATATTTTGCAAAACACAATACGATGAGTACCGAGCGATACGCAGGATTCTAAAATTAATTTCCGAGCGTACCTTGGTTTTAACACAAGAATCCTGAGTCTCAGAATTGATTGTGATTCTGGGACAGGAGTCATAAGAGGCGATGAAAGGAAAAATACCAGAAACACTAGATGCCTGCCAGAGATACTGCCTTGAGATTATAGCAAGCCCCCTAATGGGGGAGACTTTGTTCGACAGTGGGCGTTATAGCTGTTGATAATTACTTACATAATTAAAAGTTGATATTGAAATATCAGTGGTTGTGTCAAAATAAATTTTACTGGATGATCACATCAGATTTGATTCTTTAACATTTTAAATAATTGGTACTTAATCGTTGTAATTGATACTAGTTGTTGACCTAAACCATAAGTAGGTAGATGCACGTTAGGCTGCACGACTTATTGTTGATCACCAATGCTGCTGGCAGACTACTAGACAATGGCTAGATTAGTCGCAGTTTTTCATATTTGTAATTTGTTGATGGCCTTAGATTTCGTTTCCGTTAAATTTTCTTGGAGTAGATTACTCACACAATTATGGCGTCTGACGACTGATTAAAAACATTTTTATTACTAGATAATTATCTTAACATGTTATGTTAGAGAAAGTAAAGAAAGTTGCATAAATGATGTTCTTTCCTTGCTTTGTTTAATAACCAGTGTGATTTCCCTTACTTGTATTGTTTTCTTCTAGATAAGTATGTTCTTCTAGATAACATTTATACTTATTTTCTTGTTTTTTTTACGTAAAAGAGTTTAAAATTATTTTTTTCAATCTCTCTGGAGCGAAACTTGCTTCTGATTCTGATGAATAAAGGTTAGGGTTTAAACCTCAAAGGCCAAAGATGACCAGCTGGGTTATATCTTTTTGTTGTAGTCGCTGTGATAATTATTTTTATACAAAGTTTTGTGACAGAAACGAAATGGTAGTGATTTCAAATCACATTTTTCACCAGCGTGGTGGTTTGCTTTAGGTTGTCTTATTAGGGTCCACGGTAAAAGTTGTATTTTGTTCGATATTTACCTAAACTTGTAAACCTTTCTTATAATAAAACTTCCATAATCAGACTTTAGGGCTATTACTTAATACTTCACATTTAAAAAACGAGTAAGTATTTTAATGATGTTTTAAAGTCCCTTAGTACAACTCCATAAAATGGAGTTTCAATACCGAATCGGTTTTCGAAAATAACTTAATAGTCCAGATATATATCTAACCTTCTATTTTGTATTTGTCGTCCAGTCACTGCCAGCTATTCTGCACATAACATTAAAATAAACTCCGACCAGACTGAAATATTTTACGGTTTATTTCGCATTTTAGCTATTTTTTGGATTGGAATGCGCGCCCCCTGTTTATTCGCTGATGTACGGTGAAAAAGATTGACTAGAAAGTGTATATATCACCCATATCTCTCTCTGCTTTTTTTAAAGCACTGGCCAAACAAATCATGCACTAAAAATATACAAATCTTTTGATACCATTAACCGCAACAGCACAGCAGCAGTTACATCAAAGACAGGTTGCCCAAACTTCGTTTCGTAGATGACATTGTTATTTCCTCTCCTTCAGCTTCCGAAAAAGGTGAAATGCTGGAAGATGTAAGTGACTCTTGAGGTTGGATTATACATAAACATGTGAACGACCAAGCTCATGACCAACAGACGAAAATGACACCTATTATAGCAGTAAGATAAAGTATATTTGAACCGCGGAAAAATAGTATAATGCCAGGCAAGACAAGATAAAGACGTTGTCGCGATGCCCTGAAAATGACTGGAAGAGCTATTGGGTCATAAAGATCTCATGAGAGGCAACCTTTCCATATGCCTGAAACGAAAAATCATGAACACAAACTTCCTGCTTACTCTATGTCCACACTTACGGTGTATAGACTTTATTGTGTATAGGCTTAAACAGCTTATCAGAGGAAAGTTCCCGAGGTTTGCCAGCGAACAATAGAGCGTAGTATCCTCGGGGTCAAGCTCACCGGCCATCAACGTTGCGCCCCAAAAGAAAGATAGCTAACGTCAATAATAGAATGGGCTGGACTAGCTGGCTGACATATGTGGCATGCCAGACAAAATGTGGGCTAAGATTACAACAAACTGGATCCCAAATGGGAGGAAGCGACAACGCTCGCGACATAGCTAGAATAAGGCATCAGAAAGATTGGACCTCCATAGCATTCAATCGAAGAATCTGGAAGGAAAGGAGGGAGTCCTTTGCTCAGCAGTGAGGTTTACTAGACTGGTTATAATAATTTATAATACTAATAATGATCTTACACTTAAAACCTTGTGCAAGCACCTATTTGTATTATTTCTTTCCAAGTAGGTACAACTAGGATCATATCTCATCATATTTCTTTAGAATATGGCTTACTTAAAGCGACGTGTAATCAATATGCTGGCAACTATTTGGCTCCACGAATAAGCATTGCAATTCAACGGGGCAATGCTGAAGTATGCCTCTTTAACTTAAATAAACATATTTATAAATATGACTACAAGCACTTTCGCGTGCTAAGCGAATATATATTTTACAAATTATTGAAGTACAAAATGACATCCCCAAGGCGGGAATCGACGCGCCGTCCCCTATGACGGTTAAAGTAATACAATTGGAGCACGAAATTTCGGCTAGAAATGCCGAGTCCAGGTGGCCGAGGAGGTTTAGGCATTCGACGCGATTTCGGAGGACGCGGGTTCGATTCCCGCCTTGGGCATAAAAAAATATTTGTACTCAATAATTTGTAAATTAAATAAACATAATAAATTTTCTTAATAACTCATGTGACAAATAATACCAATTAGTCACCCCGTGACCACGATCACTGCAAAGTGTTTGAAACGTCGGGACAAAAATAATGATAAATATACGCGAATTAAACCGTTTAAAGTTGTATAATTAATATGTGTAATAATCGCGAAAACCTAAGACGACATTAAATAAACATACTTTATATCACAGCCTAGGACTAACATTGTGCCACAGTTGCAAGTCAAAATAATGCTAATGTATATTATAATGATACAAATAGCAGAATTTACTAAGTTAAGTAAATAAATGAGCTCATAGCACAAAGATTTCTAATAGTTGCATATTACACACATAAATCAAGTCGTTCAGGTGTACCTATCTACCTCATGCAAATGTTATAAAGTCATTTGTTTCATTAATACATGATTGGTTGAACTCACAGAATCGTGCCCTAGTGGACACGTGAGTAAATTAACTTGTGTGATAAAATTCTAGGGCTTATGATTAAAATTATTAAATGTCCTAATTTTTTAATGCAAAATACCCTCAAACTCGAGATTGAATGTCTTTAGTTAAATATTTGTCCTTCGATAACACAGTCCAAGTATAAACTAAACATTTTATATAGTCTCTCTATAAAATGAAGAAATTAAGCATTTTCTGAACGCCTTTTTTTACATCTCGATGATATTCTAGCCTTTAACCACTATATCACCTAATGGTACGTGATGATTTGGTTGAAGATTTTGTTCAGGCTAACCTAGAATAACTGGCTCTCAAGGACAGTTGCTGGAACACGCCGTTAGGTGCTTGACGACAGATTTTCTACTTGAGGGTGGTACCTACCAGGCGGGCATTAGCGAAATTCCCTACCACCATGCTATAAAGACTGCCATCCTAAGATAACAACCGGGACAAAGGGCTTAACGTGCCCTCCGAAGCTGAGAAATGCTCAGTAGTATTGTCACCAGCGGTTACCCATCCAACTCATGACCACGGCAGAAATTGCTTAACTTTGCTAATCAGTTCAGCATGGCTAAGTAAACTTCGCTACGACCGCTTCAACATAGTAGAAAGACTTTCTACTATGGCTTCAACTTCGATACGAGCGCTGATGTTAAGGCGCGTGTACTATGCCTTGTAAGCCACCTAATGCACATTAAATGAAATTTTAGTCTTAGCCATATGTTAATATTTTTAAGTGGAATATTATGTTTTTATTAGATTTTTTATTTACAAACGCTTCTCATTTTTTATGATTGAAAGTAGTATCTTTGTGCATTTAAATAATTATAGTATTGTATAAAACAATTTATAGCGATGATTTTGATAATATATATGTTCTCTTGCTGCACAAGATTGCAGTTTGTCTTCGAAATGCTTATAGATATGAAGCACCACATACTAATACCGTTAGGTCTAAGTACGCTAAATATCACTGATGACAAGCAAGTTATGAATGAAATCTGGCGAATTAATTTTAAAAGAATCCTATAAAAAATTGTAGCTATGTCCATGCAGTTTCTTCAAGTCCTTTATCGTAACAAAATGAAAGGTAGTTTTTCAGAAATGCCTGTACATGGCGTAAACACTATTGTTATGAACAATTAGAAAAAAATTGCACGCATATCTGTAATTTTTACTGCCTATGGATACCCACCTCAAGAACTCACGTCTGTGAAACAAGTCCTTTGGTCTGTGCAACAAATGTTTGGGTGTCGTTTGAGAGGCATTAAAAAACTATTATTGATCGTTAATATTGTATGTAAACTGTGTTTATAAATTATATTGTACACCATTAACATAAATAAGTTCTTAAGATCGAGGCATTATTTCAAGGGAAAATAAAAATGGAGATGTTTTTAACTTACATAATCATACAAAATATCTGAATAAAATACGTTACGTCTCGCTTAGCAATCAAACGCTCTCTGAAACATAATCCATTATAAGTTTTATGAGCTATAAAATGTTATTACATTGATTATTTTAATTTTTATATTGGTTGCATTTAATCAAACGTAGCTTAAATTATGCACATACATTGCTATATAAGCCTTTATTTTATCAGCTCCATATTTCGTTCATTCCTGTGACCGACCACATACCAAGCAACCACGACCAAATATTCAGCATAATATCTTACAATTTTACACAGCTGACATCAAAATTTGTAAGAAACTGACAACGATTAATTCTTAGGTCTGGGTGCACAAAATAATGAATTTGTTTTCAATAACAATATCGTATTTAAGGATAGGACAATATGAACACAAATCTCATTTTAAAGCATCATACAATTTAACAACATACCTTTTTTGTGGTATGAAAATGCCTTAGCACTGCCCTTCAACCACGGGGATGGCAGAAGAGGATGTGTGAGACTTGAACCCACTAAAACCCCCTGTGAGCAGTCCTCCGGCGAAATGGTCGCGTAAGCATTCACCATCTTGCTCCGGTGGTAGGCCCTAACTCAATCGGGCCTCTGCGCCTATGGAGGAGTGACTTTGCTCACCAAGGCCGCTCCTCACTCGTGTGGGGCCGTGCACGCTGGAGGAGAATGCCCCGATTCTCCACACTTAACCTCACTACGGAGATGGAAGGAGGCGAGTGAAAGGCCGCCTCTTCGCTCCCGTTCTCCTGCGCCGGAGCGAGGCAGCTTGGACCTCCTTGACCCACTCCACGACCTCCTTCTGTGCCATCACCATTTCCCAGAGACCATCGCCTGCCACGATTCTCCCCGCTGAGCATGGCGTTTACCACGTTTGGCAGAGAAAGATCCCCTCCAATGAGGGCTGAAAGTGTGTGCCGTCATGCGATCTGGCCTTTTAACTTCCCGAAATATCCGTGTCCGGAAAGCACCGTAAGCGGAAGGTCAACGGTAGAACACAAACAGTTTCGATCAGGTGATCACCTTTTAAATAAATTTGTCATCATTTCAGTCATTTAAATGATACTAATCATTAAAATGACTGAAATCATGACAGTTGAGCCACGTGTCGTTTATGACGTTACGTCAGGTTACCCGAAAATTAGGTGGCATTGTCACAATACAGGGTAATTGTTAAAATGCTAACAAACTTTTAAGGTTGACTTCTGCTAGTCCTAGTATGTCTACTTCTGTCTTCAAAGCGCTATTCATACAAACGTAGTTATGTCATATTTTCAATACCATATGTTCAAACCATCTTCTTAGTCGGAAACTTGCCGCGAAACATGTCCAAAGAAACTGAGAATTCTACTCTGTACGATGGAAGAAAGGCGTTGTATGACATTGAGTTCGTCAAGTATGGAAATGTTGGTTCGATGTTGAGTCCATGATATGTTAACCATGGAGATCTGGATATGATCCTTTATATATCTGGATCTGATCCTTTAGTTTCTGTGATCTGTTGTTCAAACTAGTAAAATTTTGCATGCATGTCAATGAATCTAATATCTAAACTTCTGGTTTGCTAATGATGATATAAGTAAAGTAAAAAAATGCGCTAGGGTCAATTGGCACGTGTCCCACCAAAGGCGACGTTTCTTCGATAGACTCGACTGACGATTACTTGCCCCCAATTACAGATTTAATAATAGTTACTACAATGACCACTGGATACTCGTATGAACCAAGCAAGGGTCTCTCGGCGTAGCAAGCAATAGCATTGAGGGACTAATATCTTTGATAGCAGCGTGTCGCTGCGACAAACTAGTGTGAAGAGAGAGATCTCGTCTGCAGTGAGATATTTTAGAGATTAACTATTGATATCTAAGATTTTTTACCTGTAGATGAGTTGTGAACTCCCCATATTAACTAGACGCTTGCAAGGTAATTGCCGTAGTCGCTATCAGTCTTGCACTTCCAAGCGTTCGGTAAATACGTTGCCGGTAATCGTGTGTTTTTAGGAAAAAGGTGAAGACAATATGCATTGGTGTGTCCTTAGACATTGCTATGATATATTTCCATTCTCTGATTGATATATGTACTTCTTTAATTGACTCGGAATCTACTTACATATTTTATGATTTATTGAGCGAGAAAATAGTTACCTAACAGCTATTCGCTATTTCTTTGGTGGTGAAACAAAAGGCACTGTCTATCATCGGGTCGTTTCTTCGCCCGCCTGCAGCATTTTTGTGTTTTTATAGTAGTGGTAAAATTTTACAGTCATATTCTTGAATAGGTAAAACCATAGACACAATTATTAGTTGCATAATAATTATATATTAAACCAAGTACATATATGACAAAAATGATGTCAACTTACGCCCGTGTAGTCGTCGTGATCGCCCGTGGCAAATTGTAAAGTCATAAACAATCTAATAATTATTTTAATTTAATGCGAAATTGTTCAATAATCAATTAGTTAGTAATAACGTAAGTTACTCAGATAACATCTGATGCGTTGATTTTCTCGCGTCCATTATATATGTGCATCGAATTGAATGCTGTTTAAAGTCAATTGAAGCAAAAAACTAGACAATTAATTTATGTCTTCTGGTGTGCTAAGAAAAGTGACGTTTGCATACATCAATACAACACTTTATAATTTAATATGGCAAATTCAGTGTAGAAGATATATTTTAACCAATAATAGTTCGTCACAAACTGAGTCAACACTATCTACTGAACTTTAATCATTTTGTAATTTATGAAAACAAACCTACAAATCGGGATAATGATTCAAACTATACATGAAGCCCTTACAAGATGATTAATTACAAAATTTCAACGAGAGAAAAAATTATAGTCATGTGCGGGATACGAACCCGCGCCACCCACGCTTATAGCCGGGGCATGCTCAAACCGCTAACTCAAGTCAGCATGACATATGAGTCTAATTTGTCCTTTCGTTCTTAGCCATCGTATGGAGATGAACCTATATTTTTTTCCTGCCGTTGTATTTTTGTTACGTAATCCGTAGAAAACGCATCATAGCAAAAATAAAAATATTAAAAGACAATTCAAACTATTTTAGTCGGTTTGAAAATGTTAACCCTCATCATCCTCTTATCACAATCAGCGTTATCTCTACAGGATTATAGAGTATACACTATAGAGACGACGCAGAGGCAACACCTGACGTCTCCGATAAATGGGTTAGGGTTGAGCTGAGCAACAGACTTCCACGATTCCGGGGTAACGATAAGGGGCTCACGCCGCGCCGTACGCCCACAGCTGTTACCAATGAAGGCGTGCCTCTACACAGTAAATTATTGATAGGCATATGTACGGTAGACGTTTGACCACGTCTTAGTGTGGGTTTTTTTTTATGGCTGATATGTTAGCTTTTGACCACTATCACACCTGATGGTAAGTGATGATATGGTCGAAGATGTTGTTCGGACTAACCTAGAATTACTGGCTCTGAAGGACAACTGTCGGAACACACCGTTAGGTGCTTGGCGATAGATTTTCTACTTGAGGGTGGTAGCTAGCCAGGCGGCCATTCGCAAATTGCCTTACCACCGTGCTATAACGACTGCCATCCTAAGATAACAAAGACTGAAAACTGAAAAACTGAGCACGTAAGCGATCAGTAGTAATATCACTAGCGGTCACCCATCCAACTCATGACCGCGGGCGACGTTGCTTAACTTTGATGATCGGTTAAGAACAGCTAAGTACACTTCGATGCGAACGCTTTAGCATAAATTCAATATCCAGGCATATGGTACACACAGTAAAACAATTAAAAGTAAATTTTCGATTTACGAACTTTCAAAATATGGAGCTGTGTGGACTATATTAATAGGACGATGACGTTTTGGTTACCATCCAAACAAATAGACAAGAGAAGGCAAAGAAATCCACCACGTACCTTTAATGCTTCACGAACTGTCCCCTAGTCACGTTGACTGGATGAAATTTCTTCTGGGTAATGTCGGCTTTGGAAAGTTCACACACGCACTTACACAAGTAATAATTCTGCACGGCAGTAGTTCAAAACAGAGCTCACGTTGCTTATAAAAAGAAACGTTCTTGCAAAGACAGTACGAAAAATGCGACCCACGGAGCTGTTCGACGTAAACTGACAGACGTCACTGTCTCTGTCTCTGTCTCTGTCACTGTCTCTATCGTGTCACTTCTTTCCGTTTCCATCCCAAGTCGAGGGTAGGACGCGAAAAAACATCTCGGGCAGTGGCAAAATTTATTCACCACCCTCAATTCTAATATAAGGATCGAACAGTAAAATATGATCGTTTGGATAGGCAGTAGTTACCAATACACTCAGGCAATATGAAGGGGTGCCTTCAAGAATGGAAAGGTCTATACTACATCAGAAACTGGTGCATCATAAAAGGCGCATTCGGTATGTATGCTTTAGAACGGCATAAAAAAAATGGGAACGATGACTGGAAGTACTTCACTTCTAGTCTGGGAATATATTATGCAAAGAAAAAGAATAGCTCGTTGAAGCGCTCGTAGCGAAGTTTACTTAGCTGTTCTCAACCGATCAGCAAAGTTAAGCAACGTCGCGCGCGGTCAGGAGTTGGATGGGTGACCGCTAGTGACATTACTACTGAGCGTTTCCGTGCTTCGGAGGGCACGTTAAGCCGTCGGTCCCGGTTGTCGTCTTAGGATGGCAGTCGTTATAGCATGGTGGTAGGGCATTTTGCGAATGCCCGCCTGGCTAGCTACCACCCTCAAGCAGAAAGTCTGTCGCCAAGCACCTAACGGTGTGTTACGGCAGCTGTCCTTGAGAGCCAGTACTTCTAGGTTAGCCTGAACAACATCTTCGACCACATCATCACTTACCATCAGGTGAGATAGTGGTCAAAGGCTAACCTATCAGGCATAAAAAAAATAAAAAAGAATATATCTGAATCATGGCTATTTCGAGTGAAATACTATATTTTGTTTGTACTTATTCATAGCTATTTATAGCTGATAGGCTAGCCTTTGACCACTATGTCACCTGATGTTAGGTAAGTGATGATGTGGTCGAAGATGTTGTTCAATTTTACCAAGAATTAATGGGTTTCAAGGACTGCTGCCGGAACACACCGTTAGGTGCTTGGTGACAGGTTTTCTACTAGAGGGTTGTAGCATTTTGTAAATTTCCGTCCGGGTATAGCTACCCAGGCAGACATTTACAAAATGCCCTACCATCATGCTATAACGGCTGCCATCCTAAGACCGACGGCTTAATGGGCCCTACGAAGCACGGAAGCGTTCAGTAGCTATAGCTATCCTCCTCTAATGGTATACCGTTAGAGGTCACCCATCCAAGTCATGATCGAAGCTGTCGTTGCTTAACCTAGTAGATTGGGAATCTATGCTACGACCGCTTCAAATACGTACTAATGTATGTTTACAGTTTTAAATATTTTTTTTAGAATAAGGCTTAACAGCAACATAAAAATTAATCTGCTATCAATTACTTATGTCTCATAGAAAAAAATTTTTGTCAATTTTTTGCTTACATCAGATTTAACTTACTTATGAGTATTATATGAAAACTGAGATAATGCAGGAATTAAAAAACAAATTACCTACAAATGCTCATAAACAATTGCACTCCTTTGCCTACGTTTTATTTTCTCTGATTATTTTTTTTATTTTTAACATATCATACAATTTTATAAAAATATGGATCGTATAAGTACATATTTAATCGATTTGATTACATTATTGAAATAAAACACAAGGCAAACAATTTAATACTTTATTGGTGTACTGCTATGGCAGGACTGCTGTCGCCTATAACAATAATATTACCCCAACGTGCATGAAAACCAATAATTTTACATAAAGGTATAAACATATTTTCACACGGGCATATTTCAGCCACAGTGCAAATAACCCTGAATAATATACATGAAACTATGAGTATCTAAGGGTATATTGCATTAGTCGCTAAGAACGTAATTTTCGATAATTTTGATCACATACTGCGTCTATGGTTGTGATCACGTGATCGTTTGTAACTGTCATCCTCGTTCCATTTTTGGATAAGAACGCTAAGAATGCCACTAAAATTTGCCACTTCTGTCACTTTTGACATTAGATGTAGCGTTTAAGGCGAAAATAACGCCAAGACCCATGTGGAACAACTTTTTGGGAGTGTGATCGTTTTTAGCGATTCTCACTCAAATGGTACGCACCCTAAGTATACCTATTTGCCTTAATGTTGCCATTCAATCATTCCAAATTCCAAAACATTTTCCGACACATGTGCGTCACGTGCATCATTCTTGCTGTAACTTTATATCACGGCTATTAGTGGAAATAAATCATAATTAAAGTTGTGTAATATAATGACATAGCGTCGGTATGTTTCCTAGTGTTAGTCATAATTATGTCACTAGACAGATAGCCTGGGTTCCTAAGCTTTGATGTTCCCGGCAGGTTTGAAGCGCTCGTAGCGAAGTTTACTTAGCAGTTCTTAACCGATCAGCAAAGTTAAGCAACGTCGCGCGCGGTCATGAGTTGGATGGGTGTCCGCTAGTGACATTACTACTGAGCGTTTCCGTGCTTCGGAGGGCACGTTAAGCCGTCGGTCCCGGTTGTTGTCTTAGGATGGCAGTCGTTATAGCATGGTGGTAGGGCATTTTGCGAATGCCCGCCTGGCTAGCTACCACCCTCAAGTAGAAAATCTGTCGCCATGAGTTGCATGGCGACAGATTTTCTGTGAACGGTGTGTTCCGGCAGCTGTCCTTGAGAGCCAGTACTTCTAGGTTAGCCTGAACAACATCTTCGACCACATCATCACTTACCATCAGGTGAGATAGTGGTCAAAGGCTAAGCTATCAGGCATAAAAAAAGTAGAGTTGAGCATATACATAGCACTGTACACATGTTAAGCTAAAACTATATACTTATATTTATTTAGGGCTTAGACCCAGATAAACGGTGCAAAACCGTGACAACGTTGTAACCTCGGTTATAAACCGAAAAGGGGCAGACAGAATAAAAGGAACGAGGAATGAGAAGACGATTGGCAAGCAATGGATAATACAAGCGCAGGAATGGTTCGAGTGGAAGATGTTGGGAAGGCCTTTGACAAACGCCAAAAAGGTAATAAATAATGTTGCTATGTTGATGTCACATTTCATTAATATAGGTAATAAACAGTTAATACTCGACATTTTGTATGAATGAAGGGCTTTATCATTATTATTATTAGATTAGGAATTGAAATTATGCATGGCAATACGTTGAAACATGGAGTTCTGTAACAGCGAATACCAACTTTATACCATATTTTCATCCCATTACTCGTGTCTTAACAAATAAATTGATCGAATTGGTTTTATTAGCAGATAACACATTTCTAATATTACTTTAAGTAGGCTGGAAAGATAACGAATACAAAAATAATACAATGAAACAAAAATATGAATACAAGCTAACAACACAAGACCTATAATTGTCATCTACAGCGGCTCAATCATACATACCTTTACGTAAAGCACTTTCGATAACTATGTTATTTCTGAATTGTAAATCAAAATTCGTTTATTGCTAACACAAAAAAATATATAGAAACTACAATGACAACCAATACACAAGAAAAACTTAAAAATAACTAACATGAGGGAAAGAAAAAGAAGATAAAAAAATAATGTGGGTAAAAGGAGAAAACTCAGCATAGAGTCCGTACACATAAACACACAGACGCTGTTTTTCTGCAATCCCTATGCTCGAACAGGTGTTTGTCGCTAAAAACATCGTGTTATGACCGATTGCGGGAGTTTTTATTTTTTCAATAGAAATCATAATGAGACAGCCCTACTTTAAACAAATATTTTTACTACGTTCCCTTCCTTAAATTTAATTAACGCATGACAAACATCAGAAATATAAATTATATTACGTCATGAAATAATAGTGACGTCAAAGTTTTATACAGGAAAATGCCAAAGTATAATTATGATGACGTCATTCAGCAGCAATTCGAATTTCCTCGGAATATTTACCAGTGACATATATATTTCTGTCTCTGATTTAAGTTCGTAAGTGAATATTAAATATGTTTGATCGGTGACGGCATAGGAATAACAAATTATTACTGTTCTTTAAACTCTCTTGAAGTAAACTCATGTTTATATATCACTAGACCCTTGAATGAGTATTACTATTGAAAGGTATGAATTAATATTATACGATATTTCTATGCTAACAAACTAAGCTTTTTAGGTTTTTTTATAGATCTACTTGTATATTTGTAAAGTTTTGAAAAGTAAAGAACGAACATTACTTATATTTTAAATTGTAAACTTCATTATTTCTCTTCTCTATCTTGAGGCCTGTTTGCACTTTAATTAGTGTTTAGTTGCGATTAGTGTTTAGTGTCACTCTTTAGTAAAGTTGATTGAAGCATTCTCGATTGTGCGCTCCTCGTGAGTCGTTTCGCGATTGACTCTGCGCGATAGTCAAGACCCCCTGAGGATGCTTCGTGTTTGACTGAGTGGCGTTTGTGACGTCACTTTAGCTTAACAGGAAAATTAGGCTGAATTGTCTGTATATATATTTTATAATGTTTTACTAAAATATTAATTTAATGTTTTCTTAATTTTTTTTTTATTATTGTTATTATTATTTAGTAAAGCTGTTTAGTGTGAGTAGTGTCCAATACTATTTAACTGTGGTGTTTAGTAGATCAGTATCGGATCCATAATGGTCAATCTAATTTAAAATGAATGAACAATCGTTTCGCAATTTTGTAAGAAATATAAATTGCATTGCTGGTATCTGGAAATAGAAGAATAAAATAATAGAGTAAAGTATAATCTTACGGTTCTATATTCCTGTAATTTCGAATTTACAAAATAATGTTTACCAAAAAATGGAACAGGTTATTTCCCCCTTTTTCGTGACCCTTGCTTCATAAGGGATCGATTGTCATTCACTGTCAATGACTAGGTAAAATATTTTCCTATCATCAAGAAAGGAAAATACTTTTCAGTTAATGGAGTGTAACTCAAAAACGGCTTGACCGATTTTGATGTAATTTAAATGGGACCACACGGCAAGAATCATATTTCAAATATAAAAGAATCATTAAAATCGGTTCACCCAGTCAAAAGTTCTAACAGAACAAACATAAATAAAACAGACAAATTGAGTACCTCCTCCTTTTTTAAAGTCGATAAAAATCATAATCATATTTTTTTTATAATATTTTTTTATTGTGTAAGGATACGTTTATTATTTAAGATCTGAGGTCAAAATGTTAAACAGGTTTGATAAAAAATATGTATAATAATATACATCTATAGATGAGTTACAGCACTTAATGCCGACTTTATATTAGTAGTATTAGTCAGTTAGCTAAATATTCGGAAACATCATACATTATTTTCCGTTATACCGATTTTTGTACTATTTTTTACTATACCAAAGAACCAACATACGAAATTATACGTGTCGGTGATCTCTTTATGCCGACTTTGGTATAGTCACAAAAGTTCCTATTGTAAAGTGTTTTAGAAAACAAAGTTCTTGTTGAAAAACCCTCTATAAGTATTTTATATTTCTCTTGACAGACCAATATATTGGTCAGTGTCTATTTGTATATATAGACTTACAAGTACATTCCTACGATAAAAATGCGACTTCTCTTATATGGAATAGATTTTCTAGAACACTGAATTGTATACCCAACAGCATTTATATGAATATTGTGATACATGGGCAAGGTCATGAAAGATTATGTGGAGGCAACATGTTATTTATCACCGATTAAAGTATTCCATATAACAATTGAGAAAGAATGCATACATCTTTAATTGAAATTGTAGATAAGCAAAACTTTCCGTCTACTAGATGACACACACCTTAGTACGTTTGCAATAATCAGAGGTGCCTGCGTAAAATGACAATATCCTGGTTCCAACATAATTTCCTGGGTCGAAGCTGTCAGTCAAACCAATCTTCTAGGAAATATATCGCAAACAACAAAGAATGTGAACTTTTGCTTGTAATGCCTATACTTATTCACAATTTATACTCAAAAAAAATGTGGGTTATTCCGTTTACATGTTATAAAGTCTCATCCTATGGGGTATAATATTCTAAACTTGTCCTAAATCATATTTCTAACACCAATTTATTTTTATTTACAAATTTTCTTAAATTATCCGATATTTCCTAACACATTCCAAAGGCAAGTATTACCAAAAAAAGGTATATATTTATATATATATACACCGTGTCCCAAAATTCAACGATAAGCCGGCATCGGTGCATGGACCTACTCATGACTACTCGGGAAAAAATAAAAAAAAATTATAACTCTTTTTTTTTTAATTACAGAGACTTTTATAAAGTTGCGCCAACTTTTAATAAAACTTGCCATGGTAGTGTCCATACTTTTATTTTTAACCCAGACTATAGAAAGTGCATAGAATGTTAAAATCTATGAAAATTATAAGAAAATTTTTTTTTTTTACTGATTTTTGTAAAATAACTACAGACTTTCTGTAATTTTAAAGGATTGTGGTAGATAGCCGTCCTTCTTAGGTTGCTAATGCACAAAAAATATCAAAAATATGTCAAAAATTGTGGTCATGGTAGTTGAAAATAGCATAATGGGTATCGAATATCGATGAAATCTATAAAAGTCTCTGTAATTAAAAAAAAAAACAGTTATAATTTTTTTTTTATTTTTTCCCGAGTAGTCATGAGTAGGTCCATGCACCGATGCCGGCTTATCGTTGAATTTTGGGACACGGTGTATATATATTTTATGGGATAGGAGGGCAAACGAGCAGGTGACTCACCTGGTGGTAAGTGATCACCGTCGCCCACGAACATCCGCAACACCAGAGGTATCTAGGATGCGTTGCCTGCCTTTGAGGAAGGAATATGCTCTCTTCTAGAAGGCCCCTAAGTCGTATCCGTTCGAAATACTGCACCTGGCAGCTGGTTCCATATTGTGGCAGTGCGAGATAAAGAGATGTAAAGCTATTATATTAATACAATTCTACTGAATACTGATTAATAACATTGAATTTTACTTAAATCAATGCTATTAAGAAAGAAAGACACGACAAAAGAGTTTCATCGTTCTAATTTTTATCAATACCTTTCTTCTTTCACCTGTCTGCATACCCCATACATCATATGAACTAGCTTTCCGGCCGCGGCTCCACACGTGCATATGTCGGTTATCGCACAAAACCATTAACCTCTTTTGGCGCAGTTGGATAAAAACTATCCTATGTCCTTTCCCGGCTCACACTGTTTCCATAACAAATTTCATCCAAATCGGTCCAGTAGTTTTTAAGTTTATTCGTTGCATACAAAAATACAAATGTCCTTTTTATATATTAGTGTAGATATATTTATTAGCAGCTCCTTAGCTACGTGTTGTATGGTTTTAACGTTATTTGCACTACAGGTTTATTTTATATTTTTTCTAAAATGTGATGAGATTCTATTGAATCTTAACTAGAAAATAATAGTTGCCCCCATTTATTGTTAAGCTACATACTTAAGGTTAATGTGCACCTGCTCAAAAACAGTTGCTGTTCAATACAGAAACTCCGCAAATTCGGTCCAGTAGTTTCCGAGGAAAATGGTAACAAACATACAAAACAACCTATAACCCTAAACGCATATACTGCCTCAGTTCCGTTCCATACTTCATAGTTATGTAATATATATATATATATATTATAAATATGAGCTTGTAAAAGTTAAGCAAATGCTGAGTAATAAGGGTAAGCACATCACGTCGAAAAATTTACATACAAAGGTCAACGGTTGTAGCTACTTAGTGACATCATAATGAATGTGCCAAATAGAACAAAATGTACCTACTGATGTTGTACTCAAACAACACCTATAGTTTTATTTAGTATGGAGTAATTTGCTGATGTTTGCAATTACATTTTATTATTTAACTATAATAATAGATAAGATATTGGATTATTTTGGCCTATATGGTTTAGTTGGGAACGTTAGATATAAAATTTCACAAGCTATTTTATGACTGTACTTTACCTTATTCACGTGACCTGTGTTGTAACTTTACAAAAATTATATAATTATTGCTGAATTTTTTTTACGCATTTTTTTGGTGTGTCGTAACTTCACTATGTTGAAATTTTACCATCCCATTATAGCTACTATATATAGACACACCATACGTCTAAACACGTATGTGTGTAAACTTCTTACGAGTAAGTAAAAAATATTTTCTTAAATTAAATCTTACCATATGTGCATATTACACACTCCTATTGCAAGATTCATAAACATCTTAATGAAAGGTGAGATTTGTCGCAATGAAGTTTAAACTTAAAATAAATCTTCTTATGATAACGGAAATAAAAATAATAAGTATCTTAACATCTCAAAAACAAATCATTTTAAACCCAAACATAGTGTTATTATAATTAATTGTGCAAACTCAATACATCCTACATATCCATAAACGACGTATCGGTTTAAAAAGGCCTATCAGATTTTTTCCCACCTGATGTTAAGCGGACTAATCTCTGCCTATTATAACAGATGCATTTCATCACAAGTCTCGAATTGCACCGCGCCTGTCACATTGAGATATCATTGTGCCTGTAATTTCACTGGCTCTCAAGGACTACTGCCGGAACACACCGTTAGGTGCTTAGGGACAGATTTTCTACTTGAGGGTGGTAGCTAGCCAGGCGGGCAATCGCAATTGCCCTTCCACCATGCGGTGAAGCTGAAGCTGGCGGCGGTGGGGATCGAACCAGGGTACTGGGGCGTGGCAGTCCATATAGCTGTTACCGCTCGGCCATATTTACTTCGAATGCCATATTAAATGTGGAACCATAAACGCAAAATGTGGTCAAAAATAACGAAATTAGCATCAAATGGAATACGGCCATAGTCTGTTTGAAATGAATCTGATTTTATTTTTCTTTTTATGCCTTATAGGTTAGCCTTTGACCACTATCTCACCTGATGGTAAGTGATGATGTGGTCGAAGATGTTGTTCAGGCTAACCTATAACTACTGGCTCTCAAGGAACACACCGTTAGGTGCTTGGCGACAGAATTTCTAAATGAGGGTGGTACCTAGCCATCCTAAAACAACAACCGGGACCGACGGCTTATCGTGTCCTCCTAAGCACGGAAGCGCTCTGTAGTAATGTCACCAGCGGTCACCAATCCAAGTCATGACCGCGGCGAACGTTGCTTAATATGGCCAATTTATGAATGAAATTCTATTGTTATCATTGTCGCCGATGCCAATGGGTTAACTGTGCTAATCGGTTCAGAACGGCTAAGCAAACTTCGCTACGAGCGCTTTAAATTTACATGTAATCCATCCGATTCAATAAATAAATGGTTACTTATTGTGGATGGTCCAATAATGCATGTTTGTAAAATGAACAGTATTGAAATTGGTACTATGGCACTACCACGAAACAGAAACAATGATGTCCGAGCTGTAATAGCTATGGACTGCGGCGCCGCAGTACCCTGGTTCGATCCCCGACGCCCGCACCGGCTTGAGCTTTTTGCGATTGCCGCCGGGCTAGCTACCACCTTCAAGTATAAAATCTGTCACCAAGCACCTAACGGTATGTTCCGGCAGTAGTCCTTGAGAGCCAGTGAAATTACAGGAATATAGGTATGTCTCAAGGTGACGGGCGCAGTAGAATTCGTGACTTGTGACGAAATGCATGTGTTATAGGCAGAGATTACTCCGCTTAACATCAGGTGGGCCTCGAGCTTCGCAATGATATACAAAAAAACACACAAAGAGAAATTAAACATATTTATACCATCTTTAATCTCAACCATGCACCCAACTTAACCAAGCCACCACCAACCAGGATAACATAGGCAATTTAAGCAGCTTAGATAAACAGAACAAACTTAATCAGTTAACATTGAGTTACTGTAATTTCCCATTATAAATTGTTTTGAGGAAGGAAGGAAACTTTAGCTAACATATTAGTTTTATTTAATAAAGGAGTAATAATTGATTGATTGCAGCGTACGGTACAATTACACGGTCTAGTAAATACCTAGGGCTACAATTCACAGTGAGATAATATCTAGGTATTTGTGTGAGTCATGCTAGACCTAATTCTGCGTGAAAAATTCTTAGAAGAGTATAATCGTAGAACGATTGTAGGTACCAAAGGTACTTATTACTAATGCGTGATTTCTATGAAATAGTACTGAGTCTTCTTACTCAGATTAAATGCGAAAGATTTAAACTTTTGATAATAAGCACTTAACAAAAAGCACGGTTAACAAACAAACAAGCAACACCAATTCTCTTAGCTATTGACTAAACGCCACACTACTGCGATACTTCTGCGATCGAACTGCTGTGAATGTCAAATTTGGTAGTCTGCTAATTCTGGCTCCTAATCGCAGTTGTATAGCAATCGCGTCGCTATCGTATGGCTGTGCTATGGCTTGCAAATGTTGCCACTGAAATAATAATGGAAACTTCATTAATCAAGCATCAGTCAAAACATCAATACAGTGGCTTTCTAGGAAACAATACATTAAATAAATGTATATAAATCATTTAGCTCTTTTTACATATAAAATCCTCCAAAAAAGTTTATGCCACTGTAGCAACGCAATTGCAACAGAATAGCTTACAGCATAGCAAATATGTCAAAAACTATTGATAGCAAGCCATTGACTTGCGATCGAACCTAAATAGCGGGCAGACTACGGATACTGTCAAATACTACAATTTTCATGCAATTAGGTTGCATTAACGCCGTCCAATAGCTAAGAAAATCGGTTGAAAACCCCTGATTTTAAGATCAGAATTTTAAGCTGTGAGTTGTCTATCTATCAAAAGGTAGGTAATTCAGGACAAAATAAAAATTTTAGTAGCAGATTTGTACCCAAGTGCATAAAAGGAGTCATTTTTGCCTGGCCTCAGGTTAACTACACAAAATATAGCAGTGGTTTATTATTACTAATTATAATTACTACCTCTTTAGCATCATCATCATTACATCAACTGCAACGTCCACTGTTGAACAAGGCCTCCGTCATTGGGGGGATTTACCATAATCCCCACGTTTGGTAAACGTCTTGGGAATCGCAGAAAAAGTTGTCAGTACGTCAGAAGGCGCTGCTTTCCGCCATCCTGATAAAGTGCACGGAAATTGGTCTCAATTATGCATAATGGTAGCCAGCGCTGGTTTGCCTTTGGAATCATATTCTGGTGCTTTTTATGCACTTTTGCTTCAATAACAGGCATGTAGCGCTCGTAGCGAAGTTTGCTCAGCCGTTCTTTCCACCGTGGTCATGAGTTGGATGGGTGACCGCTAGTGACATTACTACTGAATGCTTCCGTGCTTCGGAGGGCACGTTAAGCCGTCGGTCCCGGTTGTTGTCTAAGTATGGCAGTCGTTATAGCTTGGTGGTAGGGCATTTTGCGAAAGCCTGCCTGGCTAGCTACCACCCTCAAGTAGAAAATCTGTCGCCAAGCTCCTAACGGTGTGTTCGGGCAGCTGTCCTTGAGAGCCACTACTTCTAGGTTAACCTGAACAACATCTTCGTCCAGCTCATCACTACCATCAGATGAGATAGTGGTCAAAAGCTAATCTATCAATCCTATCATACATAAAAAAGAAAAAAAATACAAAATCTGTCTCGGAGCTCCTAACGGTGGCTCTTTGGGGACCAGTTCTCATGACAGGTCTGGTTTGCAAATATTTATCATCGTAATATAATGACCACAATTATCACTTATAACATGTGAGATACCTAGTTGATAATGGCTAGTAGTAGTCTTTCAGCAATAAAAACTTTTTTTTTATCTCAACACACTATAACGCAAAACACTGATGTGCCTTAAACGTATGTTTTACAATCAGCACAGTTATAGTAGACATAAACAAAAAAATCAATGGGCAAAGAGAAAAAAAATGGTATCAAAAATCGTTAATATCAGACAAAACTATCAAAACACACACAGCTCAACATAACATATAGAAGTCATTCAAACAAGCTCAACTATTATATTTGCAGTATTGCGAATAGAAATAGCAGTACCATGTTACACTAATAAAGAAGACATAAATAATGTGTTTCTCTTAATTATCAAGGCGAAACCGTTTAGATACATACACTGATTTTACGACGACACGCAGAGATAAGGCACATTCAAATAATTAGTATGTTTATTGAAATGAGACGGTAAGGTCATGACTTAGCAATAAGCGACGCGACAGCGGGGCGGGCGCCAGGTGAGTTCGTCGCCAGACTGACGGCGCGGTGGCGGCGGTGGTGGCTTGCTTCCGTTAGCACAAAAAATATGTACCTAATACAAATAGTAGTCAAAATATTACAGTCCCACCAACTTATCTGTTCAGGCGGCAAAAAAAAGAACTACAACATTCCTTCAAATTGTTACAGTTTGTAGTTGATTTCCATGACCAGTAGCGCCCTCGAAAACTGCACAGTTAAGTTTGTGGTACTATACATGAGTTTTATTTACGTTAGCAAAACGTCATGCATAACAATTAATGTGACGTGTTTAGCTTGTGATTGCAAAATTAGTATTGTTAGTTAGACCCGTCCCTTTAAGGCGGTTTTATGATAACAATGAAATGACAAATTGTAACATCTCAACAGGTGATTACTAAATAGTCTGTGACTAGAGTGGCTAGTCTATCAACAATTAGAAATAACTCAATCTATATATCTATGCAGTATCACGTGAAACACTCAAGAATTTTGACATAAACATTAACACTGGCGCAGACAAAACTGCTAATAATCACTTATATCTGAACAAAAGGAGCAGTGATATAAATTAAGGGCCTTAGTATCGTCAAATACGTACTTTATAATGAGAACCCATGACTGCTGAAGTTGAAGATGTGAAAAAAATATTTTATAGATGAATTCAAGTACAACATTTGCAACATATGATTTTACGGTATTATTATTACTTTTGCATTTAAAAAAAATCAAGCAATATACTATTTTTTTACTTATATTGCAAACTCCTTCGAAACGGCTACGATTTTAGAAAATAAATTGTACCCTAAAATTTCTACATAGATATACTAAAATTGCAACATAGCATTTGTAAATCCAATGACATTTTCCTAAGAAAATCTCTAATTATTCAGGTTCAGAACGATTCCGAGGTGCTCTGCGCGGACGCGGGCGGCAGTCGTGCGCAAGCGTTGGTTGGTACGGGGAGGTTGGGTCGCTCGTAGCTCCGCTCGCGCCTACGCCTGCCGACGATCTTTACTTTGTATTAATGTAGGTATAGACATGCCAGCATTTGCAGCCGTGTGCGTTCACTGCGTGCAATGAATCGCTCGCTGCAGAGGGTCAACTTGATTGAAACGTAAAGTATGCGCGTGGATATATATAGGAACTTTCTAGACAAATTTTATTTGGTTTTTATCACTTATGAAACGAATCAATTCTTTAAATTGATAATGTTGTAGGCAGGGATTAAAGTACCGCTTCACGGTTTGTTTTCCGTTTTTTTTTTACATGCACTTATGTTATTGTGACAGAACAAGCTCAAGGCCCACCTTATGTTAAGCGGACTAACCTCTGCCTATAACAGAAGCATTTCCTTACAAGTCACGAATTGCACTGCGTCCGTCACCTGGAGACATAGTTATTAAGTCTCGTGTGCCTGTAATTTCACTGGCTCCCAAGGACTGATTGAACTGCCAGAACACACCGTTAGGTGCTTGGCGACAGATTTTCTACTTGAGGGTAGTCGTTAGCCAGGCGGGCATTCGCAAAATGCCCTTCCACCATGCAAAAATGGAAGATTATGGAAAACAAACGTATATACTTACTTATTTGTTTCCTTTTTTTGCTCTATCGTGAAAACGGTAATCCTTAAATACCAGCTTCCAACTTGTTATGGTTATAGTCCTATTGGACTCTCCAGGATATTCCAACGTATAACAACGAATGATAAAAACTGGTCAAACGCGGGTCGGACTCCCACGTTTGGCATATTAGCGACATTTCAGATTCTTATATTATATATTTCGTTATCACACCAAACATGTTGGGGTCCTAAAAATGTTTTATTCGTTTACCTTAACACAATGTATTATGATACAGCCTTTTAATAGTACATTATTACAAAAGCCGTGAAACAGGCAATCGCAGGTCAAGTAGGAGTTGTAGAGTAGAGCCGTAGGCGAGGACTTCACTAATACGAGACAGGCAATTGCCATTTCCGCCGAGACATATAATTATATACGCCGAAGTATATATTATAGTGCTTTTCTCAAAGGAAATAAAATATACTTTTTATATTATATATTTAATTTACCTTTGCCGCTAAATATATATCATCTGGAACTTTAATTAAAAAATTCCTTGCAAATGCAAATAATTATCTTGGTAAATCTAAATACAACGTTGGTAAAGCTACGTACAAAACATAGCAAGTGAACTTTGACAATTTTATGTGGCTCTGACCATCGTCTCTCTCGACCATCTGTTCGTTGGATCTTATCAGCACGGGGAAGGATCCATTAGGAACATGACTTTTGATTGACGACAAGGTCCAACCTTTTCTAAATTCAGGCAACCAAGTGTGCATAGTTAAAAATATTTTATGATCACAGTACCTACCTATGCATATCACTGGAATATTTTGCATAATTATTTTAATACCTGCCTTATACCGTGTATTTCGCAGTATTTTAACTTGACTTTTCAACACTTTACATCATAATCACTGCTATAGTCACAATAGAGTGACACAGCTATAATATGTAGATGACGGTCAAAGCAATCGCATTGACTAGGCACTTCGATACCAATATTGAAAGAATAGACTATTGGTGTATAATTACACTTTTACAAGCATCATACTTATTACATGTACAGGATATGGCACGTAAAGCACATCACAACACTACCTACCATGCCGAATTGCCGCTATCGCTTGTTCCACAGTCCCATCCTAACAGTTCAAAATTAGTGCTTTTGATTGGGTCTTCGTCTGGCGCCAAGTGATTTGTAAGAAGTGGTATACGCAAGTCAACAATATGAGTTACCTCTTATGATGTCGGCTTACAGCTATGCAATAGTCACCATTAATAACTTTAGAATAAAATGTATTATAGAACGCAGCTGAAAACGCATAATATAGTTATGTCTGCAATAAGATATACCTGTTTTAGTACCCTGTAAATACCTACACAGACTTATTATAAACTTTACTACTATTGAATACCCTGTTTTGCAAAACAAGCGTAAAAGAGGTTTCATGAAACTATAGTCAGATATCATGGGTTTTAACGGTAATGAAAATGGACTTCATTTTGACATTTGACCCCCATAATGGGCTTCATTTTCAGAGGAAAGTGTCAAAATGACGTTCATTTTCATTACCATTATAATATGACAATAAGGCCCAGATGAGAAGCTTTTTTATACGAGTACATACTTATATTAATTTCACTTTTACCCGTTGGGCTTACGTTGAACAAGCTAGATTTCACCCCCCTCCCCTCACCTTATATGTTCTTGTGTGAGTCATTAGAGGCAACAATACTAACGGCGAGGCCTTTGTTCAATGGTGGAAGCCAGGGCTGTTGATGATGATATTAATTTTAGCTTTGGTACTTATCGATTTCCGGCTCAAGAATATTAGAACTGTTACAAAATTACAAATTAACGCCAGGAAAAACTAAATACATGTATGGGATTGGATCCCGTGTCATCATATCATATCATAACATGAATTGACAGGGCGTGTCATGTTAGCTCAGTCGGTCAGAGCATACCCCGGCTATAGGGGTAGTTGACGCGGGTTCAAATCCCACACATGACTAAATTTTTTCCTGTCGTAAATTTGACATATTAAAATGTAATCCGCAGATTATGTGTTATTGAGAAAACAAATATATTATAAAAAAAAAATTGGAACTGTTCCACATCCTCCCGTTGGAGTCACTAAGGAAAAAAATGCGCTGAATGAACAGCATGTCCCCACTCATTACGAATTTAGTTGGGTGTTTCAGCTTTACGTAAATGGCACACTATCAACAAGCATATTGCTCTAGTTTGTTTTGTGCATTGCAATGCATTTGTTTTAAGGAGAAAACAAGTATATTTTGTAGTTCCATATACTTTTAATAATGATATAAATATGACATGGTCGAAAGATATGAATTTCGAATGAAACAAATTTTTTTTGATACACTGTTTATTTAAAGCAATTCTGTGATAAAGATACCTAAATAACTTTAATATAATCTCTTAAGTCCTCCAAATCCTGTACCAACAACGCACTTATATAAACATTAAAAAGACATCACACGTACCTTTATTAGTTTACGTAAAAACATTTCCGCAAAGGGGAAATCCTTACCAACTGCACTTTACACTTTTGTAAAAACCCGAGCCTATGACACTGATGCACCAGTAGTACAAAATAATGTGACAACGCATAAGTTCAAACAGTTCACAATAGTATAATAATCTTAACAGCACAGTCATAAATTAATTGAATAAGAAGAGCAACATACAACGCGAGCGCTCTTCGTGGCTTGACCTGTATATTTGGCTGAATTCTTCAGTCCAATTAACTGAAGTGAGAAAGTTTTGGGAGTGTTGATATTTGGTTTATCTTTCGCTATAATTAAAATGTTTGATTAGAACTTCGAGTGTACGAAGTAAAATATCATCATTGTGCAGGGAAATTAACCCAAATATAACCTGTTAGAATATTCTATTTTGTTTTTCGCAAATCTTTTCGAGTACTTAAAGGATTATAAACTTAAAGTCAGTCTCAGTCACTTAAATGCAGTCGTGTAAAAATTTTTTTTTTTACAGGCTGCCCAAACAGGAGTGTTAAGTTTGCAGGGTGTATGTATGTTTGTGAGTTTCTTATTCCGCCATAACTTCTAAACGGCTTAACTGATGTTAATGCATGAGTTATTGTTAGATTCGTCTTGATAGCGCAAGTGATGCTAGGTACATAAAACGAATAAAAAAAAACTGGCGAATTTTAGACGTCATATTGTGGGAAAAAATATTTTTATTCTTCTTCCAAATCCATTGGATTGGGTATCAAAATGAAGGACTTTAAAAACGATTCCATAAATATATATAACTTGCAGTTTTGAGATCAATAGAGCGATAAAACGTTTGACGAAAATAAATAATTAGCAGGTTAGATAGATAGATAGATAGATAACTCTTTATTGTACACACCACTACATTACAATAATACAAAATACGCAGGATTACAGTCAAGTGTTACAATGGGCGGCCTTATCACTAACAGCGATCTCTTCCAGGCAACCTTTGAATGGAGAGGAAATAGAGGAGTAATAAGACGGGGGTGCATTAAATTAATATTAACAGTCAGTTAATATTAATTAACAAATTATTATATTTTTTTGTTATTATTGGTTAATTACTTTTTAAATTAATTAGACTTGTATATGAAGTGCTTCTGCGCAAAATAATATTAATTAGGTGCCTCAAAGAATTAAATAACGATAAATTCCAATCTTTTATGGGCATTTCTTCTTATTAAAAGTCTTATTTATATGCTTGACACAACATATTTACGGTTGTAGTAAAACATAGTTTTGAGAAGAGAATATAGTATAATAAACAAACGCAAGCAGCAAAACTGAAGCAATCTTTACCTTAGTTAGCAGTTAAAAAAAATTAAACTATACAAATGAGGATACAATACCATATTAAACATTATTATTTATTGTGTTTACGATTCAACACAACGAATAGAAAAACATAACTGCATAAAGTTTTAACTTCGGGTTTATGGCCGGCGCATCCTGACGCCAAACCTACTTGGAATGTTCTCGTTGGTCAGTTACGCTTGAATGCTTAATCATCACTGATAACCATAACAATAGAAATCCTTAAAAATATATAAAAGGGCCCTTACATGATGTTGAAAGGAAAAGCACTGAAGCGCTCGTAGCGAAGTTTGCTTACCCGTTTTTAATCAATCAGCTAAGTTAGGCAACGTCCGCCGCGGTCTGGAGTTGGATGGGTGGCCGCTAGTGACATTACTACTGACCGCTTCCGTGCTTCAGAGGGCACGTTAAACCGTCGGTCCTGGTTGTTGTCTTACGATGGCAGTCGTTACAGGATGGTGGTAGGGCATTTTGCGAATGCCCGCCTGGCTAGCTAACACCCTCAAGTAGAAAATCTGTCGCCAAGCACCTAACGGTTGTCCTTGAGAGCCAGTAAAGGTTAGCCTATAAACTATAAAAAAAACACTATTGGGCACCCGATCTGCAGGGACACGGTACTTACTTTGACATGAGTAGTGACATTCTAATAATTCAGCTTTTTTTTACAACCCACGATTGTCCAATTGAAAGATCGTCTATAATCTATATGTTGACAACAACATTTGTAACAGTGGTCGGACACATCTTCCAATCAAACCTACTGAATAGCTGTTCCCATCTTTAACAAACAGATAATACTAAAAGTACAAAATTTACATCTACATAAGCTCTTAACATTTTATAATTTATATCGAGCATTTTTTAATTATGTAGCACAAACAAACGTTAAATTTAATTTAATTACTTAGCGGCTAGACAGCAAATAAAAACGGCCCCAATCGGTCGTGAGACTCGATATTACAACTCACGCCGCGTTTTACAACTCAACAATCATATTTTATTGTTTTACTGGCATTGGTATAAAGTTACTAGAAAAATATGAATTAATTAAATTGATATTAATTCCTTTCTTCCTGTGGCTTTAAGATATCATTAGAGATTGCCCCTCACTTATTCCTACGATATTATCACGCCTACGTATCCCCGGAGGAGTATGCATAGCGAAAAGCCGGATAGTAGCCCAACTTTTCAAAAAAGCATATACTGGAAGGTTAGTAGCTCCGCCCCGCCTTCTAAAGAACTATTATCTATGATACTCAGGGGGCTAAGTCTGCTAATTACATGTTCATATTCAGCATAGATTCATTCGAGATTCATACAAGACAGAATCGGTAGTCTGCTGATCCCTTACAAATATATGAATCTATGATGAATCTAGGCTGGTTTGACGATATTGCCAACAAAAAATAAAAAGAGAAGAGTAAGGTCATTCAGAAAACAATTTCGTTATTATTTATTATTATTTTATTATTTCGTTTCGTTTCCATATGAAACCGAGATTCAAATCAATATTGACTCAATATGAACGATATGAAGTTAGTGGACTATCAAAACTGTCAAAATTGACCAGGACGAGTCCATTATAGATTCATATTGATTAGCATACTAGACGCACAGGACTCCTGCGAAGCGTAGGGATTAATAAAAAATATACTTGATTAGAATAATGCAAGATGTATATCAAAACAAAGGTCTATGATCTAATATAGCAGTCTATTTTTGTTAAAAAAACTATTAATGGGTTTACTATAATCCTGTTTCTTTAGACCTCTCCCAAAAGGGATAGTCGCCTACACTGGCGGATAGCCTAACGTTAAAATTGCTTCGGGGGATTAGTCTTCTATTAACTGACAGGAAGTTACCGGATCAGTTTAATTTTTTTTATCAGTATTTTGATCACCTATGAATAAATACCGATGCCACGAAAGCCACTAATTGCATTGTCAAGAGTAGTTGCTCGAATCTACGCCTTGGGATATATACGCCCATATCTTATTACCTATAGCATATTAGCTGACAGGAAGTTACCGGATCAGTTTATTTTTTTTATCGGCATTTTTATCACCGAGAACGAAGAACTATTTCAGTTATATTTTGATTATTAATACTAAGATTTATGCATAATGCACTTTAGCCTATACCTCTATGTAAATTGTCTCTATTAAGCCTATGATTGCCACGAAGAGATTGCTGCCTACGAATTAGGCCACCAATTGCACTATTTTTAAGATATTTGTTTTTTTTTAGTAGTATTATTAACTTTAAAAGTGCAATAAAGTATTATCCATCCAGATATTCAAATACATTTTGCAGTTTATTGACTGTTACTTAAAAACTTCTTGACTGATGTTTATGAAATTTAAATGGGACCCCCTTGGAGGTATTTTCTACCTTACAAAACATTTAACATCCAAATCAATTCATAATTGACGGAACAACAAACATATACAAAAATACTTACACTGACGCTCCTCCAAATATTTAACGATTCGCAACTTACAGTTTGTATTATTTTGAAAACATTTAGGTACAAATGTTATCTACTTTTTTACTCACTTTCACTTAGTGGCTGATTCCTTAAAACCCATTTTATTAGCAGCATACTGCATATCAATCCTTTCAAACATATAAAGCCTAAACATTTTGACTGTCACAACTTAAAGACTTATTCAAGACACGAATAATTCTTCAAATCAACAACTAGGAACAAAAAGGAACACTTTGTCTAAAAGCCAGTTAAATTATTGATCCATAAAACAAGGTATCAAGGTATTATAGTGTACATTACAAATATTCCACTAGAGTTTCATTTTAATTCTATTGAATTAGTGACATTTAGCTAGACAGATAAAAATCTGATACTGAGTGCGAACGTGACATTAATTCGCGGCATACGACAGGCGCCTTCCCATGTGGCTCGCTGGCGCCTTAATTCTTGAGACAAATCCTAATTATTGCTCACTATTTGAATACCGAACGACGTTTATGAACACGAGTAAACTTACTGAAATACTATGATAGATAATACTGTAAACCTATTTTAGAGATATGCAGGTGAGTTTGTAGTAAAATAAAGCTTAATACACACTTCACAAGGGACAGAAGTTAGTGAATTAGATAAGCGCGGTTTTAAGGTGCATTCATATAGTGATTGCAATAATATGGGCTATCTTACTTTTGAAGCAGTGATAGCTCAGTGGCATTGGCTATGGACTGCCGCGCAGCAGGTCCATGGTTCGTATCCCGCCGCGGGCTTCAGCTTCAACGCATGGAGCAATGGCATTTTCCGAATGCCCGCCTGGCTAGCGACCACTCTCAAGTACAAAATCTGTCGCCAAGCACCTAACGGTGTGTTTCGGCAGCTTTCCTTAAGAGCCAGTAATTCTAGGTTAAGCCTGTTAACACCTTTCACCACGTCACTACTTACCATCAGGTGAGATTGTGATCCAGGGTTTAATTATTAACAATAAAAACAAAAAAAAAAAATATTACACTTTACTGCACCCTCAGTATATCAATCTTACGCTATATCTACAACAGTTCGCATAACAATTGATTGTTTATTGAGATAAAAAGTGTCATAGGTATTTCCTTATACCTAAGGAATTTGAATTGTTGTACTAAATTCCATTAAAATCTTTTCAGCTACAGAACTTTATGTCTCAGGTCGCAGACGGAAGTAGCGCAGTTCGCTACTTGTGCCGAGCTGCTCAAACTCCGCTATAGGCAGATTAGGTGAGCCTCGTACTTATTCCATCAAGATATAATAAAAAAAAGCTGTTTCGGATGTATGTGGCATCAAACACACAGACTTACTTTTGCATTTCTAATATTACCTTCCTCCTGCTATACCATATTCTCTAAAAATCTTAAGTCCTAGTTAAGAACCTATATAGGAAAACTTTATGTCTACCAAATTTCATCACAATCCGCTTAGTCTTTTCAACGGTGATAATCGAAAATAACAAAGTTACACACACCCTCACACACACCTACACACTTACTTTCGCATAGAGTACTAGTGTTATTAGATACTAGATATTTATGTAGGATCTCTTAACAAGTATAAAAACAAAAAAAATTTTAGGTACCTTCAGTGGTTCAAGGTAGGGTAACTGTGCGGATTCATGTATCAGTCAGAATAGCCACGGTCGCAGCTTCTTAACCCCTCACAAGAACGGCCTCCCAAGGGGGTTGCCTTAGAGGTCACTATAAGGCGCGGGAGGCTCACCTTCAGACTCACGCAGGTTCTTATAGGACATGTCTGTTTCAGGAAATACCTGTGCGTGGAAGACACCAGCCATCGCGTTGGAGGTATGCCCAGGAGGAGTGAAACCGCGGCGATATTTGATCGTGGTTGTGGGGCTTGAACTCTCGTTGTCGGCCATCACTTCAGATGGTCGGTGGCGAGAGGTTGTGGGAGGCGGTGCGGAGAAACAATAAGAGGGAGAGATATCCTCTCTCTCTTCCGCTCCTCAGAGCGAGGACACGGATGCGAGCTGATAGTGCTTGCACTCCATTTCCGCTCAAAGAACTTGGTTGGCTGTGGGAGCAGCAAGGCACCCCTCATCAGGTTAAATTAAAAAAAGGCCCTCATGAGGTGTGGATGCCCACGCGTTCTGGAGCATCCCACGAGGTGGTAGTGGACAGAATTATCCGGATGTTAGGCCTGACCAACAGGCTGTCGTTGTCGAATGTTCTTCTGCGACGTCGGTGAGGGCTGCGGATGAGTGCGCGAGCGACTCCCAGTTGATGTCTGCGGAACACCATGGGGTTTTTGAGCTGGCAACAAATCTGAAGAAGTTTCTTAATGTTGTTTGTTGGCCGTTTAAAGCCGCGTACCTACCAAGCTAAAGTTGGCAACTTTTGTATTACCTTACATTGATCTTAATAAGCTAAAAACTTAATTTACTTCAGCATAATACAAAATGCCCACGCCAGCCCATGTAGGACTTTTCACAATATACAATTCAGAAATTTGACTCTTTAAGCTCTACATGCAGGTGTTTAAGCAGGTGTAACTAAGAAAGCTTTACGGCTCATATCGGATACTCACTGAAGTGAGTGAGGGCTAATCGAATCATATACTACCTACCTACTATACCTTCTTTATTTTATTTTTCAGTATGTTGCACCAAAGATAATCAATTGATTTTTCGTATTCTAGTAGCTATTAATATAAGAAAGATACATGATTTTTTTCATAGATGTACTTTAAAAAAACCTGTTGAACAGAGCTGTCAATAATTAAATTGACATTTATTTCTTTTATTTTTCACGTATAAAATATCAATAAAATTATAAGATATACTCCCACTCAAACTACGTAGCTGTGATTTTGTTTCGATGCTGTGGCTGCTATGGTTTAGGAGATACACGATTTAAAAAAAAATGTTTCACATACACATTTTTGACAGTATCTCTGTGACAGTTCAAGATAGAGGGCTGAATCAAACTCGGTAGTCGGTAATGCTCCTCAATCAACCGTTCCGAGTTGTTTTTTTTCAAATATATGAGCCTGTTTAGCTCTAAAGTAATATTCCTCTTTGATTCTCTTTGAAGGTCACTGACTACGTGAGAGCCCGCATGGAGTATTTGCTCTCTATTCTTATGTATCCGGCTATAGCAGTGACGTTGTCGGTTGCGGTTGTGACCTATCGAAGCATGCCGTTTTGTGATTTGTCAATAATCTAACATAGGCTTTGCAGCACATCACTATATTTTTTTCCCTCGCAAATTTGTAATTTTTTAATGTAATCCGCCGAGCAGGTGTTATTGCAAACATAACAATATTATATTTTTTATTTGTCGATTTCCACAGACTCCGTGCCATTTTTTAAACTAACTATGACATTAATTAAACAATTATATTCTATGGGGAGCATTCTTACATACTTAGGCGGAAACACAGTATATGGGATGCTAATTATACCCAATATATACTATCACAAAACAGATACAAAGAGGTTGCACAGGCATTCCGAACGGACCAGTGTCCTCAAGCAGTACTCGTTCACGAGTTGACTCGCGTACCAGCCATCGTCCTCCTCAACCAATTGTGAGGAAAGAGGGCGACCCGACACACGACACCACCGTGCGCCTACACATTTTCGTGAGCATGACTGTTCCGAATGCCGCACCAATCTGCTTGCCAAAGTGTGAGAAAGACTACAATTAAAACTATAACTAAACACTACATTTATATACATTACAATAAAATCGTCGCGTCATCATTAACAATTTTAAAGCCAATTGCCGCAAAATTGAAGTACAACATAAGTTGATCTATAGGTGTCGCTCCATCCCAATACGATGGTTAAATAAAGAACGAGTGGAAATATTGGAGTGAGTATGATTCATTGTCATGTTAGCTCAAGCGGTCAGAGCATACCCCGGCTATAGGGGTGGGTGGACGCGGGTTCGTATCCCGCACATGACTAAATTATAGCCTTTAGTTCTCTCGTAAATTTGTAATGTAATCCGCCGAGAAGGCGTTATTGCAAACTTAATATTAAAATAGGCAAAGCCTATCAAAGTCTTTAAATTAGCAGGTCCTATATATGTCGACAAAGGCTAACATGGTTTTATATCGCTGATAGGGTAGCCTTTGACTACAATCTAACCTGATTGCTTTAATACTGATATGCTAACCTGTGACCACTATATTTCCTGATCATAAGTGATGATTGGCCGAAAATGTTGTTCAGGCTAACATAGAATTACTGGCTGTCAAGGACTTGTGGTCATGGGATCGAAGGTTCTAAACACGAATAACCTAAAATGGAAACATTAAGGAGAGCTGCTAGAACACACCATTCGGTGTTTGGCGACGGAATTGCTGCTTGTGATAGTATGAAAAGGTAATCCAGCTCTTCTAGCTATATATTAGGTAAATCTTTATCGTTCCTGAAAACATCACCAAGTCTATACGAGATATATAAGATTCACAAGACGAAGGTGGTATGACAAAATAATAGATTGTGCCATAAGAGATTAAAATAATATTTATACAGCGAGGGTGCTACTTTGAATCCAGAGTAGAGCGAATATTAAGTAGAATCCGAAGCGCAGCTAGGGATTCAATATAATCACTTTTTACTCATCAATATTGATATAGTAGATAGATATTATAGTACTTACTTAGCCCGAGGAAAAATAAACTTTGCTACCGTGTGATACACTTCACTTTTCATCCCACTGTCAGAAAAATAAATAAGAGACTTTTCATGAATATAATAAATAAAAATGGTACATATTTTTATATTTATATGCTTGGATAAAATGAAAGTTAAGATACAACTAAAAATTCATATAAACTTTGTTTTTTCTAGAATTTCCTTCAGAAATAATCCGTGATCTTTTAAATCGCTGCCTCGAATAGACCGCATTCGTGCGTTCTTCATTTTTGCCACTTTTATAACCGGCCAGCTACATATTATGTACTGTTTTCATAATATACGATTCTCCTAACCTAATAAGTATATGATCTAGTTGGTCACGACCAGTGACAATGTTCATGTTCTTAATTCAAACACTTTTCCGCCCTCTACAAAACTCTTTTACATAAAATACCGACTTAAAGACGAACCAATCTTTGTTTTTCAAATAGATTGGAGGAAAAATACAAATCATTATATAATACCTATTTATTATATTCCAGTCATACTGTTTGCTACTTGACTATTTCACAATTACGTGAATTGACATAAGTAAGTATGTATCTACTGTAGACGACCAGAATAAACTAAAATGGCATATGAAAGGTGCAAATGAACAATTCATTCGTCACAATATCATGACCTCGTGACTAGTACAGGCTGTTTACACAAATCACTCAAATTTAGACTCAAAGCGCCAAAACAGTCCAACTACCACTGATGTGTAGACGCCGTTATTTCCTCGCCGGACGCCCGGCGCCGGCGCCGCACCACGTGACTTCTGGAAGTAGTAACTATTAGATAATCTATGCCAGGTGGCGCCTCACTACGTGGAGAGTACTTAGTTTACTTCTTTATTATATAGCTTCACAAACTATGCAATACCACTGATCTCTATCTATTTAATCTGGATATGCTATCCGTAAGACACGTTTTTGGTGTATGTTTTTCACTATTTGTTGTTGTGCGTAGACAAGTAATTGAGACCATTATTGCTTTTAAATATCAGTTTTGAAGTAGTGATGGCTCTGTGGCATTGGCTATAGACTGCCGCGCAGGAGGTTTATTGTTCGAATCCCAGCGTGGGCTTGAGCATTTTACGAATGCCCGCCTGGCTAGCGACCACCTTCAAGTAGAAAATCTGTCGGGAAGCACCTAACAGTGTGTTCCGGCAGCAGTCCTTGAGAGCCAGTAAAATTACAGGCACCTAAGAACTGTACGTCTCAGTATGACGTGCAAAGTGCAATTTGTCGTAGACGAAATGCGTCTGTTATAGGCAGAGGTCCACTTAACATCAGGTGGGCCTCCGGCTTGTTCCGCCTCAATAACATAAAAACAAACTCTATTTAGCCAAGTCGTATGTTCGTCGTCATGTTTAGTCAATGTCTATCGTATGTTAGACTTAGGTTACTGTTCCACCAATTGATACTATATCCTTGGGTGCGATTTTTTAATGTCGTCAATGTTATCTAATACATTGATACCTGTAGTAACTTTGACATCATTGCTGTTGTATTTTTATTAGTCTGTCTGCCTTTGACCACTGTCTCGCCTGATGGTATGGTCGAAGATTTTTGTGCAGTCTAACCTAGAATTACTGGCTCTCGAGTATAGCTGACGGAACACAGTGTTCGGTGCTTGGCTACAGATTTTCTAATTGATGGTGGTAGCTAGCTAGGCGGGCAAGAAATACATTCAAAGCTTTTATCATGGATATACCTATGATTGCGTTACATTTTACGCATTATTTTAATCAGAAGTGGCCGTTTTTTTAGCAGACTTCAAAATAAGGAGAAGTTTCTCAGTTCGACTATATTTTTTATTTTGTGTATTTTACCTTTTATCTCTTTACATGGTGCATTGATTTTGATAATCATTTTTATATTCGAAAGCTGGTGCTTGCCATGTGGTCCCATTTTAATTTAACAAGATCTGCTGAGTAGTACTTGAGCTATCCCTAATAATGCGTATTATAAATTTGAAGAAGGTTTTGTTCGTCTGTCCTAAAGGTTTTACCATCGCTGCTTGTTTTTTTTTTTTGAGATACAGCTGCTTTCTATTCAATTCATTTTTGGAAGTACTCAACAATACAAAATTTTGCATCAATGCACATCTAACTTACGCTAAAATGTGAGCAATTATAAGATTAACAAACCTGTGCTGATTTTTTAATCGGACATCACATCCATGTGTAAAGCATGATATTCTCTAATTTACGGGCTTTTTGAAAAAATAAGAAGTGGTACCGACAAAGTGTGTATTGAGATTGAACTCTGTTTTGTTACTACCTAACATTCACAAATCACAGCCCTGAATGTTTTCTTTTCCACTTCTTTATGTCTTGTGGGGTTTGCATATCATATATCGCTAGATTCACTGTGACAAAATAAAATATATGCAGAGCAGTAACATAAACTATTGTATATTTGTATAAGTTTATGAGATAAGCACACGTTTCCGTGGGGTGCCAGGTTAAAATGTCGTCTCCCCATTTTTTCCCGTGGGTGTCGCAATAGGCGACTAAGGAAAATGCGTGCCAAATGAGCAGCATGCTACTTCTCACGTGGATGTGATTGGGTGTTGTAGATATTAGACGCACAACAGGGTTGTATACCATCTTAGTGCCCTGCTACGGTTTAATACAATATGTTTTAGGGACTCGTCTAGTGTGTTTTTTTTTTATGTTATTGTTACGGGACAAGCCCGAGGCCCACCTGATGTTAAGTGGACTAACCTCTGCCTATAACAGACGCATTTAGTCAACGACGAATTGCACTGTGCCCGTCACACTGAGACGTCCAGTTGTTAGGTCTCATTAGCGTGTAATTTTTCTGGCTCTCAAGGACTGCTGCCGGAATACACCGTTAGGTGCTTGGCGACAGATTTTCTACTTGAGTTAGTGTGTTACAGCAAATTATTTTGTACGACCCTAAAACTGTGTCCGGTGAATGGCAATAGGCTCGCCCCCTATTACATGGGGCCAATTGGCGAAACGTGGGTGTCCATACGCCTCTGCCTACCCGTTCGGTGAACACAGGCGTGATTATATGTATTCCTGTCTATAATATGCATGTCTTCGAAGCAATCGTAATTATTACCTAAACCCATTCAGTTTATTGTTTGTAATTCTGCCAGCGGTTCTTAAAACGGCGTAATATCGCCGACTCCATGTTTAATGTTGAAAACGTGAGGCTACTCCTAATAATTAAATGGACGTCTAATAGTGCTCTTGTGATTTATTTCAAATCAATTTAGAACCCGGAGATCGTAAAATTAGTTAAAGCAACTGAATACATAATCCATGAGAAATTAACAAAGCTTGTGAATTAGTTGACCTTTGACTGAATATCTAGATATAGTCGGTAAAATTGGCGAATTTAGAATACCCATTTCGATGAAAAATAAAAGACAATAGGCAGGTGCCCATGTTCTATTTCTTTAATTGTCCAATTCTTCGGCAGAAGCCGAAGAAGATAATGCGGAAATTTTAGAATCCGACATTTTTTATTTTACATTCTTCAAATAGCTGAATTTAAGTAGCGTGCCCTATTTGGAGGGTTCTTCCCGTTCTGTTCGTTGTCACCTTTTTTATGCCTGATAGGTTAGTCTTTGACCACTATCTCACCTGATGGTAAGTCATGATGTGGTTGAAGGTGTTCTTCAGGTTAACCTAGAATTACTGGCTCTCATATCATCATCTTCAATATAAGTAATGTTTCGCAAAGATATATAATATAAAACTTTTCGGGCTCCATATCGAAAGAGCAGTATAAACTAAGTACCTACTTACCTAAGTTTAAATTGTTGCGATATCTTATTTGAGTTTTAATGACGTAGTTTTGACATATTTTGTATATATTTTGCGGTTATTATTCACAAAAAGGAATTGTGTCGTTCGTAGACAGATGCAAAAAGTTTTTAATTTGTCAGTTATAAAGGCACTATATATTTTTAATTTCAAAAATCTTACAGGGTCTTGAATTTTTGTTTACAGATAACTTTCTACACCTAATCATGCCTAAAATTATTTTTCTACCCTTAACCCAACCACGTGCGGTTGGTACAATATGTCTTCTCTAACAAAACTTTGTCATGTGTGCAACAAGATCATAATATTATTGCAATAAATTCAAACACCACACAGGACAACAGAAATACTTGGCTGAAGTTTTGGTTTCGGTTTTATAGCCAGCCACCTCTCTGACTCAATCTCTCCTTGGTAATGCTTTCTTTTAATAGCTGATAGGCAAGTCTTTTACTACTATCTCATACATACATAAAAATCACGCCTCTTTCCCGTTGGGGTAGGCAGCGACCACAGATTTCCACTTACTATAATCCTTACATAATTTCTCTTTTGCTTCATCTACACTCATCAATCCTTTCAAATTCAAATTCAATTTCAAATTATTTATTTGCTTAAACTTGGGTTAACTTAAATTACACATGTTACTAACAATGTTTCGTTCGCCATGTTCTAGCCTGTTTGAGGTATACAAGATAATTTTATCAAAACACATGCACCTATTTAATTAAGCAAGTAATATAAATTATCAGCCATGCATAGACTATATTTTGCAATTTATTATTAATGTTTAAGATGACATAGACTACTGGTAAATTTTGATTCATGATTCATTCCAATACAAGTCAGACAATATTTGTGTGATTAAATTAAATAAACAATAACTTAACAGAACATACACAAAACATTTAAACTACAAATACATTTCTTATTTCTACAAATACTTTCATACATGAACGTCGGTTTAGGGTACTCCTCCTTTTTTCACCTGGCCTTTTTTCAGAACGTCTTCAATCTGATTTCGGAACGTTCGCCTAGGTCTTCCCCTTCCAACACTTCCGTTCTCTTGTCCCATGTATAAACATGTCCAAACGATCTTAAAATAATCAAAGGAACTGTCTCATGGTACCACGGCAAATAAACGCTCGATTTTGGTCACCACATCCTCATGCACACTACTACTACTATCTCATCCGATGGTAAGTGATGATGTAGTTAAAGATGTTGTTCAGGCTAACTTAGAATTACTTGCTCTCAAGGACAGCCGCCGGAACCGTTAGGTACTTGGCGACAGATTTTCTACTTGAGGGTAGTAGCTAGCCAGGCGGGCATTCGCAAAATGCCCTACCACCATGCTATAACGACTGCCACCGGGACCGACGACGGCTTAACGTGCCCTCCAAAGCACGGAAGAATGCTTGTAAAAATGTTCTCGTTGGTACTTTACTTGTATTTTTTAAGATATTTTGAAGCCAAGCCATCAAAATTCCGTCTTGGTGGATACTACTACAGTGTACCAAGTCAAAATATTGGGCAAAATAGACATCACTAAGGTTTCACAGTGACGAAAGGAGTCCAGTGGCAACTTGGACGAGAACGGTGACACTGTAATAGTAGAGAAAAGGCGTAAGGCGTAACCCGCATCAGGCGAGCAACTAGTCCTCGTCATCACTTCAGAAAATCATATGTACCCAAAGTACCGCAGAACTCTTCTTACGTCAACATGTAAACAAGGCATGCTAGTAACTATTAACTACTGAAACGCGTACCACACTAATAATCCACGACATAATAATATATAAACGACAGTTTGATGTTGGAATAGAGCAAAACATCTGTAAGTTCACACTTCTACACCGAATTTTTTTGTTTAAATTTCTTTGTTAATTATTTGATAGAATTAACTTCCGCGGCAAATCTCTTTTCACCCCTGAAGTGTAACGAAATGTTTTGTTATTAGTGATTAGAATGTATTCCAAGCTTTTATTATTTTCAAATTATTATTTGTGTTCTGAAAAAAATGTCTTTTAATAGAGATAGTTTCAGCGCTAAAACAGCTGGTTTAAATGTTTTTATCATTAAAGTGGTTTAAAAATGTAATAAATAAGACGTACAAGCCTAGTCAGTAATGTGTTAATTACATGATGAAAATCACATTGAAATCGGGTAATATTAAGTGGTAGAAGAGCTTTTTCTTTTTTTATGGAGAAGTACGCGTTATATAGTCCTCTGAAGCGCTAAGTATTGCAAGCACCGGATATTTAATATTAGAAGCCAATAAATAAAGTGCCAATTTCTAATAGACATTATTAGATATAATATCAGTGTCTATTATGGGAGATGCGTATAGTTCCTGAAACACAGCTGATGTTACTTCGGGAACCTATAGACCTTCATAACTTGAGTCAGTAAAAACTGTTTATATATGTATTTGTCCGGTGAAACATTCGAATATGAAAGTCTACGACCTAAAACGACATCTCGCACACAATCTTAAATACATAAGTACGTACAATACCACATGGTATTGATCCTGCCGTGAGAGTTGAACGTTCGCACGGTGCTCCTCTAATTTTACCCTGGAGACGGCGGTGTGACCGCAAAATATCGTCTTCGGTCGACTAGCGATCGATGTGGACGGGTTTCAACGGAAGTTTACTAAGAAAATACTAAAAACTCAGTTATATTTTATCTTCACAATAAAAAAATTTAATACACAGTTAAATTTGATTTTAAATGTCATCGTCAGATTCATAGTTCTTTTAAATATGTTCTTAATATTTGGTTACTATAGTTTTTAGGAGTAGTGTAGTCATAGCAGGAAGTTATCCATACGAGAAGTAAACACGGGACAGTATTTAAAAAACTCTTCAAAATGAATTATATTGCTTTTTTCGTTCTTAGTCTCAGTTTAAACGAGTAAATATAGATTGTACAATTTGTCTATTATAATATAGATTGTACAATTAGTCCCTTTCTAATCTAATCCTTTATTCCGATCCCGTCCGCTGAGAAATCACTTTTCTTTATTCTTACTCCAGTAGAATAATATAATTATACATATTCTACTTTTCTCAATCACCAGTTATCACACCACTGTCCATCCACATTTTGATTCAGATCATTTATTGCTTCCATATAACGTTACACTTAGGGTGCTTACCATTTGAAGTGAGATTCGCTAAAAACGCTAAAAACGATCACACTCCCAAAAAGTTGTTCCACATGGGTCTTGGCGTTATTTTCGCCATAAACGCTACGTCTAATGTCAAAAGTGACAGAAGTGGCAAATTTTAGTGGCATTCTTAGCGTTTTTATCCTAAATGGAACAGGGGATGACTGATACAAACGATCACAGTGATCACAACCATAGACGCAGAATGTGATCAAAATTATCGAAAATAACGTTCTTAGCGACAAATGGAATATACCCTTATGGTAAAAGTTCTTACAATTGTTGAAGCGCTCGTAGCGAAGTTTACTTAGATGTTCTCAACCGATCAGCAAAGTTAAGCAACGTCGCGCGCGGTCATGAGTTGGATGGGTGACCGCTAGTGACATTACTACTGAGCGTTTCCGTGCTTCGGAGGGCACGTTAAGCCGTCGGTCCCGGTTGTTGTCTTATGATGGCAGTCGTTATAGCATGGTGGTAGGGCATTTTGCGAATGCCCGCCTGGCTAGCTACCACCCTCAAGTAGAAAATCTGTCGCCAAGCACCTAACGGTGTGTTCCGGCAGCTGTCCTTGAGAGCCAGTACTTCTAGGTTAGCCTGAACAACATCTTCGACCACATCATCACTTACCATCAGGTGAGATAGTGGTCAAAGGCTAACCTATCAGGAATAAAAAAAAAAAAAAAAAAAAAATATGATAAATGCATAAATTTATTTAAGAATCCGTTAAGGCAAAAAAATAACAGCAGAAGAAAGACTCAGTTATTACGATATTTTGAATGTGAATTGATTGATTGTTAAGTAACAACTAATATTGTTTTTAATACTACCTACTTATGTTTTTAGTCATGTTTTGCATTACATCTTCACATTTTATTTGTCTATCTGTGCTTTATTTGACATTTTTGCATCACTGCCCAAAAAACGAGTGTTATGTTTCAGGGTTTATGTACGTATTTATGTTTTTATGTTTTTTATCCCACCATTACTTCTAAACAGCTTGACCGATTTTATGTATGAGATATCGTTAGATTTGTCTTGATAGCGCAAGTGACACTTGATATATGAAACAATAAAAATAAATATTAACAAATATTTTTTTCGAGAAATCCCGATCTTGCGCTCTTAGAATCAAAACCTCCTGAGGATGCTTTGCGTAGAAGCGAAAAGGCTGCGTGGCGTTTGTGACGTCGGCTTAACAGGTACCTAAATTGGGCGGAATTGTCACTAGATATACTTTTTATATTTTTTAAGTGTTTTATTAAAATATTAATTTAATGTATTCTTAAAATATTCGTTAATATTAAATATGGATTTCCGCAAAGTAATGCCTGAATCTATTTAATAAAAATAAAACAAACTGGTGTATTTGAGACGCCATATTATGAGTTTGTTTTTCTTTCAGACCAACTTGCATTTTAATTTCAATGGGACGATAAAACATTTAACGAAAATAAATCATTTGCAGTCGGGTTTTTTACTTTTTAATTTATTTATACTTGTTGTTCATTAAATATCCGTTCACATCCATTCTCAACACTCTTTGTTTGTTTTTTTCTTTCATACTTAATTAAATGAAATTAATTTTGAAGTAATGATAGCCGAGCGGTTATAGCTATGAACTGCAGTGCAGCAGGACCATGGTTCGATCCCCACCGTCGGCTTGAGGTTCACCACATGGTGGGAGAGCGTTTTGCGAATGCTTTCCTAGCTAGCTACCACCCTCAAATAGAAAATCTGTCGCCAAGCACCTAATTGTGTGTTCCAGCAGCAGTCCTTGAGTGAGCCAGTAAAATTACAGTTACATTAACCTGTCTCAGGGTGACGGGCGCCGTGCAGTGCGTCACTTGTGACGAAATAAACAATTTTGAATTTTTGAAATTTTTGAATTTTTGAAATGCATCTGTTCTAGGCAGAGGTTACCGCTCAACATCAGATGGGCCTCGAGCTTGTTCCGTAACAATCACGTAAAAAAACAGTGGCATTAATAATTTAGACTACTTTTCTAAATAAAATGTTACACACGTAAATTTCTACGAAACTCTGAAAACATAGATCTGGTTGGCGATATTCTGCATAACACTGAATTCGTCTGCGAGATTCTTTTGCAATGGTTTGCGGTGCGGAGATGACGTATGCTCTTGCGCACCATCTATTGCAGCGTCTAGAGATTCGCTTCAGTATTTATATGGGATCGTAAGGAATATTTGGGTCAACGAAAATCACATCAAATATGATGATTCGTTGCGTCCTTGTTTGCTTTCGACCGATCGCAACGTATTACGTACATATTGCGTTAAATGTAATGTGTTTCCTTGTGCAATAAGTTACTGACAGCCTATAAAAATACATTGAAAAACGAGATAAAAGATAGACGCTAAAAGATTTGAAGCTTTCGTAGCGAAGTTTGATTAGCTTTCGTATCATCACCCATTTATTCAACAACGTCCGCCGCGGCATGAGTTGGATTGGAGTCCCGGTTGTTGTCTTAGGATGTTAGTCGTAGCAGGCTGGTGGTAGGGCATTTTGCGAATGCCCGCCTGGCTAGCTACCACCCTCAAGTAGAAAATCTGTCGCCAAGCACCTAATGGTGTGTTCCGGCTGCTGTCCTTGAGACCCAGTAATTCTAGGTTAGCCTGAACCACATCTTCGACCACATTATCACTTACTATCAGGTGTATGTATTCAAAATACACAATTGATAATACTACATTTTCGAACGTAAAACGCGTGTAATCTGTACGAGTGTCCAGCCGCGTGTTGGGGAGAGTATGCCGGCCGGCTTACCTGCACTGGTCGACTGTCCTAGATTGAGATGTCGCATCTAGTATATATAGGTCTGTAACGATTTCCAATACCTTTTAGACTTAATGTAGACATTGACTGATAAAAACGTCTTTTAAATTAAATATAATTGTTAATTATACTAAATAATTACGTTTACTGTGAATTGACTCCGACTTCCGTGAATAGTTATTAATTATAATGCAAGGTAACTAGTTTATTTTTTATTTTGACGAATAGAGTCTGAAAGAAAGTGGACTGGGCATTGACTTTGGGATCGTGCTACATTGATAATATTGACAAATAATGTAGTATAATTTACACATATTATACTTATATTCATATTATGACTTATGGCATTTGGAAATTAGATATAGATATAAATTATTATAAATCCCTAGTTAACTCTCTTATTGAATATACTACTAGCAAAGGTACAAAATACAGTAAGTGCAAAAATGATTGTGATCAAATCAACATGAAAAAAAACACTAACCTTACTGCCGAATTATGTCCAAGTTTTCCTGACAAAATAAACCTAATAGTCACAATAATAATTATCCTCAAATTGAATCGTCTGCAAATATGACAGAACAGGAGATTACCCGCACATTATGAAAAGCAGCAATGACTCTGGTGGTTTTTCGACAATGGAGTCGTATGTCAATGTCGGCGCTGGCGCAGCTCACAGTATGACAGCGTCGCCCACGGACCGCGCGCACTGGTCCACCGCTAATTTGCAGTTTGTGGATGCGTGGACGCATTATAAGCGATAATATTGAGATTGTTTTAACCAATAAAATCCATTTTACGGATGCGAAGTCACATCTCTGTATATATATCTTAGCAATTTGAGTTTTTAAACTGTCACGGTCATTAACACTATACTTATTATAACAAACGGGATATTTACCATGTTTTTGATGCCTACCATCCACTCGCATAGACTTCAGTTTACTCGTGATCATGGCGCTTGCAACAGTGCCGAAATATCGAGAGCTCATAACCAATCAAAAACACGGTAAATATCCCGTTAGTTATAATAAGTATTATATTAGCAATTGTTATCCCATAGTAATATTGCGCACACGAAGCAAGATTTCAAAAAACTATTGTACTATTAATAAACAGTATCAAAAGGAAATCTGATTAAAAATGCCTACCTATACAAGTTTTAAGTGTTCCGTTAAATTACCGTAAAATAAATTAGTATTTTTTTATGTTATTGTGACGGAACAAGCACGAGACCCACCTGATGTTAACCGGTGACCACTGCCTATAACAGATGCATTTCATCACAAGTGACGACCTGCACTGCGCCCGTCACCCTGAGACATACAGTTGTTGAGTCTCATGTGCCTGTAATTTTAATGACTCTCAAGGACAGCTGCACACACCGTTAGGTGCTTGGTGACAGATTTTCTACTTGAGGGATGGTCGCTGGCCAGCGGGCATTCGCAAAATGCCCTTCCACCATGCGGTGAAGCTCAAGCCCGCAAGAAATTTAGTATGGAAATGGTTTGAGACCCGGGGTAGGACATAGGATATTTATTAACTGCGCAAAATGAGGTTATGGTTTTCCGCGATCACCGACCTACGTGCGGGCGGAGCCGCGGCGGGAAGCTGGTTATGAATAATTTTAATTCACTGATTTAGAATTATTATTATTATAAATACTGCGTCCATCAGATCCGGTGAGAAAGTGATTGCCGAGGCCAAAGCGGGGCATATTCGCACACTTGCAAAGTTTCCGTCTGAACGCCGAGCATAAGCCGCACGATACGCTGGCCCATAGCGCAAAGCAAAGGAGAAGGGCGACATCCTGGGTAATCTCTTTGCCTCAAACTCGACCCTGGACGATAGGGATGCTTCACCGCCTCCAATTACCGCGGTGTATAAGTTCCAACGCAGAAGTAGGTACGTTTTTCTCAGAAAGTGGTACGCAAAGAACTCATGTCCCTTGATGTGCAAAAGTCGAGTGGGCTAGTGGTATTCCGGCCATCGTATTAAAAACCTGTGTTCCAGAGTTGGGTCCAGTCTTGACACGTCTTGACACGTCTCTTCCTACTTTTTCTTCCTCTTCGTTAGTATGCAAAAAGATGTGTGCCGTCGTGTTGAAGAATTGCCCGGTTCCACCTTCACGAAGCAACTTCTATACCCAAGAAACGCTGTTCTTGGCTCGGCCATCGCCAGAAAGCTCATCCACAAAACAGACACGTGGAGATCACATACTGTAAGATTCAAGATATCTTTTTTGCCTTACACTTGCAGAACATTGAATGAGCCTCCTGCAGCGGTATTTCCGAGCACAACACGGAGTTCTTCAAAAAGCGAGTTACAGTCATTCATTACATAGACAGGCGACGGTGATCGTTTTCCATCAGGCACCACCTACATACCATTACGATCGGAAGTTGATATTCCACCTAAGACAGTACGGCCTGCTGTCCGTCGATCCATCCGTCCTACCTGGAGGCTGTATTTTTTGAGCCGCAATTGTAGTACATTACAATTTTCACAGAATATGTGTTTTCATGACGTATACCTTACATAAATATATAAAAACATAACATAAAGGCTAGGGGCATTAATTAGCTATACTCTCAAACACAGCTCACGCTAGTACGGGAACCTACTGTATCAGCCAGATTGTCCACTGATGAACACAGCCTCCCCCATTATGGGGGAATTTGCCCCCACGCTTGGCAGGCGTCTTGGGGAACGCAGTGTGAGATATCAGTTCCTCATAAAGCGCTGCTGCCCACCTTCTGGTGTGATACCCTTATTCGCCACTTACAACACCCACAGGTAAAGATGGGAAGGTGACATTCAAGCCCGGCACCCCACGGGAACCAATGGATTCATATTTAGTCTGTATCTGTGTTACTTGAGTCAGTAAAAACTATTTTATTTGTACTCTCAGGCCAGATAGCTGCCTAGTGGCAAAGTGATTTTAACCGCAATCGTCTTATAAATACAACTTTAATAATTCTAATGTAATGCAATGTTATTCAATTTATATGACAATGGGGATCTCAGTACAATGCTCAGCGACATCAGTAGTTTCCCAGCAGGTGGGTCTTAAAATGAACATGGACAAGACGAAAATTATCTCTAATGTCTATGTTGAACCCATACCTGTAGTTGTTGGGAACGATACGCCCGAAGTTGTTGACGATTACATTTATCTGGGACAGACTGTCCAGCTGGGTAGGTCTAACTTTGACAAAGAGGTCGCCCGAAGAATCCAACTCGGATGGGCAGTGTTCGGGAATTAACGCCGCATCTTCTCGAAGATCCCGCAGAGCCTGAAGACCAAAGTCTTCAACCAATGTGTGTTGCCAGTGATGACTTATGGCACTGAGACGTGGTTCTTAAGAGTAGCCCCTATGGACAAGCTTAGAGTCCCTCACCGAGCTATGGAGAGAGCTATGCTTGGAATTTCTTTGCGCGATAAAATCCGGAACGTGGATAATCGCCAAAGAACCAAAGTTGCCGACACAGCTCTCCGAGTTTGCGAATTGAAGTGGCGATTGGTGGACCACATTGCTCGACGAACTGATAACTGATGGGGAAGAAAGGTTCTCGAGTGGTTAGCACACTACACCAGAAGACGTAGAAATGGTGGACTGACGACATCGTAAAAGTCGTAGGTAGCAAATGCGGCTAATAGCCGTTTTTTGTGGCGCTCTATGGAGGAGGACTTTGTTCAACAGTGGACGTCTTCCGGCTGATGATTATGATGACCTAACACAAATATATTGTGTGTTTTAGAACTGAAAATGTGATACGGAACCTACAGAGTGCGGGTACGCCTTCCACTTATCCTGGTTTATATTTTATAACGTCATATTTATTCGACGGAAGTTTTTAACACAGCCATTTTTCGACATTCATACATATGTAACTTGTCACCGAAGTGTGTGACATGAGTATAAATTATCATGTCGTAATTGTTGTAAATTTAGATGCGGTTTTTTGCTTTGAATATGATGAATGGGCTGGCAAATCGTAATATGGTCGTTAGGTACATCTGACTAACCTTAGTCTTTGACCACCATCCCTTCTGTTCGTAAGTTTTTTTCTTTATGCCTGATAGGTTAGCCTTCGACCACTATCTCACCTGATGGTAAGTGATGATGTGGTCGAAGATGTTGTTCAAGCTAACCTAGAAATACTGGCTCTCAAGGACTACTGCCGGAACACACCGTTAGGTGCTTGGCGACAGATTTTCTACTTAAGGGTGGTCGCTAGCCAGGTGGGCATTCGCAAAATGCCCTTCCACCATGCGGTGAAGCTCAAACCCGCGGCGGGATTCGAAACCTGGACCTGCTGCGCGGCAGTCCACGGCCAATGCCACGGAGCCATCACTGCTTCCAAATTTTATATGACTAATCAAAAGAGCAACTAACCTCGGTAGTGGTTACATATTTGAGCCGTTTGGTGTAGAGACGTTGGGTCCGTGGGTATCGGGAGTTCATCGTATTTTCCAATTCAGAAAAGAACTCAGTTTAATGTTTGAGAATGAGCTTGCCAAAGCTCTATAACAACCTGGAATTATGTAATTATCGAAAAACATACATATAGATATTTTTGACGTTTTGTAAATGCACTCCTGGATGGTTGTCACTCTTATCTAGAAATCAGTAACAAAGCACGTACTTAACAATGTATTACAAAAGCTATCTTTGATATGTAGTTCATATATGAATATGAACAAATGAAAAAGTTACGACTGCGATCATTATATTATACAGACTCGGTTAAGTCAAAATACCAATTTCTTTAAAAAGATCTCGGATATTCCCTAGGATCCATTTCATTTATGACTCGAATTGCACGCTTTAGTAAGATAAAGATTGTCTCTCGTGCAGCTTAATTGTTCTTATGGAACGTTTTTGATATTTGAGAGCTCTTGTTCTGTGTATCTCTGTAGCATTACCCCAAGCAGTAATTGAATATGTTATTATTGAATGTATAAATGCATTGTTAAGATTCCAGATTGCCCAGGCAGGGATGTTCAGCAGAGGCGCCTTCCACCTGGACAATCTGTTTTGAATACTTAACAGGGCCGGCAGATTCACCGGGCTGAAAAGAAAGGCTGAAAAGGACAAGTTTAAAAATATGGTATCAATTACATACAATGTTTTTTCCGCTCCTTCCTTGAACCCAGCCTAGCCCTTCATCACGAATATAAAATTGGCCAATTATTATATACGAAAATTACTCACTGCTATGGCTGGGCTTCCGTTCTTCTTGTAATTGTCCAACGTTACGCACTATCACAAATCACAATCACAAATTATTAGCACGAGAAAAATCCAAATAAATATCAAAGAATAATTAACCAATCTTTACAAACAAACAAAGTAAAAACAAGAACAATTCAAAGGGTGAGAAAGTAGAATGATTTGCCAAAAGTTTTCAAGATAATTTCACGTACAAAAATTCCATAGATCACAAATAGACGACTAACAAAGGGGTGCGTTCCATTTGCCCGAGAAGTTGATCGGTCCGGACATGCATAGTACATGGATATTAGCAATTTTTATCTAACAATAGTTTAAGTTTAATGAGAGCGTACTTACCGCTCTATATTTTCTTACAAATTTTATCAATATGTGCTTTGTGACGAATTGTGTGGTCTATTGTGTATCCTAAAATGTATTTTCTTCAGAAGTAGCATACCATAATGCCAAAGAAAAATAGGGTTGTTGACTGGTTTTTTTAAAGTATGTTAAATTATTTAGAACACTGAAATATACACCTAGCATTTTTAATCTTTTTTAGGAGTCCTGAAATACTAGAAATCTATCTTTTTATTTCAACTTTTAAAATTGGCGCTAAAACATCATTCAATGGCGGCCTGTATGCTTATGACGTCACTAGGGCAAAAACAAATAGTGCTGACATGTTATACGTTTTGCTTGCTTGTTGTAGTGTCGTGCGTAATAGATTATACAGGTTGTTCGGCAGAACGTGTACCATAGTGTAGGGGTGAGAGGTCGAGACAATGGCGTGCAGTGACATCGGAATAAAAATAATGATAAACATAAGCTTTTCCAATTGTTTAAAGTTGTTGTATTTATTACTATAAGTAATAATTGCAAAATGTTTCCATAGATTCTTGTTCCGAGTTTGGGTTTTATTATCTATGCTGATCTTTGATCAAATCTCACGGCGAAATATGATCAAAGTTAAGTGAGTCAAATGTACGTATTACACTATTAAATATATGGGATCCAATGGATTTGATAGTGTAATAGGGGCCTAAGTAGTAAATCGATAGTGATGCGAAATTTTGTGGGTTGCTTGCTATTAGCAATAACTAATGTCAATTGTCACTGTCAAAACCTTTGGTAGCAAACTTTCATGATTACTATTACTTATTCTGTGGCTTTGTTTTTGTCCTTATGACATCATTTCCGCCTTTACTTCCGTTTGAGATCACGTGACTTAAAGAAAATTTAAACACATTTTGTTTATTCAAAATAAAGGTAATCCAATGCCGAATAAATAATTTGTTCATTTCATCGAGTTATGTGCTCCAACTACTATCATGTTAACGTTACACTGTATTTTATTTTAGACTGTGTCAACTACCCTATTACATTTTTTCTTAAAATATGGCGTCTAAAATCCATGTGCTCGTTTTTTTTTTTCTAACGATACATTAGAATCAATAAAGCCATTTAGAAGTTATGGTGGAATAAAGCGACTCTCAAACATACATACATACATGAAACCTGAAAACATTACATTCCTTCTTTTGAGCAGTCGTGTAAAAATAGGATTAGGTACTCTATTCATTTCAGTCTTAAGGATCGCAGTGTGAGATATCAGTTGCTCAGAAAGCGCTGCTGCCCACCCCTTAGTCGCCTTTTACGACACGCACGGGTAGAGATTGGGGGGTTATATTCTAGCCCGGCACCCCACGGCCCATTTTTATGTAGATTATTATAATTGGCCTAACTTAGCTAGCTCCGTCTTTTTGCTCGATTACTCTGATATCTGCTATCTTGAGGTTACAGTAAAGTTATTTATATTTTACATAATTTAAGTTAACATTTTTGTAGGTTTCTCTAATATTGTAGATAATTTTTATGTCGAACCTCGTTTGCCGGAATTCTCATATGACTGTCCCTTCGTGACAGATCCAGGGTCTTGTTCAATGCATCTGTATTATCTTTAGGAAAATTTACTTATATACCTTTACCATCAAATGGAAATCCCCTTACGCTTATGTTGTAGGAGAACTTGATGCTTACACTTTTTGTTAACAGTTCACCTACCACTTCTTTTATATTGAACGCTTTGCCTGCCGAAGCTAGACGCGCAAACGTTATTAAGATATTTTGGCGTTATAATTTAGAGTCATCTTTGCAATTTTATTTTATGGTGAAAATTTTGTGGGAACATGTTTTGGATTTAATTGGCTATTGAAAATATTATCTAGATAACATTTTTTTTTTTGCTACAAATTATACATATATTACAAAATTATATATCTTGCTAAAATCTGTTTATGTAAAGCTATTTATCACTTTTCAGCGCCTTAACTATTTCAAGAGCAAATAATGTATAGAAGTAGTATGTGACAATTCATATTATTTTCTGAATATATTTTTAAAATGTATACATAAATTATTGGAATTGTATATCCTTTTTAATAAATATACCTATATTACGGCATAGTATTTCGTAACACTTATGTACCTACGTAACATTTACAGAATATTTAATTAAATATTAATAGACCACACAGGATTGTTTGCTTTTATATCAATCTGGCTGTACCTACGACTTCGTTCGAGATTGCCATACCTGCAGACTAATTATTCACATTTGAGCACTGTTTATCTCATATTAAGCAACGCTGTGGTCTGCGGTGAAGCACTTATAGTAAAGCATAGCTCAGAAAGGAGCTTTTTACATTGGATTTGAAAGCTCCTGAGTTGTATCTTTCAGAAGAGAGTAGTTAAGTAACTCAGAGAGTTCCTTCGCGGTTCGCACAATAATTGTTGAAGCAAAGTACTTTGTGCGTATCTTTGGAATTTCGGTTTTAAAACGGCGTCTTTTTGCCGAGGTTCTCCTTGTTTGGCGGTAGAACGAAAATATATTAGATTGTGCACTTCCATTGCGCAGTCTACAAAATGTATTCGGCAAAAGACAGATAGTTTAAAAAAACTGATTGTGGCGTATGTTCCAGATTTTAGAGTTTTATCTTAGCGAGCTAGCAAAACTTAACCAGGGTGCCGGGCTGCTCGTGGGGTGCCGGGCTCACTCGTCACTATTCTAACAAAAAAAAAATGAAATAGGACTACGCGTTAATAAATTACAACTAAGTGTACATTTTGACTTTCTTCCCCTTTCCCGAGGGAACCGTGCTGAATTTCGGGATAAAAAATATACAATGTCTTTCTTCGTAGTATGAATCGTGTTAAGTTTTATTGAATTCCATCCAGTAGTTTTGGAGTGATGCGCGGCCGGGATACAGACAGACAGACAGACATACAAAAATAAAAAAATTAAGTTTTGGCATCAGTGTCAGCTACAGAGTGCTTTCAAAAAATTTTTTCAAAATATCTCCCATGTACAGAATTGGATCTGTTACAATTTTATATAAGTACCTATAGATTACTAATTTTATGTGAATTATTAAAATTGGCGTTACTCCGTCTTTTTGCTCGTTGTTCTCGATTACTCTGATACACTTAACTTAAGTTTTACCCAAACTCAAGTATTTCTAAAATTGCAAATATTTTCATGTTCGTTTTTTTCGGTCCCCGTTTACCAGAAATCTCATAATTATGACTGTCTCTTCTTGACATATCCAGTATCTTGTTCAATACATCTGTCTTATCGTTAGGAAAGTTTACTTATATTTTACTTACTTATTTAACTTTAATATCTTATATTAATATATTATGTACATACATAGTTATTCCTTAAATTTGTTGAAAGTGTTTAAAGACACATGTTTTTGTAGGTGAGTTAATGTAGAGATATACAAAACTTTAAAGTGCACTTGAGGCAGATTGTATCACTTCACTTCATAGTCACTTTCTATAAAATACGAGTACAATATCTGATGAGTTATTGTAACAAACTTAAACTTAAGTAGATAAATATCGTATTATTAATAGGATTACTAAAGGCTCGCATACAATTCTAATATAAAATACAGGGTTATTGGTAAAATAACGCTTTGCCTATTGAAGTTAAACGCAAACATCAATAAGATATTTTTGTTAAAAGCGTAACTTAGAGTCAACTTTATTTTGTAATAATTAGTATTAATCCCGTGGGGTGCCAGGTTAGAATCGCACCTCCCCGTTCCATCCCGTGGGTGTCGTAAGAGCCGACTTAGGGAATTTAACTGGAAGGTGAGCAGCAGCACCTTCTTAAGAACTACTATCTTAAACTGCGATTCCCAAGCCACCTAGCGAAGCTTGGGATTATGGCAAATACCCCCTTAATAGGGGAGGCTGTGTTCAGCAGTGGACGATCCGGCTGATACAGTACAGTACAGTATTAGTAATAGTACTAATAGATTATATTATGAGTATATCTTCAATATTTAAATATATGTTATCGGAATTGTATATAGCTTTTAATAATAAATCTTATATTATATGTATATTATACCTAAAACATGACATAAATTATAAATAAATATTTCGTGATTATCACTACCAACATATATTATTTCTTTCCTTCATTCATTGGATTTTACCAAAATGTAACGACTAAATAAATTAATATTCAATGAATTCATATATTTTAATTTTTGCACTTTGCGCTGACGATATTACGTACCTAATACTTGAATTACCTACGAAACTAATACGAGATATTGAATTGAATATCTAAAGGACTAAACGGAAAAAATAGCTACATCGTGGCATTATCTAATGAATGCTACTTGAATTTTAACGCTAAATGCGTTAAAATTCAAATAGCAAAAAAATTCCAAGAACACTAAAAAAACAAAAATCTATTTTAGTGTTCTTGGAATCTAAATATGCAACAAGCTCATTACGTTAAAGAATGATATAGCTTACCTACACAACAGACCTGTATAAATTGTTCACCTACATGAATTTACAACTACAAGGCGAATAACTAAATTTAATAAAAAAAAGTCGTTTTTGCTTTTGCTGCCAAACTGCTTCTACACAAAAAGAATATGGGCAGACGTTAGTTTAACAATTTTCCGAATTTATCAGTATCCTGCAATAACGACGACTTGTTTGCCTACTGCCAACATTTGGAAAACCTCCATTGACTTCAGCGAACGATACCAAGATATTTCGAACTTGGAAATTCCAGACTGGGTGTTGGATATGTCAACACAGCAATATCACCTCAGCTGGAAGAAGAACTTATAGAATTGACAACGAAAGAGGAAATAAAAATCAAGTTCGGAAATGGCTACCAGGTATTTTGGCTACAAAACCGATCCCGCAATTATTGTACCCTGGATTGACATAAATCGTTCAATGATTTGTTAATTGAATATAAAGTTATAGTGGTTTTTAAGTAGGTAAAAATATGGGGGCGCTAAAAAAATAATATTCTCAAAGTGGGCAGTAGATAATATACCCAGATATAAACTAGGAACACCACTGGCCCCAAGATGGACACTTGTGGTACTCCTATTATCACGGTACCAGGTGAAGAAATGTATTCCTTGACATAAACTACTTGATTACGATTGTTTAGGGTACTTTTCATCATATTATTTCCTTTCTTTTAAATTCATAAAACTTAAACATTAGCAACAGTATTTCATGTCAACAATGACAATTCTTAGTCAAGTCCAAAAAATGATTGCACATTTAAATGTGAGGTATCCAAAGAGTCAAGAATAAAATAAATCTTTTTCCTCATACCCATTTCAGTACGTCGGCCTTTCCTTAATTCAAATTGTTCCAAATAAAATTAGTTGTCATTTTCTAAATAGGTACTTAACTATTCTGGATTTATCAGTTGATTCTTATATCTTGGATAAAGTCGGCAATATACAAACGGGTATATAATGATTAAGATCTGAACTATCCCCTTTCTTAAAAAGTAGTATAGCTCTGCCCGGTTTTAGTACGTCGTAAAATATAAGCACTGATTACAATTTTTTTTTACCTGTAATAAGTAGTAAAATTATGTGCAATATTGTGAAAGAAATCATAAAACAGCGTTGGAATATTAAGAGGATCTGTGATTATTCTCTCCACTGTTATTTTTTACTGATTGTATGCAAGATTTTGTTTTCTGTTTTTTATTCTCTCCAACAAATTCATTAATGATATTTCACGACTCCCTGATTCCTGACTTTCATAATTCCCGTATTTTGAATCTGGTATCGGTACAGCAACTTCTTAGCTGAACCCATTGGCTTAAGCAATATTTTTGTAAACTTTTCAATATAATTTTTTATTAGTTCGCTGGGGTTATTTTTGTATCATATATATATATATATATATATATATATATATATATATATATATATATATAGATGTATATATATGATATTCTTGTATTATTTCCGTGTTAATTAAATGTTTCTTTGAAATGTTTATACCTGATTAATAAGTGATTTGAGATATCGCAAGAAAATACTTGAAACGAACCAAATAAAAGCAATAATGACTGTGATTTCACTTTCAGTTTACAATAGCTTATTAATAATTCATACAGATAAGGAAAATTTACTGAGAAAGAAGGATGTGATACTACCTACGTCGTAATGAAAATTTATACCAAAAACTAAACTAGCCAAAATCCGAAATCAGGATCGGCTTTAAAATATCACATGCAAAAATTGTTACGTCATTTGTGCTAATATTTGCGACTTCACCCATCTATACCTTCTAAAAGTTTGAGTACTTTAGGCTACTTGTCGGGTAATTCCGAAAAACAATTATCTACTACTAATGTCATGTTTAATTCATTTAGTTCCCAAAACCGATGTATTAATACGTAAGGGTAAACCTGTACAAAAAAGAAACATGTAGGTACCTACCTTATGACGTCATAACTAAATAAAACCCTGTTTTGATTTCAATATACGGAATTGCATACCGATAAAAAGACAGATAACAAAATAATTTGAAATAAATAATAGCCTAGCGGAATTAACGGACTGCCGTGATGGAGGTCCATAGTTTGAGCCGCACTGCCGGCATGTGGAAGACATTTTTTATGTATATTATTCAGAGAATGCTCGCTGGCTAGCTACTATCCTCTAGTAGAAAATCTGTCGCCAAGCACCTAACCGTGATAGGTGCAGTGCAGTACGTCACTTGTGACGAAATGCATCTTTTATAATCAAAGCTTCCGGTGTGTTCCGGCCATAGTCCTTGAGAGCCAGTGAAATTACAGGCACATGAGACTTAACAACTATGTCTCAAGGTGACGGGCGCAGTGCAATTCGTGACTTGTGACGAAATGCATCTGTAATAGGCAGAGGCTAGGCCGCTTAACATCAGGTGGGCCTCGAGCTTGTTCCGTCACAATAACATAAAAAAAAACAGTTCTTGGCTAAGAATTCAGGACCGTTCCACAATATGTTTAAGTTTATATCGTCCGTATTAGTCTTTACTATGCAACTGGTGGTGAATATATTACCAATGAAATCATAGCTAGTTTAACATAAAAGACATATTCTACTAACGCCACCCCACCGGATGGATAAGGGTAGGATGATGATCATTTATTAGGCCTCGTGCGTGTTCCATTACGATTCCATTTAAAAAAAACCAAGCACATATATAGTAAGTTACCTTGGAAATAGAACTTTAGTCCGTATGCATGGTGAAAGGGCATTTTGCGAATGCCCGCCTGACCACCCTCAAGTAGAAAAATTGTCAAGCACCTAACGTTGTGTTCCGGCAGCAGTCCTTGAGAGCCAGTGAAATAACAGGCAAAATGAGACTTAACAGGTATGTCTCAAGGTGATGGGCGCAGTGCAGTTCGTCACTTGTGATGAAATGCATCTGTTATAGGCAGAGGATACCGCTTAACATCAGGTGGGCCTCGCGCTTGTTCCTTCACAATAACATAAAAAAAAACAATCAGACGATGTGATATAAGCTGGAATTAAGTATATCTGTTCTGACTAATTGATGACTAGCCGTTAGCCGCAGCTTCACTCGCGTGGGTAATAGTCGCAATATCATGTTAGATTCAAACATAAGCCGCCTGCCAAGCGAATAAGTTTATAAAATAACATCCAAAGGAAAAATTTGAACCTGAGTATAAGCAGTGGTATATACGATTATACAAGACCAGTGCGTCGTGTATAATCGTATTTTTTACAGGTTGGAACACCCTGTATTATGTTCTTGTCCAGTAGGTTATTTTACGTCTCCCCCATGTACAGATTTTTGGGCTTCTACTCCTTTATTATTCGGTAGAAAAGATAAGATCTGATTACCCTGAGAACTCTTCAAAAATCAATTCGTAATTACCAGAATGCAACTTCAAAATATTATTAGGTACAAACATGCTTATGAATTTGTTTTATTATAGTACCAGTTGCGAAAGCACGAGTCTCTAATTTTGTTTGTGTAATTTTGGATATCAAAATAGTTATGTTTGTATAACTCGTAACACAACTTTATCAATTGCTTTATTATACATTATCACTCATGTCCTTAAATAGGTTTAATTAAATTCTTAATATTACTACAGTCGTGTAATAAATGCAAAACAAAGTATAATTTTATGGTTAATTCATCCGCATTATTTTTGGTCATACCTTAGTAAACGTTAGTTTTATAAGTACATTGATGTTGTCTTGCGTTTCAACGCGTAAATATATTTTATGTAAGAAAGTTTTTTACATGGCTATCGGGGAACAGTTTTTGTCATAAATATAATTGATTTTAGTGTGAAAATAATAAGCAATGGAGGTTAAGACAGTTCAAAAGGTAATATATGATCTATAATATTTATTCTTAGGTAAGGTAACTACCGAAAAAAATCTCGAAATAATGTTTTGTTGGCCTTTGACCACTATCTCACCTGACGGTAAGTGATGATGTGGTCGAAGATGTTGTTCAGGCTAATCTAAAATTACTGGATCTCAAAGACAGCTGACGGGACACACCGTTAAACCAAATGAAATTGACAACACTCGTAGTTTTTTTTTTTGTTATTTTTTTTTTTACCCGCCTAATGCCTTTATTAACCAAATACTACAAACTATATACAACACTACAGCTACTACAATACTACAGCTACTACAATAAAAGCATTTGGACTCATAGGCAGTCCAAATGCTCCAGCCCACTATCAGTTGGCAGCGTGCCCAGCATGCTGGCAGCATTGCCCCGTTGAATTGCAATGCTTATTCTTTGAGCCAAATAGGTGCCAGCATTTTGATCACGCGTCGCATCGACCAAGCGCTCTGATAAATTTTGGAAAATACGATGAGCTCCCGGTCCCCACGGACCCAACGTCTCCACACCAAACGGCTCAAATATGTAACCCATACCGAGGTTAGCAGTTAGTTAGTTAGTTAGTTAGTTTTAATTTATTGAAGAGGTTAATTTTTCAGATGTTATTGATAACTGGCATGATTTTCATCAGCATTTCTGAAGGCTACATCCTCGGCATCATGTCAGGGATGGTGGTGGGACTCCAGTCAGAAGATAGCGAAATTAAGTTCACGGAAAGTCAAATATCTTGGCTCGGTAGGTGTGCTTGTATTTTCCAGTCAAAATCTATAGTTATTTGTGCAACAAGTGAGCAAAGTCGTTTTTTGCTGCGAGTGCTGATTTTGAATCCTCAGCAATGATTGAATCACGAGCGTAGCGAGTGATTGACGTGAGGCCCATGACCACTATCTCACCTGATGGTAAGTGATGATGTGGTCGAAGATGTTGTTCGGGCTAACCTAGAATTACTGGCTGAACTCACCGGTAGGTGCTTGGCGACAGATTTTCTACTTGAGGGTAGCTAGCCAGGCGGGCATTCGCAAAATGCCCTACCACCATGCTATCTAAGACAACAACCGGGACCGACGGCTTAACGTACCCTACGAAGCGCGGAAGCGCTCAGTAGTAATGTCACTGGCGGTCACCCATCCAACTCATGACCGCGGCGGACGTTGCTTAACTTTGCTGATCGGTTATGAACAGCTAAGCAAACTTCCCTACGAGCGCTTCAAAACTCACTCTGTGTAATAAATAAACTTTGAAATCGAAGTTGATATCAAAACTTTATAGCTACTTTTACACAAATTAACATCAGCATATTATTTTCTTTTCAGCTTCCTCAATGCACATCACTTGTCTCTGCGGCTTCGCCCTGGCAGCTATTGTTACGGAGTACTTTGGCAGAAAGCGCGCTCTGACCATCCTCACAGCACCAGTAACCATGCACTGGTTAATACTCTACTTCGAAAACAGATTTGCGATCTGGATGGCGTCTACTGTTTTACTGGGCATGTGTTTTGGAGGAGTCTTGTCTCTGGGACTCATATCCATGGCTGAGTACACTTCGCCAAGAATGAGAGGCGTTTGTCTGAGCTTCATTATATCGGGTGGACCTGCCGTAGGAATGACTTTAGCCCATATTTTAAATACATTGCTACCTTGGCAACAAGTTGCACTGATCGGCGTTATACCCACAGTTATATCTGCTTTGGTGCCATGCTTCTGGATTGAAAGCCCAACATGGCTAGCGTCTAAAGGAAGATTCCGAGAATGCGAGAGAGCGTTCCGAACATTGCACGGGAACAGCCAAAGGGCAGAGAAAGAACTGTGTCTTCTTATCGAAGTAGAAAAGTGCAAACAAATCCAATGCTCCAAGAAATCATCAGCAGCAGTTTTCAAGAAATTACTGACAGCGATGAAGCAGAAATACTTCTGGAAAATAGCGATGCTGGTTTGCGTTTTGCATGTTTATAGAGTGGCTGGTGGAAAAATCTTGTTTTCAACTTTTACGTTTACCATTCTCAAAGACATAACAGGCAATTCAGATTTATTTTTATTCACCATGTTAGTGGATGGTTTTCTTATTTTAGGATGTGTTTTGTCATGCTGCTTCAACAGTAAGTTTAATGTGAGGACAATACTTTTTAGTACAGGGCTGCTCGCAATCGTTATTCTGTTTACTTTAAGTGGATGCCTTTACTTCGGTGTTGCTGGGGATACCAAACTAATTTGGCTGAATTGTTGTCTCCTGGCCTTATATTACGTTACAGCGTATTCTGGTCTGTTCCCCGTGATTGAAACTCTATTTGCTGAAATATTTCCACTGGAACTAAAGATGTATTGTTTGTTTGGCTTCGGCACAATTGGTAGCAGTTTACTTTTCGTGTCTCTGCAAACAGCATTGAGTATGTTTAAAGTGTTGGGTTATCATGGCGTATTTTTCCTAAATGCAGTTTTGTCCGTGTTTTGCCTGCTATACTTGTGGTTCGAACTACCAGAAACTAAGGGGAGGACGTTGCAGGAAATTGAATTGTATTTCAAGAATGGCACGTTTGACAATATCCATCTTGACGAGGTACAGTTGAGTATAAGGCGTAAGTTACGTGCCGGACGCCTTGCGTGTAGGTACCTATGTATGTAGTGACCGGGAATGAAACACTGAGTCTATTTCACGGAGCTGTATTCGGAATCACAACACAGTTTATATGGTAGGTACGCACAATGTCCGAAGCTATGGTACCTACGCTCTTAATATTTAATACTGTATGCAAGAAGGAAAACAGTGGTGCGTGCGCGTGAGAGGATGGGGACGCGGAATTCGTGCGTCACGGGTCGCAGCGGATGGTGGACTCTCGAAGGGAGCCATGAGGACTCCCTTCCGCGATTGAGATGACCTCTCCCCGCTCTCCTGCGCATACAGGTGCACGCATGTGTGTGTGCAAGTGGTGGTGCTTGTCGCCACACCACCCACCCACGGAGAAAAGTACCCCCAAAGAACAACAAATAAATTTATAATTAACACTTACTTAAATAGCTACTTTACAATACAGAAAATAGCATTAAATTATGAAATTCCGACTTAATATTGCTAATAACAATACAATAAGAAAATATCAGGAAAACAAACATATTCTATAAAAAAAGTTAATGATAACGAACTAGGTATAAATCTATAACATTTATTTGCTACACATCTATAGGCATCTTAAAGCGGACATGACGTCCGGCCCGAGTGACATACTTAGGTGATGGTGCCTTAGATATAGACTGTGGATCAGCTTGAGCTGAGGATTTGGAAGGGACCGAGGCTTTTGAGGTGGATGGAGCATGGAGTGAAGTCGGTGGAAGAGGGATCGGTGTTAACGAAGGTTCCCTTTCTATGAAGGCCGGCTTCACCCGGTCCAGGCTTACTTGTACCTCCCGTTTTCCCACGGTTATGCAGATTGTTTTCTCATTCCTTCTAATAACCGGATGAGGTCCAGTGTAAGGTGGTTTCAGAGACGCCTTAACGGGGTCGTCTCTAAGAAAAACATGTGTGCATGTTTGTAAATCATTAAATATGAATGGACGACGTTGCGTATGGTGAGAGCCTGCGACAGGCTTAAGATCGGCCATGTGGTTTCTAAGCTGTGACGAGAAATTATGAATGTCATCTAGAGCGTCATTGCTCGTTGGAGGACTCAAAAATTCGCCAGGAAGTCTTAGAGGCTCACCGTACACGAGTTCGGCAGCTGATGTCTGCAAGTTCTCTTTCAAGGATGCTCTCATACCGAGAAGCACCATGGGGAGAGCAGTACACCAAGTGCCTCCATGACACATGAGGGCTGCCTTCAGTTGGCGGTGAAGCCTCTCTACCATTCCGTTGGCACATGGGTGGTAGCTCGTTGTTCGTGTGCGTTGCACAGAGGTATGTTTCAATAGAGCCTTGAATAGAGCAGACTCAAACTGTCGGCCCTGGTCAGTTGTAATGACGGCAGGGACACCGAACCGAGCAATCCAGCCGGTAGTGAATGTTTCTGCCACCTCTTCCGCCGTGATGCCAACCATAGGCCATACTTCTGGCCATCGGGTAAACCTGTCTACAGCCGTTAGACAATACTGGAACCCTTTGCTCGAAGGCATTGGGCCAATGATGTCTACGTGGACGTGACGAAAACGGTTGGTCGGGGAAGTGAATTTACCCACGGGCGTTACAGTGTGTCTTGAAACCTTGCTACGTTGACATGGAAGGCATTCGCGAGCCCATTGCCGACAATCCTTGTCCATAGAAGGCCACACAAAACGGTCAGCCACCAAACGCGCGGAAGCCCGTGCGCCAGGGTGGCTGAGGTTGTGGATTTTATTGAAAAAGCCACGACGGAAGAAAGGTGTCAGAAATGGTCGCGGCTTTCCGTTTGACGTGTCGCAAATGACAGAAATGTGCGAACCAGGAATATATACTTTTTCCAGAGTAAGAGAAGAATTACTGCTAGCGGTTTTAAGTTCCTCGTCTGTTGCTTGTTCCTTGGACAACGCTTCGAAACTCTCCTCAAAAGTTATTGCTTCAATCCTTGACATCGCGTCAGCAACCACGTTATCCTCTCCTTTCACGTGTACAACGTCCGTTGTAAATTGGGAGATAAAGGATAACTGGTTGAGCTGCACGGGAGGAAGCTTGTCGCGTCGCTGGGTGAATGCGTAGATGAGTGGCTTGTGGTCCGTGTAAATTGTTGCGTGTTGGACCTCGAGCAGATGGCGAAAGTGTTGTACACTTTCGTACACGCCGAGGAGTTCGCGATAATACGCCGGCCACTGGGCTTGTTTGTCCGTCAGCTTTTTACTGAAGAACGCTAAAGGTTGCCACTGGTTGTCAACTTTCTGCTGAAGACAAGATCCGACATGTACTGAAGAGGCGTCCGTGAAGAGTCCCAACTCCGAATTGCTAACAGGATGAGCAAGAAGTGTGGCACTGGCAAGGCTGTCCTTGCATTTCTCGAACGCAAGTTCAAGTTCAGGCGTCCATGGAACTGGCTTCGAACCCTTGAGTTTGGAAGATGCTAATATATTGTTAAGAGGCGCTTGTAGTTCTGCTGCGTTAGGGAGGAATCGGCGATAAAAGTTAGTCATGCCTAGAAACCGGCGAAGACCTTGCACGGTTTTCGGCAAGGGGTAACTCCGCAGGGCTTCGATTCTCTCCGTAGGAGGGCGTGTGCCGTCTTTGTTGATACGGTATCCTAAGAAAGTCACCTCGTCAGCACCTAAGACACATTTAGATGCATTGACTACAACACCGTAGTCCGTCAGGCGCTGGAACAAGGTGCGTAGGTGTTCACGGTGCTCCTTTTCTGTACGTGAGAAAACCAGGACGTCATCTACATACGGATAGCAAAATTCCAGGCCCCTCACGACTTCGTCAATGAAACGCTGGAACGTTTGCCCTGCGTTACGAAGGCCAAAAGTCATAAAAGGGAACTCATAGAGACCAAATGGCGTGGTAATCGCGGTCTTGCAGATATCAGCCTTATGGACTGGTACCTGTTGGTACGCCTTCACTAAATCAATTTTACTGAAGACGGTAGCCCCAGCAATGTTGTGGGAAAAGTCCGCGATATGCCTGACGGGGTACCGGTCTGGAACGGTCCTAGCGTTCAGAGCCCGGTAATCTCCACAAGGCCTCCAACCCTCCTCTCCTTTTTTCGCCATGTGAAGTGGAGAGGCCCAAGGGCTGTCCGAAGGTCTGGCAGTACCACATTTGACCATATCGTCAAATTCTTTCTTGGCGGTGGTCAGCTTCTGCGGAGCGAGACGGCGTGGACGGCAGGAAATTGGCGGGCCATCGGTTGTTACGATATGATGAACCGTCGTATGTTTCACTTGCCGTGGAAGGCCTGGGGGTCGCGTCAAGTCAGGAAATTCCAGGAGAAGCCTAGAATAAGGTGATGTGATTTCGACAGTCACTGATTTTACGCTGATATGGTTCACCTGGGCCACTGATGCCGGAGTGGTGAGTTTGGTGTTTCCATCTATCAGGCGTTTGTGGCGTAGGTCGGGCATTAAGTTGTAAAAACTTAAGAAGTCCGATCCTATAATAGGTGATTCGACATCAGCGATGGTAAAATTCCAGTGGAAATCCCGGCGCAGACCCAAGTTAAGGTGCAGCGAAATGCTGCCATATGTTTGAATAGTGCTGCCGTTCGCTGCAGATAGTTGGTATCCAGAAATTGAAGTGGCACGACCCTTGGCTAGCTTTTGTGGATAACAACAAAGGTCACTGCCTGTATCTATCAAAAACCGGCGTCCTGTCGTCTTATCTGATACAAATAAACGGCGGCTACTCGTTACATCGGAGCGATCAGTCGCCGCATCTACTGATCGCCTTTGCTGTTTTCCTGGTTTTTCCACGAACATGGTGCGGTACACTTCAACGCCTTCTTTTTGTAGGTTCGGTGGTACCAACACAGGGTCGGGCGTGATGTAGACCTGGACGAAGATCTCGATGGGTTGTCCATGCGAGACCGTGATCGTGATCTCGAATCAGCACTAAGAGCTTCGACGCATTTCGTCAACTGCTCGACCCGGAGGGCTAGTTGCGACAATTCGGTAGATGGCGTGGCCGTGGACACGGCATGCACCGCAGGTGTAGTAACCTCTAAAATTTTGTCGGCAATGTCAGCAGCCTTCTCCAGGGGCAAATCTTCTTGCGCGGCCAGAATTGCCTGCACGTTACCTGGCAGGCGGCGCATCCACAGTTGACGAATAATGTCGTCGCTTTTAAATTCTGCCCCGGCCAATGAACGAAGTCGGCGCAAAAATTGCGAGGGCTTGCGGTCTCCGATGTCTTCTTCACCGAGAAGCCGCCTTACTCTGTCCTCACTTGAGGCGGATAGCCGTTTTGTCAGTTCTATTTTTAAATGTTGGTAGCAATCTGTGTCCGGCGGGCGTTCTATTATATCTGCTACTTCGCCGGCAATTCTTGAGTCCAACATTGCCACTACGTGGCTGTACTTGGTTCGATCCTGTTTGATTCCCGCTATTTCGAACTGTGCTTCCACTTGGCCAAACCACACGGTGGGTTTGTCGGCCCAGAAAGCAGGCAGCTTGACGGAAACTGCCATGGTTCGTCTGTCCTGGCTGTCCTGAAGCTGCCTAAGCTGATCTTGGAGCAGCTTGATCTGTTCATCGGATGTGGCCATCATAGAAGAGGCAACGGAAGTAAGGAGCAGAAATGGGAAATGGTGTACTCTCAAATGTCAATATAAACAAAACAGTACAGGCTCTTAAACGATAGCACAACATAAACAATTATTACAAACAAATAAACGTACACATAAACAAACGATAAAATAATAGCACAATATTAATAATTATGTAAAAATGATAAAAATAAATGTATGCACAAACAACAACAAAAAAACCACCTAATATAAATACTTGGTAAGCAAAAAATTTTTACACAATTTTACTTTACTAAGGTATGCACAAATAGTAAGTCAGTTGCAAAAAGATCGCGAGAAGCAATATTCTCGGTGACTGTATCAGTACAACCCACTGATAAGAAAAAGAACTAAGTGTTTCTATATCAGTAAGACCTAGTTTGAGTGACAACTGAACATAAGTTAATGGATAATAACTATGAGCAAAAGTAAAATACCAATTTACAAAATCTACCTTAATCTTAAAGTTATTGATTTCGAAAATATACCAAATTGCGTGACGGGTTTAACGTAAACAATAGAGACGACTTTTTATAATACAACGCTGGTAAGTGTTTTTCGTCACGTATGCATAACTATAAAAGTCTTATTGTTTTAATAACGGCCCGGCAAGTGCGTAAGTGTTCAGAAAGTCTATCGAAAACACAGCACGGCAAGGTGTTTGGTATTATTTACAAAGTTCGTTGATGAAATATGTAGGTACGTGTTTACGTTATATAAGTGTAGAGTAGATTTGGAGTTCGCTCACCGGGATTGAAGTAGGCATACCGCAACACAAAAGTCGATTATGTACGTCAGCGCTCCTGTCGACGGGGTTGCAAGTTATTGCAATCCGTAGTGGTTACTGCTACGGTGGAGGCGAGTTGTGACGTAACCGGCTAGTCCCGTGTCACGTTTTGATGACGTGTTGTGTGTTACTCGGTGGGCGGCGGGCGGCGTGGGACAGCGCGGGCGCGGCGGTGACGGCGACCATTATCGAGTAGAGGAAACAGGTACATAGGTACACGCTTCGCGCTTGTTGAATTCGCTCGAGACTGGAACGTGGTGGCTGCGCGTGCGCGTGTCACGTACCTATGCTCGGTCGGCGGGTGCTCGAAACTAATACGATTACGTGATGTTTATGTTTCGGATATCACCACGCACTTTCAGCGATGCCGGTAGGTAGGTAAATGCCAATGTTCGCGTTGCGACGTTTGTGTAGATTTTGATTGTAATAGATATTTCACTGCACTAGTCCACTGTTTTTGACGAACGGATAGCTTTACGTTCGCGTGTTGTGTGTCGGAAAAGGTCACCAATAAGGCGTAAGTTACGTGCCGGACGCCTTGCGTGTAGGTACCTATGTATGTAGTGACCGGGAATGAAACACTGAGTCTATTTCACGGAGCTGTATTCGGAATCACAACACAGTTTATATAGTAGGTACGCACAATGTCCGAAGCTATGGTACCTACGCTCTTAATATTTAATACTGTATGCAAGAAGGAAAACAGTGGTGCGTGCGCGTGAGAGGATGGGGACGCGGAATTCGTGCGTCACGGGTCGCAGCGGATGGTGGACTCTCGAAGGGAGCCATGAGGACTCCCTTCCGCGATTGAGATGACCTCTCCCCGCTCTCCTGCGCATACAGGTGCACGCATGTGTGTGTGCAAGTGGTGGTGCTTGTCGCCACACCGGAGTATACATTGCTCGGAGCAAACGTTAAGGTATAAAATGGAAACCCGGTTAAGCTGGACTGGAATATCTAAATTTGATATCTAGTCAGTATGTTATGCTGTTCCCATCTACAAATGACTTGCAATAAGGACAGGAAAGACAAAAACGAGACAAATATGTGAATAAAGATGCCGCATCTGGCTTGTTGCTTGAATTTTTTTATCAAACTGCATTGTAGTTTAATTTATATGTACCTACGCTGTCTTGCAACTTAAAAACCTTAGCTACATACAGTGCTGAAAATTTTTACAAGATCTAAATCGCAGTAGGTAAGTTATTAGAATTGTATGAAATTCAACGGAAACTAACTACTACTTATACTGTGGTTGTTTACTAGTTGCATGAGAACAAAGGCGACCATAGAGATCTATAGTTTCTGTGATCTGTGAAGGCGACTCTTTTTTGGCTTATGCCACTAAACCCCAAAGCTATTGTTCTCAAAACTCTGCGGTCCATACATTCATTCCACCTTGAACCCCAAAGCGATTTTAGGTATCAAAATGAATCAAGAAATATTTCTATACTTCAATTCTATTTCAACCCCAAAACAGTTTTGGTAGAGTCAACAGCAAAATTACAAGATGCATGAATAAAATAATAGTACTTATGTGCTTATAAAAAATGGAATTTAAGATATCAGTTCCTCCGAAGGTGCTGCTGCCCACCTTCCGGGTTTTACCTTAGGAAATAAGAAATCATCATCTGATTATTTGGGAGAGCAGGAGAGCACGATACATTTCTGCATACACGCGCTAGGCGTTGTAGTCGTCGTCGAATCGACGATGCTTTCTTTTCTACTTGTGCAATTGTCGCTTTCATTTTTGACTTACTGACTCTACCTCTAATTCTTGGGGTTGGAGTGGAACAAAATACAGAATATTTAATCATACCTACAAATCGTCTTGGGGTTGAAATTGAATAAGTTTTGAGGTTTAGTGGAATAAGCCCCTTTTTTATAACATTGTTTGTGAAGAGTAGGTACATTCTTGATTTCTTATAGGTACTTGTTTACTGACATTGGATTATTCTAGATTGTTCGAGCCCTTGCGCCGTAATATTAGGTATATATTTTACGACATGTAAAATATTTTTTTTATTATAGGTACAATTTTTTCTCATTTTAATATTGTTAGGTTTGCAATAACGCCTGCTATGCGGATTACATTACAAAATCACAAATATACGATAGGAAAAATTTTTCCCCGCACATGACTTAAATTTTTCCTATCGTATATTTGTGATTTTGTAATTTTCTCATTTTAGTTTAGTTTTCAATATTATCTGCTTGAGTACCTACTGTATGTACCGTAATTTGTAAGTATATATTTTTGTACTTCGACTTTGTTTGACGAGAACCGATACACACATTTTTAGGTGTTATTAGCGTGGAGGTCACACATAGCAATAGGCACATAAAATAATTTACGATCAATTTTATATTTTATGCTTGAAATACGAGTTGATATAATACCTAATCTGCAATTGTTTTGGTTTCTACCGGAAATCATTATCATGTTTATTCATTTCATTTAAAACTATAGTTAGGTTTTCGTGCCTAATTAGTATAATTGCGTGACCTCTACGGTGTGTTCCGGCAGCTATCCTTGAGAGCCAGTACTTCTAGGTTAGCCTGAACTACATCTTCGACCACATCATCACTTACCATCAGGTGAGATAGTGGTCAAAGGCTAACCTATCAGGCATAAAAACGAAACAACAACAAAAACGTTATCTATTTGGCACCCTAAAGCGAATGAATGAAAAGTGACAAACTGCATTGCGCCCACCACCCTGACGTATACAGTTGTTAAGTCTCATGTATTCTGGCTCTCAAGGACTGCTGCTGGAAGCCACTGTGAAGTACTTACCGACAGATTTTTATTTGAGGGTGGTAGCTACCCGGGCGAGTATGACCAAAATGCGCTCTCACCATGCGGTAAACTCTCGCCGGCGCCGGCGGTGGGAATCGACCCATGGACCTGCGGCACGACTTCGGCATTCTATATCGATCGGTTATCACTGCTTTATTACTAGCAGCCTTTGCACGGATATTTTTGACATTATATTTAATTATAATAAAATTAATAAATTATTAAGTACTTAGTATTTATTAAATAATTAAATATAATATCAAAAATAATATTAACAATCCAGCTGATACTGACAGTAAGCCGCTGCAAACGCTCGATAATCGACACTCGCGCGCGGAATTGAGAGTTTCTTAAATTTTGTTCAGCAAACCGCTGCGAACTCTCGATACTCGACTCTCGCGCCCGTACCTACTTGAGAGGTTCTCAATTTTTGTTCAGCAAGCCGCTACGAATGCTCGATACTCGACTCTCTGGCACGCGGGAGAAGATTCTTCATTATGAGTTATGACGTAAGTATTTTTGATGCCCTCGCGTGGGAATTGTTTCTGATCTTGATCTTTTGGGCACCTATATAAATGATAAAAAAATTAAACTGCCTTTGTACTAAATCATTCGCTAACTGTTGAACAGGAATTACCTAGGTACATATATAAAAATGTGATTGAAACTTTTAAGAACTACCAAGCTGTTTGGATAGTTAAATTACAATATATATTTATTATTAGCACCTACTTACTGAATAATATTGGTCTATTTCTAAAATTTCCTTTAATTTAGTTCTATTTTTTTTTATTTTTAATCCTGATAGTTTAGCCTTTGACCACTATCTCACCTGATGGTAAGTGATGATGTGGTCGAAGATGATGTTCAGGCTAACCTAGAAGTACTGGCTCTCAAGGACAGCTGCCGGAACACACCGTTAGGTGCTTGGCGACAGATTTTCTACTTGAGGGTGGTAGCTAGCCAGGCGGGCATTCGCAAAATGCCCTACCACCATGCTATAACGACTGCCATCCTAAGACGACAACCGGGACCAACGGCTTAACGTGCCCTCCGAAGCACGGAAGCGCTCAGTAGTAATGTCACTAGCGGTCACCCATCCAACTCATGACCGCGGGCGACGTTGCTTAACTTTGCTGATCGGTTGAGAACAGCTGAGTAAACTTCGCTACGAGCGCTCTAGAAACTACTTTTTTGCTGAGTATTGCGACCTACTAAGCGAATTCAAAATATTTTCAATCTAGAATTATTCGCTTTCGCACACGACCGCTGCTTAGGGAGCCGACCGCACGAGTGCCCGAGGGGTGCACCGGCTGCACCGCGTGGAACTTCATCTTGACATTAGGTATAACTCCCCTCACGTACGGCCCGTACGCCAGTGGTGCCTACATTGCATAAGGTGCTGCCTAAAATGTTACTTGCTTAGTGGTAGCCTAGCTAGCCGAGCAGGGTATGCGGCTACCACGAAACTTTTTTCTAACCCTTACATTTTTAAACTCGTGATATATTTCGAATGGAATGTCCGAATTGAATAATTCGAAGTTGTATATTTAAAGGCATTGAAGCAGTCTTGAATATAAAGTAATTCATTTTGATAAAGATGAATACCAAGATAAAAATAAAGAGTCTTTTACTCGACGGAATAACAATTAAATCTGTACTTATAATAAAACTGTAACAGATCCAGTTATGTTCATGGCAAATATTTTGAAAAAAAAAAATTTAAAGCCCTCTGTGGCTGACACTGATGCCAAACAATATATTTTTTAAATTTTGTGTCTATGTCTGTCTGTATCCCGGACGCGCATCACTCTAAAACAACTGAATGGAATTCAATGAAACTTAACCCGTTTTGAATTCATACTACGAAGAAGGTTATTGTATACTTTTCCAGAATCAGAAATTCAGCACGGTTCCCTCGGGAAAGGGGATGAAAGTTAAAATGTCACTTAGTTGTAATTAACTACGGCTAAGTCCGATTTCAATTATTATTTTTTGTTAGAATAGCTCTAACCCCACGGACAGCCCGGCACCCCAGCACCCCACGGGCAGCCCGGCAACTCACGGGCAGGCCGGCACTCCAGGGGCAGCCCGGCACCCTTAATTAGTTTTGCAAACTTGCTAAGATAAAACTCTAAAATCTGGAACATTCGCCACTATCAGTTTTTTTGAAATATCTATCTTTTACCGGATATATTTTGGAGACTGCGCAATGGAAGTACACGATCTAATATATTTTCGTTCTACTGCCAAACAAGGAGAACCTCGAAAAAAAGACGCCGTTTTTAAATTCGAAATTCCAAAGAAACGTACAAAGTACTTTGCTTCAACATTTATTGTGCGAACCGCGAAGGAACTCTCTGAGTTACTACAGGAAAATAAAAACCGGGAGTTTTCAAACCCAAAGCAAAAAGCTCCTTACTGAGCTATGCTTTACTAAAAGTGCTTCCCCGCTGACCACAGCGTTGCTTAATATGATATCTCATATTAAGCAACGCTGTGTCAACAGTGCTCAAATATGAATAATTAATCTGCAGGTACTGCAATCGCGAACAAAGTCGCAGGTACGGATAGTTTTTAAAATAAAAAAACACTTGTGGCATAACTATAATAGTTAGACCTACGAATAAATAATGTTATTCGTATATGCTGTTCCGAGATTTTTTGTAAATAATTACATTATTTTATTCTATCAGCAAGAGTTTTCGCAGTGCACGCGATTTAAGGGATAATTTAGGTATCTTTTTCAACCCGGTGGTTACTTATAGGAGGTTTAGACTAAACCTCTAGAGGGGTCTAGATTCAAATCCTCCACTGTCCACCATTTGACTTTTTTCACTAGAGGACAAAAACTTCTACCGGCTAACCAAATCTTATTTTGTCAAGTGATTTGATATATTTTCGTAGAATGAGTATCAATACTTATCTCGTTTTTTAAATTATAACTGCTTTGTAGCCAGAAAAACAGAAAATAAAGAATAAAAAATGGACAGAGGTGGTTATGCATCTTATCGACTGATAGAGGTGGTTTTGCACTTTTTTCTTATGGATAGAGGAGGATTTGCTCGTAAGTTACAGAACAGATTGTGTTATTCAAAATGGCACCATGAACGTTATTAAGGGCAAATAAAGCTACATCATTATATTTTGATATCTACTTATCTCAAATAAATGCGAGGAAATTTTAACTGCGAATTAGTTTGTTTTGATGGTGTTATCAAATGAGACAATTAGATGAATTTTGCCAAGAGCATTTTACTCGTATCCAGTAACAAAACTCTGTTTCAAACACAAGTTAATCGGGCGTTCTATCGCAGGCCGTTTCACCGCTTATCATCAGGCAAGTTGCAGTCAAGCGCAAACATGTAAATAAAAAAAAACTATGCAAAATCAGTAAATTATGCTCCAATTGACGACTCCGTTGGCGTGATGGTTACCATGCCGGACTGCCAACCAGAAGGTCCGAAGTTCGATTCCCGGCACGGCCAACATCTTTGTGATGAGCAAATTGTTGGCTGTCGGTCTGATTGTTCAATATGTATCGATATAAAGTACTTAGTAGTATTTACATGTATATCAGTTGTGTTAGCACCCATTACACAAACTATAAATAGCTTAGCATGGGGCTAACCAGCTGTGTGTAAAATGTGTCCTAATATTTATTTATAACTGCTTTATACGCAATGTATCCAAAAATTATACCTAATCGAAAAAGCCCAAACCCCCTAACTTTATTTGCTGAGAAATGGGATAAGATGAGAAACGTCTTCATGTACACCTTACAAAAAAAAACATTGGAAACACTGGTTGAATTGTTTTATTTATATTTAAATAGACATCCCTACCTCTTCTAAATATTCACATGGTTCGTTTTCAGGACCTGAATACCCTTCATAATTCTTTTCTAAAACGTTTTTGTAATAAGACAGTAAGTTATCGCCATGATCTTTCTTCCAATCTTTCCCAAAATGTTTGGTCAGTAATTTTTCAACGTCATCGAGCTTAGGCTTTCCAATGTTCACCCTGTTGTGCTGAATGTCATCGATTCCAAAATCGTTCATGGACTTGACGCGAGGTTTCATAATACTTTTTGCTACGTCCTTATCAACTTTGTAATTTTCTTCACCTCGAATCACAAACCGTTCTGAATTATTTTTGACCCTCTTAAGATAGTATCTCTTGCAGTCATTAAATTTGAAGTGATATTGACCTGGCAACTTTGTAGTATTCTTTGCATAAGATTTCCAGTTTTTGACAGGACAATCAGAACCAAGTTTGATGACCTTACCATGTTCTTTGTAAATATCCAAATACTCAGACGGTTGCACTATCACTTCCTTTCTTTTAATTTCTTTTTCAATGTGCCCAAACACTCGGTCAGCAGGCATGAAAGAATGACCCGGAACAGGAAAAATTAATTCCACAGTTTTCACATTTTGAGGGGCACACATTGTTAGCCAATATGCACACATCGATATAAGAATCGAATTTTTATTTTGTGAGCCACAACCATCAGCCATTAATCTAATTTTTTTTATGTCGGTTAAATTAATTTGAGTTGTAAGTTGATAAAATACCGCTGAAGCTATTTCATTTGCGGATTTGGCATGAGCGTCTTCCGTCCAGGCGTAACAAAATACATTTTCCTTGGAAATTTGGTTTGTATTAGAACCAAGCACTATTGTAAAATTATACATATATAGTTGTCTGCTGTAGTAGGCTATCTGGTCAGGGATCTTTGGAAGTACTTGGTTCTTTTGGCAATCAAACGACAAAGTTAGCATACTTTCTTTGTTTTCGCGTAAATAATCATAAAAACATTTCGATTTCAATTTGTGAAGTCGAAGATTTGCCATTAAGGTGACTTTAGTTGCGTTATCGTTTTGATTTTTGGCCTTTTTTATTTTTTCCGATAATTCTGTACATTTACTACAGACGTCGACACGTGGAGTATTAAAACCAATGTTATAATGTTTGTTAAATATATCGCGGAAAAAACATTCCTTCACTTTCAATGACGTATCACTTTGTTGTTCCTGATACATTCGCCACATTTTTTTAATGTTTAGATCCGATGACACATATTTTCTTTCCGATGTCGCTGAGCGACAATAGTGTGCCTCAATGCATTTAAACGATTGAATAAAATGCATGACGCTCTGTTTTTTGTCAACATTTTTCATTGAAGCTCTATCACCGCCTCGTCGGTCTTCTGGTAGCTGTCCAGTATGCAAAAAAAATTTTGAAATCCTTCTCAGTCTGCTAACACCAATATTAAGAATCGTCAAAAATATTGCTTGACAAACGCGCAACAGTTTGTAAGGCTTGGTAAATGTTCTGACGTACGTGGCAGTAAACGTTTCAGATTTTTTACGTTGTCCCACTTTACGTCTGCGGCGAGCTGGAACCTTAGTCTTCAAATATTTCAAAATGAAATTATCTTGATGCCTTTTCTCTTTTTTTGCATAAAATGCTGAATGAAATTTTCTGACATCTTGCGGGGTTAGATCATTACATTTAAATTTTTTCTTATTGTGGCTACATTTTCCCAACTTACTTAGATCAGGTAGTTTTTTTGGAGCATACCTAAAACCAAACACAAAATCAGTAGATGAAAATACATAACTTTATACATTTAATTTATTTATTGACTATACACAAAAATAAATGTAGGCATGTAAGTCAGTGATAGCCTAGGTCGGAGTGTGCTCGACTTATAAGCGACACCTGGGTTCGAACCCAAGCCTGCACGCTTGGTCTTTTTCCAAGTGCTGCAGAGATGTTTAATCATCACTTGTTTATGGTGAAGGAAAACATCGTGAGGAAACCTACTTGTGAAAGATGATTGAATCTTCTAAAATCAAGTGAAGTCCCCAAACCGCATTAGACCTCTACTGTGGCCTATCGCTTTCCTAGGAGGAGACCCAACCCAGCAGTGGGGGTATATGGGCTGAAGCGAAAAGAGCAAAACCGAAAAAATAACTATTTTAGTAGCCCCCGTTATGTTTGACACAATATACCTAGTCAAATTAAAATAGAAAAATGTATGTGTCATGTGTATACAAAAATCGTGTAAGTTGATACTCGTACAAACTACCCATTTGGATCAAATTCTACTCGAACCTATTAACCTGTTCGAGTAGAATTAATATTTATATATTGCAATACTTTTTCAAAGAAAAACAATCTATCTATTATCTATTATTATAAATAATTATTTTTTGCAAAAAATAACATGACCGACTTCACCCGTGAACAGAATTCGCGAATATTTCGCACAGATCGATGTAGCAAATTTCACATTATTGTTGATTTATTAAAAATGGCTCAGCCTATTTCGATAAAATTTAAATGGGACAAATTTCGAAGTATACTCTTTCCAATAAAAAAAAAGAATTATTAAAATTGGACTACTATGAAAAAAGTTATGCGTGGTTACACATAAAAAAAATAGATATACCTATAGGTAAATAAATAATAGGTACGCGTCGAATTGAGTACTTCCTCCGGTTGGTTCGTCGGTCAAAAAACCGAGTCCACTAGTGAAAAAAATCCTTTTATATGTTATTGGTACACACAGGGTACACAACTACGTTGCTTTTTCTTGCATAAATCATCCACTTCACTCCAAACAGTGGGCTTGGTAAAACTTACCGATTCTCCTTCTCCTTGTTACGTTTCCATTGCTTCTCGTTGCGAACTTTCTTCCTTGCTTTGTTTCCAGTGACTGGGGTAACATTTATCTCCATTTTAAAGCCAAAAACGCAACAAATTTCAATAAAATAACGCACAGCAATCAAACCAAAACATATGCAGCAGCCATATTGTTTTCTAGTTGATACTGTTCTGTGATTGGTTGACAAGGGACAATGGCGGTTTTGTACTTTATCGTAAGGATAGAGAAGCTTTTGCATCTAATTTATATGTTTTGAAGGTGATTTCTATGGGATAGAGGCGTTTTTGAGACAAACTGTTAAAACAGAACCAAAAACAACGATGACAAGATGTTGTCAGGATAAAAAAATTAAAAAAACCTAATTGTGGATAGTGGAGGATTTGCATCTAGACCCCTCTAGTAATGATTCCTAATTTTTTTTTAATATAATGTTACCTATGTTACTCGGGGATAGTGTTGCTTATTTAACAAATTATTGGAGTATAAAACTTTATGCCCAAGGCGGGAATCGAACCCGCGTCCTCCGATATCGCGTCGGATGCCTAAACCCCCTCGGCCACCTGGACACGGCATTTCTACCCGAAATTTCGTACTCCAATTGTATTACTTTAACCGTCATAGGGGACGGTGCGAATGTTTAGCAATATAGTGTAGCTTCCCAACAGTGAAAGAATTTTTCAAATCCGTTCAGTAGTTTCGGAGCCTATTCAATGCAAACAAACAAACAAAATAATCAAATCTTTCCTCTTCATAATATTATTATATTTGTATTAGCTGTGGTATTAGTATATATTAGGTATGTAATCACTATATATAAGGATAAGGAATAGCGTGATAAGGGAACGATGTGGTGTGAATGAGGTTGTAGTGATAAAAATCTAGAAAGGTATGTTAAGATGGTTTGGACATGTGGAGAGAATGAATGAAATAAGAATGACTAAACAGGTATACATGGGACAAGTGAACGGAAGTTTTGGAAGGGGAAGACCTAGGCGAACGTTCCGAAATCAGATTGAAGACGTTCTGAAAAAAGGCCAGGTCAAGAGTACCCTAAACCGACGCTTATGTATGAAAGGATTGATGAGTGTAGATGAAGCGAAAGAGATATGTAAGGATCGTAGTAAGTGGAAATCCGTGGTCTCTGCCTACCACTACGGGAAAGAGGCGTGATTTTATGTATGTAACGTAGTGGCACCAATGACCGACAAGAACCAATAACCGACACTTTATTTTTTGATTCAATAAAATAAGAGTAAGAAATCGATTTCTTAATATGGCAACACTGTACCATAGATAGCACACTTTTGACTGGCTCCCATTGACATTTAAGCAAAATCCTCCATTTTGTTTTGAAAATGGCGGTTTAACAACTGTTTGCGGCTGGAGTACCGGTGAAAATAACAACATTTCTTAGTGAAATCCTTAAGGAAGTGAGTACATTTTTTGTTTATTACAATACTGTATTGTAACTTATTTGAATTTTATCTTTTTCACGGGTTACTATAAGAACTATAGGATCCATTTTTGTTATAACGAGATTTTAAGGTTATTTTCATATTAGTAAAATGTTGGTGTCGATCACTGGTTTTCACAAACTGACTTTTCCAATAATCGACACGTGTCGATACTAATTTTTTGAAACATTTTTCATTTGACAACCGAATATAGTTCTTATTACTTTGCGCATTTAGTAGATATTTGAAGTAAACTAATCAAAGTCGAGCTACCAGTAATCGACAAGTGTCGATTATTGGGGACTAATATATGTCGATGATTGGTTCTTACAGATGGCTCCGAGAAAAAATTATTCGCCCGAGCAGTTAGAAAAAGCTGTAGAAGCTGTTAAAAATGGCGAAAAGATTGCAGTTGCTGCGAAACGTTTCGGAGTACCTAGGATTACGCTCCATGATAAAATTTCGGGAAAAACAACAATGGGTTGTGCTATGGGTCCGAGCACAGTTTTAACTAAAAGGGAGGAAGACATTTTGGAAAAGTGGATAATAGCTTTATATGAAAGACATATTCCACTGACAAAAGATTCGCTATTAGACAGTGTGCAAAAAATAATAATTGATCAAAACAGACCGAATCCTTTTACAAACAGTAGGCCCAGCAAGAAGTGGTTTCAGTCGTTCATGAAGAGACATCCAAACTTGACACAAAAAGTACCAGACAACTTGTCAAGAGCTCGAGATAATGTGTCTGAAAATAACATCAGAACTTGGTTTACTGAGATAGAAAGTTATTTGGATGAAAATAACTATAAAACTATTTCAAACGACCCACACAGAATATTCAACGCAGACGAGACCGCGTTCTTCTTGTCACCTAAACCTGGTCGTGTACTTGCCAAAAAAGGAGATAAACACCCATACAGCAGCTGCGGTGATGAAAAGGACAATCTTACTGTCCTAATAACTGGAAATGCAGCTGGAGACCTAGCCCCTCCAATGATCATATTTAATTATGAACGAATTCCTTCAACTATCGCTGTCAGTGTTCCCGATTAATGGGCAATAGGTAAATCGGAGAGTGGGTGGATGTGTAGCAGCACGTTCTATGAATATATGACTAATGTCTTCAATCCTTGGTTAGAGCAAAATAATATTGAAAAACCGATCTTGTTTTTTGTGGATGGCCACAAATCACACCTAACGCTTCATTTATCAAATTTTTGCTCCGAAAATGGTATTGTAATCGTTGCTTTGTACCCAAATTCTACGCATCTTCTACAACCGATGGACTTATCAGTATTCAGACCACTCAAAGCTCATTGGAAAAAAGCCGTGACGCAATGGAAAATGGAGAACCTGGGCAAAATTCTTCGAAAAGAGAACTTTGCCCCAGTGTTGCAAAAAGCTCTCACAAATGTAACACAAGATTGTATCCAAAACGGATTCCGAGCGGGGGGCCTTTTTCCATTTGGACCTGATTACATCGATATGTCTAAAATATCTAAAACCGAAATAGAAACCGCAACTAAAACCAATCCAATGCAGAAAGAGTTTATGAAGTATTTAGAACGTGAAATCGTAAACGTGTTCTCAGCTCAAAAGTTACAACAATTCAATAAATTATACTTTGAAAATAGAAACACACTGGAAAGAGAAATCCCTGATGAAGACGAGGCTTTATATTTGATTTGGGCCAAAAACAAATCCGAAGACGCGTTGTGTTATTCAAGTTCGACGAATGCTCCGACAACATCAGACACATTGGAACAGGCTAGGTTTCCGTCAAATGATGTAACTACTGTTCAAACGAACGATGTTATTGTAACCGATGAAGCAATGGTTATACTATCAGATGCCCGTGAAGCTGTGCCTACAGAAACTGCAGAAATGCACTTCAACATCATGCAGACGGAAAATCCACCAAAAGATGGCAATTCCAATGACTTAATAGACACTGATTCATTAACTCATAACTTGAAGAAGTCAGTAGATGATAACATTGGCGTGACTCCCAGTTTGCCTGTAGCAAAAACAGTCACCACTGATGATGAAACATTTCCATCTGTGTCCATATCGTCAACTAATTTGCCTAAAGTAATAGTAGAATATCTTCCTCAACAACTAAACTGTAACGTCAGGCATGATGCTGTTACCCAATCTCTATCACCGCCGGAACGTTTCTTACCAACCGATTTATCTAAAGATCCTCTAATGCAACAACCTAACGATATCCCCAAGACTGATACTGTTAACCAATCTGTTTTAATACTGGAACTTACTTCACTCACCGGTTCAGCTGATGTAACAGGTCACCTTCAAAGGCAACAACCTGATAATAACTCCACAGTTAATACATTACTCGATCAAGCACTTCCACCACCGAATCCTTCATCTTTATCCAGTTTCCCTGAAGTTATAGGAAATAACCTGACTCAACAACCTATCATTAGTACTATGGAACCACAGTACACAACACCACAAAAGTCTTTGGAAAAAGTTTTAGGAGTGATTGTTCCATCTCCTTTTAAAAGGAGTTTGTTTTGGCCGGAAAATTGCATGGTTAGTAATAAGAAGAGAATGAAACGAGAGAAAATTCCATCAACAGTAACAAGTAAAGCTTGGAAAGAATATCACGAGAAAAAGGAAATCGAGAAAAATAAAAAACAGCAAGAAAAAGACGAAAGAGCTAGACAGAGAATAGAAAAAAAGAAATTAAAAGAACAGTTCACCAATGAAAAGAAAAATAAAAGCAAGATTAAGAAAAATGTTCAAGAAGATTCGACTTCAGAAGAGTCAGATGTGGAGATTTCATACGCTGAAAGTGATATTAGTTATAATTTAGAAGATGACCAAGAGAAAGAACCAGAAAGCGAAAAAATTACAAAAACAAAGAATCAAATAGACTGTGATTCTATAAACTCGGATCTAGAGATTTTGCCCTTAAGTAAAATTGCATCATCAAAAGTAACTAAACCAAATAAAAACTGGAAGTTTTCTATAGGAAATTTCGTAATAATTAAGTATGAAGGGGAGTATTTTCCTGGTAAGATAGAAAGCTTGAGAAAGAACGAGTACGAAATAAGTACAATGACATTGACTACTGGAAATTCCTTTAAATGGCCTAACCCGCCCGATAAAATTTTCTATAAGTTCAAGGAAATAATGGAAGTGATAAAAGAACCTATATGTTTAAACAAGAGAGGGTTTTATAGAATTCCTGAAATGGATAAATATTTGCCAAATATGTATGGCTTTTAAAACAGATCTCATATATTATGTGCTTATGTAGTTAATCTTTATAAAAGGATCTCTTATTATTATTAAAAAAGTAACTAAATAATTTACTACAAAATGATCTCGTAGGTAGGTATGTATTTGATTGAAAAAAGATCTCATTTACGTTGTCTGTTATGTTTTTGATTGAATTTAGTACAAGTTAAGAAACACCGCAGAAACTATATTAGGACAAGGTACTTAGTTTCCTTGCTACTACTATGTATGACTGATTGTTATAATAGTTATAATAATTCATAATTATAACGAAAATGGTTAGGAAACATTGTTTCCAAATAGATATTATTTTGATTACGAACTGAAAGAGTGATTTGATTACTAATAAATATTTAATAATTAGTTAAGTAAGAATAACTTTACAGTAAATATTGTTGATTTTTGCAATTTAAACTTTTGAGAATTATTTGTTACTTATATTGACCTTTTTTATAATAGTTACAAAAGTGTGTATGTGTGTATTTGTATGATTAATATACTTTAGATATGGATGTTGTACTGTGGACAATAAATGAATAGGTACTTATTAAACAGTTAATTTTATTTTAATGGCCCACTAAGCAGGTGGTGATTTGGCAGATACACAGTAGTAGTAGTAGTAGTAGTAGTATAGTCAACAGTCGATAACTGGGTGTCGGTAAGTGGCAACTGTCGATGACTGGGTGTTGACTACTGGAGATTCGGTGTCGATGATTGGAGATTTATATACTTTTTCCTTTTTTGGGTTTTTTTTCTAGTCCGTGTATAGTTAATAAAAATAATACATCCTATTCTTATCTCAAGAATATACCTTACCATACTCAATCGTTACTTTTGGTTTAAAGATGACTAAATGACCTTTAATCTTTTAAAGAAGCCCACTATCTCCTTAAAGTGTCGATCATTGGTGCCACTACGTTATGTATGTAATCACGCGATTGTTGGTGAACCACGTGAAAACATACCATTTTTACGATAAATCAAAAACGAAAAAATAACGTTTCTTGTATTATTGATCACTAACTTTTTGGAAATTTTGAGCCAATCGGAGACAATCGTCCTATCCCGGTGGCGGGCATCTATAATTTTCGATCAAGTTGAGATTTGTAATATAATAAAATATGTTTATGTAGATTATATTTTATTTATTTTATAGTGATATTTTCTATGAAAAGCATATATTTTATAATATCAAACCATCAAAAAAATGAGGAAAACTTTTATGATATCGACTTACCTCATGTTACCCATGATTTAAGAAAACAGTATGATGAACAGATGTTACCCATCTCATTATGACGCTCTATAAGCCCAATTAGTGCGAGCGAGATAGACTGAATACAATGATATATGGCCCGACGACTCAATTGATAACACACACTGGCTGTATTCCATTTGAATTATTTTCGATAATTTTGACCACATTTTGCGTCTATGAATCCACATTTAATATGGCCATAGACACAAATGTGATCAAAATTATCGAAAATAACGAATTTAGCGTCAAATGGTATTCGCCCACTGTAGGTTCTTAAGGGTGAACTGGCCGGACCGTTCTCCATACAAACGTAGTAGGGTGATCACTCCCTTATTTGAGGATTTAGGTCCAAAACAAAGCATAATACCGATTGATCTCGTCATTATCTAGGCTTGTATGATGCCAAAATTTTAATAAAATAATTAACTTGAGAGTTATGAGCCTCGAAACATTTTCATATAAAGTTTTCGAGGCTCATAACTAAGAACTTAATTATCTATTTAAAATTTTGACATCATACAAGCCTAGATAATGACGATATCAATCGGTATTATGCTTATGTCTGGACCTAAATCCTCAAATAAGGGAGTAATCACCCTACGGCGTTAGTATGGAGAAGTGACCGGCCAGTTCAACCTTAACTGTCAAAAGCGTGATTTTTGAAACGGCGCGGTGATAGTCGCTATAATCACGTCACAAAAGCAATATTATCACATTGCTTTTGTGACACGGAAGGCAGCCAATGTTATAATTTAGCACGAATATAAGAATTAAAACACTTAAAATGCTTTTAATTTTCCTTTATTTCTTCTTTAGTACATTTATTAAGAGTATAGACATTGAGACATAAATTACTACTCGAGTAACGTTTCTATGATCTTGAAGTTTAATTGTTCTACCCGCTAATTACTTACTAACATCGTTTAAACTTAAAACTGTTCAAACAAAAACTTGTGCGCAGTGCTAAACAATGTCTGATCGAATCATGAATCTATCATATTAAGCCCTTTATTATATAAAAAGGTCACCTTATATCGGTTCTCTTAATAGTAACTACGGAACATTCTAAAACGTCATGAATATTAAGTATAGATAGACACAATACACATTTAATTCATAATTTGAGCTCTGAAAATAAACTATCGTGCATTAGGATAAGTGGAGTAAGTTTATTATTCTAATCAAGGCGGCAATAATGTAAGCCTGATCAATAATCCCTCGCCTACGGCCCAGGCTTACTAGGAAAGGTTGTAGGTAGGTTTTAATGCCTGAAACGTAGGCAAGATCTATAATGTATCAAGCCGAGATTGGAATAATAAACGTAACACGAGTGGGAGAGTTTATCACTCTAACCAAGGCTGTAATAATGTAAGCCCGATTAATAATCCCTCGCCTACGGCCCAGGCTTACAAGGTTTCAATGCCTGAACCGTAGGCAAGACCTATGTGTTTGTAATAACTAACGTAGCACAAGTGTCATTCCACTATTTTCAATATACTTGTGAGTTTCAATATTTCACTAATGATTGAATTATCCAGGGTTTTAAAAAATAATTATAACATGATTTTTGGTATATGAATATTGTTATAGGACCATTGCTTTTGGTATAACTTACTTATCATAGTAGGTGGCTACTACACTATTTATGTCTATGTGCAAGTGAGAAGTAATTATTAACGACGCCATTTTAGTTTTTTATAGTTATAACTTATCGCAATATACAGCTAACAATAAAGAGATTAATAAATGATTCGTATATTTCATTCCGAAAGATAGAAACACCTTGATTTGTTTTTGTAAGAAAAATTATGAATATACATTTTCCTTGGTGTCAATCTGCCGGCACCTAATTCAAAAAGCACATGTGCGGCAATAGTACATTTCTATACTCTAAGGCAGAGTGACAGTTAGAGCGTTTACGAGAAGTGTTGAAAAACTATTTAGCTTGCTTATCAATTAATTCACTAACATCAATATAATATAGACAGGCAAACATCGAAAACTACACACTGAAATACAAACATAGACTTACAAGTCACGCCTGTTTCACATAGGGCTAGGGAGAGGGCCCCGTAAAATACCTGCTATGATTCCAGAATGCTAACATTTAAACGAATTTTGTAACATTCGACTTTCGTAAGTAGTATTTAAACAATTTTGAAACCGATTTCACTTTAAACGTTAAAACAGCAGAGTAGTTCGATCTCGACCGGTTTCGTGACTTTCAGAGTCGCTTCATCTTGGAGTACGTGCGCTCCCGACCGCGTCCGCGCATGTACTGTGATGCGCTACCGAATTAGAATTTCGTATCGTCCACCACATTAAGCTTTATTCACTCACATCACACAGAATTGCCGAGCGAAATTGAAACCATGCTGATGAATACAAAACATGGCTGTTTCACATCTGGTATTCATTCTACCCTCTGCAATCTGCATATACCTACAATATGGAATATATTGTGCCACTCAACTGACAAAAACACGTAAGGGTCTAATTTATATTGTTGTTTCATTGTCATACATATCATGCCTGCTGCAAAGTTGGGTAAAATGTGTGAAGAATCCTTATAATTTAAAAACTATCTATTTGTATATAACTGCTGTAGCAATTAAGTTCTCAATGAACATCTGATTTGGTGCAGTATTACAACTCCCGAAGAAGTATCCGTTAGTAGGGTAAGTAATGTAAATAATCGAATAGAAAAAAATATGTTCCATATAAATATAAACTTTCGCAAAAACATTCAATTCGAATAACAATTAAAATCATCGAATATCAAAACATTTTTCTTAGGGAATACCATTCTCTTAATAGAAAATACAGGTATAATAAAATACAATGTTTGTCTAATTTCATCAAATTCTAAATAAGGACAGTAAAAATCAACACTGTCTTTATTTTAAACTAAAATTGACATATCTGAGTATAATTATATGTATTGATATTAAGCGCATAAAATTGATGAAACTTCGCCAAAAAGGAAAAAAGTATAAGCAATAACTATAAGTAACGAATATATATAATGCTAAAACAGAAAGTGGAGTATTCCAGAGATTGTTTTCCTACGAGCATCACTTTAAAATTTACAATACAAGTAAAACAGATTTTATAAAAAAAAACTACATTACTAACAATTTGTCAATTTCATGTATATGTAATAAACTGACCTAACCTAGTTATAAGACATTAAGAAATACATGACAATTCGAACAAAAGTGTACCCCATTGCCGGCCACTGCCGCGCCACGCTCGCTTCGCTCGCTCGGCTGCGTGCGTTGATGTCACAAGTAACCTAACGCTTACCCTCGCTTCGCTCGCCTTCGCACCTATATATGCCTTTGCCCTAGGATAGTCCTTGCTTTAAACTTATATTGTACAAAAGTAATGTAGCTTGACAGATGTATACCAAATGTTTAACATATCATATCATATATACTTATATCAAAGAAAATTATATTATTCGATATCACACACAATTTAAGTGCGTTTTTATTGCTACGTTTAGTCTTGATTTTATAATTTTACCAACAATTTGAATAAAGTTAGCGACAAAATTGGATTGTGAGGCATTCTTTAATTCATGGAGCGACATCATTTGACGGCCGATCAAATGCAAAGAACTGTAGGGATGTTGCAAGCGGGAAGAAATCAATCTCAGGTATCTCGGCATTTTGGTATTCATAGATGCGATTTGTCGTCTTTGGCAGCGCTACAATAATACAGGAGACCCCGCTGAACAGCATCCAGGCCGTGGAAGGAGTACAACCACTCGGCAAGACCGGTACATATAACTGACTGCAAGACGCCAGCTGATGTTAACCGATCGAGAGATAAGTTTGAGGCTACAGAATTCAAGTGGTGTTGTAAGTCCCCAAACTGTGCGAAATCGACTGCATGAGTACGGCCTACGAGCTCGACGCCCAATCATGTGCCCGCCGATACGTCACGGGAATCGCGCTCGTCGAATTCAATTGTGTAGAGAACGCAAAACAACATATAAATTCAATTATTCTGGAATTTTTATAGAGGTTCGAATTTCAAAAACCATTTCCACTGTAGCGGATAAAAATCACAGATTTCGTATGATAAACAAAATACACCTTTCCGACCTTGTGAGGTATTTTTTTTTCTTAGTTACTTTGTTGCCTTGGGAATCCCTAGGCACAAGCAATGAGGCCCGACTCGCACTTGGCCGAATTTACTGATAGCTATACGATTAAAAAAATAATCACCTCGCACAGTGCGTAAGGATCAAAGTTAATTCACAGCATTCATCATTTTCTTAAACTTATCCCACTAAGGCTGCGCATGCATCGAAAACGTGCAAGTGAAATCGACCAATAGGAGCACAGCTCTCAGCGAGCCTAGGAAAATGAAGCGATCCTATTAGTGGAATTTTTACTCGCACACCATTCGATACATACCTGGTGGATATGCCTTATGTGGAGTATTTTTCACTTCTAATCCCTCAATTGAACTCCCTAACAAAATAATTCACATCCTGATTCCCAATCTAATAGAGGTTGGTTCATTAGCTCGACAAGTTCATTCACAAAATCATCGCGCTATAATACGGCGCCGGTTCACTCGCTTGACTAGTTTTATACTTGAACCGATGCAAAAACCCACTAGCAACGACAACGCGGACTCTTGCCCCGGGACTGGCTCGGCTGGTACACCCAGTTTGACTTACTATCTTACTTTTCACGAGTAAATTTCTTGAGTTGCGAATGTTGATGCGTAATGTTTTGTCTTTGTTGAAATTTGTGGGTTTAAAGACAGTTTCCCTGTAGAGTTTGTGGAGAGACAGCATGGTGGAGATCTGGCGTAGCTTCGGCCTTCTTACCACTCGATTGTAAGATGTGTCTTCGTCTGATGATCTGTCTAAGCTTTTTTCGTATGGCGTGGTTTTCTCTGAAAGTGGGTTACAGTATTAATTTATTTATATCCATATTAGTTGTGCATCGATGGTAAGAAGGCTCGATTCCCACCGAAGTGGCAGCAGCCGGCAACGCACTGGTCGGCAGTTTTACTGTCAAACAATTTTCGACTTTGTCTCTATTTCCTACAAAGCATTGTGTCGCTTGAAAAACTTGCACGAGTCGCGCGTCCGTCTTCCGTCGCTTTTAAATCATTTATTTCTCATAAGAATTTAAAATTCACTTACAGAGAAATATATATTCTATAATATACGCGGTAAACATACATGTCTTTAGGTAAACAATAATGTGTTTATGTAAGATTGAAGGTAGTCGTATATTGCCTACTGTGCGATGCATAGCCCGGTACTTACTCAGTGCTGCAAACATTTAATTAAGGGATTATAATGATATATACAAGTTGATACACACATCCTCTCCCATTTAGAGGGGGTTTGCCATAATACCCACGCTTGGCAGGCTCTTGGGATAGCCATTTACGATATCAGTTCCTCAGAAGGCGCTGCTGCCCACCTTCCGGTATTTTACCTTTAGCCGCATCTAACGACACTCACAACAGGGGGGTGATATTCTAGCCCGGCAACCCACGGGACCACAAGTTAACTAACACGCTGAAACTGAAAGTGTCGCCAAGTACGTAGCTAACGGTGCAGTTCACCAGCTGTAACAGCCGATTCTCATTTTGGGCCCTCCTGCTATTATCATCAACCACAAACCACTACCCAACACACGAGTTAGTGGTCAAAAGCTAGCCTATTAGGTATTAAATACAAACCTGTGTTTGGGAATATTGTTCTCCTCGGTGTTATAGAATCGCCGATCATTTCATAGAGAGTGTAGTCCGTCATCACATAGTCTTCTAGATAAGTGGTGAGTTCAGATCTAAGCAGGCACGTGGACACATCCTGTCGAAAAATAAAATCAATCATATCCACTGCCTACCACTTCAGGGGTATACAGGCGTGATGATGTGTTAATGTATGTGTTGATTTTGAAAAGAGCTTATAACACAAATGTACAAATATTAAAAAAGAAACCTGAAACCACACTGCTATAATTTTCTTACACATATAATGTATCCAGTAACCATATTAGGATACCCAAGGTCGAACTGAATATGGTTGCAAAGTTACGAATGTTGTACGACCTAAGAGAGAGTATTATTATCTTTATAAGACGAATTGCTTAGCATTCCATGGATTAACCGTGCGGGTGCCGGGTCCATAGCGTTGCAGAGCAAGAGGCCAGAGGGGCCTGGGACTTGCAACCCAGGAGTAGGGTTAATGTTCCCCTTCACCGTTCGAACCTCCTCCCCTACCTAACCAAATTTGGTAAGATCTTACTAATGCCGCCTTAGATACACGTTCTAGGGTGGAAGTTACGGTTGTTCTTGGTAGGCCAAGGTCTTTAAGAAGGTTAATTAGGGGTTTTGCTGGTATACCCCTTCCTCCAACTTCTACAACATATCTAAGATCAAAAGAGTCCAATCGGGAACTGCACCTAAGATGGAGTAAGGCTTGGATAAATATTTTGTAGATGACACTTCTTTTACAAAATCGACGTGTCGTTTGTTCGTGGTCAAACCTGGTTTTGCTCTATTAACTTATTGTTATTAACGTAATGTTCCTGTAAATACTGTACTACCAGGAATTATCCTGGTAGTACAGGAGATTACCCCTTAATAAGTTGGCATCGGACTGGACCACTATGGCCAATTTATGAATGAAATTCTATTGTTATAATTATCGCCGATGCCAATGGGTTAAGATCGTACTAAATTATTTAAAATCATTCGTCTTAACGTTCCAGGACTCTTAACTTACCAGTATAATCTAAATGATCCATGGTATCCCCCAGACATGCGAAACCTCTATGAAATGTTCCAGTAACTAGAAAAGTCACTAAACTTTCCAGGGTAATCTCCCTAAGATCGAACTACATTCCATGAATACTTACACAGTCTTAATGTTTCATGTAATCACCGAGGTATTTGGAACCTTTATGAAATGTTCCAGCATCTAGTAAAGTCACTAACTTACCAGGATAGTCTCCCTAAGGTCAGTCTGCAAATGGTTGCGACGCGGCGCGTGTATACGTTCGTCTAAATGTTCTAGGTGGTCTTCGAGACATTCCACTAGTGATTGCCGACCGAGAGCCATTACGCATTTGATCATTGGCGCTGTGAGACGTTCCTTCGTGCCTTGTGACAGGTAGTCGAATAGTATGCTCCTCCCTGAAAGAATGTATATAATCAGTAAGGCTATAGCCAAAAAAATATGAATATTTTGTTACAAACCCAATTTGTAGCGGCTGAATAATAATAATAATTTAAAATGTAATAATTTAATTTTATGATTACAAAGTTAATAGAATAGACATAATTTGTAATTTATTATTTAAGAGACAACTTTCAATAATGGTTTATGATTTAAAAAGTTCGAATTCAATATAAGGTTATCTGATTATTAAAAGCCTTTAAACTGATAATTAACCAGAAAATTAAATATCTGGGCCCCAATTCTCTTAGCTATTGACCAAACGCCACAAGACTGCGATGCTTCGGCGATCGAACTGCTGTTAATGTCAAATTCGGTAGTCTGCTAATTCTAGCTCCTAATCGCAGTTGTATAGCAATCGCGTCAATATCGTATGGCTTGCAAAAAATGCCACTGAACTAATAATGAAAACTTCTATCAATCAAGCATCAGAAAAACATCAATACAGTGCTTTTCTAGCCAAGAATACATTAAATAAATACCTATATTTAAGTTATTCAGCTATTTTTCTATCTAAACTCCTCCAAAATATTTTATGCCACTGTATCAACGCAATCGCAACAAAATAGCTTACAGCATACCAAATATGTCAAAAACTATTGATTGCAAGCCACAGACTTGCGATAGAACCTAAATAGCGGGCAGACTACGGATGCTAGCAAAAACTACAATTTTCATGAAATTAAGTTGCGTTAACGCCGTTCAATAGCTAAGAGAATCGGGCCCCAGGAATAGCTTTCACTAGCAAACATTTCGTCTTTTCATTAAAGAAGTGGTCAAACGAGCAGATAGCTCTCTTGTTGTTGTTTACAGCTGTTAAGTTAGCCTTTAACCACCACTATCATCATCCACGGGATGTCGTCCACTGTTGAATAAAGGCTTCCTCCATAGAAATCCACAAAGAACGGCAATTAGCCGCTTGTAACCATTGGCTATTCGCGACTTTTACAATGTCGTCAATCAACCAAGTAGGGTCCTACCAACACTACGATTTCCGGTGTAATGTGGTAACCACAACTTGCAAAATGTCGGTGACCTTGGTTCTTCGGCGAATATCCTCGTTCCCGATTTTTCGAGCACAGCTCTCTCCAAAGGTCGCTGAGCGACTCTGATCTTGTCTATAAGGGCCACCAGTCGAGGATCACGTCTCAGAGCTTTAAGAAATCACTGGCTACACACACTGATTGAAATCTTTGGCCTTCAGGCTCTGCAGAATGATCGACGAAAAGATGTCGCGTAACTTCCCATTGGATCTACCTAACTGGGCAGTTTGTCTCAGGCAAATGTAATGGTCAAAAACTTTGAGCGTGTCGTTCCCAACTCCCACTACTGGTATGGGTGCAACATGGACATTAGACATAATTTTCGTCTTGCCCATGTCCTTTTTAAGACCCACCTGCTGGAAAACTCTACTGAGGTCGCCGAGCAAGCAACCCTGTATATGGCATCCCATAGCTATTGCCACTGGACCATAAGACCTTCAAAAACTTAGCTTTTACTCCCCTTTCCATGACAAGTACAGACTATTTAGGCCTGCATTTCGTTAGCCACACCATATAATAAACAATTTATTACACGGGCAACCCTGTTCTTCAATTAAAGACACGAATTATGTCTCTTGGTAATTCCTAGGCCAGCACAAACAGAGGTTAGTTATTCTATATTATGAAATCTGCACTAATTTCAGATAAAATAAAAGATCGATCCTGGTTTCGATCACCGGATTCGGCTATTATTGGAGTTTTCTAACAAAGTAATTGCCACTAGCCGCCCTAAGCCTAAAACTGTGTATAATAACCGGCATATATTAGGCTCGGTCCCAAATCTGTGGGACTAAGAATATGTCTGGAGCTGACACCGCCGTGGGTGCTGACACCTCTGACTACCGGCAGGGGTTTCATCTGGGTTACAGTTATATAATATGCATTTATTTACAAAGGCTTACCTATAGCGATGAAGGAGGGCCAAGTACGAGTGATTTTCGTCAAAATAGTGACCATCTTGTCCGCAAGAGATCCGTTGCCGAGTATGTTCGAGACCATTACTGGAAACAGTCTCTGAAACTGATTAAGAAACATAATGTTACTGCCCAGCTTCATATTTTCATTTATTATCAAGAATCAAATAATAGAGCATGATTGCTGACACCTGCTTTCTATTAACATTATTTTTATTTATTTATTAATTCATTTTATGGTGTCAAACTAAATAGTTTGTGATTACTTAAGGGTAGATTTATATTAGACCGGGCCGTGCCCGTGGCGTGCCGTGTACGTGGCCCGGACGAGGCACGGATTTGGAACGTTACATACATTTTGTATGAAGCAATTTATATTAAACCGTGCCTGATCCGTGTCCCGTCCGGGCCCGCCTACTAACGTACGGACGGGCTCCGCCCCGGGCCCGCCCCGTCCACGGCCCGGCCCGGACACGGCCCGGTCTAATATAAATCATCCCTAAACGACAAAAATGCCTGGAAAATAGACGCATCTGCCAAGCTATCACCTGTCACCTACGTAATTTAAACAAATACTGTAATATTGTATTATATAGTAAGTATGTAACACAGTTAAAATAATTGTTAAATTGTAAAATAGTGTTACAAAACGTTTAAAAGAATGGTCCCGAGTTTCTTGCCCGTTCTTCTCGCAGTGGCTCTATACAATTTCTTTTGCTGAACGTGGCAGTACAATGTAGAATATTTCAATACTAAAATTTGTAATTGACCATCATAAGAGCGTCGTAGACGCCTAAATTGAATAAATGATTTTGACTTTGACGAGGGTACATCAATTTATAGACACGACATCATTCCAAGAGTTAAGTATTTGAAAAAGCCATCTTTCGATCAGATGAGGTCTAGCAGTCTGGTTGATGGCCGCGCACCGTCCCCTAAGTAATACAATTATTGGAGCACGAAATTTCGGCTAGAACGGCTTTGTGAAGCAGTGATGGCTCAGTGGTTTTGGCTATGGACTGCCGTGCAGCAGGTCCATGGTTCGAATCCCGCCACGGACTTGAGCTTCACCGCGTGGTGAAAGGGCATTTTGCGAATGCCCGCCTGGTTAGCTACCACCCTCCAGTTGAAAATCTGCCGCCAAGCACCTAACAGTGTGTTCCGGCAACTGTCCTTGAGTACCAGTAAAATTACAGGCATGTGAGATTTAACAACAGTACGTCTCAGTGTGACGGGCGCAGTGCAATTCGTCGTTGTAGAAATGCATCTGTTATAGGCAGAGGTTAGTCCACTTAACATCATGTGAGCCTTGGTTTGTTCTGTCACAATTACATAAAAAAATAAAAATAATAGCGTGCCCAGGTGGCAGAGCGGATTAGGCATCCGGCGCGTATCGGAGGACACGGGTTCTATTCCCGTCCGGGGCATAAAATTTTGAGCTCCAATAATTCGTAATCTATTAATTATATTTCCATAAAATTTTATTCTTGCAAGGGTCACGACGGATCTGTGAGTCAAGACTTTTTTGAAGCAGTATCAGTCTTCGATTTTCATTATGTGGCTAACACAGTGCCAACACAATATATTCAACAAATAATTCGTCTAGTGTATATAATGCAAACATTACTGGTTGGTGGTGGAAAAAGGGTTGTTGGCAATAAATCATCGGACAATCACAAAGAGTCTAAGAATAAGCCAACTGAGATACAAATATGTATAGAAATAGCATAATAAGCACGGCTTTACAACGCCTATCATGAGAATGAATTTACCTGCTGCTGTATATTAGTATCTGAGGCGCAAGGATTTGAGCAGAGTGCGTCAACCATATCCAATACATTTGACTGCAGTGGTTTCTTCGCAGGCACATTAAGTGCATTGAGGTTGTCATCGTTCAGCACCAACACTGCTAGGTTGAACAGATTAGGGAATATAGGACCAATCCTTGTGTTGGTCTGCAGATCTTCTACTGCAACATCCTTGAGCTTCTTCCTGAGATTTAGTATGGCTGGAAAGAGAAGACGGATTATATTAAAGGACATATGCCCAAATTAGATACTTTTGGGATTCTGAAAATGATTTTCGAGTCAGTAATTATTCTTAGTTAGCTGAAGTAACATCTTCGACCTCATTGTCACTTACCTTTAGGTCAGATAATGGTCAAAGACTTACGTCCACCAACAATATAAAAATATACTGTTTTTTTATTGAACTATACCAAAACTTTGTACTATATAAAATGTCCAAATTATATCAAGTCAAGTCAAAATTATATATTCAAAATTTAGGCGTCTCCGACGCTCTTATGAAAGTCAATTTCAATTTTAATATTCAAAAAATCTATATTATAATGTCACATACAGCAAAAAATGGATAGAGCGACTCTGAGAATAACGGGCAAGAAACTCGAGCCATTATTTTAAACACTATATTATAAATATATTACAATATATGTTTAAATTACGAAGGTGACAAGCGATAGCTAGGCAGAGCAATTATTTTTTTCACTTGCAACTTGAATTTTCCATCTCTGAGCCATATAATATGTTTGGGAACTTTATTATAAAACTGCACACAATCACCTAAGAAAGACCTTTTATTTGTCTTTGCTTCTGTAAAACCTGGCTATATATCCAAATAGGGATTCTTAAAATGATATGCGTGCATTTTTAAAGTCAATACAAATGTTACCTCTGGCAATTTTCGTGTAGTAATTCTGCAGATTCGCACTGATGTTTGTGCTGCTGTTAAGACTGTTTTCGTCTGTGATCCATTCTACAGTCATTGTAGGGTGTGATGCATAAACATACGTCTGGGGTGTTAGAGCATAGTCATTAACGTTTATTACTTCGTCCTGAAATTTAAAAATAATGATGTATCAGTGTAAGTTTTCTATTTGAAAAAATATTGAGTTGTTTGGTGTGCTTTAGGTTATTATAGTTTTATGAAAATTGTTTATTTTTAAATTCAAAGTCAAATTATTAGATTTTTCCTTTTATATCTCGATATGACTCTGACTTTACCTAACAGCTGCAACATAATAATATTACTTTGTATCTATGTTACCGGAAATCTGTATAATCCGGTATTCTGTACAATACCTAGGTAATGTATAGAATACCTAAGCCGGTAATGTATGTAAAAGACGAAACCTAACCATAATTGCCTGCCGCTGGAAGGAAGGGACGTGCGTCCCCTCCTTCCTTGCTCTCGTCTTTAACATACATTACCTCACATTCGGTATTGTATAGAATACCTAGACAAAGTATAAAATAAATAATAATTAATACATTACCTTTTTTTTATGTTATTGGACGAGACAAGCTCGAGGCCCACCTGATGTTAAGCGAACTAACCTCTGCCTATAACAGATGCATTTCGTCACAATTTACAATTGCACTGCGCCTGTCACCTTGAGACATAGTTAGTTGTTAAGTCTCATGTGCCTGTAATTTCACTGGCTCTTAAGGACTGCTGCCGGAATACACCATTAGGTGCTTGGCGACAGATTTTCTACTTGAGGGTGTTCGCTAGCCAGGCGGGCATTCGCAAAATGCCCTTCCACAGTCCACAGCCAATGCCACTGAGCCATCACTACTTCTATTCACCTACATGTTTAAGGTATTCTATACATTACCTAGGTATTGATTAGATATTTAAGTTTCACGTTAATTTTAGGCTTATGTTTAAGTTACCACCAGATATGGTAACATATAAATAACAGAAAAAAATAGTAAATGATCACCAAGATTAAACTAGCTATAATTCTTCTGGCGCATCGCCGGTCGCTGCCGCGGTACGCTCGCTTCGCGCGTTGTTGTGGTCACTAGTAACCTAACGCTCCTCCTCGCTTCGCTCGTCATCCCACCTAAATATGACTTTGAAATTTAGTGATTATTTACTACATTTGGTGTTCGTTTACAATTTATGTTCAAAGAACTAAGGGTATCAAAGCATTTTATACTTTTTAGAAATATACTTTTAGGTACCCTTTTTATAAAGATAATTTTTAAGGAACACCTTAATTTTGTCTTAGATTTTCGCGATTATTACACATAGTAATTAAACAACTTTAAACGGTTTAAATCTTCTCTTTAATTCTTTAAGTCACCCCGTGACCACGATCACTGCAAAGTGTTTGAAACGTCGCACATACTGGTATATGCAGGATCTACGCGGCCAAAATTATTTTTTTGCTTATTTGGTACAAAAACAATGCTAATATGAAAAAAACATTTATTCATACAAAAATATATATATTTAGAAAACTTTGGGAATATATGTGGATTTGATGTACAAAAATGTTATGTTTCTATATAACTTTCTTCATCACTTTCTGATGAATTTTCAATTATATTTGGTTCCGCAGAAACGAACATGGCCAATGTTTCAGGCAAGAATGTGTTTGCTATCCTTTTTTTACTGTCCGCATGCTACTTAGCAAAGGGTCTGAACTGAGTAGAAGGCGGTTAAAAATATCTTGATTGCAATTTTATCTGGAAAATTTTCGCGCAAAATCTTGGCGGTAAGATCTGAAATGTTTGTTGCGAGCCTCAGCTGCCTCCTCAGAAAGCTGCCCAATTGGTAATAATGCCTTTTCGATGATGACTGCACCATGGACTAAAACCTTGTGCATTGTTGGCGTCATAGGATGCCAATTATATAAGTTAACATATATTCGTGCAGATTCAGAAGCATATTCTTCATATTTTACAGGATCAATTTGGTACCCACTTGAAATTGCTTCTAATAAGACTTTTAACCTATAAATTAGCTCATAACTGATGCCTGTTATGTCTGATGATAATCTGGGGTTCTCAAAAAACCTTCTGCTAGTATTTCCATCGTTTGTATTCCCGAAATTAGATTTAGGCATATCTACTATTAGACCTGTTTGAGTGCAAAACCTTGCCTGTATCTGTCTCTTTGTTTGTGCTTCTAGGTATTTTTCCTATTGCGTTTTTTCTCCCGGTATTTTTGTACTTTTAGTTTGTATTCTAAATGTAAATCACTTTCAAATATACGAATTCTGGCATGTAATACCGATATACCGAATTCAAGGGCTGCAAGACTCACTTCTCTTGTATTTTCCAGTTTATTAAAATCCTTGGATGTTGCTCCACAAATATAGCACTTACTTGTAGACTTCGTGCCTGTGGCTGCATTGCACACCTTTCCATCTACCATTGTCATTATAAATGTGTGCTTAACAATGATTTTTTTCCCTCTTATGTCGACCTCTGTTGGGACTAAAGAGCTAATAGCGCTTTTAACATGTCTTATTTCTTCTTCAGTGACGTCATTACTTTCCTTTATAAAACAGAATCTTATTGGTCGACAAAACCGCGGAGAAGGGGGCATTGGATTTTTCCACAAAACTTTTTCATTATTATCTCCACAAACTAATTGAAGGGGCACGAAATATATTTGAAATATATTTGCGTCGGAATCGGTATCGCTTTCAAGTTTTTGTTTAAACTGTGATTGTTGGGACCCATCACAGCCCCATTTACTTATTATTGTTAATTGTTCACGCTCTTGATCCTTTAAAGTTGTCAATACATCTTCTAGGTACTCCGATAACCGCCTAACGGTAACATCAATTAGAGGCTGTAACTCAGCTTGGGCACTAGTACTCGTTACCGTACATGAGTCTGGTGATGGGTAACAATTCTTCTTGGCCTTTTGTAAGACACTGTAGCACGGAAAAAACTTCTTATTGGTTTTTCTTATAATTTCGTACTGACCTTGTGTCAAATCGGCATCCACAAACATTTGCAACGCTTGCATCGGTGTCAAAGGGGGTCGCTCTTGCCTTGATTTTGTAAGACAAAATGCCTTTTTATATCTAGTTGCTCGTGTCGGCGTACTGGTGATATCTTTAAGGACATTTGATGCATCTCTTTTACCAGATTTTCCCAGCTCTACTTGCGCAGCATGTATAATGATATCTTTTTCATAAGCAGAGCGAAGTTCTTCAGTTTTTCGCCGTTTGCTCCGCTCGCTTGCCTCTTCAAACGATTTAGATGGTCGACCTGACTGTTTTTCTGAAGTGATAACAACAGGGATTTCAAAAGTACCGTTCAGCCATGACTCGTTATATTTAAGAAAGTGTTCTTCTTTATAATGGGCTTTGGACCACCTTTGTTTAATTTCCGACTTAAAATGAGCAAAACCCCGTTTCAAATTCGAAATTTGATCTTCATTGTAACCTTCACATGACAAAAGTTGATCTCTTAGATGATTTAGTTTTGCATCTAAATTAGGCAAATTGTGTTCCTTCATGCGATCAAACAAGTATTGTCGGGTCACAATGACGCACTCCTGACGCACTCTGTAAACCTAAAACAAACATACAATGTGTAAAAAGTCGCTAACGAAAAATCGCATTTTATTGCTATTATCTTTGACCCCTCAATACTAAATCTATCCGGACGTTTCCGGAGACGTTTTTGATTATATTTACAAGATAAATGTTCAAATAATCAATTACAATTAAAAGTATAGCCCGATCTAACCCGATACACAATCATATACACTAGAAAAGCAAAATTATTAAAGAAAATCACGGTATGGACTATGTACTTTTTAAACGTTATATAAAAATGTTGTTTATTATTTGATCATAACTTGATTAATGAAATTTGTAAGTCTCTTACCTGTTCTGTCAGAATCCATCACTTTCAATTCGTAAGATAAACTTGTAAACATAAAAAACCCTTTCAAAGTTTAGAGTTTAGAAAAGCGGCGAGAACAGATACGTACACTAGGTGAAACGGTCTAATTCCGACTGACGCTACGTGCGCGGGGCGCTCGGTAGCAGGTAGATGGAGCATGGGTATTGTCCCCAGGGCTGTGCTCTGTTCGTAGAACCCGTTTTTAGGAATGTTTTTGTTAATTCTATATTGGGACTTTTGGCCGCGTAGATCCTGCAAATACCAGTATGTGCGTCGGGACAAAAATGATGATAAATATACGCTATTTAAACCGTTTAAAGTTGTTTAATTACTAAGCACCTTAATTCTTAATTTTAATAAAGTTGATTTTATGAGACGAATTTACTTCGCATTCCATGGATTCACCGTGCGGGTGCCGGGTCCATAGCGTTGCAGAGGAAGAGGCTCCAGTCAAGGTGCCTGGGACTTGCAACCCAGTGAGTAAGGTTAAGGGGCCCCTTTATGATGCATCAATGCTCCCTTTCACCGCTCGAGCCTCCTCCCCTGCCTAACCAAATTTGGTAAGATCCTACTAATGCCGCCTTGGATACACGATCTAAGATGGAAGTTACGGTTGTTCTTGACAGGCCAAGGTCTTTTAGTAGGTTGTATAGGGATTTTGCTGGTATACCCCTTGCTCCGACTTCTACAGCATATAAATTAACCACATAACCGTTTTTGATTAATTCATTTGTTAGGTCATAATATTTGTTAGTTTTTATTGTGTGGTCTTTAGGTATGTTTGTTTCCCACGGCACAGTAAGTTCTATAAGTACTATGCGTTTTAGATTCTTTGAGTATAGAAATATGTCTGGTCTGGATGACGAAACACCAATATCCTCAGGGATTTTGTAATGTTTTTCATACGTGTCCATCAAAAGAGTCCAATCGGGAGCTGCGCCTAAGATGGAGTAAGGCTTGGATTTAGTTTTTGTAGATGACCCTTCTTTTACAAAAGCAACGTGTCGCTTGTTCGTGGTCAAACCTTTTTTTTGCTCTAGCTACCGCGAGACTCGCCGCTTCACGTATGATTTCGAGGACTCTATCGTGGCGACGGGAATAATGACCCCTATCGAGGAGCACCTTGCAACCTACCAATAAGTGCCGTGCTGTACCTATGGCCTCCCGACAAATACCGCAAGACTTTTCGGTGGCTTTCCCCCCATCTTACTAAATTACTTTGGTCTGGGAGGGTCATCTGAAAGGCGTTAAGATAGAATTTTAATAAGGCAGGTGACCAATCTTATATCAAGGTGCGCCACTTTAATGCCAGAGGGATACAAAATTCACCTATGGTTAGCCACTCACTTTGCATTTCCAAGCTCATTGCATGCACTTTAAAGCTATCATTTTCGTCTTGTTGTAGAAAAGATTTTACAACGTCTTTATCCTCAACTTTCTTACTCGACCCAAAACCCGCTTTGCTGGCCTGTGCACCTATCATAAATCGTTTATGGAATTGAAGCCTTGAATCAAGATCGGAGGCACTTTTGTCTTTTGGGAGAGATGCGACTATATCGTCTTGAGATTTTAGTAAGACGTGCGTTTTGGTAACTCTGAGGTGTTTATAGAGCTCCGATGGTTTCTTTAATTTCATCCCAAAATTATTTTGATCCCTAAATAAAGTAGATGGATCTGCCGAAATAGCGAGCCCCAACCACGACTTCAGTGTCCTGATGACGTTTGCATCCAGTTTTGTTAAAAGGGCTTTAGTAATGTCGTATACTAGAAAAGGCCAAGTCAGACGTGATGTTAAGTAGTTGTCGTATATCCAAGCTTTTTTAATGTTGCTTATTGGTTGTTGGTCTACCATACTAAGATCTTTAAGAAAGCTATCAACAACAGTATCTAGAGATGGTGTTCGTCCTTTGTAATCTATCTTCCTACCAAGAAATTTAAATGGCACAGATTCAGCAATTGTGGAAACACATTCTCCTCCTATCAACAGTCCCGGATCGTAAGAGGTAAATTTGGTGTTCCGTCTACCCAGACACAGACAGTGGCATTTACTAGGTTTTGTTCTCAATCCGTTAGTCCATGCACAGAACTCATCCACTTCTCGTAAAAGTTCTTGACACTGTTTTGGGTTACGTGTCAGTATTGCAAGGTCGTCAGCAAAAGCTAAGATGGATTCTGTGTATCTGTTATTTATCTTAAACCGATAGCCCCACTATAGTACATGTTTCATTTGCCCGTCATTTTATAGGCTGTTAAACATTGATAAATATAGACCAAGATCTATTTATTTCATACAATGCCGGTGCAATAGCAGGTACTCTATACAATCCCTAGGAATTGTATTAATTACGTAATGGACAATAATATTCATAATATTTCTTACATTGCCTGGACGCCCCAAGTATTCTATCATAGCCTAGGTATTGTATAGAATACCTGAATTATACAGATTGCCGGTAGCATCTACATAAGACAAGTATCAGAAAAGGTTTTAAAAAAATTGCTGTGATGCTTGAGATGGTTACAAAGGCCAGCATAGCATTGTATTAACAACTACTGTGAATAACTTATGCATAATAATATTACGATTGACTCACAACGCAGCAATACTAAGGGGTAACCTATTTAAATTTCATGGATTCTTGTGATACAATACATGTGATGAATACTGTGTTTCCATCCGTTAAAGTAAATGTTCTGACGCTAATAGGTGAGCATGCAATATGATGATTGTGTTAACTTACAACAGGACTGAAGAGCCTCTCATCCCCAATTTGTGCATATTGAGTGGCACAGGCGCCTACTACTGGGCTGGTGTCAGAGAGGGTGAATGCTGTGTTTACATCCCAGCTATCCACACATGTTTTTTTCATCAGCTCACTGTGCAATGATATTGACTGAAACAAAGTTTCTGGATGTACATAATAGGTAAAATTGTGGACAAAAGTTACCTCTACGCCTATAGGCAGTAAAAATATATCAATATTGTTATAGTTATAGGACACATTATAGTACAATTTAATTAGAATCATAGCAAGTAGTGCTTGAATAAAATTTTGTGATTTTGTGTGAGGGTGTATGTGATTGTAAATTGGGTATGAGAGTTCAAAGGCTTTAAAAAGGCTTCTCTGAAATGTCCAATGTTCAACAAAGATCTCCTCCACTATGGAGAATTGCCATATTACCCACACTTAGCAGAGATATTCGAGACCAGTATAAGATGGAAGTTCTTCACAAGAGGTTGTTTCCCACCTCCAGGTATTTTTCGTTTAGTGACCTCTTAAAACTTCCATAGGAAGATATGTGGGTGGCAATTCTATATATATAATGTTGTCAAAACTATATATCATATACTTACTCTTATCATATGATGCAGTTTATAACTAACATCCTCAGCTAAATTTGCAGCAGCATCAGCATTCATTTCAGCTCCCACTTGCTCTCCCATGCATATAACAGATTCTGGACCAATCCCTGCAAACCTTCCATGAGATGGGCCTCCATCCTAGAAAATTTTAACAATCTATGAGCCAGCTTTTGTTGAGCCACCACTGGAGATGAGTTGCAAGAGACAGAACACAAAAACACAACAAATATTAGAAAAAAAATTGCAAAAGGACAAGTTACTTAAGTAAAACATGTTTTAATAAAGTTTGTGCCTTTTGTGTTGTAGATGTTGTGTTGAAGTGTCAAAATGTTATTATAATATTACCAGATACCCATATATCATTAAAAGTTGTGTTTTTATCTATATAAGGGCTGGTCGCTAATGGGTTGATTTAACTAATTTTCTTTCAGCTTATGAACATTTGATTGTAAGAGCGATTTTGGTCTGTCATATTATATTTTTTTAACATGCACAATAAGAGTGTAAATATAGTTTCTTATCATTCTATTCAACATGGTTTATTTAGATGTCAGATTGCGACAAGAGAAGAAATAAATTTGAACCCTTTATTAAACAAAAACAAGCTGGTCAGAAAAGGATCAGCTGTTGAACACATATAATCTATAGACATAATTTTACACACAAATATATTTATTTAGTGTTTGCATATGGACTAGTTGACAACCATGAAGTAATTTCTGTTAATTTGACTATGTTTTAGTGATTGTAAACTGAAAACGGTCGGCAACTAGCCGACCATGAAGTAAGTTGCAAGAGATTTTATATTTTAGTGGTTGAGTGAGAGCAAGTAACTTAGGTAGAGAAATTACTTTTTTGCGCTCTCAAAATATTAAGTGTCTTTCATGTAGCAAGATAGGGCTATAAGTAGTTGTTTTGGATATTTTTTGTTGATTAACCATGTGTATCATATATATAATGATAACAATTGAAATTCATTTATAAGTGCAAAATATCAATTGCACATGATACGTAAGGATTAATTGAGTTCACTTCTTCCTTAAATAAAACAATTTTAAGAGTCACAAGTATGAGCATAGTAATGCTACAGACACCATAAAATAAAATGTTAAAGTTGATGTTTAGCATACTCTGTAAATTTAAAAAATCTAAGTAGGTATGCTATTTTATAATTCGTAGCATAGATTAATTAATATGACATGACTATAATTTTTCCTCTAGTTGTAATTTTGTAAAGTACATTCATACTTTTATTAATTTACATATATTAAAATAAATCTCATATAATAAAACAATGCACCATGCAGAATTTAAATTAATTTACTAGTGCAGCTCTGCTGCTGCAGCACTGATGGCGCATTATAGCCGCCAGAGCCGATTCGACATTGCCGCACTGCTTCAAAAAGCAACATTTAAGTACTAGATTAGTTAAAACTTGATAACCTTTTTCTTACTAAAAATAAATTAGTCAATTAGGTACTGGGTATCAGATCAGGGCGAACAATTTTTGTAGATTAATTCTAGCCAAGGCATAGAAAACAGTTACCTACCCTCTCTGTCAAAGGTGGAGTATCACACTGGCTGGACCCTCCAGATTCAGACGCCGCCGGTGCTTTCAATCTATCACGTTCTCGACCACCATCCTTAGCCTTTTTAGAATGAGTCTTAGAACTCGACGGCGTCGAAGCCATCGGTAATAATCATAAAACAGTCTACGGGATCACAATACAGAACAGCACAGGGTAAAATTAATGTTTACGGAAACGGGCAAAGCACTGTGCAGAGGTACACCGTACACAACGTACAAACAAACGACCATTACTGAACACTATCACACATATGAGTCTTCGGTGCGTTGCGTTATCGATCAGAGCCAAATCTAGGTGCATTAGAGGCCGTATACATATATTTATATAAATTATAGGATAACGAAAGAGCCGAAAGCGTAGACAAAGTTACTTTATGAGCGTAGACCAGACCATACAATCTCATAAATAATTATGTGAAATAATGACAGCATGAAATGCAAACAAATAAAACAGATATCTGACATACACACAAAGTCATTGCTCTAACGTATTTTATATTTTGTAGCATAGCACTCAAATTTAGGGATTTCGTTAAATAACAGATGGCGTTGTTATACAATATGGAGAAATTAGTTAATACATTATGGCAATTGCATTAACTTAAATAAGACATAGGCCAATACCTTAATAAAAAAAAGAACAGGTGTCAGACATTTCCCATGTGATAATTAGGGTTGGAATCACTTAGTTAGTGATCGAATGCTAAATTCGAACAAATCAGTAGCAGAATCGTTTAAGTTCTATGAGGGAACATGCGCTCTTTCAATTTTTCTTTTTATGTGATCTTTTAAATATTTTCATTGCTCTCGTTTTAACATTATCATCATTTTCTTGTAATGGTCGCTTGCCATTTAATATTTTATTCACGTCTTTGCAAAAATTATGCAAGAAAAATCGTTTACAGAAGTCTAAAAGAAATATTTGTAATTTCCTATTATGTTCATGGCACCCAATATCATTAAAATCAATCAATATTAAATAAAGGGTTTTTATGTACATTTTCACATGATTTTGATATAAATCATTTTTTATATTATAAACGATGTCTTGTATATTTGATACAACATTTGTTATTTTATCGCTGGGTGTGCATAGCCATCCTTGAGCATACTCTCCTCCGTATATAATCAGAATGTCCCAAAGTTACATTTTCACATTTAGTGCAATCTTAATATGGAGTGAATTCTATCTCAAGATGGTTCATGACTACTTCCCGGCTGGTATTGTGCTGTGCTGTGCCTTTTTCCGGTAAAATAAAATGACAAGTAAACATTTGGTATTACTTTTCTGCGAGCGAGCTGCAAGTAATTGTGATCGTATTGTTAGAACCAAATACATATACTTACTTTGAGTACGATCCTCATTGATGTATTTTTTGCTGGCATTGAGCTTTCAATTAATTGATCACTTTCAAGTGGAGAAAATCCTGCCAGTGCTACTACTGATTGTGATGTGTTTAGTACTAAAAACGAGTAATTATTTAGCAACGAGGAATTGAATTGGATGTGTGGGCTTTGCGGAGTTTACAGAATTAAACTTTTTATCCGTTGATACAGAAGAAGAGACCCAACAAATAATTCTCGTATCCTAGCGTGTGGGGTGTACATACACATCGTACTGCTACTAAACGAAGATATTTATTAAAATCCGCTGTACAAAAATATACAAAATTTACTTTATGGCAAAAGCACAAATCTGACGTGATTTCAAATAAAGAGACAATAGAGGTGTGACTAATATACTCGTAGAAATACGAATATAATAAAAGTAAAGAAAAAATATCACGATACATGCTAGACTAATATTATTAATTAAAGGTAAAACTTACAACGGATAGAAATCAAAATACTCACCGATGGGAAATCGAGTTAACTAACTGGAACTGGTTTAATATGTTTAATTTATGTATTGAGAGGTACAACTTCGAGGTGATAAGCCCAGACGAGGCCTCCAATGTCCCCACAAACTAAATTTATATGTTATTCTGCCTTGGATTCAAAAAAGGAAAAGGCTTATCAGCAAATTAATTTGGTTGCCCGGCTTGTTTTACTTTAAGCTTCTATTAAGAAATAAGAATAATTCAATTCAAATCGAAATAATTAATTCACGAAATTTTAGTCTCGTGCATCATTTATATAATTATATTATCGATTTGAATCGATGGTGAGCATCCCTAATTCCTATAGCCAATTCTTATTTGATTTTGCATCTTGCCGATTTGTTTACTTTCTGTGCCAGAAATTTAAATTTATTTAGTTTAAAGTTAGCTGTGAATGGTGCATTATTTTTATGCTGGCTGTGATCTATTTAGGACGTTATAGGGACGTTGTTATGGTGCCATATACGATATTTTTACAATGAGGTGGAAAGATATTTTTTTGTTATGTATAGTTGCAAGTAGATAAATTAGGATAATAAAACATACATAAACTTATAGACTTTTGTATTTAGTTATCAAGCTCATTGTAGGTTTTTGGCTGGATCTTAATACTGCTTTTACTTTTGATGCTATATGTTTCGACCCGCAGGAAGCCTTGAAAGTAATTTATAGGATAACAGGTTAATATTAGACATTAAATATATAGTATATCTATAAAAACTTATGGATATATCTATATTTAAATAAATAAAGGTACAAAGTATCAACCATGCGTAACTGGGATGAGCATTTATGAAAAACAGATGGCAGCACTGTTTTTTTTATAAAACAAATACTACAAACTAAATACAACACTACAGCTACTACAATACTACAGCTACTACAGTAAAAGCATTTGGACTCATAGGGAGTCCAAATGCTCTAGCCCACTATCAGTTGGCAGCGTGCCCAGCATGCTGGCAGCATTACCCCGTTGAATTGCAATGCTTATTCTTTGAGCCAAATAGGTGCCAGCATTTTGATCACGCGTCGCATCGACCAAGCGCTCTGATAAATTTTGGAAAATACGATGAGCTCCCGGTCCCCACGGACCCAACGTCTCTACACCAAACGGCTCAAATATGTAACCCATACCGAGGTTAGCATATTTGCGCCGCTTGAGTTGCTCTGCCGAAGTAGCCGCGGCGCCAGCACTCAAATTTTTTTTTTATTATATTTTTTAGTGCCATCTGTTATATACGGACATTACTAACCGTGACGTCATCAAAAAAAATCTATTAACACCTAGGGATGTCAAGTTTGGTCTCTATTTCAGTATATACAAAGTTACTTTATGGCGTAGACAGCTCAGACAGATTTCTCTGTCCACGGCCGAAAGAGATATTTCCAGGTATTTCACTCGTCGTGTTTACTACCACCAGGGTTGGATTCAGACACTCAAAAAATTATACTACATGGAAAATAAATTATAATCATTTATATATTGTACTAGATCGCGTGAAACGCCAGTTATGGAGAGAATATTTTTCAATATCTAATACATTTCTGCAATACTTATTGTATATACCATTACCATAATATATACCATTTGTAACGAGTAAACGTAACTTTTAATATTTTTGACGACATTGGTGTCCAATAACTGTTCAAGATAATACGAGCAGTACTAAAAACTTGCGAATATCATAATCGCGCAGAATGGTTCGAAACCTAGATAAAAGTGTGAAACATCTGTAATATTATTAGATATCCTGCCAAAAATGCATTCGTAATTCGTAAGTAATAATCTTTGAGGTAATCGAGACAAAAATATTTATGTAATTCCATAGACATAATAATCAAGTTCAGGCAATTGGACGTCAATCTCGGCTAACTCGCCAATCGGAACTTCATCCTTAGCATAGACACGACGTAACATGTTGTCAGACGGTATAAATTCTATGCAGTTATTGGATTTGCTTTATTTTACTACATCGCAAAAAAGTAACAGGGAGTCAATGGAGCGAGTTGCGGGCATTCTTTTTTATTTATTTTTTGATTTCTAAAATTCTAAATTAACTTTGCTGAACACTTTTTCACAATCAGCGTTTGCGTGAGGTAAAATAAGGAAATCAAGAGCAAATCTTGTAATATTTTGAAAGAGATAGTTTTCAGACATATCAACCCAAGATTTTAGTAAATGTTGCCGTACATACAGAAAATCTTGATATTGTAGGGTAAATATTTAAAATTAATAGGGTTTATCGATACTAAAAGTCGGTCGACTTGATGACAAAATTATGGTGTTTTTGCGTTGTATAGTGACATTACGATACTACATACTACACACAATTAAATTATGGTACAAATAGTATAATTGTATTACGAAATCCAATACTGACTACCACAGGAACTGATTACTACTCGATTCGACTTAGGGTGCGTACCATTTGAGTGAGATTCGCTAAAAACGATCGCACTCCCAAAAAGTTTTCCACATGGGTCTTGGCGTTAATTTCGCCTTAAACGCTACATCTAATGTCAAAAGTGACAGAAGTGGCAAATTTTAGTGGCATTCTTAGCGTTCTTAACCAAAAATGGAACGGGGATGACAGTTACAAACGATCACGTGATCACAACCAGAGACGCAATGTGATCAAAATTATCGAAAATAACGTTCTTAGCGACTAATGGAACATACCCTTATGCTCGATTGGAGTGCTGGAACGGCGTGTATCCGCGTTTAGGCCAGAATTTGTCTTGGCCGAAGGCTTGGAACGAACGCACCCCTAAATACTATACTCCATAGAGAAGAGTAATACACTGGACTCTAACGGTCAGCCCACACCGAACTGCAATAAATATGCTCGCGTATGGTCGAATAATATTTTGGCTACTCGACCGTGCAGCAGAGTGATAATTTTTTTATCTACGATTCTACTAGAAGTATTGTCGAATACTACTAAAATATATTATAGTACATTGTACATCGTGGGGAGAAAACGATCCATTTCTGTTCGAGAGTTTGTTTAAGCCCAACGCGCAGCAGCGGAAATCACTCCTCTTTAATTTAATTATTTGATATAAAACCTTTTTGAGGTTGTATTTTTTATGTTAACAGCTAAAAAAACAAAAGAACGCTACCAGGGTAGGTATGGATTTTCATACAACATTCCTTCATTGCTACGGAATCGGCCGCAGTAGCTGCTCGAGCGCGCTCGCGCATATCGATCGCATATTCGAACCAGCATCCTGCATGCTCGAGCATGGTCAAGCATCAAGTTTGGACGATTATTTAATTTTGCAATGTATGGAATTGTCATAACATTTTATTTTATGCCTGATAGGTCAGCCTTTGACCACTATCTCACCTGATGATAAGTGAGACGACAACCGGGACCGACGGCCCTCCGTAGCACGGAAGCGCTCAGTAGTAATGTCACTAGCGGTCACCCATCAACTCTTCTCTTTTGAGATTTCGCACACGTTATACGCAGGAAAGTTAAAATTTATCTGAATAAATATTTAGTATCATACTTATTTATACTAACTTCAGACCAGCTACCGACTAGTCATTTTAAAAATAGATTAAATACATAAGTAGGTAAGTTCCTGAAATCATCCATTTGACTACGATCAACAAAAATAAAGCACGTATTAATTGAAGGTACACTTTTTTATGGTGTTATTAGAATATAATCAATTCTCATTAGTGAAGTTTAGAAGGTAGTTAAAGATAATTATAGATAAACCTTCGCAGTACATTTTGTAACTATGATATTGACTGAGGAGTATCCTAATCACGCTTTGTACTAATTGTCATAAATTAATACAATAAAAGTATCGGTTATTACTGATTACTGGGACTTAATCTTCATGGATGCATAAATATGATTAGGTCTCCTGATGAGGTTCTGCGTTGATTTAAATGAAGAAGAAAAATGTTTATAATAAAAGAAATGTCTATGAAACTCGATTTCCAGCCCACTGTGAGTCGTTTTAATGAACCTGGAGAAAACATTTTGCAGCTAACTGCAGCTGATATCTAACTACCCCACGACAAGGATTGGTCAATTACTAACCCAATATACTTCCTTGTTGTAAGGAATGATTACGCCGTCAAAAATTATTGGGGGCAGTGCACTCCAGTCCAATTTAACCAGCATTCAGGAGCTGCCAGCGACAATAACGTTTGTTTTGTTTTGAAAATCAGTTTGCTTATGATAGCTACTAATAAAAAAAACGGCCAAGTGCGAGTGGGACTCGCGCACGAAGGGTTCCGTAACTAAATATTCTGTGAATAATTAAAGTGTCTTACCTGACACCGTTATGAGTATCGAGCAAGAAACGGTAAAAAAATCAAGTTTGTTGTACGGGAGCCCCCCTTAAATATTTATTTAATTTTATTTTTAGTATTTGTCGTCATAGCGGCAATAGAAATACATCATCTGTGAAAATTTCAACTGTCTTGCTATCACCGTTCTTGAGATACAGCCTGGTGACAGACGGACGGACGGACAGCGAAGTCTCAGTAGGTAATAGGGTCCCGTTTTTACCCTTTGGTTACGGAACCCTAAAAACGACTAACTTACTGACCTAGCAGCAATGCTAATAAATAATAATCCAATGCGATATTAACCACACGAGCAACGAGACTGTTGTTATAGGTATCTATAAAGGAGCACTATATTTAATGGAGCTTTTAAGTTTCGGATATTGATTGATCCAATTTGAATCTGGACTTTTTTATAATTGAGGATGATGGTAAGTGATGATGTAGTCGAAGATGTTGTTCAGGCTTGAGTAGCGAGGCCGGCATTCGCAAAATACCCTATCACCATGCTATATGACTGCCATCTTAAGACAACAACCGAGACCGACGGCTTAACGTGCCCTCCGAAGCATGGAAGCAAGTAGTTATGTCACAGCGGCATAGATAAATGAATGTCCATTTATCTATGCTAGCGGTCACCCATCCTTGACCGCGGCGGACTTTGCTTAACTTAGCTAAGTAAACATAGCTACGAGGGTTTTTTTTATTATATTAATCTACACTCCACAGACTCCAGGGTCCGTGCCTTTTTTTAATTATGACCATATTTTATTTACAAACTAGATACTTACAATATATAGGAAACATTCTACATTCTAAAAGAGAACAGTGTTAAAAGAGCAGTTTTTTTTTTCCGATAAATGTCATTAGCACTTGCTTCCAGAGCAGACCAGTGTCCTCTAGCAGCACCCGTTCACGAGTTGACGCATGTGCCAGCCATCGGCTTTCTCAACCATTTTTGAGGGAAGATGGCGACCCGACACACAACACCGCCGCTAGACAACACCTTTATGTGAGCTTGACCGCTCTGGATACCCGTGCCAACGATTACAATTTGGGATTACCCTACTTTTTTGTGTCATTCCCCCACGTCACATTGTAACAGGGTCTCCATTACCACGCTGTTTCGATCTTTGATCGCCATTTTGAGGTTGTAATTATGGATGGTTTTTGGTGTCGCAACCATCGCCTTCCTGACGAACCGTCCTATGGCGTCTTCTTCGTCATCTGCGTAGTATGTGAAGGTTCCAGTATGCCGTGAAACTGCAACGACTGCGTGCGGGAAGCTCTCGTGCAGCTTCATGCTGCTCTTGGTCTTGATGGCGATGACCGACTCGTATGTCAGTTCCTGAGCTTCGTGGATGGTAAAGGTGCGTGATCCCCTTCCTTCTCCGTAGCCCTGGCTTGTCAGGGTCTCCTTTTCTTCCTGGGTGTGAACCAGGAATAAGGTGTTGGGGAGAGATTTGAGAATTTTCGCACCCGTGTACCTTTCAAGCTTCAGGGACTTAATACGGGGAGCTGAGGAATATATACCAGAGTATATTTCCCTCAGTGCGACGCGACATCCATTGGGTTCCGATGCTACGAGGGCTTCGAACTGATCTGCGGTAGGAGCACGGAAGGCCTTCTCTAAGAGTGGTTCCGATATGGTTAAGTAAAGTAAAGGTAAGGTAAATCATGACTAAGGTATAGGTATAAATTAGTAATAACAATTTCAACGTAGAAAAAAATCTTTATTTACAAAATATCACCAAATTTCAAAATACAAATTTCTAAATTTTTCTAATTACGATTACATACTTTTACATTTGGTATCCTACATAGCAACTCATTAAAAAAATATAAGATTTACCTATTTATTAAGTGTGTACCTATTACTTTAAAATTACCTACTTACGTATATACCTAGGTACCTAATTACATCAAAATTTAGGATATCATTACTTTGATTATTATTTGACTACCCTATTGACGTACAAATGCATCAAAATCGGTCACAGACAACATGAAATTATGTCCTTCCTACAAAACCTTTCCCACATTCCATTGAGGATTGCAACCCCTACATAGCGACCAAAGCTAGGTACGTTTGTAGTTTAGCTGTATATAAAAGCACACGTCTAATTAAAATAATAAATAGCTAATTGAGCATGTAAAGAAGGTATACACCTACATATCACTAGGTACTTACCCAAAGTTATTCTTAGTATATAAGTTATATATTGATATTATAGACTGATATCTTCCTGTGGGAACACTATGAACGCGTCGAATGAAAAAGAAATATCAGAAGGTGAGCAGCAGCGCTTTTTGAAAATCTACACTGTGATCCGCGAAACGCCTGGTGGAACCCTAAAAATAATAGCCGTTATTTTTAGAAGTGTGAAGTCAAAGCGGATTTCGATCACTACAAAAAAGACCACAGGGAGTGGTTGAAACTAGTCTAAAATATCTGGTTTTATTGATGTGATAATCCCGTTTTTCACTAATATACGGAAATGAATAATAACTCTCCATGCAAATTGAGCAGAGTTGTGCCGTAAATTTCATAGCAAAATGAAACAGTCCTTAGTTTGATGAAGATTGATGGCAATTGGACAAAAGTATCCCTACTTGGGGGGAAGGTTTACCTTAATCCCCAGGCTTAGCAGGCGTCCACTAGGCGTCCCGAACTTTCCTTAAAAAATACCAATATAGTCGGAGCTTTCTGCCTTATTCACGTAAGTTATCATGTATTATTTACTAAAATTAGTGAAAACCACGGAAGTTTTTATAATGTACCAGATAAAATCGTTATGTATTGAAATATGTTCAATTTGTAGTACTATTTATAATAAATAACGTAAAAGTTGCTGCTCTAACCAATGTGAAATATAGGTAAGTAGGTACATATATTAGAACATTTTCTACTTATTTCTTTAAATCATAATGCTTACACGCGACTTCAACGATTATTATTTATTACACAAATTTAAAACATTCATATGAAAAAAGTGAGCAGCATTATCACAGGCTTTTTCATAGCTCATTAGTAGCATTAATAACATTATAGACAAATATTTTGCTAAGTATTTCCTACTACTAATACACTGACATCTTGGTTTTCTACGTGCATAACTCTACGCCAGTGTATGAATTATGTCAAGTTATAGAAGAAAAAGGACCAGGGCGTCAAGTCTGCTAATCAATATTAATCTATAATGGACTCGGCCTGGTAAATTTTGACCGTTTTGGTTGTCCACTAACTTCATATCGTTCATATTGAGTCAATATTGATTCAATCTCGCTTTCATATGAAAACGAAACGAAATAATAAAATAATAATAAATAATAACGAAATTGGTTTCTGAACTACCTTACTCTTCTCTTTTTATTTTTTTATGGCAATATCGTCAAACCAGCCAAGATTCATCATAGATTCATAAAATATATTCGTAAGGGTATATTTAGGGTCTTGTATGAATCTTGAATGAATCTATGCTGAATATTAACATAATATAATTAGCAGACTTGGCCCACAGAAGGTTTACTGCGCAAAGCTATTCCAATAAATAAGCGACTCTAGCTACCAAGCAATAATGTGCAGTTCAGCTCGCAAAGCACGGAGTACCTAATATTTATATTGCCTACAAGGTGTCTCTCTTTCTATCGCATAGCTCTGATCTCTTCTGACGCGGCACGCACCGTACCATAATCCCGTGTTGACGGATACGCCGATGTACGTTTAGCTTTGTACCTAAAGTGCGGAGTAAGCCTGGTCAAGTCAAAATCAAGAGTATATTAATTACTAAACTGAGTTGTTGTAAGGGCTAATGAAGCCAAAAGAAATAAGTAAGCTGTAAAATATGGCAAAATTGGCAACTATCTCATTAATTAATTAATGATAAATAATTTATATAAACTTTAAATAACGATAGCTAGGTCAGATAAACAGTTGATCCCTTATTAAAATCATTTAAGTCTATTCTATTGCTGTGCCCCCGTGTTAAGCTAATATATTTCCCTACCAAATATGTCTTCATCTACAAAGTACCTATACATACAAACTACGTATAAGAACAGTAACTATGTAAATTTACTACAATGTTAAGTAAACAACACCTTTGGTAATTCCGTAAATATCTATATAAATTTGTTCTTTAGACTCCTAAATATGATCCAACCGTCCACCACATGACTGTTTTTTAACAATCAAAATTTTTTTTCGTTGTTTAAAAAAAAGGTTTCACCCCCTGTGCCGTGCTGTGTAATAATTGTATCACAATTTGCGAGGATAGTAGGTATTACTTCTTATTTCAACTCGTTTTAAAAGATGTTTATCGAACAGCGTTGAGTTTCCATTTTAGGAGTAGGAATGCTGCAATCCTCAGTACCAAAACAGTGACGGTAAGAGCTAGGACGTCCCACCAGAACATATCAGGAGACATGGCGACTTCAGCTAGGAACTGACGGGGGTGCCTATGAAAATAAAAAATACACTGATAAATATAGGAAGTAGAGATCTTTCAGTCTAAAAATGCACGCCCTGCTTATGTCATTACTCTTACATGCAAAATAATGTATAGAAGAAAGTCAGCGTCAATAGCGTTAGTTCTTCAGTCGTCGTGGTATATGTGCGGAGTGTGCGGACGTGTCCAAGTTCACAGTACGAGTATTATCACTGCACGCATATACATTTAAATATTCATGTTCAGCGGAGGGGCGTGCATTTTTAGACATAAAAATTTAAGATTTATACTAAGATAAAGTAAAGAATATAGTGTTGTCAATAAATTGTGTGTCTATAGCTTACTAAACACAATTATTTCCTTTATTTTATTTCAAACCGGCGTTTGCCTTTATTAACAAAATACTACGAACTATATACCGTAAAATTGCGATGTGAACACAGATAATCCCAAAAAATGAGTTCAAGCGAATCTGATTCGGAAATAGATGGCACTCCTTCTGATTTAAAATCTGGGGCATACATTTTTGAGAAAAATATTATACAAGCCACAACCAGTAAAAAGCCATCCTGGCCTCGTATATAACCGGAACCGAACTATACACCGTAATATTTTGTTAATAAAGGCAAACGCCGGTTTGAAATAAAATAAAGGAAGGAATTGTGTTTAATAAGCTATAGACACACAATTTATTTACACTATTAAAGATCTAGCAATGTATCTAAATGTATTACATTTCATATATTTACAAAAACTGTTATCTAAAATCAACAGATCATAATATACTTGTAGACGGAAAATATTCACAAATTGTGAGAAAGCAAATAATTAAAATTTTAAGATATTCTACTGAATGATTATAAACAACCCGAGTTTACATTATGCCGCGTACAGACAATGTATCAACATTAATGTTAAATATAATAAGTTCAAATTATTGAGTGTAACAACTTACTTGTAATGACAGTATTCTGCCTGGTTGCACTCCAACACTGGCCGTTCCAAGCCATATATAGCTCCGATGAAACCTTCCAGTCCGTACCTAAGGTAAGATACATAGGATCCCCAGTAGAGGTAAGCAGGCAAGTCTCGGAGGGTTACACCAAATCCAGCGAACATCATCATTGGCACTGACAAAGTGGGGCCGAGGAATGTTCCATTCTAGAAAAGAAAAATGTATATTAGCTTGAATGTGATTAGATTGTTTCACCTAAAGCGTTTGATAGTTTATTTTTACAGTAAAACACTGAAACAGTGCAATGAATAATATCGGCAAGTACTCCAATAATTTCCATTTATCTATTTATACCTTACCGATTCTGAAGTAACAAATAGCATGTGTCTTTACAATAGTGATTGGTTTATTTTGTAAAGAGTATCTCAAGGGCCACATTTTGGTCCTTACTATTACTTATCTATCGTCTTTCAAGTATAATATTGGGCACTATTCTGTGATAGTGGTATGTTCTTTCATCATTATTTTTCTTAAAGATAGTGCAATTATTTTGCATATGAATTACAGGTAGGGACCCGCTTACCTACCACTGCGAACAAATAACTATACATTATAATAATCTAATTGCTAAATTCGTCAGAGGAACTCTTTGTTAGCTGTATATGTCAAATTCAATTTGCCAGAGCATTTTTATGGGCTTGTGATGATGTTAAGCGGTAACCTCTACATATGGCAGCTGCATTTTGTCACAAGTATCTAATTGCAATGCACCACTCAACCTGAGACATAAAGTTGTTAAGTCTCAAGTGCCTGTAATTTCACCGGTCCCCTTTCCATTCAGATCGGAACACAATGCCAATATTACTGCTTAGCGGTATAGGTATGGTATTATAGCAAAACAATATATTTTCCCGATTATTTATAGTATGTCAGTAATTCTTATATTATAGTATTATATATAGTATGTCAGTAATGCTTTTGTGACGTACTATTCAAATTAACTTATTGGGAACCGGCTAGGTCCCGCGCCTTATTTATTGGAAAGATTCCAACCAGTTTCGGACTGTTTTGAAGTCCTTCGTGTGGTAGTCAAGATTGCACAAAGCGACGAGCTGTTACTTAGCTTACGTGCAGTTATGCGCTGAAGCCCTTGCTCGTCGCTTCGTGCAATCGGGACTCCCAATTCAAGTGAATCAAGGTAAATATAACGCAGGCCCTAGCCTGTTCCTAATAGATCAATATGGATAAAAGTTGTGATAGTTTTCAAAGTGAAGGTCTCGTACCTTATATTCCTACCTACTATTCAAAGTAACTAAATTTGCAGTGGCGGTCATCTCATTCCATGCATAGTACGTATGAAGCCGGTCATTATTACCCTGCGGATTATGTTATATTCAATATTCAAAATTAGTTTATGCCTGTGACTTCGACCACTTCGCACTAAGTACTTAATCAAAATAAAAATTAGTTTATTTATGTTATATTCTCGGGCCTAAACAGACTACAAACTACAAAACAAAATCCAATCACTCAGCAGTTACATATGTGAATGGTAATAAATACTTAATCTTTCGCATTAATATTCGCATAAATTTGTATTCTTAGTAGGATTGTCGTCTACTTACAACGACGTTGAACGCAGCTCCAATCATCAAGCCGAAACTCTGCGCCACTAGCACCGTATACAGGGAGATGGCAAAAAACATGAGGAACCGAATGATGTCCAGCGGCTGTGACGACATCGTATATACTATCACGCTGAATATGAAGCAAGAAACGATCTGAAACGATATAATTAAAATATTAAGTAAGTATTTAAAAATATCAATGTATCAATTTAATTTATTGCAGATTTATATTTATTGCAGACGTCGTGAGATTTACATGCAGATGAAGCAGTTATAATAATAAAACAACTATCTATGGGGGAGTATTTTTTTTCTCTTTGTTGTCTTTTACCAGATATATTCAGTAGTTCCATTGGACGTCCCATTGGCGGGACTACGGAAAAAAGTTATTTAACCGTGAACCCATTGGCCAATGGAACCACGGAAAATAACTTTTACTCCAGTATCGTTTTTCCATGAAACCATTAATTGGATCAGGATCAGGATATAGATCAGTTAAGCCAATAACTGTACGGGATAACTTAGCTAACCATAATGTCATCTATATAAGTTGGTAGTTGAAGCGTTTACAATTGCGCGAAAGATATGGCCAGCTCTCTATTTTTTATTTTGCGTTGGTTTGGTATGTTACTATGTTATATCATTACTTACGGAAATTGGCAAATCTACTATTGTGATTGATATGTAGTAAGATCCTAGCGAGTACCATCTGTTGAAATGTTCCTTTGATAATATCGACATCTCTGAAGGAACTGAAACCAAATGTTATTTAGAGTTAATCCAACAAATAATGTACGTAAACTTTTGCAGGCGTCGCAAGTCCATAAAAAGGTGGTAAATAGGTATTCCACTGTTATTTATCTGCATAACGTGGACCATAATATAACACTACTTGCGAAAAATGCAACAAAACGATCCTGATCTATATAAACTTACAGGTAAGTATTGTGAGCATCATCGGCGACATCATGTGGTGCATCAAAATGGCGAAGAGCAAGTTGTAGTTCTCTAACACTCGCGACCCTTCGTTGCCAGCGTTGATGAAAAGGACGCCCAGCATCAAGCCTACTACCACGTTTACGATCAGCCGCAAATGAGTCATTGTCTGCGAAATAAAAGAACAATATTTATCACCTTGTGAGGACGGTTCAGTGAGTATGTAGGCACATGAATAAAGAACCGTTATTAATTCATATGACGTAGGTAAGTAATGTATTTATAGTATTGGGTAAAATTAAAAAAAAGAAGCTGCTACTTTAACGTCGAATCTGCCGAAAAGGTAGTGGGAGTGTACTAAATGAACTGAAAAAGTATCTGGAATCGAATGCAGGAATAATATATTTATGAACTTTTAACATTTTATGAATGCGCACTTGCCTAGCTGGGTGTTAGCTAGGCAAGTGCGCATTCATGCAAAAAATCTGTCGCCAAGCACCTAATAGTGTATTCTGGCAGCAGTCTTTGAGAGCCACGGGTGTCACTCATGCGTGTTATGTCACAATCGAATTAAAAAAATATTTCATCTTGACAAAAAAATATATTCTGATTCTCCTCGTTTTCAACCTTCCTTCAAAACCTTCGTTCGAAGGCTGCAAGTGACTACCTATGCTTGTAGGGTACTACGTCATGCTCCTGAGAGTGTGGGGTTCACCAGCAAAGTTGACCGTATCTTAGTGATAATGCATGTCTTTAGAGCTTTTGTGATGTTTATTAGATACGTATCGAACCAATTATATCAGGTTATTGTGTTTAGGTGCCCAGTAATTTAACTTTCTACATTTGATACTGGAGCAAGTGAAATTACCGGGTGACAGAAATTTATTTCTCGGAGTGACATAACGAATTGCTAGTGTAAAGCAGAATGAGAAGAGTGACGCTTACGAGCTGAGGACCTGTCCTTTTGATCACTTAACTGATTCTACTGCTCCTGATACTGATTATGCATCTATCTACAAAAAGGTATCTATCCAGTACTTACCGAATCTCGCTTAGCCTTTAGAAACCCTCGCTTGTAGAGCACAGATCTCTGATTAGACTGTGACGTTTCCTCCGCCCAAGAAGTCGGCTCCTGCTCCCTCAAGATGCTCAGAGGATACTGCCTCCTTAGAGCCTCCATTGTGGGGATGGAGCCACTGTCGCCGAACCAGTCTAGTGCTCTCCCGTTTTCGGCTTTCGTGCTGAGGAGCTGGATTTTGTCTTCGCCGTATTCTCCGCACGCTACTTCGATTACTGGAATTATTATTAAAAGTTATAACCACTGCAGTTATTTGTTACCTTACAATAAATAATTAAATGAATAAATAAAAGTATGTACTGGTTTTCCATTTTAAAACTAGACTAATTGTTGGTGTTAAATTATTGATCATTGGTCTATTCAGTTCCACCTAAAAATGTAGATGGCGCTCTCAAACGTGTGGTCGTCGGCTGACTCACGGTGACGAGATTCTCACAGTACAATAAATGCGATTTATTTTGCAAATTTTAATACATGCTGCGATTCGTTGAAAAATCGTCTTTGTTACTTCACTGTTAGAGCCCTAATTAGTCGTAAGTACCTTTCTCAAAGGCAATTCACATTCCGAGCGGCTTGTAAGGTGCGAGGTTCGTTTATTATTACAGAGATAACTAGAAAGTAAATGGAGGAAATAAAGCAAAGGGCAACTTTACATTCTTAGTTAGTTTAGTTCAACATTAGTTACCATGATCATATTTCTTCCCATATCCCTCGAATAAGGTAGAGTCGGAACCTACATTTTATTTCAATGAACACGAAAGGCACAAGAATATAATATATTCTTGTGCCTTTATTATTATTTATTATTTAACAATATTATTGTTAAAAAGGTTTAAACTTTGATTTTAGGGTTGGCAACCTGCCTGAAGCTTTTCCTCATTATGAAGGAACAACAACGCATATCAATAATTTATGAGATGGCCTAATCGAAATTGTAGACAAAGGCTTTAAAAAATAAAAAATGTTATTTTGTGTAATGTATATAGTTTTTTTAAGGCCTTGATTTGATCCAAATCGTTAAAACCATTTCCGAGATGCGTAATATTTGTATGTATGTGATGATAGCTATATGGCTGTGCCGTAGGTCCCTGGTTCGATCCCCACCGCCTCGCTGGCTTGAGCCAAACCGCATGGTGGAAATGCATGATGCTCGCCTGGCTAGCTACCACCCCCATGTAGAAAATCTATCGCCAAGCATCTAATAGTGTGTTCCGGCAGCCCGTAAAATTACAGACATATGATTATTAACAACTGTATGTCTCAGGGTAATGGGCGCATTGATCTGTTATAGGTAAAGATTACCGCTTAACAAAAGATGGACAAAGGCGTGTTCTGCCTACTATGATACAAGTGAGCTAAGTTGCTCATTATACACGCGGCTGTGTTTTGCAGCCCGAGCCGTAGGCGGGGGCGTAAATCAGCCGAGTGTATAATGAGCAAGTTGCTCACGAGTTTCATACGCACTTTTTCAACACCCTTATGAGGAAAAAACAAAATATATTGCACAAAGGCGATACAAACAACATACGAAAATTATGGATAATAGAGCGTAAGTTTTATTTTTTGCGCGTGGTAAATGTATGTCGGTTGATTACATATAAATAAACCTCTTTGATGTTACAAATCTGTATTACCCGGTTAAATTGAAAATGCTCTAGTAATTAAACAAGTTTAAACGGTTTAAATCGCGTATATTTATCATTATTTTTGTCCCGATGTTTCAAACACTTTGCAGTGATCGTGGTCACGGGGTGACCGTTTAAAGTTAAACCGTTTAAAGTTGTCTAATTACTATGTGTAATAATCGCGAAAACCTAAGACAACATTATTGAAAATGTTCTGTTTACTCGCCTGCTCTACCTAATTTGCAGTTAGGTCATACTAACTTAAATTTGTAGGGATAATTCTATTACGCACTAGTGTATAATATTATTATTCACGAGGGTGTTATAGTTCGGTTTATGGCCCTAAGAACGATATAATAAAGCTCACTTTACGAGCAAGGGTGTTGAAAAAAAATTACAAGAAGTTATGTTACATATTATATGATATGTTACGGGCGTCTATCGAAGTAGGTAGGTATATCAAATCACTTAATCAGGGATTAAGGTGGTACTTACTGTAATCAGCAGGGTTGTGATAAATAGGGCAGGGGATCCCTGCCTGTTCCAGGTATGGCACTAGGTTCCTCGTCGTCCCTTGGTACAGGCACTGGCCTGCTGCCAGCACGTACACCTGATCGAACAGCGCGAACAGAGACGCTGAAGGCTGGTGGACGGTGCAGACGATGGTGCGGCCCTGGTGCGCTAGGTTCCGGCAGAGTTGGACCACTTGTGAACATGACGAGCTGTCGAGACCTCTGAAATAGACAGGTACCACAATATTATATATCGAAGACTGTTATGTACGATGAAGTAATGTAAGCCAATTAATAAAATGGTGACAGTCAAATTAACCAATTACATAGTGGTAGGGCATTTACGGACCCGCCTGATTAGCTACCACCCTGAAGTAATCTGTCGCCAAGTACCTAACGCTGTGTTCCGACAGCTGTCCTTGTGAGCCAGTAACTCTAGGTTAGCCTGAACAGTATCCTCGACTACATCATCAGCAAAGAGAGTTGTCAGAAGCTAGCCTATTAGCTATGAATAAATAGTTTTCAACACTCACGTTGTAGGCTCATCTAGGAACATGATGAGAGGGTTGTTGATGAGCTCCAGCGCTATGGATAGCCGTTTCTTCTGTCCTCCTGAGAGCTGGGCACTTCGAGTGTTCATGTGCTCGTAGAGACCCAGGTTTGTGAGGATATCTTCTATCTGAAATTATAATAAATAATATTGAATAATTTTATCTGTAATTGAAATCGAATGTTACCTCAATCAAATGAAAGTGGAATAAGGAATAGTCTCCGTGGGTTTGCTGGTTAGAATGTCATCCATTTATTGGGTGTCGTAAGAGACGACTAAGGGTAAAATACCGGAAGGTGAGAAGCAGCGTCTTCTGAAGAACTGACTACTTCTTCTGCGATACCCAAGACGCTTGCCAAGCGTGAGCATTATAAAAAATCTCCTCAATGGGGGAGACCTTGTTCAACGGTGGACGTTACGGTTGATATGATGATGCTCAATAAAATTCGGTATTTTTATGGTTCCGTGCCTAAAGGGCATACGGAATCCTGGATAAAAATTGTGAGTTGCGCTCGGCAGCAAAGTAATTTTGAATCCCGTGAACTTTGAAATCTTTGCTACGCTCAGGATTCTATATTTTGAAACACTCGCTTCGCTCAGTTCAATTCTAGAAACCTTCGCTTCCACAGGTTCCAATAAAATGTACTCGCGCCAAATAACAACTTTGCAGCATTGCATGACAAATAAATGTTTTCATTTAAAAACAAAGAAATAGGTAACCGTCAAAGTTATCAGTTCAGACCATGTGTTCTATTTCAAAAAACTCAACTGCTGATATTCGGAATTCCGTTGGCTATATCAGTAGGTTAGCCTTTTTATTTATTTATTTTGTACACAACACAAATTACAATCATAACAGAAACACAGAAACATACTTAATGTTAAGAACTAGATAACTAATCCAAAACAAGTGTACGCAAAGAAAAAACTATTTGAGGAGACTGAGGTAGAAGGTACATAATAAAATTATATTACAAGAAGAAATTGTACAACCATGCAGACTATGCACAACCGCCGCTGGGATGCGGGCACCGCATATGTTCCTTATTATGTACTAGTTTGAAATTGGAACTGTAATGACACATTTTGCTAAGTAATATTGGTTTATAAAATACATGCTTTGAAGTAAAGATGCTCACCACTTCTCCCTTGGCGTACTTGTCGAGTTTGGTGGGTAGTTTGAGATCCGCAGCTAGCGCCATGTTTTCGCCAACCGTCAGCAAACCTTGCAACCGGTCGTCTTGTTGGATATAACACGACATTTTCTTGAATCTCTCTGAAATATCGTAAGTATACAAATTAAACTCGGGAGACTTGGTATTTGGGAAATATCAATAATAATAGCAGTAACAAATAAAACGTCCCGGTATTGGATCCCGGAATAATGTGTTATTGTTTTTTTTTTCGTGATTCTAATGCATTTTTAAGAAAATTACCAATTAATTCAATGCCACCACGGATTAGGGTATTTTGATCACAATAAAATTTGGTCAGAAGCAAAAACAAGTGCAAAAAAGTCACAGCCCGACTTTTATTTAAACTTATTATAAGTATGATTATTGGGAGCAATTTGGTCATAGCTAATATTTTTAATAATAAAAGGTACAATCAGCGTCAATATTAATGTCAAAATTATTATTTTTTATCATATTTGGTACTCAACCTTTTTATGCCTCCTGTTAAATGGATAAACATAACAATAGTACAGACTAACTTATTTGATGACTTGATTTAACACATGTTTACTTATGAGGCGGTACGTAATTCAAGATAATAGTAAATTATTTCTATGTTTATGACAATAATCCTTTATCATGTCCGCCAAGAAACAATTATTAGCGCTATCTCTATCGCACAAATGACTTGATTCAATGCATCCGGCACGCTTTCACGTTGTACTTAGTTCTAATGTAAGTCAAAATTTTTTTTATAGGTGATAGGCTAATCTTTGACCATTATCTTACCTGATGGTAAGTGATGATGTATTCGAAGATGTTGCTAACAGGCTAACCTAGAAGTACTGGTTCTCAAGGACAGCTGCCAGAAACACACCGTTAGGTGCTTGGCGACAGATTTTCGACTTGAGGGTAGTAGCTAGCCAGGCGGGCATTCGCAAAATTCCCTACCACCATGCTATAACGACTGCCATCCAGAGACGACAACCGTTTCCGACGGCTTAACGTGCCCTCCGAAGCACGGAAACGCTCAGTAGTAATGTCACTAGCGGTCACCCATCCAACTCATGACCGCGGGCGACGTTGCTTAACTTTGCTGATCGGTTGAGAACAGTTAAGTAAACTTCGCCACGAGCGCTTCATTTTCTTATAATAACGCTACGCTGCTGCTTCTATCGTTTATGCGCCTTTAACAATATGTACTTTAACAATATAACAATATAAACAGACCTACTGTGGCAAGTCTTCACATGTAATAATGATAAACACAGACACTTTATGGACATTAATAGACGCATTTATTTACATACAGTTGAATATAATTAATCGTGGTGTCAACTTGCAGCTGTTAAAGCTATTTCAATGATATTATGGACATTTAAATAAGGATTTCCTACAAGTATAAGAAGGTATATGTTATTTGTGATTGTTGGTTATAAAGATACCTTTCTTATCAATAATTTAGCACCATTAAGTAACCTGGTAGGTCAATCGGTTTTAGATGTTCTTAGGAACTTTTCTGGATAGTATACATTTATATAGCAAGTCATATAGTCAAGTTAAAGACAAAAGCTATTATAATGAATAGATTCAGGCGTTTTTTATTTTTTTAGTCTTAGACTAAATACTTTTTTAGTCTCGAACGTGCGCTCGTTCGTATAGTCAAGACCTCCTAAGTTCGTTTAGTAGCGAAACGCGTAGAATACTCTTCCGGTTCGGCTACGTGCGTTTGTGACGTCACGCTCAAAATCTATTATCCAGTTCAGGGGTCTACGAGGGTTTTATGAAGGTCATAAAAAAAATATATTTCTTTGACCGCTGATTTCAGCAAAAAGTTTAAATTGCTTAAATCTGTGACACCTCTTTTTGAGCGGTATTACCCTACCCAGTTTTAGTAGGTACATCGGGGAATATGCATATACACAATAACGAATAGCTTCTAATTATATAAACTATAATTATTTGTAACAATATCTCTTAACGTCCCCGTGCTCATGTCATAGAACATATAATAATACTACTCATATAATACTAGATATCTAAACTAGATTTTTGTTTCATGTGAGTTAGGTACTACCTTTTTGAGCTCCTACCTGTATTCTATATATATTCTACCTATATCTAAACCACGGTGTAGATATAGGTAGAAGGTAAATATTAAGCTTTTATTATACTATATTCGTAAATTGATACATTGCCCTATAGGTATCGTATACTCCTTGTTTGTCCTGTCCCTATTCCACGTTCCGTGAAATCGGCATAAAATATATTTCTCCTGCACTCTGTTCTCTTCCTTGTCATCTCACCGCTCACAACATTCGCGCCTTCTTCACGCTATACATTCACATCTTCTTTGACCTTCTTATATCGTTAAATTTTTCGATATTATACGATCTATGTTTGAAGTCTGTATATACTAGTAGCATTTACACTGTAAGAGATAACATAAGATAGAATATATCGTAAACATACTCGTAATATCTTATATCTATTACCTACCTAAGTATATTGTTTTTATCTAAGTAAATCTCAAGGATGTGAGTCGCACTAGTAGCTCTACGTGTCACTTCTTCTAAGCAGAGTTCACTGTGTCGGGTAGGTACAATATGTATTTCCGGTAGGAGGGTAGGCAAGCTAAGAGTAGAGTTCACGGAATTCCCGGAGCGCTTTCCATCAAACGTAGTTTCGTGATATTTTAAATACAAAGTGTTCAAACTCAGTGAAATTTTGTGTGCCTATTGTTGAGTCAGTTTTGCGATTTATTATTTTATATATACCACGGGTGACTCCCGCTCCGGCGCGTACCTGGTGCAAAGGCTGGCCGTCGCAGTCCAACGAGGCAATGCAGCCAGCGTCATGGGCACCTTTGCACCAGGTACAGTGAGGGGCGGGTTATTTGAAAATATTTAATTTAATTAGATTATATTTAATTATTTGACAAATTTAAGATGAATGTTTATTTGTGTTAATGTTTAATTGTATGTTTTGTTTCCAAATATCCGAATACAAACATTATATTTTATATATCACTAAATGTCAAAATAACACTTCCCATACAAAACGATTTATCGAATTATTTATGAAAATACTTACTTAATTTTACGGAAATCTGGCAAACCTGAAGCATAGGCTCAAGGATGTTGTGCAAAGTTTCACCGAGTTTGAACACTTACTATTTTAAATATGACGAAACTGCGTTTGTATGGAAAGCGCTGCGTGAACTCTACTCTTAATAAATAGTGTGTAGCTCGTACCTCCAACAATCTGTTTGGAAAACTCAAAAGGTTGCAAAGGTCAATTACAAATTTTAATATTGAAATATTCTACATGGTTCAGCATGGTGCATGGTGCCACGTTCAGAAAAAAAAACTGGATATAGCTAGAAGAGGTTACCTACTCTATTGCACAAAATGTATAAAAAGAGGAACTTCATAATGCTAAGGAATTATTTACCAGTGATATGTTTTTGGTATCGTGATAGAACTAGCACGAGATCCCCCTGGTGTTAGGCAGTAACCTCTGTCTTTAACAGATGCAGTTCGTCACAAGGGGAAAACTGCACTGCACCCTTCCGTAATACGACTAAAGTCAACATTACTGGGGAAAATGCTTTACGCATGCCCCCCATCGGGGATGGATGGGGTATGTGGGACTCCCCGGTAGAAGACCGGTATAACCACTAAACAACCCAGCGGCATTCCGGCATCGTACGTGTGGAGGACTGGGAGACTGGCAGAGTCTTTACGTCCAGTCTCTCGCCGACGACCGCCTGCCTTTACAGCGGGGCCAACGGTCAACCTTTTTTTTTTTTTTTTTTTTTTTTTTTTCTCGCTGGGAAAAATGCATTACGCATACCCTCCCGTCGGGGGATGGGAGGGTTATGTGGGACTCCCCGGTGAGAGACCGGTATACCCACTAAACGACCCAGCGGCATTCCAGCTTCGCCTGTATGGAGGAGGACTGGGAGACTGGCAGAGCCTTTACGTCCAGTCCTCCGCCGACGACCGCCCGCCTTTACAGCGGGGCCCACACGCCCCTCCCAGCAGGAGAGGCCCGGGAATGACCAGGAATGCTCGGTCATTCCCGCCCGACGGAGGTGGTGAATAAGTGCAATGCGAGAGAAGGCACCCCCGCGCCTGTCTCTCGCTATTCACCACCGGGAGGGAGAACTCGTCTTCTCCCACCCCTTCTTCGCCTACGCAGTGGCGCCGCAAGGGGGTCTTCCTCCCTTGCGCGCTCTGCCGCCTCCTTTTGGGAAATCACTTCCTCGCAAAAGGAGGCGACCGCTGCCCAGGCCACCTCGCCCTCCAACATGGCATTGACCACGCTGGGGAGCGAGAGGTCCGGCCCGACTACTGTGACCAAACTACGGCGCAAGTCGGACCACGTAGGGCACACCTCCAGCGTGTGCTGCGCCGTGTCCTCTGCGGCGCCACAATCGTGACACGCCGGTGATTCCTCTCTTCCGATCCGGTGCAGGTATGATCCGAAGCATCCATGCCCGGATAACACCTGCACCAGACGAAACGAGAGGAACCCATGGGACCGCCCTAGCCAATCCTGCAGGACTGGCCCAACTGCATCCAATGTACGGCGGCCAAAAGTGGCGGAGGCGAGGTCCTCCGTCCAATGCTGGACGACAGCTTCCCTTGCCTCACGCCGTACGGACTCCCGCTCTTCCAGGGCGATGGACTCTCTGAGAGCCTTACGCCCCGACATCCAGTCGTACACTTTGGCTAGCACTCCCGCCTCGAGCTCCCAAGGAGGGGTGCCAGCCAGAGCGCAGGCCGCCGCAAATCCCACCGAGCGGTAGGCCCTCACTACCCGCAGTGCTATGGCCCTTTGGGGCCTGCGGAGAGCAGTAGCGTTCTCCCTCCTACGGAGGGAGTCAGCCCATATAGGCGCCCCGTAGAGGGCCATACTTTTCAATATGCCAGCATACAAATGCCGGCACCGTCCTCTGGGCCCCCCCTTGTTTGGAAGGAGCCAAGAGAGTGCGCCCGCGACCTTCAGCAGGCGCGTCGACAGCCCGCTAAAGTGCGGGCCAAAGCGCCACCTGCTGTCCAACACTAGGCCCAGATATTTCATCTGGGCCTTCACCTCGATCCTGACGCCTTCCACGACAATGTGGGCGTCAGGTGGAATGCGCTGCCGAGGCCTGTGGAAGAATACGGCCTCGGTCTTTTGTAGCGCCACTTTCAATCCTAAGTGGCGGATCCTACCCGCAACCAGGGATCCGCCAGCCGAGGCTAGACTGGCCGCCTCTCTAAAGTCCCTCCCCCGGGCGGTGAGGAGAGTGTCATCCGCATAGCAGATGACACTCGTGCCACAGAGGAGACTTCCTCGCAGGAGCCAGTCGAATCCGATGTTCCACAGGAGTGGTCCCAGAACAGACCCCTGTGGAACACCGGAACCCGCATTGTAACGGCGGAGCTGTCCCGTGCGATCCATAAGAAGGACAGCTCGGTCCCTCAAGTAGTCGCCCAGGAGCCTGCGCAGGTACTGAGGCACTCCATGGTACCGGAGCGCCTCCAAGATTGTCGAGTGGGGGATGGAGTTGAAAGCGTTGGCTATGTCAAATGACACGGCCAAAACCCCATCCCCTGCCTCTGTAGCCTCCTGTACCTGGCCCTTGAGTCGGGCCAGCGCGTCCACAGTCGAACGCCCCCTTCGAAAGCCGAATTGGGCGTCAGACAGGTCCGGCCCGACCCTCCGCAGGTGGCCATTGAGCCTGTTGGCGATGATCCCCTCGAACATTTTACCGACCTCATCGAGCAGAACGATGGGCCGGTAAGCCGAGGGGGAGTCCACCGGGCGTCCCTCTTTTCGAAGGAGGCACAACTGCCCCTCCTTCCAAGGTTTCGGGAACCTACCAGACGTGAAACACGCGCTGAATAGGTCCCGAAACCTCTCCTCCATTTGGAGTGCAGCGATGGCGACCACCCTCGCGGGGACGCCGTCTGGCCCGGGGGCCGTTCTCTTCGCACGGAGACGGAGAACCTGTCCCTCAAATTCCGCCACTGACGCTGGAGGAGCCTCCTCCTCCCCTTCCATTGGGGCCGCCTCCCGCGGGGGGTCCATCACTGGTGGGGTGAAGTTGGGCCCGTTCGGAAACAGAGACCGGACCACCCCATCCAGCAATGTCGGCTCGAGGGTCTCCGTCAGCGGGGGACCAAAGGGGCGCAGTTTGTTCCGCGCCGCCTTATACGGTCTCCCATACGGGTCTCTGTTGAGGCCCTCCAGCATTTCGGCTCTCGCCGCGTCATCGGCAGCACCCATTGCCAACTTGAGGACCCCTTTCGCCTCAACGTACGAAGCGTAAAGAAGGTCCTCGTTGGCCTCATCCCGCTGGCTGCGCCGTCGACTCCGCGTGTAGGCCCTCCTTGCTGCCACACAGGCGGCCCGGAACTCCGCTAGTTCCTCCGTCCACCAATAAACGGCGCGACGGGGAGGCGGGCGGCGAGACCGAGGCATGCTGCCGTTGCAAACCTCGGTCAGGGACTTCCTGAGCTCGACCGCTGCGGAGTCCACGCCCAGGCCTTCAAAAGGGGGCGCTAGCCAGTCCTGCACGAACGCCACCTCCATTGCCGACTCGCGGTCCAGGCGGGTGAGAGCCCACCGTGGAAAGGGAGAACGGCCCCAGGGGACCGCTCTCCGGGGGCTCTGGGTGGAGATTTCGAACCGCACATATCGGTGGTCCGACAAGGTCTCCACCATCTCCACCCGCCAGTTCAAGACGCGGGCGGCTAGCATAGGGGTGGCGAACGAGACGTCGACCACTGACCCTCCCCGTTGCCGCACACACGTCTGGACTATCCCTCTATTGAGGAGGGACACTCCGGAGGAAGCTGCCCAATATTCGACTGCACGGCCCCGTACGTTGCAAGAGGCGGCCGGGTTACCCCAGACCGCCGACTTGGCGTTTAAGTCGCCCAATACGGCTACCTGGCGCGGCGCCGCCCTACCGACTACAGCGGTGAGGATTTCGAGGAAATTCTCGAAATCCGAAAGAGGGCGGTTTGGGGAGAAATAGACGCCAACGAAAGCTATATCTCCCCACGCGGCGGCCACATATCCCGGTCCCCTCTCTAAGAGCGAGAGGGGAGGGGAGTCTGTGGAAGACCGCGACATTATTGCCACCAAGCCGTCCCGATCACCCAGCCAACGACTAGGGATCGAGTACGGCTCGGCAACCACCGCCACGTCCACCAACCACTCAGCTACGGACTGCATCAGCAGGTCCTGTGCTGCTTTGCAGTGGTTGATGTTCGCCTGGAGGATGCGATGCTCGGCCCTATCCATCATTCAGACATCGCACCTCTCTCATCAGCCGCCGGGGTTCCCGTTTCAGGGACGGCGGTAGCTACGGCAGGCCGGGTCGGCACCTGCACTTTGCCCTTCTTAGGGGGAGGATTGCAGTTCCTCCCCTTCATAACGTGGTTCGCTGGGCGGCCGCTGGCGGCACACACCGCACAGCGCGGCGTGGCGGCCGTGCAGGTGGCGGATTTGTGCCCATCTTTGCCGCAGCGGTACCAGCTCTCCGCCCTGTCCACCTCGGATGGGCAGAGGGCCCGGGTGTGCCCGATTCCGAAGCACTTAAAGCAGCGCAGAGGCTGATCTTCAAGTGCTCGTACTCTGCAGGAGCTGAATCCCACCACTAGCCGTCCCTTTGCGAGGGCGGCTTTAGCCGCGGTGACTGGGCACTCGAGGCGAATGGTGCCCATACCACCACGGCCAGGCCGGATACCCCGACCTTGTACCGCTGCAACATCACAGCCCCCGATTGCTGCGACCGCTGCCACTACCTCCTCTTTGGTGACCGAATCATCCAGATCGGTCACCTCCAAGGTCGCAGACTTCACGGGCCTTACCACCTTGGCGGCGTCCGCGATGACCTCTCTCTACTTTGTCGCAAAGAGGTCCGCACTGGCACCGCCCTGCGCCCCCGGGAACTCGAAGATTCGAGCCCCAGCTTGGGTCCGACGGCACGAGACTCCTCCAATCCCCAATTGGGTGGGATCGGCGTTAGCACGAGCCCGCTTCAGGACGGACTCGTAAGTCTCGCCCCGCTCTGCAGCCTCCACGGTGAGTGTCACCACAACGGCTGCGGATTTAGGGGGAACCAGGGACTTAGGTTTACCCACACCGGCGGGGGCCCTTTTCGCTGCAGGAGCAGCGGAGGAGGGCTTAGAGGCCGACTTCTTCCCTTTCCCTCTCCCTGTTCCTTTTCCCTTGACGGTCGCCTGGGGCGGACAGGGAACGGTGGTAGTGGGGTCGGCCATTGTCGCCTTATTCTTGGCCTTGCCCTTCCCTTTCCTAACCACCTCCGTCCAAGGTTGGTTGGACGGGGTGAAGGAAGGTAGGAACGTATCCTCCTTTTGGGAGGATGGCCCCGGCTCGTTCGGCCTCTTGTCTGTCGCAAGTGCCGGACGGATGCGTCTCTCCGGCAAGAGCCTATCTTCGATGCCGGCAAAGCAGGCTCTCGTGAAGGCCCTTTCCTCCATGACAACCTTGCGGATTATGTCCTCAAGGTTGGAGGTGGGGCCCTCAGCCGCTGGGATCGGGTCGGCCTGAATTGGCCGGGCCGTGGCTTCAGCCAGCTTTGTGTGCAGCTGACTGACCTCCAACTGCAGGCGGTCGACCTTCGCCTGCAGTTGCCGCGTCTCTTCCGTGGTAGTGCGCTGCACCAGCTCTCTTATTATGCCGCGCAAACTTGCGGCCCTGCACTTAAGGGACTTTTGAAAAGTCCCCTTTAGGTTGGAAGACTTAGAGGCAACCTCAATAATCTCTTCCTCGTCCTACTGCGCCATGCGCTCCAACTCGACTAGGGAGTGGTCTGCGTAGAGCACGATGGACGCGCCGTACCCAGTCTTGGCCCGCGCGGTACGCGCCTGCTGCTCCTTAGCGGCGACCTGTTCCTCAAGGTCCAGCTGGATTTGCGCCCGCCGAGTTAGGTTCAGCTGGCGTTGAGCATCAGCTAGACCCACGTCGTGGGTGTCCGCAACTACTTTGGTAGGCTTTTTAGCCTTCGGCTTCTTGGGCTTACTCCTCGTGGAATCCGAGGAGCAAGACCCGCCTTTCAAAAAAGCCCGCTTCTGCGCTTGCTGGCGACGTTCCGCCGTCGCCGTCGAAGCGTCCGACTCAAAAGTGACGGACTCCATGTCAGAGTCCGAAACCTCGTCTGCCGGAGCAAACATGCTAGCCGCGGATGGTGCGCGGCTAACCTCTGACGCCGACGCAGACTCGTCGGCATGGCCCTGAGAAGGGCCTTTTGGTTGGCCCTGAGAAGGGCCTTTAAGGAAACGCCCGGAGGCGTCCCGCGCTGGTTTAGGCATCTTTGCCTCCGCCAGTGTCGTAGGTAAACCGCAATGAAATCTACGACGCACAGTGCACTTTAGCCGAGCCCAGTCTGCCACTCCGTTACGGTGGTCAGAACTGGGTCGTTTCCAGGGGACACGACGAGGACGTAAGCACTGTGGGGGGTCCCCCAACCTAGCTTAACCCATATAAGCCCTAAATTGTGACATAACGTTCAAAAGCCGCTATATGTCCTTTACGTCATTGCAAAAACACGTTTGACCGGTGGCGTGCATGAAACGACCTTCCATTCTCGGAGAAATCCGAGCTGTGAATTAAGATTGCGTTCGTTTCAAAGGGTCAAGTTAAGATGTCCTTAGATTAAAATTGTATTGGCAATCTACTTCACTTCACTTACGTATTCAAAAATTGTTATAAGAATCTTCAGAAAAATATTAAGAATTTTTGTCTCAAAATCTCATCATCAAACTTTCTCAAGTAAAAGCAAGCAAAATTGTATTTGTGTAATTATGTTTTGTTCTACACGACATTGTCAATTTTCTTCAAAATGATTTCACTCGATAGATAAACTCAATATCTACTTTTTAGTACTAATTTTTAGTCCTGAGGGCCTATGGAGTTTTATGCATTAGTGCATTTATTTTACGTTGTTAGTTGTTATTTATTTTTCGTTGATTAGTGGTTAAATGAAGAGTTGATCCATAAAAAGTAGATAAGTATGAGAGCTCTTAGAATAATGTTTTGCATTACATTAGCAGGACGGAATGAGTTCATTTGATAATACAATTAAAAAAACCTTTTCATAGAATTACAGACGACAGAGATAGCTGTAGTTCGGCTGAGCGATATTAATGGTGAAATTAGTAGACTGAACCTATTTGATAAATAAATTATCGAATCTAGGGTCGAGTATGTTTACGGAAACTATATGGACTTGAAAAGACATGCATGTACAACAATGTATCAATTATATAAATACCCAAATTAAAAGTCACTAACCATAGCATAACAAAAGAGGGTTGAAGGGAGGCTACATTTAATTTTAACAATGTATATGGACTATATATATAGTCTAATTCTCACGGTAATGTAAAAAATCTTCATTTTGAAATTCGAACTTCATAATGGGATTCGATTTCAAAGCAAAACGTAAAATTTAATGTCAAAATTAAGTTCATTTCCATTTTGTTAGACAATAAGGCCACAGGTTAGCGAAATATATATTGTAGGTAACAACACCAAGATAACAACCCTTAGAGGGTTAAACCTTACCTAAGGGTATAAGGTTGTTAACTATGTATTAATATTAAACACAAATAACATAAATAAGAATATTAAATTACTTATGTGTATGTAAAACATTATAGAAAGGTTAATCATAATATAAACAATATACAATAATTAGTCGGATGTTTTGCTTATCGTCTTAATTAATGCTGCTGGGGATTTGTTTACTGTAAATATTAAATAAAAAGAATGTAGGTAGGTACTTATTACTATCTTATGTAATGTACCAATGATCTATAGCGGCAGTGATGGCTCAGTGGCATTGGCTATGGACTGCCACGCAGCAGGTCCATGATTCGAATCCCGCCGCGGGCTTGAGCTTCACCGCAAGGTGGAAGGGCATTTTGAGAATGCTGATCTTTTTGATAGCAATAATAATCTGATTAAGAAGGTTTATAATTTTTCAACACCCTTGCTCGTAAAGTGAGCTTTATTATATCGTTCTTAGGGTCATAAGCCGAACTATAACACCCACGTGCATAATAATATTATACACTAGTGCGTAATAGAACTATCCCTACAACGTTCAGTTAGTACCTAACTGCAAATTATATGCGAGTAATAAAAGCATTTTCAACTTAATCGGGTAATTTATCCCTACAAAGTTAAGTTAGTACTAAACTGCAAATTATATGCGAGTAAACAGAGCATTTTCAATTTAAACTGGTAATACAGATTTGTAACATCAAAGAGGTTTATATGTAATCAACAATCAAACGTTTGTCGCGCGCAAAAAGAAAACTTGCGATAACAGAGAAAGATAGTGACGTGTGGTGACTAAAAATCACATTTATTTATGTGAATTGTAACTAATATATTATTATTTAACTAACATAGCAATTAGTATTAAGTCTTAGTAATATTATGGACATTAAGTCTGAAATAAATATTTTATTATTTAATGTTTTATTATTATTATTAGTGATAAGCCCCTGGGTTTTGTACCTCTAGCTCACTACACCGATAGGTCGTTGCCTCGAAAGATCAATGCCACCTCCACAGGTCTTTGGTACGGGTTGTCAGATCGATGGAGCTTACGTCTAGCGATAGCTAATACTGATTGAAATTAGGGACAATCATACAAAACCGGAAAAAGGACACAGAATCTCAAGAAAGGATCTCAAGACTAGTTATACTAGTATGTTCCTAGTTCTTACATGTATATGAACTAACCTCCGTATCCGGTATTTTAAGATGTGTGTGTCATATAACTAGGGTAGACAAGATAAAGAAAGAATATATCAGAGACAGCTTGAAAGAAGCACCAGTTTTTTGAAACAGTGATGGCTCAGTGGCATTGGCTATGGACTGCCGCATCGCACCGAGACGCACCAAGTCCATTGTTCGAATCCCGCCGCGGGCTTAAGCTTCACCGCATGGTGGAAGGGCATTTTGCGAATGCCCGCCTGGCTAGTGACCACCCTCAAGTAGAAAATCTGTCGCCAGGCAGGTCGGTGTGTACCGGCAGCTGTGCTCGAGAGCCAGTAATTCTAGGTTAAGCATGTTAAAACCTTCTACCACATAATCACTTACCATCACGAGAGATTGTAGTCAAAGGCTATCAGCAAAATAAAAAAACAGTGAAGAAAAAGTTGAAGAGTATTAATAGACAAGCGTGGTATAGACATTGGTACAGGCAAAGTCCGGTTTAGAGGCAAATAGTAAGTAGGTTTCATATTGCTGCGGTTGTTATCTTAACCGCAGCAAGACCGTGCAAGACGTCATATCACGGTTCTTTGAGCAACGAATATTATATATTTTATGAGTAAGTAATATGCATGTTAAACGAGGTGAGCAACTTTTTTGGGTCCCGTGCCTGTAGGGCGAAACGGAGCCCTGTCAATAGGCTCCATCGACTGTATGTCTAACGCCCATCTTTTTGTTAGTATATTTTATTTGTAAACGGAATGAGTCACAAATCGCAAATTTTGGTATTTTGGTTGTCCCAAAGAGGAGTATTGGACTCGTTCCACAGATGTATTTTGGTCAGTGTGATGTAATAGAGAGCCGGCTTTTTGCCATCAACCGCACACTATTCTCAACATAAAATGCAACTAAAATCAAATTCAACATCCAATCCAAGCACCCCACTCACCTCGAACCCCGTACAGGACTTCAAGGCTCCAAAGCCACGCTTAACGCCACTAGACCAAAGAGGCAGTATTTAAGATTTTTTAGTTAATTTTCGGTTAGTTTGTAAAAAACTGCGGGGAGTTGTGTTGGAAGTAATATCGAGCTATAAATATCTGTATACATACATTAGTTGATATTAGTTCATTTTCATATAGGCTCTGTGGAGAAAGACACAAATCATATCTCAAGTGTATCAACGCTATTTTTTACATTCCATATGAAAAACAAAAGCATCGTGATACCTAGATTAGAGCATATCATAGACAATCGGTTTCCCCGCCATATCCACAGGTACACAGCTCTTTTGAAACTCCCCAACCCACACCGAGCTGTATTTAACAAGTACTCACTCATAATCCTGCCTCTGCCATTGATGAAGACAGCACCACCGACGCCAGTTATGCGATACCCTGAGAGCACATCAAGAAGGGTCGACTTCCCCGCGCCAGAGGGGCCCATGATGGCGATAAGTTGTCTCGGCCGAAGTCGTCCATGGACACCGTGCAGGATCTGCTTGCTGCCTGAAACAACGAAGAAAACTCGTGTATAAGTAAATGTATAAGCAATACGTGTATTAGGTTATCATCAAAAACAGTAGATCAACTGTAGCATATGAAAGTGCTGACTATACTCCCTGAGGGAAAAGGCTTTTCATTTAGCACTTTCAGGCTTTAGAGCTAACGTAAAAGACGTTTATTGTACGTTTTTGTTTTACCATTATGTTTTAAAACTTTGTTAAGGAAAATGAGTCTGCGAAATCTAGTGATCGCAAAAGGCTATGAAACGTATCACACTCATATATCTTCCATCGCGCCCGGATTATAGACCATGGTAACCACATATTTCATATATATGAGTAGTAAAGTATATAGGTATGAGTTGCTGTTGCTGGGCGTTGGTTAAGGCTTCGACCTCTTGGTCTATTACCTTCTATTTTATCCGCCCCGATTTATTATACCTGTATTTATATGTCTTTGTGCGGGTTATATGAATCGAAGTATTGCAAAACTCGTCGAATTCTCAGATATTTCTCTATGGGTGTAATCGTGGTCATCCATCACTTATCAGATTTATCAGACGTGCGGCCAAAGTGTAGAATTCATTGTATGAGCCTTTATTTCCAGACACATAATCTGGGTGTCATACATATCTTGAAGGCGAAGCGATAGTGTACCAACGTCTACTGCGACAAGATGTGATTTTGGTGAACCAAGCATATTTAGATTTTAGAATAATAAAAATGAATCTGCAGCTTTTTAGTAAGTAAATACATGTATCACAAAATCTTTACATATAACGGTGATTAAAGTTAAATACATGCGAGCAAAACCTCAAATCAATTTTAGTTGCCTACTTGACCGATCATAGTCCAATGTACCTCCCCCAATCGAGCCCAGCACATGTGTGGCCTTTTGATCCCTCTTAGTTTCCGCGCTTGTGTTGATAACCCCGCCTGACGTCAGCAATGTCCACAGCATGCACGTGAAGTCGTAGGTCCGGCACGATATTGGATTAGTAACTAATGAAGTGAAGTTTAAACAAGCGAAAAAACTTGCAGAAGATAAACTTCCGCAAGCAATTATATCGTAACTTACGTGGCAAGCTCAATACCACGGTAAAAATTGCTTGCGTTCTTAGAGCAACATGGACCTCCGACACGGACCTGCGTCTCGGAGGTGTGCTTCCGTATTGCGAGAGTTACAGTTAGCATGTTCAAACTTCGATTAAAATCTGGCCCGACAGATATGAAATATAAGTAGCATTGAACTATAGAAGTGATTAACATTGATTACTTATCTAGGCCACAGTGCAGGTGTGTCACATACGAGGATCTAAGTATCGATACATCTAAATATTAGGGCCCTAATGCCCTGATAGAAGTTAGAAATAAGCTGGAGCTTACTTCTAACAGAATCGGATTCAGCCTTGAACTCAAAAAGTGATCAAATATGATTATCTAATAAGCCACGAAGCATCTAAATAAATAATTGTCTGCAAATGCAAATCTGGCACGAGATAGGTACCTATACTGTTGTTAGCAGTTGTTAGCCAAATTACTATTAATGATAGAACCATACATTCAGACAAAAAAGTATCTGTAGATGATTTGTTTATGGCATCACTTTTTTATTTGTTGTTGTCGTTAGCAAGCATTTTGGCGCGGGGTTTGAGTTGCATCTGTTATTTAGATTAAATACAGTGATGTTTTTATTCATCGAGCGTTATTATTCTGAGTTTGCATATTTTATCTAGTGTGTATTGAGAATTTCATAATGGACAAAAACATCGAACAAAGAGTTAGTCTGAAATTTTGCACCTTCAATGAAATTTCGTGTTCGGAATAACTGAAAATGTTACACGGTGAATCGACTTTGTTTATGTACTTGTATTGTATGTGTAGTATATACAAAGCGGTCGAAATGTGATGGAAGATTTGCTTCGTTCTAGTAGGCCATCAACGTCTGCAAGTGCGATGTTAACATGGCAAAAGTGAAGGGAAGAATGACTGAAAATCCTCATACAAGTTTGAGAAAGATAGCCACCATACTTTCTGTGTCTCAAGAGTCGATCCGTGCCGTTCATAACCAAGTGATTATTTAAAATCACTTGGTTATGAAACATTATTGCCGCTCGGCTAGTCCCAAAAGACCTGAATTATCTCCAAAACTCAATCGCATAAGAGCCGCTGAGGACATGCTAGAACAAGTCAATTCTGACCCAACATTCATGAAACGCATTGTTACTGGTGACGAGACGTGAGTTTACGAGTTTGACATGCAAACTAGTCAACAAGCTTCGGAATCGCGCCTTCCAACTGAACTTCGGTTCACCGAAAATAACATGCCAAATTCGATCAAAATGCATGTTGATTGTTTTCTTTGACTATCGCGGTGTTGTGCACTCGGAATTCTTGCCGAAAGGTGAAAACATAGAGAAAAGTAATATACCGGAGGTAAATTGGTAAAAAATATAATTTGACCGATAAGCTGCGTTTAAGATAGCAAATTCGACGAAAAAGGCCAATATTGTGGAAATTTTTGAATTTTGCAGTACGATAATGCACCTTCGACTAATCGCAGCCACAAAGTTGAACGCTGTTCGGATAACGATAGTGGGTATACCTATTTGGCGTACTGAAGGTGAACATTTAGGTACTGAATTTGGCAGCAGTTTTCATTAAGTACAAGCATCACCTTACCGTTTATAAGTAGGTATACTTCTTTATTTCCCAATACTGATATTTTACTATTTTATACACCGGTCCTCGGTCCACGTTTCCTTTTTGGTGAACTTTGTAATTTTAAGGTTAAAATGTTTAAGGAGTCAACACTTATTTTAGTAAACAATATACACTCGAGAGCAATGAATCCGGGTCACTTAAAGAATGTTAAAAATCTCGGAAACTAAAAATGATAGGTTAATGCAATAAATTGTATTTAATAGACAATGTAATACTCCTTAAATGAAAGTAAAAAAAATATGAGTCACCATACATTTTATTAACACAAAATTACACATAAAGAAAAAAACTGCTGATCTCTCCTTAAAACAAAAATAGGAAACATGAAATTTTTGAACTTTATTACGATTTTCTTGAATTTTAATACTTCGTATTGCCTCCTCGTGCTTCCATTACTGCGTTTACGCGGTTTGGCATGCTGTACACCAAGTTCCTTATACGATTTTGGGGAATATTCTCCCATTCCTCTGTGAGAGCAATTTTGAGCTCACGAAGCGTGATTGGGGGAGGGTTTCGTTGTTTTACGCATCTGCCTAGCTCGTCCCAAGCATGCTCGATCGGGTTGATATCCGGGCTGCGCGCTGGCCACTCCATACGAGTAATGTTCATCTCTTGAAGGTAGTCATTCACAATCCTACCTGTATGAGGTCGGGCATTGTCATGCATAAATATAGCATCCTCACCTAAATTGACCATAAATGGACCAACGTGATCATTGAGGATTTCTTCCACATATCTTACGCTAGTTAAAGAGCCGTTTTCTATGATCACCAGCTCTGTGCGACTTTCAGAAGAAATTCCGGCCCACACAAGTACAGACCCACCACCGTAGGCTACTTTTTCTTCGATGCATGCTTGCTTGAATCTTTCCCCTGGTCTTCGATACACTCTGTGTCTTCCATCGTGCTTGTAGAGCATAAATTTTGATTCGTCGGAGAACATAACTTTTGACCAATCTTCAATACTCCAATTTACGTGGCTCTGGGCATATCTTAGTCTCGAAATACGATGCCCACGCTCCAGTTTAGGGCCGTTTGCAGGTCTAAGGGGTTTTAAGTTAGATTCAGCAAGCCGACGTCTTACTGTCCATGCACTTGGGTTACTTCCTCCGAGGCGTTGAAACTGATTGGTGAGTTCAGTTCCTGTGAGAAAGCGATTTCGAAGCATGGTGTTCACCAAGTATCGGTCTTCTCGTGCTGTGGTACACCTGGTTCTGCCCGTTCCTGGTCTGCGTAGGTTAGAACCAGTTTCTTCGTAACGTCGGAGAACTCTTTGTACTGTTGACAGCGACACACCGACAGTCCTGGCTGTATCGCGCTGACTCCGGCCGGATTCCAGCATTGTAAGTATTCTGGTGCATTCTTCAGGCGTAAGCGACATAATTTCAGCTTGAATAATGAATATAGAGCACTATCAACATGGTTTATGTACCCACATAAATGACAGATTACAAACAAAAGCAAAACCAAATGCTGTAATTTCGTAGTTCCATCTTCGAAAGTGGCCCTTTTTCAAATTTGATTTTTTTATGATATAACTTTACAATAACTAAGAAGTTTTAATACCTTCATTTAAGGAGTATTACATTGTCTATTAAATACAATTTATTGCATTAACCTATCATTTTTAGTTTCCGAGATTTTTAACATTATTTAAGTGACCCGGATTCATTGCTCTCGAGTGTATTTGTAGCAAATACTTTTTAAATTATTACTGTATCAGCCGTATTGTCTACGTCACGCTGAACAGAGCCTCCCCCATTAAAGAGAGGGTTTGCAATCCCCTCGCTTGGCAGGCGGCTTGGGGATCGCAGTGTAAGATAGTAGTTCCTCAGATGGTGCTGCTGCCCAACTTCTGGTATTTTATCCTTAGTCGCCTTTTACGACACTCACGGGAAGAGATGGCATGACATTCTGGCCCGTCGCGTCGTCACCCCGCAGGCAATATATTATACTTACAGTAATAATTAATAAATAATATATAATCATTGACCTGTATTAGCTCAATGTATATAATACAGATATAGTATATATATATTATGACTATATCTGTATTAAGTTGGTAGGTATATTTTTTTCTGTGAGGAGACCAGTGGATGATGGTGTCAACATATCAAATCGACTCATGTGCCCTGTACGTATTATATTCCAAGAACTCAGTTCCATCATTCATTTCTCCATGCACGGATAACTTGATCAAATGATAAAATATTCCTATGTCATTGGTAAGTTGGCTAACAACATGTAAGCGTTTGTTCCCAGTACATGTAGGTATACGTAACATAGTTGTTTGGCGGGAAGAAGGACAAGTTTTGATAAGGCACACTTTAACAAAGCACACTGGGAACAACACGTTTGTTTGTTGACAATATAGCCCTAGATAACCTTTCTTGACGTCAGTACCTAGTCCTTATCGTTGCATAAACTTGACACGCTTGTACTACCCCTTTATCTAAGTTCAGCTTTGTATCTATCTGTTGGTATCTAGGTAGGTATACCTACCTTGTGCATATATTAGCCTAGGCACAGAATAAGCATTAAGGGGTAATTGATGCATGCATCACATAACTACAATTGTACATGCTTGCCCATACAAATATAGGTGAGTTTTTACCTTCTTGAAAGGGCAGGGGGCTGGGCATTTTGGGGGCACAGTTTTCGTCAATTATCCCACTAGCTCATTCTAGTAAAATAAAACTTTGTTTACATTTATGCCTCAAGTTCTTTTATTTATGCAGAACTTCACCAACAACCTTCAGGTATAGAAATAGTGTATAGTGAGATTTATAAATTATTTTACCAAATATGGAACCGACTTCAAGACTCAAATGACTCAAATGTGTGAAATAACTTGTTGAAGTCGGTACCATGATGGTTCAAAAGTACCTATTATCACAAGTGCACATGGCTTCGACAAGTTATTTCACACATTTGAGTGTTAAGGTCGGTTCCATTTGTTTGGTAAACATTTTTTTTTCACCCTTTTTAGTGCTACTTAGTATTATTATATGTTATATGCTTATGGGATCGATTGTCATCAACTATCAATGACTAATATACGAGTATCATCAAGATATAGGAAAACATTTTTCAGTTATCAGAGTGTAACTAAAAAACGACTAGACCGATTCTAATGAGTTTTTTTTCATGTTTGTTACCTCAGAACTTTTGACTGGGTGAACCGATTTTGATGCTTTTTTTTATTTGAGAGCTGATGCTTTCCACTGAGTCCTATGTTTTCATCAAATCGATCTAGCCTTGTTTTAGTTACACTTTAATAACAGAAAAATGTTTTCCTATCTGGACTGGATAATAGATCGATCCCGTAACTAGCGAGGGACACTAAAAAGGGAGGACATTTTTTTACCCAAAAATGGAACTGACTTCTACACTCAAAACTGTGAAATAACTTGTCAAAGTCGGTATCATGCACACAATATTGTCATAATAGATACTTTTGAACTATCATGATACCGACTTCAACAAGTTATTTCACGCTTTTGGGTGTGGAAATCGGTTCCATAGGGAAAAAAAATATGTAAATCAGTTTTTTAAAAAGAGTGTGCCTTACACTCTTTTTAAAAAACATGTTCACAATTTTCATTGGGTGAGAGTCACTTCACTTGAAGCAACATATTATAGAAAACGTAATTTTGAGAGTATAAACACCATTTTACACCGTACAAGCACAGTGTAAGAATATTTAGGCAGTGGTACAACTAAGTTAACATGACTATCAAGCTATCTTCTAGACGGCGTTGAATAGGTAGTAAGTATAAGGTTTTAGTGGAGTATGGAGTGCCATACCAAAAATATTAAATGGTTTAAATTGAGGCGATATTATGTCTGTACGACGCATGTATCAGTGTGCGTAAAACATTACTCACACTACCGAGGCGCATCATAAAAGACCGGCATCCAGGTTAGGTACACAGCTTGTTTGTAAACAAAGGTAGTTATTTAACAAAGCGAAGTGAAATGCTAATGACTTGTGTCACAGAAGCACATGTATGCGTATTATGATTCTGGGCACACGTTCACTACTCATTTATATCCTGTGACTCGTCGCATTCAAATTAAATAAGGCAATTTACAGCGAGGAAACACTTTATAAAATCAATTTGATGAATTATTTTTAAAGTGTATATCTTAGCTATGAGTATACAAGGATACGTGTATAAGGAAGTTTATACTAGGTGAGATAGGTTAGAGATACATCCTTAATTTCATATCTTCCTGGTTAATTTATAGTCACTAGTATATACTTATAGGTACTTTTTTTTTCTTTTATGTTTTGTGGCGGATCTATCTCGACGCCCACCTGATGCTAAGTGGACTAACCTCTGCCTGTAACAGATGCATTTCGTCACAAGTCACGAATTGCACTGCGCCCGTCACCTTGAGACATAGTTCTTAAGTCGTGAGACTTAAGAACTATGTCTCAAGGTGACGGGCGGTTACACGGTGCCTGTAATTTCACTGGCTCTCAAGGACTGCTGCTGGAACACACCGTTAGGTGCTTGGCGACAGATTTTCTACTCGAGGGTGGTCGCTAGGCAGACGGGCATTCGCAAAATGCCCTTCCACCATGCGGTGAAGCTCAAGCCCGCGGCGGGATTCGAACAGTCCATAGCCAATGCCACTGAGTCATCACTGCTTCATAGGTATATATATATATATATATACTATTTGAATCAATACTAGCCAGTGGTAATAGTTAGCTGCGGACCGTCGTGCTGCAGGTCCATGGTTTGCTCCCCACCACCGGCTTGATTTTGAACCCATGGTGGAAGGGTATTTTGCGAATACTCGCCTGGGTAGCTACCACCATCAAGTAGAAAATCTGTCGCCAAGCACCTAACAGTTTATTCCAGCAGCAGTCCTAGAGACCAGTATGAAATTATAAATTACAGGCACAGAAACTTTACAAATGTCTCAGGGTATGCACTGCAGTTCGGCACTTGTGACGATTCCATTACAATTAAATACAATAATAATACGTATTTGTACTACAATGGTTTTATTTCATACAAATTTGGATATTGTATTCTCGCAGTTCCCGGTTTCAGTGTATGAAGAATGTTTTAAAAGTAAGAAAATTGTTTCATATGCTTTTGACCGGGCGACTGTTTCGTAGCGCATTCCGTACAAACGTAGTTTCGTCATTTATTAAACACCAAGTGTTCAATTCGGTAAAATTTTGCATGCACGTTTGAATCTAATATCTATGCTTGCCAGTTTTTCGTTTAATATTTATTTTGCCTGTACTAAAAAAAAAACTATTAATTTTTCAAATCATAGATAGGTAAGTTTCTTTCAACACTTCCCATAAGGGATCTTTTTATAAATTCACTAATAAAATAAATATTACTATAGTTACTAACCAGAGGCTTAAAAGTGTTAGAAGTATCTTATAAATATTTTTGATTTTATGAACTAGTTTTTAGACTTATTTCCATCCAACAAAGTAATTCATGTCGTTTACTTACATTGACCTATATCGTATTAGCGCAATGTTTACTTACTGAGTTGTTCTTTGTTTCTCTAGTTATGAGACTCTATATAACAATAGGCATTTATGTTCACATCTACAAATCAAGGATTGTATGTATGCTCTTTAGCGATAGCAGGGGGTCAACTCCCATCTCTTAATTCAGTCTTATTTTAACCTTACATTAACAATTTTAATTTGCACCCCCACATACCACTATTGTAAACTTGCATTAGAACTTTTAGGTGAGAGCAAGCTGCACGCATTGAATCAAGACATTTGTGCGATAGAGATAGCGCTATATGCACAGTATTGTTTCGTGACGGCCGTGGTACGAATCTTAATATCAATATTTTAAGTTTGAAATAATTATGTTGGTTATCTATAATAGTTTTTAAAAGGTGGGAGTTGGGCCACAGGTGGCCACCACCCATCTCTTAATGCAGTCTTATTTTAACCTTACATTAACAATTTTAATTTGCACCCCCACATACCACTATAGTAAACTTACATTAGAACTTTTATAGGTAAGAGCGAGCTGCACGCATTGAATCAAGTCATTTGTGCGATAGAGATAGCAGCGTTATAAGAAAATTATTGTTTCGTGACGGCCACTGTACGAATCTAAGTATTAATATTTTAAGTCGGAAATAATGATGTTAGTTTTCCAGAATAGTTTTTAGACGGTGGGAGTTGGGCCCCAGGCCGCCAATTAGGAGTATCCTTTTGTTTAAACCCATATCAATATTGAACAATTCATATTACCCATAAAAAAGTGGTGATCAATAAAGGGTATTTTGATAGTATAATATTGAGACTAGAAAATCATGTATTTTTATCTCATTTATTTCTTTAAAAAAAATGTCGAGTACCATAGCGTTTCTATTAGATTGCATGTCAATATTATTAGATGCATTTATATTTCTTATAGGATTCTTTCCCATAACGTCGATCTTGAATTACAATTTTGTTTTTATTTTTTTTTATTGCAGATAGGTAAGCTTTTGATCACAATCTCACCTGATGGTAAGTGACGATGTGGTCGAAGGTGTTAACAGGCTTAACCTATAATTAATTCAAGTTGTTCCCAGTATTTCGCGTATTATTCAGTATAAATTCCCATTATGTTGTTATATAGTTGCTGTAATTGCATGCCAGTCGCAAACGCCTTTGTTGTGACAGCTGTAAGTGAACACTGAACCGTGTTTAAAGTCCAACGACGTTGATTCATGAAACAATGACACATGCTCCACTTGTTTTGATAAACGACGTCAATTGACATATGTCAAACAAATTCCTGTATAATATAGGAAACAAGAAATCATGCCTTTTGAAGAAATGTCTACATGTTTGGTAATTTTACTTAGTGAGTAACGATTTTTTTTAATTATATACTAGATTCAAAATGTTTTTTACTGTGAAACTTTGATATTATTATATTGGAGAGACTGCCTTTTGCAACACTGTTTTACTGAAGCAAAAGCCAGTTAAAATTTTTTTGTACTATGTATGTTTCGCAATTAAGATATTATTTTTAGTACTGATGAAAAACGAGCAAGTGGCCCGTCTGATGTTCAGCAGTCAACTACTACCCCTGGCCGGCCATAAGAAGTACCTAAATACATTAACGAGACATAACGTTCTGCATGGCGCTACATTGAGTTTATCACTCAAGATATTAGTATTGATTACCATATCATATATGCCTTTGTCCTTCAATGCGGCATATCGTGGCAACAGAAACACACCGTTTACAAAATTACAACGAAAGGAACAATTAGAAAACAATGAAAGGAAAAAAAAATATTTCTTTGTTGTTTTGTAAGCATATTCTTAGCAGGCGTTGAAGTAAACATTAAAATGTTATAGAAACACTGTTGCTCAACGTCTGAAAGAACATACAAACCGGTGTTACCCATCCAGACAGCATTCTCAACAACTAGCGTATTACGTTACCCCGTGGGGTGTCCGGGTTAGGATGGCACCCTACCTTTTCTTAGGTGTCATAAGAGGTGACTAAGGGAAATATATCAGAAGGTGGGAAACAGCGCCATCTGAAGAACTGACTACTTCTACTGCGATCCCCAGGACGCCCGTCAAGCGTGGGGATTATATGGGTGTGGGTTCAACGGTGATATGATGCACATACCACGCATTACAGTAGTTGTGACGCATCGAGGTATACGTAATATAATAACAAATGTACACGGTAGATAATAATCATAAGAAAATTATGTAATAATTTATGTAAGGTGTATAAAATAAGCATAAAAGCTGTGGGCACTGGGGACTAAAACTCACGAATGACCAAGGGCCTATTCTATTTGACGCTAATTTCGTTATTTCCGATAATTTGGATCACATTCTGCGTCTATAGTTTTGATCACTGTGATCATTTGTAACTGTTCTCCCCTGTTCCATTTAGGATAAGAACGCTAAGAATGCCACTAAAATTTGCTACTTCTGTCACTTTTGACATTATATGTAGGTAGTTTAAACTGTTCCAATAGCTTCATAGCGTTTATGGCGAAAATAATGCCAAGACCCACCTGGAACAACTTTTTGAGAGTGTGATCGTTTTTATCGTTTTTAGCGAATTTAACTTCAAACGGTAAGCACCCCAACAGGTCACCCTAGTGTTGAATTAAGGGTATTTAATACACCTTCTGTCACGTAGGTCAGTATGTCTGTAACGATTATACCTATTAGTCCCTGATGAAAATGTATTACCTATATTTATTATAATAATTCAGTGCCCTCTTTGTTCCAGGAAATTGAGCAGGCACCAACCATAAATGTAATATTTTACTATTAAATTAATTCAGGTAATGCAAGTTCCTAGTAACCTTTATAAGAAGCAAAATACTTTTATTAATCATAACTACAATCAAATAAACCAGTTTTATTCACGCTTCAAGGTTACTACTGGAAACCGCAACTACTCATTTTGACTTCATAAATTGAATTTTAGACGTTTATTATTATTATAATATCCATCTAATATTAGCTCTAAGGTTGAAGTGGGTGGTAAAATGATGTTAGAAGAGACTGAAAAGTATTTTTTTTGTAAATATTAAGGTAGCCGCTCCGAACTTATAACTTACTACAAAAACTGGGTGCTCCTTGGTTGGCAACGGAATGCTACCCTATTTTTTACCGACTTCAAAAAAGGAGGAGGTACCTACTCGATTTGTTCTGGATGTTTTTTTTTAATTATTTTTTTAATGTTTTTTAAAAAACATTATAAATATAAACCTAATCATTGATAGTGTATGACAATCGATCCCATAAGTAGCTTTAGCTGTAGCTGTAACAGCAGACTCGTCCACTGCTGAACACAGCTTGCCATAATCCCCACGCTTGGCAGGCGCCTTGGGGATCGCAAGTTAAGAAAGTAATTCTTTAGAAGGTGCTGCTACCTTCCAGTATTTTTCCCTTAGTCGCCTCTTACGACACCCACGGGATGATATGGGGAGGTGCAATTCTAACCCGGCACCCCAAGGGGGTATATAAGTAGCTATAAGTAGCAGGGGTCAGGGGTTTTGAAGCGCTTATAGCAAAGGTTGCTTAGCCGTTCTTAAGGTCCTCCCATCCCACGAGCATAATTCTTTACCACCATGCAATAGTTGTAATAATTTGCGCATTGCTCTCCCACACAAGTTCCCAGGCTGATATAACATGACCTATATTAGAAGGAGGTTATCAGGTGACGTCATGGGTTCGATGACTCCATGCACATAGTTTGCAAAACGATTTAGTACGACGCTGTATGAATTTTAATGCTCTTTGTTATTGTTCCGAACGAGTTTTTAGCATATGTAGATACTTTATTTTTTATTTCCTTATTAGTACGAAGTAACTATTACTTATTCTGTTGTTGTGTATGTGGCACAACAAAGACAAAGTAGCTAGTACATAACTGATATGCAAAACAGTCCTTGTATGCAGTATGGGTGTATACCTAAAGTGTGTCATTACCTATCTATTGTTTTTGATAAGGTCGATTCTATTAGGTAGAGTTTTGCGGTAGAGTTCCGTGTATCAATATAAAATCCTTCTTAATAACCGTCTTGTAGTTCCGCCGGGCGTGTCTGTAGGTATGTTTTTATGATCGTACGTATTGGTTATATTATATTCAGAGTCATTCATTTTTGTATGTACTCTTATTATAACCAATTCCACGCGTAAAATTATTGACCCGTTGTTTTTTTTGGGTAGCTAGTATGATTATGATAAAAGTTAAAGGGAAAGAAGAAAGAAAACGTGGTCCTTTTGTTTCTTTTTTTAATGTTATTATGACGGCACAAGCACGAGGCCCACCTGATGTTAAGCGGTATCATATGCCTATAACAGATGCATTTCATGACAAGGGACGAACTGCACTGCGCTCATCACCTTGTATATCAGCCTACAGGCTGATATACAAGGTGTAGCTAGTACATAACTGATATGCAAAACAGTCCTTGTATGCAGTATGGGTGTATACCTAAAGTGTGTCATTACCTATCTATTGTTTTTGATAAGGTCGATTCTATTAGGTAGAGTTTTGCGGTAGAGTTCCGTGTATCAATATAAAATCCTTCTTAATAACCGTCTTGTAGTTCCGCCGGGCGTGTCTGTAGGTATGTTTTTATGATCGTACGTATTGGTTATATTATATTCAGAGTCATTCATTTTTGTATGTACTCTTATTATAACCAATTCCACGCGTAAAATTATTGACCCGTTGTTTTTTTTGGGTAGCTAGTATGATTATGATAAAAGTTAAAGGGAAAGAAGAAAGAAAACGTGGTCCTTTTGTTTCTTTTTTTAATGTTATTATGACGGCACAAGCACGAGGCCCACCTGATGTTAAGCGGTATCATATGCCTATAACAGATGCATTTCATGACAAGGGACGAACTGCACTGCGCTCATCACCTTGTATATCAGCCTGTAATTTCACTGGCTCTCAAGGACTGCTGCCGGACACACCGTTAGGTGCTTGGTGACAGATGTTCTACTTGAGGGTGGACGCTAGCCAGGCGGGCATTCGCAAAATTTCCTTCCACCATGCGGTGAAGCTCAAGCCCGTGGCGGGATTCAAACCATGGACCTGCTGCGCGGCAGTCCAGCCAATGCCACTGAGCCATCACCGCTTCAAAACTGTAGGCCTTATAGACAAGCTTAGAGTCGCTCAAAGAGCTATGGAGAGAGCTATGCTTATCTTTACGCGATAAATTCCGGAACGAGGATATTCGTCGAAGAACCAGTCACTGATATAGATTTCAGAATTTGTAAGTTGATGGGCAGGCAACATTACTCAACGAACTGATAACTTATGGAGAAGAAAGTTCCTTGAGTGGTTACCACATTACACTGGAAAACGTAGAGTTGGTTGGTCCCCTATTAGGTGGACTGGCGACATCATAAAAGTCGCGGGTAGCCCATGGATGCGGCCAATGGCCGTTCTTGGTGGCGTTATATGGGGGAGGCTTTTGTTCACTGTGGACGTCTTCCGGTTGATGACGATGATAATATTTCTTTACAACTTGAAGCTTAAAATTATAATCGCACATATTGCGTACGATTTTTTGCGAACATCAACACATGTTTTTATGAAGGTTAATTTATGATATGAAGTATGTAGATACTTTTGTAATTTAAATAAATTTTAGTTATTATTACTGATTATGGTCACGCTATTAAAGATTTTTTGAAGCGATAGCAACTCGTACCTGTTTTGTAAAAACTTATAGGTAGGTTTTAGGTTTAAAGATATTTATTATCATAAAGACAAACACTTTGTCACTTACATGATAACATAATTACAAAATATTTTACAATTTTAGTCGTACCTATTTATCACATTTAATTATCAAAATAAATTAACTTATTGAACATAACAACAATACAATGAATAATATAGACTTACTTCACACTTCTTTTCTTTTACTTACAAGTATAAAGATACATCTTCTGTGATGTATTCGGCTAGAGTATTTTTAAAGGCATGAAGTGAGTTAACATTTTTTATGTGTGAGGGTAGGGAGTTATAAAGTCGGGCACCTTCATTTGTGAGCATTGTCTTACCGTAATTTGTTCGATGCTTTGGAATGACGATATAGCTTGCCCGGCGAGTTCGGCAGTTAACAACATTTTTTTGTTTTGTAAACGTTATGTTAGTATGAATAGTTTTAGTTAAAGTTTTTCGAATAAAGATACATGTGTTATATTTGTATAGTTGTTTTATGTTCATTATTTTAGTTGCTGAATAAATTTTTTTTGTTGGTGTTAGGTAGTCATAGTTAAAAATGGTTTTTATAATTTTATTCTGCAATCTTTGTAATTTACATAATCTCGTTTTAGCAGCGCATCCCCAAATCTCGATTAGGTATAGAAGATGTGGTTTAACTAGGGCGTTGTAGATTGTTATACGTAATTTTCGCGGAAGGCATCGTGCTATGTTTCGGAGTGCACCACGTACTGCTGCAACTTTACTTTTTATGTGTTCGATATGTGTACTCCAAGTTAAATGTGAGTCTAGGTGCAATCCGAGATATTTCTCATTAGATTTCTGTTGAAGGGGAACATTGTTAATTGTTAGAGGTGAAAAGAGGGGAACTGGTTTATTTTTAGCTTTAAAAAGGACGTAACATGTTTTTGAAATATTAATAGTTAGCAAATTATACTGGAACCAATCATACAACGAATTTAAGTCACTTTGAGCTTGTGAAACTAAATTAGTGATGGAAGAGCCGAAATAAAATAGACAAGTATCATCCGCATAGAGTGTTATATCACCATGTAGGCCCAAGTCGTGAATGTTATTTATGTAGTCCACAAACATCTCGGGGCCAATAATCGAGCCTTGCGGCACCCCGCACGATATTGGCAATGCGTTGCTTTGAGTTACTTTATTGTATTTTACTATTTGCGATCTTTTTGTAAGGTAAGATTCAAGTATCTGTAGTGCCTTATCAGCAACACCGATCGTTTCATATTTCTTTAGAAGTAGATTATGGCTCACAGTGCCAAATGCTTTTTTCATATCAATAAAAACACCTAATACCAAGTTTTTTTTATCAATACTCTGTTTGATTTTGGTGACAAGATCGATTGTTGCTGACAAGGCACTACTTTTTGGCCTAAAACCATACTGTCGGTCTGAGATGTAATTTATTGAGGTTAGATATTTTACTAGTCTATGCAGTAGAAGCTTCTCATAGATTTTAGATATTACTGGTAACACCGATATAGGTCGGTAATTACCAGGGTCAGTTTTAGGTCCCGATTTGTAGATTGGTATCACTTTGGCTATTTTTAAACTATCTGGGAATATTCCATCTTCCAAGGATTTGTTAAAGCATCTAGCCAATTCATCTGCTATCAAAGGGCCTATACATTTTATTGCTTTAGTACTAATACCATCAAGGCCAATACTGCTATTTGAATCTAAGCTTTTAATAGTGGTTAAAATCTCATTTTGTGTGCACGGTTCAAATTTCAGGATTTTAGCATCTTTCGTAGTGGTTTGGGGTAATGCTGACATGTGGTTGTCATATAGGTTATGCAATAAATAGTTTGATATAGGGTATGTTCCATTAATCGCTAAGAACGTTATTTTCGATAATATTGATCACATTCTGCGTCTATGGTTGTGATCACGTGATCGTTTGTAACTGTCATCCCCGTTCCGTTTTTGGATAAAAACGCTAAGAATGCCACTAAAATTTGCCACTTCTGTCACTTTTGACATTAGATGTAGCGTAAACGCTACATCTAATGGCAATCTTGGCGTTATTTTCGCCTTAAAAGGCGAAAATAACGCCAAGACCCATGTGGAAAACTTTTTGGGAGTGTGATCGTTTTTAGCGTTTTTAGCGAATCTCACTCAAATGGTACGCACCCATAGCCTAATCCACTTATTCTTTATATTAAAACTAGCGTCCCGCCCCGACTTCGCACGGGTGCAATGCTGATGCTAAATATATGACAGAATCTCTTTATACGAGGGCGACACTAAGAGTTTTTAGAAACTGGCCACTTGTAAACAATTTAATATAAAAATAAGTTATAATTTTGAAAATGGAACTCTTTATATCATTGAGTATTTATTTTATTTATTTGTCATTTGTTTTAAGATTTGGTGGCCAATTGAAAATTGACTGTGTTGTGACCCAGAAGAAGCGTGTGGCTGCGTTTCAAAAGGCCGTCGAAGAGACCCCTAAGGGCAAGTGGGCAAAGTGCTTTTCTCAGTGATTCCATCGGATGTAGCGTTGTATTGACGTGAAGGACACTATTTTGAAAATATATAACAAAAGTAATAACTTGCTAGTTTAATATTTTTTTTATTTTCTAAGAACTTTCAGTTTGACTCTCGTTTACAACGTTCACAGCTTTTTTGTAAACATTTTTGTATTGTCACTAGTCATTAGACAATAGAAATATGTTTTCTTTAGAGGTTACTCTTGGAAGGTTAAAGGTTACTCTTGACATCACATTAGAGACCTCTAAAATAAACAGTGTTTCTCTGGTATATTATGCATGAATTATACATATAAACCTCCCTTTTCAATCACTTTATCTATTGAAAAAAACTGCACCAAAATCCGTTCAGTAGTTTTAAAGATCTAAGCATACATAGGAACAGACAGCGGAAACTTTTGTTTTATACTATGTAGTGATGTTGAAGACTGTATATGATAATTTATAGCGATTAATTAAATTATATAATTGAGATTTATATCTCCCGTATGTTTAAAAAATTGCTGTCTTGACTTTTGACTTTATCTCATATTATTATTCACCTTAGAATAACTCGAGGAGATAAATTATAGAATACATTATTTCATATCTACCTACCATGAACAGTAAATAGAATTAAACAATTACAGTTTCGGTTATATCTGGTTATATGTATTTTATTTACTGAATAACATACAGGGTAGAATTTTACTAGTAGGGAAAAAACTAAATACTGAAGATAACACATTTTATTATTAGAAACATAAGGTAAAGTGAGTCTTAAAAGGCAAATATTGAACATAATTTTTAGAAACTGTATGCAAAATTTTTCCTTTCGCATATTTGTAATTTTGTAAATCCGCATAGCAGGCGTTATTGCAAACATAACAATATTAAAACTGTATGCACTCTAGATGTGAATAAAATATATAATATTCTACAGGATCTAGCTACACATATGATCTTGATCTAAAAACAGAATGTCACATATTTCTCTCGATAGGAAAAAATCATGAATACAGCCCTAAAATTTGGGTTAGTAAAGTTTTGTGCCTATATAGTAAATTGTATCAATACAATTTTCTTTCCAATAATTACGTAGCAATCATGTGATATAAAATAAGAAAGAATCTTTCCGTTTTCAAAAACTATCTTTTATATGAATTTATAAAAAAAAATGCTAGGCTTATATTTTCCGTAATTCTGTTCCGCCCCCTCACATGCGAAACAAAGCCGTCATACGCCTTCAGTCTGACATTTTTCAAAGACCACTTCATCTTAAAATAAAACAGAAGACAATCTGAGTATATAATAACATTGGAAGATTGAGAACATCATCCAGTTCAGAATACAGTTTTGTAAGTTATTAGTAACAACTACGAAACAATGATACATCTTTACGACTAATTAAAGGTTACATTACAGTAAAGATAATACCTACATTTAGGGCCTGTTTCAGAATGTTCGAGTAATTTCCGGTTATACTTTTCAGAACATATTTAATAAATAAAACACTATCTTTGCGTTTCACAGTCATTGATTTAGCCTATCCATCAGTTAACCCTTAATAGGGCATGGCTAAACTGTGGATGTTTGCAAAAGTTTCAAAACTAGTATGTTATTAGTGAAGCATACAGATTTAGGATTTCATATCAGTATTTTTTTACGTGTTTTCAGTTTTTCAGGAAACGATGTGGGAAAATAATTCCTGTTGAGCGATTACAAATGTAAAATGTGTACCATTGACCGTTTAAACTGTGAAATTCATTGTGGGAATAATGTTCATGTTGCCTTATTAAGGGTTAAAGCTTGAAACGCACTGCATGTTATCTGTCATTTTTATCATTCAGTTATTTTATGTTCTGGGTAGTATAACCGGATCTTACTCGAACATTCTCAAACAGGCCCTTAATTTGACAAGTATCAATGTAATAGATTTCGGTGAGTTTCACCGAATTCCCCGATAATGTGGCAATAGACAGATAAGGAAATAGACCGCGACGCATGTTGCAACCGCGCCCTTGGCGTCGCAACAACTTGCTAGCCTACAATACGGGGTATAGAAATAAATAGGTAGCTAAAACAATCCAACCTTTTTAGGGGCAATGTTAATATGTCGAGACGGACAAGCTGGTACCTGATATTAAGAATCACGTCTTTTCATTACAGTTACAGTGTCACCATTGTGTGAGACAATGCACTGCGCTCAACACTCCGAGACATTCGTCTTTGACATTGTTTGGTTCATATATGTTCGATAGAAACTGAATGAATTTGAATCATTCCATAGTCGGGAATGTCAAAATGGGTGTTTTTTAAGGAAAGTTTACTTTTTTTTCCTATCGAGCCAAACTTATTAAATCGTGTTTCGGGGCCCACAGTCGGATAAAGTACTTTATGAACTGTTATTATACAGGAAAATAAATAATTAATTAACCGTTTTCAAAGGTCTAGTTTTATATATTCTTGAGACGTCAAATTTGAAGCTTATTTCGTTTTTAAGTCTCTTATGCCCGGTAATTTCACTTGCTATAGTGCCCTTCAAACCTTAACACAGCAGTTTTGCACTCTGCTGCTTGGAGGTACAATATCTGATACTACCGTGTATACCAACCAAGACGACCTCTTGCTACCACCTAGTTTGCCACCTGATAAGCACCACCGCACCACTGATAAGTCCGCGTGTGCGGTATGGGTACCTCCCTACGGACGAGGGTGTATCAGCTCCCGGGTAGGTATTATGAAAACAAACGTATGTTCTTTTCGTCTCGCGCCATCCACCCCTGTACCCGGAGTATTTATTGTTCCGTATCAGCCGGATTGTCCACTGCTGAACATAGCCTCCGCCAGCCATAATCCCCACGGTTGGCAGGCATCTTGGGATCGCAGCTTAAGATATCAGTTCCTCATAAGGCGCTGCTGCCCACATTCCGGTATTTCACCTTTAGTCGCTTCTTACGACACAGATAGCAAGGGGGATGACATTCTAGCCGGATACCCTACGGGTAAACGGGGTATATTAGACACAAGTAGGGTATAAATGAAGCATGCGCCAAAATTATAGGGTTGCGTTATCGTTAACAAGTTTAAAGCTAATTGCAAAAACTAGTCTTTCTTGTATATTGTACAACTTAACTTGAACTATAGATGTCGCTCCATCCCCATACGATGATTGAGATCGAAAGGACAAATTAAAGACATGCGTCATATCATATGTCATGAATACCACTTGTGGTGCACTAAACAATTATTGACTAATGTATCTGATACCTTCATTAGTAGTTAATGCATCCGCAATGATAGAGGATTACAAAACATCCTTTCAACCGCGGACTGGACTTTGTAACTGCGATTATAATTGTTTTTCTCGTAGATTTAGCTCTAACAACCTACAGAAATGAGTTATGTTTATTATAAAATATTTAATAACGTCTCAATTATATCATTCGAGCATAATTGACTCAATGAACTGAGGTCTCAGTGACTATTACTAGAATTATAATTTTCGCAACAACGCAACGCATGAAAGACCTAGCAAGGGTGTTAGAATTGAAATTACTAGGCAAAGAAGACATAAGGACAAATTCCTCAGTGCAGTGTCATGCAGAAGGAGCACAGTGGCACTGCAACTGTAATGGACAGGGTTACCATTAGACGGGTGACTAGTCAATCTCATCACTAGAAAAAAAAATAGCGAGGAAACTATGTCAGAATATAAATATGTGTACCACACATTATTATTAAATATATGTAAGAGTTTTTTAAACCTGATAGGCTAGCCCTTCGACCACTATCTCACCTGAAGGCAACTGATGATGTGGTTGAAGTGTTCAGGCTAACTTAGAATTGCTGGCTCTCAAGGACAGCTGCCGGAACACACGTGACAAGGTGCTTGGTGACAGGTAGCCAGATGCAACTAATTTTAATACAATACATATAATAAATTATATGTTGCGAATGTGGTAAATTATATAAATATGATCCTATACGTTTTCAAGCTATCATTAAAAGCCTCAATTTGGGGGGTCAACTACTATAAATAGGCATTACTATCAAATTTGGAGACAGTAGAATAATATGAAAACGAACAAAAAAGAATTTATTATGGGTAATGTTTTATCGCAACTTGTTATATAAAGCCTAAGTTCAAGATTGAAAAAACATTAAAACATATCATGACAACTAGAATTCATACAAGTACTCGTATCAAAGGTTAGTCAGGAAATAAATGTATAAATTTATATCGCATCATTTTTACATGACGAAACAAGGAGTGTTTGTATGTTTGACCCCATTGTTTGTCTTTACTTAATTCATTAATCATCTGCATTAGTAGATAATTAAACATACCGCTATACGGGCTGGTCGGACTTTGTACCCGCGCCGCGGTTAGACTTGTTTTTCTCGCAGATTTATTACAATATCTTTTGCCTGCAGTTTCTGTCGGTATCGCACACATTGGAGAGGCATAATGAACCATCGATGTTAGTTAACCAATAACCAAGAAGTGAACAAATGTGTTCAGTTCAAATTCAAATTGAAGTCTAGCTTAAGGTTGTATTAAACTCATACCTATGACGAGTAATTCCAAATTTTAACAGTTCTATTGCGCTTGTAGTTAATTTTGGTAACAGTTTTACATGTTTTTTTTTTTTAATTCTTGATAGGTTAGCCATTGACCACTATCTCACCTGATTGATGGTAAGTGATGATTTGGTCGAAGATGTTGTTCAGGCTAACCTAGTTTTTTTTTGGTGAGCAGGCGGCTCACCTGGTCGTAAGTGATCACCATCGCCCACGAACATCCGCAACACCAGAGGTATCGAGGATGCGTTGCCGGCCTTTGAGGAGGGAATATGCTCTCTTCTTGAAGGCCCCTAAGTCGTATCCGTTCGGAAATACTGCACTTATGGTATTTATGGTATAAGTAGTTTAGTAGCTATACCAACCGCCAAGCGAGTATCCGTATAATGCCCTTCCACCATGCGGTGAAGCTCAAGCCGGCGCGGTGGCGGCGTAGCGGGGATTGAACCATGGAACTGCGGCACAGCAGTCCATAGCTATTGCCGGTCGGCTATGTTTACATTAAAACACTCAGACTAGTGGACTATCCAAAATAATAAGTGGTAATCGGGGAGCCATAACTCATGTCGTAAACAAAATGTACAAGCATAACATTAAATGAATAATAAAAGTGTATTTATACTGTGTTATGATAGGAACATATTTAATTATTAAATGTACCTACTTTATACATATTACATGTATAGTACATACATATTCACTAGAAGTGCTTGGTATTTCAAATAATCATAATGCATGATATAAATATCAGTAGTTACACGGGTACACAGCCCGGGGTTATTCCTAGACATCAATATTTAGGTACAGTTATTTCCTCTTAATTAAAATTTTAATCATTGAGGATGTTGCAGTAAATTTTTCATTCTGGTGTTCTGACTTCTTGGTTGTTTTTTAACAATAATTGTTAATATTTGGGCATTCATGTTATATACATGTATAAATTAATTTAACAAGTATAAAACCCGACTGCAAATTATTTATTTCTGTTCAACGTTTTAACGTTCTATTGAAATTAAAACTGCAAGTTGTATAGTATATTTATGGAATCGTTTTTTAAAGTCCTTCATTTTTATACCCTGTGCTATGGAAGGAAATCAGGCAAAATGTTCAACTTTATACTAGGCCATAGGACATATAATATCACAACACACAATACATAACATATAATACTAGGATTTTCTTAAGTATACAGATACGATGATATGCTACCGAATTACGGTTCTGTTTTGCTACGGAACCCTAAAAACCATCATTCATATCTATGTATACAAAGATCTCGCTGCATAAGAAAAGAGGTCAAAGATTAGCTTATTACATATGTTATGGATACAAAAACGTTCATTAGTTTTTGAATGAACATTACATACTAAGTTCGCTGTCAACGTCACACAAATGATTACAAAAACTATAACAAATTGTTTATGTAATTATTGTAACTCGTTTGTTACAAATTGATTGGTATATTTATATATATTATGTTGATGAGTTTTTTTTGAAGCTATGATAGTTTAATGGTTAGTGTAAAGTGCTCCGTAAATGATCAAACATGATTGCTCGTTACGTGTTTGTTTTTTGAACATCTGCGGCGTTCTTTTCTTGTTTGTCAAACAATATTCGTGTTTGACGCGTTTCATTCATGGTAATCTACGTGTTTGGCAAACATGTTTGAAGGAGTGTTTGACGCGTCCAGTCAAACATGCTGGATTCGGTCCGAAACGGAGTCTTTACCAAACATATTTGAAGGTGTTCAGCGATGTATGGCAAACATATTTGACAAATTTGTTTGATGTCTTGTTTGATTGTGTACGCTCTTGTTATCTGAAGCGCTCGTAGCGAAGTTTGCTTAGCCGTTCTGGACCGATAGGCTAAGTTAAGCAACGTCCACCGCGGTCATGAGTTGGATGGGTGACCGCTAGTAACATTACTACTGAGCGCTTCCGTGCTTCGGAGGGCACGTTAAGCCGTCGGTCCCGGTTGTTGGCTTATGATGGCAGTCGTTATAGCATGGTGGTTTTGCGAATGCCCGCCTGACTAGCTATACCACCCTCAAATAGAAAATCTGCTGCCAAGCACCTAACGGTGTGTTCCGGCAGCTGTCCTTGAGAGCCAGTAATTCGAGGCTAGCCTGAACAACATCATCACTTATCATAAGGTGAGATAGTGGTCAAAAGCTAACTTATCAAGCATAAAAGAGTTTGACAACGGTATCTCATGAATAGGGCTCTTTTTTGCCCGTAAAAGCGTGTCTTAGCCGAAATTCTTCAGATTTACATCTGTCTCTCCATCAAAAATCGACATATCGATATGTTTGACATTCCCACCATTCTTCAGCACACGATCATTACTTATAATTAGTTCCTGGTCCAATATCAGGTCACATCCGTCATAATCAACATTTCTATTTATTACATATACATCAATATTTACATAAGATACCAGCGACAAACATCTTGCAAGGTTTATCAGTGTGGTAAAGTTCATGAACGAGCTAGGGACTGGTTAATTGTGTTATTTTACTGTTGTGTTATTAGACTTATTAGTCACCTAACTAATATATGCATAATATTTCAATATTATATCCGGTTTTGGTGAATAATACGAGATAACTCACGTGAATAAGTCAGATAGCTCCGACTATAGTTTCAACCACATTCGGTGGTCTTTTTCAAGGAGAGTTCGGGACGCCCGCGTTGACGTCTCGCTTAGTCCGTGCTCTCCTTGAAAAAGACCACCGAATGTGGTTGAAACTATAGTCGGAGCTATCTGACTTATTCACGTGAGTTATCCCGTATTATTTACGAAAATGAGTGAAAATCACGTCAGTTTTTATAATTATATCCGGTTGTTATAACGCTTAAAAGATTTATGACAAACCTAAAAGTAGCTAAGTGCAAGTCAGGTCCCGTTAATTTAGGGTTCATCGCAACAGGTCGTGAAAGCTACATTTTAAATCAGCGTGTCAGTACTTATTCGTAAAATACAGTGTACTCGTATTTAGATATGAGTAACATACTAAAATGTTTGATTCCTAAATATTATATGTTTATAAATATGTTACCTAATTCTGTTATACGAGGACCACTACCATATATGTTACCTAATTTTGTTAAACAGATCACCATCTATCTAAAACACCGAAAAGCGAATAGTACTAAATTTCTCTATGATCTAAATCGCATATACCTATTGAAATAATTCCAAGGAACCCAGAGACGATATTTATGCTGTAAGTTGTTGAATAGAAAATACGAAATACGAAAATCTTTATTGATACCAAACTTAGGCTATACACTTACATTTTATTTACAAGTACTTATAACTAATTTAAGTATAGCTAGGTACAAAAACATGTATTGTGTTAACAAGTATCCCTGAATCCCACACTAGGGTGGCCCTGTCTACGTAGAAGCAGAATTAGGTTAAATATACCATGTCTAGAGTTTTGGAAAATTTTAATTTATTTTATTTCAGACATATTCCATAGTTTTACATTAATCAAAATAATAAGACAATATTTATTTAAACATAAAGTCAATATAAACAATGATTAGATTACACAATTCATAGTCAAATTTAATTTAAATTTAAATAAAAAATGTATATTTATATATATATATAATTCCTAAAATTAATTAAATAACCCACCCCTTACCGCACCGGGTGCAAAGGTACCCATAACGCTGGTGGCATTGCCGCGTTGTAGGGCAATAGCCAATCTTTGTACCAGGTACGATCCGGAGCGGGAGTCACCCGTCTTCTCTCTCAATCTGCGCCCTATTTAGTGCTGGAATACTTAGTAAGGTACTAAATTTGGAATCGATCAGATTTGTAGATGTTGGCTTCCTTCCTTAACTAGAAAGTGGCTGAATATCTTTAAAAGCCTGTACAGATTTTCCTCATAACTAAAAACACAACAAAGTCAGATTTCAAACAAAAGCCAGGGCATGCGCAAAATGCCTTTCCACCATGCAGTGAAGCTCAAGCCCACGGCGTGATTCCAACTATGTGCCTGCTGCGCGGCAATCCATAGCCAATGCCAATGAGCTATCTCTGCTTCAAAAGGATACCTATCCTAATACAGGATACCATAAACTTATAACATTATTTTCGACGGGGGTTAAAGTAAGTAAAAACGTCACACAAGTTGGTGAATGTATGTATTTGACCGAGCTACATGCATAGCTTTGTGGAAAACTGTTTTTCTAATGGAATTGTTACGGAAACCCACCCGATGTTAAGGCAAATCTGTTATACATAACATTATGTATCTGTTATCTCTAACAGATGCATTTCGTCAAACTACAAGTAAGGAACTGCACTGTGCCACAACTGTGCTCATCACCCTGAAATACAGTTGTTAAGGCTCATGTGCCTCTAAATTCATAATTACTTATTGGCTCTCAAGGACTGCTCCCGGAAGACCCGTTAGGTGCTTGGTGACAGATTTTCGAAGCAAGCATTCGTAAAATGCTCTTCCATGATGCGGTGAAGATCAAGGCGGCGGTGGTGGGGATCGGGAACCTATCGAACCATGTTATTACCGCTCGTCTATACTTCTTCAAAATTACAGGTTTTCAGCGTTTGTATTTGTTTACTGTTTGACGATTACTTTGAACTACTTTGAAGTGGTTGATCCTCTCTTTATTTACTAGAAAATAGCTTACAATTACTTATATAACAAAATATTATCTATTGGTCTTATATACCTTGGTAATATAAACGAATAAAACCACATCTCGAAATGCAATTTTTTTTTATGTTATTGTGACGGAACATGCTCGAGGCCCACCCGATGTTAAGTGGACTAACCTCTGCCTATAACAGATGCATTTCTATAACACGAATTGCACTGTGCCCGTCACACTGAAACGTACAGTTGTTAGGTCTCATGTGCCTGTAATTTTACTGGCTCTCAAGGACTGCTGCCGGAACACATTGGTAGGTTCTAAATGTTCTAATGTAAATAGCGGGATTGTCTAAATTCTAGCTATGTAGGTACTAGTTAGGTACGTACTGTACCTACGTCACCAGACTCACGACCTGGCGAACTCGTAAATTGATTGTAAATATACTTGTGCATATTTCTAACCTTGAAATATAATCTCATACGTACATTTTGCGGTTTATATGCATTCAGCTGCTTTATGACATCAATTAAATAATTTAAATACAAAATTCAATTCTTCCTCTACATACTAATTATTATGATGGTTATCTACGAATGGTTATGTAGGTATACCTAGCAGAGGTTAATACAAATTATTTAATTATATTTCTGCACTCTTTTTTCGTCGCAGGCTTTTTTGTTGGACAATTTAAGATAAACATTTCCGTTATACCTTAGGTATGTACAGTCGCCTGCAATAAGAAGAATACACATTGTAATTTTCAAAATATTGGTAAAGAGTTCTGTTTTTCTCTATGTAATCAGAAGTATCTTAAAATCAAAGAATTATTTGAATAGTTTTACTTATGTTAATGATAACTTCGATTATTCATAACGTAGCGACATTAAATTATTTAGAAAATTACGAAGTGTATACAATTTATTGCAGGCGACTGTACGTGTGATACAAAATGTTTTTGCAGCGCCATGCGCCACCAAAATATGTCGCATATGGTAGATTTTTTTCCTACTTACTTGACACTTATCGTTATATTTTGGACAATTCACACAACACCTTTATAAATTATAGCCTATCTGTTATTCTGATGTGTAAGGTATATTACTGTAAAGTTTCATTAAAATCCATTCAGTAGTTTTGGCGTGAAAGAGTAACAAACATCCACACATCCATACTTACAAACTTTCGCGTTTATAATATTAGTAAGGATTATTGATTAAGCATAAGTTTTTACTGGTTCGCCCTGCCTCGCTGATTTCTTTTTCATTGGATAGAGTATGTGTACCACAAATCACATACTATTTATCATGAAATCATTACTGCTTAGCGGTGTATCATCGCCAATCTATAAAATATTATAAAGAGAAAGATTTGTTTATCTGCATTTTTGTATGTAATAAAATTAAAAGCTACTGGACCAATTTAAAAAAATATTTTACCATTACAATTCTACACTGTCCCTGATAAATACATAAATATATAAATATACATACTATAGAACATTTTCAAAAACTTAGGGATCCGTATGAAAACTTCGATAATGTAACCCAAAGTGTGAAAAAAATACCAAAACATACTTTATATCGCGTACGCTGCGGAACTGGTTTACAATACGGCAAAGTAATATAATTTTATAAAGGACATAAACATCTACAAAAAATCCGCAATATTTAACTATTACAGTATGTCACAATAAGTACGTTTTATTTATTTCAATTTATAATTTTGGTTAAGACGCAAAAATTACTCTGATTCGCCTAGCTATTTTAAGTAACCCAAATATGCAATCGAACGGTAACTTAAATATTCGATTTTTCAAACCTTTTTCTATCCGTTGTTAAGACAGAAACACAATTGAAATAAATTTACTCGATAGATTTTATTTTTAAAAATTGAGCCTTTATAATAAACTATTGGATTTTACTTGGAAACTACGTCAGTTACATATCAATAATAAATATCTATAGAAAGGAAACGTAGTTTATTATCCGCTGTTAAAGTAAAATTTACCTAGAGCAATTATTATTCCTTATTTACATTCTATACATATAATATATATTACATTATATACATCATTACCCGTGCAATGCCGGGGTGGGCCGCTAGTAGTTTAATTATCGTACGAAACAAGAAAAGGTAGCCTCCGAGTCAAAAGCAATACGGTACAGCACCGATGCCTCCAGAAATACCGACAAAGCAGCTCTATATTTCCCGTCTACACTTCACCGCAAAGGCTGAAGAGCTGGCAGTGTACTGTACTGTACTGTATCAGGTTCAGCAATGGACAATCCGGCTGATACAGTAAGGGAGGCTGTCCATCCTTAGTTGTTTGTTAATCCCCACGCTTGGCAGCCATACGGTACAGCACCGATGCCTCCAGAAATACCGACAACGCAGCTCTACGTTTCCCGTCTACACTTCACCGCAAAGGCTGAAGAGCTGGCGGTGTACTGTACTATATCAGGTTCAGCAGTGGACAAGGCTGATACAGTAAGGGAGGCTGTCCACCCTTAGTTGTTTGTTTGTAATCCCCACGCTTGGCAGGCGTCTTGGGGTTCACAGTGTGAGATAGTTCCTCAGAAAGCGCTGCTGTATCAGTTCCTCAGAAAAAGTTGCTGTATCAGTTCCTCAGAAAGCGCTGCTGAATAGAAAGTAGCTGGCGGAATATTTAATGCTAAAAAATTCTCTCATCCTGAGGGTCGAACAGTTAAAGTCTCACCATAATGTGAATTTCAATTCCTTTATGATGAGAGTCCCTACAATTCTTCGCCCTTCATGGAGGAGCAGTTCTGGCCAAAAGGAGTGGTATTTCGTAAGTTTCGAGGTCGACTACGTGACTACGCGCTACACGTCGGAATCATTACGTGGTAAATAATTGTGTTTTATATATTTATGTGTGATAAATGGTTGATCAATAAGGTAAATTATATTGTTATGCGTCATAGTAACCTTATTTACAAAATTGCTATTTTAGAATTAAATAATATAAAGATTTAATTGAAGTTCAAATCAAATCCATTTAGATTGAAAGCGACACATATATTTTTGATTTTGCAGCAACGTGAGTAAAATTAAGATAGAGTTTACATTCGTCATTCGACTAACGCAATTCGTTTAGGAAAATTGATTCTAAATTGCCGCATCCTTTTGTTTCGTGGGGTTCATCTACATAGCAATAAACAAGTGAAGAAAACATCATTGGTTTCATCCCGTTGAGCCCAAACTGGACGACTGTAGGTTGAACGAACTAGCTACTATAATTTCTGGAGTGTCAGCTAATTTACCTTCATATAGTAGTGTGTAAGCAATGTCTTAGTACTCCAATATCCTTGGCAAAAAATACTTTTGTCATCTAGCACCTGACGAAGTGTTAAGAAAGGTCCTTGAGTACCGGTAATTTTATGCAATGAAAGGCCTGTTTATCGTCCTTATGATCAGGATCATCGCTTACTAACATAAGATGGTGTTATTTTTAAACAGTAAAATAGGTTAGTCCAATCACCTTTCATAATGCAAATCTGATTATACTATTACGGTGCTAAGACATTTTGAGATAACAAACTTGTTCTGGTTCCTAAACCTCATATATTAAAACTTTACAGGTATGTATGTATTCAAGTACTTTTTATCGTTTGTTTCACATAACTTTGACAGAATTGCCTAGCGGTAATGGCTATTGACTGCGATGCCACTGGTCCATGGCTCAATAATGGTAGATCATTTTGCGAATGCTCGTTTGGCTAGCTACCAGCCAAAAATAGAAAATCTGTCGCCAAGCACCTATCAGTGTGTTCCAGCAGCCTTGAGAGCCAGTAAAATTACAGGCACATGAGACTTAACAACTGAATGTCTCAAGGTAATGGTTGCAGTGCAGTTCGTTATTTGTGTCGAAATGCAGGCAGAGGTTACAGCTTTACATCAGGTGACCTTCATGCTTCCGTCTGTTCCATTAAAAAAACTCAATTGCGTGTTTTACCTAAACATCAATTTATAGTTACTTTTCATGTGTATATTTATAAATACAGTGCAACTCACTTCGTAGAAGGAATTATCATGGTTATTTATTTTTATAATGCAGTTTTTATATAACTCAGATGTTCGTTCTACGTCTAGCCATTGACCTAAGATCTCGCTGCAGCGTAACTCAATTCCATGATTGAATTATTAGTTGTCGTCCTTCCATGAAATATGACGTGGTCTTACGTAGCAACATCATCGTAGGATTTTATTGTTTATCTGACGGACTATACTGCTAATAGCGAAGTTTGCTTAGCTGTTCTTAACCGATCAGTAAAGTTAGGCAACTACCGCCGCGTTCAGGAGTTGGATGGGTGACCGCTAGTGACATTACTACTGTAACTAGCGGTCACCTGTGGGTGACCGCGAGTGACATTACTACTGAGCACTTCCGTGCTTCGGAGGGCCCGTTAAGCCGTCGGTCCCGGTTGTCGTCTTATGATGGCAGTCAGTATATCATGGTGCTAGGTAATTTTGCGAATGCCCGCCTACCATCCGCAAGTAGAAAATCTGTCGCCAAGCACCTAACGGTGTGTTCCGGCAGCTGTAACATCTCCGACCACATCATCACTTACCATCAGGTGAGATAGTGGTCAAAGGATAACCTATAAAGCATAAAAAAAATAAAAAACTATAGCTCAATACTAGGTAGGTTTTTGAAGCAATGATGGCCGAGCGGTAATAGCTATGGACTGCCGCGCCGCAGTACCCTGGTTCGATCCCCACCGCCGGCTTGAGCTTCACCGCATGGTGGAAGGGCTTTTTGCGATTGACCGCCTGGCTAGCTACCACCCTCAAGTAGAAAGTCTGTCGCCAAGTACCTAACGGTGTGTTCCGGCAGTAGTCCTTGAGAGCCAGTGAAATTACAGGCATATGAGACTTAACAACTATGTCTCAAGGTGACGGGCGCAGTACAATTCGTGACTTGTGACGAAATGCATCTGTTATAGGCAGAGGTTAGTCCGCTTAACATCAAGTGGGCCTCGAGCTTGTTCCGTCACAATAACATACAAAAAAGGTAGGTATTTTAAAGTTTCCTGAAGCGTTGGGGTAGACCATAACTACTTAGGAGTGGTACATCAGAACAATTCATTTCAAATTTTGCGGCCAGTACCGTTGCCTGAATGAGGAAACGAGACGACAATAAAAGAAATTCGTAGGAACAACTCATTTCTTATCGGTAACATTATCAAGGCATTACCAGAGTTAGTGATAGTTTTTCCGAAGGTGAGGTAATCAATAGATTATTGATATCATATCGATTTAAAATACCGAATTATAAATACTGACAAAACTCTAAGGATTAAGTATAATTATATACACATTTCATAATTTAATCGTGTAAAGTGTATGTTTTTTATCAGATATATTATTTTGAGGTCACCGAAGTAAATAGCCTTCTTTGTTCACTAGTCAGTAATTACTCAATTTGTCAATACGCTGGTATTTATTTATCAGTAAGTGTGTACTCAAACAATTTAAGTAGGTGCTTATTATTTTTATTAGGTTATGTGGTTCTGACTTGTTGAAAATGGATACTTACTGGGTAATCAGTGGTTCAAGCTGTGCTTTAGCTATTGGCTGTTTAGGGGGTAAAGCCATAGTGTCTGTACTGTACTGTATCAGCCGGATCGTCCACTGCTGAACACAGCCTCCCCTATTATGGGGGTATATGCCATAATCCTCACGCTTGGCAGGCGGCTTGGGGATCGCAGTGTAAGATGGCAGTTCTTTAGAAGTCGCTGCTGCCATAGATAAATGTTCATTTATCTATGCTGCTGCCCACTTTCTAGTATAATATAACCCTTAGTGGACTCTTACGATACCCACGGGATGATATGGGGAGGTGCAATTCTAACCCGGCACCACGGGGAATATTGTCTAGAGGTTCCATATAAAAATAAGTAAGTAAAAAGTCGCCAAGCACGTAACGGTATATTCTGGCAGCTGTCCTTGAGAGCAAGTAATTCTAGGTTAGCCTGAATAACATCTTCAACCATACCTTTCATCACTTACGATCAGGTGAGATAGTCACTGACATAAGATAAGATACTGGTCTTTACGAATAATTTTTTGGATGCTTTTGACATTTGTCGCGACGGCGGCGCTTCAACGTTAGTCATTACCTTCTACATGTAGCAGATCTTGAGAATCGTGGTTACCACTTATGCAGTCAATAACTTAATATTGTGGGCCAGGCGGGCATTCGCAAAATGCACTTCCACCATGCGGTGAACCTCAAGCCCGCCAGTGCCACTGAGCCATCACTGCTTCTGCTTGTATGTTCAAAAGCACGAAAATTTGAGAAAATAATACTTTTCACATGGATGCGGTTGTCCGAATTTTAAATTTTCAGCACGGATTTGTTAAGAATATAATGAATGATTATCATTTTTATTCTTGTTCAGTTATGAGAAAACATTCAGCACAGATTTGCTGCCAAAATGTCATATATATTTTTTTCTGAATCTAATTAACGATTCTCTGAAGAGGAGTTCACCTTTATAATTACCGAAATCAGGGAATCAACCGCACACATACATAGTATACCAGAATTCCAGATTCTTAACTTATATATTCCAAGTGGGGTGCCGGGCAGAATATCAACCCCCCATTACTACCTGTGGGTGTCGTAAGAGGCGACTAAAGGTGAGCAGCAGCGCCTTTTGAGGAACTGATATTTTAAACTGCATTCCCCAAGACACCCGCCAGGCGTGGGGATTATGGCGAACACCCCCATATTAGGGGAGGCTGTGTTCAGCAGTGGACAATCCGGCTGATACAGAAACTTATTTATTATTATATATAGTTTTTAACACAAACCCTGTAACAAAAATTGTGTAAAATATTCGACTTTGACACCCAACTATTAAATTACTTAGTTTTTCGTCATAAATATATATATAGTACGCAATGAGTTCTACTATTATACGAGTATAAGGAAATATATAAGGAAAAGTCCAGATCATTTACCTAGACGCCCAGGAAGGATAACTACTATTTTCAATAGGTACTACTACATGATTTACCATTTTACTCACTGCCAAGTAAAACATATTAATTATTTATTAATAAAAGAAGCCATCTGCCATTATTCATTTCATATTGACACATGAAAGGCAAAAGGTAACAAGCGCCAAAATACCTACTTTGCAGGGGAGCCGTTTAAAGTTTTAAATATCCGAAAAAAATCATAACTGACAACTCGACAGACCTTTTAAGATAAAACTAAAAGCAGAAAACTTATAAAAACATCCTTTTATACTGAAAAAATATTTATATAATCGACCAAAGTGGCGCTTGTTATCTTTTGCCTTTCAAGCGTCCATATCATATTCAAAAGACTACCTTAATAAGATAATATACTCCTAACTAAACGTCATATCATTTTTGTAAGTTTATGTCATGTCATAAATATTACTAATTGTCCTAATTTTACATTTAGCATGCGCTAATCCCGGATCTAAGATAACTCTATCGCTTATCTATTGGGCAAGACACGTGCCGTTATCAATAACCTATCAACCATACTGGGGCCCGTTCAGAACCTTGGTTAGAGCGCACTTGGAGTGCAATTTTTCACTCTAACGTCGTTCACAACCTTCTAGTAACTTAACTTTTAATTGACATGCCTTTGACATTTATTGATGAGAGAATTATAGGCACTTTGTATTTTGCATGTAACGGTAGTTATTACTTTTCAAACATCATAAAACGTTTTAATTTGTTGGGTTTGCAATTACGCCTGCTATGCGGATTACATTACAAAATCACAAATATACGATAGGAAAAATTTTAAGTCATGTGCGGGATTGCCTTACCTTATACAATTATAAGGTTGCGTCATCATTTACAAGTATAAAACCAATTGCAAAATTGGTCTTGTTTGTAGTACAACGCAAGTGGTACTAAAGATGTCGCTCCATCCCAATACGATGGTTAAAGAACGATAGGAAAGATTTGAGTTATGACGTCATGTCATGTTAGCTCAATTGGTTAGAGCATACCCCGGCTCAAGGGGTGGATGGAGGCGGGTTCAAATCCCGCACATGACTAAAAATTTTTCCTATCGTATATTTGTGATTTAGTAATATCATAAAACGTCTCTATATTTTTCCTCCCCGCAAACATCGATATTTGAGGTTATAAAACAATCGAGTCGTTCCGAACCTTGGAGTAAGTTAAAACAATCAAACAACTACACTCTGAGGCTTGGAACGGCGCCCTGTCAAGGTGCGGTTTGCTTTATGAGTGTAGATATTGAAGTGCTTGTAGTAGCATTCAGGCGTTTTGATCAACTAAGGTAAGCAACGTCAGCTGCGGTCATGGTCATCATCCATCCAAGTAATGACCGCAGCGGACATGTAGTGTCATTACTACTGACAGGTCCTTTTTATTCTATGCTAGTGAGGCCGTGGGGTGCTGGGCTAGAATATCAATCTCTCATCTCTACCCGTGGGTGTCGTAAGAGGTGACTAAGGGTAACACCAGAAGGTGGGCAGCAGCGCCTTCTGAGGAACTGATATCTCACACTGCGATCCTCAAGACGCCTGCCAAGTGTGGGGATTATGGCAAACCTGAGGCTGTGTTCAGCAGTGGACAATCCGGCTGATACAGTACTGAGCGCTTTAGTGCTTCAGGAGGCCGCGTTAAACCGTCTGTCCTGGTTGCTGTCTTAGGTTAGGATGGCAGTCGTTATTGCGTGGTGGTAGGGCATTTTCGAATGCCCTCCTGTCTAGCCACCTTGTATGCAACGAATAAACTTAAAAACTACTGGACCGATTTGGATGAAATTTGGTATGGAAGTAGTTTGAGACCCGGGGAAGGACATATGATAGTTTTTATCCAACTGTGCAAAAAAGGTCAATGGTTTGGCGCGATAACCGACACAGGCGCGGGCGGAGCCGCGACTGGAGAGCTAGTGTGATATAAACTTATATACAAATTATCAACAATCAGTCTTATATTGCTTTGAGATATTGACCCAATAGTACCTACCTAAGTAATGAAGTTGTCGAAGGTGTTACACGTGATTCAGTTATGGTGCAAATTAAAATACACTTGCGATATCATCATACGTTTTTTTATCATATATATGTTTACAAGCACTATCGTGTGCTAAGAGACAATCACAGTTACAAATGATTGGAGCACAAAAATTTCGTCATAGGCGGGAAATGAACCGCGTCCTCCGATTTCGCGCCGGATGCCTATTCCACTCGGCCACTGGAACATACTTGTTCGAGCCGAAAAAAACACTTCTTTTGATCAGATGAAGTCTAGTAGTCTTGTTGATGACCGCGGACCGTCCCCTTTGGGCTATGGCTAGCTATTAGGACACAAACTTTCTGCTCGAACGTGTATGTTCCGATAAAAATTAGAACCTTTGATGGACTTCTGCGCGGTATTTCATACTCACTATATTACGAGTCATCTTTAAAATTACATTTAGTGATATTATAATATCTAATATATAATAATGATGTAATTTTTTTTTTACCGGCGGTATGCCTTTATTAACAAAATACTACGAACTATATGCAACACAGTAGGTAGCTGTAACCTACTACAATAAAAGCATTTAGATCCCTATAAGCCATTGCATACTCATAGGCAGTCCAAATGCTCTAGCCCACTACCAGTTGGCAGCGTGCCCAGCATGCTGGCAGCATTGCCCCGTTGAATTGCAATGCTCATTCTTGGAGACAAATCGGTGCCATTATGATGTAATAGTTATAGTGTCTGCTATGAACATTAAATAAATTAATTGTGTTATTAGATAACCTATTACAACCTAGACAAGTGATCAAAATGCAATCATTTTGATCACTTCTAATAACTCATTAGAATAGAAGTTAACATAATGGCTCATAACCCATACAAACTTGAATGTACCTAAGTATATCCAGAGAGGACAGGTGTATAGTACCACCAACTTAACTGTGGAGTTCTCGAGGGCGCTATTGGTCAAGGAAATCAATAATAAACCGGCACAATTTGAGGGAATTTTGTAGTTCATTTTTCTGCCGCCTGAACAGATAAGTTGGTCGAACTTTAAAAGCGCAGACGCCGCAGCAGAAGACGTAAGGAGTCTGGCAGACCGACTGCAGATGACTGATGTGAACTCCAGCCAAGGTTTTGAACACTCTATCATCTGATGATAAATTATATAGTCAAGGCAATTGCGGTCCCCACCAGATGTTTTTCCCTTATTTATATAAAAATTATGCGTCCTTGAGTTAATACTCTCTTGAAGCAGTGATGGCTCAATGGCATTGGCTATGGACTGCCGCGCAGCAGGTCCATGGTTCGAATCCCGCCGCGGGCTTGAGCTTCACCGCATGGTGGAAGGGCATTTTGCGAATATTTTGCCTGGCTAGCTACCACCCTCAAGTAGAAAGTCTGTCGCCAAGCACCTAACGGTGTGTTTCGGCAGTATTCCTTGAGAGCCAGTGAAATTACAGGCACAGTGAGACTTAACAACTATGTCTCGATGTGACGGGTGCAGTGCAATTCGTGACTTGTGATGGAATGCATCTGTTATAGGCAGAGGTTAGTCCACTTCAGGTGGGCCTCGAGCTTGTTCCGTCACAATAGCATAAATATAAAAAAATAAAAATGAAGAGAAAAATATCAGTGTCTTCTAAAGAATTGTCATTATATAGGTACCTACTGTGGTGCCTAGCGTGGGGATTATGGCTCCAAAATGGGGGAGGTATATGATCAAGGGTGGACGACCGCTAGCTGTTGATGTATGATTGATAATGTGATTTGACATCTGCACAAGTCCTTCCCTTTAATTCAATCCAAACTTAAATCAAGAATTGATGTACAAAATTCAGATTTCTCGGAGTACACAGCCCTGAAATGTGTCCCTAATTTCAATATAACTAGAGTTTGTATATCCAAGAATATATGAATGATACCGAAATCAATTCCCAATTTACGAATCAGGTATGTATTATAATAGAAGCGCTCGTAAAGTAGTTTGCTACCTGTCCGTTCTTAAAACTAAAGTTAAGATACGTCCGCTGCGGTCATGAGTTTGATGGGTGACCGCTAGTGGTATTATTTCTGAGCGCTTCCGTGCCTAAATAATATCTTCGACCACATCATCACTTACCATCAGATGAGATGTAGTCAAAGGCTACCCTATCAGCTATAAATAAATAAAATTAAAATGACTTCCTTCTTTTTTGGATGAGGGCCAATATAGGTATTCGGAATTTCTGACAACAAGGACATCGAGAACCAGTATTTTTTTTAGGAATCGGTTCTTTTGATTCCAGTTACAGTGCGGGACTCGGTTTTCCGGTTATGTTGCTTATTTATTTTGTACTTTGTTCTACTGACTTATGGTCGATGTAGTTGTACAACGCTACCAATAAAAAAATGTTCACATCACAAGCTCAGAAAGGCTTTGTACGTCATATATATAATTCCAAATCTGCGAGCAAAAGTTCTTAATGTATAAGAGCTTGGATGTTTTTTTTAAATTATTTACTTTATTATTAAGTTATTCCCAAGAAGGCATTTTTTAAATATGTATTGAAAGGATTCTACGCCTTTCATATATGAATAAAATAAAATATAATATTCTAGAGAAAAAAATAATTATAATAATACATATTAATTATTAATATTATTTATTATTATTATTACAAATATTAATCCGAAAACACGACTCCATATTATATTTCTGTCGTTAAAAAAATACTTGAATATATCTATACAATTTCGCGTTGTCAAGTTTTGCATCTATACCTACATAAATATATTATAGTAAATTGTATCAATATGAATTTTATTTCTAATTATTATGTAGTAACCATGTGATACAGTAATTGACAGATTTATTCCGTTTTTAATAAGCTCACTTTCTACATTTTTTTATTTGCTTACGCTATTTAAATATTACGTAGTTCTATTTCGGTTACTCGCCTCCGAAACAAGATCTGCTCGTCCTTCGCCTTCAGTTTCACATTTCTCAAAAACCACTTCATCATACATTCATAAACTCTGTTTTAGTCTTCCTACTAGGTCTTCCAAGTTTAAATGAGCTATATTTTAGACAATGTCCAAGGCATCACTTTATTTTTATTATGACAAAGAGATCGTGCTGTCGCTGTTAAATATGCCAAACGTTGCTGAAGTCCGAAATGATTCAAGCTTGTTTAATTGAATTGCTTGAGTTAAATCACTCGATTAGTCTGACCTTGTTATTCTAACTCTCATTGACGTGGTGATTCTTAGTTTTTTATAATAACCTCTGCGTCATATTATAGATTACATACAAACATTACGCTCTAGGTACGAATTCTATGTATTAAGGGGAAGGAAGCCGTCAGAAAGCCCCCCGTGAAGTGCCTGGAGTTGCACCCCCGCATATATTCCAGTGGGTGTCGTAAACGGCAACTTAGGAAAAAAGTACTGCTAGGTGTGCAGCAGCTTGGGGCATTGTATGAATTACCATCTTACACTGTGATCCTCAAGCTGCCTGCCAAGCGTGGGGATTATGGCAAATACCCGCTGTGTTCAGCGGTGGATGATCCGGCTGATTCAAGGTCGTCAAAAGATAAATTTTGATCATATTTTTTAAAGAATATACGCTGGTCAGATATATGCACATATATGTATTTTAGAGGATATTATTTTATCGAAGGAAAACAAATAATATGCTGAAACACGATTCCGCATATTTCTCTCGATAGTAAAAAATCATGAACATATGTCTAACTGTTGTCTTAGGTTTTCGCGATTATTACACATAGTAATTAAACAACTTTAAACGGTTTAAATCGCGTATATTTATCATTATTTTTGTCCCAACGTTGACTGTGACCACGATCACTGCAAAGTGTTTGAAACGTCGGGACAAAAATAATGATAAATATACGCGATTTAAACCGTTTAAAGTTGTTTAATTACTACATATGTCTAAAATTTCGCCTTATCAAGTTGTGTGTCTATAATATATAGTAAATCGTATCAATTTACTTTTTTTGCTAATTATTATGTAGTAACCAAATAAAGGACATGAAAGGTTATTTCCTCGTAAGGGCAAAAAAAAATTGTCGTTTTTATATGAATTAAGTTCTGTTTTGCTCAATGACATGCGAAACGAAATCGCCCTTAGTCTAACATTATTAATGACGACTTCACCTTAAGTAAATATAGTAACCGGTTGAGAATATGTAAGTTATTGCCTCCTTTAGCATGTTATTATAACAGTTCTTAAACTTTTGCACTGTACGGCATGCGCAATTTTCAAAAACTAGATAAAATTAAGAATATAAGCTTTATACCCACTTTTTTTTACCTACTTTGATGTAGGTATAATAAAAACTAAAATACATTTCCGTATGCATATTTAGTGAAATTTTAATGATAATGCAAAGTCGTTGAGGGCAAAAGACAGAACATAATTACATAAGAAAATACAACATCAATATGCAAAGAAAATATGTTTTAACACCCACAATGAATTGTAGGTTGTCTATATATAATATATTTATTGTAGTAGCTGTAGTGTTGTTATAGTTCGTAGTATTTTGTTAATAAAGGCATACCGCCGCGCTGGTTAAAAAATCATAAAAACGAATACATTTTTAATAAGTTTTTGTACAATAAAAATTATAAAAAACATTTGATAAATACTAGATGGCAATCCAAATACCAATATCATAATGCAAAGAAAAATTGTGAAGATGAAAAATCCGCGCGGCGCGGCGGCAGCACACATAAACAAGGAAGATTATAGTGAAATCGGGTCAGTTAAGCTCCACAAGAGGCCTGCGGCATTATGCAGATTAAACCAACTGAAAAATAGTATATGGAAGAGATTTCTAATGTCAAAAGTAGAAAAGGAAAAGATAGGAGAAGCGCAGTGCATGCAGATTAAAATAATTTGGGGCACGCTCGATTAGTGCAGTCCGATTATTTGATATCTCTTCAGAATTGCGAAGTAAGCCACTGGATGATTTGATTCCGCCATTCCCATTCTATAACCGGACATCCAGGGACACTCAAAAGCGCCACCGCTATATGGTTGATGTTCCATATACCCGAACAAAGCGATTTGCGTCTTCGTTCATCATACGAACCGCCAGGGAATGGAACACCCGGCCTGAGTCTGTGTTTCCGGTTAAGTACAATATGGGGGTCTTCAAAACGCGAGTGAATAGATTTTCCTGGACCTTCTGGGTAAGCGCGCTCCATCATCGATCGCATCATCACTTTGAAGCGCTCGTAGCGAAGTTTACTTAGCTGTTCTCAACCGATCAACAAAGTTAAGCAACGTCGCGCGCGGTCATGAGTTGGATGGGTGACCGCTAGTGACATTTACTACTGAGCGTTTCCGTGCTTCGGAGGGCACGTTAAGCCGTCGGTCCCGGTTGTCGTCTTAGGATGGCAGTCGTTATAGCATGGTGGTAGGGCATTTTGCGAATGCCCGCCTGGCTAGCTACCACCCTCAACTAGAAAATCTGTCGCCAAGCACCTAACGGTGTGTTCCGGCAGCTGTCCTTGAGAGCCAGTACTTCTAGGTTAGCCTGAACAACATCTTCGACCACATCATCACTTACCATCAGGTGAGATAGTGGTCAAAGGCTAATCTGTCAAGAATAAAAAAAAAAAAAAAAAAAAAAAAAACCATCAGGTGAGGTAGTGGTCAAGTGCTACCCAGTTCTGTACAAAAAAAAGTAAGTTTTGGGATTCAACAGCTCCAGTGCTTCCTCATCCTCATTATCTTTAGCTTAGCACGCGATAGCTCTTGTAATCATATTTAGTTATTAATACAGTTGTTATATTTCCAAATTGCCTTTATTTGGTATAGCAATCGATTATAAATCAATCGTTATTATCAACATCAAGGTATTAAACGAGCTAAATAGACAAAACTTTTTTTTAATCATGATATAGAAAAGTTTTGAATTCAATTCAATTGTGACGAATCGCGACGAATTATTGTTAGTATATAATTTTTATAATGTTGATAGGATTTCTATTTTTTTCAGTATACTGAGTTGAAAGTATTTTTTTTATGTCTGCCTTTAACCACTATCTCACCTGATGGTAATTGATGATGTGGTCGAAGATGTTGTTCAGGCTAACCTAGAAGTACTGGCTCTCAAGGATAGCTGCCGGAACACACCGTTAGGTGCTTGTAGACAGATTTTCCACTTGAGGGTGGTAGCTATCCGGGGGGCATTCGCAAAATGCCCTACCACCATGCTATAACGACTGCCATCCTAAGACAACAACCGAGACCGACGGTTTAACGTGCCCTCCGAAGCACGGACGCGCTCAGTAGTAATGTCACTAGCGGTCACCCATCCAACTCATGACCGCGCGCGACGTTGCTTAACTTTGCTGATCGGTTGAGAACAGCTAAGTATACTTCGCTACGAGCGCTTCGTAGTACTGCTTTGGCAACACTTATCTCATCAACTATGCACTATGGTAAAAAATATATGGTAAGATTTCTTTTTTCAAATAGAGGATAAAACATTATTACAAACATTTCTACATTACATGTATGTTACTTACATTATTAACATTTTATCTTGGTGTCACTATGAAACTTGGCCTAGGGTCAAAACACACAAACGACGGGTGTCATTGTCACTGATAATCTTAGTTAGAATCTTGTAAATGTCTTATCGCAGCTGATATAATCATGTTGCCAATGAGTGATAGCTGGCTGAATGGCTGATACCGCTGCTAATCATATAAGTCATATCCAAGTACAATGCATATGGTATTTACAGATAGTTTATCAAAAAATATTTACAACTTTTGATACAGAAAGTATTTGGAAATTCTAAGGACCTTCGGGGGTAATAAATTAGTAATGGGCAAGATTATAATTAAAGTAATATTATTCGGTTATAATAATTGTGTGATTTTTGTTCAGTCTTTTTAGTGTTGCATACATATTGCTTACGATCATTCACTCGCCTAGAATACTTCGTTGACTACCTATCATTTAAAACTTTTGATACAGAAAGTATTTGGAAATTCTAAGGACCTTCGGGGGTAATAAATTTATAATAGACAAGATTATAACAGAATTAATATTATGCAGTTATAATAATAGTGTGATTTTTGTTCACTCTTTTTAGTGTTGCATACATATTGCTTACGATCATTCACTCGCCTATAATAGTTAATTGACTATCATTTATAAATCACCTGATTTTGATGAAATTGAAATGGGTTCAACTTAGATGTCAACAAAAATTACTTCGTTTTATTGATTAATCTTACAAAACAAAAAATATATATATAATTGGCGGAGTAATAGCGTAACAAAGATACAAAAGCATACACTCGAATTGAAAACCCTAATCTTTTTGAAAGGTGGTTAAAATGAAGTCTATTATAGATTCCATATTTATTATGGAATCCATAATGGGCATTACGTTATGGAGTACCTACCAATTCCAGAATAATGTTCATTTTCATTACCATTGTAGTTAGCCAATAATCCCCTGGTCTTCAGCGTCGTCGTCGGTTCCGTTCTATTCCAGAGCTAGGTGATTCCAGACGTAATCTTAATTCAAATCTTTGTTTGAGTTTCCAGTCATGTTATAAATACTTTTTCCATTTCGTTCAATCAATTAAGTACAGTTTACGTATTTGATACTCCGTAAGGACCATGCTTATGATTGACGGAGTCATTATTGGGACAGATGATAAATAATTTGCTTTTGTATAAAATAAACATTATTTTCACCCTTGTGTTCAGTTATACGTTGCATATAATACATAAAACTATTGTTCAAAATAAAAATATTGTAAGATTGTGCATTATTATCTAAATTATGTTTAATTCAAAATCATTTATTATGTGATACTCATATTAGTAACTCTATCACAGTGACTCATATTATAGGTCAAGAGCCTTTTCTGAGAAAATCTGACCAAACTTATGATTACATAATCATTTTTGACATCGAAATAGCCAGAACCTTTACAAAAACGGAAATTACTATAATTTTCATGGTCTAGCATAAAAAATCTGTCAAATTTTGTTTGAACAGCTATTGATTTGTTTATTTTTAAATATTGTTTTTTGCTGACCTGTTTTCAATCATCAGATAAAAAATATCAGATTGATGTTATCCGACCAAATTACAATGAACTTTTCTTTCAATCAAGCAACAACCGTGTTTTATATATTTTTTGTGTATATTTAGTTTTTTTATACTTATTGGTTGGGTATATATTTATTCTTATAGTAACTATCTCTTCATTTAAAAACCAGACTTGTATTTGTGACTATATACCAATATATGTACATAGAGACGAATTACTTAGCATTCCATGAATTCACCGTGCGGGTGCCGGGTCCATCGTGTTGCAAAGGAAGAGGCTAGAGGGGCCTGGAACCGTTTTTGGTTAATTCATTTGTTAGGTCATAATATTTGTTTGTTTTTTATACATAGTCTTCCAACAAATCCGAATAAAGATAAGAGTGAATCTATACCTGCTCGGTGTATTAGATAGAACTGTGAAAACTCTATCGCAGTATCAAAAATTTTCAGAACAAAAACTTACTTAGCTGTTTCTTCGTCTAGTCAACCAAGAGTGAGAATAGACGTAGGAAAGTGCTAAGCACTGCAGCCGAAGAATGCCACATAAAAGATAGGCATCATCATTTAAGGTGGAACTGGCCGGTCACTTCTCCATACAAACGTCGTAGGGTGATCACTCTCTTATTTGAGATTTTAAGTCCAGACTTATACATAATACCGATTGATATCGTCATTATCTAGGCTTGTATGATGCCAAAATATTAAAAAGACGATTTAGTTGTAAGTTATGAGCCTCGAAAACTTTATATGAAAATGTTTCGAGGCTCATAATTCTCAAGTTAATTATTTTATTAAAATGTCGGCATCATACAAGCCTAGATAATGACGAGATCAATCGGTATTATGCTTTATTTTGGACCTAAATCCTCAAATAAGGGAGTGATCACACTACGACGTTTGTATGGAAAACAGGCCGGCCAGTTCACCCTTAAGTACAAATTTTTGTAAGCATTTCAACAGCAAGTACCTACCTATCACACATGTTTTGCAGTAGTTAACCTATAGGTTTCCAAATTTCCGTTTGACTCGACTGCGACGTGCCTGTATAATAAACAAACATATTGATATATAGGTAGTATGTAGGTAGTATATATACAGTCAGATATGTATATATGATGTTTACATGAGTTTTGTAGTTGATCTAGGTTGCTTCTAACTTAGTAGTACTGTATTAGCCGGATTGTCCACTGCTGAACACAGTCTCTCCCATTAAGGGGCGGCCATAATCCCTACGCTTGGCAGGCGTCTTTGGGATCCCAGTATAAGATAACAATTTCTGAGGCGCTGCTGCCCACCTTCCGGTATATTTCCCTAAGTCGCCTCTTATGACCCACGGGAAGAAATGGGCTGGTGACATTCTATCCCGACCACCCACGGGGACCCGGCACCCCAAGGGAACTAAGCAGTGGTATATAATAAATATATACCTAGGTAGATAGATACATTACTATTTGATTTTGACCGAATAAAGAAAAATATATAATATTAGGTATAAAGCTTGTATTGTAGGTTATCCATTTGATTCAACTCGCAATGGAAATAATACCTAAAACTGTACGGAAATAAGTATTACCTAACAAAAATTTCAATCAAACCACAGAATGTGGCGCTCTCTACCTATAATTTTTATCCCATGGGGTGCTGCGCTAGAATGTCACCCCCCCCCCCCCAATCTCTACAGAGGGTAGTAAGTGGTAAGAGGGGACTAAGGGTAACACACCAGAAGCGAAGCAGCGTTTTCTGAGGAACTGATATCCTTCACTGAGAGCTTTACTGCCAAACCCCCCCATAACGGGAAGGCTGTGTTCAGTAGTGGACATTCCGGCTGATACAGTACAGCACCTTTATTTATTTTATGGTACTATTATATATTCAATGCTTCTGCTTCTTGATTATTATACAAGTTATGTAGGTACTGATTGCAAGTTATTGATTTAAGTAAAAAAAAAAATAGACATAATAGAATATGTCTATTGAACACTATCTAGGTACTAAGACGGTTATTTTTATACGAGGTAGGCCTTTTCATCTGTCATGCGCAGATACACTTTGAACTCTTGACAAAACGGCGCAAAATTAGGTCAAATTGTTTGTTTTGGCGAAAATAACACGCTGATTGTGACAAAATGATATACACGAGAAGTGAAAAACTGCTGTGAATAAACATGAGTATAATATAAGTACTTAAATTATTATAAGTTACATTGTTCTAAATTAGCTTCACTTGAATTCTTTGTTTGGATGATAAATCTCTACATATTGAAAAGTAGAGCGTACTGCGCACGTTTTGCATCTTATGCAAAATTTTACAAAAGTGCTAATGTGCTACGTTGGTATGTATCTAAATATCACGATATATCACATAAATACGTTTTCCTGCAACATTATATTATAACATAGACAAAGTAATCCAAATATGCCACGGGTCAGTACACTGGACCTCTGAAAAAGTATATAAACTAAATTTCAGGTTACCTACCTTTGTTTATGCCCAATCTGACTGTGCACGTGATATTGGAGAAGTTAATGTCCACTGGGTCGGTAGTAGGTATCCTTGAAAGCCCTTGGGTCTCTGGGACGTCCAGGGGTTGCTGTGATGAGGCTGCCGGGGCTTCCAAAGCAGCAGAATGTGCTGGAGGATCCATTGGTAGAGTCATACTGGGGCTGTAAGCCACACTACTCTCTTCCACAATCTGAGCACCCGCAAGCATCATTTTGAAACAGTTTTTGCACTAATTCGATATTCAAATAATATAAAAATAAATGCGCGCGTAAACCCGTCGCGCGATTAAATGCGCCCGCGCAGCGGCTTGTCTCGCACACAACTGGACTGGCTGCTGAACTGTCAGAGTATCGGAATCAAACCCTTTGTCCTCACACTTGGTGAATAATTGCACTCGTATAAGATAATTGAATGTAACCGTGACGGATTTCGGAACTAATCGAATTTGTATAGAAACGCTTTAGTTGAGTTGTATTTTGCATTGTCTTATCTGGTGTTTTATGTAGACGAAAGAAATAGTTGTTATGAAGAAGTGAAACATTTGTAAATTACGCGTTGGATGACAATATTAGCGTGTGTGGGTGCGAGAACAATACCCTTTATTTTGCTTCGAGAGACAAAGATGTCACTCATTTACGAGTAATTATACGTGACGCGATAGTAGCAGCTATAGGTAGGAAAGTAAGTAGGTAGGTTGGTTGAGGTGTACCAAAAACAGAAGGGTGATCTGATCAGTACCTAATAGGAATTTCTTTCGAACATACTTATGTTAATTTTAATATAATATGGTATGTAGGTACTTTATGTAGTATGTAAATAGTCAATAAGATGGAATTCAAATTCGAAGCTAGATAGCTCAGTGGCATTGGCTATGGACTGCCGTGCAGCAGGTCCATGGTTCGAATCCCGCCGCGGGCTTGAGCTTCACCGCATGGTGGAAGGGCATTTTGCGAATGCCCGCCTGGCTAGCGAGCACCCTTTAGTAGAAAATCTGTCGCCAAGCATCTAACAGTGTGTTCCGGCAGCAGTCCTTGAGAGCCTGTAAAATTACAGGCATGTGAGACCTAACTACGTCTCAGTGTGACAGGCACAGTTCGATTCGTCGTTGACGAAATATGTCTGTTATAGGCATAGAGGTTAGTCCACTTAACATCAGTGGGCTTCGGGCATGTTCCGTCACAATAACATAAAAAAGATGGGTCTCTACTTTATTGGGGCTAAAAGTAATTATCTTTATTGAATTGTTATTAACTAATTATACCCTTAATTATGTATATCGACTAAGTACAATTTGTTTGTTATTCTCTGTCCGATAAACAGTAAATGTGGTTGTGCTTAGTAAAACGAACAACTGAGGGTTTTATTTTCCGAGATAAATGCATTTTAATGTTTTGACGCATGCTAAGAGAAAAAGTAGAAATTATTTTGAATGGATGAAGATATCTTTTAGCGTAACTTGAACCGGCAACCCAAGAATTATTGTTCTATGGAAGCCATATTTGTTTTATTTCATCCATTTGAATCTGTTTACGATAGATCGACGGTTTCAGTGCACGCCTTTTTGACACTAGCTACATATACCTGTGGTATTTAGCATTATTATATGTTCTATGACGAAACTATCTGATCATAGCATCATACAATTGTCTAAATTCACTAAGACGTATTCAGAGCCGACTTTTCTCAATAATACTATAAATTTTAATATTTTTTTTTTTAAATATTGTTATTATGTTAATTATCCTCAAAAGTGATTAAGGTCATAGAATAAATTTAAGTAGGTACCTACCATTTTTAAGTGGACAGGTAATTTCATTTCAAAAATTTGGGCAGGTCGCGCATTTTAATTCAGTGATACCTTCAGATTCTGTGGCGATACTTTGGCTAGGCTTTATAGATGAGTTTTGTTTGTGAAAATCCTCGAATATACTTATATTTTTTGTACTGCTGATAGGTAAGCCTTTGACAACAATCTCACCTGAAGGTAAGTGACGATGTGATCGAAGGTGTTAATAGGCTTCGCCTTGAATTACTGGCTATCAAGGACAGCTGTCGAAACACACCATATCGATATTCTAATCTATTTCAATACAAAAAATACTTATTTCACTTGATACTTTTCGAAGCGCTCGTAGCGAAGTTTACTTAGCTGTTCTCAGCCGATCAGCAAAGTTAAGCAACGTCGCGCGCGGTCAGGAGTTGGATGCGTGACCGCTAGTGACATTACTACTGAGCGTTTCCGTGCTTCGGAGGGCACGTTAAGCCGTCGGTCCCGGTTGTTGTCTTAGGATGGCAGTCGTTATAGCATGGTGGTAGGACATTTTGCGAATGCCCGCCTGGCTAGCTACCACCCTCAAGTAGAAAAACTGTCGCCAAGCACCTAACGGTGTGTTCCGGCAGCTGTCCTTGAGAGCCAGTACTTCTAGGTTAGCCTGAACAACATCTTCGACCACATCATCACTTACCATCAGGTGAGATAGTGGTCAAAGGATAACCTATCAAGCATAAAAAAAAAAACAAAAATACAGTAACTCCAAGGTAGATTCATGTAGGTACTCCCATATGTTTGGCGACCTTTAAGGCCCTGACCCACCCAGCACTGTAACTATATAGGTAGATATCATTTCAACTCAAGCTGTTCAATATTTTAATTTTTATTAAGTATTTCATTTAAGAGAAAAATATCAATGGGATTTATTCATATAGTAAGTAAGTAACTACTTACTTACTCTTTGAGTTTTACCAGCTTATTAACCAACTTTACAAAAGAGGAAGTTCTTAATTCAACAGTACGTTTTTTTGTATACTTACTTATTTGTTACGCGATTCATTCGCCAATTATGAATTGATTTTGATGATTCTTTTTTTATTTGATAATTCATACTTCAGAGGTGGTCCCATATAAATTACAACAAAAGCGACATTTTGTTTAAAAAAAACCTATGTTGTCCAAGTAAACAAAGACCAAAATGCGTTTACTTTTAAGTTCTGGAAGTATTTTTTTATGCAATTATGTCTGAATACTCATCAAAAACATAATTTTGTCTATCCCATAATTCTGGTTTTCGATATAGAAAACCGAAATAAAAAGAAAAATTATATGTAAAATAATAACTGAAGGAACATGGGACCTATACGTTACCTGCAAAAACCGTTTTTTTGTTTTTTGACATGGGGAAAATGCTTTTTCTCTTACCCACACGCCACGCCGCCGGGAACAAGTAGGTGATGTCGGGCTAAAGGCTAGTAGAGGCAACCCAATGATTTTCCGACGTAGGCAATGCCTTATGATCGGCGGCGAAGGACCTCTCTCCCATTGAGGCACAACCCCCACAGACGTAGGTGCCCGGGAATACAGAAGGCATCCACTCCTCGTGAAGACCTACCGCGCTAAGCGCTCTGCGAAGCGGCACGGAGGAGAGAGAGCATATCTCTACTTCTCACGCTCCTCCACCTTGCTCTGCAAAACAATACCTCTCTACAAAAAGGATACCGTACCCTCACCTAAGTACCTACCGGGGTAAAACCCTATAATATGTTCACGAAGCTCAGAATAAACCTAATCTGATAAACCTAACAGATAAAATATCAAATCAATAGCTCTTAGACGTCCACCGTTTCTTTGGAAAAATGCCTCCCCCATTGGAGGTGTGTTTGCCATAAACCCCACGCTTAGCAGGCGTCTTGGAGATAGCAGTTCTTCAGATGGCGCTGCTGCCATCTGGTATGTTTCCTTTCTTCGCCTCTTACGACGACTCCCACTGGATGAAGTGGGGTGTATAATTCTAACCCGGCACCCCAAGGGGGTGAAAGTAGCAAAACCTTTTTTTTATGTGAGGCTACCTAATCATAATCTCCGATAACTTTTCAATGTATGATGACCAAATATGACTATCATGAGGTAGTAATTATGCTTATAAAATATAAACCAAGCCAATGCTATTTCAATTAAATTATTTAATCTACATATTCGTATAGGTATACCCATAGGGAGCGTAGCGAAAAAATCCTAGGTCTGTGGGTATACCAATATTTTAAGCGAGTTTTAACTAACTAAAACTTATCCCTTTTAGTTTGTCTTGTGACTAAACAGTAAGCTTTTGCATCATGATTTTCGCTTATGTACATATCATGTGAACAGTAGATACTTTATATTATATATTTATAAATTAAGACAGGCATCGACATCGTTTAGATCAGATGAAACCCAGTCATAGAATCTTGTAGTTTGTTTGATGGCCGCAGCAGCCTTAATGGCGTGTTTTTTTTTACTACATACCACGAACTATATACAATACTACAGCTATTACAATGAAAGCATCGAGACAACCCATAAGTCATTGCAGACTCACAAGCAATCCAAATGCTCCAGCCCACTACCAATGGGCAGCGTGCCCAACATTATGGCAGCATTGCCCCTTTGAATTGCAATGCTTATTCGTTGAGCCAAATAGGTGGCAGCATAACGCGTCGCATGTACCGAGTGCTCTGATAAGTTTTGGAAAAGAGCTCCCGGTCTCCACCTAAGATTTTTTTACCCACTCTCTGGTCCCCACACCATTAATTACCGTACAAATTCGCATTTTAAACGACTGTCTCGGCGGTAGACTACAGATTAAGGCGCTTCTCGTTGCGATTTGGACCCTAGGCTCTAAAGCGAGGCTCCACCATGTATTCAACACTTTATTGATACGTTACATAGATGTGTTTACCTTGGAACCCTGGCTCAAAATATTTGCTTATCAAACGATAGTGCTGGATCTTATAATAATTGTAAATTCAGTACACCTTTTGACCTATAATATCTCTTGGGCGGAAAACACTTCGGTCACAGCAGTTGGTGAAGACTATCACAGTCTTTAAGGTGAAGTGAATTTATTGAACAAATTTTTAGAAAGTGTTTACGCCTAACAGATAAGAATAAAATATAAACGCCTTTTGAGGAACCGATATCTTTAACTGCTATCCCCAACACGTCTGCCAGGCGTGGGGGTTATGTTAAACCCCCTCTTAATGGAGGAGGCTCTGTTCAGCCGTGGACAATCTGGCTGATACAGTACCTATATTTATAACGTAACATAGCTAGATAAACTTCCTTTAACATTTTAATTTATTATTATTTAGTAACCGGCTAGGACTCGGGTAATATTTACCGGATATTGCTCCGACCAGTTTCGAACTTATTTGAAGTTCTTCGTCTGGGAGTCACGATTGTGCACAGCGGGCCTCAGCACATAACTGCACTATTTTAATATTTATAACTATTATAATTTATGCTTATGCGCCTGTTGAGCGAATAAGTGCCTGCAACGAATAACCTCCTTCTCGTCTATATACCTACAGAATGGATTATTGGGGTGGCACTTCAAGTATTTTTTCATGTAATGAAGTTACGAGAAGCATAAGTTGCCTGATGGTTCGTAGCGCCTACCAATTACAGTTGTAATGTCACCGTTCTATGTTTCTAGGACTCTAGTAAGACGACTTTAGATATTATGTCTTTTTGGCCTAGTAATTTCACTTTCCAACCATACTTTTCAAGCCTAAGCACAATAGTGTTTGAACAGCACTGCTTCGAGGAAGAATATCGCACACTGCGGTCGTACCCGTCAAGACCGACTCGAGATGAAGAGGCCTACCATCATCGGTTGTAAGAAGTCATGATTTAGCTGGATCTGAATGCAAATTTGTAATTATATGTATACCTATACGTATAATACTAATATAGTAGTAATAAAGTAGGTAGGTAACAAAAAATTTAATTCCTACAATCTACATATATTAGTACTATACAAATGAACTTCATTTACCTAGCTCGTGGAGGAAAAAGGGGACCTAGCCTCACTAAGCGCAGCCCTAGCGGCATATAGGGCTTGCAGAGCTAGGTATTCGTACATTACAAAAATGCGGGAGATGTATTCGAGGGATGTGAGCAAGAAATGTGCGCATAGCTTCATCCTGCATAGCTGAAAGGAGTCCGTAAGTACTCCAGGTACTTACTTACCTCAGTACATACAATTTAAAAACGGATTAAGAAACGAGTTCACGAAAGTAAACAACACTATCGATTTTGTTTTATATGCGCACCTATTGGTTCAACAATGTATTGTGACAATGCAATTTCCTTACATATTTAATGCACCTCAATCGTGTGTGTACTTAGCTATGTATCTGTTGCATGTTATGCATATTATTATCTTAACATTTCGGTAAACAAACGCACATCTAAAATAACGACATCTATTGTCTACGCTTGGTACAACGATAGATGCAAGTCTGAGTAGTCTGAGTATGTTGACAACCGCACTGTTTTTGCTAGAAGTTCTCAAGCACAGCAAAAGATGGTGCTAATTGGAAAGCGGTACATATCAGCAATTTTTATATTTTGTCACAATTTATTTCTTTGAAGTAGGTAAATATAGATACCTATTATCAATTATGGAAAGAGAAAGGTGGAGGAGGCATAGGATCGCATACCACATATATTTAGGTATCTTACATAATATTATGAGGTACTATCATCTTCTGTGGGAGGAAAATTATTGACCTCGTACTGTGCTACATGAAAGCGTCGAGCGAAAGGTAGGTGCCACCTACCTACCTACTACTGCGTTTATTAGAGTATTATTATACTCTGAAAAAATATACAAATGTAAGTATTGACTAGTATTATTTTATAGGAGCATTGACGCATGCTAAGCGTCCCGCTGGAAGTTATCTTTTTCCATCCGTTATAATTTCTAAATGTAAGTATGTTAATTAAGTACCTACATCACACCAGACAATTTTATAATCAAAGCTTCTTGTTTAATTTGATGGAATTTGCGAATTGCTAGCTAACCACCACTCTCAAGAAGAATACTTGACTTCTGCTACGGCGACCTTCACACCCACTTCCCAACAGGTGTCATGGTGGTACCATGAAACGAGCGGGATTTTCTGAAAACTAAGGCTATTGAATAGCTAAAATACAACAGGTCAAGTGTGAGTTTGTGTCACGGACTGAGGGTTCCGTAAAATCACAGAATATTATGTAGGTAAGTGCATAATACTAAGGACTGCCTTTGAGCCTGCAATGGCTTATAGGGATCTAAATGCTTTTATTGTAGTAGCTGTAGTGTTGTATGTAGTTCGTAGTTTTTTGTTAACAAAGGCATACCGCCGGTAAAAAAAATAAAAAGTATTAAGTTCGATATAAGTATTATATATAAGTCTGGCCCGCATTTGGCTGGTTTTTAGTTTAGTAGTTTTATGATAAATATTGAACGATATAAAGTGGGTAATTATAGGTATACTACCTATGTGGCGCTTGTGTATATTACTGTTTTTACTATGGAATAAAAACAAAATATGTCAAAAGTAACACGTTTCTTGCATGGGAGTTACTAATTTTGTTTATCTATTATTTGTAGCCGAAGTAACAACTTCTCGCCATCAGGTTAAAAGGCCAGAGCTACATATTATTTGATAGGCAAGACCTGTACGTGTCGGCATCGTGCAAATGTAATGACACAGATGAAAGAGCGCACAGGTTATGGAGCGGTTGTAGGGGAAAGTGGTACATGATGATCCCTTTAAGGGAGATTGATTATAAGTCTAAAAATATTTAAAATAACTTTGATATTATTGCGCTATCTAATAGTTAGTATATCCTTCAAAGTAATAGCAAATTAGTATTTTTGAAATTGATATATTTTTATTGAATTATGTATCATTTTTTAAAAATGTACAAAAGGATCATCTTGTACATCGGGGTGGCCAAGATGATTCCTAGGTATGGGCAAGATGATCCACTGGGATCATGTTGCCCCTATTGATAATACATTTAATTAATAGGTATCATATTTAGTATAAATATTCAGTAAAGAAATAAAAACATCATGGTTTAAAAAGTAGATCTTTATTGAATCAGGAACAATCATTTAACACAAAACAGCCATTTGCGTACAAATCAATAAATTAAAGCTTAATTTTAAGTTCAACATTATTCTTATGAACTCAATTATCAAATATTATAACCCTTCTATTACTTCTTATTCTTATTTAACAAAGTTTTAACCAGAATGAGATCAATTAAAAATTGAGGACAGGCACAATCAACATCTTCATGTAGTTTCATCAAGTAGAAAGATTTTCCAAACATCGACAAATAACTTTGCTTAAATTGTTTCCATGTATTTTATGTGTCTAACAAGTTCACGTTCTTGCGTGAAAGTGAACAATGGTCTTATGCCGCCCAAATATTTCACTCCACCTACAGCTTCTTTATTTTTACCCTTTGCACGTCTTTTCAGAGACATTACGGGAACAGAAAATTCTTGACTCGCCGTTCTATAATAGCATTCCCGCTTTCACAGCATCTAAAGCCTTAATCATTGAGCTTTCATCCCAAGCTCCACATTTGGTTTTCCTTTTACAATTACCCGGCATTTTTCTGTGAACAAGTTAACAAAGCTATATACTTATATGCATGAGGCAAGATGATCCGCACGGATCATCTTGACCGCAAACAGAGGGATCATCATGCCCCGTACCAGGTTTTAGCACATTGAGGTCAATAAAGTAACCTCGTAAGTTTATTTTGGCTACCAAACCATTTCTACAACAAAATTAAGTATTTTCTGAAGCCGCAAATGTAACAATTATACCATATAACCACATACGAAAAATGTTGCATGGTCTCAAAGTCAGACTTACCTTAGATCAACAGTACACAATTTTTATTTTTAATCACAACACATCACACTTAGCTCGTGCCGCCATGACACTTTAACTGGCGGCTGGGTAATGCTGGGCCTACACTTTACCTAAAAATCAGGTAGATGGCTTTAGTTGTTTTGTCATAACAGAGAAGGATCATCATACCCCAAGGGATCAACTTGTACCACTATCCCCTACTCGAATTTGCCTCCGTCCTCTCTCCATAGCCATCATCGACCCTCTTTGCAAAACACTCTTCACAATCTAACTCTTTTGGCTACTGGTCATAGCTCATCATATGACAGTGGCGTGTCCGCCACAACGTATCACGATGTCGTCTTCTGTCTGCTGTTCTAGAAAGGAACCCATAGGGAGCATAGTAGAAAGTTCTACTATGTAGGGAGTGTGCCAATATCTACCAGTTATAATATCCCAAAATGGTTACACTTACGATAGCGCTGATTGATTGATGAGACTGATTAATCTGCGCACTTACTTTAGAAGAGAAACAAGCTAGGAGGTTTTGCCTGTCCGGCGGTTGGTACTGTATAGAGAAGATGACATTCTAGCCGGCACCCCACGGGCAAAAATTTGCCTATCAGCGATAAAAAGCGTAAAAAAAAATTTCGATTGGGCTAATTGAAAAAAAAAAATACCAATTCAAATAACAGAGACAGAATTTACTTGTCTATTTTATGTTTTAATCATTTATGAGAGATCAGAGTCATGTATTCTGCCTCAAAGCAGTATTGCACAGTGTTTAGGTATGAAGGGCACTCTAGCGAGTGAAATTACTGGGCAAACGAGACTTTAGATCGAATGTCTCAGAGTGACGAGCGCAGTGCAGTGTGCAGATCAATGACACTGCAACTGTTTATGAGCGTACGTGATACTTACTATCAGGCACCGTTTCGCTGTTTCGTCACTTCATAGTAAAAAAAAAAAAAAACATAAAGAGATCTAGAATATATTTTCTTATCAAAAAGGCCTTTAGTTTAATCCCATAGAAATTACATTCTTTAAAATACTTTCTCAAAATACTTTCAACAAAATGCTCTCTTTGTAAAATCAAAATAACAATGTAAATTAATTTGCGATTGTTCTGGATAGCTCACCTGGTTCACCTGGCCACCCTCCAGTAGAAAATCTGTCTCCATTATGCAATCAGCAGCAGTCCTTGTGAGCCCCTAAAATTGCAGGCACATGAGAGGTATCAACTATATGTCTCAGTATGACGACGGGTGCAGTGCAATTCGTTATTTGTGACGAAATGCACCTGTTATTGCCAGAGGCTTGTCCACTTAACATCAGGTGGGCCTCGCTATCATTCCGCCACAATGACAAAAAAAACTTCTTTAAGGAAGGTTATAAATGACAAGGCAAGCTACCTGTACTTCAGGTAAGCTCCGCTACGAGCGCTTAGCCTTCTGCAAAATCAAAACTGACCAACCACCTAGCATTATGGTCCGGCTGTATTCTCCTTGGCCAGACTTTCGAGTCAACTCAACTGCAGTGTATGAATAAGTTGGCATCATCAGGACCATTACATCCTAGTTATGAATGAAATTATATTGTTATCATTATCGCCGATGCCAATGGGTTAAGATTATAACGTAAGCTACAAACTGTCAGGTGGCACTGGCATTACTAAACAGGGAAGTCATACACTAGAAATAATATTGATAAATGAAAGTGTTGCCAGTCCCGCTAAAGCTGCATGACTTTATTAACAAGATCAACGTACTATGGCTAAACAACGGCTAAGTAACGTGGCATTGGCTCTGGACTGCCGTGCAGCAGGTCCATGGTTCGAATCCCGCCGCGGGCTTGAGCTTCACCGCATGGTGGAAGGGCATTTTGTGAATGCCCGCCTGGCTAGCGACCACCCTCAAGTAGAAAATCTGTCGCCAAGCACCTAACAGTGTGTTCCGGCAGCAGTCCTTGAGAGCCAGAAAAATTACAGGCTAATGAGACCTAACAACTGGACGTCTCAGTGTGCGGGCACAGTGCAATTCATCGCTGACGAAATGCGTCTGTTATAGGCAGAGGTTAGTCCGCTTAACATCAGGTGGGCCTCGGGCTTGTTCCGTCACAATAACATAAAAAAAACTATATACAATACTACAGCTACTATACTTCAACTTCAACTTTTAATATAATGGCCTCTGCGGCTTTGCCACAATTTCGCCAATGACACGTAGGTTAAGTAGAAGATAAACGATGGAGATTGGTCGGTGCCAGGAAGGATGATCGGTGTTTTCAGCCAGGATCATCAATTTTGCGTCTGGGTATATTTATCTGAAATTAACACATAAGACATATACAGGACATCACAAATATAATAAGACATACACATAATACTGGTTATATATACTTTTTACACATGTACATAAACATAACTGTCTACAACTTAATTTTATTAATAACTATACATTTAATCAAAATGTTAATCAAAGGAGAAAAAGCAAGGGATAAAAGGTAACTTAGGTTAGTAGGACGGGGGATATCTGGGGGAAGCATATCATAGAGAGAACGGCGGAGCATCGGGCAATTGAAAAATATGTGATCTGCAGTACCTTCATCAAGACCACATTCACAGATCGAGTGGTCTCGAATTCTAATTTTTGCCAAAAAGACTGGAGTACATGAGTGACCCAAGCGTAAGCGACATATGGTTGATGTAGCAATTTTGTTAACATTTTTAAACTTAAAAAACCAAGGTTTTGTAGGTATAGAATATTGAAGTTGGCCATAAAATTTTCCCTTGGATATTAAAGAATTTTGCCAGTACTTATCCCAGGAAATCCGCATTTGAGGCTGACAAGTTAGAGCAAGGTCATGTGCATATATTTTAAAATAATCGCTGTTGCCTTGAGACACCGCAGATTTGGCGCATGAATCAGCAGTTTCATTGCCAGGGATACCTACATGGCCAGGTATCCATGCTAAGACTAACTTCAGACCTAGTTGAAAGTTTTGGTATAGTGCTTCTTTAATTTTTAAGATAATAGGGAACCTAGATTTACATTTAAATTGGTTAGAAAGAATAGCCTGCAGGCAGCTTTTTGAGTCAGTAAAAATGATTGTTTGAGGTATCTTGTGTGAGTTTACATACATAATAGCCTCTAAGATGGCAATAGACTCTCCAGTAAATACTGAAGCTATAGGACTCAAAGATGCCCCCCGCAGCCATCATTAAACCCCCTCTTAAAATACAGGCTTTCAGGAGCTGATTGGGAAGCTTACTCAAACTCTCTAGATAGTAAAATGGACTTGATTCCAGATATCTGTACTGAGAATTTTATCATGTGCTACACAAAGTTTACTGAAAGTATTATTAGCACCGCTGATGAATTTATCCCCCTCAAAAAACCTTGGTGTATGAGATCTTCCCCTTACTGGTGGAATGTTGAATGCACTAGGGTAGCCAGAGACAGAAATGAGGCCGAAGATAACTACAACAATGCTATGACTGAGAGGAATTTCCTGCTTTATCAAGAAATTGCAGCAAAAACTAGAAAGTTAGTTTCTTCAAGAAAACGGGAAAGTTGGATCAAAATATGTGAAAATTTGTCTCCTAATACACCTCCATCTGTAGTGTGGAAGCTCATTCGCAAATTTAGAGGTTATTTTAACTACATTAACTCAACTTCAAATGATACTTCATCTTCTACTACTTCAGCTTTTGCAGACAAGCTTGCACCTCCATTTGTTCAGATGGCTCTTTCCCTTAACATTCCTAACTCTCTACCATGCCTGGATACATTCAATGCCCAGTTCACCTATGAGGAACTGCAGGTGGCCTTAGATGGGCTGGTAGATTCATCCCCAGGAGTAGATGTAATTCCTTATTCTTTCATTATAAGAGCGACTCAGAAAACCAAACTATTGTTTTTAAATTTAATTACTTAACAAATTTTATGAGCATGGTTGCATCCCAGAGACATGGAGCACCCAAATTATTATCCCCTTACTAAAGCCAGGCAAGGATGCTTCGGATCCTAACTCGCGACGCCCAATTGCCTTATCCTGTGTTTTAGCTAAAATTTCAGAAATCCTTATCAAAAACAGGCTTGAATGGTTGGTGGAAAGTAGGAAACTCCTGGCTAAAACACAATTTGGGTTTAGGAAGGGTATGAGCACATTTGATAGTCTCTGTATTTTAACAACTGAAATTCATCAGGCTTTTAAAAAAAAAGAGTACCTCATAGGTGTTTTTTTAGATGTATCAGCTGCATATGACAATGTTCTTCTCCCTGTGCTCAGAGACAAGCTGTCACAGCTGAGTATACCCGCGAGAATGACGCGCTTCATTTGCTGTTTCCTGATGCAAAGATCTATCCTAATCAGAACTGATACCACTTTCCTGTCGCCCAGATATGTGTGGAAGGGCCTTCCTCAAGGCTCAGTTCTAAGTCCTCTTCTTTACAGTCTATATACGCGAGACCTAGAACTCTCGGTTGAGTCATTTTGTCAAGTTCTCCAATATGCTGATGACCTAGCTCTGTTCATGCCTACTAAATCTATTTCGGAAGCGGAAATCAAACTCAACACAGCGCTAAGTTACCTCGGTGACTGGCTGGACGACCATGGTCTAAGCATATCAGCCCAAAAAAGTTGCTCTGTTGTTTATACAAGAAAGAAAGTTATTCCCAGTGTAAATACTATGTATAAAAATGAAAGTATTCCCCAACAAAACATAGCTAAATTTTTAGGAGTCCTATTAGATTCGAGACTGAATGGAGTTCCTCACTTCAATTATGTTGTTGAAAGATGTGAAAAAAACATCAACATTCTTCGCTCCCTCTCCGGAGTATGGTGGGGATCCCATCCATTCTCTCAAAAATTGTTGTATAATGCAATCATTCGCAGCCACCTAGATTATGGTTCATTTCTTTTAGATCCTGGCAACAAAGCTGCAATGGAAAAACTTAATAAAATACAAGCCAAAAGTCTTCGCATAATCTTGGGGGCGATGAAATCATCTCCCATTAACGCAATGCAGGTGGAATGTGTTGAACCCCCCCTCCAGTTGCGCCGTCAGTTTCTTTCTGATAGGTTCTATTTCAAATTAGTGCAAAATGCAGATCATCCTCTTATTGGAAGGATTGAAAAATTATATGACCTGTATCACTCCCTCGGATATAGGTCTGAAGAAAATCTCCCTTGTATCGTACGTAGCTTCTTGAAATACTCTCGACTCCCTTCTCCTGTAGCTCAGTTTCATGGTAACCCCTTATTCTTGACAAGTTATGAATCATTAATTTTCCAACCCTCCATAATTCTCCACTTTGGCATTGATAAGGACTCAATTGAACCCGCTAAATTATTCTCTCTAAAAATTCTGTCTGACTGGAAAGACTGGCTCACAGTTTACACAGATGCATCCAAAATGTCACAAGACAGTGACGTAGGGGTGGCTGCTTGGATTCCGAAGTATAGAATCATATTAAACAATAGATGCCCTCCTATAGTTTCAGCTACTATACAATAAAAGCATTTAGACAACCAATAAGTCATTACAGACTCACAGGCAGACCAAATGCTCCAGACCACTACCAGTCAGTTTCGTCTTGTGTCTATTTCAAGGTCCACTCTAGTATATGAACTAGAAAATCTGGCTAATCTCTACCAACTCATATGTTATGTACACGTGTACGTATTTTTTGCCATAATTTCCTGTATTATACGCACACTTATAAGAGTATCTACTCGTTTATATTCGGAGCACCTGTTCCGCAAAAATATTTCGCCACTAATTAGTGCTAGCTAGTAATAACGAAACAATACCAACTGCAGCAGCTAGTAAAAAATATGAAAATTCATATTTTTTAGCAGCAGCTAGTAAAAAATATGAAAATTCATATTTTTTACTAGCTGCTGCAGTTGGTATTGTATTTAAAATAATCGTTTTTATCTGAAATAGAATTGTTTGAACCATTGAAAACAAACCTTATATAAAACAAAATGGAATCATAAAAGTTTTCACTCCGGTACTCAAGAAAGGCAAAACCTAGATAAAAACCGAACCATATCCAAGCTTTTGATTAACTACTACTATTGTACCAGCTCACGACTTCTGCAGATCCTCGTGGCTCCACGAGGATCCCCCACGGTTTCTCAATCACTGCGCAGGCTTCTCATAACTATGGCCGCTCTGCGCAGTGTATGTCTGCACTTATATAGTGCTTTTTAAAATGTATTATCGTGTATTGTATTGTTTTTATTGTGTCATTTTTGTTATGTATAAAATAAGAAGGATTACCTTATTAGGAACCGGCTAGGACCCGCGTTATATTTACCGGAAAGAGCGCCCGCCGCGGCAACATTGGACCGCACCGCGCTACCTTTGAATAGAGTTTTTAAATATTTACATGGAGCTAAGTAATATAAAATATGAAATATTAAATAACATTTAAATACAGGCACAAGAGACTTTTAACATCAGGTGGTCCTCGTGCTTATTCCGTCAAACAAACACAATTAAAAAAAAAATGTTTGTTAGGACTAGCAGAAGTCAACCCTAACAGGTTAGCATGTTACCAATAACCCTGTATAGGCACAGGTATATGAGCTATATCGACTACAGCTTTTGACCCTAATATAACGTTATATTATTTATTATATTTTATATTATTAGTTATATTATATAAAATATTTCTAATTTTGGTTTCGTTTAAGGAGTTCAATAAAGAGCTTATCTATCTATCTACATAACCCAACCCTTAGAATAGGTATTCATGGATGCTCTTAGCTACTCTAAAACATATATATAAGTTGTTTTTTTTTATGGGATTGGAGGGCAAACGAACTGGCGGCTAACCTGGTGGTAAGTGATTACCGTCGCCCACGAACATTCGCAACACAGAGGTCACGAGGATGCGTTGCCGGCCTTTGAGGAGGGAATATGCTCTCTTCTTGAAGGTCCCTAAGTCATATCTGTTCGGAAATACTTCACCTAGCAGCTGGTTGCAAATTGTGGCAGTGCGAGGTAGAAAATACCGTGAAAATCGCATGGTTGTGGACTTCCAGATATCGACATGAAATTGATGAAACATCATGCTTTGTCGGGACGTCCGATGGCGAAATTGAGCTGTAGGTAGTAAATCGAACAGTTCCTCAGAACAGAGCTCAGAGCTGAATAAAAAATATATCAACAATACAGGGTGGTTTGGAATCGATAACTGAATGTGTTCCACTTATGTGGTCTACTCATTTTGTGTATGTGAAAATGAAACATGAATGGAACACATTCAATTATCAAATCCACACCACTCCCCGCAGTATTGTTGATATACAAATATCCACCTTATATATAGATCATATTGAAGCTGTATGCTTCCATTACGAAATTACGAGAGTAAAAAGTATAGTCATATAATTGTAAGGGATAATGTAATGCACGGAGCATGCGTCATTGCATAAATAAAAATAATTCATCATTACAGTCACGAGGTGAATACGATCACTACAAAGTGTTTGAAACGTCAGGACAAAATTAATTATAAATATAGGCGATTTAAACCGTTTAAAGTTGTTTAAGTACTATGTATATGTAATAATCGCGAAAACCTAAGACAACATTATGTTATTAGTTAATTTTATTGAAAACTAAATAATTAGCCAAACTATACTCGTCGATTACTATTTCAATTATAACTACTAGTAGAACTAGTTTTTATCCTTTTATATATGACTGTACTTTATAAGTGCGCGCGAGTTGACGACAAAAAAAATAGGTAAACTCGGAAGGTGCCAACTCACGTGCACTCGCGAGTTTCACGCTCGCGAGTTGACGAATAAGTCAATTAAAATGTATGCTTCCAGTCCAAAGTACCTATAAAACACATGTAATTATCTTGACCTATGTGGAAAATGTCACATTCTGCCTCTCAATAAGCGACAGGACATTCCTGACTACATTTTTATAAAAGCTTATTTAATTTAATAATAATATAGGTTAACTTTAATAAATTGCAGAAATCTCCAAGTTTCAATCCTTCTTTTCGAGTTCCTGAGACTTCCATGAAACATTCCTAGACAGATGAGATACGTATATAGAGGTATACTGTATATGCTATGGACTGCCATGCCACAGGTCCATGGTTCGATCCCCCCCCTCCCCTAAGCAACAGGGAGGCCATTTTGAAAATGTGTTTTAATTAAACACCTTGTAATTAGTTTTACATTGCTTGCATTATTCATCATGTAAATTAAAATTTGGCACTTACCACATTTAGATTTAAATTTTTTGATTGAAGGCTTATGAATAAAAAAAAAAAAATTTTCAGGGTAGCTACCTGATAGATAGAGCAAGTCTTTAAAAGCCATTTTTTTAAGGGCCCTTGAAGTTGGTAACATAGTGGGTGATTTTATCTTTCTTGGCATTTGATTTTTTTTATTCCATTCAAAGATCTAACGATAGTTAATGTTACCATACTGAATTGGCCTATTTATCAGCTTAGCACACAAAAAAAAATCATGCATCCACCGCAATAATTCACGTCACCATAAATAAAAATCTCATCGTACTCGGCGATAGGTGAAAAATTCAAAAAAAGTCATAACCCCGAAAATATGAAAAATCGCGGAACATACATGGGGGTGATTCAGATAGCCCTCTAGGTCTTCTACCTCCCAGCTTCAGTATATCACTACTTCTTGGGACACCTTGTGTGGTTGAAGCGCTCGTAGCGAAATTAAGCGCTCGTAGCGAAGTTTGCTTAGCTGTTCTTAACCGATCACTAATTAAAGTTAAGCAATGTCCGCGGCGGTCTTGTCATGAGTTGGAGGGGTGACCGCTAGTGAAATTACTACTGAGCGCGTCTCGTTCTGCGGAGGGCACGTCAAGCCGTCGGTCCCGGTTGTTGTCTTAGGACGGCAGTCGCTACAGCATGGTGGTAGGGCATTTTGCAAATGCCCGCCTGGCTAGCTACCACCCTCAAGTAGAAAATCTGTCGCCAAGCACTTAACGGTGTGTTCCGCCACAATAACTTTATACATTAATATTACAAGCCAAACTGATATACGAAAATACATATTATACTTCAAATAAAGTGAAGGTGTAATTGACCGCGAGAACTTAGTTCAAGCGAAGCGTCTCTGCTTCAACTTAGACAAAAATGTTTTCGTATGTCCGGTTGTTCTCCTCTACAGGTCGCATTTCTCAACCGATTCTTACGAAATTTTGTGAGCAGGTTCGATAAGTCCATTTTTTTTGTCTATTCAGTTTTTGGAAATTTTTAAAATGACGGAGATATACATGATAAGATGTATAAAGTATGGACGCCTGCGCGTAATTTAATGGCAATGTCCTGATACGTCAGTTGCCTAAAAGTGATAGGCTCTCTCTCTCTCCCTCTCGTATTATAATTATTTATGTTCCATGTTTTTGTAGCCTGTATATTAATACGAGATAAATACATTACCTAGTGTGTAAAATTAATGTATATCGTATTTACTACTTACCTAACAATTTCTGATAAAACTAGCCTTCGCTGGGGCCCGCGTGTCATTGATTTTCTTAGACATAAGTCCAAGAAAATCATTTATTATTTACAATACAAATCTAGATATTTTGGATTTCTTGACCCATTCTCCCTTTAGCATGCGCAGTGACCCTTGATTCCATTGTAAGCTATGCAAAGGCAGACTCGCGAGGTCTACAGCTCGGAGAGCCACTATAGTATATATAATATAACATGTATAGGTAGGTACTAGTTTCATAACTGTTTTTTCTAATGTATCTACTGTTTAGTTTACTACTCCACATCGGAAAACTAACACTCAAGATACCATCTTACGAACAATAGGCAAAAGAGGGTTAATATTAGGCAACTTAATTATTACGAGCGTAGCGAAAAAATCCTAGGTCTATGCTGAGGACATATATGGACTGAGGGCATAGGACGAAGAGATCTCGTATCGTATGCGAGCGAGTGAAATAGAACTACGCAAGTCGCTTACAATGGAATAACGTAAGAGACAAATTGTAAATAAATTAATAAAAAAATAAGGGTTATTATAATGGAAAAAAACGAACAACCAGTTGATTATACTGTTGCTATATATTAATTACATACATTTTATTAATTAATTGCACTTATTGTATTGACACAAACAGTAAAGAAAAACATTTTAGAGCCTATTTCGCGATTTTTTTCTATCGAGGCTAATATTTACAATCATGTTTTCAAAACAAGTATACGTTAAAGGTTATATACTATAGAATAATATATATTTATTTTATATCTGTAATGTATGCGGTTTTTATAAAACATATCTTCAAAATTACAGTTTTGATCGCTCACTTCACCTTAAGGTAATTACCCCTAGGTTCGGAACCACTGGTCTAAATAATTGTGTATTGTTCGTAGCGTTAGGTGTAGAGATTATGTACGTCCTGTATTATGTACCTACATGAGAGGCGGGAGCTCATAGATTTTTTTTCAAAAGATTATTATTATGTCACTTGGTTTATACATAGTATGCAACGCGTGTTCAAAATATTCTCACTTATTTGGCTCAACGAATAAGCATTGCAATACAACGGGGCAATGTTGCCAGTATGCTGAGATTGCTGAGCACGCTGTCAACTGGTAGTGTGCTGGAGCCATAAAGCAATACGGACTGCGTGGGGCCTGCAATGATCTTTAGGATGACTAAAGGCTTTCTTTGTAGTAGCTCTAGTGCTGTTTAAAGTTTATGGTGTCATGTAAATAAGAAACCTGAAGGCACCCATAAAAATACATAATAGTAAGCCAAATATCTTATATATAAAATTCTCGTGTCACAGTTTTCGTTGCCATACTCCTCCGAAATGGCTTGACCGATTTTGATGAAATTTTTTTGTGCTTATCCGGTATCTATGAGAATCGGCCAACATCTATTTTTCATCCCCCTAAATATTAGGGGTAGTCCACCCCTAAATTTTTTTATATATTTTTTAGACAAAATTTTTAATTTCTATTTTTTTATGATACAACATACAAAAATACATTCAATCCTCAATTTTCACCCTTCTACGATCAACCCTTATTTTTTAAATTATTTATATGGAAAAACAACGTTTGCCGGTATATATATATATATATATACAATTGATACCTATTTGTATTCATGACATACACGGGAAAAAAGAACGCACGACGAAAACCTCCATATAGAGGAATCGGTTAAAATGATCTTGATAACCATTATCTCTGATTGAATGTTCAAATCGTGCAAAGCTACACTGATTGCTTGAGCCATAAAACCAGTTTTTTTGGGAGGACATAGATTCTGTCGGCCGCCGCCGTCCAGCTCCACCGTATTTAGGTAAAACCAGACACGGTACGGTAGGTACTGGGTAGGTTATATAGGCTCGCTTCTTCACGTTTTATAACGGACAAATGAAATAGTACTTTGCCTCGTTCAGTGTATAGTGCAATCACTGTTATTAAAAAAAAATAAAAAAACTGCCCAAGAGTGGGACTCGCGCACGAAGGGTTCCTACATATTATATTAATATTCCGTATATATTATTTTTAGCAATTTAATTATTATTATCTTTAACAAATTAACAGCGAAAACCTCTTTTATTGTATAGGAGCCCCCATAATTATTTATGTTATTTTATTTTAAGTAATTATATTTAAAGAGAACATAAAACTAAATATTCCGTGAATAGTTAAAGCGTCTACCCATCACCGTTATTAGTATCGAGCAAGAAACGGTAAAAAAATTAAGTTTGTTGTATGGGAGCCCTCCTTAAATATTACTGTATCAGCCGGATCGTCCACTGCTGAACACAGCCTCACCTATTAAGGGGGTATTTGCCATAATCCTCACGCTTGGCAGGCGGCTTGGGGATCGCAGTGTTGGATAGTAGTTCTTTGGAAGGCGCTGCTGCCCACCTTCCAGTATAATTATTCCCTTAGTCGCCTTTTACGACACCCACGGGATGATATGGGGAGGTGCCATTCTAACCCGGCACCCCACACCTAAATATTAATTTTATTTTATTTTTAGTATTTGTTGTTGCAATAGAAATACATCTGTGAAAATTTCAACTGTCTAGCTATCACCTTTCTTGTGATACAGCCTGGTGACAGACGGACGGACAGCGGAGTCTCAGTAATAGGGCCCCGTTTTTACCCTTTGGGTACGGAACCCTAAAAAACCGTCATTTAATTTTAGTGGGTTGAAGTTTAAGCAGTAGACCTCGTTGTGTGTGTTCATCCGGGAGAGTACCTACTGCCACCATACCTATTTCTACTGCCATCAGGAATGTTTACATAACTGTGTACCGGTTTGAGTTTTTTTTTTATGCATAATAGGTTAGCCTTTGACCACTATCTCACCTGATGGTAAGTGATGATGTGGTCGAAGATGTTGTTCAGGCTAACCTAGAAGTACTGGCTCTCAAGGACAGCTGCCGGAACACACCGTTAGGGGCTTGGCGACAGATTTTCTACTTAACGGTGGTAGCTAGCCAAGCGGGCATTCGTAAAATGCCCTACCACCATGCTATAACGACTGCCATTCTTAGACAACAACCGGGACCGACGGCTTAACGTGCCCTCCGAAGCTGGGAAGCGCTCAGTAGTAATGTCACTAGCGGTCACCCATCCTACTCATGACCGCGGACGAGGTAACCGATCAGCAAAATTATTGCTGATCGGTTAAGAACAGCTTAGTAAACTTCGCTACGAGCGCCTGCAATTTTTTTCTCGTTTGTAGTACAAAGTAAGTTGAACTATAGATGTCGCTCCATCGTCATTCCAATAAGATAGTTAAAAACGAGAAGACAATTTAGAGTTATTATTAATATTTCATGTTGGCTTCGCTAGGTTAGAGCACACCCCCGCTATAAGGGTGGACGACACGGATCCTGCACATGCCTATAATTTTTCCTCTCGATGTAATTTTGTGAAAGTCTTCTTTAGAAAGGGCGGTTTTGAAGAAGGCAACAGGAGAATAAAAAACGTCGTGATTGAGTGAATTCTCTTCCCATTCCTCGCCCCTTAATCTATAATTTTAAGAACATAGTCACTTTTCATCAGCAACTCTTTCTCTCTATATAAAAGACTACTGTTAGAAACTTAAGTATGAAATAACACACAATTCCTGAAGTATACCTATGACTTTTTAATTATTTTTACTAATCAATCGCATTGTCCACTGCTGAACACAGCCTCCCCGATAAAGGGATTTTCCATAATACCCACGCTTGGCAGGCGTCTTAGGGATCGCAGTGAAATATAAAAGCTCCTCAGTAGGCGCTGCCCACCATTTGGTATTTTGCCCTTACCCGCTTACAACATACACGGGAAGTGATGGACGGATGACATTCTATAGCCCGGCACCCGACGGGATTTTATTAAGTATTTTATCTTTATTCATATTCACACTGTTAATGTAATTGTGGTTTAAATATATTTATGGTTTTATGAACACACATAATATAATCTTGGGTAATAATATATAAGCATCACGTCTGTCTATTACAGATACAGCCCTACCACCTTGCTATAACGACTGCCATGCTAAGACAACAACCGGGACCGACAGCCCTCCGACGCAGTACTACAGCGCTCAGGTACCTACTACATAATGCCTCTAGCGGTCACACATCCAACTCTTGATTGAGGCGGACGTTGCGAACTTCTCTGATCGGCTATAAGCAAACTTCACTTCGAGCACTTTCTAAAGTTGTCTAAGTGCTCCAAGTTAGTGACAGTTATTTTCTTTTTTATGTTATTGTGACGGATCCTGATGTTACATATGCATTTCGTCACAAGTCACGAACTGCACTGCGCCCGTCACATGAGACTTAATAACTATGTCTCAAGAGACATAGTTATTAAGTCTCATGTGCCTGTAATTTCACTGGCTCTCAAGGACTTCTGCCGGAACACACCGTTAGGTGCTTGGCGACAGGTTTTCTACTTGACGGTGGTCACTAGCCTAGAGGGCATTCGAAAAATGCCCTTCCACCATGCGGTGAAGCTCAAGCCCGCGGCGGGATTCGAACCATGGACCTGCTGCTAAGCAATACATAGCCAATGCCACTGAGCCATCGCTGCTTTATACCTACTCGAGGGTGAAAGCTAGCCAAGTAAGCGAAGCTTAAGCCTCAGACAGGATTAGATCATACAATAAAAAACAAACATGACAAAATTTCTGGCACCTATTTGGCTCAAAGAATAAGCATTGCAATTCAACGGGGCAATGCTGCCAGCATGCTGGGCACGCTGCCAACTAGTAGTGGGCTAGAGCATGTGGACTGCCTATGAGTCCAAATGCTTTTATTGTAGTAGCTGTAGTGCTGTATGTAGTTCGTAGTATTTTGTTAATAAAGGCATACCGCAATTTAAATAAAAATAAAAAAAACAGATTATATTGATCGTTATGCGTCAGAAGGGAACCAAATACCTACTGCGCGGCAATCTATATCCATTACCTTTACGCCGTCAATTCTTCAAAATTATAGAATATAAAATTTTGCATATATGATTAAATTTAATTATGTTTGTTCTTTATCGCATAAATAGATTTTAATAACTGGATCGTTATAGACTAATTTACCTTCGACTTAACAAGTTTCAATGACGTCGTACCATCGAAGTTGGGGTAATAGAAATGTTATCGTTCTCTCCACAAAGCATAAAAGCCAAGCACAGTATGGTGAATTGATAAATTTATTTTAGGTTTTAGGTTTCTTGTTCAAATTAAAAGGGAGCGTATTGCCACAGTTGACAGAAAAGTAGCTATTATACCTTTGACCTATATATACTAGACGCGACATCTCAAACGAGGATAGTCGACCAGTGCAAGTATGCCGGCCGGCATACTCTCCCCCACACGCAGCTGGGCACTCGTAGAGATTACACGCGCTCTACGTTCGAAACTTGTGTATTATCAATTGTGTATTTTGAATACACAATTTTCGAACGTAAAGCGCGTGTAATTTCTACGAGTGCCCAGCTGCGTGTGAGGAAGAGTATGCCAGCCGGCATACCTGCACTGGTCCACTATTCTCGTTTGAGATGTCGCGTCTAGAATATATAGGTCAACGTATTATACTAGCGCTCGTCTGGCTTCATCCTTTATCTTTTCTTCGTTTGATATTTTTTAGGATACTGCAGATAAATTTTATTAAATGATTAGCACCTTGATAGAAGGATTGGCTCCAAAATCATTTTGATTGTGTTACTTGGGATTAGATATATATATCTTTGCATGGTGGAAGCAACGTATTATCTCGATGTGTGGAAGGGCATTTTTCGAATGCCCGCATGGCTAGCCACCATATTGCTAAACACATTATCTATTTGAGTATAACCGGTTGTGGTAGAAACACGAGGAAGTTTTGAATATAAACCAATATTATCAAAATATTTTTTGTAGGTAGGCCGTCCTAAACTATTTAATTTATTTTAATTTACCTAATTGTTTATTTTAAGGTAAATATACAACTAAATAATCGGTGAAAACTCCAAGTTTCTACCTGTTTTCGTTATTATTGTTTTTAGCAAATAAACGGCGAAAACCTCTTTTATTGTATGGGAGCCCCCTTAATTATTTATTTTATTTTTAACTAATTATATTTGAAGAGAACATAAAACTAAATATTCTATGAAAAGTTAAAGCTTCTATTGTCACCGTTATTAGTGTCGAGCAAGAAATGGTAAAAAAATCAAGTTTGTGGAATGGGGGCTCCCATTATATCCCTTATATATTTTTTATTTTAATTTAAGTATTGGTTGTTATAGCGGGAATAGAAATACATCATCTGTCAAAACAACTGTCTACGTATCACCGTTCTTGAGATACAGCCTGGTGACAGACGGACGGATGGACAGCGAAGTCTCAGTAATAGGATCCCGTTTTTACCCTTTGGGTACGGAACCCTAAAAATGACCAAGAGCTAATCCGGCCTCGCTCTTTTATGCAATAGCCCGTAATGTAGGTACTCTCCTCAATGAGTTTCAGACTATGACATTTATACATTCGTTTTCAATTAATATATTAATTACGCACGACATCACCTACAGTTGAACTATCTGTGCAGATCTTATATCCCTCTTAGAAAAACACGTGTAACATATTTATAGCTGATTTTTTGCAATAATTCATAAAATGCTGAAAGGAATGCGATTGAAGTTAAACAAAGGTACGGGGAAAAATAAATAGCTAACTCATAATTTATTGTGAAATATCTGGCTGTGTTTTTCAAAAATATCATTATTATCGGTATAATATTAGGTTATAATTATTATTATTTTCGAATCCCTGATTAACTCGCCCATTTTTAGTATTTGAGACATTTTTTTTACGTTATTGTGAAGGAACAAGTGCGAGGCCCACCTGATGTTAAGCGGTATCCTCTGCCTATAACAGATGCATTTTATCACAAGTGACGAACTGCACTGCGCCCATCACCTTGAGACATACCTGTTAAGTCTCATTTTGCCTGTTATTTCACTGGCTCTCAAGGACTGCTCCCGGAACACACCGTTAGGTGCTTGGCGACAGATTTTCTACTTGAGGGTGGTCGCTAGCCAGGCGGGCAATCGCAAAATGCCCTTCCACCATGCAAATATACAGACGTTTATTAAAAATGAATACATAATTAATAAATTGTTTATTTGAAAGTAACAAATCGGTGTAGTTACTACAAAAAAAAATTAAATGACATTCCAGTCGCGTAGTCTAGAACTGTCGTTGGCAATACTTGCGTTTACGAGCTAGAGACAAACAGACAATGGAGTACGAAACCCTAAAAAAGTAAAAAATCAGTGGCATCATCATCATCAGCCGGAAGACGTCCATTGCTGAACAAACGCCTCCGCCATAGAGCGCCACAAAGAACGGCTATTAGCCACTTGTAAACATTGGCTACCAGCGACTTTAACGATGTCGTCAGTCCACCTAGTGGGGGGCCTACCAACTCTACGTCTTCCGGTGTAGTGTGGTAACCACTCGAGAACCTTTCTTCTCTATCGGTTATCAGTTCATCAAGCAATGTGACCCATTGCCTCTTCAACTTGCAAATTCTGAGAGCTGTGTCGGTGACTTTTGTTCTTTGGCGAACATCCACGTTCCGGATTTTATAGCGCAAAAAAACTCCGAGCACTCTCTCCATAGATCCGTGACTCTGAGCTTGTCCATCACAAAAAATCAGGGGCACAGATCAAAAACCCAGTTCATATTCTTTGATCAGGGGCCTCCCCAAGCGAGAAACGTGTTTTACTCTAGGTACTTAGGTAGGTACTTTATTTGTTTAAGCTGGTCATAAAACGGTTAAGTATAAGGAAGTAGGTACAAGTGGAGTGATTATGGTACAAACAATAAAGGCATTTTTTTTTAATTCACCGCATTCAACTCTAAAAAGCTTGAAATTACTTGTTAAAGTCGAAACCATGACATTTCAAAAGTATACCTATTATCCATTGACATCTCAAATGAGGATAGTCGACCAGTGCAAGTATGCCGGCCGGCATACTCTCCCCCACACGCAGCTGGGCACTCGTAGAAATTACACGCGCTATACGTTCAAAAATTGTGTATTATCAATTGTGTATTTTTAATACACAATTTCCGAACGTATCGCGTCTATTATATAATATAGGTCAATGCTATTATCACAATATTGTGCGCATAGTACCGACTTCGACAAGTTATTTGATGCTTTTGAGTGTTGAAGTCGGTTCCATATTCAGGTCAAGAAAAAAATTCACCCTTTTTAGTATCACTTGTTACCTACGGGATCGATTGACATTCACTATCAATGACTATATCATCAAGATAGCAAAAAAAACAGTATAACTCAAAAACGGCTTAACCGATTTTGGTGAAATTTAAACGGCAAGCATCAGCTTTCAAAAAAAAAGGAAACATCAAAATCGGTACACCCAGTAAAAACTTCTGAGGTAACAAACATAAAAAACAGACGAATTGAGAATCTCTCCTTTTTTTAAAGTTGGTTAAAAACCTATAATCAAAACCGACCAAGTTGGAGTCTAACTTAAGGTTTTTTAACTCATGTTCGACTTGCACTTGGTAAAATAAAGATTTTGCCTAATTAGGCATCCGACGCGATATCGGAGGACGCGGGTTCGATTCCCGCCTTGGGCATAAAATTATGTTCTCCAAAATTTGTTAAATATATTTTCGCTTAGCACGCGATAGTGCTTGTAATATTTAGAAAGATTTTAGATAACTTCCCAATAAATAAATTTTGTGTGTTGGTTGGTACGGCTCTGTGTACAGTGCAGTACAGTGCAAGTCCGACTTACATTTGAACTGTTTAATTTATATTTGTTATAACTGAGAAGAGGTTATGATTATCCCTTAAACCTTTTATCTACACATTTACAAATTATTGGAGCACATTCTTTTTGTTCCGTATGGGAATCGAACCCACGTCCTCCGATTTCGCGCCGGATGCCTATTCCAATCGGTCACCGGAACCTTAGTCTTACGAGTATACATTCATGTAAATCACTACATAGTATAAAACAAAGTCGCTTTCTCTGTCCCTATATCCTAGCATACATAGGTATGCTTAAATCTTTTAAACTACGCAACGGATTTGGATGCGGTTTTTTATAGTAGTAGTAGTAAGTATTATACACATTAAAAAGGTCTACAGAAAACCCCGCTTTGGTATATATTATCTCCTATGGATATCCCACAATTCTTTTTTTTTGTCGTTTACTTTTTACGACAAATAATGGCTAATTTTCGAAGCGATTTTTACCAATACAGCATTAATCCTTATCTAATTAAATACTTTAAATACATTGTTGATTTAATAAGGATCTATATGGCCCTATGATTTATATGAATATTTTCGAAGATATTACAGATTTAAAAATTGCGGGACGTAGCGTTTGCGGCGGTTCCGGCCGGCCCGGGCGACGGGAGCGTGTAGTAGTGTAAAAATGTAAAAAGTATAAAGTAAAAATGTAGTGTATGAATGAATTTAAATATTCCAAAGATAGCAGGAAATCTTCATGGTTTAGGGAAAGAAGAATTGTTTTACTCTAAATTTAACACGTGCGGACCACGGGCAGTAATGAATAAATCAAAACTACTGGATTGATTTTAATGATTTTTATTATTATTTTATTTTATGCCCGTGCGAAGCCGGAGCGGGCCGCTAGTAACGTATTAATCTATACTTATAATAAAACTGTAACAGATCCAATTCTGTACATGGCAGATATAATGAAAAATATAGTTTTAGAGCACTCTTTAGATGACACTGATGGCAAAACTGTATTTTTTTTCTTTTGTCTGTCTGTCTGTATTCCGGCCGCGCATCACTCCGCAACTACTGAATGGAATTCAATGAAATTTAACACGATTTGAGTTCATATTACGAAGAAGGCAGCGCGGCACCCCACGGGCAGCTCGGAACCCCACGGGTAACCCAGCACCCTTATTTAGTTTTGCAAGCTTGCTAAGATAAAACTCTAAAATCTCGAACATTCGCCACAATCAGTTTTTTTAACTATCTATCTCTTGCCGGATACATTTTGGAGACTGCGCATTGGAAGTGCACAATCTAGATAATATATTTTCGTTCTACCGTCAAACAAGGCAAACCTCGGCAAAAAGACGTCGTTTTAAAATCGAAATTCAAAATAAACGCACAAAGCACTTTGCTTCAACATTTATTGTGCGAACCGCAAAGGGACTCTCTGAGTTACTTATCTTCTGGAAAATACAACCCGGAAGTTTTCAAACCCATAGTAAAAAGCTCCTTTCCGGGCTATGCTTTACTAAAACTGCTTCACCGCAGACCACAGCGTTGCTAAATATGAGATAAACAGTGCTCAAATGTGAATAATTAGTCTGCAGGTACGGCAATCGCACAACTAGTATCCAAATGTATCAATACTGTTTTTTTTATATATAAAGACCGAAGGCATGAAATAAAAGCCACGGAAAATGTCAAAATGACGTTTATCTAAATTGACATAATATAAATTAGATAATAAGGCATTTATTATCATAAATATTATTATTACCATTCATTATTCATGTGATTACACGTCTGTAACCACATAGCTTCTATTTTTTTATTTTTTTATGCCTGATAGGCTAGCCTTTGACCACTATCTCACCTGATGGTAAGCGATGATGTGGTTGAAGATGTTGTTCAGGCTAACCTAGAAGTATTGGCTCCCAAGGACAGCTGCCAGAACACACCGTTAGGGGCTTGGCGACAGATTTTCTACTTGAGGGGAGTAGCTAGCCAGGCGGGCATTCGCAAAATGGCCTACCACCATGCTATAACGACTGCCATCCTAAGACAACAACCGGGACCGACGGCTTAACGTGCCCTCCGAAGCACGGAAATGGTCAGTAGTAATGTCACTAGCGGTCACCCATCCAACTCATGACCGCGCGCGACGTTGCTTAACTTTGCTGATCGGTTGAGAACAGCTAAGTAAACTTCGCTACGAGCGCTTCAAAAGCTGTCTGTATTAACCCACCATGATGTATTGGAACTGTTTGTAGTAAAGTTGGTTTATATTTATTTTTTACTTTCCCAAATGTTTGTAAGTAGAGACCAACAAATATGTCCTTATATTTTAGGACATGACATTATATCCAGTGTGCGAAGTGAACGAGATCGATGGCATTGAATGAGAAGTATATATGGACGGAAGTTATAAAATGATATAGAGCAAAAAACACGCAAAACAAGCATCGTGCTAAAATTCTGTATATCATTTTATTCCAGTAGAACCTGTTAGGTAAGATTAGCGTAGGCTGCAGGTTACCTGCTTTTCTTTATTCTGTGGCTAATGTTAAGTTAGAACGTGACGTGACGGCTTTTAGATTAGCAAAGACAAATAAAAGATCCTTCTTAGGTAATTGTGCACGGTTTTATAATAAAGTTCCCAAACATATTACAACGCTCACAGAAGGGAAATTCAAGTTGCACGTGAAAAACATATTGATTAAAAAATCCTACTACACAGTTTCTGAAATGCCTGGACAATTCTGCCTCTGCCAAGCTATTGTCTGTCACCTACATAATTTAAACAAATATTGTAATAACTTTATTATATAGTAAGTATGTAACGCATTGTTAAATTGTTAAAAGATGTTTAAAAGAATGGCCCCAAGTTTCTTGCCCGGTCTTCTCGCAGTGGCTCTATACAATTTATTTGCAGAACGTGGCAGTAGAATATAGAATATTTCTGTTATTGACCCTCATAAAAGCGTCGTAGACGCCTTAATTGAATAAATGATTTTGACTTTGACTTTGGCACATAATCAAGAAATAGGTGGAACCTCTGCCCAAATTAATAGTAATACGAGTAGTGAGTTGCGAGAACTTGTAAGTCATCGTGTTAATATAATAATTTTATTTTTAAAATAAAATAAATGTGTGTTTGTCCATAAGTTGTTTTATATATAAAACTTTAAGCTTTCCAAGATACGATTTGGACTCGCACTCATAGAACATATAATAATACTACCTCGTACTCTAAGGGATCCGTACCAACAAAAAAAATAGTTATTTTATTTGTTTCATTCATTTTCAGATACTTCGCGGACGTAAGGTCCGCACCCTCCTAGTTTTTTTGTTTCTATACGGTAGATATGGGACTATAATTATTATTATAACAAGTTCTTTTTTTATTTACTCCTCAATAGCTTTTACCCGCGGCTTCGCACGTGTGGACTATCCCTCAGGAACCGTACCGGTTTTTGGGAGCTGTGTAAAATGTGTCATATATAAATAGGTTACTTTTTAATCTTTTTAAATTGGCCCCGTAAATCGTAATCGTTTAATAGGTCCTTCAGTACCAAATTTTCCATAAGGTTTTCCATTCCGATACACTTTGAAAACATAAGGTTTTTCAATAGGGACACGCGATCTTTGACAGCGCATAGTGGCCATCTTGGTAAAGCGATAGCTGTTAAATTTGGCATGAACACATTATTTAGTCGTGACATTTCACGATGGAACGCTACACGCTTCAACAACGCGTGGAAATTGTTAAAATGTATTATCAAAATCAGTGCTCTATTCGCCTAACGTTCCGTGCATTGCGTCCAATTTATGGCGTTCATGGCCGTCCTGCAGAGTCCACAATCCGATGATAACTAATTTTGGATTGGCCTAGGTTAGATGGTATATGATCTCACAATCATGTGGTTCCAACAGGACGGTGCCACTGGCATACAGCACTGGAAACATTAAATTTATTGGATGAGAAATTCGAAACCTTTGTCATCTTGCGTGGTGGCGACATCAACTGACCACCAAGTGATTTAACACCGCTCGAGTACTTTCTGTGGGGTTCTTCTAGTTTATGCAGACAAATCACAGTCAATTGCCGCCCTGAAGGCCAACATAACTCGCTCTCTTCGTGAAATTGAGTCCCATTTATGCGAAAATGTCATCCAAAATTGGTCCAGGATACACCACCTACAGCGTAGTCGTGGCGGCCATTTTGCTATAATTATATTCCATACATAATGTCAGCGAATATCCTGAAAAATAAAATAAAAATTGTGGCAATATCACAAAAACAGGTTTTTTATTTTTAAGTTCGAGCGCTCTTAATGAAACACCCTTTAGTTATATATTTGCCCCGCGGCTACCAGTTCAAACATAGTGCCCCATGTCGAGTGTTGTAACTTAGCATCATAAGACAATATGGCATATGGCAATTGCCAATTAGCCACTACATGGCTGACAATGGGTGCATACCATTTGAAGTTAGATTCGCTAAAAACGCTAAAAACGATTACACTCCCAAAAAGTTGTTCCACATGGGTCTTGGCGTTATTTTCGCCTTAAACGCTATGAGGCTACTGGAACAGTTTGAATTCTCTACATCTAATGTCAAAAGTGACAGAAGTGGCAAATTTTAGTAGCATTCTTAGCGTTCTTATCCTAAATGGAACAGGGGATGACAGTTACAAACGATCACAGTGATCACAACCACAGACGCAGAATGTGATCAAAATTATCGAAATTAGCGTTCTTAGCGACTAATGGAACATACCCAATCTCTTTACGGACATCCATTGCCCTTTCCTAAGTTCCATAGAATAAATAGGATAGGGATTGAAAGTGGCTGCGCTCATCGTCGTTTAGATTAAAAACGTCAAACGGTAAAAACGTCACCCTATTTTAGTACAGAACCCTAAAAACAGCTGAGCTCAGAATAACTATAAATAACTTAAATAACCTTTGATTTCAACTCTCTTTGCGTCACAGAACCTACGTATGTAATTGTGCAAAAGGAAATAAAAAATAATTTTAGGTAGGTAACTGTGGACATAATTAAATCTTAAATATCACAGTACCTCTGACAGTTCAAAGAAGAGGATAATATATAATATTATTAATATTATAAATGCGAAGGATTGTGAGTGTGTTTATATGTTTGTTCACGCTCAAGCGGCTGAATCAATTTTGATGAAATTTAGTATGAAACTAGATAGCACCCTGGAATAACATATTTAGGCTATTTTTTATTCCAAAAAGGTAAAGTGTGCCCGAGGGATTTGCGAGGATTTGTAATATATTTATTTGCTAGCTTACCAAGGCAAAGATACCAATTATAATGAAATTTGGTTCGGAGGTAGGTAGTTTACTTTCTGTGTTGACACCATAACAATTCTTAATCTCCTTCATAAACAATCTCAATCTAACAGTCAAATTTTAATGTATAAACAAAAATTTTAAAAAATGTTTTCTTTTCTGACATGATAGTTTTTTGTAACAATACATTATGCTAATGTAGTGTGATTAAGTGTTTTTTTTACCAATTAATTTTATATTTATCACGAAGCAATGATTAATTTATTATGTCATCGAGGAGTTATTTGCGTTAAAATAGTTTGATCGATCGCTTTTGATAATGTATACAGGATTTATATTACCAATACGAATAAAATAGTTTATTCGTAGTATTACCAACATACATAAATTAAGTAATTTAATTTACACAGTAGAGTTTCATGATGGAGAAATTGTAAACATAAAGATAAAGATACATTTATTGTTCAAAACATGGGTAAATTATACATAATATAATGGTTACGCACAGAGTTGTTGGGTTTAAAAAATTTCCACCATGTTTTTCCTGTATACATGCGTACAATTATGACGAGATGGAGCAACCGTACATTCCTATTGAGATTAAATATAAAATTAAGCAATTATAACATTATTACACCTTATAAATAAATCATTAAAAACTATTATTTCACACTAAACACAAAATACTATACATCAATGTCATCCAGAATTTTTATAATGTCATATTTTAAAATTATATTTCAATTAAATTTTATAAATATATTGATTATGTCATTGATTAATTGTCAATTATTGTTAATTAAAATTTATCATTTAAAAAGTCATACACATTATAATAACATTTATCAACTAATATTTTTTTACATTTAATTTTGAATGCATTGATATTTAAATTTCTCAACAATTTTGGGATTTTGTTATAAATTCGTGGTGCAATACAGACTGCACTCTTTCCCAGAAGAGCAGTGCTGCCTGAATATTAGCATACTATATTATTGTCACGCGTCTGTTTCTCTCTACAAAGTCGGATAATTTTGGAAACAATTCGGGGTTTGTTTTAACAAATATAGCTATTTCCAGTATATACAAAGACGGAAGGGTCAAAATTTTATGTTTTTGAAAGTATGGCTTACAACTTTCCATTGTTCGAAGCCCAAACATTGCCCTAATACAGCGTTTTTTGCATTTTGAATAGCCCTAAGAGTACGAACATATGTTAGTATGTATTATAGAAGCGTATAATGACTGCATGCATAGTGTGCCAAAACTATCAATCAGATAATATAAAATTATGTTTCATTCTATGGCATATATATATATATATATTTTTTTAATTTAGATCTGATTGGCTTGCCTTTAACCACTATCTCACCTGATAGTAAGTGATGATGTGGTCGAAGATGTTGCTCAAACTAACCTAGAAGTACTGGCTCTCAAAGACAGCTGCCAGAACACACCGTTAGGTGTTTGGCGACAGATTTTCTACTTGAGGGTGGTAGCTAGCCAGGCGGGCATTCACAAATTGCCCTACCACCATGCTATAACGACTGTGATCCTAAGATAACAACCGGGACCGACGGCTTAACGTGCCCTCCGAAGCACGCAAGCGCAGTAATATCACTAGCGGTCACCCATCCAACTCATGACCGCGGGCGACGTTGTTTGAGTTTGCTGATCGGTTAAGAACATCTAAGTAAACTTCGCTACGAGCGCTCTCTCTACTACGAGCGTCTCAATTTCCTAATTCATGGGCTACATAAAGAACTCTTTTGTACATATCTATATGTACCTATATTGCACAGCATTTTCACGTGGTACATAATATATCTTCCCATCATTATGTCTGTATTCAATCTCTATAATCTGAATCAAATAACCTCATGTCCTGTACCAGCCGGATGGTCCACTGCTGAACACAGCCTCCTCCATTATGGGGTGTTTGCCATAATCCTCACGCTTGGCAGGCGTCTTGGGGATTGCAGTGTGAGATATCAGTTCCTCAGAAAGCGCTGCTGCCTTCTGGTGTGTTACCCTTAGTCGCCTCTAACGACACCAACGGGTAGAGATTGGGGTGTGACATTCTATCCCGGAACCCCATGGGCACCTCTTGTACCTATATCAAATATAAAGCAAAAACCTCTGTGCCTACGTGACAACAACAACGTATAGTATCAGTTTAATTAAGAACTAATTCCGTAGCCTATTTGTCAAGTGCATGAATTCCTAGAAAATAAATTGTTCAATAATTAGTAATTAATTACATAATTAGGTTATCGAGGCGCCCGGCCCGCTAATACCCTTTGCACAATGCTGGAATAATTAGGCGATTCTTGCAGAGGAAGTTAGGAAACTGAGTATGAGCATACCTATATAGACTGCTATAGATATTTGAGAGTCAAAGATGCAATACTATCAGGTAGGTACTAAAATCTGCAATACAATCGCTAGATTGGAGGCGACCTCGGCCTGCCATGAGTGTTGAGACTGGGGCTGTACCTATAAGGCGGTTCATATCCCGGAGGTTTGTTCCATATGGGGCCCGCAGCGGAACACAGTTTCAGACCTCACAGAACTGCGGCGGAGGACTGCTCTCAGCCATGTTTCAGTTAATTTGAATCCCACACCACAAACCTATATACACACTCAAAAGTGCCTAGAGATCAAGTACGTTTTCGAGCATTGGCGCATTAGAGGATTTAATTCGCGAGGAAACCCACTTAATTATTAACCACCATGCATGCATGCACTGAGAAAAATCTAAAGTCAAAAGCGCCCTAATGACGGCCAATTTATATGGTATATGGTATAACCGACCAAACGTAAATACGTACAAAAACGCCTTCCAAGTAGAAGGCGTTAAACGAGGTCAGTGAAGGCGAATGTTTCTTTTCGTCTTCATTTAAGGTGTATTTTGTGGTCTTTCTTAAATATTGACTTTTCGATGAGGCTGATTAAGTCGTACGTTATAGTGATAATCACCGTAAATAAACCGCCGTAAAAGTAAGGTATATTTTATGGTCAATACTGCAATTATTATCGTATAACAAGTTCAATTCTGAAAATACTAAGGCGTTTTTGACGGTTGTGTTTATTATAAAACATAGTAGGTACATTTTTATTGATTGGTGAAAATCATCTTAAGAGTTGTGAATTCATCTGACGTATTTACAATGGTCAAATTTGATTTAAGCCTTTAAGGCGTTTTTCTCAGTGAGAGTTTGTGCGTAAGCATTTAAGTTTTTTTGGTATATAGCTGATAGGCTAAACCTTTGACAACTCACCCTCACCTCATCAGTGATGATATGGTTGAAGATGTACGTTGTTTAGTCTAACATAGAATTGCTGGCTCTCAAGGGCAAGAAAACGACCAAATACTCTTGAAAAATATAGAAAAATTAAGGAACTAGGTATCGAAGTAGGTTGTACTATCCTTGACATCATATATTTTCCCACTAACCAATATAAAGCTAAATCACACGTGAGCGAAGCCGCGGCTACAGTTAGTACTTAATAACAATATCAAAAAGTCATAAATAATAGGGGGTCCCCATACAAGATACTGTGTTTTGTTTAACGATTTTTGTTTTTGCTTTATCGTAAAAAAGGTATAGTTCGTAATCCTGCATACTACAATCGTAGAACTTTGTATGTTATTAAAGTATATCGTACAAATAATGAAAACCTACATTATTCTAGTGTTCTAAGTAGGTATTAAGACCAATTTAAGTTTTTTGTTGCGTTCATAGCCATTTTGGTCAGTGATCTTCGCTCTTGACTTTTGATAGACACTATAATTATTGTACAAAAGAGTTCCCCGGCGGCCTAGCAAAAAATTGATTTTGATTTTATATACCTGTAATTATGTACACGTCTAACCTTTATTACGAGACTCGCGCCATAATCGCGAGTTTTAAGTCTTGAAAAAAAAAAAACTTTACCTATGGCTTAATGAGGTCTAAAAATGAAACAAAAAATTTTGAAGCGCTCGTAGCGAAGTAAGCAACGTCCGCCGCGGTCATGAGTTGGATGGGTGACCGCTAGTGACATTACTACTGAGCGCTTCCGTGCTTCGGAGAGCACGTTAAGCCGTCGGACCCGGTTGTCGTCTTAGGTTGGCAATCGTTATATCATGGTGGTAGGACATTTTGCGAATGCCCACCTGGCTAGCTACCACCCTTAAGTAGAAAAACTGTCCCCAAGCACCTAACAGTGTGTTCCGACAGCTGTCATGGAGAGCCAGTAATTCTAGGTTAGACTGAACAATATCATCGGCCCATCATCACTTACCATCGGGTGAGATATTGGTTAAAGGCGAACCTATCGAGCAATAAAAAAAGAAACAGTAGTCGATTATGCACCATGGGGTCAAAACAGTGTCACGGGCGGCATTGTGTCCTAAAAAGGAAGCATTGATGGTTAAATACCCAACAATAATTCTGGGTGGAGTGAGGTATTTAAGCTCAGATAAAAAACTCTTACGTTTCCGGGTGATAACAAAGAACTCTAAACCTTTACAACTACTTACATACATTACACCTTCTCTAACAATTATTTATATCTGGCGACAAACACAAATTACACGCAAATACACTATCGTTTATAAAAACCATCATAGTCAAATACGTTATATTTCGCTTTAAGATGTGCTTCTAACTTATTTATGAACCTAATTGGATATCTTTTTACAGGTAGGTACTGTTTACTTTACGTTTATGCTTGCAAATACAATTGGGTGTATAATACAATATTAAGTATATAAAAATAAAAATACAATATACCTACTACCACCCTCAAGTAGAATATCTGTCGCCAAGCCCCTAACGGTGTGTTCCGAGCTCCGGCAGCTGTCCTTGAGAGCCAGTACTTCTAGGTTAGCCTGAACTATCTTCGACCACATCATCACTTACCATCAGGTGAGATAGTGGTCAAAACCTATCAAGCAAAAAAAAGAGTAAGTAGGCATGATATATTGTATGATGAAAATAATGCCAATAATGGTTATATGGTACACGACTAGTTTTTAGGGTTCCGTGCTTAAAGGGTAAATGGGACCCTATTACTGAGACTTCGCTGTCCGTCCGTCCGTCTGTCACCAGGCTGTATCTCAAGAACAGTGATAGCTAGACAGTTGAAATTTTCACAGATGATGTATTTCTATTGCCGCTATGATACTAAAAATAAAATAAAATAAATATTTCAGGGGGGGCCCCATACAAAAATCTTGATTTTTTTACCGTTTCTTGCTCGATACTAATAACGGTGACAGGTAGACGCTTTAACTATTCACATTCATTTCATAAGTTTTTCATTCAGTCATTCGTATTCGCTGGACATACTTGTTTTATTGATATTATATTATATATATGTATACATATATATAATATAATATATATATATATTTCCTCTATCACTCAGCATTGCTTTCTTACCGCGCTGTTTATCATTCTTGTCTTTATAAGTCACACATTTGTACTTCTCACAGCTCTCATCTAAACTAAGTATGTAATTTGATTTTGATCATTCTTCTGCCATACTTAACTTTTAGCGCAATACATTGCTGACACGCCCGGCAACACTTTCCTTTTGTGACACTTTTGAGCTGGTCGTCAAAGTGATTGACTTTTGGAAAACCTAGGTTGTTTTTAATGTGATTATGACGGAACAAGCTCGATGGCGGACTAACCTCTGCGAATAACTGATGCATTTCGTCATAAGTGACGAATTGAACTGCGCCCATCACCCTGAGACATGCAGTTGTCAAGTCTCATGTGCCTGTAATTTCACTGGCTTTGAAGGTTCAGTTACGTGCTTGGTGACAGATTTCTACTTGTGGTTTGCGAGCATTCACAAAATGCCCTTCTACCATGCGGTGAAGCTCAAGCCGGGGATCAAACCATGGACCTGCGACACGGTAGTCCATAGCTATTACTGCTCGGCCATCATCATCATTATCAGCCGGAAGACGTCCAATGTTGAACAAATGCCTCGCCCATACAGCGCCACAAAGAACGGCTATTAGCCGCTTGTAAGCATTGGCTACCCGCGACTTTCACGATGTCGTCAGTCCACCTAGTGGGGGGCGTACCAAATCTACGTCTTGAGGTGTAGTGTGGTAACCACTCGAGAACCTCTCTTCCCCATCGGTTATCAGTACGTCGAGAAAGGCCCGCCCATTGTCACTTCAACTTGCAAGCTATGTCGGTGCCTTTGGTTCTTTGGCGAATATCCACGTTCCGGATTTTACCGCGCTTTTAAAACTCCGAGCATAGCTCTCCCCATAGCTCGTTGAGCAACTCTGAGCTTGTCCATAAGGGCCACAGTTAAGGACCACGTTTCATCGCATACGTCATCACTTTGGTCTTCAGGCTCTGCGGGATCTTCGACGAGAAGATGTCGCATAGCTTCCCGAACGCTGCCCACCCGAGTTGGATTCTTCGGGCAACCTCTTTGTCACAGTTGGACTTAACTAACTGGACAGTCTGTCCCAGGTAAATGTTATGGCCAACAACTTCGAGCGTGTCGCTCCCAAGTCCCAACAACTACAGGTACGGGGGCAACATAGACAATAGACGTAATTTTCGTCTTGTCCATGTTCATTTTAAGACCCACCTTCCAATCCGTACATTCCATAGTCTATCAAAATCCCGCTTGGACATTTTATGTTGATTTAGAACGATTTTTAAAATTTATTTTTTACCTATAAATGGAAACTATTTTTTCACCCTTTTTAGTGACCTTTGCTACTTACGGGATCAGTGGTAATTCACTGTCAATGACTATAAGACCAAGATACCACTTTTCAGTTAGGAGCGTAACTCAAAACGTCTAGACTGATTTTGATAAAATTTAAATGGGACCACACGGGAAGCATTATAAAAAAAGAATCATCAAATTCGCTTCACCCAGTCAAAAGTTCTAAGATAACAAACTTAAAAAAAGGACAGTCGAATTGAGGACCACTTTCTTTTTTTGAAGTCGGTCATAAAAGGACGAACTTCTCAAATCGCCTGTATTTTTTGTGTGTTACCTCATATCTCTTTACAGTTTGTACCGATTTTGATGTTTTTTTATATCGAAAGCCGATGCTTTTTATGTGGTCTCATGTATATTTCAGTGAGATCTGACAAGTAGTACTTGAGTTATCACTAATATTGATGATAATAACAATAATACTTTATTTCAGATTCATGATCCTTACAAAAAAATATATTAACAATAAAATAGAATGAAATAAAATGAAATAAATAAAAATATATAAAAAATAAAATATCAGGTGGCAATGGCCAACCAACGTCGGTACGTTGCAGTTTGCTGCAGGCGGTCTGCCAGACTCCTTAAAATGGCGTTTTTACACCTGTCAACTCTGATCATGAATGACGCTATCCTTTTACGCTGGATTGCGTTGAAAGTATCGATGCGCGCGTCGAAAAACATTCCAGACGCGCTACAGCTCCGGGACAGCCCCATCAGCTGCCTGTAGATGTTATTATAGGCTACTCTGATGGAGTTTAGCGACTTCAGTGTGCATTCGGTCCAAAGTTGACAGGTATAAAAGGTTCGACAGAAAGATTTAAATAACGTGTTTTTTTACTTCAGGCGCAGCATTGTAGAATTGTACCAGTACGACAACAGTCCAACAACCTCAGGGGGACCCCTGAGCCATGCTTTTTTGTCCACGGTGGTTCAACGTATCGAATGCACCACTCAGGTCCAGGCTTATACAGTAGTATCGTTCTTTATGTAGTATTTGACAAACCCTTTTAAAGAAAGCACTGCCATGTCGGTTAAAAGTTGTGGACGAACACCAAACTGGCCATCGTCTATATCTAAGGAGGTTGGCCACAATGGTCGCCACGGAAATAGGTCTATAATTGGACACGCTTGAGATGTCACCCGTTTTATTCTTTGGTACGAGTATAGGTACCGCTAAAGTGCGCATAAGATCTTCAGGTATAAGTAACAGTGATGTTCTCATTTTGACTTGTCGATGTAAAAAGAACCAAGTAAGCAGTGTGTACGTTGGTTAGGTTTATTTACTTTTAGTGCATTTTTGTTAAAGAATTATTTTGTTTGAAGTCAGTTTTGTTTTTTAAACTGATTTCTTTTTGTTGAAGAGATTCAAAGAACACTTTTCATAGAAGTGGCTGGCGTTCCAGGAAATGTTTAAAAGGCGTTTTACTTCGAATAGTTCGATTAAAATTTTGTCAGAAAGGGATTCCTTGAAAAATATTTTTTAGTTATTTTTCGGAAACCTTCTCTGAAGCCTATATTATTATTTATATTGCTTATTTCTCTCTCTTTAACTTACAATCTCTTTCACTCTTTTATATTCGCTTTTGGGTTCCTCTAGATGTGACTTTTGTATTATTTAGGTTTGCCCACGCAGCTAACCAATCCAGCAACGCTTATTAGACCAATACACCATAATTAGTGAATGTTTGTAACCTATTGCTTTCATTAAATTTAAATGAGGTGTAGGTTATTTTCGATTGTAGCTTGACCAATATGGTATTGCTCTTTACCCAGTCCAATATGCTAGTTACCTTGAGTCGTTACTCGTGCAGAGCCACGTGCTTATACGCCTACAGCTGGAGGTGCTTGATAATTCAGCAAGTTGTTCAGCTAAACGCGCTCCCTCAGGCGGACCCTTGTTTTGCTGGCTACAAACAACGCTGCAGCCTCAAAGTCAAAGTCAAAGTCATTTATTAAATTTAGGCGTTTATTATAAAACCGCACACAATTACCTAAGAAGGACCTTTTATTTGTCTTTGCTAATCTAAAACCTGGCACCGCTATTTTATCTTTATTCCTAGTATTGTAATCGTGATTGTCACTGTTTAATTTAAATTTACTAAATTTTTTACGAGCATACACAATATTTTCAAATATATACAGACTTGGTAAAGTTAAAATATCAATTACTTTAAAAAGATCCCTCACAGATTGCAGCCTGCAACGCCAACACTTGTTTTCACTTTACATTGGATATATATACCACCTGGTGCGCAGAGCGACCGCTCCTCTTGCTCTACCCTAGGGCCGGTCCTGCTTAAACCAAGGGCCCCCGTTTATCCCAAAACTACGGCCCAAGAACCAACACCGGCCAATGATATATAAACACTAATTAGGTTTAAATTTTCACCCCGTGGGGTGTCGGGTTAGAATTGCACCTCCCCATATCATCCCGTGGGTGTCGTAGGAGGCGACTAGGGGAAAAATGCTGGAAGGTGGGCAGCAGCGCCTTCTAAAGAACTGCCATCTTACACTGCGATCCCCAAGACCCCTGCCAAGCGTGGGGATTATGGCAACTACCCCCTTTAATAGGGGAGGCTGTGTTCAGCAGTGGACGATCCGGCTGATTCAGTACAGTACAGGTTTGAATTTTATAGTGACTGTGTATCTATAGTGTATTTGATTGAAGCCGGCCAATGACATATCTAAAAGACGTTTTTAGCATCTAAAGTCTGTGTAAATAAAGTGCGACATTGTGGTCGTAATCTGTGTTATAGTCGCGCCTTATCGAGGTCAGAGTTGCGCTGTTAAACTGTTTAAATTGAGTAAGTAGGTATGTTCTGGGTTTTATATGATTATGTAACTCGTAATGACTTCAAATATTATACAGGTCAGGAGATAACGACGTTGGCCCTCGACCTCTATGCAGTCCTTATCAAACACGAAGTAAAAAGGGAAAGAATAAATATTTTATGGAATCTAAAGAATTATTACTGTAAAATGGAATAATTATGCCTGTTTTTTAACTGTATCCTTCTGTCTGGTCCCGTTAAACTAGTTGCTCGAAGCTCTGGCTAGCTAAGGTTAATCTTATATATACAGTACAGTACAGTAGCAGCGAGGCATGCTACTTCATTTTATGCTTTTGAAGCTCGTATCGTAGCGAAGTTTACTTAACCATTCTTAATCGATCATGACTTGGATCGATGACTGCTAGTGATATTACTACTGAGCGTGCACGTGCTTCGAAGGGCACGTCAGTCCCGGTTCTTGTATTAGGATGGCAGTCGTTATAGCACGTTAGTAGGGCATTTTGTGAATGCCCGCCTGGCTAGCTGCCGCCCTCAAGTAGAATGTCTGTCGCCAAGCACCTAACGACGTGTTCCGGCAGTTGTCCTTGAGAGCCATTAATTCCAGGTTAGCCTGAACAACATCTTCGACCATAGCTTCCACCACAAATTCATTTAGGTACCATGACAAGAGATAGTGGTCAAAAGCTAGCCTATTAGCTATAAATAGAATAAAACATGCTGGCAGCACTGCCCCGTTGCATTACAATGCTTATTCGTTGAGCCAAATAGGTGCCAGCATCTTGATCACGCGTCGCATCGACCAAGCGCTTTGATAAGTTTTGGAAAATACGATGAGCTCCCGGTCCCCACGAACCCAACGTCTCTACACCAAACGGCTCAAATATGAAACCCATACCGAGGTGATAGTCAGGTGATGTTCATAACAGCTGAATTGACACCGTTCTAGTTGTACTTGACACTGCACTGCGTCCATCAAATTCAAATGCAAATATGCTAATATGCTAAGCTAATGTTTATTTGTTAGAATTGGCTAGAATGCATCAAATTACATGTGAAGTTATTATATAAATGTTATTTTAACATTGTTATGTTTGCAATAACGCCTGCTATGCGGATTACATTACAAAATTACAAATATACGATAAGAAAAATTTAAGTCATGTGCGGGATTCGAACCCGCCTCCATCCACCCCTCTCCACGCGGGTTTTTTGTAATTTTGTAATATAAATGTTAGTTTATTTTTACTACACCTTATTTTTACAAATAAATTTGCGCTAGCCCTGTCACAATATTTGTTATATATACAATATATGTATCTTAATATATAAAATAATTATGAATCAAATAAGTTTTATTTATTTTATTGTTTTTTCGGATTTTTGATGATATTGCTTTCGAGCAGAATTGACCTGACCTATATTTTTTATACATATATTGCATCTCGGTTTTCGTAGTCCGATTGTTGTTCCAAAGTTATAATATCATTGTAAATTATTTATATTCTTTATAGACCTCATATTATCATATGTATGGTAGGCCCCTTGCCATTAGAAATAGATCCAGGGTTGTCAGACACAATTGGCCTAAAGTTGGTCATTTTTTGCCTTATTTCCAAGCCAACTACTAGGCTGCTTATCAATTTTCTGTTCTTGGTTCACTTCAGCTTATCAATTGAATTGTGATGAAATAAAAACGCACTTTAATTTGTGTTAATGTAACTGAAACTGTAAAGTAAAAGTGCTAAGCGCGAAGTCAACGCGGGCGTCAAAAAGACCACCGGATGTGGCTGAAATTATAGTCGGACCAATCTGACATCGATATTTGTATTATTTACTAAAATGAGTGAAAACTTCAAAGTAGTATATGAATAGTTTTTTGTATAAGATCATGTGGCCAAACGGTTTTTTGGTTTTTCAAGTTATTTATATTATTTAAACGCACGCTGTTGGTACATACACGTGCATGAGGTCACCGCCCTACCCTAACGGAAGACACGCGCTGGTTGTCACCAATCAAATTTTTGCTGAGTACATGCATCGAGGCTGGCCACCTTGGAGTCCCAAACAACTCACATAACTCCGTTGTACCCTCAATGCAACGGAACATTTCCCTCTCGTAAACAAAAGAAAAATAAAAGGTTATGGCAAACACTTTGTTTATATTTATGTATCCGCATAAAATTTACCATTGTATTGTATTGTGTTTGTCACAGATATATAAATTCATTAATTAAAATCCTTAATTCATTCAAGCTTAAACCCCATAAGGATATGAGATTTGAAAACTTAAATTTAATATAAGTATAAATTATAGTAATTAAACAACTTTAAACGGTTTAAATCGCGTATATTTATGTTTTTTTTTAATATACGCGATTTAAACCGTTTAAAGTTGTTTAATTACTATGTGTAATAATCGCGAAAACCTAAGACAACATTAAGTATAAATTATGTTTATTAATATATGGATACTATAATTTAAGTCTATTAAAAGTATACATATATTTGGGATTATGAGTGCACTTTTATAGCCTTATGCATAGTCGTAAATCATATACACAATTAACTTCAAGCTGTTGCTAGATCGGACGAGTATAAAAACTTTACTGTCCATCGTTATTTTCTGTTGGTTTTATCAATTAGATTTTTTGGCGTTTTTTTCTCTGCATCTGTAAGTAAATATTTTTAATATCTAAACTTACTATCAATATTAAATAGTTATCCGGTCGGATTGAACATCTTTATTGGTTTTTCTGTTATATATAAACAGAGCTGGGTTTCAGTCAAAAGGGCAAGGGTCAACACGACCGGGGTAGTACCAACTCTCACTAAATATCAACATGAAGTATCAAATTCCAAAAGATATTTTTAATATTGTTATGTTCGGATATATATCGTACGGGATTCGAACCCGCGTCGTAAATTGGTTAGAGCATACCCGGGCTAAATGGGTGGATGGACGCGGGTTCGAATCCCGCATATGACTATAATTTTTTTTCTCGTCAATTTGTAATTTTGTAATTCAAGAGATATTATTCCAGGACGGTTCCAGCTGCGAAAGCGCTGGAGAACCCTCTATGGGCGTCGACCCCAATGATGGCCGGGCTGCCATGCAAACCGTGCTCAATACTACATCAGCTGCTCGGGGCAAACGAGCCAATTCTATTTCTTGCCGTGGACTTTTTTATCATACGGAGTCTCCGTTCTAACCTGAACACATTCTATTACCGCCTGGTTACTGCGAAGTCAGCACTTTCCGATCGAAATACAGATATGCTGTACATACATTCATTATCAACAACCAGCTCTTGCAGTATCTAGAAGAACACTAGCTGATTAGCGAATGCCAGTCGCGGTCGCTCAGCTGCTGATCTTGTAGTAAACATTTAATATTGATAGGCGGCAATATCACCAAAAGACCTTACAACAAAAGAAATAAGCAACAGAGTACAGCTATAATGGAAAACATATAGCCCCTTATAGAAATTGACAAAAACTCTCACGTACTACTCAAAGCTAAGAAAAATAAATTTATTTAAATATATACATTATATATATATCCAATCATGATGCTTATATGGATGTTAAACATAGAGCCTAACGAAAAAAAAAATTAACATTACTTGACACAGTATGGAGGGCACCATGCTCGACGTCGTCGACGTCGAACATTAAGAAATAAACCTAAAATGAAGGAGTGTAGCATACTCCATAAGAATACTAAAATGGAGGTGTGCAGTGCAGGTCATATATTAACTAAGTAAGATAAATGGACTAAAGTTGTAACTGAATAGTAATGACTAAATTAGAATTAGTATTACCATTCCACGGGATAATGCCGCCAGCCTTTTGGGTATCCTACCTGTGGACAGTGACTTCTAGGTTAGCCTGAACAACATCTTCGACCACATCATCACTTACCATCAGGTAAGATAGTGGTCTAAGGCTAACCCTTCAAGCATAATTTTTTGCTTCATAATTTAGGTTTTTACCTGATCTCTTTTTTCTACTTATGATTGCCTCCTGGTAGGAAAACGAGCTCACAATTTTTATCTCTAAAATTTTTGGTTATTAGATATAGATATAATAACAACATTAAATTATGCGTTGCTGTTCTTTTTATAAAGTGTTTAATTAATAAATAACTGACATTATTAATAAATTTAAGAAAATTGTTAACATTGTATAACTTTATAGGATTAAGTTTAACATGGTTTATAATATTTTTGTTGTAGTATTGAATAAACTTCTTTTCTTTCTTTCTTTAAATATAAAACTGAATGGTGTCCAAGACAAAATAAAACAAAGAAAAAGAGGCAGCGTCTTCGATGGGGAGATGATATTCGGAAAACAGATGGTGTTACTTAGAGATGTATTACCCATAATTGGAATGTGTGGTAAGCTCTAAGGGAGGCCTTACAGAGCTGCAACAACCTCAATACCAGTAACTTGTTGAAGTCGGTACCATGACGGTTCAAAAGTACCTATCATCACAATATTGTGCGCATGGTACCGACTTCGACAAGTTATTTCACACATTTGAGTGTTGAAGTCGGTTCTATTTTTTTGGTAAAAATTTTTATTTCGCCCTTTTTAGTGACCCTTGCTACTTTTGGGCTTATGTTTAACTTACCACCAGATATAGTAACATATAACAGACTTAAATTATCAAAATAAGACTTGCTTGCAGCATAATACACGTTTTATCTTCCTATCCAAAATTTTATTTCTATCTTATACCGTTGAGGAAATATTACTGTGTTACCACCAAATTTGAGCTTCGATGAGAATTCATCATGATAGGAAAATACTTTTCAGTTATTGGGGTGTAACTCAAAAACGGCTTGTCCGATTTTGATGAAATTTAAATGGGACTACACGGCAAGCATCAGCTTTTAAATAAAAACTAGGTTATCAAAATCGGTTCACCCAGTCAAAAGTTCTAAGGTAACAAACATTGATTATAATATCAGGACAGGAAAACACTTTTTCAGTTTTTGGAGTGTAACTCTAAAACGGCTAAATCGATTTTAATGAAATTTAAATGGGACCACACGGAAAGCATCAACTATCAAATAAAAAAAAAGAATTATTAAAATCAGTTTACTCATTCAGAAGATATGAGGTAACAAACATAAAAAAAAAAAATAAAAAAAAAACATACAGACGAATTGAGTACCTCCTCCTTTTTTGAAGTCGGTTTGACATTTGAGTGTTGAAGTCGGTTCTATTTTTTTGGTAAAATTTTTTATTATATACCCAAGCTGATGATTTATGTGGTCTCATTTAAATTTGATTGAGATCTGACAATTAGTACTTGAGTTATCACTAATAATACGTACTTAATTGGCTTCGACTACATTGATGATGTTCACATTTTGACTTATCCATGTAAAAAAAACAAAAAAGCAGTATACAATGTTTTGGTTACTTTTAGTGAATTTTTGTTATAGAATATTTTTTGTTTGAAGTCAGTTTTTTATGTTTTATTTTGTATTTATTTCTCTTTGTTGAAGAGTTTCAACAAACACTTTTCATACAAAGGCGTTCCAGGAAATGTTTAAAAGGCATTAAAGTTGAATCGTTAGTTTGATTAAAATTTTGTCAGAAAGGGATTCCCTATAAAATATTTTGTTATTTTTCAGAAACCTTCTCTGAAGCTCTTTATATTGCTTATTTTTCTTCCTTTAATTATTCCTCTTACAATCTCTTTCACTACTTTATATTCGCTTTTAGGTTCCTCTAGATGTGACTTTTGTATTTTTTATGTTTGCCCACGCAGCTAACCAACCAGCAACGCTTATTAGACCAATACACTATAATTAGTGAATGTTTGTAACCTATTGCATTTCATTGAATTTAAATGAGGTGTAGGTTATTTTCGATTGTAGCTTGACCAATATGGTATTGCTCTTTACCCAGTCAAATATGCTAGTTACCTTGAGCCGTTACTCGTGCAGAGCCACGTGCTTATATGCCTACAGCTTGAGGTGCTTGATAATTCAGCAAGTTGTTCAGCTAAACGCGCTCCCTCAGGCGGACCCTTGTTTTGCTGGCTACAAACAACGCTGCAGCCTGCAACGCCAACACTTGTTTTCACTTTACATTGGATATATACATACCACCTGGTGCGCAGAGCGACCGCTCCTCTTGCTCTACCCTAGGGCCGGTCCTGCCTAAACCAAGGGCCCCCGTTTATCCCAAAACTACGGCCCAAGAACCAACACCGGCCAATGATATATAAACACTGATTAGGTTTGAATTTTCACCCCGTGGGGAGTCGGGTTAGAATTGCACCAATATCATCCCGTGGGTGTCGTAGGAGGCGACTAGGGGAAAAATGCTGGAAGGTGGGCAGCAGCGCCTTCTAAAGAACTGCCATCTTACACTGCGATCCCCAAGACTCCTGCCAAGCGTGGGGATTATGGCAACTACCCCCTTTAATAGGGGAGACTGTGTTCAGCAGTGGACGATCCGGGTGATTCAGTACAGTACAGGTTTGAATTTTATAGTGACTGTGTATCTATAGTGTATTTGATTGAAGCCAGCCAATGACCATATCTAAAAGTTTGCATGTAAATAAAGTGCGACATTGTGGTCGTAATCTGTGTTATAGTCGCGCCTTATCGAGGTCAGAGTTGCGCTGTTAAACTGTTTAAATTGAGTAAGTAGGTATGTTCTGGGTTTTATATGATTATGTAACTCGTAATGACTTCAAATATTATACAGGTCAGGAGATAACGACGTTGGCCCTCGACCTCAATGCAGTCTTTATCAAACACGAAGTAAAAAGCGAAAGAATAAATATTTTATGGAAGCTAAAGAATTATTACTGTAAAACGGAATAATTATGCCTGTTTTTTAACTGTATCCTTCTGTCTGGTCCCGTTAAACTAGTTGCTTGAAGCTCTGGCTAGCTATGGTTAATCTTATATACCAGGGGTGGCCAAACTTTTAAACCATGCGGTCTACATTATAATTTAAAATAACTCCACGGGCAACCAGCAATGGATAAAAAATGGCAAAACTGTTTATATTCTGTACAATATTAGGTAACGAAGTTAATTACAATGTTTTCATAGTAATAAATACCTACTTCACTTATAATTTTTATAATTCACTTTTGAACATATTGAACAACAATATCCTAGGCTAGATTTTTGGCACTGCACTGTGTATGAACTAACTGCAATATGCAAGCAGGAAGTCAAATGCTCGTCTGACTGATGTGTCGTTTAATTAGCATTCATAGTTGAAAATATATTCATTCTCAAAGATCTTAAATCCGAGGATCTAAAAAAAACGGTCAAAGATAATATTGTAAGTTTTCGGAAGCGTGGCATTTTATTTTTTGATGTATCAGTGCCATGTCTGTATTTTCAAATGCTCTTGCTTTCAATAAGAATTCTCACCTAATTTTGCACACCTAATTAACACGTGCATGAGGTCACCGCCCTACCCTGACGGAAGACACGCGCTGGTTGTCACCAATCAACTTTTTGCTGAGTTAGAGAACATGCATCGAGGCTGGCCACCTTGGAGTACCAAACAACTCACATAACTCCGTTGTACCCTCAATGCAACGGAGCATTTCCCTCTCGTGAACAAAAGAAAATTAAAAGGTTATGGCAAACACTTTGTTTATATTCATGTACTAGCTGTACCTGCGACTTCGTTCGCGATTGCCGTAGCTGCAAACTAATTATTCACATTTGAGCACTGTTTATCTCATATTAAGCAACGCTGTGAAGCACTCTTACTCGTAGTAAAGCATACCTCAGAAAGGAGCTTTTTACTTTAGGTATGATAACTCCCAGCTTGTTTTTCCAGAAGACAGTAGTTAAGTAACTCAGAGAGTTCCTTCGCGGTTCGCACAATAAATGTTGAAGCAAAGTAGGTACTTTGTGCGTTTCTTTGGAATTTCGATTATAAAACGGTATCTTTTTGCCGAGGTTCTCCTTGTTTGGCGGTAGAACAAAAATATATTAGATTGTACACTTCCATTGCGCAGGCTCTAAAATGTATCCGGCAAAAGATGGATAGTTAAAAAAAATATTGTGGCGAATGTTCCAGATTTTAGAGTTTTATCTTAGCAAGCTGGCAAATGTTAATAAGGATGCCGAGATGCCCGTGGGGTGCCGAGCTGCCCATGGGGTACTGGGCTGCCCGTGGGGTGCCAGGCTGCCCATGGGGTGCCAGGCTGCCCATGGGGTGCCGGAATGCCCATGGGGTGCCGGAATACCCGTGGAGTGCCAGGCTGCCCTTGGGGTGCCGGGTGGCCCCGGGGGTGCCGAGATGCCCGTGGTGTTCCGAGCTCACTCATCACTATTCTAACAAAAAAGAATAATTGAAATCGGACTACGCGTTAATAAATTATAACTAATTGTACATTTTGGCTTTCATCCCCTTTCCCTTGGGAACCGTGCTGAATTCCGGGATAAAAAGTATACAATAACCTTCTTCGTAGTATGAACTCAAATCGTGTTAAGTTTCATTGAATTCCATTCTGTAGGTTTGGAGTGATGCGCGGCCGGGATACAGACAGACAGACAGACAGAAAGACAGACAGGCAGACAAAAAAAAACAGTTTTGGCATCAGTATCAGCTACAGAGTGCTCTCATATTTTTTTTTTGCTAAATATCTTCAATGTACAGAATTGGACCTGTTTCAGTTTTATTATAAGTATATATTTGCATATAATTTACCATTGTATTGTATTGTGTATGTCAAAGATAAATAAATTCATTAATTATCTAAATCCTTAATTCATTCAAGCTTAAACCCCATAATGATATGAGATTTGAAAACTTAAATTTAATGTAAGTATAAATTAGGTTTATTAATATATGGATACTAATAATATAAGTTTATTAAAAGTCTAAATATATTTAGGATTATGAGTGCACTTTTATAGCCTTATGCATAGTCGTAAATCATACATAATTAACTTCAAGCTGTTGCTAGATCGCACGAGTATAAAAACTTTACTGTCCATCGTTATTTTCTGTTGGTTTTATCAATTAGATTTTTGGCGGTTTTTTTCCCTGCATCTGTAAGTAAATATTTCTTTTTATCTAAACTTACTATAGTTATCCGGATCGGACATCTTTATTGGTTTTTCTGTTATATATAAACAGAGCTGGGTTCCAATCAAAAGGGCAAGGGTCAACACGACCGGGGTAGTACCAACTCTCACTAAATATCGACGTGAAGTATCAAATTTCAAATGATATTTTTTATATTGTTATGTTTTGCAATAACGCCTGCTTGGCGAATTACATTACAAAATTACAAATTTACGCGAGAAAAAATTATATAACCCGCGTCGTCAATTGGTTAGAGCATACCCCGGCTAAAGGGGTGGATGGACGCGGGTTCGAATCCCGCACATGACTACAATTTTTTCTCTCGTAAATTTGTAATTCTGGAGATATTATTCCAGGACGGTTCCAGCTGTGAAAGCGCTGGAGTAGGTACACTCTATGGGCATCGACCCCAGTTATGCCTGGGCTGCTATGCAAACCGTGGCCAATACTACATCAGCTGCTCGGGGCAAACGAGCCAATTCTATTTCTTGCCGTGGACTTTTTTATCATACGGAGTCACTGTTCTAACCTGAACACATTCTTTTACCTCCTGGTTACTGCGAAGTGAGCACTTTCCGACGAAATACAGATATGCTATACACACATTCATTATCAACAACCAGCTCTTGCTGTATCTAGAAGAACACCAGCTGATTAGCGATTGCTAGGTTTCCGTCACGGTCGCTCAGCTGCTGATCTTGTAGTAAACATTACGTATTTATAGGCGGCAATATCACCAAAAGACCTTACACCAAAAGAAATAAGCAACAGAGTACAGCTATAATGGAAAACATATTGGCCCCTTATAGAAATTAACAAAAACTCTCACGTCCCACTCAAAGCTAAGAAAATAAAAATGTATTCATGTATTTATATTATATATATATAACCAATCATGATGCTTATATGGATGTTAAACAAAGAGCCTAAAGAAAAAAAAAATTAACATTGACACAGTATGGAGCGCACCATGCTCGACGTCAAGACAAAATAAAACTAGAATCATTAAGAAATAAATCTAAAATGAATGAGTGTAGCATACTCCATAAGAATACTAAAATGGAAGTGTGCAGTGCAGGTCATATATTAACTAAGTAAGATAAATGGACTAAAGCAACTGAATAGTAATGACTAAATTAGAATTAGTATAACCATTCCATGGGGTTATGGCGCCAGCCGTTTGGGTATCCTACCCGTGGACAGTGACTTCCACGTTAGCCTGAACAACATCTTCGAACACATCATCACTTACCATCAGGTGAGATAGTGGTCTATGGCTAACCACTATCTCACCTGACCTATCAAGCATATTTTTTTTTAATCAGGTTTTTACCTGATCTCTGTTTTCTTCTTCTTTATTTTGTCAGATTTATTAATTTGATACTGGCTTTCTCTAACATGTGGTTACTCTGTCAATCCACTGCTTGTTAATATCATCTGTCGCTTTTTATTGAACAAACTGCGTACCTTTATGTTGTGGTATTATAATTTAATTTATTATGACATTGTCGTGCTGTTCGCAATAATAATAATTGATATTCATGAAAATGGTCATTTGGAAAAACCATTCTGTATAATTTATATTATATTTTAACTAAATTGGTAATTTCGTTAACTCATATTAATTCTCCATGTGAAATAAGTAGGTTATTAAAAAAACAATGAAATTAAGACCATGATACTTTATATATATACGACTTCCTCATTACTTTTTTGCAAGGTCTAATGTAATAGGGGCTGAGTCTGTTCTCCATCTACTGGGATCATTTCCTTACTAAAAATGCTACTGAGAATATCTTGTTAGAGAACGAGCGACATGTAGAAAAGTAGGTAGAAAACAAGGTCACAATTTTTATGTTTAAAATTTTTGGTTATTAGATAGTTATAATGACAAGATTTAATAATGCGTTGCTGTTCTTTTTATATAGTGTTTAGTTAATAACATTATTTATAAATATAAAACTGAATGGTGTCCAAGACAAAATAAAACAAAGAAAATGAGGCCGCGTCTTCGATGGGGAGATGATATTCGGAAAACAGCTGGTGTTACTTAGATAAGTATTACCCATAATCGGAATGTATGGTAAGCTCTAAGGGAGGCCTTTGCAGAAAGGAAACAATCTCAATACCAGTGTCAAAAATGGAACTGATTTGAAAAAAAGTAGTTAGTCCCATTCTAGTGACCCTTGCTACTTATGGGATCGATTGTCATTAACTGTCAATGACTATATCATCTAGATAGGAAAATACTTTTCAGTTATCGGAGAGTACCTCAAAAACGGCTTGACCGATATTGATGAAATTTAAATGGGACCACACGTCAAACTTCATCAGCTTTTAAATAAAAAAAGAATCATCAAAATTCGTTCACTTAGTCAAAAGTTCCGACTACGTACATACGAATTGAGTACCTCCTCCTTATTTTAAAGTTGGTAAAAATGTATACAATATGTAATAAGTTACATTATATTTACACTAGCGACCCGCCCTGGCATCGCACGGGTGCAATGCTGATACTAGGTAATCTGTAATATCTTCGAAAATATTAATTTAAAACCTACGAATAATATTTATTCGTAGTTTAAAACAGTGTTTAAAGACCAGCTCGACGTGTTTTATAAAGTACTTGGCGCGTGCTCCAAAATTTACATTAGGTCAACGCTCTTTACATTAAGTAACTCCCAGCACATACAATATATTTTTAGAAGTCAGGGAAACAAATGTATAATTTTAGTTATTTTTTATTGCTGATAGGTTTGTCTTTGACCACAGTCTCATATGATGGTAAGTGATGTTGTGGTCGAAGGTGTTAACAGGACCTAGAATTACTGAAAACTTTAGCTCTGATCAGGCAGCAAAAAAAAAACAGATAAAAAAAACGCGTAACTATCGCCGGGAATAGCAGCGCGCGTGTAATGATGCGTACAACTGTTGATTAGAACATGAAATGAAATCAAAAAAACAGTTGATTTGGTTTTTAGGAAAATCTACTTACTATATAATTAAATGAAAACCTTGAAATACCAAAGATTTGTTGTATTTTAAAATCTATAGCTGCGATCGCGCTCAAAATGCGTAATGATCGGGATTAGCGGACCGCGTGTAAAGATGCGTAAAACTATTGATTTGAATATTGTAATAATTTTATGAATAGTTTGTAACACATTGTTTAAAGAGCCCGAGTTTCTTGCCCGTTCTTCTCGGAGTGGCTATTAACATCTTTTTTGCTGAACATGGCAGTACAGTGCAGAATATTTCAAATTGTAATTGATATTCATAAAAGCGTCGTTGACGGCAAAATTTTGTAAATGGTTTTCACTTTGAATATTATTTTAAACTATAGTATGTACTTACTCATAGTAAGTACATTACCATGTACTTACTATGATTGCCAAGTATAACTATAAGCTTGATAAAAGATCACCCCCCCCCCCCCATTCCCCCCTCCTCCTCACAGACGTGGTGATTGACGTGACAATTTAGTTCCTGGTTAAGTCCATAGGATAATTTTCAACTTAACACTACATCACACGCAAACAACATTGTGTACATAAGTAGTTAAATAGTCATTATATTGTTTGCAAAGTTGCTATAGATATCAATTAGGTAATACTTTAATGACTGCGCTTCAGAGGACAATGGTATAAAAAGCTTTGGCGGTAATATTTATAATTGGTACCTACTTATTGTATTCTAAGGTACAGGATTTTTTTATGTTATGGTTTTGTTTGCAATAACGCCTGCTTGGCGAATTACATTACAAAATTACAAATATACGAGAGAAAAATATATAGTCATGGTCAAATTATAAGGTTGCGTCATCATTTACAAGTATAAAACCTAGCATAATTCTTCATAATTTTGAAGCGCTCGTAGCGAAGTTTACTTAGCTGTTCTCAACTGATCAGCAAAGTTAGGCAACGTCGCGCGCGGTCAGGAGTTGGATGGGTGACCGCTAGTGACATTACTACTGAGCGTTTCCGTGCTTCGGCACGTTAAGCCGTCGGTCCCGGCTGTTGTCTTAGGATAGCAGTCGTTATAGCATGGTGGTAGGGCATTTTGCGAATGCCAGCCTGGCTAGCTACCACCCTCAAGTAGAAAGTCTGTCGCCAAGCACCTAACGGTGTGTTCCGGCAGCTGTCCTTGAGAGCCAGTACTTCTAGGTTAGCCTGAACAACATCTTCAACCACATCATCACTTACCATCAGGTGAGATAGTGGTCAAAGGCTAACCTATCAGGCATAAAAAAAAACCAATTGCAAAATTGGTATTGTTTGTAGTACAGCAAGTTGAACTATAGATGTCGCTCTATCCCAATACGATGGTTGAAGAAACGAGAACAAAAATTAGAATTATGAGTCCTTGTGTCATGTTTGCTCAATTGGTTAGAGCCTACCCCGGTTAAAGTGGTTCAAATCCCGCACATCACTATATTTTTTCTTTCGTAAAAGTAATTTTATAATAAAGGAAAAATGTCTGCAAACGATAATTATCTCTTATAACATAAATGTAGGTGCCGTTTTTCAAAAGAAGTTGCTGCCAGCACTGAAGTATTATTTTACAAAATAACAATGAAAACAAAAAGTTGGCCCACGAGCGGCGGAGAAAAGGCCTTTCCTTTTAAATTTGCTAGCTATAATCATCATCATCATCATCAGCCGGAACTTCAACGTTTATTCCAATATTCGACTTTGGATCTACTAAATTCTAAAGTTCAGGTATGTGACTCATTCCGCTAACGAGCTAGAGACATATCTACGGACGTACGGACAGACGGGCTCCGATTTGCCAATAAAGTATACAGAACCCAACAAAATAATCGGGTACAATGACACACTTCGGATTGTTTACAAATAACTTCAGAATAACTTCAGAAACGACGTAGATATTACTCATTATATTGATTTAAAAAAGTAATTTATAACAAAATATAAATCTTACTTCTGCCTAAATTTAACACACTTATTAGTCTAACTATATAATTAAATCTAAACTAACGTGACGTCAGAAACGCAGTGTAACCTAGGAGGAATAGTTTTCGACGCGTTTCCATTCTACACGAAGCACTTCAGCAGATAATAGCAGATATACTCGTCAGGCGCACGGTCAAGATATTAGTGAAAACCTAAGAGAATAAGTAGAGGCAAAATGAGGTGATAAGCATTTAGACAAAATATGAGTAGATAAGAGGTTTAAAACAAATGGTTGAAGGTAAGAGAGATATGCTTGAAGGTTATCAAAGGATTCTCGGACATAAAAAGCTTTCCTGGAACTTTTTTTTTATGTCTGACAGGTTAGCCTTTGACCACTATCTCATCTGATCGTAAGTGATGATGTGGTCGAAGATGTAGTTCAGTCTAACCTGGACTTACTGGCACTCAAGGCCGCTGCCGGAAGAGCCGGAACACGCCGTTAGATGCTTGTCTTGGAACTTTGTATATCCATGAAAATTACTCATGAAAGGAATGTTTTGATAGAAAATTGGCAGTAATTCCTACCTCAATCATGAATAGGGGTGGTGATGAAAACAGTTTTAATAAGTATAATAGGTTCAAGAAAATGTGAAAACTTTAACAGGTATGAGTTAGAAAAGGATGTGCTCAGTTACAGGATGTGGGTCGAAGTGCTGGTTACACAAGGGATCGTAGCGAGGTCTCTTAAAAAAGGGGTCTTTTAAACCTTTCCTGAAATACTGGCACTAGAAAGTCGGTTTTAACAACTACAGATGCCGAACCTAGTCAACTGTGTTGGCAAATCCTATGCAAGAGTTAATTGAAAGAGTTGGGGAAGCACAAGCGGGTTTTTTTTATATTTTTTTTTTATGTTATTGTGATGGAACAAGCTCAAGGCCGACCTGATGTTAAGTGGACTAACCTCTGCCTATAACAGTTGCAATTTATCACAAGTCACGAATTGCACTGCGCCCGTCACATTGAGACATAGTTGTTAAGTCTCATTGTGCCTGTAATTTCACTGGCTCTCAAGGACTACTGCCGGAACACACCTTTCGGTGCTTGGCGACAGACTTTCTACTTGAGGGTGGTAGCTAGCCAGGCGGGCAATCGCAAAATGCCCTTCCACCACGCGGTGAAGCTCAAGCCTGCGGTGGGGATCGAACCAGGGTACTGCGGCACGGCAGTCCATAGCTATTACCGCTCGGCCATCATTGCCTCAATATTTCGGAAGTTTGTACGAAACTGGTCTTTACTGCGATGCATAGCAGTTTTTTTTACCATAGTTCAAAAATATATTGATTGCGCTTTTGAGGATATGGAAAAATATTATGGTGGACTTTGTAAATAGATTGGGGTATAGTGCGATACTAGAGAAACGTGAAGTAAATTAGCATCGTAGTATGTAAGTCGAGAAAAGTACCTTCGCGGAAACATTTGAACAGAAAGGTTAAACGAAAGAAAATTTACATAGAAAGTAAGAATATAAGGCAAGTTTCAATAGAACAGTTGGAAGGGAAAGACTTCGGAAGCAGTGATAGTCGAGCGGTAATAGCTATGGACTGCGAGGCCGCAGGTCCATGGTGCGATCCCTACCGCCGGCTTCAGCATCACCGCATGGTGGAAGGGCTTTTTGCCAATGCTCGCCTTTCGCCAAGCACACAACAGTATGTTCCAGCGGCAATCCTTGTGAGCATTACAAGCATATGAGACCTAACATCTGTATGACTCAGGGTTATGGGCAGAGGTTATCGTTTAACACCAGGATAACCTAGGTCAAGTTCCGGAACAAACATGCATAAGGATAACGTCAAGAAAAAGAAGAAAAAAGGGAAGGGGGTTAAATGTAACGCCCTGCACCCGTCTCTCCCTCCCCCCCTTCCCTTGTTGCAGATGGCCTACGTTCAACGGTGAGCGTCATAGCTGGTGAAGAAGTAAAGAAGTCTATATAAAGAAACCTTCATAAGCCCACAAAGGAAGTAAATAACTACGGTCTATAATTTCCTAGTTCTTAGTAATTAACTAATCACCTTAGAATCAATAATTTTCAACATCTAAAGTGTACATCTATAGCACATTATCGACCCTTAAAGTGACCTTTCCTGCAAGTATACCGTTATCAATAATCGTGGAGAAAAAAACCAATGGAGAACTCATAATATTTATTTTTATTTTTAGAGCATTACATTTTTATCTCGATCAAGGGTCGAATCCGTTTCCCCCCGGTTATATCCGGTTCCGCTTCATATCTACGCCATTTGACTTTTTTAAACGGGGGTATTTATTACCTCGAAACTTTCTGCTGTGTGTGAATTTGTGAACAAGCGGCATGAAAGCCGGAAATCCTACAAAAAAAAAATAGGTTAAGTCTGTGTAGCCAACACAAAAAAAGTGTGCTTTCTGTCTCGCGGGGCGTCTTCTTAGCCGAAAAACAGTTGAACCAATATTGATGATTTCTTTATTTCAAAACAGGCAGCAATGTTTTTTGGTACATGCTGGATGAAAATTTTTAAGATATATATTTATAGCCACCACCGTTTTCAAGATATTATAAGATAAAGAAATAACACAGCAATGCAAATTATGAGTTTATATTAAGCATGTGTCCCTTTTTTTATTATTATATAGTACCTAGTACAGTATTTTTATTCTGTGTACAGTTTGCACACATCTCAAATTAATTTACACAACATTCTGCTATAGGTACACATACTAACCTACGTACCTACTTCTAAATTTACTTATCGCATTTATTTATATGAATAGACTAACAATAATATACGTGTAAAGATATACTAACTTCTGATCTGTTGTTATTTTTCTTCTTGGCTAGTGAATTGAAAATATAAGAAGACTAAGCCTTGTAAAGGCCTGATTAACGACCTAAGCTAGAGAATACTTCTAGATTCCTATGCGCAGTGCAGTGCTTTACAGAACGAGGATGGTGTCCTGCAAATGATATGAACTGCCGTTATGCTTACCATCAGGCAACTTGCTCCGCACCTCACATCATAACATAAAAAAATATAGTTAGGAAACCTAAATATATTTTTAGGCTTCCTTACTATATTTTTTTATGTTCTGATATATAACTTAACATAGCTCGCAGCTAAGAAAACCAGGGGAGTATTTTTTTTCAATACCACACAGTATTGTACAATATTGATTAGCCGCGGCGGATCTCAAGCGGCGCGGCGCAAGTATGCTAACCTCGGTATTGGTTACATATTTGAGCCGTTTGGTGCAGAGCAAAGACAAATAAAAGGTCCTTCTTAGGTAATTGTGTATGGTTTTATAATAACGTTCCCAAAAATATTACAACGCGTGAGCGTTGTAATATGTTGAAGGGAATGAAGGGAAAAGGGAAAGGAATGTAAGAAGGGAAATTCAAGTACACCTAAACGACAAAAATGCCTGGATCATTCCGCGTCTGCAAAGCTATTGCCTGGCACCTACATAATTTAAACAAATATTGTAATAACTCTATTATATAGTAAGTATGTAACACATTGTTATAAAAGAATGGCCCCAAGTTTCTTGCCCGTTCTTCTCGCAGTGGCTCTATACAATTTATTTGCTGAACGTGGCAGTACAATGTAGAATATTTCAATACTAAAATTTGTAATTGACCTTCATAAGAGCGTCGTAGACGCCTAAATTGAATAAATGATTTTGACTTTGACTTTGACTTTAGAGACGTTGGGTCCGTGGGGCCAGGGAGCTCATTGTATTTTCCAAAACTTATCAGAGCGCTTAATCGATGCGACGCGTGATCAAAATGATGGCACCTATTTGGCTCAACGAATAAGCATTGCAATGCAACGAATAAGCATTGCAATTCAAAGGAGCAATTTTTTTTTATTGTGACGGATCTTGCTCAATGCCCACCTGATGTTAAGCGGACTAACTTCTGCCTATAACACATGCATTTCATCACAAGTCACGAATTGCACTACACCCGTCACCTTGAGACATGTTGGTTAAGTCTCATGTACCTGTAATTTCACTAGCTCTCAAGAACTGCTGCCGGATCACACCGTTAGGTGCTTGGTGACAGATTATCTACATGAGGGTGGTCGCTAGCCAGGCAGGTATTCGCAAAATGCGATGAAGCTCAAGCCCGCCCCTTCCACAATGCGATGAAGCTCAAGCCCGCGGCGGGATTCGAACCATGGACCTGCTGCGCGGCAGTCCGTAGCCAATGCCACTGAGCCATCACTGCTTCGAAATGCTGTCAGAATGCTGGGCACGCTGCCATATGGTAGTGGGCAGGAGCATTTGAAATGCCTGTAAGTCTGTAATGACTTATAGGTTGTCTAAATGATTTTATTGTAGGACCTAGCCGTTGTATTGTATATAGTTCGTAGTATTTTGTATATAACTAGATATTATCAAATGTAATCGAGGCCTACGTATTATGATGCGGTTGAAGATATTGATTATGCTTTCGTAGAAATACTGTGGCTTTCATGGGAAGCTGCTGGATCACACTGCTAGGTACCTGGCGACGGATTTTCTCTTTGAGGGTCATGATAGAGACAACAATTGTTACCGACTACGTGCCTTCTGAAACACGCAAGCGATCAGTACTAAGTGCCACAAGCGGTTACCCATCCAAGTAATGACCGAAGCGAACGTAGTTGATCGTTTAATAATGACTAGGCAAGCTCCGCTAAGATCATTTTTTAATTATTTTTATTATTTATTAATCTACACTCCACAGACTCCAGGGTCCGTGCCTTTTTTTTAATAGTGGCATTTTTTTTTAAATTATTACTAGAATTATAAAATATACATACAACATTCTAAGAGGGAACAGTGCTAAAAGAAAACTTTTTTTTTCCGGTAAAGTCATTGGCACTAGCATTCAGAGCAGACCGGTGTTCTCTAGCAGCACCCGCTCACGAGTTGACGCATGTGCCAGCCATCGCCTTCCTCAAACATTTCTGAGGGAAGATGGCGACCCGACACACAACACCGCCGCTAGACAGCACCTTTATGTGAGCATGACCGCTCTGGATACCCGTGCCAACGATTACAATTATTACACATATTTATAATTTGGGACTACAATAATATTATATGTATGAAAATAACATTAGCTATTCACTATAAAGCTAAGATCACTTCAAACTCGGACGGTCCGGTAATTGTTCAAGGCTTCAAAACATTCGCAAAATGCGATGAATTTAAGGGGCATTGTTTAAATGCCCCTTAAATTTTTAAGGGGTATATTAGTTTTTGTATTTAATTTAACAATCTTGGTTCGGATTTGGACGCCTGCTTGACGAATTGCATTACAAAATTACATATTTACGAGAGAAAAAAATTATAGTCATGTGCGGGATTCCATCATCATCAACCATCGCATCGCGTCGGGTCAAAAAGAGTTATGAGTCATTGTGTCATGTTTGCTCAATTGGTTAGAGCCGAATAAAGGGGTGGATAGACGCGGGTTCGAATCCTGCACATGACTATAATTGTTTCTCACGTAAATTTGTATATTTGTAATCATGGTTCTGATATACAGATGCTATAGTATCTGCTTCCAAAATCGAAGTTGAACATAAAGTACAATACAAATGAATAGGCAGTGTAACTACATAATGATTTCGTTAAAACTGATAACGTGTTTACTTAAGAGCTTAGTTGTCATCGACGACTGGTGTTTGCGTAACATGTCTCTCTACGGACGCTCTAATGATAAGAATATTTAAGTAAGTTATTATGTTATCGTTGTGCATTTCTTCACGTGAATCTACACAAAAACAATGTGTTTTTTTAGTCAAAACAGTATGTTTCTTATTATTTACTTATCTTACTATTTATTATCGTTCATTCTTGGATTATGAATTTATGTGGCACTGTTTTATATTCTGTACTGTACTGTATCAGCCGAATCGTCCACTGCTGAACACAGCCTCCCCTATTAAGGGGGTATTTGCCATAATCCCCACGCAGGCGGCTTGGGGATCTTAGAGTAAGATGGCAGTTCTTTAGCAGGCGCTGCTGCCCACCTTCTAGTATTTTCTCTTAGTCGCCTCTTACGACACCCACGGGATGCTATGGGGAGGTGTAATTCTAACCCGGCATCCCACAAGGTTTATATTCTGTACCAAAAGGATATTCAGAAGCGGACGTAGCCAGTAGAGGAAATGCTTGTCACACGCAGACCTATTGTAAATACTTACATACATATAATCACGCCTGTATTCCACAAAGGGGTAGGCAGAGGTGTGTAAACACCTGCGTTTCACCAATTGGGTTTTGTTCCCGTGTAATAGGGGGCGAGCCTATTTCCATTCATCGGGCACAGTTTCAGGGTCATACAAAATGTTTTTTCTAACGCACTGGACGAAATACAAGAACATATTATTAAGAATAATATGTTTACTCTAAGAACATATAAGAAACGAACACTAGAACATATTGTATGAAACCCTGGCAGGGCGCACTAAGATGGTATACAGCCCTGTAGTGCGTCTAATGCACACAACACCCTACTCACGTTTCCAAGTGAGAAGTGGCATGCTGCTCATTTGTCGCACTTTCATTTGTAATACAAACGCTATTATAATTACTTACTTGATGAATTGTAACTTATAATTAAAATAACTAAAATTTGTAATGCAACGGAGCAACGCTGCCAACTGTTAGTGGGCTGGAGTATTTGGACTGTATGTGAGTCTGCAATGGCTTGTAGGTTGTCTAAATTTTTTTAAGTGATTGCGCCGGTACAATCTCGAATCCCACCTGATGTGAAGCGTAATATTTTTATTGCTGATATGTAAACTTTTGACCACAATCTCACCTGATGGTAAGTGGTGATGTGGTCGAAAGTGTTTTTCAAGCTAACCTAGAATTGCTGGTTGGACACACCGATAGGTGCTCGGCGACAGATTTTCTACTTGAGGGTGGTAGACAGCCAGGCGAAAAATGCCCTACCACCATGCAAAATACCTACGCAAAATAAGCCTTACAATTTTCTTCGGTACTATTACAATTTTGCTAAGTGGCAGTTAACAGGTGGAAAGATATTGAAATTGGAAGCAATTTAATTGATTCCAAGGAAACGCGATCCCAGTTGATCAATTATGATGACCAGTACATAATAGAACGTTTTCACTTGGAGACGTTCCTCATCACAAATTTGATCAGAATGATATTTCATCTCTCTGATCAGTTATATCGTCATTATTGTCAAAACATTTGTCTAAAATACAGAGTCTCGGTCATCGTCGCAGGGTCGCTTGCCTATCGATATTCTATCGCATACATTAAACATAATAATAATAATATATTTATTTCTCATAAAGGCACAAATAAAACAACTATGCTTTTATGGGTGACCGCTAGTGACATTACTACTGAGCGTTTCCGTGCTTCGTAGGGCACGTTAAGCCGTCGGTCCCAGTTGTTGTTTTAGAATGGCAGTCGTTATAGCATGCTGGTAGGGCATTTTGCGAATGCCTGCCTGGCTAGCTACCACCCCCAAGTAGAAAATCTGTCGCCAAGCACCTAACGGTGTGTTCCGGCAGCTGTCCTTGAGAGCCAGTACTTCTAGGTTAGCCTGAACAACATCTTCGACCACATCATCACTTACCATCAGGTGAGATAGTGGTCAAAGGCTAAACTATCAGGAATAAAAAATAACTGAAACTTAAAGATAACATATTAAAAGTGGCCTAATTAGTTGCAAATAATACTTGCAGAATCTACACTAAGATGTACTCTTGTGTTGTAAATTCTGCATTCCCTTCGTAAGTACATTATACAATTATATATTATACATTTCGGAGAGTGTGCGCAGGAATTAAATAGGCTGATTCCTCCATGCCCCTTTTATCATCGGACAACAAGACGCTCTGATGGCCGTCATCCTATCATGGTTGACATTCCTCGAATTCGCACGAAGCGTTTCGCTTCCAAATTTATCATCCGGAAATCAGGCACATGAGACTTAACAAGTATGTTTCAAGGTGACGGGCGTAATGCAATTCGTCACTTCTGATGAAATCCAAAATGACGTTAGTACGCTTAACATCAGGTGGAACTCGAGCTCCGTCACAATAACAAAAATAAATACTCTCGTAGAGTTACTTACATACCTACTAATAAACACACAAAACAATAACAAAATCACAAATATACCACAGGAAAAATTTGATTTGAATTTGACTTAAATTTTTCGAACCCACGTCCATCCACCCCTACCGCATAGCAGGCGTTATTGCAAACCTAACAATATTAAAACACACAAAACAATTTTATTCTGTTTCTAACAGTTCTGAAATTCAACTACGTAATTTTACTTTATTAATAAAATTAATTAGGTACGATAAGACATTAAGGTCGTTTCAAATTAAGACAAAACCAAGAAGTCAAAAGTACATGGCAAATAATTTAAGACTGTATTTGTTTAAATATTCTGTAGTGCGTAAAATCAGAAGTGATTCGCTAGCCGATAGAAACAGAATCTATAGTTTATGTATATAAATTAATTGAAAAATTAAAAAACCCGACTGCAAATTATTTATTTTCGTTAAACGTTTTTTCGTTCCATTCAAATTAAAACTGCAAGTTATGTATATTTATGGACACGTTTTTTAAAGCCCTCTCAATGGATCCGGAAGAAAAAAAAATATGGCGTCTAAAATCCACCAGTTAGTTTTTTATTTTTGTTTATGTACCTATGTGTTACTTGCGCTATCAAAACGAATCTTTATGATATTTCATACATCAAAATCGGCTGTTTCGAAGTTTTGGTATAATAAAGAAACTCACAAACATATACCTACATACTTTCAGGAACCTTAAAAACATAACACCTCTTTTTTTTGGGCAGAGTAAAAACTAATTTAAATTCTCTCTAAAGGAATAAATAGCCTAACAGCGTCCGCAAGTCTTCAACACGACCAAAAATTCAATGGCATAATACTGTTATCATGATTTAATAATCAATTTGCAGCACATTATGTGAAAAGACGATCGTTGACGCCTGTGCCAGTACGATATCAGCCGCGGAAGGTTTCGCACTCGACGCGATACACACGCGCGGCGTGACTAGTACACGCAATAAACGTAAAACAATACAATAAATATTTTTTCCCATACAAACTTTTTAAACTACCAAAAAGTTTACATTCACAAATTAAATCCACAGTGTTTCCGTTCCTAATTTAAAATTATAAAAAAAATAATGCACAATTAAATAAATAAAACTAATAAAATGATGAATTAAGAACAAGAAAAAATAACCTGTTTACAATTACAATAATTTAGCCATTCTGCGTAAAGGCACTCGCGGTCTTGTTATAAGTATGCCGTGACGTGACATATATCTATTAAAATCGTTTCCAATTTCAAATAAGCAGAGATTTAAATTGAGAATGTCTAAGATTACCCAGTGTTTGTTCAGCCAGAAGATGGCCAAAAAGCAGAAGGACTCGGAACAATGCAGGATCCTGCAAGTGAACATGCCGGCGAGGCCTATGGTGGACATTGAGTTTACTAACCTCAGGATGACAGTATCTGAAGGACTGACATCACGAAGTAAGTCGTAAATAATAGCACCTTTATTGAAAATCTGTGGCAAAGCACCTAACGGTGTGTTCCGGCAGCTGTCCTTGAGAGCTGGTAATTCTAGGTTAGCCTGAACAACATCTTCGACCACATCTACCCTTTCCGTCAGGTGAAAAAGTGGTCAAAGGCTAACTTATCTACCATAAAAAATGCATTCTTCAATGGTTTTCATACCATAAACTAAACAGATTTAACTAATTAATATTACAACATTACAAACTTACTCAAGTAACTAATAACTAGCAACTAATTTAAGTCGTTTAGCACCTAAGTCACCCATTAACATAAATAAATTATTCGTGTAATGACATAGTCTACTGATTAATTTAATAGTAGAAATCTGTATACGTTGTAATTTTTTGTAGACGTAAAATTATATATTGTTTATTTAAATATAAAAATATTGCGGACGTAGATTTCTTAGCAACTTTATTATCATCAACTTAGTTATTAAAAAGATTAGTTACTGCTGATAAGTATGCAGTTTTTTCTTCATAAAGTTTATTTGCACATGTAGACAAATACAATGATATAGAAGTTTAAAATAAGAACAAAGATAAGCAAATTAAGACGGTTATTGTGAGTGACAAAATGTGTAGGTAACGTTATTCTAGGTCAATAGTCACAGAGTGCAGAGCGTCTTATCAATAGGATTATCCTTTTGACCCTGGCATACTAACTGGTATTTAATCTATGCCTGGACAAATAACAGACATGACAGTACAATAAATAGATAATAACGTGATATGGGTGGTTATAGTGTTCTATTCTGTGCATTGATAAAAAGGTTTTATTTACAGTCATCGCCATAAACAATCCGAAATATACACAGAATTGCACGCTTATACTGGGTGCCAATATTATTGATTATTTATACCTTAACCCATTGGCATCGGCGATAATGATAACAATAGAATTTCATTTATAACTAGGACATAGTGGTCCTGACGATGCCAACTTATTAAAAATCGAAATGATCATAAAAAATAAACAAGCTTTATTGTATATACATATAAATGTTTTATTTCGGATGGAAAAGATAACTTCCAGTGGGACGGAAGCAATGATGGCCGAGCTGTAATAGGTATGGACTGCCGTGCCGGAGGAGCCTGGTTCGATCCCCACCGCCAGCTTGAGTTTCACCGCATGGTGGAAGGGCATTTTGCGATTGCCCGCCTGGCTAGCTACCACCCTCAAGTAGAAAATCTGTGGCCAAGCACGTAATGGTGCGTTCCGGAAGCAGTCCTTGAAAGCCAATGAAATTATAGGCACATGAGACTTAACAACTATGTCTAAAAGTGACGGGCGCAGTGCAATTCGTGACTTGTGATGTAATGCATATGTTATAGGCAGAGGTTAGTCCGCTTAACATCAGGTGGGCCTCAAGCTTGTTCCGTCACAATAAGATAAAAAAAAAACTTGAAACCGCAACCCCCAGAGCACCGTCCTGGTGCATTACCAATTATGTTATGGAAGCGGGTGCTGGACAATCGAATCTTCTCCATCCGTTTGAATGCACGTCTTTTTGAAGTCCCGCTGGAAGTTATCTTTTTCCATCCGAAATAATTTCTATGTTTAAGCTTAGCATGCGTCAATGCTCTTGTAAAATAATACTAGTCTTTTAAATGTTTTATCATCATCGTCAGCTGGAAGACGTCCATCATTGAACAAGGTCTCCCTTAATGGAGGTATTTGCCTTAATACCCACACTTGGCAGGCGTCTTGGAGATCGCAAGAGAAGTTGTCAGTACTTCAGAAGGGGTTGCTTCCCACACTCTGGTATTTTTTCCCTTAGGCACCTTTTACGACATCCATGGGGAGAAATGGGGGGTGGCATTCTAAACCGACATCCGACGGGGTAAAGTATCATAGTAGTGATATCTAAAGTTACTGAATACATAAAATCATAGTAAAAACTTCTGTGTAGATTTCGACAAAACCAGACCTAACTAGAAAGTCACGTAAATTGTTATTCCGGCCTTACATAATAAGGTCAAATAATACGGAAACGGATAACGAAGGCATCGCAAAAAAAAACGCAATTTCAATACAATATAAAGGAAATACTTATCCAACTAACGATATAAATATTGAATAGGTAATCCATCATAATTACGATTAAGTGTGTTCATTCTTTGATTGGGACAAGCATTATGTAGAAAAATAAATAATAATTAATCACAAACAAAGATAACTCTTATTAAAATTCTTCTAGGTTAGCCTGAACAACATCTTCGACCACATCATCACTTACCATGAGGTGAGATAGTGGTCAAAGGCTACCCTAACAGCCAGTAAAAAAAAAAAAAATTGCGAGAGAAAAAAAACTATAGTTATGTGCGGAATTCGAACCCGCGTCCATCCACGCCTATAGCCGGGTATGCTCTGACCGACTGAGCTAACATGACAATGACTCATAACTCAATTTTTTTCTCTCGTTCTTTATTTAACCATCATATTGGGATAATAAAATATGTAAAAGGATAATGAATAGTAATCCGCAGAGCAGGCGTTATTGCAAACATCAAAACTAAAAAAAACTTTTTAAAGAACCTTCCACATTACATACACGTAAGTGGCACCCGTTGATATAATATTGTACAGCCAATTATATCATCTCACCACCATGAACGCCCATAATTTTCTCCGTTGAACAAATGCCTCCCCCATCAAGGAGATTTGCTATAATCCCCATGCTTGGCAGGAGTCTTAAAATCAAATCAAATTCAAATCCAAGCATTTTTTTTATTGTGATAAAAATAACGTACATATTATTATGTAGTTACAAATTATAACACAGTAAACATTTACTACATTTTAATTAAGCCAAACAAATTAATCTGAAATCTGAATATAATTAGATGTGATGTAATCAAATAATATAATCGGACAACAATCAAAGCACAATCAAATGTCAAAATATTAAAATAATTAATATCCAATAATAACTAAAATATAAGTAAACAAAATGTCAAAATAATCAAATGATGTCAATATTCGAATAATAAAATCTCAAATTAAATAATATAAATTCCTTGGGAAACAACAATAGATACCTATATGTATTTTATAATCCAATGCAACTAGCGGCCTGCTCCGGCTTATTTAACAAAAATTTCAAAAAGTATTCAAGTTTTTTGAAAATATTCTATAACCTAGGCCCATCAGGGATAATGTAGAATTCTAATGGTGAAAGAATTTTTCAATACGGCCCAGTAGTGTCAAGTTTATTCATTACAGACATAAAACAAATCTTTCCTCTTTATAATATATCTAGATTTCCGGCCGCGGCTCCGCCCGCGCGTATGTCTGCCATTAACCTCTTTTTACGCAGTTGGATAATAACTATCCTATGTCCTACCCCGGGTCTCACACTATTTCCATACGAAATTTCATCCAAATCGGTCTAGTACTTTTTAAGTTTATTCGTTGCATACTAAAATACAAAAAAAAAAAACAAAAATACAAATCATTCCTCTTTTGTAGATAGATTCAAACATAATGTCAACAACAGGGTGCACTTGTTTTTGAGTCCTACACAATATCGCAATAACGTAGGTACAGAAGATAAAATTCCATTTATCACTTATTATTATTACTTAGATATTAGCGACACTCCCCAGCTCGTGCAATGTTGGTAACATAGAACATAATAATACTGATACTAAATAATCTGTAATATCTTCGAAAATATTCATTTAAATTATCTACATGCCGTAATGGTCATATTTATATATATTAAATGCAAAATGTACTTAATTAGATAAGGATTAATGCTGTATTAAATAAAATCGCTGTATAAATAAGCCATTATTTGTCGCAAAAAGTAAAGGATAAAAAATGGTAATTGTGAGTTATCCCTAAGAGATAGAGACCTATACCATCAGGGACTTTTTTGTTGACCTTTTTAAGGTGTACAATATTGTAGTACATTATTTTGATCTATCTCGTAGGGTTCAGCCAGCAGCGTTTGTAATGTAAGCGCAGAAAATTCATTATAAACCTCTAAAATTATCAGTGTTTCTCTACTATATAAGGCAAAATTATCAAAGTTCACATATGCACTTCGGGAACTACGGCGCGCAACTAACCTTAACACAGCCTTAACGAGCTACTTTGGATTCGCTCAAGCTTGGCTCAGCTATGGAATCATACTGTGGGGAAATAGCGTACTTTCTGAAGATGTTTTTATTTCCCAAAAAAAATGCGTACGTATCCTTGCCAATATTAAAGCCATGGAAAGTTGCAAGCCATATTTTATGAAATATAATATTTTAACCCTTGTGTCGTTATATATATTAGAAACGTAAATTTGTAAAAAAAATACCCTCAATTTTTTAATAAAGAAGTTGACCTACCTAGAAGATGTCCCATTAGATTTAGACATAACCTTACACTACCAAGCTCAAAACTAGCGATGCACAGTTCTGGTCCGAATGTAATGGCAATAAAAATATTTAACACGCTACCAAATACACTAAAAAGTGAAGAAAAAGACTCGACTTTTGTCAATAATTTAAAAAAAACTATTAATTAATAAATGTTACTATACCATAAATGAATTCCTTAGTGACAAATCTAAATGATGATTAAAGGGATCGGTCGCTCTGCTACTATTAGTTAAATCTGCTACTATTAGTTATATCTGTTGCTATACCCAAAATGGGTCTTATGTAAAACTTAAAAAAATATGTATTTAAGACCAGCATACATGCTGGTCTTAAATACATATTTTTTTAAAGTGTGGTGTACACACCACATATGATGCAATAAAGAATTGAGAATATATTATGCATATTCGAACGAAGAATATTAGAATACGAAAATCTACTGCCCGCGTGTTTTGATGCGTGGAGCTATAGATAAATTTGGAAAAGGGGGATTTAATACTATACAACTTTTCTCTTGAATCACTCTTTCTATTAAAATAAAACCGCATCAAAATCCGTTGCGTAGTTTTAAAGATCTAAGCATACTTATGGACAGACAGCAGGAAGCGACTTTGTTTTATAAGTACTATGTAGTGATCAAACCAATTTCGGTGTTGGCGTCGAGGAGTGCATTAAAATGGCGTCGGATTCTACTAAACAAAGGAGAATCGGATCGCGCCACTGTGTTATCCCGAGGGATGTAAAACAACTCGTGCCTGTTATGTGGTCATGGAAAGTCCATCGGCGAACTAAAGTGACTTCGAGATCTTTATTACAAGCAGCTCTTTTTGTACCTACACTGTTCAAATGGAAATTAAAATCTTGGGGATCGCAGTGTAAGATAACAGTTCTTCAGGCGGTGCTACCTACCTTCTGGTATATTCTACCTTTCGTCGCCTCTTACGACCCCTACGGGAAGATATAGGGAGGTGAAATTCTAGCCCGACACCTCACGGAACTTGCACGGAATATGTAAATCCATCAGCTCCGTGCAACTTTCATGACGTCGTCAGTCCACCTTTGGAAGTTATGACATCCTCGCACAGTGACTGGAAATTCTGCAATGTCAAAACTAAAATAGCAACCATATATTATTTTAATTTTCATCATGCTCCGCGGTTTACATTACAAAATTACATCGGGAGGAAAAAATCGGGAGCCAAGCAAACATGACATAATATGACGACTCTAATTTGTTCTTTCGTTCATAACCATCGCATCCTATGGGATGGGGCGACATCTACAGTTAAACTTATGTTGACGAGACTAATTTTTGCAATTATCTTTAAACTTGTTTACGAAATCCTATAATTTTATAATTTATTTTTGCAATGACGCATGTTCCGTGGATTACATAACAAAATTAGAAAGAGAAGAAATATTGGAGTCCCACACATGATAAATTAAGTTCGACCAATAAGTTCTAACCGTCGAAACTTCTACACTAGAATGAGGTCTTATTCAGCTTTTTTCTTTATAATGTTGTCGTAGGTTTTCGCGATTATTACACATAGTAATTAAACAACTTTAAACGGTTTAAATCGCGTATATTTATCATTATTTTAGTCCTGACGTTTCAAACACTTTGCAGTGATCGTGGTCACGGGGTGTATTTTCTTTATACTTCGTAACAATAGAACAATAATTATTCTTGATAGCCCACAGTGAAAATGATACGTACTTAATGCATATCTGAAGGTCTTGCATAATCAATAATTCAAGAATTTATTTCCATGGCTTGGCTCTGCGCGTCAATACAAAAAGGCAACAAATTGCAAACCATGACTTAGTTCTCGAGGTATTGTAATTATTATTGTATTCATTTACTTGTAAATCATTGTTGTCAATTATCATTGTCCCTATTTGGTATTTCTTTGCGCAATGATTATGTTTAAATATTTTTTCATTACTTACATTTTATTATTATTATATTGTTATTATTCTATAACTAGAACAATATTGCTAACTCTTATTGACATGAAAATGAAGTTTTAATATATTATTTTTTATTATATTTCATTTAGTTTTTGTTGTATTTAATCTTTAGTTATAAGTACTACTAATAAAACATGGACCAATGTTGTCTGAAATAAAAATCTTTATTATTATAATTACATATTTTTTATACAATTTGTTAAAGATGGAAAAACAATGATTTATTTAGATGTCTAGAGCACCCAAGTAAGGATATTGGATTTTACAAAACCCATTTGAAGTTGAGGTAAAATATTAATATCGGGATAATTTTCCTTGTCGATAAAAATTATGTTGTCATCTCTTTTCCTCTATCGTTTCCTCATTAAAGGATACCCTTATTACTTTATTCATTTTATTTACAACATTTACAGAAACTGTGTGAAATAGTGTGATAAGGGAACGATGTGGTGCGAATGAGGATGTAGTGACAAAAATTGAGATAGGATGTTCAGATGGTTTGGACATGTAAAGAGAATGAATGAAATGGGAATGACTAAACAGGTATACATGGGACAAGTGAACGGAAGTGTTGGAAGGGGAAGACCTTTTTTTTATGTTATTGTAAAGGAATAAGCGCACCTGATGTTAAGCGGTATCCTCTGCCTATAACAGATGCATTTCATCACAAGTCACGAACTGCACTGCGCCCATCACCTTGAGACATACCTGTTAAGTCTCGTTTTGCCTGTTATTTCACTGGCTCTCAAGGACTACCGCCGGAACACACCGTTAGGTGCTTGGCGACAGATTTTCTACTTGAGGGTGGTCGCTAGCCAGGCGGGCATTCGTAAAATGCCCTTCCACCATGCAAAAACCTAGGCGAACGTTCCGAAATCAGATTGAAGACGTTCTGAAAAAAGCCAGTTAAGGAGTACCCTAAACCGGCGCTCATATAAGAAAGGATTGATGAGTGAAAATGAAATAAAATAGATATGTAAGGATAAGTAAGTGGAAATCTGTGGTCTCTGCCTACCCTAAGAGAAAGAGGCGTGATTTTATGTGTCTGTATTTACAGAAACACCTTTTTATTTTCAATAACAAGTAGGTACTTATATACGTAATTATTGTTCACCTTAAATGCAAGTAGAAACCGGAGGTTAATGCTTATATAAGAACACAATGCACAATTATTGTATGAAAATCCATGTCCACTCGGTTTATTTTGCGAATTGTTAGCTAATTGTTTTGTTTTCCTTTTAGCACGCTTTATCGTTAGGTGGATTTTTATCTTTATAATGCAATTTCCGGAATTTAACTTTAGCTACTGCTAATTTTAGCATCATCTTGGCAATTGTGTATAGTTCTGACGATATTAATATGGTGCCAACATTTTGAATGGAATTGAAATGTGGGCGGTTAATGCTTCCCTTGAATGGCAACTAACCAAAGTTCATATAGTATAGTTTTGGCAAACTACAATTTATACATTATAAATAATAGTCTGATCGAATCCTACCACCATATTATATTTTTTATTTCATGTATATAATATAAAATCTACGATTATTGTGAGCGCATCTGATATTTTTCCTACACACTTTCATGATGGGCTGTCATAAAGTTTGAAAAAAATGCCGATTGTGCACCTTACTTCATCGACTTCATGTAAACGGACCTTTCTAGTAGGTATTAAATATTGCTTGTTCTATATAAAAAAAAAAATTATACAATCTACTTAATCGAAGCAATCTATTCAATTCTCCCGTCTTGAAGAATGGTCATTTATGCCTTTTTAACACAAACGCTTGCGTGGCTACCAAGTCAAGTAGAAAATCTGTCGCCAAGCACCTAACAGTGTGTTCCGGCAACAGTCAATAAAATTACAGGAACATGAGAATTATGTATGTGGCAAGGGGTGCAGTTCATTCCTCGTTTTTGAAGCGCTCGTCGCGAAGTTTGCTTAGCTGTTCTTAACCGATAAGCAAAGTTAAGCAACGTTTTTGTAACTCCTCATGCTTCCTCAAATGCCGTTCCATTTCTTCATCTCGTTCCATTGATCCAGAGGTAGTCTGAAAAGTAGTTCTACCGTCCATATGCTAGTTGACATTACTTTATCCGACTATTTCACCCATCGTAATGGTCTTCAGCAGATTGTTACAGCTTTTGTGTAAAAAGGTTTAATCACCTTGGACAAAGCCGCATCCAATAGCGGTAAAAAACTTCTACTAGCAGACAATTCTCTAGATTTCGTTAACTAACAAATTACAGGCACATGAAACTAAACAAGTATGTCTCAAGGTCAATTCGTGACTTGTGACGAAATGCATCTGTTATAGGCAGAGGTTCGTCCGCTTAACATCAGGTGGGTATCGTGCTTGTTCCGTCACAATAACATAAAAATAAAATAAAAACTAATAGAACTAAAATTTCAAATAAATTAGAAACTGTTTGGAGAAATATCCGGTAAATATTACGCGACTCCTAGCGGTTGCTAAATAATAATTATTTAACAACCACCTTTAATAATGTATGTTTGTTATTTAATAATCTAATGTAAATATCCGACGAAAAACTGCTCCACGAAAAACCGTGTTATTAGCATACCATGGCTATGTAAGTTCGGTACTACGGTATGGCCTGCTTCTCTGGGGAAATTCGACAGATGTTAACAAAGCTTTCATATCGCAAAAAAAGTGTATACGCGCGATGGTAGGTATTCGTCCATTCGAGTCTTGCAAACCGTTTTTCAAAGATCTTGGAATCTTGACGCTAACTTGCATGTACATTTTCGAAATAGCATTATTTGTACGTAATCACCCCAATCTGTTTACTACGGCAAAAGACATGTATCCACGAAATACGAGAAATGGACAAAGACTTGTTCACAATCAATATATGAATTTGTCTCTCTTTCACAAAAATTGCTTTGCCATGTGTATCACTGTGTACAATAAATTACCAATATCGCTTAAAGAGCTCCCATATGAATTGTTTAAAAATAAACTGAAATCATGGTTATTGGAAAAAAGGTTTTACTGTATTAAAGACTTTTTAAGGCTCTAATAATATTTAATTTATGCTATATAACTAGCAATTTCTATTTTCTTGACATATTAACTTAAATTTTATTTCCCTAATGTAATTGTATAATTTGACTATGATGAACGAACTTTGACATGATAATTATTATGAATTTAAGTACACTATTATTGTTATTAATTTTAAAATTTATATTTTTTTTATTGTATTCATTCCATTTTATAATTTGTTTTCATATTTTTAACATAAAGCAATTATGCAATTATAATGCCACCAAATTCACATGCCGAGTGACGGCAAAATAGGAGAGCTTAATCTAAAATACCTAAGATCTATGTAATACCCTATTTTTAGTGAATTATATATTCATTTCATTTCATTTCATTTCGATGATAAATATGTATACATATTCCGGATACGAATAATCAAAGTTAACATTGAAAATATTCTGATTTGATTATTGCAGAATTTTATACACTCCTAAATTTTAATAATGTTGCCAATGACTTCTAGTATCGATAGATAAACACTCGTACAGTCCCACCAACTTATCTGTTCAGGCGGCAGAAAAAAGAACTACAACATTCCTTCAAATTGTGACAGTTTGTAGTTGATTTCCTTGACCAGCAGCGCCCTCGCAAACTGCACAGTTAAGTTGGTGGTACTATACATAACCATGGCCAATGTCAATAACCATGAAGATGAAGATAAATACTAGAGTTTTAAATCCAAACAATGCCTTGAAGTAAATGTGGCCTTGAATGATGTAACATATATGTTCTATCTAATAATAACAAGTATTTTAAGGAAACATCAAATTAATTATTTAATAAAACACTCAAAAAATCTTTATAGAAATTATATAGGTATGTCACTAGTTTTTTTTTATTTTTTTTTATGTTATTGTGAAGTAACAAGCGCGAGGCCCACCTGATGTTAAGCGGTATCCTCTGCCTATAACAGATGCATTTCATCAAGTGACGAACTGCACTGCGCCCATCACCTTGAGACATACCTGTTAAGTCTCATTTTGCCTGTTATTTCACTGGCTCTCAAGGACTGCTGCCGGAACACACCGTTAGGTGCATGGTGACAGATTTTCTACTTGAGGGTGGTCGCTAGCCAGGCGGGTATTTGCAAAATGCCCTTCCACCATACTGTGAAGCTCAAGCTCAGGGCGGGATTCGAACCATGGACTTGCTGCGCGGCAGTCCATAGCCAACGCCACTGAGCCATCACTGCAGATGCTATTTTAAGGAAACATCAAATTAATTATTTAATAAAACACTCAAAAAAAACTTTATAAAAATTATATAGGTATGTCACTAGATTCTTTTAAAGTATTTGTTATTATTAAATATGGATTTCCGAAAAGTAACGCCTGAATCTATTCATTATGTTTTATCTCTTTCTTTAGGACGATCACGGTAGATCCGATGTTTTGCATACTGGTTACGTAACTATATGACATTTTTAGAGGAATATACATAACTTCCTAGGAGTGAATCATCCAGTTAATGAAACAGTGATGGCACAGTTGCATTGGCTATGGACTGCCGCGCAGCAGGTCCATGGTTCGAATCCCGCCCAGAGCTTGAGCTTCACCGCATGATGGAAGGGCATTTTGCGAATGCCCGCCTGGCTAGCGACCACCCTCAAATAGAAAGTCTGTCGCCAAGCACCGAAAGGTGTGTTCCGGCAGTAGTCCTTGAGAGACAGTGAAATTACAGGCACAATGAGACTTAACAACTATGTCTCCATGTGACGGGCGCAGTGCAATTCGTGAGTTGTCATGAATTGCAACTGTTATAAGAAGAGGTTCGTCAACTTAAAATCAGGTGGGCCTCAAGCTTGTTCCGTCACAATAACATAAAAAAAAGTCTTCATATTTACACAAATAAGTGGAGCACAACATTTTATGCCCCGGGCGGGACTGAAACCCGCGTCCTCCGATTTCGAAAAAGCACTTCTTTCGATCAGATGAAGTCTAGTATTCTGGTTATGGCCGCGCATCGCCCTATGAAGGTTAAAAGTAATACAATTGGAGCACGAATTTTTGGCTAGAAATAGCGTACCCAGGTGGCCGAGTGGTTTTAGAAATCGGAGGTCGCGGGTTCGATTCCCGCCCGGAGCATAAAATTTTGTGCTCCAATATTGAGAAAAAATATGTTTTGCTTCGCATGCGCTATTGCTTGTAATCACATTTAGAAATATCTAGTCTTCAATTAAAAGTGCTAGGGGCAACCTTTAGGAGTGAAAGAGACAGAAATCCTGATCAAAGGTGAATGATCTTGAGTTCATTAAAAGTTATAGGCGCACCCTCCAGTGTGTATGTATAACCTTCTTGCCAATAGCCAATTCATTAATACTGGGTCACACCGTTAACTACGGTAGAGATTAATAAACTTTAAAAAGAGCGTCGCAGGTCAAGCGCAAGATCGAGCCTCGACAGAGATTTTGCTATTGGCTTTCATTTCTTTACATTTTTTATGTGATTTACATTTTTTAAGTATTACGCTATCCAGGTATCAGGTAGTTCATCTTACCCTTAGTTCAAGTGGCTACAATACCAAAATGACAAAAGAAGTTTCAGACTTTCAGCATTTTGAAGCAGTGATGGCTCAGTGGTATTGGCTATGGACTGCCGCGCAGCAGGTCCATGGTCTGAATCCCGCCGCGGGCTTCAGCTTCACCGCATGGTGGAAGAGCATTTTGCGAATGCCCGCTTGGCTAGCGACTACCCTCTAGTACAAAATCTGTCGCCAAGCACCTAACGGTGTGTTCCGGCAGCAGTTCTTGAGAGCCAGTGAAATTACAGGCACATGAGATCTAACAACTATGTCTCAAGGTGACGGGTTCAGTGCAGTCGTGACTTGTGACGAAAGGCATCTGTTATAGGCAGAGATTAGTCCATTTCACATCAGGTGGGCTACGAGATTGTTCCGTCACAATAACAAAAAAAAATATTATACTTATCAAAGTTAATATTTATGAATTTTAACAAAAACAAACTTGCAAACATAAAATATTCTAAACAAAAAAGCACTAAATGTAAATAAACCAACCCATCCTATACAGTTTTTTTGTTCATTTTATACATCGAATCAATCAAATATGTAGACGAAGCCAATTAAATACGCATTATTAACTATAACTCAAATACGATCTTGATTTTAAGGCCGTATTCCACTTGACGCCAGTATCGTTATTTTCGTTAATAGGCAACAATTTGCGTCTATGTTTATAACATTTATATGAACCATAGACAAAAAATGTGGTCAAAATAATCGAAAATAACGATAGTGGCTTCAAGTGGAATACGCAATGACAAATACAAGCTTGCGAAAATAAAATTAAAACACCAAAAGCGGTAGGTACACCTTGTAAAAAATAATGAAGTGACAGTCCTCCTTTTTTGTAATAAGTAAGTATGGCATCAAGATTTCCGCTGCAAACTAATACACTAACTAATCGTACACATGCAAAAATGGGTTGCGCTTCAGCCTGCAGCTACGGTCACTAGTTACATTCACAGATACAGCTATTGAAGCACTGATTCATTGCGACATCAGAAGAAGTCTTTCGTTTGTTGATTTGTACTAAGCCCGCAATGGTTTTCTTACAAACAAGCCTGAATTAGACCAGATGCGTTCGCACGTGTCACGCCTCCATAACCCATCTCCCTTCTTTCCTGATCTGAGATCCAAACGATAGGCGGAGGTGTAATCTCACAATTCTCAAGTTATGTACTTAGAGCCCATGTTATACCTTGTTATAAAGGGCACACCTATTGCTGTTTACCGTTACACTCTCCAGATAAAACATTCCCTATTTCCAAACAACACTGGTTCTCAACGAACTTTCAAGTTACCAGTCATAACCAGTAACATAACTACCTAAGTACTACATAGGACTGGTTTTGTACACCAAGCATTTTATTTAATGCAATGTCCTGGAACTCGCACGAGGCCCACCTGATGTTATAACAGATGTATTTCGTTACATGACGAACTGCACTGCGCTCTTCACCATGAGACATACAGTTGTAAATTCCATCTGTCCTGATAACGCGGGACATGCTCCGCCAATTGAGCTATCATAGTGAGTCATATCTCAAATATATCCTTTCGTTTCTATTGTTTAACCGTTTTAAGGTCAGGCGAATGCAAAATGTTAGAACACTGTTAAATGCTTGGTTTTGGTTTAGGGAGAACTTAGATGCTGACAACTGCTGTCGGTCCTTCAGCTCCACCGGATTTTGGACAAGGGAAGGCCCTCTTATAGCATAGAGGGGGAAGTTCCGAAGGCACTTCTCCCGAGACGGGCGTAGAAGGCGAATTGCGCCTTCTACCTCCGTCTCCTGCGGGCGCCGAAAACGCACCGCTACTAAAGCAGGGGTTGACAGTGAGCTCAAGGGCACAACTGTGGTTCGGACCTCGGCTTGACTCGCTGCCGAGAGACATTGCGAGAGACATTGGATTTGGTTGGAACTAAAAGATCCGGTATTACTGCAGTATTGTACCGTTGAGAATGGGCTTTATCGAAAATTACTCTGTAACTATTTGGATAGGCACTAATCGAGACTTATTTTTGCCTCGAGCGCGCCGGCGAGCTCAGTGTTTGATTGTGTTACCTCTGATTACCGCACACCTGGGCATGTTACCGGGACGACTTGCGGATGACGCTAAAGCTGCCAACGTAACGGTTGCGATGGGGTCATTCGGGTCGTCCAATACCTGCCGTGGTCAGCGACGGAAGTTTAAAGTAAGGGTCGGTTGAGGTTAAGTGCTTGCCGACACGTTTTCTATTTATAGATTATTTATCCTTCCACCATGCAAACCTTCAAAAACTTCAGATATAATAAAAACATTTAAAACTATACTTGTGCTAATCTTGCACTCGGAATATCATAATCTAGTAATATTTCTTGAAGAGCTGTTGAGGTCAGGCTACGATCTAGTAGTTCTCAGTTCTAAGCAATAAAATAAACCGAAACTATACCACAAAAGCGGTTGAAATATATATCTACTCACATAAGCGCTATCTATAGCACGAACTAGTTATTTTTCTCAGTTAAAAACAAGTTATTCGAACCGGTTGAGCAATAAACTCAAAATACCCTACCTGGGGCAACAACTTCTGGTTAGTGATTCCCCATATACGAGTATTCGACGAGCGCTACTGTTGAGGCCAGCGCTGTGGTCTGCCCGCGCCCTCTTAGCGGATATTACCTACCGATCGACTATTCACTGCGGTCTTACTGGAATGGGTATCCGCTAGTGGAATTTACTACTGAGTACTTCATTGCGTTGTCGGTCCCAGGTGTTGTCTAAGGGTGGAAGTTGTTATAGCGTGGCGGCAGGGTATTATCTGAATGCTGGCCTGGCTAGCTACCACTACAGATTACCTAATACCACCCGAAATACAAAAATCAGTCGCCAAACACCTATCGTTGTGTTCCGGCAGCTGTTCTTGCAGTTCTTGGTTAAGACATTCTATCTACCATTGACCGCATCATCTCTTCTCATCAGTTGAGATTGTAGTCGAATGCTAACACATACTTGTAGACAATAAAAGCAATGTTTTTTTGCTTGCTTAATCTTTTAAGTTCTAGATTAACTAATGAGCTATTTCTACGGTTTTATTTCGAACTACCTGTTAACCGCAGCTTCGCTTGCGTGGGTAATAGTCGCATAAAATTATGTTTGATTATTACATACGTTCGAGCACACAAAGCTAATTCTGTTTCCCGGAAATGTGAAAGGGATACTACCATAGCCAATACCGCTGAGCCATCACTGCTTCTCATTACGATCCTCGGACTACATTCTATGTGTATACCAAATTCTAGCAAAATTGCTTCAGTAGTTTTCACGTGGATTTCACATCCAATTCAATTAAAAAGTATAGTTAAAATGGTTACTTAAACGCCAATAATACCTGCATAAGTGCACACATGCAATTACTTTTCCAACCTCGTGCTGCCTCTTTACCTAAGTCGATAAGCGTATAGTACCACCAACTTAACTGTGCAGTTTTCGACGGCGCTACTGTTCAAGGAAATCAACTACAAACTGTCACAATTTGAAGGAATGTTGTAGTTCTTTTTTTTGCCGCCTGAACAGATAAGTTGGTGGGACTGTACACGTGCGCGGAGTGTACGACCACCTTATCTGTCAACGACTGTCTGCGACATTAATCTTCTCGCCTTACATTGCATAAATTACCTATTTACCAAACGGAAGTACATATTATTATGTAATCTGAATCTAGAGCAGAGCAATAAAGTGTTTCTTTGTGATTTTTATATGCTTGATATGAAGTGACAAAACCAGAGACTTAGGATTTTTTCGCTACGTATATCCTAAGCATATGGACAAAACCGACACGTTATAGACCCACCAACTTATCTGTTCAGGTGGCAAAAAAAGAACTACAACATTCCTTAAAATTGTGACAGTTTGTAGTTGATTTCCATGACCAGTAGCGCCCTCGAAAACTGAACAGTTAAGTTGGTGGTACTATACTAGGGTTGCCAGATCAACGTATATCAATTCCTGGACATTTCTGGGGTTTGAAAGAAAGGTATTTAGAGCTCAAGTTTTATTTAAATTTGATGAGCATACCTTTACCTCAGTGTTACCTGATGGAAGGTGATGACGTGGTCGACGGTGGAACTTGCTTGCCTAGCTGATACCTGTGTACTATGTACTTGAAAAATTGCGTAAGTACACCAAAACACAAGTAATTATCTAAGTGTGAACTGTGGTACAGCAATTTCGAAGGACTGGCGTGATTTTGTTTGCTGTTATTGTGTCCTGTGAAAAACACAGAGAGAAGACAGTAGAGTGAAATTACTTGACACGGGACAAGACACCCCATTCCGGGACTATCCCGGATTTCCCGGACGTCTGGTAACCATACATACCAAACCACACTGGTGAGCGTTCGCCTGCCATTACATTTGCAGTATTATCGTCCTACGTAACACCTATGGTAGATAACACTATAGGTATGTACTGCGCTAATCGTTCCGAGAAATGCTTCGTGTCTATCGTTCGCACAATTATATTTGCACACTGCTGCTTAAAGATTACATGGTGATTACTTATAGCATGGTGGTAGGGCATTTTGCGAATGTCCGCCTGGCTAACTACCACCCTCAAGTAGAAGTCTGTCGCCAAGCACCTGACGGTGTGTTCCGGCAGCTGTCCTTGAGAGCCAGTACTTCTAGGTTAGCTTGAACGACATCTTCGACCACATCATCACTTACCATCAGGTGAGATAGTGGTCTAAGGCTAATATAAGTCTCACAGCTGCCCTTGAGAGTCATTTCGCATCATTGACCTATGTGGTACCTACTTCGTAATCATTGGTTGCTCTGGTAAGTCTCTACCACGTTCTACCACATCATCAACACTTACCAACAGATGTTAGCAAGATACTTAGTGGTCACATTTTATCAGTCTACACTCGTATTTATAAAGAGATAAAGTTTGCCTTTGTATGTTTGTACTAGATGCGTCCCGCGGTTACAGCCGCGTGGTAATGAACGACGAGTATCCTTTTTGGTAATCCAGCGCCTCATCTACCTCCATACTCAATTTTATCAAAATTGGTCCAGTCGTTTGAGCGCGAAGTAATAACAAACTTACAAAAACACTCTCAAACGTTCGTATTTATAATATTAATTTGATAAGGATCAAATTATTTGTTAGGTAGGTACGACAGGAGGGAAGTCTCGAATTTTCATACAAAAAGAGGAAACGTTTCAACCCCCCTAAACAATCACCGATTTTGATGATTTTTAGAAATGTTATAGATGTTATCTATTTCTAGGTTTATAGGTTTTGATTTTTATCATTATTTTAAAGAAATTTGAATTAATGGGTATTTAAATACCGATATTTTCTCAAAACTTGTATCTCTAGTTTGTGAATTATTTATAGAAAAAGTAATGATAAATAAAGAAAAAGGAAAATTTATAAACCTAGTTTATTCTGTAAGTTATATAAAAATACAAATTATTTTTGATTTTATTAATGTTTACTATAGGATAAAAGTTTTCTCCCAGAATGCAAATTATGCACAAATTCTAATTCAAAACTTGAAAAAGCTGCAATCTATCGCACTATTATGTTCGGGCGTTTAGCGGTGAGACAGTATCACTTTGTTAAAATATCTATTTTTCTGTACGAGCTTCTCTTCCCGTTCCTCTTAAAAGAAATTAATTATCAATTGTTATAGTATTTATGGTTCACTATTTTGGCGATAATGGCTTACACATAAAAGATACATTTTATATGCTGTCGCGGCCTTTTTTGTAGAACAATTTAAGATAAACATTCTTCTGAAGAAGTTATTTGGAAAGCATATATTTTGGCTATGTTTATCGTACCTACACTTAGTTATGGTTTCCTTAGTGGGGTTACTCTGTGAATGTTCAGTATACCTTTATTCATAAAAAAGTGTCTACATATTAAGTACAGTATGTACAGTGACGAGTCACTTTCTATAGTGATCAGCTCGAGCAGTTTTTAAAGAAGTAAAACATATTTACTTTCACTGCAAATATACTAGAGCTTTATTTATTTGTGAAACATAATATGGAATATTATACACTTATGGCAGAGTTCCGTAATAACTTACGTAGTAGATACATAAACGATATATTGTTAGATACTAATTATTTGTACTACAATATATGATAAATTACACATGTTTTTTTTCTATTTTTTTGTCTTTGTTTATGTGTATATGTCGGAATAAGCACGAGGACCACCTGATGATAAAAGTTTCTTGTGCCAGTAACTGAATATTTCATATTTTTTATTACATAGCTCGATGTAAATATTCAAAACTCTATTCAAAGGGAGCGCGGAGCGGTCTATTGTTGCCGCGGCGCGCGGCGGGCACTCTTGGCATAGTAGAAAGAGTGACTTGGCCCCGAGAGACTCAAAACTTTTTCGAGTACCGTCTGACACATTTAAGTTCTGTGTTCTTGTGCCTGTAACAAGAAACTTTTAACATCAGTTGGTCCTCGTGCTTATTCCGTCATATACACATAAACATAAACAAAAAAAACTTAAAAGAACAATATTTCGTCTCAAAATGTTTGTTAGGACTACCAATAACCCTGTATACCTAGCGAAAATATACACTTCTGGACTCATCTATTGGCCCACCTTGTATTTTCAGTTTCGTTTGGTCCTAGCTAAAATTTTATATTAGGTCGAGCAAAAAGTTTTTATGCAGTTTTGAACCTGGCACATTCACAATTTCATTCAATAGTCTTTTTTTGAATTTCGAACACAGAATTTAAAGAAACAAAAGACAATTTGGAGCCTGTTTGTTGATATCAAACAATCGAATACTAAGAAAACTTGGTTTTATTGGTTTACTTGGATTTAATTCTTGAAAAAGTGATTGATATCTTTGGTTTTGCAACAAACATTACTTATTCTTAACATTAAGGTGAGGTTCTATCAATAATCTATGGATACTTCACCTGAAGTCGCCGCCCAAGCTGTGGCACTTATTCAGGCCGGACACAGCCAAAGAAACGTGAGTGCTCAACTTAATTTAAGTCGATCTGCGGTCCGAAATGTTTATCGGAGGTACCTAGAGACTGGCGGCTTTGTTCATCGCCAAGGAAGGCCACGATCTCGGGTCACAACTGAAAGGCAGGATTGATTCATCGTGACGACCAGCTTGAGAAATCGTCACCTTACCTCCATTAAGATACAAAACCAACTTCGCGACTTCCACGGAGTATCTGTGAGCGCTCGAACTGTTCGGAGAAGGTTAAAAGAACGCGATATGGTACCACACAAGCCAGCTAATGGGCCGAAACTAACGCGAGCCCACCGAACAGCGCGCCTTCATTTCGCACGCAGTCATTTAAATTGGACACAGCAAGATTGGAGCCGTGTACTCTTTTCTGATGAGTCTAAAATTGTGTTACATGGCAATGATGGAAGGAAGAAGGTCTACCGACGTAAGGGAGAGCGTTTCGCACAATGCTGCTTTGAAGAGAGGGTTGCTTATGGCGGTGGCTCATGGACTGTCTGGGGCGGTATATCCGCGAGCGGCAAAACTCAACTTGAGGTTGTTACAGGACCACGGCTGCCAACATTAAATGCTGAAAGGTACATTCGTGAGTGCTTAGAACCTCACGTGATTCCATACGCGGACTATGTGGGCCCAAATTTCCTTTTTATGCATGATAATGCAAGAGCCCATGCGGCCGGCATCGTCAGGGAATATCTTCGGGATGTGAACATCACAGTTATGGACTGGCCAGCCAGAAGCCCAGACATGAACCCTATTGAGCACATGTGGGACGAGCTAAAAAGACGTGTTAGGGCTCGTCAGCCAGTTGCCCAGACGATGCAGGAGTTGAAAACTGCCATAGAAGAGGAATGGGAGATGATCCCTCAAAATTTCATAGAGCGGTTGATAAACTCTATGCCTAATCGTATGAGAGCTGTGGTAGATGCCCATGGAGGCAACACGCGTTATTAAATTAAACCTTTATTTGATAAAACATGTTTTTTATTCAAAAATCAATTGCCTTTAACAAGGCGCATATCTGACTTGTTTAGGCGTAGCTCCATGTCGTATGGTATTCTGAATTCAAATTTAAAACAATACGATCGAAAAAGATGGTAAAATGTGCCAGGTTCAAAACTGCATAAAAACTTTTTGCTCGACCTAATATAAAATTTTAGCTAGGACCAAACGAAACTGAAAATACAAGGTGGGCCAATAGATGAGTCCAGAAGTGTAGATCTTTGGCAGATTTGGTAAAAACTCTCAACAATATAATATCTGATTGTCACGGCTAAGCCTCAATAATGGTTTCTATTATTGGACATGTACATGGAATACTACTTTTTATTGTTATTATTCTTATGTTTGTAATAACGCCTGCTATGCGGATTACATTACAAAATTACAAATATACGATAGAAAAAATTTAAGTCATGTGCGGGATTCGAAACCGCGCCCATCCACCCCTTTAGCCGGGGTATGCTCTAACCATATGAGAAAACATGACATGACGTCATAACTCAAATCTTTCCTATCGTTCTTTAGCCATCGTATTGGGATGGAGCGACATCTATTGTACAACTTATCTACGTTGTACTACAAACAAGACCAATTTTGCAATTGGTTTTATACTTGTGAATGAACCTTATTATTTTAATATTGTTATGTTTTCAATAACGCCTGCTATGTGGATTACATTACAAACTTACAAATATATACTTTTTACCCTAATTTACTGAGGGACCTCGACAAAAACGAAATACTTACGCGGACGGAAGCTAATATGAAATAAGTCACAATCGTAGTAACACAAGATAAGTACCAAAACATTGTGTGGGCGAAAAAAAATTCCATTAGAAACAAATTCTAATCATACCTACTCCAATTAAGATAACATTTTTGTTGACAATAGATAACACACTTCCTATCGTAATGACACTCGATTCAGTTGTTAATTGTTATTATTTACTATAGTCAGAGAGATGGCACTGCAGTCGTCACAATGTTAAGAAAAAAATTAGATTAAAAATAATATCAACAGTAAAATGTTTACTTACGTTAAAGTTGTGAAATAAATATTATTCACAATTCGAGATAAAGGTACGCAAAAGACAAATATAGGTAAGACTCGCTAGGTCACCTAAGTATATCACCTAAATAATTTACCTACTTAATAATTTACATACTTACGGTTAATTGTAGGGTTATCTAAATTAATTTGTAATCACCACAACCATCCTGGACATCCCCACGAGGGGGTCCCAGGATAGAATGTTTTCTCTCCTTTATTCTTCAATCTTGTACACGACGTAAACTTGACCAACTCAATTTTCAGTTAAGATCCTATTCGGATATTATATTTTATATAATATATAATTAAAATATATTATATGAACTATTATGAAGGGGAACAATACAAGCACTAATACAGGCACAGGCCTGAAAAAGTGTTTACAGCGTACATGCATTAGAGTAAGCATTCTCCTTTGCATTCGTCAAAACCAGTCTTTGTTACATTTACACATTGTTCTGTTGGTCAACAATATACATCAAACTTGCTATGCAACGACTCGACCGTATCAAATTATAGAAAAGTCACGTTGTTTTTCCACATTCCACAACCGTTATGTTATCAATTATCAAGTTTAAATTATGTAACTTATTATAACGTCTTAATTGTTACCTAAACAAGATGGAATGTACCTAATAGTTATTTTCTTGCAGGTAAAAAGTAGATAGACTATTCTGCTTGGGAGAAATGTGTCAACGTCTTTAAGTGGAATACTCACTACACTAAAAATTTTAGTCTTAGAGATGAAGATGTCTTTGAAAAATGTCAGACTTAAAGCATAGGACGGAGAAACCTCGTTTCGCATACATATGAGTGAGATAGAAATACGCAATATTTAAATAACATGAGCGAATTGTATTAAATAAATTCATATATAAATGAGCTTTTTAAAAACGGAATAACTTATAAGGAACTGTATCAAATACATAATAATAAGGTTGCTACATAATAATAAGAAATAAAATTGATATGAAACAATTTACTATACACGAATTTCTGAGCTGTAATTTTTTTTTTATCGAGAGTGTATAATATTTGGTATCATGTTTTAGGATCAGGCACAGTATTTGTCATATCCCATAGCAATATTATATATATTTTATTCAAAAGCTTACACTCTGTTCAAAATTAGACGACTTACTTCGCCTTGAATATCTTCCTACACACGGGATCTGATTTAAAACTCTCCCAGAGTTAACTCTAGAATACTTCGTTACATTCAGCAGTGGCGTCATCCTCTGCATAATCAAATAAAAAAGCTTAAAATATCAAACAAATATCTATACTTTATCTAAAAGGGGACCTGCATACGGGACTGTTCCTCATTCTGATGTCCTAAGTTAAAGAACACACCCGATAACCGCCACGCCACGTGTCTCGCGAGTAGGATATTGCTGAATATGGGTTTACTTAACCGAAAGTTAGCGAGCTCATGCAATAAGAGCATATCTTAAAAATAATAAGATATTTGGACTGAGAATGAGAATTTTGAAAGAACAATTCACGATTTTCCATTATACAGTTGCAGTGTCACCTCGTTCTGCTCGAAAATTCACTGCTGTCGGCACTCCAAGACTTTAGTTCTTGTTTCGTTCGCCCAGTCATTTCATTTGCTACAGTGCCCTTCACAGCTAAAAACAGCAGTGCTGCACAGGAACACTGCTACCTCATACTACACAGTAGTACCTAACACACAAATTCTAGTTAACTTTGTTTAAGGTTTAGAAAAAGTAGTCGGTTTTTTATAAGAGTACCCATACTTTCTTTCATGAGCTAGCGTTGTGAAACCTTATAACCGGTTCTTATTTACAAATATGTAATTGGTCATGGGTTGTGTTCTTCACTGATATTTTGTAATTTATTTTAGCTACATTTACTAGGTACCAATTTTGTGGTGCGTTGTACAGGGCGAGGCCATTTTGACATGTCACTTCAACAATAGTTGCTCAGTGAGCTAAAGGTCTAGCGACTAAAATTAGCTTTTTACGTAATCGGCCTCCATTATTCGATGTTTTGAAAATTTTCCTAAATATTAAAAGAAACGACACAAACAATTCATCGAATTTGCTCACAAAACTTCACGAGAATCGGTTGAAAAATGCGGCCTGTAAAAGAAAACAACTGGAAATCCGGATTCCAGACAGACGCATACGAAAGCATTTTAGCCGAAGCTGAAACGGGGATGCTTCGCTCGCCCCTCGAGCTCGCTCGGTCAACACGGCAAGTCTTTTGATAATATTAATCGTACATTATTTTACTACCTGGGTATTTACCTATCTACTGAGCTGTTTAATTTGGACAAGACAGGAGTTCTCGCACCTTAAATACTTATTTGAATTGAAATATTTACTTTGACTTACAAATGTAAACACTTCAATAATATTGCCTTAGATTTTCGCGAATAAATATGACACACAGTAATTAAACAACTTTAAACAAAACGTTGAGAGTTAACCTTCACGGGGAGTCACCTCGTACCAACGATGCAGCGTTAGAAAAGTCGGGATAAAAATAATTATAGATCGCTACTTCAATTAATATTATAGTTGTGGGTATGTATCAAACACAGTGAAGTCATAGTATCTTCAATCAAATATACTTATTTCATCGCAGCATAATGTGGTAAAATTATATTTCATCCTACCCAATTTATATTTATTATACATTTGAAACAGTGATGTCTCAGTGGCATTAGCTATTGACTGCCGTGCCGCAGGTTCATGGTTCGAATCCCGCCGCGGGCTTGAGCTTCAAAGCATGGTGGAAGGGCATTTTGCGAATGCCCGCCTGGCTAGCGACCACCCTCAAGTAGAAAATCAGTCGCCAGGCACCTAACGGTGTGTTTCGGCAGCAGTCCTTGAGAGCCAGTGAAATTACAGGCATATGTGACTTAACAACTATGTCTCAAGTTGACGGGCGCTGTGCAATTCGTGAATTGTAACGAAATGCATCTGTTATAGGCAGAGGTTAGTCCGATAACATCAGGTGGGCCTCGAGCTTGTTCCGTCACAAAAACATTTAAAAAAAAACAGGATATTTAATTTTTATGGTAACGTATATTTTGGGGAAAAAAAAATACATAAAAATAAACTCTAAATGCAAAGTTTCCTTTCTAGTATAAAAAACTCAAAACTAAAATATCGCACTAAGACGCATAATCATTTAACTAAATAACTATTGCAAAATATTACATAAAAGCGAACATCGTGGTTGCTTCTAGCCTTTGCCGTCGGTCATTAGTGACAACATTATAGATACCTTACCTGCACCATCTAGGGCTATGATGGCTTTGTAAGGATAGCTGCATTTGCAAAACTAAGTTTGCCGCATTTTTTGCAATTAAATCTGAATGACGACAGCAAGAGTCTCTTGTTTTACACATTTAAAAGCTTTACCCATGGAGTAATCCCCCCGCCTCCCTCCCTCATTCTTCCATGCCCGTGCAAAAGAAAAAAAAGTTTTACAACCTTATTTTATATACATTTGTACAAGGAAATCTTACATAAAACATTTTATATAAAAGCAAATTGTTGAGGTATCGATTACAGTTGCCGCGGCAGCAAGACTTATTTTTTGTTTAGATATGTGCCATACTCTCTTGGTAAAAGAAACTCAAATTGAAATCGATAAATCTCGATCGTGCGCTCGTAGAGTCAAGACCTCTTGAGGATGCTTCGTGTAGAAGCGAAACGCGTTGAAAATTCTTCCGGTTTGGTTGCGTGGCGTTTGTGACGTCACGTCGGCTTAGCAGGTAAATTGGGCGGAATTGTCACTAGATATATTTTTTAAGTGTTTTATTAAAATATTATAAAAATATTTGTTATTATTAAATATGGATTTCCGCAAAGTAACGCCTTAATCTAGTCATTAAAATAAACTCTTTATCGAAGAACACACGATATGGCTGCACATATCAAACAAAATACAAAACTTAAACTGAAAGTCTGAGCTAGGCCGGATAGATGGAAGTGTAATAAGTAGCTAGCTAGAGGCCACACCCACTCTATCAAATGGGGTCCTACCAATTGTGTTGTATAGCCTTTTACTACAAGTTGCCTTTGGAAATGAGCATATCCATATAAAGTACATTCTGTAGTACCTCTACGAAGAAGGATTTCTCAAAGTACACATTTTCAATCAAAGAAGTTTTTAATTAGTGTCCAGAGACGATGTGGCAATTGAATTTCGTCAACCTTTCTGGTTGGTTAGAGGCTTCGAGCCGTGGCTCATGGCCTCTGCAGAATCTCTTGGGGCTACTACCCCAAGGTGTCTCTACATTGTCGCTGCTACTGATGGACAAAATAATCTGCCAAGTACATGTCAGAATCGTCTTCGCATTGGCGTCGGGTGTAAAGCGCGCTGCATTAGAAACGGCACTGGAGTGTTTTTCGCTTCTCATGCTCGTAAAGATCTTGTTTATGCCTGGTATAAAATGACTAAAATGGTTTTTTATGGTCGAATGCAAAAAAGCCTGTTTTTAAGTCTTTTAAGAAATTGTAATGTCAAAAGTTTGCTTGAGTCTTGAATAATACCCATAAATCAAGGGTGTTGTTAAAGAACCATAGGTATAAGTTTATTTGAAACAACGGCACTAAAAATACAACATTGTTCAAATAACAGTTTCAATTTATATGTATCACTCACAATATCATTATTTAATTTCCTCGCAATTAAAGTGAAAATCTGAGTGTGGAACTCGTCTCGCCTTTAGCACGGGCTGTTAAATATCTCGGCTCTAATGACTTGTTTTATACAGTCGTTGTACGATCTACTATTCTTTAAGATTATCTGAAAAAATATTTTAGAACTTAGTTTCGCAATATTTATCGAATTTTTCAGTATCAGATTAATCAAGCTAATTTCGTATTTATCGCACCTATCGTAAAAACGAAAATTCCATATCATTAGTCTTCATTTCAGAAGTCATTTGTTTTATTATAACCTGATTCGAAGCGGGCGAGTTCACTGGCAATGTCTGCTGTATATAAATCTTATATACCAGCATTCCGGCCGCTGCTCCGCCCGCATGTATGTCGGTTATCGCGCAAAAACATTCACCTCTTTTTGCGCGATTTTATAAAAACTATCATATGTTCTTCCCCGGGTCTTAAACTATTTCTGTACCAAATTTCATCCAGGTCGATCGAGTGGTTTTCAAGATTATTCGTTGCATACTAAAATACAAATCTTTCCTCTTTACAATATTAGTGTAGATGTAGATAACATATTTGCAAGGTAGGTAGTAGGTAGATAATAGGTTACATTAATTAGGCACTTGATACAGACTGGTTTTAATAATTTGATAATTGACTAACCAGATAGTGACATAAATAATGCATGAACTCAAACTCACCACATCCGCGTTGACTTGTAGAAAACTTGAATTTGTGAATTTAGCCATAATAATGTTTTAATTTATTTATTTACTATTGCTGGTCTACAGGTCGGTAGAACTTAGTCCTCAGAGCTAGGAATACCTAGGTAGAGATATTTCAGTACAAAAATGCACGCCCCTCCACTAAACGTGTATGTGTGTGCGTGTAGTAATTCTACTGTGAACGCACACCACGCACCTCGTACACACACCACGATGACTGAAAAACCTATGATGTTGGCGAGATTGCGGTAATGCGTATATAAACTATTTTGCTTGTAGGGGTAAAAACATAGGCGGGGCGTGAATTTTTAGATTGAAAGATCTCTAAGACGTCTGAGTTTTCACGATCGTCGTCACCCCGTGACGACGATCACTGCAAAGTGTTTGAAACGTTGGGACAAAAATAATGGTAAATATACGCGATTTAAACCATTTAAAGTTGTTTAATTACTGTGTAATAATCGCGAAAACCTAAGACAACATTAAGGAACAATTACTTCATCACAGATACTTCTGTATTCATAATTACAAAATAAATCTTCTGCAGTTTTAATTACTTAAACTGGCAATTATAACTATTTAGTCATATACATAAAATAATTAGGAGCTATTTATTGGAACATGATAAACTAGAGTGGCATTTGGGAATTACAGAAATTCTCAGTTCACAGTAAATGATATTTGCGACAGTGGCATTTGTCCATCGAATACATTTATAGCCGTTTATTTTCGGTTACTTTACATTTACCGGCTAAATATGAAAAGTCACGACGCAAACTAACATGATATCGTACTTCAGCTGGTTCTCAAAAAAAACCTATGTTTAGCCGGCTAACCTTAAATTAATGTTTACACCTAACTTTAGTTACGGCTAAAATACACATATATACACATATATGTTGAATCCAGTATATAATATAATATGGAAGAACGGATTGTTCATACATACGTACATAGGTAATTACACATGTTTGTGTACATAGCTCGTTAGCGTATAATTGCTTTAAGTACATAAAAGTATTTACTATAAACTTGATAATTACGGAGCGAAATAAAACACCGTGGGTACGATAATTTCCGATGTGATTTTCCACTGGCAAACTTCGAGGATTTCATTTAAACCTTTTACAGAAATTTCCCTGTTATTCTTTTTTAATATTGTTATGTTTGCAATTACACCTGCTATGCGGATTACATAACAAAATTACATCTATACGAGAGGAAGAGGGTTCGAATCCCGCACATGACTTAAATTTTCCCTTATTCCTTGGAAACAATAATGAATGTCCAGATAAAATTGGAAAAGTATGTACTTCTAAACTTCTAATGTATTAGATAAAAACTTACCCTTATGGGCTAGAGCATTTGGACTGCCTATGAGTCATAATGCTTTTATTGTAGTAGCTGTAGTGTTGTATCATTAGTAATAATATCTCGGTGTGTTGTATACAGTTCGTAGTATTTTGTTAATAAAGTTATTCCCTTACCTGAAGCGCACTATATCTTTTAGAAAGGAAACAATTCTGAAAAAGTAATTAATTACTTACCATAGTTTTAAAAAAATATACCTAATAGGATAGCGTTATTTCGTAATGAAGAATGATGAAGAATACCACAAGCTATTTATCACTAAACCATTTACAAAAGGCACCAAGACCTCACCCACATTTTGTAATTTTTCGTAAGATTCTATAGTATATTTGCAGCAGAGACCTTTTCCGGAACTTTGTAGGTCGCATTAGTTATGTAAATAAAGCAAATATGTAAACTTGATTTCTAAGTTTGTCAATAAATATGACCCAATGCGATTGACCGCAATTTACATAAGTACTTACACCTATTTACATTTTTTGACAACATAATTTATACATATATTTGTAATCATTTATCATGAGTTCTGCAACCTACTTGTTCTTCCGTACACAAACAGAGCCCGGTTAACGAGATTCCACTATCTATCTGTCTGTCTGTCCGTCCGTTCGTATATCACGGGCATGAAGTATTTAGGGGAAGTGGAGTAGCAATTTGTAAGTCGGCCTTGACTCCATCAAGTCGGCCATGACGTCAATGGTAGTCACGTTTGAAAATATCGTGCCTACACGGAAAAAAAAGATTGTGTCAAATCAAGAATATATCTATTGGTCAAGACATTCCGTGTTTCATATATGGGGAAAACTATATATTCTTGTGATTAGTAAATATTTGTCTTGTTAATAATTTTTCGTGCAAGTATTTATATTTTTTAACTAAGATTATTATTTTCTTATTAAAAAAAAGTAGTTATGTCTCTGTCTAAGTAAATCATTGTTCTTATTTAGAGAATCTGAAATTCTCAAATTTAAAACAATCCTTACTTGAATAAATGAACTCATACGTTCACTCATTCATTAGATTCTAATAAGAAAAAAATATATTTTACTATTAAGTACATAAATAGTTCAGTTAAGATATTATTCTTACTTCTAGTAAAATATATTCTTCTGAGTATATATTTTAATTAGACCAACAAAAGAGTTTTCTTCGTACAAGAAAATTACTTTTAGGTAAACAAAAAATCTTCTTATCTGAATATTGTAACTTATTTAAGTTAAGAAACCATAATTCTGGCTTCAACACGTACATGTTTTCATACGGAGATCAGTTTATATAGAACGAATAATTAATTGTTCTCCAGTGAAGAATTTTCAGTTCTCATTTCAATATTAAGTGTTTTACTGTAAGTAGTTTTGATCTTAGTATTCTAATGGGTGTTTTACCCGAAAAAGTTGTATTGATTGGTTCAAAAGAATTTGTGTTTTGCACGAAGATCGAATTGTCTACGGATAGAATATCAGATTTCTTGAGTCGACAATGGAATTTCACTGGAAGAAACCTCAGTTCTTGTTCAAAATAATTACATGTTTTACATTTAAATTTTAGTCGTCTTGGTAAAATAATAGTGCGTTTTATTGTAAGAAGCCTCATTACTTGGTTCAAGTCATTACATGTTTCATACGGAAATCAGATAATATATTGATAAGACTACCATTTTCTAGCTTCAACAATAGTGTATTTTAGTAGAAGGAGTCTTAGTTCTTGGTTCAACTCTCTAAATGTTTCATACGGAGATCAGATTATATAGTGTGAAAAATATAAATTATCTTGGTTCAATAATAGAGCGTTTTACTGGAAGGAGTCTCAGTTCTTGGCTCAACTCATAAAAATGTTTCATATAGTATTTTGTGAATAATATCAATTATCTTGGTTCAATGATAGTGCATTTTACTATGAGAAGTTTCAGTTCTAGGTTCAACTCATGAATTGTTTCATACGGAGCTCAGATTTGTTTCATCTGAACTCCATATATATTGTACAACATATTAATTATTTTAGTTCAATTATAGTGTTTTGATTGAAAGAAGTCTCAGTTAATAAATATATTATAAATTACAGCAAACTGTGAAATTGTTAATGAAGCACGCAGATTTCAAGAAGATATCGTTGTTCTTCAAAGTATTATTAATACCGTACTACCTAGATAAGAACTTCTTTATTTGAAACTGAAATACAAATAAAACTAACAATTACGTAAGATTTTCCTTAGTATGCAATGAGATATACCTACACAAAAACCTTTTATGACTAAAAAAAACTCGATTAAACTATGCTTCGAATTTCATCATTGAAATATCTATCTATCTATCTATCTATCTAATACTGAATAAGAACAAGATAATTGATATTTTCTACTATATACAATAAGATATTCATATAAAACTTTTAGTTAGTCAACAAGAACAAAAACTCACTTACAGAAAATAGCCAGCCTGGTGCACTGTCTCTCACTGTCTTCCAATCTGATCTCCGCCTTTCAAGTCTGCAAATAACGTAGGTTAATAGTTAAGTGTAGTTCTAAAAGGGATCAACTAAAAAACATTTATCATCGTAAAAATAAATAAAATACAATACATATTATCCGTTGAAAATTATTTATTTATAAAATAAATTAAGAAGCATACAATTTTATATTATCATTATCAAAAATATTATACATAATTGTAACAGTTATGTACTGCGCCCCGCGGTTACACCCCGCGTGGTGATGGATGATGATGAAAAGTATCCTGTGTGTTAATCCAGTGCTTCATCTACCTCCATACCAAATTATATCAAAGTTGGTCCTACCATTTGAGCGTGAAGAAGTAATAAACATACAAACACGCTTACAAACTTTCACCTTTATGTACCACCAAATAATATGATTTTTTTCTCATTATAATCAGCACCACATTTTATGTTACGTTATAATATAAAGTATGGTTGAACACTTTGCTTGTTGGGTCGAGCCTTTTCTTCACCTCCTCCAGTTCAGTTTGGATATCTCCAGGATCCTAAAAAAAAGAGCTACAGTGAAAATATTGCACAATCCATTAACTTTTTATAGATGATAGGCATATTTTGACCACAATCACATATTGTTGAGTAAGTGGTAAAATATAGCAAACAGGTTAAACCTAAATAAAATTAAAACTGTATTTCAAAGTTAGCTTCCAGAAGGCCCCGTTAGATGATTATCACACAAAAATCATCTAAACTGCAAGTTAGCGGTTAATCAGCGGTTAATCATTATTATAATCAATACATAATCATGAAATATGATTAGGCACACTTTTAAAAGTTCTGTATACTAACTACTATATTACTATAAAATACTGACTGTATATATATATGTTATATTATAGTATGTAATAGATAATTTGATGAGATATCCTAACATCATAAGAAAAATATATAATATAATATTTTTTAAATTGTTTAAATATGTGTTTTATACTTGATGAAATTACCTGAAAAACAATAACAAAGTTCACAATCTGCTCCAACGTGGAAAAAAATCTACTCTTGTTTAGTCTTCCTCTTGGGGGTATTGAGTAGCGTAACACTTGTGTTTCATTGGTTAATTTTTGATCTGGAATGGAAAAAAACACATGTATATTCTTGAATATAGGTTTATCTAACAAAAAAAAATTATGTGTATATAGTGTAGAGAGGATAGGTATATATATATATATATACATCGAAATTCATTCTGAATAACTAACGAGGCATAAACCAGACACATAAACAAACACAAACATACATGCGCATTTATAATAATTATAATATTTAAGGATTATTTACCAACATCAGCCTGCTGTTGATCTCTATCATAAAGAGTTATCTTTAATTCTAGATATGAGTAGGTATGTAATACAATAATAATTATGTATTACGAACCTACCGTTCGTTAACTTGGCTGTACCAACTTAGTGTAACCACACAGCACGTTCCAGGCAAAGAAAATCTAGCAGCCTCTATGATGGATATTTTCGACTATCTACAGTTATTTATATAGTAAGGAACAAACTTACCTAAATGAACACTAGTTGGTTGCTATCTCAAGCACAACTTGAACAAATATTCACTTTATAACACTATATTAAACAAAATTTACGAAAATGCCATTGGCCATGCCACGGCGCGTGTACCTTTTGCTCGCGACGGAAATAGTGTTATGTGTAGCCAACATCACCCTTATAAAGTCCCGAAACATATTCGTATCGTGATTATTACCAAATGAGCACATTCGAATAACTTTACATTTAGGTTGACGATTTGTGTTAAATACAGCCAGTATTTGTAAGAAATAAATGATTACCTATGGCTGTATCATTAGAGAGTCTGTACATATTTGAAATTATTTTGAAAGATCGTAAAAAAAACAGTGACAATCACGATTACAACACAAGAAGTAAAGATAAAATCGCGGTACCAGGTTTTAGTTAGCAAAGACAAAAGTATAAAGGTTAATTGTGTGCGGTTTTATAATAACATATTACAACGCTCACAGAAGGAAAGTTCAAGTTGCACGTGGAAAATAATTTTGATTAAGAAATTCTATTCCAGTTTGTGATTACATAAACGACAAAAATGCTTGAACAATTCCTCTCCTCCACTCCTCTGCCAAGCTATCACCTGTCACTTACGTAATTAAATGAAATATTGAAATTATTTTATTATATAGTATGTAAAATATTGTTAAAAGACATTTAAATTAATGGTCCCGAGTTTCTTGCCCGTTGTTCTTGCAGTGGCTCTGTAAATATTTTTGCTGCACGTGGAACATTGTAGAATATTTCAATATTAAAATTTGTAAATGACCTTCATAAAAGCGTCGTAGATGCCTAAATTGAATCAATGATTTTGACTTTGACTTTGATTAAATATCATAACTTAACGAAATTTCTGATTCATCACAAGTTTAGTTTTTGAGATAGATCTCGTGAGTATTGTATAGGCACCCAAACTTAACAAATAGGTCCTCTAGGCCTTGGCCTTCGCCACTTATGGCAGTGAGTATGAACTGTCACGTGGGGGTCCATGGGTTCCTGCAGCGGGTTTAAGATTCAGTGCATGGTGATAGGGCATTTTACTAATGTTCACCTGGCTAGCTTTCAAACCACTTTGAATTAGGAAATGAGAAACCGAGACCTAAAGGTAATAATCGAACAGTTTTAAAACATTTTTTACTTCAGATACGAATCAATATATTGGGGCACTAGAGGGGTTCAAACCCTGCCGCTTTGCCGTTGTACTATGAGTATATTAGACTCCCAGCTATTATCTGACTATTAGCTGAGTAACCTATACTTTTCAAATTATAATTTACATATTTTATTGTTAATATGAATTGAAACAAGCTTATTCAGCATGCAATATTGCTTATAATGAATAGTATTCTTAGGTTCAGTAGTTTCCCCACATCAAGGGAGAACTAGACAAAACTAAAATATTGCAACACTAAATAAAATCGGGAACAGAGAAAACCATCTCAAACTAAAAAGTGAGTACTTGGTCTGAAAATACACATTTTTAATGGAGAAATAGTTATTCTTGACTGGAAATTTGTCTTTTTACTTTAAAATTCATGGTTTTGATTGAAGAGCCAGTGAAGAAAATTGTTTTTTTTTTAATTATGTTTGTTTTTTTTATTCCTTATATGGTATGGTGGGGTGCCGGGCTAAAATATCACCCCCATCTATACCCGTGGATGTCGTAAAAGGCGACAAAGGGTAACACACCAGAAGGTGGGCAGCAGCGCCTTCTGAGGAATATGTACCTTAAACTGCAATCCCCAAGCCGCCTGCCCAGCGTGGGGATTATGGCAAACCCTCTTAATGGGGGAAGCTCTGTTCAGTGGACAATCCGGCTGATACAGTATGATGTGTATCATTTACTAGTATGTAGATATATATTTGTTTGACTTCTACATTTAATAGTTTAAAACTCTGTTCAAAAGGTGGGGAAAAAACAAAAGAAAAAAATACATTTCAAAATGTTTGTTAGGACTAGCAAAAGTCAACCCTAAGAGGTTGTTAGCATTTTACCAATAATCCTGTATATTTGTAGACCAAGAAAAACATGTTAAGCCAAGATTGCTTTTCTTTATTGAAGATGAGTAACTAATGTTACAATCTATCACTTTGCATTGAAAACTTTAATATTCTTCATGTAAGATACCTAAGTCGCTCTCTACAGTAGAGATATATTTTCTTGGTTCAACGTGGGATATAGTTTGATCTCTTAACCTAAGAATGTCGTATCAAATATCAATCAAGAACATGGTACACTTAAGTTCAGTATTCGTTTTCTGAAGTGAAGATGAATAATTTCAACAATTAACAATATATCATTATTGACTCAAAAACTTAAAATTCTTCATGTAATATGAGTCATTCTCTGCAATTGAAATTAATTTTCTTGGTTAAATAAAGAGTACAGTTTTGCTGTGATGCTAATGCCTCTTAACCTAAGAACAACGTATCAGTAATCAATCAAGGTTGATTTTTCTTTACTGAAAATGATTTACGTTAGCAATTGAGAATTATTTATTATTGACTTGAAAACTTTGAAATTCTTCATTTAATATAAATCACCCTTTGCAATCGAGATTTAGTTTTTTAATTATAAAATAAAATTGTTTTGCCTTAACACTAATATCTCTTTACCTAATAATACCGTAACAAATATTAATCAAGAATAAAGGTTTAAGATCAAGATTTGTTTTCTTTACTGAAGATAAATTACTATAACAATTAAGAATATATGATGATTGGCTTGAAAACTTTAAAATTCTTTTAGTTAGATAAGTTTCTGTCTATAATGGACATGTATTTTCTTGGTTCAATAAAAGATATTGTTTTCCTGTTAATCGAATATTCTTAACTAAAGAATACAATATCAAGTAAATATTAAGAATAATCAAACACAGATCAAGATTTGATTTCTTCACTAAAGATGAATAAATACAACAACTAACAATCAATTACTTTTGCTTTGACAACTTTAAAATTCTCTATCTAATATAACTCACTTCTGCAGTTGAGATATTTGTCTTGGTTATATCAAGTATATAGTTTTGTTGTAAATCCAATGTATCTTAGCGTGACAATACAAATTCATAGATTAATAAAACAATATATGTCTCAGATTTAGAAAACTGAAATTTTTAAGAGGAGAATAATTTTCTTGCTTGGACATATGTATGTCCTTGTCATTTATTTCTCTCAATTATTTTAAATGAACAAAAGAAATATCTTGTATTAAGCCCATTGTTGTTGAAAGAATGGAAATATTTTCTTAATCCAATAAAACGTTTATTATTCTTGTATAAAATTTCAGATTTCTTACGCTAACTCCGTACGTAATTAGAATGAGAATTCATAAAATATTTCATTCAAAAAGATACTATTTTCTATAGTTAAGAACAAAAATATCTCCGACCAATAGTTATACTCTTGATGTAAAAATATATGGTGAGAATAATATTATTTATCTTAGAGAAAATGACCTTACTTCACTCAAGAAAATATTTTTATTTTAAGTAAATATATACTTGAGATTAAACAACACTCCCGAGAATAATATTATTCTTGGATTGACACTTTGTCAGGACCCATTTTTTTCCGTGTATAAATACATTTTCGTCGAATTCACGTCGCAAAGATAAAGTGTTGCACTTCATTTAGCAAAAATAGTTCTGATCAACTGTCAAAGGCAGCCGGTGGCATTAAATTTTCCATATAAATGTTTTTAATATTTTTTTTTATTTACAATACTAGAGTAGGTATACTGCTGTATTACTTTTCTCTATGGTAAAGTAGCTCAAAAATGTCGCTACTTGCTACTAGATGTCGTCAGCTTTTGGAACTCATTGTACCGGCGCCGTAGATATACTTAGTAGATCTACACTAAAAAAGAAATTTGTATTTTTATATGTAACAATTAAACATTAAACTACTGGACTAATTTGAAAAAATCTTTTACATTAGAATCCTACATTATCCCTGATGAATAAAGGTTATAGAATATATGCATATTTTAGGTTTATATTTGAAATTATTGTTTTATACCCGTGCGAATACGGGGCGGGCTGCTTGTATTATATATATTTTATAACACTTGAGTTGAGTTGTCAGGCCGGCATTCCCTATAATGTGCCCTATTCACATTTGTGTTTACAAAAGCTGTTATTCACTGAAGTTAATCAGTTAATAACATCTTCAGTAACAAATACAAATACGTAATCGCAATACCGCAATATTTCTATATATGAATTCAATCAGAGTTTGTCTTACAAAACTAAATAATTGTCCAACTGGATTACCACATAAATAGCACTGGTACGAGTTAAACAGATATATTAATAACAATTAATTAACTTTAAATATTCAAACCCTAGATATCCAAACGTGACGTCTCTGATTCGTAACAAATATTGTCAAATTCAAATTCATTTATTTACTCGAATGTAGTGTGGATACAGCAGGTGGTAATGCTTAAAAATATACCTTAACATTCTACCACTACAATGGTGTGCAAATTTTAAAATTTCATTAACATAATTTAATTATCATTACCTTTATATTATATAACAATTATTATCAAAATAAAAATGAAAATAACTTTGCACATTAAAATTAATAACATTACAATAATATTTATATATTTAATAAAATATGTATGTCTTAACGTCGCCAATATAGAAATATAATAAAAGTAATAATTAAAACAATTTATATGTCATAAATTCGTTAATATCGTAAAAACAATGGTTAGCTAGCCATATTAGTCCATTCACGGCAATAAGTGCTAGTGATATTGCAGCTATACTCTTAAGTTTTGAAGTACTCATACCGTATTTTATGTTTGAACGGTCAAGCAAACTAATTGCTTGACTATTCAAAGCAGCGTCCGCTGTGGTCATGACTTGGATGGGTGACTGCTTCCGTGCTTCGAAGGGCACGTTCCGATTGATGTCTTAGGAAAGCAGTCTTTATATCATGGTGGTAGGGTATATTGCGAATGCCCGTCTGGCTACCTACCATTCTTCAGTAGAAACCTGTCGTCAAACACCTAACGGTGTGTTCCGGCAGCGGTCTTTGAGCAGTGATTCTAGGTTAACCTGAAGGACATCTGAGACCATACTGCCACGTGAGATAGTGGTCAACGGTTAGCCTATCAGCTGTATCAGATGGATCGTCCACTGCTGAACACAGCCTCCCCTATTAAGGGGGTATTTGCCATAATCCCCATGCTTGGCAGGCGGCTTGGGGATCGCAGTGTAAGATAGTAGTTCTTTAGAAGGCGCTGCTGCCCACCTTCCAGTATAATTATTCCCTTTAGTCGCCTTTTACGACACCCACGGGATGATATGGTGAGGTGCAATTCTAACCCGGCACCCCACGGGGACTAGCCTATCAGCTACTTATAAATAATATACAACATATAAATATAATATTATTATATGTCCATACATACATTAATAGCCCTCTTCATATTTTAAGTTACCGTATACCTATTGTGTTACACTTCCAAATTTCACACCATACAGTAGTAAAAATTCATCAAATGTCAAAGCATAATAGAAATGAACTTAGATTAATTTCTCACTTATGTGAAAACATTTCTTGATGAGAAAAAAAATTCAATAGACCGAAAACAAAATGGCTGATTGATATACAGGTTGCGGATGTATGCGCTCCCGGAACACTATAGGTTCTTGGCGACAGATTTTCCACTTGAATCGATAGTCAAGATGTTGTACCACCAAAGTACACATATGGCGACCATACAAAGAAATAATTACATCACCTGACTCTTAGTTTGTGTGCTCTCGTACCTATAATGTGTTATACGCACATCAGTCAACAAGCTCTTCATGACGGTAAGTAACCATGTACGTTCTGTATTTGCACATGTTATGATACAAAAAAAAACCAAGGCAAAGTAAGTAGGCACACTTGTTGGCTAAATCAATAGATAGAACCAGCTTTCGTATATATTATATTTATATTTAAAGGGAGGAGGTACTCAATTCGTTTGTTTTTTTTGCTACCCCTGATCCTTTGACTGGATGAACCGTGTGGTCCCATTTAAATTTCATAAAAATCGGTCAAGCCGGTTTTGGGTTACACTCCAATAACTGAAAAGTATTTTCCTATCTTGATGATATAGTCATTGATAGTGAATGACAATCGATCCCATCAGTAGCAAAGGTCACTAAAAAGGGTGAATTTTTTTTTACCCAAAACTGGAACCGATATCAACACTCAAATGTGTATAAACAAAAAACTCAAATGTGTCGGTACCATGCGCACAATATTGTAAAAAAAATTAAGATGAGTAACCTAGTATATGAGTAGTAATAACCCATCAACATTTTGCATGGTGGTAGGGCATTTCGCGAATGCCCGCCTGGCTAGCTACCACCTTCAAGTGGAAAATCTGTCGCCAAGCACCTAACGGTGTGTTCCGGCAGCTGTCTTTGAGAGCCAGTACTTCTAGGTTAGCCTGAACAACATCTTCAACCACATCATCACTTACCATCAGGTGAGATAGTGGTCAAAGGCTAACGTATCAGGCATAAAAAAAAAACCTGCAGCATATGGACGTGGGATCACAGTATCAGTAGATTTTAAAACTGGGACGTACTCAACGATACCTAATACAATATACATTTGTCACGTCATTGATATTGATAATACTATGTAGGTATAGCTATGCTAGCGGCCTCTCCCAACGTACATTAACAACCGATCGCCTGATTAAAAATGCTGTGTACCCAATTAATTAAATCAGATCATCAAGTAGAAAATCTGTCGCCAAGCACCTAACGGTGTGTTCCGGCAGCAGTCCTTGAGAGCCAGTGAAATGAGGCAAAATGAGACTTAATAATATGTCTCAAGGTGATGGGCGCAGTGCAGTTCGTCACTTGTGATAAAATGCATCTGTTATAGGCAGAGGATACCGCTTAACATCAGGTGGGCCTCGCGCTTGTTCCTTCAAAATAACAAAAAAAAAAAAAGATCATTTATAATGCACAGTAAAACTCTACAGACATCATCGAGATAATACGTCAATGACTGACATGCAGCCTACTCGTCACGATGCACGGGATATGCAATTTGGTCGTAGCGTAACGATAGTAAAAACCGGCCAAGTGCTAGTGGGACTCGCGCACGAAGGGTTCCATACCATTATATTATTCTTTCCCCGTGGGGTGCCGGGTTAGAATTGCACCTCCCCATATCATCCCGTGGGTGTCGTAAGAGGCGACTAAGGGAAAAATACTGGAAGGTGGGCAGCAGCGCCTTCTAAAGAACTACTATCTTACACTGCGATCCCCAAGCCGCCTGCCAAGCGTGGGGATTATGGCAAATACCCCCTTAATAGGGGAGGCTGTGTTCAGCAGTGGACGACCCGGCTGATACAGTATATTATTTTTAGCAATTTAATTATGAGTATTTTTTATCAAATAAAAAGCGAAATTATATTGTATGGGAACCCCATTAATTATTAATTCTATTTTATTTTAACTAATTATATTTAAAGAGAACATAAAACTAAATATTCTGTGTATAGTTAAAGCGTCTACCTGTCACCGTTATTAGTATCGAGCAAGAGACGGTAAAAAAATTAAGTTTGTTGTATGGGAGCCTCCTTATATATTTATTTTATTTTTAGTATTTGTTGTTATAGCGGCAATAGAAATACATCATCTGTGAAATTTTCAACTGTCTAGCTAACACCGTTCTTGAGATAAAGCCTGGTGACAGACGGACGGACAGCGAAGTCTCAGTAATAGGGTCCCGTTTTAACCCTTTGGGTACGGAACCCTAAAAGTAACAGCTCGATCAAATAATTGATTGCTTGGGTAATCAATCATTCTGTAAATATGTGGTCTTTGAGCTCTTCCGTTCAATTCTGGCTTTACGATACAATGTCATGTATAGGGGGTTCAATTTTTTTTTTAATAGAAGAGAATTCCACCCCTGCCCCTCACGAGCAAATGATATTATATAGGAAACATACTGACGCACACAATGAAAATGTATGAAGCAATACAATAGAAACCATTGACCTGTGTAACGTATTAGCTCAATAGCTAAGCATAAGCTCAATAGCTAATCAAATAGTTTCTAATCATGGATGTTAAAAAACACGTGTTTCAATCATTGGATTGAAACACGTGTTCAGACAAATATAAGATAATTATCGCATATATACTCTTCACGGACAACGTTTCAGAATTTGTGACCTTGTGGCTGTTTTAGTCGCGTTATTATGTTTTTCTCCCATTTTCTCCATAGCTCAAAGTCAACAAACTCTATTATAATAGCACTAACTCTATTGTGAAAATGGCAGCGAGTCCAAAAGATCATTTGCATTATTATCAGCATTTAATTATGTAATTATAAACAATAGCACAACACAAATAAATAATGGTACTGCTTAATTCATAATCATTACAAAAATTTATACGTGTGTGCATTGACCTAAATATACTAGACGCGACATCTCAAACGAATATTGTCGACGAGTGCAAGTATGCCGGCCGGCATACTCTCCCTCACACGCAGCCGGGCACTCGTAGAGATTATACGCGCTTTACGTTCGAAAATTGTGTATTATCAATTGCGTATTTTAAATACACAATTTTCGAACGTAAAGCGCTTGTAATCTCTACGTTTATATGCCGGCCGGCATACCTGCACTGGTAGACAATCTTCGTTTGAGATGTCGCGTCTAGTACATATAGGTCAATGCGTGTGTGTTTGTTGTCAGTCGTCTCAACAATAACTCAACAATTCAATATCTCAACTGATATTGAAGAACTTGTCTTGGATTATGTCATTTTAACCCATTTAATAAGTACTTCCAGAACGTACGAAATAAAAGATTTCCACGCAAACTAAGGTATGTTGAAAATTTTTATATTGTTATGATTGCAATAACACCTGCTATGCGGATTACATTACAAAATTACAAATATACGATAGGATTTTATTTTTTTATCCCGCACATGACTCAAATTTTTCCTTTCGTATATTTGGAATTTTGTAATATGTTGAAAATTATCCACGGACTCCTTCGTGACAACTTTTAAATGAACAATGTAAATATAGTGGTAAAACTGTGGCAATGGAAACCAAACCTCCTATATTACAGGGTTTTTACACTTAATAACAGTCTTCAATTAGCCGATACACTATACTTTGTTAAACCTTTAGATCTTATGTCAATAAGAGCTCTATTACTCAATAATACCTTCGTCATTTTATTGTTTACATACGAAATAATTACTATTGAACTGCGAGTCTAGCCACGCATAATATAGGGTTCCGTATTAGTTCCGTGGCCATGCCATCGGTATTTACTAATTTATTACTCATTTTCGTAGGTACTCACCATAATACTTCGTATGAATTTGTCTTCTTCCATCCTACCTCGAGTTATTATCCAAGCATATAATATGTCTTTAAAGTAATCATAAAATGCGTAGTAGGATTTCTTAAACTACATGTTTATCAAGTGTAACTTGAATTTTCCTTCCGTGAGCGCCGTAATATCTTTAGGAACTTTATTATAAAACGACGCACAATTCCATTGGAAGGACCTTTTATTTGTCTTTGCTAATATAAAAGGTGGCACCGCTATTTTATCTTGATTCCTAGTTATATTATAATCGTGTTTGTCACTGTTTCATTTAAATTTTCTTAAATGCTTACGAACATACATATTAGGTTAAGTTGAAATATCAATAAATTTTTGAGAGTTATTTTTCTCCTCATCTACGATAACTATGCCGTCACTAGGATTTTTAACAGTTGGATATCTCCCATTCACCGTTATATAAAACCCTCCCGATTGGTGATGATGGTTATAAGCTCCACGCTAAGGGCAGGCATCTAGGGGATCACAGCTTAGGATTGCAGAAGACCTGATCATAAAAAGATTATTTCTAAGCAAAAAGTAATGTGATCTCCAGACCAAAGAAAGTATACCTGGGCACAGAATATGTACCTGTAGTTTTGTATACCTAAAGTGCGGAGTAAGCCAGGCCAGATCTAGGTTTTTTTTTATGTTATTGTGACGGAACAAGCCCGAGGCCCACCTGATGTTAAGTGGACTAACTAACCTCTGCCTATAACAGACGCATTTCGTCAACGACGAATTGCACTGTGCCCGTCACACTGAGACATCCAGTTGTTAGGTCTCATTAGCCTGTAATTTTTCTGGCTCTCAAGGACTGCTGCCGGAACACACTGTTAGGTCCTTGGCGACAGATTTTCTACTTGAGGGTGGTCCCTAGCCAGGCGGGCATTTACAAAACGCCCTTCCACCATGCGGTGAAGCTCAAGCCCGCGGCGGGATTCGAACCATGGACCTGCTGCACGGCAGTCCATGGCCAATGCCACTGAGCCATCACTGCTTCAAAAGGTATTAGATAAGTACTTGTTAAGTATTTGTTTGGACACAGTAGGCCCAACTTGACATGCTTATACCTGTCATATACATGACGAAACTTTTGAAGTATCTTGTTCGACTACGGAATCCTAAAAACAGTAGGTTATGTAGGCAGGTACTATCTGACCCAGTGTAGATGTCAACAAACTAAGGTCGTTGTTAAATTTTCCCGTTAAACGTACTAATATTACCAATGTTTGTTTTACTGATACGAAACATGCCTCAAAGCTATTGATTGCCGTACTAAAAATAGGTAAGTAGGCACGTGCTAACATTAATAGTGAATATGTAAATAAATATATGACTGTTTTTATGCATGTAATAAAACATCTTAAATTATGTGTTAAAAACGTAGTAACAGTATTAGTATACATTTGAAACTGTGTTTGTTTGCGTGTGAGAGGGTGTGTGTGTGCATTTGATGTCAGTCAGATCGTCCTTCTTTAACTGGCTTTAAAAAAAGGAAGAGGTTCTCAATTGGTCTGTATTGCATTTTCTTTTTTTTATTTATGTTTGTTACCTCAGAAGTTTTTACTGGGTAAACCGATTTTTATGTTACTTTATTTATTTGAAAGCTGGTTTGTCTAGTCCCATTTAAATTGTATCAAAATCGGTCAAGCCGTTTCTAAGTTACACTCCGACAACTGGACTTTTCTTCCAGCTTGATGATATAGCCATTGCCAGTGAATGACAATCGATCCCTTAAGTAGCAAGGGACACTAAAAAGGGTAAACATTTTTTTTTTACTAAAAATGGAACTGAGTTTTACACTCAAAAGTGTGAAATAACTTGTCGAAGTCGGTACCATGCACACAATATTGTCATAATAGGTAATTTTGAACTATCATGGTACCAACCTACTTCAACAAGTTATTTCACACCTTTGAGTGTTGAAGTCGGTTCCATTTTTAGGTATTTTTTTATTGATAATAGGTAGCCTTTGGCACCTTTGGTAAGCCTTTTCACCTGATCGCATGAGATAAGGCTGTCGAAGATGCTTTTTAGTTAGGGTAACCTAGAATTACCGACTCTCAAGGACAGCGGACAGACCACACCGTTAGGTGCTTAGAGCCAGGTTTTCTACTTGAGGGCGGTAAGTATCTAGCCCAGTGAGCATCCGCGAAATGCCCTACCACCATACAAGATATGGATATGCTTATTTTATCCAGATTTACTTAATAGCTCCCGAGGGAGCTCGATATTACCGATTTGAAAGCGGGTAAAAGTTTATATTAAATGAAATGCATACGAAATTGTATGAGTAGAAGTATGCTTGTGTTACTATATACGCCTGGTCAGATTTTGACCTCTACTCGCAGAACTGGAATAGATGTGTCCTAGCCCACCCAAAATGAAAAAAATATAAAAAATTAACCACATTTTTTTTTAAATACTACTTATAAAAATTAAAATTATATTTTTGTAAATTCGAACATTTATACCAACCACGGTATAAATGGGAGCCCTAAAATGTTTAGCGAAAATGGACCTGAGCGAAGGGGTCATGTGATACATTGGTTCCTTGGATTTCAAGTTAATATATAAATAATAACAGATTTAATAATAACAAATATTTTTATTTTTATTAATTTACACAAATATATCCGCCTAATTAGGCGGATTTGTCACTAGATATATTTTTATATTTTTATATTTTTAAGTGTTTTATTAAAACATTAATTTGATGTTTTCTTAAAATATTTTAAAAATATTTGTTATTATCCGTTATGTATGTTAATATGGATTTCCGCAAAGTAACGCCTGAATCTATTAATTAACAACAGATTTATTCAATACCAATTTTCCAAGTTTATGTTGTTTCAGTACTACCTACTTAATATTTAAGAAGAAGAAGAGAAAAAATGTACACAAAAATTTAACGCTAGCGCAGCCGCGATCATAAGCTTGTAACACAATTATAATACAAAGGAAAACACGTGCTATTTCTAAATTGTCATCAAAATATTTGCATTGTTCTTGCTAAATATAGCCGAAGTGAAGGCAAACTGCCAACGTTTTTCTATGACGCAAATACAAGGCAAGTAGATAGTAACATATACGGAAGAATGAGGTAAATCTACCTGTCCCGTAACAGTACCTACCTGGCCCCGCTTTATATGACGTTAACATTACCTTAAACTTTTTTTTTCTTTGCCTGATAGGTTAGCCTTTGACCACTATCATACAGCGTACATACGTACATATTTGATATACGCATGTACGCTGTAAACACTTTTTCAGGCCTGTGCCTTATTAGTCCTGTGCCTTATTGTCCCTTTTTTTTATACCTGATAGGTTAGCCTTTGACTACTATCTCACCTGATGGTAAGTGATGGTGTGGTCGAAGAAGTCATTGAAAAAAATAAAATTAAGATCCTATTATTATTATTATTACTGAAAATTGAGCTGGTCAAGTTTACGACGAGTACAAGATTGAAGAATCAAGGTTTCATATATCGTTTTTAATGCTTGATAGGTTAGCCTTTGACCACTATCTCACCTGCTGGTAAGTGATGATGTAGTCGAAGATGTTGTTCAGGCTAACCTAGAATTACTGGACAAGGACAGCTGCCGGAAGTCACCGTCAGGTGCTTGGCGACAGATTTTCTACTTGAGGGTGGTAGCTAGCCAGGCGGGCAATCGCAATGAATGCCCTACCACCATGCTATAACGACTGTCATCCTAAGACAACCCTGTTGTTGTCTTAGGATGACACCGACGGCTTGACGTGCCCTCCGAAGCACGGAAGCGCTCAGTAGTAATGTCACTAGCGGTCACCCATCCAACTCATTACCGCGGCGGACCTTTGCTGATCGGTTAAGAACAGCTTAGCAAACTTCGCTACGAGCGCTTCAAAACTTATACTTTTGAAAGCTTATATACTTATATCAGACCACTTGGTCAATGCGTCTTGGCGACGCGTGTCCATCATGCTCGCATTTGGTTCAACGAATAGGCATTGCCATCCTACGGGACCATGCCGCCAGCATGCTGGCCACGCTGCCTGGTAGTAAGTAAGTGCGCTATAAAGAACTTCGTATTTAGTTTATTTTACCTATACTGTATCAGCCGGATTGTCCACTGCTGAACACAGCCTCCCTGGTTGGCCATAATCCCCACGCATGGCGTCTTGGTGATCACAGCTTAAGATATCAGTTCCTCAGAAGACGCTGCGGCCCTCCTTTCGGTATTTTACCTTTAGTCGCCTCTTACGACACCCACATGTAGCAATTGGGTGACATGCTAGCCCAGCATCCCACGGGAAGATATTTTTCCTATAGGTACTTAGGATAAATATGAGTATTGTAAGACATACAAAACATGTAAATGTTTTTAAAGTCATGAGAAGGAAAACTTGTCGATTATCGGATCTTATCGAATCTGATTGGAAATTATGTACCTACCAATAATAAGTATAAGTTTAGTAAATGTAGATAAAGCAGAGTCAGGTCAGGTAGATTATCATGACAGTACATGATTACACGTATATAGATAGGCAGTTATAACCGGTAATAGCTATGGACTGCCGTTCCGCAGCCCATCGTTCGATCCCCGCCGCTGCCTTACCTTCACCGCATGGTGGAACGGCATTTTACGAATGCTCTCCTGGCTATAGCTACCAGCCTCAAGTAGAAAAATTTGGTGGTATAACAAACTTCAAACTAACAATGAGAGACGAGTTTTTCTTGAAGTTTTAGGGATCCGTACCCAAAGGGCAAAATTGAGCCCTATTAGAGAGACTCCGCTGTCAATCTGTCTGTTCATCCGTCCATGCGTTAGCCACCCAACCTACACGCACTTGCCCAGTTATATGTTTTTGCTTAATCGAAAAATTCGGAGATAAATACAAACTTCAAAACTAATCGTGTGAATACTCAAGCTGCGTTCGAGTCGTTCGACGCAACTATACGTTATTAATTATACCCTAGAGCCACAAGCACTAAAATCTACCATTTCCAGCATTCTGGGAACGCTGCCAACTGGTAGTCGGCTAGATCATTTGGTTTGCCTATGAGCCAACAATGTCATTAACTTTATAACTAAAATAATTTCGCATAGTGGTAGACCATTTGACGAATGCCCGCCTAGCTACCACCCTCAAGTAGAAAATCTGTCGCCAAGCACCTGTTATTTTCCGACAGCTGTCCTTGAGAGCTAGTAATTCTAGCTAGCCTGAATAACATCTTCGACCACATCATCACTTACCATCAGGTGAGATAGTGGTAAGGCTAGACTATAAGTTATAAAAATACTTGTCTACGTCTAAACGAAGCATCCTCAGGAGGTCTTGACTCTACGAGCGCACGATCGAGATTCTCGATCGAAAGAGATCGAGTCCCGATCGATGAACGACGAAACGCGTCGAATACTCTTCCGGTTTGGCTGCGTGGCGTTTGTGACGTCACGTCGGATTAACAGGAAATTAGGCGGAATTGTAACTAGATATATATAATTTTTGTGTTTTATTAAATAATTAATTTGATGTTTTCTTAAAATACTTAATGTAATAATCGCGAAAACCTAAGACAACATTACTTTTAAAATATTTAATTTCCGCAAAGTAACGCCTGAATCTATTCATTACTTGTCTACAAGCCTTCGTTGTAGTAGCAGCAGTGTTGTATCTTGCACTCTACTTCTACGTCACACTCCCACACTCCAGTCCTCTGTTATTACATAAAAAAACAAATTTAATATTACCTATCGTAGCTACATTAATTAGAAACCGCCAAACAAATACCACAATGTGTTTTGAAACAAAACCAGCCGAAGCAGCGATCTCAAGTTACTTACACACGTGTACAGACTGGTTCCCTATAATGAATAATTTAAAGTACCAGAACCAGAATCATTTGCAAAGAATTTACATTAAGTACCTACTTAAGTTTTTATTCGTCTAATCAAAAACTTTACATTAGGCTTTATTTACGCAATCAAATAGACGATAGTTATTTTATAATCGTTTAATTGTCAAAAAACCTGCTCGTTGATGTTTTAAAACCAGTGAAGTTAGGGGAATACCATATTGTAGTTAGATTTTTTTTATGCCTGATATGTTTGCCTTTGACCACTATCTCACCTGATGGTAAGTGATGATGTGGTCGAAGATGTTGTTCAGGCTAACCTAGAAGTACTCGCTCTCAAGAACAGCTGCCGGAACACACCGTCAGGTGCTTGGCGACAGATTTTCTACTTGAGGGTGGTAGCTAGCCAGGCGGGCATTCGCAAAATGCCTTACCACCATGCTATAACGACTGTCATCCTAAGACAACAACCGGGACCGACGGCTTAACGTGCTCTCCGAAGCACGGAAACGCTCAGTAGTAATGTCACTAGCGGTCACCCATCCAACTCATGACCGCGGGCGACGTTGCTTAACTTTGCTGATCGGTTGAGAACAACTAAGTAAACTTCGCTACGAGCGCTTCAAATTATTACTAGACAATTACTAGATTTCACGTTAGGAGAGATATCATGATTGTACATTACAAAATTACAAATATACGATAGGAAAAATTTAAGTCATGTGCGGGATTCGAACCCGCGTCCAAAGAGCAGGTTTTTTTGGCAGTTATGACGTCATGTCATGTTAGCTCAATTGGTTAGAGCATGCCCCGGCTAAAGGGGCGGATGGACGCGGGTTCGAATCCCGCACATGACTTAAATATTTCCTATCGTATATTTGTAATTTTGTAATGTAATCCGCATAGCAGGCGTTATTGCTATCATAACAATATAAAAAAAATATCATGATTGTAGTTATATTAAATGTGTTGTCCGTTAGTATATTTGACGGAGCAAGTCCGAAGGGCGAGCAAAGCGTCTCCGTTGCAACTTTGACAAAAATGTTTTCATTTGCCAGACCGTATGTCCGGTTTTTAGGTTATTCTCCTCTACAGGTCGCGTTGCTCAACCGATTGTCGTTAAATTTTGTAAGCAGGTTCGATATTTTTTTTATACATTATGGTAACAAACGACTAGGCGGTCCACCTGATGGTAAGTGGTCACCGATGCGTACCACCTATAATACACCTATAATATCAGCAGCATTACTGGTTGCTTACCATTACAAGAAAGGACTCTACTACTACTTTATTACATGTTTTCTACTACTATAATTACATACTTTTCTTTAAACTTTCGTGAACTAAGCTCATGTTTCTAAATTCTAAACGGGTCTATTCACGCACGAACAAACATCAAAATAATCAAATAAACATCAATCTACTCGTGACCACGGTCAATGCAACTTGATCGAAACGTCGAGGTTAGTCAAAATATAATTATAATGTTTTTTTGGCAATTTTGTTTTTAAGGCTTTTTCAAAACGGTGGATAAATAGGGTTGAAACTACAAATAATGTATATTCTTAACATTATTATTAATAATGGATATTCTTTTTTGTTTTCAACCCTTCGGTTGAAAACAAAAAAGAATATCTATATAGTCAAATCTTACATCAATCACGAAGTCTTTAGCCTATAGAGCCACTAGTATTCTATGGGTCCGTGTTTTAGACTCTTATATAATCTGTGCCCTAAGAACTGTAACCAATAAAAAATTTAAGACGGAACTCTGCGAGCAGCGTAGTCAGTACGATAAAACCATGCCTCACCGTGTGTACATACACAATTACACGCACACACGTACATCAAAACCACAGCCTTAATATTTTTACACTGTGGGCGTATTCCATTTGACGCTAATTTCGTTATTTTCGATAATTTTGACCACATTCTGCTGATCACTGTGATCGTTTGTAACTGTTCTCCCCTGTTTCATTTAGGATAAGAACGCTAAGAATACCACTAACATTTGCCACTTCTGTCGCTTTTGACATTAGATCTAGGTAATTCAAACTGTTCCAGTAGCTTCATAGCGTTAATGGTGAAAATAATGCCAAGACCCATCTCGAAAAACTTTTTGGGAGTGTGATCGTTTTTATCGTTTTTGGCGAATTTAACTTCAAATGATACGCACCCTGTGCCGAAACTATGCCTTCACATGGAACAAAATGTTATATACATTTATGCCGAGCTGAGTTGTATGTCGAAAGGCTGTGAGAAACAATCTTAAAAAGATAACAGCAAGATGGCATCACATTTCTCACGTAAGTAACTTGATAGGTAACATGGTAGAGTCGCACCACATTTTCATAAAACCGGCCTCACTTCCCTGATCGCAGAGTTCTATGTTAATTTTTTATTTGGTCTGAGCCTGAGAAGATGTCTACATAATTACTATATTTAGATAAAACAATGATGAAATTTTATTATGAAATAAAAATGTTATATCTTATCTATCTAGCTAGAATAGTTGCTACACGTTCACAATAAAGTCATTCTTTTAGGTTTAAATAAATTTATTCTCATATAAGACATATGTCACTTCCATGAGAACATGGTTATCAAATAAGTAGGGATAAGCACAAATGTTCGTCGTCGTAGTGAACAAAAATAAAAACAATAAAACATATTGACACACAAAAACAAAGATGCCTACCCGTCTAACGCATTCAACTTGTTTGGCTTGCCATTATGTGTTTGGCTAGTCTTTTTTTAATACATTATACGAGGTAACATTTTTTATTTCTGCGGGTATTTTATTATACAAGTCAACCTTCAAATTTAATAATTATTTTGCCGTAGTTAGTGCAAAACCAGATACCTTGCACGTCGAGTAAAGCGGTCGCAAAATTTTTTTTGTTTAATGAAGCGTAGATTTGTATGGAAAATAGATACCAGTACATTTTTTATATCAAAATGCAGCTGTAAGCATTGTAAAAATTGTATTATTCAAAAAGGAGGAAGGTTCTTAAGATGGTACAGTCATATGCCTCCAAGTACGAATGAAATATTTTTATCCGATCTTGAACCCTCCGTAGTCCTGAAGATTATGGTTTATGTTATATAAATAAACCAACGTTAGAAGATAATTAATCTCAGTGAAAGGAAAGATGGTAGACCGTTTCGTCTGCTCTTGATTTTTGTCAATCGCTCGTTTCTCCAGTCACCCCGCGATCATAATGCATGCAACTGCGCCTAAATATCGGGAGCTCAAAAATAAAAATCACCACGGTACAAATCTCGTAAGTAATAATAATAGTTATTTAGTAAACCGTGATAGTTTAAAGAAGTGTTCACATAGGAACACTACACGTGCAAACCGGACTTGATGCTAAATTGCTTTATTTGAACAGGTTTTTAGCAAATTATATTTAGTTTGCAGCTGTAAGAAAATTATTTGTTAATCTTGATCGTATTCTCTAACACCAAGTTCATTCCTAAACGCGCGTATTTACAATTTACTCTATAGAATATAATCGACTCTAAATTATTCATGTAACGAAAATTTCATACTTGACAATTTATGTATGTGTATATGTACAAAAATAAAACTATAAAATAGCATTTTTTTATAGCTTATAGGTAAGCCTTTGACCACAATCTCACCTCCTGGTAAGTGATGATGTGGTCGAAGGTGTTAACAGGTTTAGGGATGATTTATATTAGACCGGGCCGTGTCCGGGCCGGGCCGTGGACGGGGCGGGCCCGGGGCGGAGCCCGTCCGTACGTTAGTAGACAGGCCCGGACGGGACACTGATCAGGCACTGTTAAATATAAATTGCTTCATACAAAATGTATGTAACGTTTCAAAGCCGTGCCCCGTCCGGGCCACGTACACGGCACGCCACGGGCACGGCCCGGTCTAATATAAATCTACCCTTAACCTAGAATTACTGGCTCTCAAGGAAAGCAGCCGGAACACACGGTTAGGTACATGGCGACAGAGTAGAGAGAGAGTATTTGATATGAATTTCAGCATGTTACCTCCACACGTTCCTGAGAAATAGGGTCTTGACAGACAGACAACAAAGTGATCCTATAAGGGTTCCGTTTTTCCTTTTCATGTACGGAACCCTTAAAATTAAATAAAAATAACTGATCAACGACGCGGACGCAGCCGAATGCGTTGGTGTGAGCGAAGGTGCCTTAAAAGTTTTTTGTGAATATCTCAGAATAGATAATAGTCAGGGGCTTTTAAAACGCTAAAAAATCTATAATATCTGCATGAATCTTTTATTAATTTAAATCCGGTTATTTTTTTGCACTTCATAAAGCTTGGCAACTAACTATAATTATACTAATTAGGCGGGTAGGTATAAGTATACACAAATATGTATCATTCATATCAGCAAACATATATATTGTGTTTTATTCCTTGAAAGAGGTTTTTTTTCTATATTCTACTTATATGTATTATTTATTATATTCTGTAATAGTCAACCCGTTCTTTGAATTGCTTGTGGTAGACCTCGTAGCTGAAGAACAATTTTCATTGCGGTAATGACCGCCAAGCAGTGACTTGGATAAATAATAATACTTATGTACGGTTTTATAATAAAGTTCCCAAACATATTACAATGTTTGGGAACTTTATTACAGAAGGGAAATTCAAGTTGCATGTGAAAAACATATTGCTTAAAAAATCCTACACAGTTTCTGATTACTTAAACGACAAAAATGCCTGGAATTCCGCCTCTGCCAAGCTATTGCCTGTCACCTACATAATTTAAACAAATATTGTAATAACTCTATTATATAGTAAGTATGTAACACATTGTTAAAAGATTTTTAAAAGCATGGCCCCGCGTTTCTTGCCCGTTCTTCTAGCAGTGGCTCTATACAATTTATTTGCTGAACGTGGCAGTATAATGTAGAATATTTCAATACTAAAATTTGTAATTGACCTTCATAAGAGCGTCGTAGACGCCTAAATTGAATAAATGATTTTGACTTTGACTTTGACTTGGATGGGTGACCGCTAGTGGCATTTACTACTGAGCATTTCGTGCTTCAGAGAAACAACAACCAGGATCGACTCTGCAGTCTTTAGATTATGTCAGAGGTTATCCGAAAACTCCGATACTTTGCAAGGTGGCATTTTGCAAATGTCCGTCCGGGTATCTGCCGCCAAACACTAAGCCGACAGCTATCGTTCAGGCAGAGAAAGCTCCTCCAGAATAAGCCATCTTCATAATATATACCATCTTCAATCGCATCATCATCAGGTGAGATTATTGTGAAAACCTACCCTATCGTAAAAAAACACTATAAAATAAGAATATTATGAAAAAAGGAATACATCAAAATCAAGTTCAAAATTTGCCTTTTTTAGAATCACTTAAGGGTAGTGTACACCTAGCACTTTCCGACAAACCTATTATAGTTTCAGCATATTAGAAATGCCAAGTTCAGAGACGGTGAAATTTTGTATTAATGTATTCAGGCTTTTTAAATATTTGGAGAAGTCCTTCGAGGATAAGAATTCTTCTTTAACATTTGCAAATTATACTAATAATAAAACTGAAAACTGGTAAACTCTAACCTTAAGGCGAAACAAATGCTAAATATACTTGAACAGGTTAGATTGAGATTAAGCAAAAAATATTAAGTTTGTAGCAGTAACAAAATTATATGTTAATTTTGATCATATTCTCTAAGGTCTAATTAATTCCGAAACACGTTTCCGTAAAATTATCTGGATGGATTAAAATAGTTGATTTTGGCTCTAAATTACGCTTATAACGTAAACTAGTTTTTCGGGCAGTGTGCGGGCCGCATGCGGCCCGCATTTATCGTTATGCAGTACTTAACAATATCAAAACTCCTTTTACATAAAAAAAAAATATTTCAAAATTCCAATAGAAGTATGAAATCCCATATAAACTCTCAATACAATAAAGAACCATACTGTAGCCACTAAAGCAAATTCACCCTACTGCCATAAAAAGGTGGTACGGGCAGAATGGGACCAAGGTTCTGAGTCACTTTTGTTAAGGAACCCCACTCGTAGGTGCTTCGGTTACCGCGGGCAGTTGCCATGGAGACCAGTCGGAGATGTAGAAAATACTCTCAAGTCGGAGCTCGGCCTTCGGCCTCGCAAGTTATTAGTACGCCTCTGCCTACGGCCTCGCCAAGCGCTCGCCCTTCGGGCTCACGCACCATACGCTCGGCCTTCGGCCTCGCGGACCGAAAGTTCGGCCTTCGGCCTCACCAGGAGCTCGCCCTTCGGGCTCGCTACTTCACTAATGTAGGACATTAACTCCAAATTCAGTCAAAAATCCCACAAAAACTCCTAATACAGTCGAAAATATAAGGTAAAACACTCTAAATGCAGTATAAAGAACGATAGGAGCACGTGGGACACATCCAAAATGTCGGATTTCAAGACGGCCACCATACAAACTGCTCCGCCCCTACTGAAGCTCGGCCTAAAGGCCTCGCTTCAGCAGGCTCGGACCATTTTGTATGGCGGCCATCTTGAAATCCGCCATTTTGGATTTTTGACAGGTGTCATTCTACTGCTCTCCCGATTCCCTATGACATTTGTTCAAACACCCCCTACCTATCTCTTACCGTTTTCGAGATGTGTTATCCATCTTTACTTGGCAGGCGTCATTTTTTTGATTTTCGATTTTTCTCATACTCACCAAAACCTCCTGAACATTTTTTCCATACATCATTTTAACCCTACTCTACTCCTTCTAGGAGAACATTTATGTCAGTCAGTCAGTCAGTGAGTCAGTCAGTGGTAATCGAGCTTTATATATTATAAAAACTAGTTTTTCGGGCAGTGTGCGGGCCGCATGCGGCCCGCATCTATCTTGAGTCAGTAGGAACTGTCAAAAAAACACCTGATACAAAAAAAAATGTGTTCAAAACTCCAATAGAAGTATGAAATCCCATATAAACTCTCAATACAATAAAGAACCATACTGTAGCCACTAAAGCAAATTCACCCTACTGCCATAAAAAGGTGGTGCGGGCAGAATGGGACCAAGGTTCTGAGTCACTTTTGTTAAGGAACCCCACTCGTAGGTGCTTCGGTTATCGCGGGCAGTTGCCATGGAGACCAGTCGATGATGTGGAAAATACTCTGGAGTTGGAGCTCGGCCTTCGGCCTCGCAAGTTACTAACACGGCTAAGCCTGCGGCCTCGCCAAGCGCTCGCCCTTCGGGCTCACGCACCATACGCTCGGCCTTCGGCCTCGCGAACCGAAAGTTCGGCCTTCGGCCTCACCAGAAGCTCGCCCTTCGGGCTCGCTATACACTAATCTTGGAAAGTAACTCCAAATTCAGTCAAAAATCCCACAAAAACTCCTAATACAGTCGAAAATATAAGGTAATACACTCCAAATGCAGTATAAAGAATGATAGGAGCACCTGGGACAAATCCAAAATGGCGAATTTCAAGAAGGCCCCCATACAAACTGCTCCGCCCCTACTGAACCTCGGCCTAACGGCCTCGCTTCAGCAGGCTCGGATCAATTTGTATGGCGGCCATCTTGAAATCCGCCATTTTGGTTTTTTGACAGGTGTCATTCGACTGCTCTCCCGATTCCCTATGACATTTGTTAAAACACCCCCTACCTATCTTGTACCGTTTTTGAGATATGTCATCCATCTTTACTTGGCAGGCGTCATTTTTATGATTTTCGATTTTTCTCATACTCACCTAAACCCCCCAAACATTTTTGCCATACATCATTTTAACCCTACTCTACTCCTTCTAGGAGAACATTTATGTCAGTCAGTCAGTCAGTGAGTCAGTCAGTGGTAATCGAGCTTTATATATTATAACTAGTTTTTTGGGCAGTGTGCGGGCCGCATGCGGCCCGCATTTATCGTTATACAGTACTAAACTATATCAAAACTCCTGATACGTTGGAAAAAAGTATGTTCAAAACTCCAATAGAAGTATGAAATCCCATATAAACTCTCAATACAATAAAGAACCATACTGTAGCCACTAAAGCAAATTCACCCTACTGCCATAAAAAGGTGGTACGGGCAGAATGGGACCAAGGTTCTGAGTCACTTTTGTTAAGGAACCCCACTCGTAGGTGCTTCGGTTACCGCGGGCAGTTGCCATGGAGACCAGTCGGAGATGTGGAAAATACTCTCAAGTCGGAGCTCGGCCTTCGGCCTCGCAAGTTACTAACACGGCTCGGCCTGCGGCCTCGCCAAGCGCTCGCCCTTCGGGCTCACGCACCATACGCTCGGCCTTCGGCCTCGCGAGCCGAAAGTTCGGCCTTCGGCCTCACCAGGAGCTCGCCCTTCGGGCTCGCTACTACACTAACGTAGGACAGTAACTCCAAATTCAGTCGAAAATCCCACAAAAACTCCTAATACAGTCGAAAATATAAGGTAAAACACTCCAAATGCAGTATAAAGAATGATAGGAGCACGTCAGACACATCCAAAATGGCGGATTTCAAAATGGCCGCCATACAAAGTGCTCCGCCGCTACTGAACCTCGGCCTAGCAGCCTCGCTTCAGCAGACTCGGATCACTTTGTATGGCGGCCATCTTGAAATCCGCCATTTTGGATTTTTGACAGGTGTCATTCTACTGCTCTCCCGATTCCCTATGACATTTGTTCAAACACCCCCTACCTATCTCTTACCGTTTTCGAGATGTGTTATCCATCTTTACTTGGCAGGCGTCATTTTTTTGATTTTCGATTTTTCTCATACTCACCAAAACCTCCTGAACATTTTTTCCATACACCATTTTAACCCTACTCTACTCCTTCTAGGAGAACATTTATGTCAGTCAGTCAGTCAGTGAGTCAGTCAGTGGTAATCGAGCTTTATATATTATAAATAACTAGTTTTTCGGGCAGTGTGCGGGCCGCATGCGGCCCGCATCTATCTTGAGTCAGTAGGAACTGTCAAAAAACACCTGATACAAAAAAAAATGTGTTCAAAACTCCAATAGAAGTATGAAATCCCATATAAACTCTCAATACAATAAAGAACCATACTGTAGCCACTAAAGCAAATTCACCCTACTGCCATAAAAAGGTGGTACGGGCAGAATGGTACCAAGGTTCTAAGTCACTTTTCTTAAGGAACCCCACTCGTAGGTGCTTCGGTTACCGCGGGCAGTTGCCATGGAGACCAGTCGGAGATGTGGAAAATACTCTCGAGTCGGAGCTCGGCCTTCGGCCTCGCAAGTTACTAACACGGCTCGGCCTGCGGCCTCGCCAAGCGCTCGCCCTTCGGGCTCGCGCACCATTCGCTCGGCCTTCGGCCTCGCGGACCGAAGGTTCGGCCTTCGGCCTCACCAGGTGGTTGCCCTTTGGGCTCGCTATACACTATTGTAGGACAGTAACTCCAAATTCAGTCAAAAATCCCACAAAAACTCCTAATACAGTCGAAAATATATGGTAAAACACTCCAAATGCAGTATGAAGAATGAGAGGAGCACCTGGGACAAATCCAAAATGGCGGATTTCAAGAAGCCCACCATTCAAACTGCTCCGCCCCTACTGAAGCTCGGCCTAAAGGCCTCGCTTCAGCAGGCTCGGAGCATTTTGTATGGCGGCCATCTTGAAATCCGCCATTTTGGATTTTTGACAGGTGTCATTCGACTGCTCTCTCGATTCCCTATGACATTTGTTCAAACACCCCCTACCTATCTTGCACCGTTTTCGAGATATGTCATCCATCTTAACTTGGCAGGCGTCATTTTGATGATTTTCGATTTTTCTCATACTCACCTAAACCCCCCGAACATTTTTGCCATACATCATTTTAGCCCTACTCGTCTCCTTCTAGGAGAACATTTATGTCAATCAGTCAGTCAGTCAGTCAGTGAGTGGTAATCGAGCTTTATATATTATTAATAACTAGTATTTCGGGCAGTGTGCGGGCCGCATGCGGCCCGCATTTATCGTTGTGCAATTTTAAACTATATCAAACATTTATAAATGTTAATAAAAATGATTCAAAACTCCAAAAGATGTACGACGTCCCATACAAACTATTAATACAGTAGAGAATCAAACTGTAGCCACCAAACCAGATTCACCCTACTGCCATAAAAAGGTGGTACGGGCAGAATGGGACCAAGGTTCTGAGTCACTTTTGTTAAGGAACCCCACTCGTAGGTGCTTCGCTTACCTCGGGCAGTTGCCATGGAGACCAGTCGGAGACGTGGAAAAAACTCTCAAGTCGGAGCTCGGCCTTCGGCCTCGCAAGTTACCAACACGGCTCGGCCTGCGGCCTCGCCAAGTGCTCGCCCTTCGGGCTCGCGCATCATACGCTCGGCCTTCGGCCTCGCGAACCGAAAGTTCGGCCTTCGGCCTCACCAGGAGCTCGCCCTTCGGGCTCGCTACTATACTAATGTAGGACAGTAACTCCAAATTCAGTCAAAAATCCCACAAAACTCCTAATACAGTCGAAAATATAAGGTAATACACACCAAATGCAGTATAAAGAATGATAGGAGCACCTGGGACAAATCCAAAATGGCGGATTTCAAGAAGGCCACCATACAAACTGCTCCGCCCCTACTGAACCTCGGCCTAACGGCCTCGCTTCAGCAGGCTCGGATCAATTTGTATGGCGGCCATCTTGAAATCCGCCATTTTGGATTTTTGACAGGTGTCATTCGACTAAACTCCCGATTCCCTATGACATTTGTTCAAACACCCTCTACCTATCTTGTACCGTTTTCGAGATATTTTATCCATCTTTACTTGGCAGGCGTCATTTTTATGATTTTCGATTTTTCTCATACTAACCAAAACCCCCCGAACATTTTTGCCATACATCACGTTGCTCCTACTCGTCTCCTTCTAGGAGAACATTTATGTCAATCAGTCAGTGGTAATCGAGCTTTATATATTATAAACTAGTTTTTCGGGCAGTGTGCGGGCCGCATGCGGCCCGCATTTATCGTTGTGCAAGTTTGAACAATATCAAAACACCTTGTACATTAAAAAAAAATATTTCAAAACACCAAAAGATGTACGATTTCCCATACAAACTCTTAATGCAATAAGGAACCAAACTGTAGCCACCAAACCAGATTCACCCTACTGCCATAAAAAGGTGGTACGGGCAGAATAGTACCAAGGTTCTGAGTCACTTTTGTTAAGGATACCCACTCGTAGGTGCTTCGGTTACCGCAGGCAGTTGCCATGGAGACCAGTCAGTGACGTGGAAAATACTCTCAAGTCGGAGCTCGGCCTTCGGCCTCGCAAGTTACTAATACGGCTTTGCCTACGGCCTCGCCAAGCGCTCGCCCTTCGGGCTCACGCATCATACGCTTGGCCTTCGGCCTCGCGGACCGAAAGTTCGGCCTTCGGCCTTACCAGGAGCTCGCCCTTCGGGCTCGCTACTACACTAACGTAGGACAGTAACTCCAAATTCAGTCAAAACTCCCACAAAAACTCCTAATACAGTTGAAAATAAAGGTAAAACACTCCATATGCAGTATAAAGAATGATAGGAGCATGTAAGACACATCCAAAATGTCGGATTTCAAGACGGCCACCATACAAACTGCTCCGCCCCTACTGAAGCTCGGCCTAACGGCCTCGCTTCAGCAGGCTCGGATCAATTTGTATGGCGGCCATCTTGAAATCCGCCATTTTGGATTTTTGACAGATGTCATTCGACTGCTCTCCTTATTCCCTATGACATTTGTTCAAACACCCCCTACCTATCTCTTACCGTTTTTGAGATACGTCATCCATCTTCACTTGGCAGGCGTCTTTTTAATGATTTTCGATTTTTCTCATACTCATCAAAACCCCTCGAACATTTCTGCCATACATCATTTTAGCCCTACTATGCTCCTTCTAGGAGAACATTTATGTCAATCAGTCAGTCAGTGAGTCAGTGGTAATCGAGCCTTATATATTATAAATAAACTAGTATTTCGGGCAGTGTGCGGGCCGCATGCGGCCCGCATCTATCTTGAGTCAGTAGAAATTTTCAAATAGACACCAGAGACATTAAAAATAAGTATGTTCAAAACTCCAATAGAAGTATTAAATCCTATACAAACTCTTAATACAATAAGGAATCAAACTGTAGCCACCAAACCAGATTCATCCTACTGACATAAAAAGGTGGTACGGGCAGAATGGTACCAAGGTTCTAAGTCACTTTTGTTAAGGAACCCCACTCGTAGGTGCTTCGGTTACCGCGGGCAGTTGCCATGGAGACCAGTCGGAGATGTGGAAAATACTCTCAAGTCGGAGCTCAGCCTTCGGCCTCGCAAGTTACTAACACGGCTCGGCCTGCGGCCTCGCCAAGCGCTCGCCCTTCGGGCTCACGCACCATACGCTCGGCCTAAGGCCTCGCGAGCCGAAAGTTCGGCCTTCGGCCTCACCAGGAGCTCGCCCTTCGGGCTCGCTACTACACTAACGTAGGACAGTAACTCCAAATTCAGTCCAAAATCCCACAAAAACTCCTAATACAGTCGAAAATATAAGAAAAAACACTCCAAATGCAGTATAAAGAATGATAGGAGCACGTGAGACACATCCAAAATGTCATTCGACTGCTCTCCTTATTCCCTATGACATATTTTCAAAAACCCCCTACCTATCTATTACCGTTTTCGAGATACGTGATTTATCTGCAATTGGCAGACATCATCGAAAAAAAAAAATCATATTTGGAATAAGGACGTCCAGAACAACCTAGATATAAAATTTAAGCCAAATTGGAGTACTTTTTTTTACTTGGCAGACGTCATCGAAAAAAAAAAACATATTTGGAATAAGGACGTGCAGAACAACCTAGATATCGAGTTTCAGCAAAATCGGAGTAACTTTTTTTACTTGGCAGACGTCATCGAGAAAAAAGTTTTTGATTTGGAATAAGGACACCCAGAACCACCTAAATATCGAGTTTCAGCCAAATCGGAGTAACTTTTTTTACTTGGCAGACGTCATCGAAATAAAAATTTCATATTTGAAATAAGGATGACGAGAACAACCTATATATCGATTTTCAGCCAAATCGGTGCAAGTCTGAGCTCGGCCTTCGGCCTCGCAAGTTACTAACATGGCTCGGCCTGCGGCCTCGCCTAGCGCTCGCCCTGCGGGCTCGCGCACCGTCAACTCGGCCTACGGCCTCGCGGCCCGAAAGTTCGGCCTTCGGCCTCACCAGAAGCTCGCCCTTCGGGCTCGCTACACGGCCAGTAGGACAATTACTCCAAATTCAGTTGAAAATCCCACAAAAACTCCTAATACAGTCGACATTGTAAGGTCAAATACTCCAAATAATGTATGAAGAACGAGAGTAGCACATTTGACAGGTGTCAATAGACTGCTCTCCCGATTCCCTATGACATTTGTTCAAACACCCCCAACCTATCTCTTACCGTTTTCGAGATACGTAGTCCAGCTTTACTTGGCAGGCGTCATTTCTAGGGTTTTTAATTTTTTACCTACTCAGCTAAACCCCTTAGTCATTTTCGTAATACATTACTATAACCGTACTCAACTCTTTCTGATAGAACCAGCTACTTTTTTGAGGGATCGAAGGATTTTGTATGGCGGCCATTTTGAAATCCGCCATTTTGGATTTTTGACAAATGTCATCCGACTGCTCTCCTGATTCCCTATGACATTTGGTCAAGCACCCCCTACCTATCTCTTACCGTTTCAGAGATACGCCATCCAATTTTACTTGGCAGACGTCATCTTTGAGTTTTCGGATTTTTCCCATACTCACACAAACCCCCTCTACACTTTTCCCATACATCACATTCTTCCTACTCGACTCCTTCTGGAAGAACAATGATGTCAGTCAGTGAGTCAGTCAGTGTACGGTAATCCAGCTTTATATATTATAACTAGTTTTTCGGGCAGTGTGCGGGCCGCATGCGGCCCGCATCTATCTTTAGTCATTTGAAAATTTCACAGAAACACCTAATACGTGAAAAAAAGTGTGTTCAAAACTCCAATAGAAGTTTGAAATCCCATATAAACTCTCAATACAATAAAGAACCATACTGTAGCCACTATAGCAAATTCACCCTACCGCCATAAAAAGGTGGTACGGGCAGAATGGTACCAAGGTTCTGAGTCACTTTTGTTAAGGAACCCCACTCGTAGGTGATTCGGTTACCGCAGGCAGTTGCCATGGAGACCAGTCTGTGACGTGGAAAATACTCTCAAGTCGGAGCTCGGCCTTCGGCCTCGCAAGTTACTAACACGGCTCGGCCTGCGGCCTCGCCAAGCGCTCGCCCTTCGGGCTCACGCACCTTACGCTCGGCCTTCGGCCTCGCGAGCCGAAAGTTCGGCCTTCGGCCTCACTGGGAGCTCGCCCTTCGGGCTCGCTATACACTAAAGTTGGACAGTAATTCCAAATTCAGTCAAAAATCCGACAAAAACTCCTAATACAGTCGAAAATTAAAGAAAATTACTCCAAATGCAGTATAAAGAATGATAGGAGCACGTAAGACACATCCAAAATGTCATTCGACTGCTCTTTTTATTCCCTATGACATATTTTCAAAAACCCTCTATCTATTACCGTTTTCGAGATACGTGATTTATCTGCACTTGGCAGACGTCATCGAAAAAAAAAATTCATATTTGGAATAAGGACGTCCAGAACATCCTAGATATAAAATTAAACCTAAATCGGAGTACTTTTTTTTACTTGGCAGACGTCATCGAAAAAAAAATTTTGATTTGGAATAAGGACACCCAGAACCACCTAAATATCGAGTTTCAGCCAAATCGGAGTAACTTGTTTTACTTGGCAGACGTCATCGAAAAAAAAATTTTAGATTTGGAATAAGGACACCCAGATCCACCTAAATATCGAGTTTCAGCCAAATCGGAGTAACTTTTTTTACTTGGCAGACGTCATCGAAACAAAAATTTTTGATTTAGGATAAGGACGTCCAGAACCACATAAATATCGAGTTTCAGCCAAATCGGAGTAACTTTTTTTACTTGGCAGACGTCATCGAAATAAAATTGTCATATTTGGAATAAGGATGACGAGAACAACCTATATATCGATTTTCAGCCAAATCGGTGCAAGTCTGAGCTCGGCCTTCGGCCTCGCAAGTTACTAAGATGGCTCGACCTGCGGCCTCGCCTAGCGCTCGCCCTGCGGGCTCGCGCACCGTCCACTCGGCCTACGGCCTCGCGGCCCGAAAGTTCGGCCTTCGGCCTCACCAAAAGCTCGCCCTTCGGGCTCGCTACACTGACAGTAGGACAATTACTCTAAATTGAGTTGAAATTCCCACAAACACTCCTAATACAGTTGACATTGTAAGGTAAAATACTCCAAATAATGTATGAAGAATGAGAGTAGCACATTTGACAGGTGTCATTCGACTGCTCTCCCGATTCCCTATGACATTTGTTCAAACACCCCCAACCTATCTCTTACCGTTTTCGAGATACGTAGTCCAGCTTTACTTGGCAGGCGTCATTTCTAGGGTTTTTAACTTTTCCCCTACTCAGCTAAACCCCTTAGTCATTTTCGTCATACATTACTATAACCGTACTCAACTCTTTCTGGTAGAACCAGCTACTTTTTTGAGGGATCGAAGGATTTTGTATGGCGGCCATTTTGAAATCCGCCATTTTGGATTTTTGACAAATGTCATCCGACTGCTCTCCCGATTCCCTATGACATTTGGTCAAGCACCCCCTACCTATCTCTTACCGTTTCAGAGATACGCCATCCAATTTTACTTGGCAGACGTCATCTTTGAGTTTTCGGATTTTTCCCATACTCACACAAACCCCCAGAACATTTTTGCTATACATTACTTTCTTCCTACTCGACTCCTTCTGGGAGAACAATTATGTCAGTCAGTGAGTCAGTGAGTCAGTCAGTGTACGGTAATCCAGCTTTATATATTATAATAATAACTAGTTTTTCGGGCAGTGTGCGGGCCGCATGCGGCCCGCATTTATCGTTGTGCAAGTTTGAACAATATCAAAACACCTTGTACATTAAAAAAAAATATTTCAAAACACCAAAAGATGTACGATTTCCCATACAAACTCTTAATGCAATAAGGAACCAAACTGTAGCCACCAAACCAGATTCACCCTACTGCCATAAAAAGGTGGTACGGGCAGAATAGTACCAAGGTTCTGAGTCACTTTTGTTAAGGATACCCACTCGTAGGTGCTTCGGTTACCGCAGGCAGTTGCCATGGAGACCAGTCAGTGACGTGGAAAATACTCTCAAGTCGGAGCTCGGCCTTCGGCCTCGCAAGTTACTAATACGGCTTTGCCTACGGCCTCGCCAAGCGCTCGCCCTTCGGGCTCACGCATCATACGCTTGGCCTTCGGCCTCGCGGACCGAAAGTTCGGCCTTCGGCCTTACCAGGAGCTCGCCCTTCGGGCTCGCTACTACACTAACGTAGGACAGTAACTCCAAATTCAGTCAAAACTCCCACAAAAACTCCTAATACAGTTGAAAATAAAGGTAAAACACTCCATATGCAGTATAAAGAATGATAGGAGCATGTAAGACACATCCAAAATGTCGGATTTCAAGACGGCCACCATACAAACTGCTCCGCCCCTACTGAAGCTCGGCCTAACGGCCTCGCTTCAGCAGGCTCGGATCAATTTGTATGGCGGCCATCTTGAAATCCGCCATTTTGGATTTTTGACAGATGTCATTCGACTGCTCTCCTTATTCCCTATGACATTTGTTCAAACACCCCCTACCTATCTCTTACCGTTTTTGAGATACGTCATCCATCTTCACTTGGCAGGCGTCTTTTTAATGATTTTCGATTTTTCTCATACTCATCAAAACCCCTCGAACATTTCTGCCATACATCATTTTAGCCCTACTATGCTCCTTCTAGGAGAACATTTATGTCAATCAGTCAGTCAGTGAGTCAGTGGTAATCGAGCCTTATATATTATAAATAAATAAATAATAATAACTAGTTTTTCGGGCAGTGTGCGGGCCGCATGCGGCCCGCATCTATCTTGAGTCATTTGAAAATTTACAGAAACACCTAATTCGTTAAAAAAAGTGTGTTCAAAACTCCAATAGAAGTATGAAATCCCATATAAACTCTCAATACAATAAAGAAACAAACTGTAGCCACCAAACCAAATTCACCCTACTGCCATAAAAAGGTGGTACGGGCAGAATAGGACCAAGGTTCTGAGCCACTTTTGTTAAGGAACCCCACTCGTAGGTGTTTCGGTTACCGCGGGCAGTTGGCATGGAGACCAGTCGGAGACGTGGAAAATACTCTCGAGTCGGAGCTCGGCCTTCGGCCTCGCAAGTTACTAATACGGCTCGGCCTACGGCCTCGCCAAGCGTTCGCCCTTCGGGCTCACGCACCAAACGCTCGGCCTTCGGCCTCGCGAGCCGAAAGTTCGGCCTTCGGCCTCACCGGAAGCTCGCCCTTCGGGCTCGCTACTACAATAACGTAGAACAGTAACTCCAAATTCAGTCAAAAAACCTACAAAAACTCCTAATACAGTCGAAAATATGAGGTAAAACACTCCAAATGCAGTATAAAGAATGAGAGGAGCACGTGTGACAGTTGTCATTCGACTGCTCTCCCGATTCCCTATGATATTTGTTCAAACACCCCCAACCTATCTCTTACCGTTTTCGAGATACGTAGTCCAGCTTTACTTGGCAGGCGTCATTTCTAGGGTTTTTAATTTTTTCCCTACTCAGCTAAACCCCTTAGTCATTTTTGTAATACATTACTATAACCGTACTCAACTCTTTCTGGTAGAACCAGCTATTTTTTTGAGGGATCGAAGGATTTTGTATGGCGGCCATTTTGAAATCCGCCATTTTGGATTTTTGACAGATGTCATCCGACTGCTCTCCCGATTCCCTATGACATTTGGTCAAGCACCCCCTACCTATCTCTTACCGTTTCAGAGATACGCCATCCAATTTTACTTGGCAGACGTCATCTTTGAGTTTTCGGATTTTTCCCATACTCACACAGACCCCCTCTACACTTTTCCCATACATCACATTCTTCCTACTCGACTCCTTCTGGGAGAACAATGATGTCAGTCAGTCAGTGAATCAGTCAGTCAGTCAGTGTACGGTAATCCAGCTTTATATATTATAACTAGTTTTTCGGGCAGTGTGCGGGCCGCATGCGGCCCGCATCTATCTTAAGTCAGTAGGAACTGTCATAAAAAAACGTTATACATAAAAAAAAAGTGTCCAAAACTCCAATAGAAGTATGAAATCCCATATAAACTCTCAATACAATAATGAACCATACTGTAGCCACTAAAGCAGATTCACCCTACTGCCATAAAAAGGTGGTACGGGCAGAATGGAACCAAGGTTCTGAGTCACTTTTGTTAAGGAACCCCATTCGTAGGTGCTTCGGTTACCGCGGGCAGTTGCCATGGAGACCAGTCGGTGACGTGGAAAATACTCTCAAGTCGGAGCTCGGCCTTCGGCCTCGCAAGTTACTAACACGGCTTGGCCTGCGGCCTCGCCAAGCGCTCGCCCTTCGGGCTCACGCACAATACGCTCGGCCTTCGGCCTCGCGAGCCGAAAGTTCGGCCTTCGGCCTCACCAGGTGGTTGCCCTTTGGGCTCGCTATACACTAATGTAGAACAGTTACTCCAAATTCAGTCAAAAAACCCACAAAAACTCCTAATACAGTCGAAAATATAAGGTAAAACACTCCAAATGCAGTATGAAGAATGAGAGGAGCACCTGGGACAAATCCAAAATGGCGGATTTCAAGAAGGCCACCATACAAACTGCTCCGCCCCTACTGAAGCTCGGCCTAAAGGCCTCGCTTCAGCAGGCTCGGAGCATTTTGTATGGCGGCCATCTTGAAATCCGCCATTTTGGATTTTTGACAGGTGTCATTCGACTGCTCTCCCGATTCTCTATGACATTTGTTCAAACACCCCCTACCTATCTCTTACCGTTTTCGAGATACGTCATCCATCATCACTTGGCAGGCGTCTTTTTAATGATTTTCGATTTTTCTCATACTCACCAAAACCCCCCAAACATTTTTGCCATACATCATTTTAGCCCTACTCTGCTCCTTCTAGGAGAACATTTATGTCAGTGAGTCAGTCAGTCAGTCAGTGGTAATCGAGCTTTATATATTATAAATAAACTAGTTTTTCGGGCAGTGTGCGGGCCGCATGCGGCCCGCATTTATCGTTATGCAGTACTAAACTATATCAAAACTCATGATACGTTGTAAAAAAGTATGTTCAAAACTCCAATAGAAGAATGAAATCCCATATAAACTCTCAATACAATAAAGAACCATACTGTAGCCACTAAAGCAGATTCACCCTACTGCCATAAAAAGGTGGTACGGGCAGAATGGTACCAAGGTTCTGAGTCACTTTTGTTAAGGAACCCCACTCGTAGTTGCTGCGGTTACCGCAGGCAGTTGCCATGGAGACCAGTCGGAGATGTGGAAAATACTCTCAAGTCGGAGCTCGGCCTTCGGCCTCGCAAGTTACTAATACGGCTCGGCCTACGGCCTCGCCAGGCGCTCGCCCTTCGGGCTCACGCATCATACGCTCGGCCTTCGGCCTCGCGGACCGAAAGTTCGGCCTTCGGCCTCACCAGAAGCTCGCCCTTCGGGCTCGCTACTTCACTTATGTAGGACAGTAACTCCAAATTTAGTCAAAAATCCCACAAAAACTCCTAATACAGTCGAAAATATTAGGTAAAACACTCCAAATGCAGTATAAAGAATGATAGGAGCACGTGGGTCACATCCAAAATGTCGGATTTCAAGACAGCCACCATACAAACTGCTCCGCCTCTACTGAAGCTCGGCCTAACGGCCTCGCTTCAGCAGGCTCGGATCAATTTGTATGGCGGCCATCTTGAAATCCGCCATTTTGGATTTTTGACAGATGTCATTCGACTGCTCTCCTTATTCCCTATGACATTTGTTCAAACACCCCCTACCTATCTCTTACCGTTTTTGAGATACGTCATCCATCTTCACTTGGCAGGCGTCTTTTTAATGATTTTCGATTTTTCTCATACTCATCAAAACCCCTCGAACATTTCTGCCATACATCATTTTAGCCCTACTATGCTCCTTCTAGGAGAACATTTATGTCAATCAGTCAGTCAGTGAGTCAGTGGTAATCGAGCCTTATATATTATAAATAACTAGTTTTTCGGGCAGTGTGCGGGCCGCATGCGGCCCGCATTTATCGTTATGCAGTAGTAAACTTTACCTTAACCGCTTATACATTTAAAAAAAAAAAGTTCAAAACTCCAATAGAAGTATGAAATCCCAAATAAAGTCTCCATACAATAAAGAACCATACTGTAGCCACTAAAGCAAATTCACCCTACTGGCATAAAAAGGTAGTACGGGCAGAATGGGACCAAGGTTCTGAGTCACTTTTGTTAAGGAACCCCACTCGTAGGTGCTTTGCTTACCGCGGGCAGTTGCCATGGAGACCAGTCTGTGACGTGGAAAATACTCTCAAGTCGGAGCTCGGCCTTCGGCCTCGCAAGTTACTAACACGGCTCGGCCTGCGGCCTCGCCAAGCGCTCGCCCTTCGGGCTCACGCACCCTACGCTCGGCCTTCGGCCTCGCGAGCCGAAAGTTCGGCCTTCGGCCTCACCGGGAGCTCGCCCTTCGGGCTCGCTATACACAAAAGATGGACAGTAACTCCAAATTCAGTCAAAAATCCGACAAAAACTCCTAATACAGTCGAAAATTAAGGAAAAACGTTCCAAATGCAGTATAAAGAATGATAGGAGCACGTAAGACACATCCAAAATGTCATTCGACTGCTCTCCTTATTCCCTATGACATATTTTCAAAAACCCCCTACCTATCTATTACCGTTTTCGAGATACGTGATTTATCTGCACTTGGCAGACGTCATCGAAAAAAAAATTTCATATTTGGAATAAGGACGTCCAGAACAACCTAGATATAAAATTTAAGCCAAATCGGAGTACTTTTTTTTACTTGGCAGACGTCATCGAAAAAAAAAATTTTGATTTGGAATAAGGACACCCAGAACCACCTAAATATCGAGTTTCAGCCAAATCGGAGTAACTTGTTTTACTTGGCAGACGTCATCGAAAAAAAAATTTTAGATTTGGAATAAGGACACCCAGAACCCCCTAAATATCGAGTTTCAGCCAAATCGGAGTAACTTTTTTTACTTGGCAGACGTCATCGAAACAAAAATTTTTGATTTAGAATAAGGACGTCCAGAACCACATAAATATCGAGTTTCAGCCAAATCGGAGTAACTTTTTTTACTTGGCAGACGTCATCAAAATAAAAATTTCATATTTGGAATAAGGATGACGAGAACAACCTATATATCGATTTTCAGCCAAATCGGTGCAAGTCTAAGCTCGGCCTTCGGCCTCGCAAGTTACTAAGACGGCTCGACCTGCGGCCTCGCCTAGCGCTCGCCCTGCGGGCTCGCGCACCGTCCACTCGGCCTACGGCCTCGCGGCCCGAAAGTTCGGCCTTCGGCCTCACCAAAAGCTCGCCCTTCGGGCTCGCTACACTGACAGTAGGACAATTACTCTAAATTGAGTTGAAATTCCCACAAACACTCCTAATACAGTTTTAATTGTAAGGTTAAATACTCCAAATAATGTATGCAGAATGAGAGTAGCACATTTGACAGGTGTCATTCGACTGCTCTCCCGATTCCCTATGACATTTGTTCAAACACCCCCAACCTATCTCTTACTGTTTTCGAGATACGTAGTCCAGCTTTACTTGGCAGGCGTCATTTCTAGGGTTTTTAATTTTTCCCCTACTCAGCTAAACCCCTTTGTCATTTTCGTAATACATTACTATAACCGTACTCAATTCATTCTGGTAGAACCAGCTACTTTTTTGAGGGATCGAAGGATTTTGTATGGCGGCCATTTTGAAATCCGCCATTTTGGATTTTTGACAAATGTCATCCGACTGCTCTCCTGATTCCCTATGACATTTGGTCAAGCACCCCCTACCTATCTCTTACCGTTTCAGAGATACGCCATCCAATTTTACTTGGCAGACGTCATCTTTGAGTTTTCGGATTTTTCCCATACTCACACAAACCCCTTCTACACTTTTTTCATACATCACATTCTTCCTACTCGACTCCTTCTGGGAGAACAATGATGTCAGTCAGTGAATCAGTCAGTGAGTCAGTGTACGGTAATCCAGCTTTATATATTATAAACTAGTTTTTCGGGCAGTGTGCGGGCCGCATGCGGCCCGCATCTATCTTGAGTCAGTAGGAACTGTCAAAAAAACACCTGATACAAAAAAAAATGTGTTCAAAACTCCAGTAGAAGTATGAAATCCCATATAAACTCTCAATACAATAAAGAACCATACTGTAGCCACTAAAGCAGATTCACCCTACTGCCATAAAAAGGTGGTACGGTCAGAATGGTATCAAGCTTCTGAGTCACTTTTGTTAAGGAACCCCATTCGTAGGTGCTTCGGTTACCGCAGGCAGTTGCCATGGAGACCAGTCGGAGACGTGGAAAATACTCTCAAGTCGGAGCTCGGCCTTCGGCCTCGCAAGTTACTAATACGGCTCGGCCTACGGCCTCGCCAAGCGTTCGCCCTTCGGGCTCACGCAACAAACGCTCGGCCTTCGGCCTCGCGAGCCGAAAGTTCGGCCTGCGGCCTCGCCAAGCGCTCGCCCTTCGGGCTCGCTACTACACTTATGTAGGACAGTTACTCCAAATTCAGTCAAAAATCCCACAAAAACTCCTAATACAGTCGAAAATGTAGGTAAAACACTCCAAATGCAGTATAAAGAATGATAGGAGCATGTGGGTCACATCCAAAATGTCGGATTTCAAGACGGCCACCATACAAACTGCTCCGCCCCTACTGAAGCTCGGCCTAACGGCCTCGCTTCAGCAGGCTCGGATCAATTTGTATGGCGGCCATCTTGAAATCCGCCATTTTGGATTTTTGACATATGTCATCCGACTGCTCTTCCGATTCCCTATGACATTTGTTCAATCACCCCCTACCTATCTCTTACCGTTTTTGAGATACGTCATCCATCTCAACTTGGCAGGCGTCTTTTTAATGATTTTCGATTTTTCTCATACTCACCCAAACCCCCCGAAAATTTTTGCCATACATCACTTTGCTCCTACTCGTCTCCTTCTAGGAGAACATTTATGTCAGTCAGTGAGTCAGTCAGTGAGTGGTAATCGAGCTTTATATATTATAAACTAGTTTTTCGGGCAGTGTGCGGGCCGCATGCGGCCCGCATCTATCTTTACTCATTTGGAAATTTCACAGAAACACCTAATACGTTAAAAAAAAGTGTGTTCAAAACTCCATTAGAAAAATGAAATCTTATACAAACTCTTCATACACTAAAGAACCATACTGTAGCCACTAAAGCAGATTCACCCTACTGCCATTAAAAGGTGGTACGGGCAGAATGGGACCAGGGTTCCGAGTCACTTTTGTTATGGAACCCCACTCGTAGGTGCTTTGGTTACCGTGGGCAGTTGCCATTGAGACCAGTCGGAGACGTGGAAAATACTCTCAAGTCGGAGCTCGGCCTTCGGCCTCGCAAGTTACTAACACGGCTCGGCCTGCGGCCTCGCCAAGCGCTCGCCCTTCGGGCTCACGCAGCGAACGCTCGGCCTTCGGCCTCGCGAGCCGAAAGTTCGGCCTTCGGCCTCACCAGGAGCTCGCCCTCGGGCTCGCTACTGCAATAACATAGAACAGTTACTCCAAATTCAGTCAAAAAACCTACAAAAACTCCTAATACAGTCGAAAATATGAGGTAAAACACTCCAAATGCAGTATAAAGAATGAGAGGAGCACGTGTGACACATCCAAAATGTCATTTGACTGTTTTTCTTATTCCCTATGACATATTTTCAAATTCCCCCTACCTATCTATTACCGTTATCGAGATACGTGATTTATCTTCACTTGGCAGACGTCATCGAAAAAAATAATTCATATTTGGAATAAGGACGTCCAGAACAACCTAGATTTAAAATTTAAACCAAATCGGAGTACTTTTTTTAACTTGGCAGACGTCATCGAAAAAAAAATTTTAGATTTGGAATAAGGACACCCAGAACCACCTAAATATCGAGTTTCAGCCAAATCGGAGTAACTTTTTTTACTTGGCAGACGTCATCGAAAAAAAATTTTTAGATTTGGAATAAGGACACCCAGAACCTCCTAAATATCGAGTTTCAGCCAAATCGGAGTAACTTTTTTTACTTGGCAGACGTCATCGAAATATTTTTTTTTGATTTGGAATAAGGACATCCAGAACCACATAAATATCGAGTTTCAGCCAAATCGGAGTAACTTTTTTAACTTGGCAGACGTCATCGAAATAAAAACTTCATATTTGGAATAAGGATGACGAGAACAACCTATATATCGATTTTCAGCTAAATCGGTGCAAGTCTGAGCTCGGCCTTCGGCCTCGCAAGTTACTAACACGGCTCGACCTGCGGCCTCGCCTAGCGCTCGCCCTGCGGGCTCACGCACCGTCCACTCGGCCTACGGCCTCGCGGCCCGGAAGTTCGGCCTTCGGCCTCACCAAAAGCTCGCCCTTCGGGCTCGCTACACTGACAGTAGGACAATTACTCTAAATTGAGTTGAAATTCCCACAAACACTCCTAATACAGTCGACATTGTAAGGTTAAATACTCCAAATAATGTATGAAGAATGAGAGTAGCACATTTGACAGGTGTCATTCGACTGCTCTCCCGATTGCCTATGACATTTGTTCAAACACCCCCAACCTATCTCTTACCGTTTTCGAGATACGTAGTCCAGCTTTACTTGGCAGGCGTCATTTCTAGGGTTTTTAATTTTTTCCCTACTCACCTAAGCCCCTTTATCATTTTCGAAATACATTACTATAACCGTACTCAACTCTTTCTGGTAGAACCAGCTACTTTTTTGAGGGATCGAAGGATTTTGTATGGCGGCCATTTTGAAATCCGCCATTTTGGATTTTTGACCAATTTCATCCGACTATTCTCCCGAATCCCTATGACATTTGGTCAAGCACCCCCTACCTATCTCTTACCGTTTCAGAGATACGCCATCCAATTTTACTTGGCAGACGTCATCTTTGAGTTTTCGGATTTTTCCCATACTCACACAAACCCCCTCTACACTTTTCCCATACATCACATTCTTCCTATTCGACTCCTTCTGGGAGAACAATGATGTCAGTCAGTCAGTCAGTCAGTCAGTCAGTCAGTCAGTGTACGGTAATCCAGCTTTATATATTATAAAAAACTAGTTTTTCGGGCAGTGTGCGGGCCGCATGCGGCCCGCATTTATCGTTGTGCAAGTTTGAACAATATCAAAACACCTTATACATTAAAAAAAGTATGTTCAAAACTCCATTAGAAGTATGAAATCCCATATTAATACTCAATACAATAAAGAACAATACTGTAGCCACTAAAACAGATTCACCCTACTGCCATAAAAAGGTGGTACGGGCAGAATGGTACCAAGGTTCTGAGTCACTTTTGTTAAGGAACCCCACTCGTAGGTGCTTCGCTTACCGCGGGCAGTTGCCATGGAGACCAGTCGGAGACGTGGAAAAAACTCTCAAGTCGGAGCTCGGCCTTCGGCCTCGCAAGTTACCAACATGGCTCGGCCTGCGGCCTCGCCAAGAGCTCGCCCTTCGGGCTCGCGCGTCATACGCTCGGCCTTCGGCCTCGCGGACTGAAAGTTCGGCCTTCGGCCTCACCAGGAGCTCGCCCTTCGGGCTCGCTACTACACTTATGTAGGACAGTAACTCCAAATTCAGTCAAAAATCCCACAAAAACTCCTAATACAGTCGAAAATATAAGGTAATACACTCCAAATGCAGTATAAAGAATGATAGGAGCACCTGGGACAAATCCAAAATGGCGGATTTCAAGAAGGCCATCATACAAACTGCTCCGCCCCTACTGAACCTCGGCCTAACGGCCTCGCTTCAGCAGGCTCGGATCAATTTGTATGGCGGCCATCTTGAAATCCGCCATTTTGGATTTTTGACAGGTGTCATTCGACTGCTCTCCAGATTCCCTATGACATTTGTTCAAACACCCCCTACCTATCTCTTACCGTTTTTGAGATATGTCATCCATCTTTACTTGGCAGGCGTCTTTTTAATGATTTTCGATTTTTCTCATACTCACCAAAACCCCCCGAACATTTTTGTCCTACATCATTTTAACCCTACTCTACTCCTTCTAGGAGAACATTTATGTCAGTCAGTCAGTCAGTGAGTCAGTCAGTGGTAATCGAGCTTTATATATTATAAATAACTAGTTTTTCGGGCAGTGTGCGGGCCGCATGCGGCCCGCATCTATCTTTAGTCATTTGAAAATTCCACAGAAACACCTAATACTTTAAAAAAAATGTGTTCAAAACTCCAATAAAAGTATGAAATCCCATATAAACTCTCAATACAATAAAGAACCAAACTGTAGCCACCAAACCAAATTCACCCTACTGCCATAAAAAGGTGGTACGGGCAAAATGAGACCAGGGTTCTGAGTCACTTTTGTAAAGGAACCCCACTCGTAGGTTCTTCGGTTACCGCGGGCAGTTGCCATGGAGACCAGTCGGAAACGTGGAAAATACTCTCAAGTTGGAGCTCGGCCTTCGGCCTCGCAAGTTACTAAAACGGCTCGGCCTGCGGCCTCGCTCGGCGCTCGCCCTTCGGGCTCACGCATCATACGCTCGGCCTTCGGCCTCGCGGATCGAAAGTTCGGCCTTCGGCCTCACCAGGAGCTCGCCCTTCGGGCTCGCTACTTCACTTATGTAGGACAGTAACTCCAAATTTAGTCAAAAATCCCACAAAAACTCCTAATACAGTCGAAAATATAAGGTAAAACACTCCAAATGCAGTATAAAGAATGATAGGAGCACGTGGGGTACATCCAAAATAACGGATTTCAAGACGGCCACCATACAAACTGCTCCGCCCCTACTGAAGCTCGGCCTAAAGGCCTCGCTTCAGCAGGCTCGGAGCATTTTGTATGGCGGCCATCTTGAAATCCGCCATTTTGGATTTTTGACAGATGTCATTCGACTGCTCTACCGATTCCCTATGACATTTGTTCAAACACCCCCTACCTATCTCTTACCGTTTTCGAGATACGTCATCCATCATCACTTGGCAGGCGTCTTTTTAATGATTTTCGATTTTTCTCATACTCACCAAAACCCTCCGAACATTTTTGCTATACTTCATTTTTACCCTACTCTGCTCCTTCTAGGAGAACATTTATGTCAGTGAGTCAGTCAGTCAGTCAGTGGTAATCGAGCTTTATATATTATATAAACTAGTATTTCGGGCAGTGTGCGGGCCGCATGCGGCCCGCATTTATCGTTGTGCAAGTTTGAACAATATCAAAACACCTTATACATTAAAAAAAATTATTTCAAAACACCTAAAGATGTACGATTTCCCATACAAACCCTTAATACAATAGAGAACCGTACTGTTATCACCAAACCAAATTCACCCTACTGCCATAAAAAGGTGGTACGGGCAGAATGGTACCAAGGTTCTGAATCACTTTTGTTAAGGAACCCCACTCGTAGGTGCTTCGGTTACCGCAGGCAGTTGCCATGGAGACCAGTCGGTGACGTGGAAAATACTCTCAAGTCGGAGCTCGGCCTTCGGCCTCGCAAGTTACTAATACGGCTCGGCCTGCGGCCTCGCCAAGCGCTCGCCCTTCGGGCTCGCGCACCATTCGCTCGGCCTTCGGCCTCGCGGACCGAAAGTTCGGCCTTCGGCCTCACCAGGTGGTTGCCCTTTGGGCTCGCTATACACTAATGTAGAACAGTTACTCCAAATTCAGTCAAAAAACCCACAAAAACTCCTAATACAGTCGAAAATATAAGGTAAAACACTCCAAATGCAGTATGAAGAATGAGAGGAGCACCTGGGACAAATCCAAAATGGCGGATTTCAAGAAGGCCACCATACAAACTGCTCCGCCCCTACTGAAGCTCGGCCTAAAGGCCTCGCTTCAGCAGGCTCGGAGCATTTTGTATGGCGGCCATCTTGAAATCCGCCATTTTGGATTTTTGACAGGTGTCATTCGACTGCTCTCCCGATTCTCTATGACATTTGTTCAAACACCCCCTACCTATCTCTTACCGTTTTCGAGATACGTCATCCATCATCACTTGGCAGGCGTCTTTTTAATGATTTTCGATTTTTCTCATACTCACCAAAACCCCCCAAACATTTTTGCCATACATCATTTTAGCCCTACTCTGCTCCTTCTAGGAGAACATTTATGTCAATCAGTCAGTCAGTCAGTGAGTGGTAATCGAGCTTTATATATTATAAACTAGTTTTTCGGGCAGTGTGCGGGCCGCATGCGGCCCGCATTTATCGTTATGCAGTACTAAACTTTACCTTAACCCCTTATACATTTAAAAAATAATAATTTCAAAATTCCAATAAAAGTATGAAATCCCAAATAAACTCTCAATACAATAACGAACCATACTGTAGCCACTAAAGCAAATTCACCCTACTGCCATAAAAAGGTGTTACGGGCAGAATGGTACCAAGGTTCTAAGTCACTTTTCTTAAGGAACCCCACTTAGGTGCTTCACACACGTAGGTGCTTCAGTTACCGCGGGAGTTGCCATGGAGACCAGTCGGAGATGTGGAAAATACTCTCGAGTCGGAGCTCGGCCATCGGCCTCGCAAGTTACTAACACGGCTCGGCCTGCGGCCTCGCCAAGCGTTCGCCCTTCGGGCTCACGCACCATACACTCGGCCTTCGGCCTCGCGGACTGAAAGTTCGGCCTTCGGCCTCACCAAGAGCTCGCCCTTCGGGCTCGCTACTACACTAACGTAGTACAGTTACTCCAAATTCAGTCAAAAATCCCACAAAAACTCCTAATACAGTTGAAAATATAAGGTAAACACTCCAAATGCAGTATAAAGAATGAGAGGAGAACGTGGGACACATCCAAAATGTCGGATTTCAAGATGGCCACCATACAAACTGCTCCGCCCCTACTGAAGCTCGGCCTAAAGGCCTCGCTTCAGCAGGCTCGGAGCATTTTGTATGGCGGCCATCTTGAAATCCGCCATTTTGGATTTTTGACAGGTGTCATTCGACTGCTCTCCCGATTCCCTATGACATTTGTTCAAACACCCTCTACCTATCTTGTACCGTTTTTGAGATATGTCATTCATCTTCACTTGGCAGGCGTCATTTTAATGATTTTCGATTTTTCCCATACTCACTAAAACCCCCCGAACATTTTTGCCATACATAATTTTAACCCTACTCCACTCCTTCTAGGAGAACATTTATGTCAATCAGTCAGTCAGTCAGTGAGTGGTAATCGAGCTTTATATATTATAATAAACTAGTATTTCGGGCAGTGTGCGGGCCGCATGCGGCCCGCATTTATCGTTATGCAGTACTAAATAATACCGTAACTCCTTATACATTTAAAAAAAAAAACAAAACTCCATAACAGTATGAAATCCCATATTAACTCTCAATACAATAAAGAACAATACTGTAGCCACTAAAACAGATTCACCCTACTGCCATAAAAAGGTGGTACGGGCAGAATGGGACCAAGGTTCTGAGTCACTTTTGTTAAGGAACCCCACTCGTAGGTGCTGCGGTTACCGCAGGCAGTTGCCATGGAGACAAGTCGGATATGTGGAAAATACTCTCAAGTCGGAGCTCGGCCTTCGGCCTCGCAAGTTACTAATACGGCTCGGCCTACGGCCTCGCCAGGCGCTCGCCCTTCGGGCTCGCGCATCACACGCTCGGCCTTCGGCCTCGCGGACTGAAAGTTCGGCCTTCGGCCTCACCAGGAGCTCGCCCTTCGGGCTCGCTATACACAAAAGTTGGACAGTAACTCCAAATTCAGTCAAAAATCCCACAAAAACTCCTAATACATTTGAAAATTAAGGAAAAACACTCCAAATGCAGTATAAAGAATGATAGGAACACGTAAGACACATCCAAAATGTCATTCGACTGCTCTCCTTATTCCCTATGACATTTTTTCAAAAACCCTCTACCTATCTATTACCGTTTTCGAGATACGTGATTTATCTGCACTTGGCAGACGTCATCGAAAAAAAAAAATCATATTTGGAATAAGGACGTCCAGAACAACCTAGATATAAAATTTAAGCCAAATCGGAGAATTTTTTTTTACTTGGCAGACGTCATCGAAAAAATAATTTTTGATTTGGAATAAGGACACCCAGAACCACCTTAATATCGAGTTTCAGCCAAATCGGAGTAACTTGTTTTACTTGGCAGACGTCATCGAAAAAAAAATTTTAGATTTGGAATAAGGACACCCAGAACCACCTAAATATCGAGTTTCAGCCAAATCGGAGTAACTTTTTTTAATTGGCAGACGTCATCGAAATAAAAATTTCATATTTGGAATAAGGATGACAAGAACAACCTATATATCGATTTTCAGCCAAATCGGTGCAAGTCTGAGCTCGGCCTTCGGCCTCGCAAGTTACTAACACGGCTTGGCCTGCGGCCTCGCGCACCATCCGCTCGGCCTACGGCCTCGCGGCCCGAAAGTTCGGCCTTCGGCCTCACCAAAAGCTCGCCCTTCGGGCTCGCCACACTGACAGTAGGACAATTACTCTAAATTGAGTTGAAATTCCCACAAACACTCCTAATACAGTCGACATTGTTAGGTTAAATACTCCAAATAATGTATGAAGAATGAGAGTAGCACATTTGACAGGTGTCATTTGACTGCTCTCCCGATTCCCTATGACATTTGTTCAAACACCCCCAACCTATCTCTTACCGTTTTCGAGATACGTAGTCCAGCTTTACTTGGCAGGCGTCATTTCTAGGGTTTTTAATTTTTCCCCTACTCAGCTAAACCCCTTAGTCATTTTCGTAATACATTACTATAACCGTACTCAACTCTTTCTGGTAGAACCAGCTACTTTTTTGAGGGATCGAAGGATTTTGTATGGCGGCCATTTTGAAATCCGCCATTTTGGATTTTTGACAGATGTCATTCGACTGCTCTCCCAATTCCCTATGACATTTGGTCAAGCACCCCCTACCTATCTCTTACCGTTTCCGAGATACGCTAACCAACTTTACTTGGCAGACGACATCTTTGAGTTTTCGGATTTTTCCCATACTCCCCCAAACCCTCTCTACACTTTTCCCATACATCACTTTCTTCCTTCTCGACTCCTTCTGGGAGAACAATGATGTCAGTCAGTGAATCAGTCAGTGAGTCAGTGTACGGTAATCCAGCTTTATATATTATAAACTAGTTTTTCGGGCAGTGTGCGGGCCGCATGCGGCCCGCATCTATCTTGAGTCATTTGGAAATTTCACATAAACCCCTAATACTTTAAGAAAAAGAATGTTCAAAACTCCAATGGAAGTATGAAATCCCATAAAAACTCTCAATACAATAAAGAACCATACTGCAGCCACTAAAGCAAATTCACCCTACTGCCACAAAAAGGTGGTACGGGCAGAATGGGACCAAGGTTCTGAGTCACTTTTGTGAAGGAACCCCACTCGTAGGTGCTTCGGTTACCGCGGGCATTTGCTATGGAGACCAGTCGGAGATGTGGAAAATAATCTCAAGTCGGAGCTCGGCCTTCGGCCTCGCAAGTTACTAACACGGCTCGGCCTGCGGCCTCGCAAAGCACTCGCCCTTCGGGCTCGCGCATCATACGCTCGGCCTTCGGCCTCGCGGACCGAAAGTTCGGCCTTCGGCCTCACCAGAAGCTCGCCCTTCGGGCTCGCAACTTCACTAATGTAGGACAGTTACTCCAAATTCAGTCGAAAATCCCACAAAAACTCCTAATACAGTCGAAAATATAGGGTAAATCACTCCAAATGCAGTATAAAGAATGATAGGAGCACGTGGGTCACATCCAAATTGTCGGATTTCAAGACGGCCACCATACAAACTGCTCCGCCCCTACTGAAGCTCGGCCTAAAGGCCTCGCTTCAGCAGGCTCGGATCACTTTGTATGGCGGCCATTTTGAAATCCGCCATTTTGGATTTTTGACAGGTGTCATTCGACTGCTCTCCCGATTCCCTATGACATTTGTTCAAACACCCCCTACCTATCTCGTACCGTTTTTGAGATACGTCATCCATCTTTACTTGGCAGGCGTCTTTTTAATGATTTTCGATTTTTCTCATACTCACCAAAACCCTCCGAACATTTTTGCTATTCTTCATTTTTACCCTACTCTGCTCCTTCTAGGAGAACATTTATGTCAGTGAGTCAGTCAGTCAGTCAGTGGTAATCGAGCTTTATATATTATAACTAGTTTTTCGGGCAGTGTGCGGGCCGCATGCGGCCCGCATTTATCGTTGTGCAGTACTTAACTTTACCTTAACCCCTTATACATTAAAAAAAATAAGTTCAAAACTCCAATAGAAGTATGAAATCCCAAATAAACTCTCCATACAATAACGAACCATACTGTAGCCACTAAAGCAGATTCACCCTACTGCCATAAAAAGGTGGTACGGGCAGAATCGAACCAAGGTTCTGAGTCACTTTTGTTAAGGAACCCCACTCGTAGTTGCTTTGGTTATCACGGGCAGTTGCCATGGAGACCAGTAGGAGACATGAAAAAAACTCTCAAGTCGGAGCTCGGCCTTCGGCCTCGCAAGTTACTAACACGGCTCGGCCTACGGCCTCACCAAGCGCTCGCCCTTCGGGCTCCCGCACCATACGCTCGGCCTTCGGCCTCGCGAGCCGAGAGTTCGGCCTTCGGCCTCACCAGCAGCTCGCCCTTCGGGCTCGCTACTACAATAACGTAGTACAGTAACTCCAAATTCAGTCAAAAAACCTACAAAAACTCCTAATACAGTCGAAAATATGAGGTAAAACACTCCAAATGCAGTATAAAGAATGAGAGGAGCACGTTTGACACATCCGAAATGTCATTTGACTGCTCTCCTTATTTCCTATGACATTTTTTCAAAAACCCCCTACCTATCTATTACCGTTTTCGAGATACGTGATTTATCTGAACTTGGCAGACGTCATCGAAAAAAAAAATTCATATTTGGAATAAGGACGTCCAGAAAAACCTAGATATCGAGTTTCAGCCAAATCGGAGTATCTTTTTTTACTTGGCAGACGTCATTGAAAAAAAAAATTTTAGATTTGGAATAAGGACACCCAGAACCACCTAAATATCGAGTTTCAGCCAAATCGGAGTAACTTTTTTGACTTGGCAGACGTCATCGAAAAATTTTTTTTTGATTTGGAATAAGGACGTCCAGAACCACATAAATATCGAGTTTCAGCCAAATCGGAGTAACTTTTTTTACTTGGCAGACGTCATCGAAATAAAAATTTCATATTTGAAATAAGGACGACGAGAACAACCAATATATCGATTTTCAGCCAAATCGGTGCAAGTCTGAGCTCGGCCTTCGGCCTCGCAAGTTACTAACATGGCTCGGCCTGCGGCCTCGCCTAGCACTCGCCCTGCGGGCTCGCGCACCGTCCACTCGGCCTACGGCCTCGTGGCCCGGAAGTTCGGCCTTCGGCCTCACCAAAAGCTCGCCCTTCGGGCTCGCTACACGGCCAGTAGGACAATTACTCCAAATTCAGTCAAAAAACCAACAAAAACTCCTAATACAGTCGAAAATATGAGGTAAAACACTCCAAATGCAGTATAAAGAATGAGAGGAGCACGTTTGACAGGTGTCATTCGACTGCTCTCCCGATTCCCTATGACATTTGTTCAAACACCCCCAACCTATCTCTTACCATTTTCGAGATACGTAGTCCAGCTTTACTTGGCAGGCGTCATTTCTAGGGTTTTTAATTTTTTCCCTACTCAGCTAAGCCCCTTTGTCATTTTCGTAATACATTACTATAACCGTACTCAACTCTTCCTGGTAGAACCAGCTACTTTTTTGAGGGATCGAAGGATTTTGTATGGCGGCCATTTTGAAATCCGCCATTTTGGATTTTTGACAGATGTCATCCGACTGCTCTCCCGATTTCCTATGACATTTGGTCAAGCACCCCCTACCTATCTCTTACCGTTTCAGAGATACGCCATCCAATTTTACTTGGCAGACGTCATCTTTGAGTTTTCGGATTTTTCCCATACTCCCCTAAACCTCCTCTACACTTTTCCCATACATCACTTTCTTCCTTCTCGACTCCTTCTGGGAGAACAATGATGTCAGTCAGTGAATCAGTCAGTCAGTCAGTCAGTCAGTCAGTGTACGGTAATCCAGCTTTATATATTATAATAATAAACTAGTTTTTCGGGCAGTGTGCGGGCCGCATGCGGCCCGCATCTATCTTGAGTCAGTAGGAACTGTCAAAAAAACACCTAATACGTTAAAAACAGTGTGTTCAAAACTCCAAAAAAAGAATGAAATCGCATATAAACTCTCAATACACTAAAGATCCATACTGTAGCCACTAAAGCCGATTCACCCTACTGCCATAAAAAGGTGGTACGGGCAGAAAGGTACCAAGGTTCTGAGTCACTTTTGTTAAGGAACCCCACTCGTAGGTGCTTCGGTTACCGCGGGCAGTTGCCATGGAGACCATTCGGAGACGTGGAAAATACTCTCGAGTCGGAGCTCGGCCTTCGGCCTCGCAAGTTACTAACACGGCTCGGCCTGCGGGCTCGCCAAGCGCTCGCCCTTCGGGCTCACGCGCCATTCGCTCGGCCTTCGGCCTCGCGGACCGAAAGTTCGGCCTTCGGCCTCACCAGAAGCTCGCCCTTCGGGCTCGCTATACACTAACGTAGGACAGTTACTCCAAATTCAGTCCAAAATCCCACAAAAACTCCTAATTCAGTCGAAAATGAAGGTAAAACACTCCAAATGCAGTATGAAGAATGAGAGGAGCACGTGGGACACATCCAAAATGGCGGATTTCAAGATGGCCGCCATACAAACTGCTCCGCCCCTACTGAAGCTCGGCCTAAAGGCCTCGCTTCAGCAGGTTCGGACCACTTTGTATGGCGGCCATCTTGAAATCCGCCATTTTGGATTTTTGACAGGTGTCATTCGACTGCTCTCCCAATTCCCTATGATATTTGTTCAAACACCCCCTAGCTATCTTGTACCGTTTTTGAGATATGTCATCCATCTTTACTTGGCAGGCGTCTTTTTAATGATTTTCGATTTTTCTCATACTCACCAAAACCATCCGAACATTTTTGCCATACATCATTTTAGCCCTACTGTGCTCCTTCTAGGAGAACATTTATGTCAATCAGTCAGTCAGTGAGTCAGTGGTAATCGAGCTTTATATATTATAAACTAGTTTTTCGGGCAGTGTGCGGGCCGCATGCGGCCCGCATCTATCTTGAGTCATTTGGAAATTTCACATAAACCCCTAATACTTTAAGAAAAAGAATGTTCAAAACTCCAATAGAAGTATTAAATCCCATTCAAACTCTTAATACAATAAAGAACCAAACTGTAGCTATTAAACCAAATTCACCCTACTGCCATAAAAAAGTGGTACGGGCAGAATGGTACCAAGGTTCTGAGTCACTTTTGTTAAGGGACCCCACTCGTAGGTGCTTCGGTTACCGCGGGCAGTTGCCATGGAGACCAGTCGGTGACGTGGAAAATACTCTCAAGTCGGAGCTCGGCCTTCGGCCTCGCAAGCTACTAACACGGCTCGGCCTGCGGCCTCGCCAAGCGCTCGCCCTTCGGGCTCACGCACCATACGCTCGGCCTTCGGCCTCGCGAGCCGAAAGTTCAGCCTTCGGCCTCACCAGAAGCTCGCCCTTCGGGCTCGCTATACATTATCGTAGGTCAGTAACTCCAAATTCAGTCAAAAATCCCACAAAAACTCTTAATACAGTCGAAAATATAAGGTAAAACACTCCAAATCCAGTATAAAGAATGATAGGAGCACGTGGGTCAGATCCAAAATGTCGGATTTCAAGACAGCCACCATACAAACTGCTCCGCCCCTACTGAAGCTCGGCCTAACGGCCTCGCTTCAGCAGGCTCGGATCAATTTGTATGGCGGCCATCTTGAAATCCGCCATTTTGGATTTTTGACAGGTGTCATTCGACTGCTCTCCCGATTCCCTATGACATTTGTTCAAACACCCCCTACCTATCTTGTACCGTTTTTGAGATATGTCATCCATCTTTACTTGGCAGGCGTCTTTTTAATGATTTTCGATTTTTCTCATACTCACCCAAACCCCCCGAACATTTTTGCCATACTTCATTTTTACCCTACTCTGCTCCTTCTAGGAGAACATTTATGTCAGTCAGTGAGTCAGTCAGTGAGTGGTAATCGAGCTTTATATATTATAAATAATAACTAGTTTTTCGGGCAGTGTGCGGGCCGCATGCGGCCCGCATTTATCGTTATGCAGTACTAAACTTAACCTTAACCCTTTATACATTTACAAAAAATAAGTTCAAAACTCCAATAGAAGTATGAAATTCCAAATAAAGTCTCCATAAAATAAAGATCCATACTGTAGCCACTAAAGCAGATTCACCCTACTGCCATAAAAAGGTGGTACGGGCAGAATGGTACCAAGGTTCTGAGTCACTTTTGTCAAGGAACCCCACTCGTAGGTGCTTCGGTTATCGCGGGCAGTTGCCATGGAGACCAGTCGGAGACGTGGAAAAAACTCTCAAGTCGGAGCTCGGCCTTCGGCCTCGCAATTAGGTAATACGGCTCGGCCTACGGCCTTGCCAAGCGCTCGCCCTTCGGGCTCACGCACCCTACGCTCGGCCTTCGGCCTCGCGGGCCGAAAGTTCGGCCTTCGGCCTCACCGGGAGCTCGCCCTTCGGGCTCGCTATACACTAAAGTTGGACAGTAACTCCAAATTCAGTCAAAAATCCCACAAAAACTCCTAATACAGTCGAAAATTAAGGAAAAACACTCCAAATGCAGTATAAAAAATGATAGGAGCACGTAAGACACATCCGAAATGTTATTCGACTGCTCTCCTTATTCCTTATGACATATTTTCAAAAACCCCCTACCTATCTATTACCGTTTTCGAGATACGTGAATTATCTGCACTTGGCAGACGTCATCGAAAAAAAAAATCATATTTGGAATAAGGACGTCCAGAACAACCTAGATATAAAATTTAAGCCAAATCGGAGTACTTTTTTTTACTTGGCAGACGTCATCGAAAAAAAAATTTTGATTTGAAATAAGGACACCCAGAACCACCTACATATCGAGTTTCAGCCAAATCGGAGTAACTTGTTTTACTTGGCAGACGTCATCGAAAATAAAATTTTAGATTTGGAATAAGGACACCCAGAACCACCTAAATATCGAGTTTCAGCCAAATCGGAGTAACTTGTTTTACTTGGCAGACGTCATCGAAAAAAAAATTTTAGATTTGGAATAAGGACACCCAGAACCACCTAAATATCAAGTTTCAGCCAAATCGGAGTAACTTTTTTTACTTGGCAGACGTCATCGAAACAAAAATTTTTGATTTAGAATAAGGACGTCCAGAACCACACAAATATCGAGTTTCAGCCAAATCGGAGTAACTTTTTTTACTTGGCAGACGTCATCGAAATAAAAAATTCATATTTGGAATAAGGATGACGAGAACAACCTATATATCGATTTTCAGCCAAATCGGTGCAAGTCTGAGCTCGGCCTTCGGCCTCGCAAGTTACTAACACGGCTCGGCCTGCGGCCTCGCCTGACGCTCGCCCTGCGGGCTCGCGCACCATCCGCTCGGCCTACGGCCTCGCGGCCCGAAACTTCGGCCTTCGGCCTCACCAGGAGCTCGCCCTTCGGGCTCGCTACTACAATAACATAGAACAGTAACTCCAAATTCAGTCAAAAAACCTATAATAACTCCTAATACTGTCGAAAATATGAGGTAAAACACTCCAAATGCAGTATAAAGATTGAGAGGAGCACGTGTGACAGGTGTCATTCGACTGCTCTCCCGATTCCCTATGACATTTGTTCAAACACCCCCAACCTATCTCTTACCGTTTTCGAGATACGTAGTCCAGCTTTACTTGGCAGGCGTCATTTCTAGGGTTTATAATTTTTCCCCTACTCAGCTAAACCCCTTAGTCATTTTCGTAATACATTACTATAACCGCACTCACCTCTTTCTGGTAGAACCAGCTACTTTTGTGAGGGATCGAAGGATTTTGTATGGCGGCCATTTTGAAATCCGCCATTTTGGATTTTTGACAGATGTCATCCGACTGCTCTCCCGATTCCCTATGACATTTAGTCAAGCACCCCCTACCTATCTCTTACCGTTTCAGAGATACGCCATCCAACTTCACTTGGCAGACGTCATCTTTGAGTTTTCGGATTTTTCCCATACTCACATAAACCCCCAGAACATTTTTGCTATACATTACTTTCTTCCTACTCGACTCCTTCTGGGAGAACAATGATGTCAGTCAGTGAGTCAGTCAGTGAGTCAGTGTACGGTAATCCAGCTTTATATATTATAACTAGTATTTCGGGCAGTGTGCGGGCCGCATGCGGCCCGCATTTATCGTTGTGCAAGTTTGAACAATATCAAAACACCTTATACATTAAAAAAATTTATTTCAAAACACCTAAAGATGTACGATTTCCCATACAAACCCTTAATACAATAGAGAACCGTACTGTTATCACCAAACCAAATTCACCCTACTGCCATAAAAAGGTGGTACGGGCAGAATGGTACCAAGGTTCTGAATCACTTTTGTTAAGGAACCCCACTCGTAGGTGCTTCGGTTACCGCAGGCAGTTGCCATGGAGACCAGTCGGTGACGTGGAAAATACTCTCAAGTCGGAGCTCGGCCTTCGGCCTCGCAAGTTACTAATACGGCTCGGCCTGCGGCCTCGCCAAGCGCTCGCCCTTCGGGCTCGCGCACCATTCGCTCGGCCTTCGGCCTCGCGGACCGAAAGTTCGGCCTTCGGCCTCACCAGGTGGTTGCCCTTTGGGCTCGCTATACACTAATGTAGAACAGTTACTCCAAATTCAGTCAAAAATCCCACAAAAACTCCTAATACAGTCGAAATGGAGGTAAAACACTATAAATGCAGTATAAAGAATGATAGGAGCACGTAAGACACATCCAAAATGTCGGATTTCAAGACGGCCACCATACAAACTGCTCCGCCCCTACTGAAGCTCGGCCTAACGGCCTCGCTTCAGCAGGCTCGGACCATTTTGTATGGCGGCCATCTTGAAATCCGCCATTTTGGATTTTTGACAGGTGTCATTCGACTGCTCTCCCAATTCCCTATGACATTTGTTCAAACACCCCCTACCTATCTTGTACCGTTTTTGAGATATGTCATCCATCTTTACTTGGCAGGCGTCTTTTTTATGATTTTCGATTTTTCTCATACTCACCAAAACCACCCGAACATTTTTGCCATACATCACGTTGTTCCTACTCGTCTCCTTCTAGGAGAACATTTATGTCAGTGAGTCAGTGAGTCAGTGGTAATCGAGCTTTATATATAATAAATAACTAGTATTTCGGGCAGTGTGCGGGCCGCATGCGGCCCGCATTTATCGTTATGCGGTACTAAACTTTACCTTAACCCCTTATACATTAAAAAAAAATAAGTTCAAAACTCCAATAGAAGTATGAAATCCCAAATAAACTCTCCATACAATAAAGAACCATACTGTAGCCACTAAAGCAGATTCACCCTACTGCCATAAAAAGGTGGTACGGGCAGAATGGTACCAAGGTTCTGAGTCACTTTTGTTAAGGAACCCCACTCGTAAGTCCTTTGGTTATCGCGGGCAGTTACCATGGAGACCAGTCGGAGAACTGGAAAATACTCTCAATTCGGAGCTCGGCCTTCGGCCTCGCAAGTTACTAACACGGCTCGGCCTGCGGCCTCGCCAAGCGCTCGCCCTACGGGCTCGCGCGCCATTCGCTCGGCCTTCGGCCTCGCGGACCGAAAGTTCGGCCTACGGCCTCACCAAAAGCTCGCCCTTCGGGCTCGCTCCTTCACTAATGTAGGACAGTAACTCCTAATTCAGTCAAAAATCCCACAAAACCTCCTAATACAGTCGAAAATATGAGGTAAAACACTCCAAATGCAGTATAAAGAATGAGAGGAGCACGTGTGACACATCCAAAATGTCATTCGAGTGCTCTCCTTATTCCCTATGACATTTTTTCAAAAACCCCCTACCTATCTATTACCGTTTTCGAGATACGTGATTTATATGCACTTGGCAGACGTCATCGAAAAAAAAAATTCATATTTGGAATAAGGACGTCCAGAACAACCTAGATATCGAGTTTCAGCCAAATCGGAGTAACTTTTTTTACTTGGCAGACGTCATCGAAAAAAAAAATTTAGATTTGGAATAAGGACACCCAGAACCACCTAAATATCGAGTTTCAGCCAAATCGGAGTAACTTTTTTTACTTGGCAGACGTCATCGAAAAATTTTTTTTTGATTTGGTATTTGGACGTCCAGAACCACATAAATATCGAGTTTCAGCCAAATCGGAGTAACTTTTTTTACTTGGCAGACGTCATCGAAATAAAAATTTCTTATTTGAAATAAGGATGACAAGAACAACCTATATCTCGATTTTCAGCCAAATCGGTGCAAGTCTGAGCTCGGCCTTCGGCCTCGCAAGTTACTTACACGGATCGACCTGCGGCCTTGCGCACCGTCCACTCGGCCTACGGCCTCGCGGCCCGAAAGTTCGGCCTTCGGCCTCACCAAAAGCTCGCCCTTCGGGCTCGCTACACTGACAGTAGGACAATTACTCTAAATTGAGTTGAAACTCCCACAAACACTCCTAATACAGTTGACATTGTAAGGTCAAATACTCCAAATAATGTATGAAGAATGAGAGAAGCACATTTGACAGGTGTCATTCGACTGCTCTCCCGATTCCCTATGACATTTGTTCAAACACCCCCAACCTATCTGTTACCTTTTTAGAGATACGTAGTCCAGCTTTACTTGGCAGGCGTCATTTCTAGGGTTTTTAATTTTTCCCCTACTCAGCTAAACCCCTTAGTCATTTTCGTAATACATTACTATAACCGTACTCAACTCTTTCTGGTAGAACCAGCTACTTTTTTGAGGGATCGAATGATTTTGTATGGCGGCCATTTTGAAATCCGCCATTTTGGATTTTTGACAAATGTCATCCGACTGCTCTCCTGATTCCCTATGACATTTGGTCAAGCACCCCCTACCTATCTCTTACCGTTTCAGAGATACGCCATCCAATTTTACTTGACAGACGTCATCTTTGAGTTTTCGGATTTTTCCCATACTCACACAAACCCCCTCTACACTTTTCCCATACATCACATTCTTCCTACTCGACTCCTTCTGGGAGAACAATGATGTCAGTCAGTCAGTCAGTCAGTCAGTCAGTCAGTCAGTGTACGGTAATCCAGCTTTATATATTATAAATAAATAATAACTAGTTTTTCGGGCAGTGTGCGGGCCGCATGCGGCCCGCATCTATCTTTAGTCATTTGAAAATTTCACAGAAACACCTAATACGTGAAAAAAAGTGTGTTCAAAACTCCAATAGAAGTATGAAATCCCATATAAACTCAATATAATAAAGAACCATACTGTAGCCACTATAACAAATTCACCCTACCGCCATAAAAAGGTGGTACGGGCAGAATGGTACCAAGGTTCTGAGTCACTTTTGTTAAGGAACCCCACTCGTAGGTGCTTCGGTTACCGCAGGCAGTTGCCATGGAGACCAGTCTGTGACGTGGAAAATACTCTCAAGTCGGAGCTCGGCCTTCGGCCTCGCAAGTTACTAATACGGCTCGGCCTGCGGCCTCGCCAAGCGCTCGCCCTTCGGGCTCACGCACCCTACGCTCGGCCTTCGGCCTCGCGAGCCGAAAGTTCGGCCTTCGGCCTCACCGGGAGCTCGCCCTTCGGGCTCGCTATACACAAAAGATGGACAGTAACTCCAAATTCAGTCAAAAATCCGACAAAAACTCCTAATACAGTCGAAAATTAAGGAAAAACGTTCCAAATGCAGTATAAAGAATGATAGGAGCACGTAAGACACATCCAAAATGTCATTCGACTGCTCTCCTTATTCCCTATGACATATTTTCAAAAACCCCCTACCTATCTATTACCGTTTTCGAGATACGTGATTTATCTGCACTTGGCAGACGTCATCGAAAAAAAAATTTCATATTTGGAATAAGGACGTCCAGAACAACCTAGATATAAAATTTAAGCCAAATCGGAGTACTTTTTTTTACTTGGCAGACGTCATCGAAAAAAAAAATTTTGATTTGGAATAAGGACACCCAGAACCACCTAAATATCGAGTTTCAGCCAAATCGGAGTAACTTGTTTTACTTGGCAGACGTCATCGAAAAAAAAATTTTAGATTTGGAATAAGGACACCCAGAACCCCCTAAATATCGAGTTTCAGCCAAATCGGAGTAACTTTTTTTACTTGGCAGACGTCATCGAAACAAAAATTTTTGATTTAGAATAAGGACGTCCAGAACCACATAAATATCGAGTTTCAGCCAAATCGGAGTAACTTTTTTTACTTGGCAGACGTCATCAAAATAAAAAATTTCATATTTGGAATAAGGATGACGAGAACAACCTATATATCGATTTTCAGCCAAATCGGTGCAAGTCTAAGCTCGGCCTTCGGCCTCGCAAGTTACTAAGACGGCTCGACCTGCGGCCTCGCCTAGCGCTCGCCCTGCGGGCTCGCGCACCGTCCACTCGGCCTACGGCCTCGCGGCCCGAAAGTTCGGCCTTCGGCCTCACCAAAAGCTCGCCCTTCGGGCTCGCTACACTGACAGTAGGACAATTACTCTAAATTGAGTTGAAATTCCCACAAACACTCCTAATACAGTTTTAATTGTAAGGTTAAATACTCCAAATAATGTATGCAGAATGAGAGTAGCACATTTGACAGGTGTCATTCGACTGCTCTCCCGATTCCCTATGACATTTGTTCAAACACCCCCAACCTATCTCTTACTGTTTTCGAGATACGTAGTCCAGCTTTACTTGGCAGGCGTCATTTCTAGGGTTTTTAATTTTTCCCCTACTCAGCTAAACCCCTTAGTCATTTTCGTAATACATTACTATAACCGTACTCAATTCATTCTGGTAGAACCAGCTACTTTTTTGAGGGATCGAAGGATTTTGTATGGCGGCCATTTTGAAATCCGCCATTTTGGATTTTTGACAAATGTCATCCGACTGCTCTCCTGATTCCCTATGACATTTGGTCAAGCACCCCCTACCTATCTCTTACCGTTTCAGAGATACGCCATCCAATTTTACTTGGCAGACGTCATCTTTGAGTTTTCGGATTTTTCCCATACTCACACAAACCCCTTCTACACTTTTTTCATACATCACATTCTTCCTACTCGACTCCTTCTGGAAGAACAATGATGTCAGTCAGTCAGTGAGTCAGTGAATCAGTCAGTGTACGGTAATCCAGCTTTATATATTATAAACTAGTTTTTCGGGCAGTGTGCGGGCCGCATGCGGCCCGCATTTATCGTTATGCAGTAGTAAACTTTACCTTAACCGCTTATACATTTAAAAAAAAAAAGTTCAAAACTCCAATAGAAGTATGAAATCCCAAATAAAGTCTCCATACAATAAAGAACCATACTGTAGCCACTAAAGCAAATTCACCCTACTGGCATAAAAAGGTAGTACGGGCAGAATGGGACCAAGGTTCTGAGTCACTTTTGTTAAGGAACCCCACTCGTAGGTGCTTTGCTTACCGCGGGCAGTTGCCATGGAGACCAGTCGGAGACTTGGAAAAAACTCTCAAGTCGGAGCTCGGCCTTCGGCCTCGCAAGTTACCAACACGGCTCGGCCTGCGGCCTCGCCAAGCGCTCGCCCTACGGGCTCGCGCATCATACGCTCGGCCTTCGGCCTCGCGGACCGAAAGTTCGGCCTCCGGCCTCACCAGGAGCTCGCCCTTCGGGCTCGCTACTACACTTATGTAGGACAGTTACTCCAAATTCAGTCAAAAATCCCACAAAAACTCCTAATACAGTCGAAAATATAAGGTAAAACACTCCAAATGCAGTATAAAGAATGATAGGAGCATGTGGGTCACATCCAAAATGTCGGATTTCAAGACAGCCACCATACAAACTGCTCCGCCCCTACTGAAGCTCGGCCTAACGGCCTCGCTTCAGCAGGCTCGGATCATTTTGTATGGCGGCCATCTTGAAATCCGCCATTTTGGATTTTTGACAGGTGTCATTCGACTGCTCTCCCTATTCCCTATGACATTTGTTCAAACACCCCCTACCCATCTTGCACCGTTTTCGAGATACGTCATCCATCTTTACTTGGCAGGCGTCATTTTTATGATTTACGATTTTTCTCATACTCACCGAAACCACCCGAACACTTTTGCCATACATCACGTTGTTCCTACTCGTCTCCTTCTAGGAGAACATTTATGTCAATCAGTCAGTGGTAATCGAGCTTTATATAATATAAATAAACTAGTTTTTCGGGCAGTGTGCGGGCCGCATGCGGCCCGCATTTATCGTTGTGCAAGTTTGAACAATATCAAAACACCTTATACATTAAAAAAAATTATTTCAAAACACCTAAAGATGTACGATTTCCCATACAAACCCTTAATACAATAGAGAACCGTACTGTTATCACCAAACCAAATTCACCCTACTGCCATAAAAAGGTGGTACGGGCAGAATGGTACCAAGGTTCTGAATCACTTTTGTTAAGGAACCCCACTCGTAGGTGCTTCGGTTACCGCAGGCAGTTGCCATGGAGACCAGTCGGTGACGTGGAAAATACTCTCAAGTCGGAGCTCGGCCTTCGGCCTCGCAAGTTACTAATACGGCTCGGCCTGCGGCCTCGCCAAGCGCTCGCCCTTCGGGCTCGCGCACCATTCGCTCGGCCTTCGGCCTCGCGGACCGAAAGTTCGGCCTTCGGCCTCACCAGGTGGTTGCCCTTTGGGCTCGCTATACACTAATGTAGAACAGTTACTCCAAATTCAGTCAAAAAACCCACAAAAACTCCTAATACAGTCGAAAATATAAGGTAAAACACTCCAAATGCAGTATGAAGAATGAGAGGAGCACCTGGGACAAATCCAAAATGGCGGATTTCAAGAAGGCCACCATACAAACTGCTCCGCCCCTACTGAAGCTCGGCCTAAAGGCCTCGCTTCAGCAGGCTCGGAGCATTTTGTATGGCGGCCATCTTGAAATCCGCCATTTTGGATTTTTGACAGGTGTCATTCGACTGCTCTCCCGATTCCCTATGACATTTGTTCAAACACCCCCTACCTATCTCTTACCGTTTTCGAGATACGTCATCCATCATCACTTGGCAGGCGTCTTTTTAATGATTTTCGATTTTTCTCATACTCACCAAAACCACCCGAACATTTTTGCCATACTTCATTTTTACCCTACTCTGCTCCTTCTAGGAGAACATTTATGTCAGTGAGTCAGTCAGTCAGTCAGTGGTAATCGAGCTTTATATATTATAAACTAGTTTTTCGGGCAGTGTGCGGGCCGCATGCGGCCCGCATTTATCGTTGTGCAAGTTTGAACAATATCAAAACACCTTATACATTAAAAAAAGTATGTTCAAAACTCCATTAGAAGTATGAAATTCCATATTAACTCTCAATACAATAAAGAACAATACTGTAGCCACTAAAACAGATTCACCCTACTGCCATAAAAAGGTGGTACGGGCAGAATGGGACCCGGGTTCCGAGTCACTTTTGTTATGGAACCGCACTCGTAGTTGCTTTGGTTACCGTGGGCATTTGCCATTGAGACCAGTCGGAGACGTGGAAAATACTCTCAAGTCGGAGCTCGGCCTTCGGCCTCGCAAGTTACTAACACGGCTCGGCCTGCGGCCTCGCCAAGCGCTCGCCCTTCGGGCTCACGCACCGAACGCTCGGCCTTCGGCCTCGCGAGCCGAAAGTTCGGCCTTCGGCCTCACCAGGAGCTCGCCCTTCGGGCTCGCTACTGCAATAACATAGAACAGTTACTCCAAATTCAGTCAAAAAACCTACAAAAACTCCTAATACAGTCGAATCTATGAGGTAAAACACTCCAAATGCAGTATAAAGAATGAGAGGAGCACGTTAGACACATCCAAAATGTCATTCGACTGCTTTTCTTATTCCCTATGACATATTTTCAAATTCCCCCTACCTATCTATTACCGTTATCGAGATACGTGATTTATCTGCACTTGGCAGAACTCATCAAAAAAAAAAATTCATATTTGGAATAAGGACGTCCAGAACAACCTAGATTTAAAATTTAAACCAAATCGGAGTACTTTTTTTACTTGGCAGACGTCATCGAAAAAAAAATTTTAGATTTGGAATAAGGACACCCAGAACCACCTTAATATCGAGTTTCAGCCAAATCGGAGTAACTTTTTTTACTTGGCAGACGTCATCGAAAAAAAAATTTTAGTTTTGGAATTAGGACACCCAGATCCACCTAAATATTGAGTTTCATCCAAATCGGAGTTACTTTTTTTACGTGGCAGACGTCATCGGAAAAAAAATTTTAGATTTAGAATAAGGACGTCCAGAACCACCTTAATATCGAGTTTCAGCCAAATCGGAGTAACTTTTTTTACTTGGCAGACGTCATCAAAATAAAATTTTCATATGTGGAATAAGGATGACGAGAACAACCTATATATCGATTTTCAGCCAAATCGGTGCAAGTCTGAGCTCGGCCTTCGGCCTCGCAAGTTACTATCATGGCTCGGCCTGCGGCCTCGCCTAGCGCTCACCCTACGGGCTCGCACACCGTCCGCTCGGCCTACGGCCTCGCGGCCTTAAAGTTCGGCCTTCGGCCTCACCAGAAGCTTGCCCTTCGGGCTCGCTACACGGCCAGTAGGACAATTACTCCAAATTCAATAGAAAATCCCACAAAAACTCCTAATACAGTCGACATTGTAAGGTCAAATACTCCAAATATTGTATGAAGAATGAGAGTAGCACATTTGACAGGTGTCATTGACTGCTCTCCCGATTCCCTATGACATTTGTTCAAACACCCCCAACCTATCTCTTACCGTTTTCGAGATACGTGGTCCAGCTTTACTTGGCAGGCGTCATTTCTAGGGTTTTTAATTTTAACCCTTCTCAGCTAAACCCCTTAGTCATTTTCGTAATACATTACTATAACCGTACTCAACTCTTTCTGGTACAACCAGCTACTTATTTGAGGGATCGAAGGATTTTGTATGGCGGCCATTTTGAAATCCGCCATTTTGGATTTTTGACAAATGTCATCGGACTGCTCTCCCGATTCCCTATGACATTTGGTCAAGCACCCCCTACCTATCTCTTACCGTTTCAGAGATACGCTATCCAATTTTACTTGGCAGACGTCATCTTTGAGTTTTCGGATTTTTCCCATACTCACACAAACCCCCTCTACACTTTTCCCATACATCACTTTCTTCCTTCTCGACTCCTTCTGGGAGAACAATTATGTCAGTCAGTCAGTGAGTCAGTGAATCAGTCAGTGTACGGTAATCCAGCTTTATATATTATAATAACTAGTTTTTCGGGCAGTGTGCGGGCCGCATGCGGCCCGCATTTATCGTTATGCAGTAGTAAACTTTACCTTAACCGCTTATACATTTAAAAAAAAAAAGTTCAAAACTCCAATAGAAGTATGAAATCCCAAATAAAGTCTCCATACAATAAAGAACCATACTGTAGCCACTAAAGCAAATTCACCCTACTGGCATAAAAAGGTAGTACGGGCAGAATGGGACCAAGGTTCTGAGTCACTTTTGTTAAGGAACCCCACTCGTAGGTGCTTTGCTTACCGCGGGCAGTTGCCATGGAGACCAGTCGGAGACTTGGAAAAAACTCTCAAGTCGGAGCTCGGCCTTCGGCCTCGCAAGTTACCAACACGGCTCGGCCTGCGGCCTCGCCAAGCGCTCGCCCTACGGGCTCGCGCATCATACGCTCGGCCTTCGGCCTCGCGGACCGAAAGTTCGGCCTTCGGCCTCACCAGGAGCTCGCCCTTCGGGCTCGCTATACACTAATGTTGGACAGTAACTCCAAATTCAGTCAAATATCCCACAAAAACTCCTAATACAGTCGAAATGAAGGTAAAACACTCTAAATGCAGTATAAAGAATGATAGGAGCACGTGGGGCACATCCAAAATGACGGATTTCAAGACGGCCACCATACAAACTGCTCCGCCCCTACTGAAGCTCGGCCTAACGGCCTCGCTTCAGCAGGCTCGGATCACTTTGTATGGCGGCCATCTTGAAATCCGCCATTTTGGATTTTTGACAGGTGTCATTCGACTGCTCTCCCAATTCCCTATGACATTTGTTCAAACACCCCCTACCTATCTTGCACCGTTTTTGAGATACGTCATCCATCTTCACTTGGCAGACGTCATTTTTATGATTTTCGATTTTTCTCATACTCACCAAAACCCCCCGAACATTTTTGCTATACTTCATTTTTACCCTACTCTGCTCCTTCTAGGAGAACATTTATGTCAGTGAGTCAGTCAGTCAGTCAGTGGTAATCGAGCTTTATATATTATAACTAGTTTTTCGGGCAGTGTGCGGGCCGCATGCGGCCCGCATTTATCGTTGTGCAAGTTTGAACAATATCAAAACACCTTATACATTAAAAAAAATTATTTCAAAACACCTAAAGATGTACGATTTCCCATACAAACCCTTAATACAATAGAGAACCGTACTGTTATCACCAAACCAAATTCACCCTACTGCCATAAAAAGGTGGTACGGGCAGAATGGGACCAGGGTTCCGAGTCACTTTTGTTAAGGAACCCCACTCGTAGGTGCTTTGGTTATCGCGGGCAGTTGCCATGGAGACCAGTCGGAGACGTGGAAAATACTCTCAAGTCGGAGCTCGGCCTTCGGCCTCGCAAGTTACCAGCACGGCTCGGCCTCCGGCCTCGCCAGGCGCTCGCCCTTCGGGCTCACGCACCATACGCTCGGCCTTCGGCCTCGCGAGCCGAAAGTTCGGCCTTCGGCCTCACCAGGAGCTCGCCCTTCGGGCTCGCTACTACACTAACGTAGCACAGTAACTCCAAATTCAGTCGAAAATCCCACAAAAACTCCTAAAACAGTCGAAAATATAAGGTAAAACACTCCAAATGCAGTATGAAGAATGAGAGGAGCACCTGGGACAAATCCAAAATGTCGGATTTCAAGACGGCCACCATACAAACTGCTCCGCCCCTTCTGAAGCTCGGCCTAAAGGCCTCGCTTCAGCAGGCTCGGATCACTTTGTATGGCGGCCATCTTGAAATCCGCCATTTTGGATTTTTGACAGATGTCATCCGACTGCTCTCCCGATTCCCTATGACATTTGGTCAAACACCCCCTACCTATCTCTTACCGTTTTCGAGATACGTCATCCATCATCACTTGGCAGGCGTCTTTTTAATGATTTTTGATTTTTCTCATACTCACCAAAACCACCCGAACATTTTTGCCATACTTCATTTTTACCCTACTCTGCTCCTTCTAGGAGAACATTTATGTCAGTCAGTGAGTCAGTCAGTGAGTGGTAATCGAGCTTTATATATTATTAATAATAAACTAGTATTTCGGGCAGTGTGCGGGCCGCATGCGGCCCGCATCTATCTTGAGTCGTTTGGAAATTTCACATAAACCCCTAATACATTAAGAACAAGTATGTTCAAAACTCCAATATGAGTATTAAATCCCATACAAACTCTTAATACAATAAATAACCAAACTGTAGCCACCAAAACAGATTCACCCTACTGCCAAAAAAAGTGGTACGAGCAGAATGGTACCAAGGTTCTAAGTCACTGTTGTTAAGGAACCCCACTCGTAGGTGCTTCGGTTATCGCGGGCAGTTGCCATGGAGACCAGTCGGAGATGTGGAAAATACTCTCAAGTCGGAGCTCGGCCTTCGGCCTCGCAAGTTACTAATACGGCTCGGCCTACGGCCTCGCCAAGCGCTCGCCCTTCGGGCTCACGCACCATACGCTCGGCCTTCGGCCTCGCGAGCCGAAAGTTCGGCCTTCGGCCTCACCAGGAGCTCGCCCTTCGGGCTCGCTTTACACTAACGTAAGACATTTACTCCAAATTCAGTCCAAAATCCCACAAAAACTCCTAATACAGTCGAAAATGAAGGTAAAACACTCCAAATCCAGTATGAAGAATGAGAGGAGCACGTGGGACACATCCAAAATGTCGGATTTCAAGATAGCCACCATACAAACTGCTCCGCCCCTACTGAAGCTCGGCCTAACGGCCTCGCTTCAGCAGGCTCGGAGCATTTTGTATGGCGGCCATCTTGAAATCCGCCATTTTGGATTTTTGACAGATGTCATTCGACTGCTCTCCCGATTCCCTATGACATTTGTTCAAACACCCCCTACCTATCTCTTACCGTTTTCGAGATACGTCATCCATCATCACTTGGCAGGCGTCTTTTTAATGATTTTCGATTTTTCTCATACTCACCAAAACCACCCGAACATTTTTGCCATACTTCATTTTTACCCTACTCTGCTCCTTCTAGGAGAACATTTATGTCAGTGAGTCAGTCAGTCAGTCAGTGGTAATCGAGCTTTATATATTATAAACTAGTATTTCGGGCAGTGTGCGGGCCGCATGCGGCCCGCATCTATCTTGAGTCAGTAGGAACTGTCAAAAAAACACCTGATACATTAAAAAAATAGTGTGTTCAAAACTCCAATAGAAGCATGAAATCCCATATAAACTCTCAATACAATAAAGAACCATACTGTAGCCAATAAAGCAAATTCACCCTACTGCTATAAAAAGGTGGTACGGGCAGAATGGTACCAAGGTTCTAAGTCACTTTTCTTAAGGAACCCCACTCGCAGGTGCTTCGGTTACCGCGAGCAGTTGCCATGGAGACCAGTCGGAGATGTGGAAAATACTCTCGAGTCGGAGCTCGGCCTTCGGCCTCGCAAGTTACTAACACGGCTCGGCCTGCGGCCTCGCCAAGCGCTCGCCCTTCGGGCTCGCGCTTCATTCGCTCGGCCTTCGGCCTCGCGGACCGAAAGTTCGGCCTTCGGCCTCACCAGGTGGTTGCCCTTTGGGCTCGCTATACACTAATGTAGGACAGTTACTCCAAATTCAGTCAAAAAACCCACAAAAACTCCTAATACAGTCGAAAATATATGGTAAAACACTCCAAATGCAGTATGAAGAATGAGAGGAGCACCTGGGACAAATCCAAAATGGCGGATTTCAAGAAGCCCACCATTCAAACTGCTCCGCCCCTACTGAAGCTCGGCCTAAAGGCCTCGCTTCAGCAGGCTCGGAGCATTTTGTATGGCGGCCATCTTGAAATCCGCCATTTTGGATTTTTGACAGGTGTCATTCGACTGCTCTCTCGATTCCCTATGACATTTTTTCAAACACCCCTTACCTATCTCTTACCGTTTTCGAGGTACGTCATCCATCTTCACTTGGCAGGCGTCATTTTTATGATTTTCGATTTTTCTCATACTCACCAAAACCCCCCGAACATTTTTGCCATACTTCATTTTTACCCTACTCTGCTCCTTCTAGGAGAACATTTATGTCAGTCAGTGAGTCAGTCAGTGAGTGGTAATCGAGCTTTATATATTATAAATAAATAAATATCTTAATTATTCGTGTATTGGTGTGTATAAAAATGTAACGACAAAATAGCTAATTCTCATCAAAAGCGAAAAGTTATCTTTTCAATATAATTTATGCGTGCGTGGGCTGTCACACATTGAGCAAACGAAGAGGAGCATTGGTATCCGGGTAAAAGAACACATTGCTGCCATGAAGAACAGACGCTCGCCCAAGTCTGATTGACAAACCCAACCACTACATTCGGTTCGACAATCCAAAAATCCTCGCCAGAGAGACCCGGTTTATGCCAAGAATGTTACACGAGACTATTGAAATCAAAAAGTACCCAAATATCACTAGAGATGATGGTTGGCAAGTACCACCTGCTTGGGATCCTGTTATCAAATTAATTAAATCCCATGGCCGACACAAATGTGCAAGGCCTCTGGACACTGTGAGCGAATACTGCGTGAATAGGGAACGTTATGATTAATATAAAATGTATGACGGTAGGACATATAATTTCTTAATAACTCATGTGACAAATAAAACCAATTAATCACCCCGTGACCACGATCACTGCAAAGTGTTTGAAACGTCGCTCGGGACAAAAATCATGATAAATATACGCGATTTAAACTGTTTAAAGTTATATAATTACTATAAGTTATTAGTTTTTGGTAATGAACATTCTTTCGTATTGACCGTGATTTTACCATCGCTGCCTCTCTTTCACTCATACGCAGTCCGATAGTGATAAAATTTCAGTAATTGACAACTGTGGTAAAAAATCGTAAACAAAGCCAATCGTAATGCCTACCTTGGCCGTAACCTCGGCCTATTTGTCAAGTGCAGAAATGCATCTCAAAACAGTTACAATTACGAATGTGCGTGTCCTCCGCTATTAAGCCTATTTACTTTAATAACAGACAATTTATGTGTATCCATCACGTTAACCGGTTCCTAATCAAGAACAAGTCTCTGACATTGGCAGCGTCAACAAGTCGGTGAACTTCAGTAAGGACGTGAAAGGCACTTTTTTGGTCTTTGTTTTGTATTTATGCCAACCTGTAATGATCAAACCTGTTTTACGTGTAGATAATTAGCATTTTATTTTTAGTAAAGGGTCTGAGTCTGTGCCCAGTTTAAAACAAAATAAGACCTTTATTATACGCCACTAAGTATTATCGTCTGTTTTTAGAGTTCACGAACCGCTTTTCATACAAACCTAGTTTCGTCATATTTTAAATACCAAGTGTTCCGTGCACTGTTAACCGAATTCCTGGAAAAACGCCGAAGGATCTCATCTCAAGTCGATGCGTTTATACTATTTTATATATACCTACGCATAATGTTTTAGGGTTATTACTACAAAACAGGACACTTACTAGGCCTCGTCTGTCCGTCCGTACTTCCTCTCAACCTTTAAACTCAAGAGCTCTGTCTTTAGAACCGTAATTGGTAGGTGGTTGAAATTTATACAGAATATGTGTTAGTATGACGGATTACCTAACAAAAAATTCTATAAAAAGGGGTCCCCTAAAAAAACGTTATTTTAAAGTTTTTTCTTTTTTCTATCGTAAAAAGGAATATACCTACATACAAGTGTCAAGGTTAGTATGATCATAGTTCAATAAACCCAAAAAAAAACACTCAAAAGGGTGAAATAAGTTATTGATGTAAACTTTTCACACTTTTTAGTGACCCTTGGTACCTACGGAATCGATTGTCATTCACAGTCAATGACTTCATCTTTAAAACACTTATCACTTATTTTAGTGTAACTCACTGATTGCTTGACCGATTTTGATGAAATTTAAATTATTATTTGTAAGGCAATCCGCCATACTAACACATATTCTGTGAAAATTTCAACCTACAACCGTGCCAAAGTTAAAATTTATTCTAATCCAAAAAGAGTACGGACTATGTATCTGTAGTGCGTATTTAAAAAAAGCCGTTCCAATGATATAGCCCTTTAAACGATCTGACAGACGGACGAACGGACAGCCGAGGTAATAGGGTACTCTTTTCTAGTATCGTCACTCCTGCATTCCCTGAAGGACTAGGCAGTGGTATTCAAACACCTGTCTACATTTAGAGATTATGTATTATGTAGGTTTCTTTTGTTTGTTATATTGATAGACCGGTAATAGCCGTTCATTTTGGATTGCAATCCACAATCGGAGAGCTATTGCACAACCTTTTTTCCGGATGATGATGACATTTGCTTGATTTGCAACAAAACGGCTTGGGACAGCGAGTGGTGGCATCATTACCTCGTGCGTGCAAAGTAAGAAAGGAAAAGAAAAAACACCCAATGTGTAGTATGCCACTGCTCATTGGGTGCGTTTTGTCTTAAGCTAAGAGGATATACAAAAGAGTCCTCATATTATTAAGCCGGGAACATGAACATTGAACTTTGTAGATCTGTATATGTACCTACTTTGCTTTCCCGGCATTTTGTAGTCCGTTTATTTTGCATTCAATTTGATTTTCGTGCTCATCATTATCCTCTAAAAATGTTAACGTGCAAACACTAAGTGCCTAAGTACCTCTTGCTCTTTTAGGGCGTATTCCATTTGACGCCAATTTCGTTTTCGATAATTTTGTGACTACGTTCTGCGTCTATCGTTGTGATCACTGTGATCGTTTGTAACTGTTCTCCCCTGTTCCATTTAGGTTAACCTCTTGGAATCGGACTGGCCCGATATGGCCAATTTATGAATGAAATTCTATTGTTATAATTATCGCCGATATCAATGGGATAAGAACGCTAAGAATGCCACTAAAACTTGCCACCTATGTCACTTTTGACATTTGATGTAAGTAATTCAAACTGTTCCAGTAGCTTCGTAGCGTTTATGGCGAAAATAATGCCAATACCCAAGTGGAACAACTTTTTGGGAGTATGATCGTTTTTATCGTTTTTGGCGAATTTAGCTCCAAATGGTACGCACCCTTACTGGCGCTGAAGATAATGAGATACATTCACGTCATGGTCAGTGCGTGAAGAGAGCGCAAAAAGTTCATTAGCAAGTCACTATTTGCAAAATGTAAATATTCACACAAAAGAGATATATTGAATCGGGTCAAACACCGAAGTTCTGCTTGGGAACCATTCTGTAGCGGATACTAATGAGGTTTTATTTGTACTTTTATTTATGCGCACTGTCAGACATAAAACAATACGCAATACAATCAAAAGGAATAATAAACATGCTCCCTCTGTAAGTAGGTACTACGGGTAACACGCACACTTCTGCATGAAATGCCCACAGCCATCACACACAATGATACTAAGTATAGCCACTGCTGCAAGCACATGGATCTTGTTGTTCTAAAGGCGAGCATGATATTTTCCTGAATTCCTAAGTGAGTGGGAATGCGTGTGGGAATCCCTGCGTGTACTTTTGCATGGTGGAAGGGCATTTTGCGAATGCCCGCCTGGCTAGCGACCACCCTCAAGTAGAAAATCTGTCGCCAAGCACCTAACGGTGTGTTCCGGCAGCAGTCCTTGAGAGCCAGTGAAATAACAGGCAAAATGAGACTTAACAGGTATGTCTCAAGGTGATGGGCGCAGTGCAGTTCGTCACTTGATGAAATGCATCTGTTATAGGCAGAGGATACCGCTTAGCATCAGGTGGGCCTCGCGCTTGTTCCACCACAATAACATAAAAAAAAAACTTAACAGAAGAAATATAGTTTTTGGCTCTATTTGGCTTGGTTTATAGTAACATGCAAACATTAGCGGCAGCTTGTGGTTATAAAGAATATTAAGGCGCATCTCCCATCAATGTTTTTCGAAACGGCAATAATTCGCACACAAAACTTTGTTTCGCATCGTCCGCAATAGACAGCACTATCTTCGATCATGAATGACATATTAATGATCGAAGGGTACTGCACAGAACTTTGTTTCCTAGTAGTTGAACCTAGAATTACCGGTTCTCAAAGACAGCTGCCGGAACACACCGTAAGGTGCTTGGCGACAGATTTTCTACTTGAGGGTGGTCGCTAGCCAGGCGGGCATTCGCAAAATGCTCTTCCACCACGCGGTGAAGCTCAAGCCCGCGGTGGGATTCGAACCATGGACCTGCTGCGCGGCAGTCCATAGCCAATGTCACTGAGCCATCACTGCTTCAAAACGTGTATACTTGCTATTGCAGGCGAATGTACGTTTCATTGGTTCATTTAGTATCTTCCTTGCTCAGTGATTGATAAACATTAAGCTTGGCCCAGATAAACTCTCTATTGACAATGCGACAGTCTTCCTGGGAATCAAAATGGATTCAATTTTACATTGGGGTCCACATATACATGATCACTCCGGCTTACTTCTGCTGCATAATGCAGTTCGTAAGATAAGATAATTAACAGACGTAGTCGATTAGTTTATTTCGCGTACTTCCACATTATTATGCCGTATGGTGTATTGCTGTGGGGAGCTGCTGCTGAGATAGAGTCAATATTTATCCTACAAAAGCGTGCAATTCGAGCTATATATGAAATGGATAGAGAATCTCTGATGAATCTTTTAAAAGAAATTGATATTTTAACTTAACCAAGTCTGTATATATTTGAAAATATTTTGTATGTTCGTAAAAATTTTAGTAAATTGAAATTAAAATCACGATTATAACAATAGGAATATAAATAAAATAGCGGTGCTAGGTTCTAGATTAGCCAAGAGACCAAGACAAATAAAAACTCCTTCTTAGGTAATTGTGTACGGTTTTATAATAAAGTTCCCAAACATAATATTACAACGCTCACAGAAGGGAAATTTAAGTTGCACGTGAAAAATATATTGATTAAGAAATCCTAATACACAGTTTGTTATCTTGGACAAATCCGCCTCTGCTAAATTATCGCTCGTCACCTACGTACTAGTAATTGTAATAACTTTATTATATAGTAAGAATGTAACAAATTGTTAAAAGCATTGTTAATTTGTAAGATATTGTTAAAAGACGTTTAAAAGAATGGCTCCGAGTTTCTTGCCCGTTCTTCTCGCAGTCGCTCTATACATTTTTTTTTCTTATCGTGGCAGTACAATGTAGAAATATTTCAATACTATGCATATTTTCGAAAACCATTTGAATTATTAGAATCGGATCTACACAAGTCTCAGGATATTTCTTTCGTTTATTTATCGTATTCGTAAATACGCTGACCGGAATCCCGATTTGTACAGATAAAAGAAAAGCCGTGCACCCGCCAATAAAACATCAGGTCTCAAGGAAAAATATTAAGTGCATAAAACTGAAGTAATAATTCCTCCAACACGATTTTTTTTTCACGTTTTTCTTATATTAACCTATTTGAGCAACTACGAGTATATATAGATAAGTATTAAACCTTTTTTAATTACTACTTAGTCTGTACAAAGTTTAACAACATGAGTTTCTACTACAATGTAGTCAACGTGACCAAATACACTAATAAATTGCCTCATTAGTAACACACGTGATCTTTTTCTCAGCTAATGAGCAGCGTTTAGGTTCACAATATTGTAGTTAGTTATCGTATATATCACAAACAGGAAATGTTGTCATGTCGTAATATAAGTTATATCAACGTATGACACTGTGCCTCATGTGGACTCTAATTGAATTATTAGTGGATAACTATGCTTTAAGTTGGAAGATAACGATTTAATGAATGTCATCTTAATGTGCGATATAAAGAACTATTAGAGTAATACATTCTTTGATTAAAAATGTAAGAATCATGCTGACAGGAGATGACACAGCATCTCGTTCTTCTTAACGGTGCTAACTTTGGACCAATCTAGCAATTACTGTATCAGCCGTATTGTGCACTGCTGAAAACAGCCTCCCCCATTATTTATTTATTTATTATTGAAACATTCCTTTAGTGGGCATAACAGTCTCCCAAGTCACCCACCCAAGGTTCACAAAATACAAAAACAATAATAATATCTATTACATATTACATTACATCTAAATATACATATATGTAGGTAATAAATATGTTACTCATGATAAACAAACAAACAAATTCTTAATTTTATCGTGCTAGTTCCGGGAATCTTGAGATTAAGTCCATTCCCGCATTACGAAATTCATTTTGCATACAGTTGAACAAATCTAGGTCTTGGTGCTGGTAAAGCAGTTCGTTTATAAGGCGTGCCGCTCGTACTAAAGGTGCATGTCTTCCTAGCTGGGTAAAACGTAACGGCTCTACAAACAACTTATGATATCGGGCTCTAATATAGTTTTCAGGTACTGACATAGATAACCGTTGTAGAACAAATGGAATGGTCAATTTTCCTGTAATTATTCGCACAATGTATTCTATTAGTGATAGATTTCGCCTAACTTCCAAACTGTTGTATCCCATCTAGATCCCATCATACCAAGTAAAAATTAACTAGGGTATAGATACGGATAACCAACATAGTAACCGTATTGTTTTCAGTACAGCCAACGAATAAATTTCTTTTGATTTTTTTCCACCACATCTATGTATTTGACTTCATATGGGTTCCAAATTATAGCAGTACTTTGAAGTTTACTTCTCACAAAAGCATTGTAAAGAGACTTTATAGCTGGAATGCTGTCCAAATGTTGCGATTGTCTCAGAACGAATCCTAGAGTCCTAAATGCTTCAGCACATATTTTACCAATATGCACGCTGAATGATAAGTCATCACTGAGAAAGACTCCAAGATCTTTAATAACTTTGACTCTTGGAATAATAACATCAGCGAGACTATATTGCACCATGAGTCGATTAACAGATCGGGTAAAAGAAACAACAGAGCATTTTCGTTCGTTGAAAAATAATTTGTTGCGATTATGGGGGAGTTTGCCATAGTCCCCACGCTTGGCAGGCGTCTTGGGGATCGCAGTGTGAGATATCGGTTCCTCAGAAAGCGCTGCTGTCCACCTTCTGGTGTGTTACCCTTAGTCGGCTCCCACGGGTAGAGAAGCGGGGGCTGACATTCTAGCCCGGCCCCCCACGAGTTACTAAGCAATTGCTACAGCGAAATTATTCCGCTGATTCGTATGATCTAGATAAGTTATCTACGCTACATCAGCTATCTCTCTTTTTTTTCACTGTGGTCAAATCATATTATCATCCGGTAGTTTGAGTAACAGTTAATGACTTGGATGGGTGATCGTCGTGGCATGACTACTTAGTCGTCCGTGCTTCGTAAAGCCATCAGTCCCGGTTGATGTCTATTTGTAAAGCAGTCGTTACGGCATGGTGGTAGGGCATTTTGCGAATGCGCTGGCTACCTGTAAATATAATGATAATCTGTCGCTAAGCACCTAACAGTGTGTTCCAGCGGCTGTCCTTGAGCGCTAGAAAATTTTCAACCACATACGCAATAAAAAAGACGATGTATATCTCAGATATATAAAAATAAGATATAAATACTGCTTAGCACTGGATAGAACATTTGGATCTCGACGGTTTGAATTGGATGAAATTGGGCCAAGGGGCCAAGTTCATTCTTGCGATCATCACCTCTTTGTGAAATTGAATTTGGTTATCGCTAGCTCATACAACAGGACAATAAATATGTTTACGAATGTACTATCGTGTGCGTACCCACAAATGCAATCTTGGGCAGTAAAAATAGAATACCATAAAGCAGAATACACAGATGACAAAATACTAGGGAACCGCCTTTGGGCGCTCTGGGTATTGAATACCAATTTATCAGATAAACGTCCATCAAAAACAACTCGAATCGATCTTTCCCTCTTAGCAATCTTGGTACGGCTCTAGACAATGTGGATTGCAGCTGATTTGAACTTAATTTAGTTCTCGAAATCATTGCTTGCGATTTATAACTATAGGTTTACGCTGTTGTCTAAACCACTCAGAATACTTAGAAAAATCTGTATTCTGAGCTCAACCCTCAGATACATAAAAAAGTTCGAATGGAGCATGGCAATACAACCAAAAAAATCATGCTGTCCCTATCATACTGTCCTTCAAGCTCTACGAGCTTGTCGTACCTATACTGTTAAAACGGTTAGCATGATAGGAGCATGTTTTTTTTTGTTTCACGTGTATCGTTCGCTTTGCACCATATGCATTCTTTATTCATATATCTAAACCTACCTAGGTACAAGGCTCCGGATATATTTTTATTTTTTTATGTTATTGTGACGGAACAAGCACGAGGCCTCATGTGCCTGTAATTTCACTGGCTCTCAAGGACTGCTGCCGGAACACACCGTTAGGTGCTTGGCGACAGATTTTCTACTTGAGGGTGGTCGCTAGCCAGGCGGGCATTCGCAAAAAGCCCTTCCACCATGCGGTGAAGCTCAAGCCCGCGGCGGGATTTGAACCATGGACCTGCGGTATGGCAGTCCATAGCCAATGCCACTGCGCAATCATTACTTCATGGTGGTATGGCATTTTGTGAATACATCCCTATATAGTTACGAATGAATAAAATTAGGTAAATGAATAGCGATCCACAAGTAGAAAATATGTTGGCAAACATCTAACGGTGTGTTCCGGCAGGTGTACTTGAAGGTCAATTCGCATCGTCACTTACAGTCAGGAACGATTGTGGTCAAAGGCTAGACTATGGACGATAGTAAAAAAAGGTTTATATACTTGAACCTGCATATACAGAAGAACACCATAAAACTAAGGCCAACTAAGTGCGATTTTCTCTTAGTTGGCGATAAACAAACAAAACATTTATATATATAACGAAAGTTGATTAAATAAA